>OW386539.1:6821546-9321546 GCA_936435175.1 Glyphotaelius pellucidus
ATGGTACAGTTAAAAGTGACCGAATTGGATATCGACACCTTAGCTCAGTGGATAAGAGCGCCCAACCCGGAAAGTAGGGAGGTCCTGGGTTCGAGTCCCAGAGGTGCCAATATCTTTTTCTGATTTTTCTGTTTCCAGATTTTCGATTGAGTTTCGCTCATAATGTCTTCATTTAATTAAATATTACAGTTTGAGGTTTTACTCATAAAGTTAAAATAATAAATAATAATATTCATCCCAGACTTGCAGAAGAGTCAATAGATGTCGCACATTATATAAAATGGATAATAATTTATCCAGACACCATCTAGATTGCATTTAGTTCGAGTTGAATCTTGCAATCATTCATAAAGATGGCAGCCAATAAAAATATGCGTTAAGAAAAATGAAGATAATATGGGTGGTTCTTTGTCGAAGTATGGTACAGTTAAAAGTGACCGAATTGGATATCGACACCTTAGCTCAGTGGATAAGAGCGCCCAACCCGGAAAGTAGGGAGGTCCTGGGTTCGAGTCCCAGAGGTGCCAATATCTTTTTCTGATTTTTCTGTTTCCAGATTTTCGATTGAGTTTCGCTCATAATGTCTTCATTTAATTAAATATTACAGTTTGAGGTTTTACTCATAAAGTTAAAATAATAAATAATAATATTCATCCCAGACTTGCAGAAGAGTCAATAGATGTCGCACATTATATAAAATGGATAATAATTTATCCAGACACCATCTAGATTGCATTTAGTTCGAGTTGAATCTTGCAATCATTCATAAAGATGGCAGCCAATAAAAATATGCGTTAAGAAAAATGAAGATAATATGGGTGGTTCTTTGTCGAAGTATGGTACAGTTAAAAGTGACCGAATTGGATATCGACACCTTAGCTCAGTGGATAAGAGCGCCCAACCCGGAAAGTAGGGAGGTCCTGGGTTCGAGTCCCAGAGGTGCCAATATCTTTTTCTGATTTTTCTGTTTCCAGATTTTCGATTGAGTTTCGCTCATAATGTCTTCATTTAATTAAATAAAATATTTCACTATGCCAATTATTATGTGATGATAAAATCATTAAAATTATGTGCTTTTTTTAAATATTTTTTGTTCAAAAGTATTTATAATTTTTCAATATTGTCTAAACAAAATAAAAGTGAAAAATCTGAAATATATTACTTTGTAAGACCATAAAAAAATAGATAAAAAAACAATATTTTCGTCACAAAACACGTACGCAGATTTTTTAAATGAATTTATTTGAATTAAAATCCATACTAATATTATAAATGCGAAACTGCTCGAGTTTGTTTATGACGCTTTTATGCATTTACCAATAAAAAGACTTTAAAAATTCATTCACCAATAGAAAGCTAAATTATACGCGAAGACTATATGATGGCAAGCTCTGGCGTTATGAAATAATAAAAATTAATATATTATATTTGTTATACGTTTTCTGTCGCTAACAAAAGCAAGTTTTTGCTAACGTCAGAATAAAATCGTTTCCATGGAAACGATGTTGATATATTTGTGGGCTCTAAGCTGGTAGACACTCAGCCCCCTGGTCAGCTACTGCTCCAGAAAATTCAAATATTAGAATATGTTTTGTTTTTTTTGGACAAGCTTCTGTTTTGGAATAGCTGTCAGATAAGAGTTCCTACATTAAAAATATAATTAGTAACGATTATAAAGACTGAATAATAAATAGTGTAATTTTTTATTATATTAACAAACTTCCAAATATTTAATTAAAAATAAACATCCGAAATGTTTGTAAGCGCATAAATTCCGAACGAATGAACAAAATAATTCTTTTTTCTTTGAGCTATAGCTTTATGAAATTTAGGTGGCAGGCGAGATGTTTGAAAACTGAATGTAAGGGAATGATTGTATGGAATGCGGGAGGGGGTGGGGGTGGGGAGGAGGGGGGATAATTGGTAAGTTCAACCGCTACAGTAATTTCCCGTAATAGCGCGGGGACAAGCTAGTAAGTGATATATCTTACATAATTTTTTTTTGTATGATTTTATTATTTGAAATGTGTATTGTAAAGAATAACATTTTGTTTGAAAATTTAATAAATCTGCCAACGACCAATGGTGTAACCTTATAAAATTTAAAACATAACTTTACTAGATAAACTAACCAACTTTCGAATTGAATTTATATTTATTTGTGGAAAAGAGTTAATACGTCTAGAATTTGATTACTCGGACCCATTACTCGGAAGCTTGTTTTCACGATAATATTACCAAACAATATGTATGACCTGACTTATTAAAAACGACATATTTCCGGTTGTGTCTGGTTATTCTCTCTTAAGGGAATGATTGATTGATTATTTTTTTTAGATTACTAGGAGAATTGCAATCACATCAACCAGGGCGTGCCATTTTTTGAGACCCCCCCCCCCCCCCCCCCCCCTTCAACACCTTGTAACTTTTTGAATTTTTGATTTTTTTTTGATTTTTTTAAGTATTCTTTAATGTTTAATCAATATTTGGTAAAATAATGGCTTTTTAAAAAAGTATTGGTTTTTTTTAATTACACCTGAAAAAACACCTTCAATTCGTGCTTCTGGGCTAGAATACCCCATTTTATAACGCAAAATACAAAACAATAAAAATAATTCGGAACGTAAAAACCTTTGGAATATACGTATGTACCCAATTACACGATTACCTACCTAATTTAATTAACAAATGTATACTCTTGTGGATATTTTACAAACTTGAGAGGTTTTTTAAATTACAAAACCATCCAACCTACCCACGTCTTTAGCGCCCCTTCATTAGTAGATTATGTTCACACACGAGTACAAGTATTGCTCAAGTGCGATTGTGTTTCATTTGTAAAGTGTATTATACCACTGCCGCAGTCAAGGAGTCACTTTGGCTGATGAATTTGATGAAAAACAAGCCTCTGCGGGGAATAAGCAGTTGGGTCAGAGTAGAGTTAGAGATTGTGAAGGTTAGAGGCGATACATAGTAGGTACATCTATGTAGAAATAGTGTTAAATAACAGGAAATTAATAAAATACTCGGAGATGCGTGGTAAATAGGATTATACATGCAGTTTCAACATTTAACAGAAGTTGTTAGTACACATAGTTGTATGTAATTTTGAGGTGTCTCAACAGATTTCAGTTAAGAATTACCTTAGTATATTGCGCGATTCAACCTAGTGCAGTCGTTTTAATACTAACAGCAATCTAAATATATTTGAAAAATAAAATTACAGAATATTGCATTTCAGTAGAAGAGTGTTTCTATCAATAATGGTTAGCTCTGGCGTTAGGGAATTTGTATATATCGATCTGTATTTCAAAAATCGACTTGATGCAGAAAAAATTAAAGTTGTTAAAGTAAACCCTGTATACATCACAACACTAAAGTTAATTTGACACATAATACCCATTTAATAAAGCAAACGTAAAATTTTACCGGATACATTCGAATACATTTTGAAAAGTCTCGATGAATTCTAAACTTAAAGAAAAAATACGTTTAGAAAAATCTTTATTTCAATATTTTTTATCACACTAAAACACAAGTTAAATTGTTATGATAATCACCGGATTTCCTAGATTCCATCATAAAAATTCAGAAAAACACAGTAGTTATAGTTGAATTATCACAATAACGTGCATACGTCGACCCGTGGAGTGATCCAAACTCGACAGACATAAAATTACTCATTCGCGTTTCGAGGTAGTGAGTATTTGCGATGGTGCCATATGATAATCACCTGATTTCCTAGATTCCATCATAAAAATTAAGAAAAATACGGTAGTTATAGTTGAATTATCACAATAACGTGCATACGTCGACCCACGGAGAGATCCAAACTCGACAGACATAAAATTACTCATTCGCGTTTCGAGGTAGTGAGTATTTGCGATGGTACCATACGTCGCAAGCAGCTAAAATGTGTTTTTTTTTTTTATTATTCTAAAAAGATTAAAAATTTAGGTACCCAATCAAAATAAAATGAAATCCAGAAAGAAACATTCGGTTTTATAATAAAGTTACGCTAGGTACCTCAAATTATTAATTGTGCAGCGCAAGCGTTCAAAGTTCTACCACAATGAATATATGTTTGTTTATTTAATTGTCGGCCATCCGGGAGTTTATTAACACAAAATTTGATAATGCAAGTACGTCACCCACCTCACCAGACTATTATTTGCGAAATAACCCAATTAATTGGAAAATAATGAAAACGGTTCAGTTACAATACATTGATATACCACATCCGGTGAATTACGTTGGTTATAATGACAAATAATTGTTTCAGTAAATTATTGGCAATATAATCCAATCGACAATATTATAATGGAGCGTTGCGGATTTAACCTTATATACGCGGCTGTCGCATAAGAATGTGATCCATCGGCAGCTATATCTGTGCGCGGATGTCGCTTAAGTGGTACATGAAATTACACACACATTGTGTCAGATTGGGCCGGGTGTTGAAAAATATTGGGTTAGGTTGTAAATCCAATGTTTTAAAGGTATGAGTGTCCGATGGGGATCTTTCTAAGAAATAACTACGGAGCGGCAGCATTCCTCCACAAGTAATAACTCTGACATGACGATGAACACTGTGAGACCAGCAAAACAAAAAGCTTGACAAGGACAAAGAAGCGCAGAGCTCAGTCTTTTAAATTTGGTCAATCATGAACGTGTATAATTTAGGCACATTTGACATGTTATATAAAACCCTAGTACGATGCTAACTAGAGTATAACTCTACGTTATGGTCTCCCTTTTGCAATATTCATTCCGACAACATTATGTATATAAACTACAAATTGCATATTCCCGTACAAAACATTGATTAAAATTATCTACTGGATAAAATGTCCGTATTAAACTTTCGAAAGAAGAATAAACACATACTTAATACTATTACACAAAATGCTTCATTACAATTGAATTGCTTCAATTAATCAACATACATATTCCCAAAAAATCTGGCCGACATTTATAACCATTTTACTTTAACAACACCAGGACACTGTCTTACCAAAATGCCCCAATCCCACAGCCTCGGAAATAAATTTTTCCTTACAAATAACCAGTATAAATATTGTTTATTCCAATTATTTCATATATCGAGGTACAAATAGACGTGTATAACTTCTGCAATTTTTTAAAATCTATTTATATAAGTCTTCATATCATTTCTACAAATGTATTTTATTTTTATTATGTTTACATATGCTTTTGTTGTTTACAGATTTTTTTTATTAAATTATATTTTTTAATTGTTTTATTTTTAAGTACTTAAAATAAATGTGTACTTAACTTATAAACTATAATGTAAACGCCCGGGCGTGTAATAAATAAATAAATAAATAATAAATAATAAGGGAATGTTCCAAACATCTGGGCGTAGTATCAACACAGATTTAAACGTAGATAAAAGTTTATTGTCAAATAATAGTCTTAGAAATTTTTGGATGTCGTGAAAATCTCTATTCCGATTGAGAAAATGGCAATACGAAGTAGGGATTTTCCCCCGAGATAAGAGGGAGGAATAACGTCCTTTCGCCCGGGATAGGACTCTTGGCTCAGTGTTTTCAAGTAGATAGTGGTTCAAGGGTGAGTTACTCTTAGGTTTTGAAAGAAACAACCTTTTCTGACTACAAAATACGTATACTATGTTTTCATAAATAACAAGGTGTTGTAGAGGTATTGTACCAAATTTGTTTGTGAAATGTTAACATGGACCTCTCTTGAGATGGAAAATTATGTAAAATATTTATGAATAAAGGTACAAAATAAATTTAATATCCATATTTTGGTAAAATTGTTTCAATTAAATATTAAGAACAGAATTTTTTTCGAATTTATGAATATACTCGTACTACATATTCTTTACTTTATATAGAACTAGCTTTTCCCCGCGGCTTCGCTCGCATGGTATTACGGGAAATTACTGTAGCGGTTGAACTTATCAATTATACCCCCTCCTCCCCACCCCCACCCCCACCCCCTCCCGAATTCCATACATTCATTCCCTTACATTTCAGTTTTCAAACATCTCGCCTGCCACCTAAATTTCATAAAGCTATAGCTCAAAGAAAAAAAGAATTATCCAATTTTGTTCATTCGTTCGGAATTTATGCGCTTACAAACATTTCGGATGTTTATTTTTAATTAAATATTTGAAAGTTTGTGAATATAATAAAAAATTACACTATTTATTCAGTTCATTTATTCAGTCTTTATAATCGTTACGAATTATATTTTTAATGTAGGAACTGACATTTATTCCAAAACAGAAGCTTGTCAAAAAAAATAAAACATATTCTAATATTTGAATTTTCTGAAGCAGTAGCAATCGTTTCCATGGAAACGATTTTTTTCTGACGTTAGCAAAAATTTGCTTTAGTTAGCGACAGAAAACGTATAACAAATATAATATATTAATATTTATAATTTCATTACGCCAGAGCTTACCATCATATACAAAATATAGTCTGCGCATATAATTTAGCTTTCTATTGGTGAATGAATTTTTAAAGTCTTTATATTGTGTTATGCGTGAAAAGGTCATAAACAAACTCGAGCAGTTTCGCATTTATAATATTAGTATGGATGTTTATTTGCACTAAGACTCTTTAAGTGTTTGGATGTATAAAAATGAAAGATCCTTTGTTCAAAAGATGACTAAGTTTATTGTAACACATCAACACACACGCGGTTTTATATCAGAAGGATGAAACACGGATTTAGATGTAGGAACTAGGATTTTACGAACTATTTGAAGCCGGTGGTTGACACTGAATGGTTCCTCAAATTCCCGCTTGACAGTCGTGCGCGTTTTTATTCAGTGCGCAGTGTCAGGCGCAGATGTTGCCATCGAATGAATGCTTACAGCATTGAAAAATCATTATTTAACTGCCTAATCGTAGTTTCTACAACAATATATTTTTTTAAATTATCTCAGGACCTATGTCAGGAAGAGTTTTTTGAAGAAAAGAAGTAGGGGAAGCTCTGGGAAGGAAAGCGGTATGAAGGGTGGAATATGAGAAATCTGGGTCTCAATGTGTTCAGGAGTGACGAACGTACGAAAGCATCCCTCCCACTGTGATGCAAGGCGATGGGTCGAGAGAATCCGACTGAAGAGGTCAAAAGGTCTCCCTCAACCAGTCTCTCCAAATCTGGCCCGCCCCGCAGTATCTTCGAGACATCATCATCTTTATGACATAGGCTTCGAGGAAATTATTTTATTTGTGGGCTCCTATGTGGAGCTAATGTAAAAAAATAAATAAAAATAAGATAAACCATTCCGGATGGCTAGTTTTTTTTACCTGCTCGAGATAACCTGATGAGATAAATAGCTAAAAATGTAATTGTACATCCTTCAAGAACTTTGGGAAAACGTGGGTTCCTAATCAATGAACAAAGAAAGTTTAAGGTTATAGGTTTAAGGTTTTATTGAAAAAAAATCCAAGTATAGCGTTTTGTGTTCGGATAAAGGTTTTATTTCTCTCTCTCTCTCTCTCTCTCTCTCTCTCTCTATCTTTCTTTCTCTTTTTTTTTTCTCTCTCTCTCTCTCTCTCTCTCTCTCTCTCTCTCTCTCTCCGATGGCGCTACAGCCCATATCGAGCCTTGGCCTCCCGCAACATTCGCCTCCAACTCCTCCTGTCCTCAGCGGCTGACTTCCAGTTTGCTATTTTTATCTTTAATAGGTTTTATTTATAAGATTTTATTTCACATATTATAATTATAAGAAAAGATAGGGGTACCACACAGAAAACTGTAATAATAATGTGATAATAACAAAATTCTGGTTTCAAGGGAAAGTTTCAAATCTGTAAGCCACGTGACTAAAGTCTTAAAAACAGGAAATGTGATGCAAATTTTCCCATTTGGTTAAAACGGAAGAGGCAGGCCACCGAAATAATAGCAACCCAGGCTTTAAATTATTAATGATTTAATTTAAATGTAAGAGAGAGTCATTTTGAAACAACTCTAGGGATATCATGAAGTTATTCATTAAAAAGTTTGGTTTCACAAACGCCATAAGAAACTCTCCTGGTTTTATGGATACTAAAAGATTTTGACTTTGTTCTGGTTGTATAATAATTAAGAAACCTTTGGTGGGGCAATTTTGCCATTTAAAACAACGTCACCATTATCTATCAAATTGACTAACTGCAGGTCAGTAGACACTTGAAAATTCAAAAGTCATTTGTATGCAAACTTCGCAATTTTTTACCACTTAACGCGAATTTATTTTTCACGTGATTTTGTGGTAAAAGAAACAGAAACTATGTATGCCAAAAATGTCTTTATTTGATAAGCTAAAACAGCCACAAAACGATGTTTGGTTTGATAAAAAAAACCTGTTTGTTGCAAAATACCAAAAAGTTGCTATAACTTCAGTTTTTTTGCCAAATACCGCCACTTTCATTGACAATAACCCATCTTTTCGCAAAAATTTTGGGCAATAATAACGTAAATTTTATCAGAAAATAACTCGAATTTTTCAAGTCCCTACTGATGTGGAATGTAAAACGCGTTTTACAATGCGGTGTAGGGCAGTCAACATAAAGGTGCAGGAAATATATTTTAGTATCTCTGATGAAACGACAGTTTCAGTAGAAGATAAGATTGAAGATAACATGATAAATGCTCCATAATATTATACAAAATGCTGCTTTCCAGGAAACTCCTATCTAACATTAGTATATCTACTTCTGAATTTATAGCTTGACAATTCTGTCAAAATTTGAGACAAAATTATTTAACATTCGTCGTAGTTAGAAATGTTTATACTGGATTAACAAACTTTTCTGCACTGTGAAATGAATGAAAGGAACATTATTTAGTTTACGACTCCACGTTAGGTCGCCTATGCAGATAATGTTGAAAACCCGTGATAGTGGGTTGGTCGGCATTCCTATATGTGGGTATGCCGACCCTTCAATTTAGACCCTCCACACAGCATCCCAGATGACATAGGCCCTGATGGAAATTATTTTCCTCAGGGCCTGTGTGGAGTTAATGTAAAAAAAAAAGTTTTTATATGTATGTACACATTTGTATGTATATGTATGTAAATTTATGTATATGTATGTATATGTATGTATATGTATGTATGGTGGATGACCAGGACACACTGAACCCCAGATTCCTACCCACCCCTTAAACCCCTTTCCTTCCTACCCACCCCTTAAACCCCTTTCCTTCCTACCCACTCCTTAAACTCCTTTCCTTAAACCTTAAAACCCTTAAACTTCCTTTTAAAAAACCCTCCACACAGCATCCCCAAAGATGACATAGGCCCTGTGGGAAATTATTTTCCTCAGGGCCTCCTGTGTGGAGCTCATGTAAAAAAAAAAAAAAAAATATGTATGTATATGTATGTATTTGTATATGTATATGTATGTATATGTATGTTCATAATGTCAAAGGAGTATTAACATCACGATATAAATGTTTATGGAGTAAACACAATATACCGAACTACACACAAATGTAGCTATCCTTTTCCTTCGTAACCCAAACGATTAACGTAATTTTATCATTAACTTCCCCATTGACCCTTACTAATTTCCGTTGTTAATTGAATTAGCAAAATAATTTCGCTTTAACCCTAGAAGGATACGAGTGAGAAATATTTACTCACTCCTTTAAATAAGAGACTAGATACCGACAGATCCACGCCACCCCCGATTTCGTTACGCTTCCTTCGCTCGGTTGTGACACAACCAGTGTCAGTGGCAGATTAACATCTTAGTGGGAAAACGCTGACAGTACCAAGGCGACTTGCAAAACTCTCTGAGTATATCTTACTCAATAAAACCCATGAACTTATAACAAGGTTCACCACAACCTACTGTTAAACATGAAACCTACTTGTGGGGAGCATAAAAAATACTGATGAAAAAGCACTTTTTTATTAATGTATGATTTCATGGTGCTTTCACCTAAACTTAAACTTTATTAATGTTTCCATGACAGTTGATCCGCCAACAATTGCCCCCCGGTCTACTTATATACATACAATATGCAGTCGGTTTAGGAAAAATATGGTATACCTAAGTACCTCATTACACAAAATATAAGTGCCCGCGAAGGAATGTGAAGAGAGAATTTATCGCCGAATAACAACATTATAAAACATATTTTCATTAAAACGCATAAATATTGCATATATTTTTTTTAGTTAATATCATTTCCTGGGACCAACTATCGGTGGATCAACTGTTGGTCACCTTTATTTATACATGTACCTACTTAACCCCTCAGACCTAAATTAATCGCTTTTCGGAACAATTCACATTGGTCTCATAATAGTATGAAATACATATGATCCCAACTGTATTGAAAAGAGAAAACGCCACGCTGCGCATTCAAATCTAAAAGTTAACCACAAAAGAAGTAAAATGTACAGCTTAATAAAACCAAAGTTTCCGACCGCAATTTGGAAAAAAGTAAGCTTTGTAAATTTTTTTATAATTATTTTTACATGATACGACAATAAGTGATAAGAGATCATGATAAAGTTTATTATATATTTTTCTAATAAAATATGTGTGTTGGTTTTTATTTATTACCAGGAACAACTTATGGTGTACCATTTTAAAAACTTTTTAAGTTTTCTTTCAAAATTATATATTTAAAAAAAAGTTATGGTTATTTCTAATAATAAAATTTAAAAACCTATTTCAGTACCTTCCAAAAACAGTGTTTTAGTTTTCGGATACGTTAACAAATATTCCGTTTATTTGAATTTTAATGCAAATCGAAAATATTCTGACCTACTGAGACAAAATGGTCGAGGCTTTTTTTTTTTTACAGTTAATACCGCACAAGAGTCCCAACTGCTCCCGTCTGGAGCCAGTGAGACTATGGCATCCCCAATCGGGGTATGTTGTGAGGCTGAAGGTAGTGGGAAGGGGAAGGAGATAGGGAAGAGGAAGGTTGGGAAGTACCTGGCTATTCAGATCTGGTCTAAAGCCATTTTAAGCAACGTTTCAATTCTGAATGGTGGTCTTACACCAGGGCGATACTGATAGTATCTTCCACTCTGGAACATGCCGCAAATATACTTTATATTATTTTAAATGAATAAATTGTGAAATAACACAAATTAAGGGGTGAGGGCTTAAATAATATATCATTATTTTCATTCTTTGTTCACTAAAAAAGCATTTTTCGACTAAGTTTTATTAAAAAATTGTTAACAATAATTCTTGTTTTATACGGCATTATGTTCGTTCTTCATTCTTAATTTTAAAAAATATTATTTTGGACTTGGTTTTTCAAAAAAAAATGCTGTTAGTGAAATTTACTCGCAATACTCTTCGTGTATCTACGCGGGATAATTCCCCACTATACGGTTAATAGCATAATCATATCAACTTTTATTCTTATTATTATTTTGGTACATACCAAAAAGACAAACAAACAGTATCACCTTTTTTACATTAACTCCACTCAGGAGGTCCTGATGAAAAAAAATCCCTAAGGGCCTATGTCATCTTAGAGTATGCATTTGAAGGGTCTTTTAAGAGTGAGGAAGGAGAGGAAATTCTGGGAAGTAAAAAGATACGAGTGGTGGGTATGATCCTTGGGGTCAGTGTGTCCAGGAGGGATGAATCCATCATTCCAAATGCGGTGCTAGGCGAAGGGTCAAGAAAGTGGGCTGGAGAGGTCAAAGGCCTCCCTCAACCAGTCCCTCTCGAGCCGGCCCGCCACGCAAAAGGTGGGCAGACGCATCCTTCGCCAAGACCCGACAAAATTCACCCTGTGAACCCAGGGACCCTACTAAGTCGCCAAACGTAGCGAATCGCTCGGGGCGACCTACGACCCGTTAAGATGATAATTTGGTGCTTTTATTCAACAAAAAATCCTTGTAAAGCGTCTCGTGTTCAGATAAAGGTTTTATTTCACATTAAAAAAGTAAAATTAATAAAAATTATAGGTCAAGAGAGGGGTACCACGAAGAAAATACCGGGAACCCCTACTTAGTCACCAAACGTAGCAAACCGCTTCGGATGACCTATGAACAACTTAATTTTTTTTTTCTTATCAATATGTTTTTCAATTTTCTTTTTCATTCTACTTTATATTATTTTTGATAAATTAATTGTGAAATAACACAATTCAATCTGAGATTCGAACCCACGACTTTTGAATTGTGAGTCAAGAGCCTTACTTCTCGGCCACGGAGGTCGTCAGGTATTAAAATTAGGTTAAATTCTGGTTAAAATTAACTCGTGAGATGGCTTATACCAAAAAAATGTTTTTGTATATAATGTTTTTACGTTATTATATTATGTAAAAAATTAAGAAATACATTTAATGTATATTTTCAAATATTTACATTTATTCTGGGTGATAATAATTGTAAAATGTATATTAAGTCCTCTTCATTACTTAAAAACGTTATCGATTCTGAAAAAGTACTCCGCCAAGGTTGTAACCGAAGGGACTAATAAGGTTCGTTAGTATTATAAACAGATTGATAGCAGTCCTATATCCATGATGAACTGCCGGCTTAAAAAAGAACTCCTTCCCTTTGCGGTTTTCAGAAAAGCAGATTGACAAAAAAATTGGGATGCTGACAGAAGAGTAAAAAATTCGAGAGAGACATTGAAATGTTACGGCGCCGTAAGGCTTCAGAGGGGACTTAGGAAGATCTTTTCTTGGAGATAGCTTAAGTGGTGTATGAACCCGCCCGGGAAATAGATGTCAATATGCGTGTCCTTCATAATGAGATTTTTTCATGTTGATGCTGGTAATCGTTAAAACGTGCGCTCACTTTTTGTAAGTATGCTTTTTAAAGGATCCTTTTTGTATACTGATATTGGAAATGTGAGAATTCAAATACATTTTATCAAAAATATGTACTTAGGAATTTGAGTAGATAAGAAGCCGATAAGATTTAACAATCTCATGGAGATTTATGTTAGTCAAAATGTTTTTTTTTTACTGTAATATTAACAATATACATGTCAGTGGCGGTACGTGAGTTTTCAGTGAGCTAGAGTGCTAAGATTGAAAAATATGACGTTATCGATGTAGCTGAAAACGAATTTTATCTATTTTTCAAAATTTCAACTTTTTGTATAAAGATATACTGAAATATGGATGCGGTGCATCCACATTTCAACAATACATCCTGAAAATCTTCATACAAAATATCGAAATTTTGAAAAATAAATAAAATTCATTTTCAGCTTCAGCAACTTCCGTGACGTCATATTTTACAAAATATTGTATTTAAGGTCAAGAACACTTTATCAGAAAAGAGAAACTCTTGTGCCTGATAAGAGAGCCACGATTCTTACTAAGGTTGTATGTTATAATATGTTTTATGTACATTTTTTACTTTTTAATGTAAGTTTTTTTAAAGAGGTATTTCACCATTCTCCTCATAGAGTATCCACACGATAACGTACATTGTCGATAAACTAAATACAATTTATTTATTAAAAAAGTCTGAGTTTACTATTCGGTACTTAAACCCATGAATAGTGGCTATATATAGGACACATTAGCCAAGTTTTTTTTACCTGTTGCGAGTATTTATTTGTTTATTTAAATATTTTTATCGTACGGATAAGCTATCAGGAGGATGGTGAAATACCCAATTGTTACTTACACACACAATTATACTTAATTGTTTAATTTTATGTATTTGTTCTGATTGGTTGATGACACAGTGCAATTCAGAGGGGATGTTATTATAGTTTTTTTATGGCTTGGTAAATACAATAATGGTTTTGCATTTGAAACGATTTGTTTTAAAACGATTGTGATGTTGTAGTGCCTACCAGTGATGATGATGTTATAGTATCCACCAGTGGTAAAATGGGAAGTGTTTGAATGTGGTTAAAGTAAAACCAAGGCAAGCGTGCCATTATAGTGTACTAAATTTGTAACAAAATTTAAAACTTTTGTTTATGTTTTTCATTCGCTCACTACCACAATAATTTCGCATAATTTCTTGATTCTTATAATATATTTAATGTATATAATTTTGGGCTCCGGTGACATTTTTGATGTTTTGTTTTCAACTTAATCGGTAAGTATTGGTAGGTAGGGTCTGGGTAGTGGTTGGGTGGTTACTCCGGCGAGTGATTGGTGATGACATATGAAAAAAATATATTTGATTGAAGAAAAACAATTTTTTTTTAAATGTAAAAAAAGACACCGGAAACCAAAATTTAACTTACTTTTTTTTACCGCAAATAAAGTCAGGAATCACTGGTTAAAGTTAGTCCAGTCCCTTCACACTCTGTCTAGGTATATTATTTTTTAGAAAAGTGTATTTTGTAATTTTATACTAATTACTGAACACAAATTAAAAAAGTAAATGAAACAATTGAGAATTGAATCACGTGTTCCCATAAGCTGATTTGGATTTGTATCGGTTTAGTTTGTTTTGCTTGGTTATCAAGCAATCAGTTAATCACAACACATTTACGTAAATATTTATTTTAATGCGTGTGAACAATAAAGTAATTCCAAACCAATGTAGACATAATGAATGCTACATTGGTTAAAAATAATTATTAGATATCTAACGAAATAAGTAATTACTTACTAACAAAAATATTTGTAGGTACGCGATATTATATTGAATCTTAATGGTAGAAGACATTGATATCAACATTGTTTTCCATTTAATATTATCTTTATTAAGTATATTTACACCATTACCAAAAAAAAGTCTTTCTTAACTGTTGACGTAGTTCCCCTCCCCCCTCCCGCATTCCAGAGATTCATCCCCGGTGCATTCAGTTTTCAAACAGCTCGAGTGCCACAATTTGCAATTTTTTTTTTTTACAAGTTTCATAATGACACAGCTCACCAGTGTATATAGAAACCACCACTGGTAGGCACACATCAAATCCCCAAAGTTTCATCGCAATCGAATGAACTGTAAGCAATGTATAATTTCATGAAATCAAGTATACAGTAAGAATTGCGGGCATTCACACATCAAATCCTCAAAGGTTTATCGCAATCGGATGAATGGTTTAGCAACGCATAGCATACATAATAATAATAATAATAATAATAATAATAATAATATCTTATTTATTCAGTGAAATTTGGAACATTATAACTAAGAAAACACATATTCAGTGTAGTTTACAATAGATTATATCAGTACAAAAAGTTTACAAGTAGAAAGTAGTATACATAAGAACAGTAGGTTAAAGGTAAATTAAAGAATACTAATGTGTAGTTAGTTATATAGTTGAAGATTCTTATAACCTGCCTCACTAGGCTAGCCTGTGTTGAGGCAGTCATTTTGTACATCAATCTAACATTTTGTACATACATAGACAGAAGCAAACATATTTTTATAGACAAAGATTGTTAATTGCAATGCTGTAACCTTGCTTCCTCAGTTCTTAATTATATCGACCATCATAAAAAACTTGTGCAAAAATTTTCTTGATTTCTCAAGTGCTTGTGCAGTGATAAGCGCTAGTGGTGTCCCTCAGTACCGTTAAATTTACTAAGACGAAGGATTTAACATCACAGCCGAACAACGTTGGTGGAACCTGTCCAACTCCACATTTATTAAATTATCGCGTACATTTTGTGTTAGTATCAAAGTCCACAAAACAAATTTAAATACAGTCCACTCTTTGAATCGCAGTAAATCTAGATTACATTATTTATTTGCGATAACATAAACATTTCAATAGCGCGATCCAGAAAATAAATGCATATTTAATGAAGTTTTGCTTATTGACACGCACAAAAGTCATTATTCCGTTTTTTACAATTTAGAGTTATTTGATTATTTATTTACCTAGATGAGATGACAATGAAAGTTTATACACATCGAGTTATAATTAATAATCGATAGAAAATAATAGTTTTGATGACCATAAATTTAAAAGTAAAAATTGACAAAAATCCAAACAAGAACCTAATATGCCTAGAATTTTTGTATTACGAATGATAAAAGCGATTGAAGTAGCTAAAATATTTTTGACACTTTGTAGACAACATTGCAAAAAAAACTTTTTGGCAATGTCGCTCATGTTAGTTGGTAAAGGCATTAATATAGAAAGGAGAATAACACAAGAAGTGCTTTGTTGCACAGTTTGATTTGGAAATATAGGCCCGATTTGGGCCTATATTTCCAAACGCCAAACGACAGTTCAATTGTAGCAGGCATGGGTACCGCCACCTCGGGAACCATTTATTGGATAACCAACACCTCTGCCATAGGTCACTCCAAGTGAGTGGTGCTCGGGCTCATGGGGTGAGGTTTGTCCAGGTCTTGGCGGCTGATGCATCTGCCCACCTGCCACGTGGTGGACAGGATTGAGAGAAACTGGTTGAAGGAGGTCTTTTATCCCTCCAGCCGGAATCTCTCGACCTATCGCCATCGCCTTGCACCGTGGTTGGAGGGATGGATTCACTCCTGAACCCACTCACCCCCAGATTCCTACTCACTCTTCATATATTTTTCATTCTTCTCCTTCCTTTCCTGAAAAAAAAAACCACACAACATCCCCTAAGATGACATGGGCCCTATAATATAAAAAAATAAACAGTTTTAACGGAATAGCGACATATTATATGCTGCCGTGTTCGATAGGTAAGGCTATTTACTCGCAATCCAAAGGTCGTGGGATCGAATCCCTCGTGCGCATATAAAATTTATTAAATTAATTTGTGTTATTTTAGAACTACTTAATTCATTTTAAAAATAATATTTAATAAATTTACTGCACTTTCCAGAGTGGAAAATACTCTTCGTGTCGCCCTGGTGTAAGACCACCACTCAGAATTAAAACGTTGCTTGAAATGGCTTTAGCCATGTTTGGTGACCAGATCTGAATAGCCAGATAAAATATGAAAATTCAAATTGAACAGTTCCGAACTCCTGCAATTCACAAACCTATATATAACAACAAGAATAACACGAGTCCTACTACTTTCCCGATACAGCGCGTAGCGGTTTCACCCTATGAGAAACCAATACTTAGGTGTTATTCAAGTTTAATGTTGTATATTGTAAACATTTCTGACCACCTTACTTCAAAATTTTTGTTCCTTGTATTTTAAATCATAAATGTACTCTTTTGTTCTCTTTTCGCAACTTTATTGTTTTTATTTCTTAATGCACTTTTAAATTTTGTTGCTTTTTTATTTTATTTCGTGTATGTATTTTTGTTTTCTATCATAACTTTATTTATATTTTTTTCTCATGTTTTACCGAAACTTATTTATATTTCTTCTCATGTTAAAATTGTACTGCCTTTATATGTTTATGTAAAAGCCCTCTGGGCGTAAAATAAATAAATAACAGATAGGTTTGTAAACTAATAAGCCAGTCCTTCACCGTGGATATTTTTTACAGAACCTCTACGAAAATTCAGTATCCACGAACAAAACAAATAACTATACCGTTATATTTTATTATAAAAAAAACTAAGAATGTTGTCTTTCAAATGTGGACTACACGACCACTTTAGATCATACGACGTACGTCGTGATTACTTTAAGGTTGATAGACTTAAAACTAGAAGGCAATTTATTGATCTAATATGTTTACATAAAATAATTCACGGCCATCTTGATACTACATTGTGTCTTAGCAGTATTGAAATAAATGTCCCCAATTTCCATTGTTTAAGACGCCATAACATTTTTCACATAAATACATATAAAAATAGTATCGCCTACTTTAGCCTTCTGACCCAGATGTGTCAACTACGTATAACAAGATAGAGTGTGCTGAATTAGATATTTTCGTCGATGATTTGTACGGATTCAAAAAAAAGTTTTAGCGCTGTTAAAAAATACTAACAAATTGTATTGTGTCGATTGTCTTGTTTGCCTCGCGTATTTTATGTCTCTTGCCACTCATTGTAGTGTTACTTGAATGAGCTTGTATATAATTCTGTATTTTTATTTGTGATGTTTTTGTTTTTCTAATTGTACGTATCTGTATTTAATTGTATCTAATTGTAGATTTTTGTAATTGTGTAATAACTGAGTTTTCTTAACTGGATTGTTCTCACGTAAGTACGAACATCTGTAAAACCCAGTATAAATAAATAAATTTTGTTTTTCTTTTGTCATTATAATATTTATGTAAGTGCGCTTAAATTTGTTTACAGAAATGATCTTTAATATGATATTTAATGCTGATGACGCTTTAACGCTTTTCCTGCTTATTTTGAATAAATTTAATATAAGTACGAAAGGGTGTAATTCACGATAATGTAGGCCCAAATAGAAACCATCTTCACCACCTGGGAGTATTACAGCTAAGTGTTACCCCAACTATATTACATTAAGTAGTACTTATTCTTAATTACGGGAAATAAAAGAGAAAATTTAATAAAACTAAATTGTTGTATTTCACGAATACTTTTTTACTGACGATAATGGTACCAAGTGATTTTTTTCAAGACTAAACACGAATTTATTTTTATTCAGTTTAGTTTGTAGAACTCCATTTAAATTTTTGTTTCTTTTATAAATATGTATTCAATAATATGAAATATTATTATTTTATTTATAAAAATAGTTTATTTATAAAAAGTTCTGCTTTGTAATTATTATTTGACGGCCGGCGTTGTCCAGCGGTAAGGCTCTTGACACGCATTCCGAAGGTCGCGAGATCGAATCACGGCGTGGCAAATAAATTGCATTTGATTAATTTGTGTTTTTTTCATAATTTATTCATTCAAAATAATATATAGTATATTTGCAGCACGTTCTAGAGTGGAAGATACTCTCAGTATCGCCCTGGTGTAAGACCACCATTCAGAATTGAAATGTTGCTTGAAATGGCTTTAGCCGTGTTTGGTGACCAGATCTGAATAGCCTGGTATTTCCCATCTTCCTCTCCCACATCTCCTTCCCCTCCCTACTACTTTCAGCCTCACAAAATACCCCAATTGTGGATGCCATAGTCTCACTGGCTCCAGATGGGAGCAGTTGGGACTCTTGTGCGGTATTAAAAAAAATAAAAATAAATAATTACATTATTGAATATATAAAATAATAACAAATCAAAAAATTGAGTGCAGTTCACACGCGGTAGAAGCGAAACTTCACCAAAATACTCTCAACCAATAGGAGCCTTGAAAAGTGAGATCATAATCAAAGCGGCCAACGAGCGCAGTTTTACGCTTCGTAGGTATTGTAATGCGTCATTTCCGTTTCATCTGAGTTTCAAATCACAACGGGGCTAAAGAAGTTTTACTTTAAAAAAAAAAAAAAAAAACTTAACGTGGGATCGGTGGCATGATGTTCTGAATTTAATAGTTCAATCTCACTGTACCTATTGAGAAAAAAATCCCCCAAACTTTACATGAAAAAGGTTTTTCCGTACTTTTAGTGAGTTACAATTTTTCGGGAACACAATAAAATGGCCCCCTCGCATGGGGGAACTTTTGTAATTAATTAGATACAGCCTTCTGACCTTTAAAAACCCGTGCGGTTGACTTTTTCTTTATCCGAGCCCACCATTCTCTATATTAGCTCTCTGAAGTTCGACTGGCCTGGTCATTGGGCAGTAGGTATCCTAATTATTTCTGTTCGTTTCCGTCAGTTTATTCTTCTCCTTTCCTGCCTTCTTCTTCTTCCTTATTAACCACTTAATCTACTTTATTTAGTCGTTCTCGGAATTCCCATCCTTTATTAGATGAATAAAAGACATACAATTTCGTTTATGACTCTCAAGAATGCTGGCTCTGGTGGAATACAATCATGTCAGGTCGATGTTTCTATTTCCTGGAAATGGCATCCCCCAAGTTTTAGTTTTAATAATATTATTATCTCGATATTATGAAGAATTTAAAGATGTTCTTTAAATTTTTTTTTTTTTACCATCAGAAAAAATATTTAATATGTCGATAAATTCAAACTTTACAAATTTAAGAAAAATAACATTCACTTATGTTATATGTAACGCTGGGGAGTTGCTTTTCGATTTCCCCCGATTGTAAAAACTTTTTATCGTTTTTCATGGAAAACTGAGAAAAAAAAATTTAATGGATAATACAGTATTTTTATGCAGTTGGGAAGAGTACAGCGGCACTTCAGCACATTTTTGATATAAAGTAATTAAAAATTTATGAAAAAAATAGCCGTAACCTAACCTATTGTAACCTATTTAACCTAGTTTTTTCATCACTTTTCATAACTTTGTATCACTTTTCACAGGTGTGTTGAAGTGCCACCGTGTTGAGTTGTCCGGTCACCGTTGGGTAGATTATCTGAAAGCTCTATAACTCAGGATGAAGAGTTGAAAGAAAATGCGTTGAATAGATAACCAAGTGAATCCATTGAGAAAAAAATGTGTGCAGTTCACACGCGGTAGAAGTGAAGCCTTCGAATAATTAAAGTAGAGTAAACAAGAGTGGGGAGGCTAAGAAGCACCACAGAAAGAGGAGACCGATTATTCTATCTCATTCTCTCGCAGGCTAAGTCCAACAGATGTATGTGTTTGTCGGTTTTTAGTGTCGTTTTTTCGTTTCATCGTGTTTCAAAACGGTGCTAAAGAATCACTTAAAAAACCAGTTCACTTTTCACTACGTCAGAGTTTATTTTTGAAAACTTCTCTAACACCGTTGTGATTTGAAACTCGATGAAACGGAAACGAGTGACACTAAAAAGATGCATACACATACGAGTACATCTATAGGATTTAACCTACGAGAATGAGTGACAATAAAATATTTATTTATTTAACGGGTTTCTATTCGGAACAGAGAGCCAGACCTTCAGCGAACCAATGGTCGACTCCTATGAAATCCAAAAAAAAAATTGTAAAATCAATATCCAATCTTCAAACAACATCAAAATGAACAGACAAAAAAACACAAAAGAAAGCGACATCTAGCGACTTCGAAGAAGAAAACACAAATACTAATAAGATGATGATGCTGAAGATGTTTAGGAAAATGTGCACTGTAATTCGACAACAAAAATATGGAAAGAATCATCCTTCAAATTGAAAAACAAATGTTTCGTGGTCTCCCCACTCATCTCTACTTTAGTTTTCCGAAGGTTTCACTTCTACTGCGTTTGAATTGCATACTCCAATTTTTGTTTAATTTTTTTGCCAATTTTAACAACAAGCCAACAAAAGCCGTGTTTTAACGTCAATCAAAAGTGGGTAACCCCAATTACAACGAACAACAGAGATTTATTTCATTTCGGGTCTTATCGCGTTTCATTTCCCGCTCTGCTTCAAACACAGGTATTTTTATGGCCATCAATAATAATGTTATTGATACATTTTAGTTCTTTGTTTCAGCTGCGTGAAACGCCTGGGGAAATTTCAAAGTTAATTGATACATTACGGTGGATTAATGCGTCAATTCCCTGTGAATAATGAATGAGGTGAATATGTTCGGTTCTTAATGGTCGTTTTTCGAATAGATTATTTATTATTTATGATTTTATACTCCATTAAAATTTTATTTTGACTGTTCATTTATTTTAACTTGATTGATATTGTTTAAAATTGAAAAGACATATAAGTCGTTCAATTTCTATATCCGCTATATCAACTTTCACTGATTCGGAGAAAACCGCTTAAAAAACTGTCACATCTCTAGCGTAAATAAAAATTTGCATTTTATTTTTTTATACTTTCGTATAACTTTATACTTTCTTAATGTATGTCTAGAAATATTTAAATAATTTTAATAAATAAAGTGGATTTAGCGGATTTTGATACTCACTTCGTGATTTATATGGAATATAGAGGCTTTTGAAACTCAACTGATCTGAGGGGCGTGTTTCTGCACCCGCCATCTTGGCAAAATAACTGCTCGTGATTGGTTGAATTCCGACATGGCGGGTTTTGATAGTAACTTCTTGAATGATATAGCGGGTTTTTTTCTCACTCGCAGTTTTAACATGGTTTTTGGTCGTGGTAAGGGAGATTTTGAAATTCAATTTTAGTTTAGTCTTGTTCTTTGCAAAAATGTGAACAAGATGTCATACTTAGATCATTTTGTCAAAAAATCGCATATAGCGGGTATTGAAATTATAGGACTCATGTATTGTTGTTAGACTTTTTTTACTGTAATATTATGACCTTATTATATATGCTTTTGTTTATCCTAGAAAGAGTTTCAAGGAAAATAGTAACAAACATTATTAAATGCTCTGTTTGAGATTTGCATGTTCTGATTCACTTGGATTCTCTTATTAGATTTTGCTTGTAAAGAGGCTTCTTAAAAGATTGGACTTTTAATAGTTTAATTAGGTACCGTTCAAGAGTCACAAACTCTGAAACTTCATGTGGGGTATGTTTTGAGGTTTAAGAGAGTAGGGAGGGGAAGGAGATGACCAACAGGGAGCAAGAGAATCTTCACTTTGGAAAAAGGCTCTAAGTTATCTTCCTTCTCCTCATTCAGTATCCCCGGCCCCTGTGCCCACAGCTTACTATGCATATAGTTCAGCCGCAGAGGTCATGAATATTCTTTTCTATAATAGAAAATTTTAACCTATTTTATTTATCGTCTAGTTCACTGAGCCTTGCAGCGATTTATTTTTTTTTTTTTTACATTAACTCCACACAGGAGGCCTTGAGGAAAATAATTCCCCTCAGGGCCTATGTCATCTGGGATGCTGTGTGGAGGGTCTTTTTGAGGAGAGGAAGGAATGAACAATGGTCTTGAAGATACCCATGTTGTAGGAGGGAGGAAACAGAGATGCCGGCAAGTCGTTCCATAGCCAAGCTGTTGAACTCAAGAACGAGTCGAAAAAACGACCCGTTCTCATGTGACAAATGTCAACCGTGTACATATGTTGGGCGCGCGTTTGGCGTGTCTCCCGACTATGCACCGGTGCCGAAGGGATCAATGACGCTAGTTCCTCAGAGCATCTTCCATAGAAATACCGGTAGAACATGGATAGCATTCCCACCCGACGCCTGTGCTGTAAAGATTGCAACCCGTTCGTTCAGAAGGGAGAATCTATCAAACGGACCGCCCGTTTCTGCACAGAGTCGAGGGTATTTTTCAAGTATTTTGGAGCTCCACACCAGAGGTGGCTGCCAAATTCAACAGTGGGGCGCACTTGCGATTTGTACAGGGTAAGCAGTTGTGTACTATTAAAGTATCTGCGGGCCCTGTACAGTACGCCCAGTTTTTGAGAAGCTTACTTTACTCTGGCTTCGATGGAGCCCCCATACCTGAGCTGGTCACTTATAGTTACACCAAGCATATCAATGGAAGGTCTGTTCGGAAGATTGCTTCCGTTGAAGGAGACTAGATTTTCATTTCGATCCCTTTTAGACGTAATCAGACATGATTGGGTCTTTGAAACATTAAATTCGACGAGGTTATTCTTACCCCAAGAGAAAACACTCTCGAGGTAACCATCCATCCTTTTATTTCTTAAGGCATGTTTTATTAACCCCCGACGCAAGGAGCGGTGTTATAATTATGACGTGTTTGTGTGTCTATCTGTCTGTCTGTCTGCCTGTGGCATCATAGCTCCTAAACGAATGGACCGATTGTGATGCAGTTTTTTTTGTTTGAAAGCTGACGTAATAGAGATGGTTCTTAGCCACAATTCGTAAAAATCTGTTTAAGCGTTTCAAGGTTATCAGCCTTTTTTTGTGTCGGGGGTTTCTTAAAATTTCGTAAATTTTACTTATTTATATTCAAAAGATCACTGCGCCTTTAGACGCCTTACAAAATCGGCCGATTACAAATTTTTGTAGAAAGACTGGACCTTGGTTAGATTATTTTATGCGAATTTTGTAATGTATAGTAAAGGTTTATTTTGATATTGATTAATTAACAATATCAAGGTACGCTGCTTCTACTTATGCCGACAGAATAGCACTTGATCCTAAACATGGTAACACCTCAGCACAGGTTCGTCTAGTGAGGTGTTCACAAAACACTACTACAAATAACCAATTTACATGTAGTTACGGATTGTTATCATTTTTTTTTTCTATTACTGAAACTTATTATTTATGTAAACCAATGTAATAAATTAATAATCTTTAAAGCGTATGTTTGAGAAGAGAAATAAATAAAATAAAAATATCATTTAAATCATATTTAAATATTCGTTTTAGAATCTTCTCCTTGATTACTTGAGAAGTTTTCCCGCCCATCACGTGGGCAGTTTGATTTCCGGTATTTCACACGAAGATGATGAAGATGACGGGTGGAAGGGGTGAGAAAGGGAAAGGCTCTTTACAGAAACCGTTCAAACCCGCTACAGAGAGACGCTTTTTAAAAATACAACGCCATTTCGTTCGTCCTGACATGTCAATTTACGTCATGGATCGTTCTTAAAGAACAGAAGTAGCAGTTGAAGCTTGGTGTATAATATGTTTGAGCATATTCTTGTATCTACGCTGTCTGCCGAATTGCAAGATTCGTCATTTTTTTCCTAATATGCACAAAAGGTAATGGACTTGATCTGGGTAGGGGTCTTCGAACACTTATGCATTGACTCAATAATATATGTATATGTGTGTGTGCGTATGTACATGTATCGATATATAAAATGTGCACACGTCAGCACATACTATTTCAATCTTATATCATACTGAATCATCGTATTAGTATTTTGCTAATTTATTCTTAATTTTAATACATGTTTTTCTAACAATTATTACAACTGCATTTATCTTTTCACACTTAATTACTGTAATAAATTTTTAAAATTTTCATGTAAAAGCGTAAATAAATATATATATGTGTGTACGTAAATATTTATAAATGTATTTGGTATGTTTTTAGGTGTTCACGGCCAAAAGTATTTTTGTTATTTATTTTTCGGGTATTATGCCGTGTTTCGCTACCTCCTTCTTTAGCCAACGTTTTGGACAGCGTTACAGTGTGCATCATCAGGGCAGATGAGCGAATGATATTGGTGAAAGTGTTTGCTTATTTATGTCGAAGCGATACCGTGCTGCCAGCTCCATTTCTCTATGACCTGGTGTTAGAAAAATTCGGCATGGTTTTTTGCGTTTAGCTTTGGTGTAGCCATAACAAAAATAAATGTTTTTATTTATATTTGATTAAGATCCTCCTTGCTTTATGTACCTACTTATAATTTAATTTATTATAACTAATTATAACTTATAGTCACTGTGCTCACGTATAAGTAGATCATCACTATAACCATATTGAAAATGTTAATTAATGGAATAATCTGTTGGCGATCCAATAAATAAAATTAAAATAAATTTTAATAATATAGACCAAACTTTTACGAAATACAATATTAAAATTAATTATATTGGCTTTGTGGTGTGCGCTAATAATACGCTGCAGTAACTGCACAAAGTGTACCAGTTCCGGACAACCATGCTATTAGCATGATGCTGCATATTATATAAAGGTAATTAAATTACCTTTATATATGGGAATGGAGAGTTATTTTTAATTGTAGGTAATGGAAGTTATGATTTTTATTTATTGTTATCAAGCTTAATTTTTAGAAATCCATTTTATTTTTTTATTTTGTACATTAACTCCACACAGGAGGCCCTGAGGAAAATAATTTCCCTCAGCCTATGTCATCTTTGAAGATGCTGTATGGAGGGTGTTTTTGAGGAGAGGAAGAAGTGAACATGGGTCTTGAAGAGATTAATTACTAATTTCTAATTTATGAGTAAACTGACTGAAATTATTAATGAATATTACCCTATTTAATGTTTCCCCAATTACTTGCATTGTTTTAATTCGATTGAAGGTTTTATTTTCTAACATAATTAAGTTTTTTAAATTAGCTTGAACATATCTAATAAAGGTGAGTGAATTATATTTGTTTGTTCATTTATCAGAATAGTTATGAGTTTGAATACGTGGTTGTAAAATAGAATGAATGCCTCACCTGTTTGCCCGAGAATCCTTCGTTGACGCTAAAATGCTCCCGGTTGAGGAGGGTAAAGGTGAAGTCCACGTACACCCGCATTCCCTCCGAGGCATTGCGCCACACCAGGTACACCCCTGCAATCAACACAATCACTATCACAATCGTACTTCTAATCGTAACTCTGTCTGGAAAAACAAATAATAGATTTAATAATGTTTTACAAGACTGAAATACCATTGAATAATTAAAAACACACCGAAAGAGCCAAATACTTTTTTGAGAGTGTCATTTTGATACGACTTTATAAAATATATTTTTATTTTTAACTTTATGAATAAAAAACCTAAAATTGTAATTTTTAATTAAATGAAGACTAAACAAAAATCTGGAAACAGAAAAATCAGAAAAACCTTTGGGACTCGAACCCAGGTTAAAAATGACCGAATCGGATATCGACACCTTGGTGCAGTGGTTAGCGCAATGGCCTGGAAAGCTGAAGGTCTTGGATTTGAGTCCCAGAGGCGCCAATATCTTTTTCTGATTTTTCTTTTTCCAGATTTTCGACTGAGTCTCGCTAATTTTGTCTGCATTTAATTAAATATTAAAATTTGAGGTTTTACTCGTAAAGTCAAAAATAAAAATAAATATTCATCCTAGACTTGCAGAAAAGTCAAAAGATGTTGCATATTAGAAATGAAATAGATAAAAATTTATCCAGACACTATCTATTTTTGAACAATTTAGTTCGGGTTTGAATCTTTCAATAATTCATAAAGATATCAGCCAATAAGATATGCGATAACTAAATGAAGATAATTTTGGTGGTTCTTAGTCGAAGTACCATACAGATTTCAACACCTTGGCGCAGTGGTTAGCGCAGTGGCCCGGTAAGCCGAAGGTCCTGAGTTCGAGTCTCAGAGGTGCCAATGTCTTTATCTTATTTTTCTGTTTCCAGATTTTCGATTGAGTTTCGCTAATATTATCTTAATTTAATTAAACTTTATAATTATTATCTAAACCGGTGAAGAGCAACCTGCGGCACAACCATTTTCCGCCAGCCTTTTTGTACTATTTGACTAAATAAAAAATCAAGAAATTTGCGGTAAATAATATTCAACGGTTTCAGTTCTGTTTTGCAAAAGAGTTTAGAGGAAAACCTCAGTCTTTCAATAATAAGGTATTCTAAACACAAAATTTCGTGGTTCCTGTCTTAGGTGTAGAAAAAATTTCACCTTTTTTGTTGAGATCTATTTTTTATTTGGGTTTCCGTCTTATAAAATACCAAGAATTTTGTTTTACTTTCCATAGGATAAAAATAAACAGTTTCCCAAAATTGCAGGTTGTTATATCTTTATTCAATGTTTTTATTTCAAAATGATAAAAATCGGCAATATTGATTGTATTTGCTTGAGAATTATAAATTGGCTTTGCTTACGCGTGGAGGTATATAAAACAAGTGTTAATTGAGTGTTAAGAACAGCTTTGCTGCCTTCTTCATTATTTTATTTATTTAGATTTGACGCCAAAATACTAAACCAAACTGATTTTTTTTTCTTTTCTGGTATATTTCTTTTAAATTATAAAATATATGCCATTAAAGAAACAATCTTTTCTTGACATTGTATTCAACTTTGGTAATGTTTTGTGAGTTAATAGTCATTATTAAAAAAAAAAATCTTGCCCATCATACTATATTATTATAATTAAATATAAAATGAAAAAAATAATCACTTTAAAAAAGCGTTTTTGGGTCACACTTTTAAATAATTTGTATTCAACAAATTTTGTGTTTTCACTTGCTTCGGTTATTGCTGTAAATTAAATTTTAGCTAATCGAAAATTTTTTTAAATTTATTTTTGTAATGCATCCATTTATAAAGAAAAAAGGGCAATATTTATTTTTCACTAACAGTAATCGCCAAAGTTGCCTCTAAAATCATAAAAAATCGACTTCTTTAATGTATTTGTGTTTGTACTAGATATTTTCTACCATTAAGCTTTTTCACATATTTTTTAGCCTCAAATTCAAATTTAGTATTTTGGCCTCAAATTCAAATTTAAGTTTTGTTTGAAAGAGGTCGCGCAGGCATTCCACAGGGGGATCCACTAGTCTTGGAGAAATTCGACAACGGAATCCACGCCTCTTTTCGGGAGGGATTTAAAAATACCTTTACGGAACAAAGCGACGTGGAGTCTAGAGACGTCCACACACCCCCGAATCTGGGAGGAGACTAAGTACGACTTATCGACGCGCTATCGGCCCTTCTGCAGGTGGCATAAAAATGAAATTCGCAGTTGAGTAACGCCTCTTTTTATGCAATGGAAAAAAATATTACCAAAATTCAGTTTTTTTTTATTTTGTGAAATTTAGGCCCAAATATTAAAATGTTTTCCGATTATTTTGTGAAGAACTTAATTTGCCACATTATATAATGAAACTTTATCCGAAAATGGATTCATTAGTACGAGATTTAGCACATAAGAGTATTTTTAATAGGCCTGATACGTTGTTTTTTGAAGACTTACAAAACGACTTATTTAAAGTGTGTTCTACTCGCAATATTTAATTGAAACATCTTTAATTTATCTAAGCGATCAAATTTTCAAACGAAAGACTGATGATGCTGATATAATTTAAGGAATATAAAATGAATAGCTCTGTTATGCTTTTTATCCACGTGCATTTATACTGAAGCGCCGGTACTTTCTTTTAAATGTTTTATGTGAGCACTGCTCAGGAGTTCCTACTACTCCCAAGCGTCTGGAGCCAGTAAGATATGGCATCACCAATTGGGGTAAATTGTGAGGGTAAATGTAGTGGGGAGGAGGACACAGGAAAAGGATTGTGGGGAAGTATCTCGATTGTCAGATATGGTCACCAAATACGGCTAAAGCCATTTCAAGCAAAGTTTCGATTCTGAATGGCGGTCTTTTATCAGAGTTATACTGAGAGTATATTTGACTATTTTACTGTGAAGTAATCACTGTGTTCATACAATCAGGTTCTCCAACTCATCTTGGAAGGAGATTTATCTTGGGAATGAATAGAGTTTTATTGGTACTTCGCGTATTCCAGGTTCCCGCTGTCTAGTACTGCCCACTTCGGCCCTCGGCCCTCGGCCCTCTGGTGAACTACTGAGAACTAATCCTGCCGCCATCTTGCGTACTTTCGGGAAAGCTCTTATTACTGCCATCTATGTGAGGAGCTCGGAAGCTTTTAGATATCTCACAGGAATATAATAATTTGTTCTTTAACAACAAGTAATGTTACGTCTATATGTAAATTTCTCTATTTAAATGCATCCTAATATGGCTTCCGTATCTTTTAGCAATAGGCAGAAAACATTAACTTAAAGTTTGCGTTACAGTTTTATATGAAAATTTTAAAGAATTGTTACTCTCTTTATTCAGACTAATTTGTTGAAGTGGTAAAACCGTTAACACGTTTAAAAACCATAGATTGGCCACCTCCGCTTTAGACGAGTAGTTTTGCAGTACCTACTGGTGAGGGGCGCTCGCTGTGGGAACGGATTACGCTACTGAAGTACCTACTTAAGAAATATCTACTGAAGTTTTCAAAAGCTTCTAAATTTATTCTTGGTAAATTATCAATAATGTGGGAAAAGAGTTAAGAAGAGTTAATCATAACATTTTGCTTCAAAGTTGAACGTTGCAACAGGCAGGTGGGTACTTTCTTTCATGGCGGTAACCAAGTTCGGATTGTTTGTGAAAATGCAGCGGTATGACATTTATGGTTCGGTCCACACCACGCCCGCAAAACGGAATGAGCCGCATCAAACTAGTAAATAAGTAATTAATTTAGAAAGGAGATAGGGGAGAGGAAGGTGGGGAAGATGAAAGTAGGGAAGTACCTGACTATTCAGACCTGGTCACCAAACACAGCTAAAGCCATTTTCAGCAATTTATCAATTCTGAATGTTGGTTTAACACCAGGGCGATACTGAGAGTATCTTCCACTGCGTAACGTGCCGCAAATAGACCTTATATAATTTTAAATGATTAAATTAATAAATAACCCGTGACCTTCGGATTGCTAGTCAAGAGCCTTAGCCCTCGATTGCGGAGGCCGTTAAAAATAAAGTTTATTAAATCAATTATTGTTCCTCCTTATAGTTTATCCAGGCCTTCGTATCGATGTTTACGTACTGAATCTTTTTTTTAGAAAGATTCTGGGTTACGAATAAACAGAAAATATTTTAAAATATCCTTCTAACATCACAGTAAGTGGAAAATATGTGTTGTGAAAAATGGTTTAAGCCAGTCGAGGTATTGAGCTCACGACGCCTAGGTGGGAACCAGACACGATGTCAACCCAGCCAATGACTTTTTTTAGTACATTCTGCGGGCGTTGCGCCTCCAGTGGACCAATCGCCGCCGTAGTTCTTAATTGTCCAAACGACCATTAAAAATTGTACAGGAGGAGAATTTTACAGTTTTCTTTCATTATTTTAATGAAACATTATGATAGGTGTTTAAGATAAAGTTATTTTCGTTAAGACAAAGGTCTCAATAGTTTAAATAATTCTTAGTTAAGTGATTAACTATCATTTGTTACACTTTATTTTTAATTTTTAAGTGAATATTGAACAAAAACTAAAATGGTCGTTTGGACAATTAAGACCTATGGCGACGCAATGATTTTTTAACAAATTGATTGAAAACATTAGTGTTTTTTGTATTCTTGTTAGATACTATTTATTTTGAGGGTTGCTGACTTCGTACCGACCCGTGTGGTAGTGGGTAGTGGATTTACTGTTAAACGATAACTATGAATGTAGTATGACGTCACGCTTGTTCTGCCAGATATCGATCGTTTTGGCGGGTTTTGAAAAATTCTAATTTTGAAAATTATTTTAACTACTTTGAAAACGACATTTAAAAAGTACCGACATTAGTTAGAAGTTCATAAAAAAAGGAACTGCTCTGATTTTGGACCAAAGACTCACTGATAACGCTTTGCGGTAGTTTGTGAACCTATTTTTAAATCTTTCAAGACGGCCTCCGTGGTCCCGAGGCAAGACTCTCGACTCACAATCCGAAGGTCGCGGGTTCGAACCCGGCGTGCGCAAATAAATTTTATTTGATTAAATTTGTGTTATTTCACAATTTATTCATTTAAAATAATATATAGTATATTTGCGGCACGTTCCAGAGTGGAAGATACTATCAGTATCGCCCTGGTGTAAGACCACCATTCAGAATTGAAACGTTGCTTGAAATGGCTTTAGCCGTGTTTAGTGACCAGATCTGAATAGCCAGGTACTTCCCCACCTTCCTCTTCCCTATCTCCTTCCCCTCCCCACTACCTTCAGCCTCACAACATACCCCAATTGGGGATGCCATAGTCTCACTGGCTCCAGACGGGAGCAGTTGGGACTTTTGTGCGGTATTAACTGTAAAAAAAAAAAAAAAAAGTGTAGTGCAACACGGAATAATACTCCAAAAATAAGATAAAACAACACCCATACGAAGTTCTTTTCTTTTTTACATTTTTCTCGTCAGGCCTCGACCGTCAGTGAGTCAGAATATTACCGCTTTGCAATAAAATCCACCTAATTGGAATATTTGTGAACCTATCCGGAAACAAAAAACTGTTTTTGAAAGGTAATGTAATTCGCTTTGAAATTTTATTATTAGAACTGAGAAATTTTTTTAACATAAATTTTTTTAACATAAATTTTTTAAACTTAAATTTTTTTAACATAATTTTTTTTAACATAAATTTTTTTAACATAAATTTTTTTAACATAAATTTTTTTAACATAAAATTTTTAACATAAATTTTTTTAACATAAATTTTTTTAACATAAATTTTTTTAACATAAATTTTTTTAACACATTCTTTAAAAAGTATTAAAAATTGCTCATTTTATGTTTTTTCTAACTAAACTTTTTGTTAACGAAAAAAATATATAAATACACCCACATCGTTATTAGACAAATATATTATAAAGGTTATCGTCACCTCACTTTTTGTCGTTTCGTGTAAAAATCTATATATATAAAAAATGAAAATATGTTTGCTTCTCCCTATGTATGTATGCATGTATGCTAAGCGTTGCTAAACCATTCATCCAATTACGATGAAACTTTAGGGATTTGATGTGCGCATGCCCGCGATTCTTACTATATACAATAGTGAGTTCTGGCATCATGAAATAATGCATTGCTAACAGTTCATCCGATTGCGATGAAACTTTGGAGATTTGATGTGTGCCTGCCAGCGATGGTTTCTATACATACAAGTTTCTATATCGTGAGTTCTGGCCTTATGAAATTTGTGTAAAAAAATTGCAATAGTTGGCACGCGAGCTGTTTGAAAACTTAATGTACCGGGAATTAATTTATGGAATGCGGGAGGGGGGAGGGGAACCAAGGAGGGCGGAGTGGAATTTGGGAGGGGGGAGGGAAACTCAGGGGGGGGTTCACGGGACGGGCGAAGAGGGCGAGTGGAGTGGGGAGAGAGAAGGCGGAGTGGGGACACGAGAGGGGAAAGGGACGCGGGAGAGGAAGGGGAGGTAAAAGGGAAACGGGACGAATGGGAAAGGACACGCAGGGATAAACAATTTTTTTATTAAGTGACATAGCAGCGCATGCCGGTTATATGCTTGTAATTAAAAAAAAATCACAAAGTTTCACAATTTTTTTCAAATTGCTGTGGGAAACTTTGGTTTCATAAAGGTGTAAACTTTAAATATTTTGTGGTTAACTTTTATATATGAATATATAGCATGGTGTTTTTTGTCTTCAATATCGTTTAGATCATATTTCTGTCTTAGTAAGAGAGACATAACACAAACACAAATTTCTATGAGACCTATATGAGTTTGAGTCTAAACAGACAAATTCGCCTGAAGGGTTAATGTGCAATGTAGAATTTGCTGAACGGCTAGATTTTGTCGTGAATACGGGCCTCTCAAAGATCCGTGCTCACTACTACTTTAAACGTACGAATTTACAAATTCCAAAGTTCAAATCTACAAAGTAGCGACCTTGTTTTATTAAAAAATCAAATTAAGCGAGACGAAAATTAATCTCCGATCATAACTTCTGAGTTTTGAACTTTGATCCTTGACCTTTCTAAATACCACTGACAACGTCTTGGCAAAATTTAATTAAAATCCCAAACCGTACAGGTAAATTATATATAAAAGGTAAAAAATATGATTACTACAGACGAGGGTATTTCTTACGAAGCACGTACATAAATCTTATACATTTTATTATATTGCTAACGACTAATGAAGCGTGTACTTACTCTTTCCTGACCACTTTAATAGCTTGTTAATGATTTGTTTTCTTAAAAACACGTTTCGTCCAAAAAAGATAATATTTTTAATTGATTATTTATTATTCTAAAGTGTTTATTGCTTTATTTATTTGAGCAAAGTGGGGTTGTATTTTTTATATCGGTTATTGGTTTCGAAAAAAAGCTTTCAGAAAGAAAGCCTCTTAGAATTGCGTTTTTATTTATGAAAATAATTAGTTCATGAGTGCATCGGGAAATCCGACATATTTTTAGGTGTTGAAATCTGACAGTATTATTATCCTGTACAGTTTTCTTATTTTTAAAAAGAATCGTTGAAGTTTCAAACAGAAAAAGAGATCCCAATGAAAAAAATTGATAAAGAAAATGAACAAAACATGGAATTTATCAGTTTCAAAAACTTTTATACAATTTTTCGACCAATTTTCCGCCTGATTTTGTGTTTTTTCTTCCAAACTTCCAATTTTCCGGAGGAAATTATTGGGATTTTTTTTTATTTTCAGGGGTCAAAAATTTTCATCTATTATTTTATAGTAAGTAATTCAACACATAAGTAAAAAGTAAGTAATTCAAACAAGTAAAACGAGGAATATTTCAATCTACGATATGAAATTTTTTCAGAAAAATAACATTTTCCAGAATCACAAATTTCCAAAAGAAACGACTCATTTTGGAATCTGTTCCTTTGGCTTTAGTAAATCTCGAAAATTTGAGCTGTGCCTGTGATTTACAAAATGTATTTAAAATGACATATTATTTGTTAATGGTAATCTTGAAATTTTAGAGTTCTCAAACCGATTTGGTTAAAACTTACAATGGGGAAGTTAGAAAAGTAAAACTCGAATTTTATGTCAAAATAAACGATTTCGGCGATTGTATGATGTAAGTATATGATATTATGTATAGAAAATGATTAGGGACCTGTGACATAAGATAATTTTTGCCCACATTCCGATAATCGCTCTTGAACATACAATAGGGCGAAATTCTTCTATCAGGGAACTTTACCGAATTAAGCGGATCCCTCAAACCCGTGGCAGCGGGCTGGTAATACATAATTCTGGAAGATCGCTGAAAATAATAATTATTATTTCTTCAATAATTGCGCAATTATTGTGTGACACCATTTTTATACAAATAATTACTGACGTCTAAATAATAAGCAAATGTTTTGTTTCAACCACTTATTTATTAACCCCTCAGGCTAATTTGCTCAGTTTAGGAACAACTCAAATAGGTATCATAGAAATCGTTGTATCTCCCATACTATCATGGTTAGAAATATGATCTTAACGGTGTTAGAAAGAAAAAAACATCAAGCTTTATATTCAAATTTAAAAATTAAGCTTAAAGTAAATATCCACCTCTACGAAACCAAAAATTCTGACCGTAATTTGAAAAAAAAAATTAAGCTTTGTGATTTTTTTTTAAGTAAGTTGACAATAACGTTCAATTTTTTTTTTTTAAATAAATGTGTATTTTTTTTTTTTTTTCATTAGAGGCCATCCATAAATTACGTCACACCTTAAAGGGGGGGGGGGAGTAGAGAAGTATGACATTGTGTTACAAGGGGTATGGGGGTGTCATCAGCTCTGTGACGTCACATGTAAAAGTCTGAATTTTGATTATTTTTAGTTGTGAAATTTCAAAATATGTGACGTGGGAGGGGGTCTCACAAACATGACGATGTGTGACAGGGATGGGGGGGGGGGGGTCAAAAATCATAAAATTCGTGTGACGTAATTTATGGATGGCCCCTAATCGATAATTTGAGTTAGAAAAAACGTATTTTTGTTATTGTTTTTGGGGTGTTATGCCGTGTTTCGCTACCTCCTTCTTTAGCCAACGTTTCGGACAGCGTTACAGTGTCCATCATCAGGGCAGATGACCAAATGATATTGGTGAGAGTGTTTACTTATGTGTGTCGAAGCGATACCGTGCTGCCAGCTCCATTTCTCTACGAGCTGGTGTTAGAAAAAATTCAGCATGGTTTTTTGCGTTTAGCTTTGGTGTAGCCGTCAATTACTGGATACCAAGACCTATTGAGCTTAACTCCGTCGTCTCTGTTAATATTGATGGGGTTTTTATGGATTTCAATTGCCTCCGTAATTAGGCGTGCTCTGTAAGTTTTGGGTCTTCCCAGGACTTCAGGAACAAATCCAAAGTAATGGCCGGTTTCGATTAAGTGCTCGGCGATTGCCGATTTGTCAGGGTGGCCAAGTTTACAAGCACGAAAGTGTTCGGAAATCCTTTTGGAGATCGTTCGCTCTGTCTGGCCTACATAGACCTTGTCACATCCGGAACAGCTGAGTTTATATACTCCATCTGTTTCCAGAGGAAACTTAGTCTTTGCCGACCTTAGTAGGTCTTGGATTTTAGTTGTCGTTCCGAAGACCGTCTTGATGTTCTCTTTTCTCAACAGCCTGGCAATTCTGTCTGTTACATTGTGGACGTAAGGCAGGAAAGCGCAGCCTTTTGACTCTTGTTCACCCCTGTCTTCGTTTCGTGCTGATTTGGCTCTTATGATTTGCCTTGTCTGCCTTGCTGGGTATCCGTTACGCTCCAGTGCATCGGTGAGTTTTGTCAGTTCCGATCCGAGTTTTGGCTCCTCACATATTCTGGTCGCTCGGGTTACCAAAGTATGGATGAGTCCTCTCTTCTGAGCGGGGTGATGATGCGAATCAGCGTGGAGATACCTGTTTGTATGTGTTGGTTTCCTATAAACTGTGTGTCCTAGGCTACCATCCTCTTTTCGCATCCAGAACTCCTGCCCTATACGGTCTTCCGAAAATCCACAAAAAGGATATCCCAATGCGACCGATTGTCAGTGCTATTGGTGCACCGACATACAAACTTTCCCAATACCTATCGAAGTTGCTGCAGATGCAAACTGGGAAAACTGAATCTTGGATTAAGGATTCCACAGATCTAATCAGTAAGCTCAAGAAGGTAAAGACTGATGAAAGAGATATCCTTGTCAGTTTTGATGTAGTGTCTCTTTTTACAAATGTTCCTCTAGAAGACTCCATGACTTTGCTCAGGGAGATTTATGAGGATGACATTTGCAAACTTTTTGAACACTGCCTCAAAACAGGTTATTTTGCTTTTCAGGGTGAACTTTTCGAGCAAGTGGAAGGAGTTGCGATGGGCAGTCCATTGTCGCCAGTTCTAGCCAACTTTTTTATGGAGAAGTTTGAAGAAGTGGCACTCGACACAGCTTCGGCTGTTCCTAAAGTATGGTGGCGATATGTTGATGATGTCTTCGCCATCTGGCCTCACGGAACAGAGAAACTGAACGAATTCCTGGACCATCTCAACTCACTCCACAGCAAAATTAAATTCACAATGGAGCTGGAAAATAACCAAAAAATTCTGCCTTTTCTAGATGTGGAGGTGATGCGAAAAGAGGATGGTAGCCTAGGACACACAGTTTATAGGAAACCAACACATACAAACAGGTATCTCCACGCTGATTCGCATCATCACCCCGCTCAGAAGAGAGGACTCATCCATACTTTGGTAACCCGAGCGACCAGAATATGTGAGGAGCCAAAACTCGGATCGGAACTGACCAAACTCACCGATGCACTGGAGCGTAACGGATACCCAGCAAGGCAGACAAGGCAAATCATAAGAGCCAAATCAGCACGAAACGAAGACAGGGGTGAACAAGAGTCAAAAGGCTGCGCTTTCCTGCCTTACGTCCACAATGTAACAGACAGAATTGCCAGGCTGTTGAGAAAAGAGAACATCAAGACGGTCTTCGGAACGACAACTAAAATCCAAGACCTACTGAGGTCGGCAAAGACTAAGTTTCCTCTGGAAACAGATGGAGTATATAAACTCAGCTGTTCCGGATGTGACAAGGTCTATGTAGGCCAGACAGAGCGAACGATCTCCAAAAGGATTTCCGAACACTTTCGTGCTTGTAAACTTGGCCACCCTGACAAATCGGCAATCGCCGAGCACTTAATCGAAACCGGCCATTACTTTGGATTTGTTCCTGAAGTCCTGGGAAGACCCAAAACTTACAGAGCACGCCTAATTACGGAGGCAATTGAAATCCATAAAAACCCCATCAATATTAACAGAGACGACGGAGCTAAGCTCAATAGTTCTTGGTATCCAGTAATTGACGGCTACACCAAAGCTAAACGCAAAAAACCATGCTGAATTTTTTCTAACACCAGCTCGTAGAGAAATGGAGCTGGCAGCACGGTATCGCTTCGACACACATAAGTAAACACTCTCACCAATATCATTTGGTCATCTGCCCTGATGATGGACACCGTAACGCTGTCCGAAACGTTGGCTAAAGAAGGAGGTAGCGAAACACGGCATAACACCCCAAAAACAATAACAAAAATACTTTTTGGCCGTGAAAACCTAAAAACATACCTAGAAAAAACGTATTTATTTAAGAGTATTTTCAAAACTTTTTTAACTTTGCATTATAAATTTTCATATATCAAAAACTACGTTTATTTTAAATTACAAAATTTGAAAGCTATTTTCATCATCTTTCAAAAACAGTTTTAGGTTTTAAATGCGTTGAGAAATATTCCGTTTATTTTGATTATATTGCAGAGCGGAAATAATTTGATCCGATAAAATAGGCCCGAGGCCTGTGTGATTAAGAAACTCATAGGTATTTCAGAACCGACGTTACCTTCTTCAGGGTACGATATGTACTAAATTAAATTATAGGTATGGAGACGGTTCCCCTACAATACAATTAATTGGAACTTCCTCGACTTTGTGAACTGAAATGATTTTTTATTGATATCTTCACATTTCTATCTGTAGATATATGTAACCGCCACTAACTCTCCAACAGTATAGAAAAGAAAAAAGTTAATTTAATTTTCTCGTTGAAAAATAAGAATCACAAGATATATCATACTATCGGAAATAATTAAGTAATAATAACGGTTGTATTTATTTCAAAAGATATCGGAATTTTCAATTTCCCATTGACTTCGGAGCACCCTCCTCACTTTTTATTCCGACCTTTGTCGCCCGTTGTCCTCGAAATAATGACGGTTCCCTGTAAAGCGTTTTGGCTTTTCTTGACAAATTTAATGAAAGCCTTCTTGGGATTAAAGCTTCAAGTGCTTCGCAGTTCAGAATTCGACGATTTTATCACGAAAAAAAATTACTAACGGTTATAAAAATGTCTAATAAAAACACAAACTCGGTGGACTCTTCAAATTGTAATACGAATTTAGTCGCGAAAATAATTAAAATAAAGGAATAATCATTGGAACTGTTTTCTTTTATGTAGGTATTCAATAATATTATTTTTTTATTTTATTTATTTTTTACATTGTTTTAGAAAAGAATGTGTCTTTACTGGGGTAACCCGTTCTAAGGTCATATTGTTTTTGTGTTTGAATTTTAAGTTGATACCTATTTTAAAATATTACAATAGGAAAATTATAAAGTAATATCTAAAAGAAAGTACTAATCTTTATTAAAAGCATTAATCTTTATTTGGTTGCAAAATTGTATCTTTGTACTTACATCCCATGTCCATAATCCATATCTTAATTCTTCTTTTGAAGTCGTTTATTTTTTCAACGGTTTTAATTGCAAGAGGGAGTGTAAATAATAATAATATGTATTAAAACATTTTTTTTTATAAAAGTTCACCCTGATGAAGGTTCGGGTCAAATAAATTTTCACATGTAGCAAACACTTTGTTGGTATAAAAATTAATTATAATAATGATAATAAAATTACTTTGCTTAGTCCCATTTTATATTTTTTTTATATGAATACCGCACAATAGTCCCATAGTCCTCCCGTCTGGAGCCGATGAGACTATGGCATCCCCAATTGGGGTATGTTTTGAGGATGAAGGTGGTGGGGAGGGGAAGGAGACGGGGAATCGGAAGGTGGGTGTCTATTCAGATCTGGTCACCAAACACTCTAAAGCCATTTCAAGCAAAGTATCGATTCCGAATGGTTGTCTTGCAACAGGGCGATACTGAGAGTATCTTCAACTCTGGAACGTACCGCAAATATACTGCATATTATTTTTAATGAATTAGTTGTAAAATAACACAAATTAATCAAATAAAATTTATTTGCCCACGCCGGGACTCGATCTCGCGACCTTCAGATTGCGAATCAAGAGCCTTGCCCCTGGACCACGCCAGCCGTCATTGCCAATATGTTTTATTCACCTTGGTGAAAGTTCAGGTCGAACCGAAACCGGTTGGTTAAAAATATGATATTGTGGAATTAAGCAAAGTTATTTTATTGCCATTATTAATTTTTTTTTTAAACGATCGCATGTGTACTTTGAATCTTGTAGATTCAGGTCAAACTAGCCTGTCCTTTGAGGATATAAACCAATAATGAATACTGTGTCAATTATTTGTTTAAAGGTACGGCTAATAATCTGGGAACATGTAGAAACATTTAGAGGACTTTATTTTATATTATTAACTGTTGTACCTGGCTTTGTCCTTGTTCTGTTACCAGATGTAACGTGGAACATGTTTCGAAAACACGATCAAAGACTTTGTTTATTTTTACATTCCAGAACACGTGCGTGGGATGCCCCGCCGTGATGTGCATTGAGAGACTATCCACTGTACATTGACTAGTTCAAATGAAAACATTTTTCTTTGTTTTTGCTTCCGATGTGTATTTTCCAGAAGGCGCGCTGTTTCCATAAATGCAATAAAATTTGAAATAGAAAACCAATTTTAAAATCCATTTGAGAGTAACTACAACACTGTTGAACGTGACTCTAGTAACGCAATCTAATTACTGGATTACTTGGATTTGAACCCCGGGATTCGTAGTCGAGGACCTCACCTCTCGACCAAGGAGGCCGTCTATGTAATTTATTTATTTATTTATAAATAAACGCCCTTTTTCGGGGCTTTTACATATATAGCATAGAAAAAACATTTTATTGTACATAACTGAACTGCCTCAATAACAATATTTTAAATTTATTCAAAGATAAATTGAAGATGTCCACTGACTTGGTATAATTGTTTCCCTCCATTAGTATTCTGGGCAAAGAGGAATACATATGATAGTTAGTCCCAGAATTTCTGCACTGGAATAAATCCTGACTTCTAGTATTACGAAGTGGAATTCGGAAGCTTATCAATTCAAGTAATACCGGACTATCAACTAAATCATTTAGAATTTTATATAAAAATACCAAGTCAGTGAAAATTCTTCTGTCTGACAATTTAAGCATATTCATATCGTTTAAAAGTGTGTTGTAGTTTAACATATTTGCTGAAATACCCATTTTAAAATTTAGAAAACGTAAGAATTTGTTTTGTATTCTTTCAACAGCTTGTACGTGCATATTATAATGAGGATTCCAGACAGGAGAATTGTACTCAAGTTGGCTTCTAACATAAGCAAAATATAACATTTTAATACACTTTATATTGTTAAAGTTTCTAGTTAGCCTAGTTATAAACCCCAACATTTTTAAGCCCTTATTACAGATTTCTGCTATGTGGTTAACAAATGAAAGATTTGATTGAAAAGTGATGCCCAAGTCTTTAATTTGCATTAATGTCTGAAGAGCATTGTTATCAATGTTGTAATTAAATATCACTGGATTTTTTATTCTAGAAAATCTAACACTTTGACATTTTGAGATATTTAAATAAAGTCTATTTTCCATACACCAAATTAACAATTTGTTGATATTATCTTGAAGAATGTTGCAATGATAAATATTTTCAATAATTTTAAAAATTTTGAGGTCATCAGCAAAAAGTAAGATAGATACATCATGAAATATTTTTGTAAGATCATTTATAAACAAGATAATAATTCGAATCACGAAACTACTCAACGGGAGGCTTGTCGCTGATCAGATGCTCCTGTACAAAATTATTAACTCTAAAGTTGACTGCCCGGAGTTGCTAAACAAAATAAATTTCCACGCGCCGATTCGATATAGTAGACAAAATACCCTTTTCTATATTGATAGATGCAACACCAATTCCAATCAAAATGAATTTATGCAAAGGACATGTAACTACTATAACAATAAATTTGCAAATATAGACACACGTTCTGACATATTCACTGCTAGTTACTGTCGTTACAGAAATTCATTGTATAACATTCTAGGTGTGAATAACACATATTCATGATGATAAAATTAATTGTATCTAATATTTTTATATTACTTGCTTGGCAACTTTCCCTTGACTTTCCTTTATCCCTCTCCTCCCCCTACCCTTCCCAACCCAAATACCTAATTTGCAGTCTATTACAGTTATAATTACATTTAATTTATTGTTGTGTAATGGTTTATTATTTGTTGAATTTTGATTTGTATTTTTATTATTTTTTTTAAATTGTTGCTTAGTTCTGTTTTTTTTTCGTTTTTCTTAAATATTTTAGTTTACATTCAGTTAGTCTTGTTTCTAAATACCTATCTGTGAACATTAATAATTGGTCTGTTTTTTATTATCCTCTTATGTATATTGTATTACTAAGACTGTTTATGTTCCTTAAATAAATAAATTATTCAAATAGCAAGATAAGAACAAGAATCCACGTTCTATATTTTAGTGTTCATCCAGGGGTGGATTCACCTGTAGGTACTCTGCGAATGCGCACTGGAGTAATACTCCCAAATTCATGAACGTAGAACACAATACACAAAATAAAATTATTAAATAATTACAAATTCGTTAGAAGTCTTGTTGAAGCTTTGAAACTATTGAATTTTTAAAAAATGCTATTCTACACATTCGTTCAATCATATCTTCAAAAAGAAATGCATTTTCATAAGTTGATCACCGTTAGTTAGCATAATATTGTTGTATATTATTATTTATATTCAATATTGTAGATTGTTACGAAGGCAATGTGCTTTTAATATAATATTAAACAATTTTTACCAAGTATTCTTATGTAAAAGCCCCTAAAAATGGCGTTAATAATTTTAAAAACATAATTATTAAAATATCCGTTGAGTACCCAAATTAATAAAGTGCGTTTTGTTCCCAGATGGACAATTTATTTGAAAGATTTTGCGTCGTGAATATATATTCAAATGGTCTCCAACTAGGAGGCAAGGTTTTCAACTCGCAAACCGGAGGCTGCGGCTTCAAATCCCGGTTTCAAACAAACAAATTTTATGTGATTTTTGTTTTATGTCACAATTTATTAATTTAAAATAACTTGTAAGGAACAGAGTGGAAGATACTCTCAGAATCGCCCTGGTGTAAGATCACAATTCAGAATTGAAACGTTGCTTGAAATGGCTTTAGCCGTGTTTCGGTGTCCAGAACTAAACACCCAGGCACTACATCACCTTCCTTGATCCTATCTTCTTCTTCTTCCTACTATCTACAGCCTCACAACATATCCCAATTGGCGATGTCATAAGTCTCACTGGCTCCAGACGGTTGAGAGCAGATGAGACCCTTGTGTGGTATTCGCACAGAAAAAAGATCTCCTATCTACACGCCAACAAAATACCGAAGTCAGTTTCTCCAGTAAAACTAGATGGGAATCGGACATCGGTCGTTTCAGATAAAGCCTGGATAAAAGGATAGATCAAATTTACATACTTGAATAATTTACCAAAGACAAAAACCATATCAAGAAAGGGCCACGATTCGACAATAATTCATTCATTTGATTTTTAGAGGGTACCTATATCCTATATAAACCGATTCTATTTTACAGGCTCCTTTTTATAAAACTGTTGCTTAATTATGTAAGCGTCCTGTTGTAATATTAATATGTTCATTTGGAACAAAATTATTATTAAAATTCCTGATAAAACAAAGATCAATAATAGAAGAGATTGTGTGTAAAATACTGACCGCGCAATAGATTAAGCTTCTTTCTAGTATAGAAAAAAAAATTCATATTTCAATAGTTTAGGTATTCAAAAATATCTCCTTAAAGGGATTTTTCAAAATTCGAATTATTTTTAGAGTTATAGCCATTTTAGTGTCGTTACAATAGACGGAATCTAACTAGAATCTAAGAACAAAACTCTAAACGCCATTTTCTCGAAACGACTTTGTTCGTCACAAAATCTCAAGTTCTAAAAAACCGATTTTCTTTAAATTTTTGCGCGAATTTTTTTACACATTCTATTATAGTAGGAACAAAGAAAAAAAATTTAAAAAATTATTTTTACTATTTTTAAAAATTCGGAAAATTTAAAAAATAACTGAAAAACATAAAAAAAAAATTGAGTAGCCGCCATTTTGCGAGAATTTTTTTTTTTTTTTCATTTTTATTGGTTTCTACCATAATGACATTTGTACTGATAAAGAATCAACTTTTTTTTTTCAAATGACCAGAAGGGTTGGAATTGTGACAAGATGGACACATCACACGCTTCAACAGCGTGTAACTTTGTGAAATATATATATGTATATTTTTTTTTTTAATTCTTAAAATATAAATAAATAAATTATTAAAAAATGTATACTTAAAATATTGATGGTTTTTTTTTATCGAACGTCAAAAAATGCCCAAATTCGGGCTTCTAGACTAGAATACCCCCTTAATTAACTATTTATTGTTTTGGTGTTTGTATTTTAATCAATTTATTTTGAGTTAAATAATGTTATTATTAATCCAACAAGTTTTTTACTTTTTTTTATTATTGTGACAGCTGTTTCGGCTTACAAGACCATTTTCAAACTGTGGTTGAAAAAAAATATTAAGCTTCGCGAGGCAACGTGGGAAAAATTAGCAATACTCTATCCAAAAAATATGTATTTGTCATGTGTTTTCATTTGGTTATAGCAGGGGTCTCCAAACTACGGTCCGCTGACCAACACCCGCGAGCACAACCAATCCGGCCCTCAATGAGATTTATATAGTTGTAACTTTCCATTGACAATTAAGCCGTCGACTTACAAAACGTGCTCCGGAAATTTCTGCTGGTTCTGGTACATTCACAAAAAGTGTTTGAAGTAAATTGAAAACAAATAAATTATTAAAATTTTTCGCTTAATATCATAAGAAGAATATTACATTATTATGTTGATAGCATAAATTCGTTTTGCTACTATACTACTCTACTGAATTAAAGTTTAGCGAAAGTTTGTATAAATAATTCCAAGTGTTACAGTTATTACTTTGTTATTATTCTAAAATGCTAAATTCTGTCTGAGTGCTTTTATTATTGCCGTGACGATTCACGATTACGGTACCGTGTCATAAATAGGCAATAAACATACGTTCCTTATCACAATAATGCTACAGCTTTTTCAAAATATGAGATACACGATAGTAGGTCTGTTTCCTCAAAAGGAAAAAAATAATCCTTTTCCTGCATCTCTCTCAAAACCCCATCGTGACGTCTCAACAGACTCCTACAATACTACTAGTCGTGACGATAATTTTGAAAGTATGGAATATGGTGAATTCCAAAAATTCAAAAACGTCAAGTGTCAATGCTCTGACGGTTTTGCTTTTGTTCTTAAACATAAATTTCTGCAGCTCTTTCTTACACACTAAATAACAATAGTTGAAAATGAGTCAGACGGTGAACATATGTCTGCACCCCCCCAAAGGAAACTTACAATCATTTTCGTACATCTCCCTCACACGTATAAAGCAAATTAAACGCAATTCCCGTCGCCGTAGCTGAGTCGTAATAAGATATATGTGTTTCCTCCAAAGTAAAAAGTAGTACTTTGGAGGAAACAGTTACACGTATTTTGTGTGTCTCATCTTTTGTCTCACCATCATTTAATGTGTAAGAAAGAGCTGCAGCATTATAGTGATAAGGAACGTACGTTTGTTGCCTTTTTCGCCGTCATGGGAATAATAAAAGCACTCGTCCGTCATTGCTTTGTTTTTAAAAATGATTATTTTTCTGGAAAAGATGGCATCAAAATTTAAAAAAGAAAAAAAACTTACCCAGCACTTTATCCGTTCTGGAAAAGGTGATCGCCCATTTCTGGAAGCCGCACGTCAATTCCTTGCTGGTGACGTCACGCTCCAGATCTCTGGTGACGGATCTGGTCACCACGAAGGTAAACACGTGCGTGTTGGCACGGTCGTGCAGCCGGGCCACCCGGTACAGGAGCGCCATCACGACTGGCTACCAACTAACCCAAAACACTGATCACTCAACGCACTGACCACACACTCAAGCTTCCGACATTTCCAGACTCTATTGTTTGGAATCACTGGGCAATTAACATTTTCGAATTCAAATTTGAATAGTCCCAAATCAAACACTATTGCGTAAGCACAAAACAAACATTTCAAACAATAGCCTGGTGTGATTTAAACTACCTTTATTAAATATTCGTTTACATTTATTGACATATTATTTTTTAAATGACGATGTATTTAATTTTGTTTGAAAACATACGACTGCTCAATCAAGACATGCTTGTATTCCAAAGCTCAAGAATGCAGCTAAAAGGTTACGAAAACACAAGTCGTAATGAAAGTGAGATCAACAACCCAATCATTTTGTAATTTAACGCTTATTCTTTTCTTGGAATGGACAAATGAATTCTGTGCGAGGTTTGTTTTTGGGTTTAGTTAACTAAAAGTTCAGAAGAACAAGAAGGAGAAAGAAGGTCCTTCTTCTTGTGATGTTATTTATTACAGCAACCTGAAACAAGAGAAATTAATTGTAATTAGAAACATTCACAACCTTTTATACTCTAAAAACTGTCAAATTGTAACGTTTGCGCGGGCCTTTTCGGCCCGTTTCATACAAACCTTAAATTTGGATTTGAGATCAAAATACCCAACAAAACTGAAAAATTATTTTTGTTATCAAAAGTTATATCAAATATCTTGTACAAATGAGAGATATTTTATTTATTTTTGCTTTAAATTATAAGATATAGGCCATTAAAGATTTTAGTGTTTCATGATTTTAGAGGCAACTTGGACAATTATTTGTGAATAAATGAAAAGCAATAAAAAATAATTTGACTACCATAAAAGTATAGTGAAATATAAAATGAAAATTTTAAAAAAAATATTTTGATAGGTGTAAATTAAAAATACAAATTAAATATTTACGGCGGAACAAAAAATTGTCGTTTTAACATTAAAATTACAACTAAAAAAAAATCATTTTTGACGAAGTTTTTTGTTTTCCCTTGTATTTGTAAAATAAACACAGTAAAATAATGTTTTTAATGTTTTTCATTTACTCACAAATAATTGCTCAAGTTGCCTCTAAAATCATGAAAGCAGAAACACTAAAATCTTTAATGGCCTATATCTTATAATTTAAAGTAAAAATAAATAAAGTAGCTCACAGCCGTACAAGATATTAATTTTTCCGTTTGGTTGGATATTTTGATCTCAAATACAATTTAAGATTTGTATGAAACTGGCCGAAATGGGCTTCGCATACGTTATTCTTTTTTACGGAACACAACGTTTTTTTTCTTCTAGAAAAGCATTTAATAAATCGCATCAAATAAAATTATAATAACATAAAAATAATTTTCATATCTGAAATCGTTTCCCATTTTAAGATGTTTTTAGACCAAAAACTGAATAATAAATAAAACTGAGTACGTTTTTGTAATCATAGGTATACATTCACATAACATGAGAAAAATGAGAGCAAGAAACCAAAAGTCAGTACTGATAAGTTCGTGAAGTTTGGAGATGGCCTACTGGATAAGCATGCCCTAAAGTTTGGAGTAAACTCCCCCGAAGTAACGAATTAAAAGCTCGCCAAAACTCAGTACGGTACGTAAAACTAATTTTTTCTGTAAATCATACCTGTAAACTTTACAGCGGACTAAAGTTTGAAGTGAAACTTTAAAGTCATCTCGTCGAGAAATCATTAATGCAATTTTTCGTCATCTAAAATAGTAATCGAAAGAACCTTTCTTTTCATATATAATTAATTTTTATATTTTGATATGAATGGCACACTAATTAACAGTTTCAGTCCAGGCAAACAGTTTGAAATAGAATAAAATATCTTCTAAGGAATTTAGAAATTTCTTTAAGAAATTCCACAATGTTTTCCTAACGGTATTTGAACAGCTTTAACTGTGAAAATATTATTAATATACAGATTCAAAATTAATAGAATACTTGTTTTAACCACGCTCATTGTTTTGAAAACCAACATGTATATGCGTTTTCTTAAAATTAATTACAACAATAGACATAGAAAAGGTGTCAATGGATGGGCGGGTATGTTTTAAAACTTCGAGAAACTTTGATATTAGGATAAAGGAACATGTTTTTAAACTATAATAGTTTTGCAAAGTATGTTAATTTTTTAAACAATGAAAGTGGTTTAAACTAAGTTTTCTATTAATTTTGAATTAAAATGGTGCCACCAAATATGTTTGCTGTGTTTGAAGAAGTAATATATAGATATTTTAAAACGCATATTTTTATCTCTCTCCTAACAACACGTTAAATAGATTGCTGCAACATCATTGATATTATGTGTTTCGGTTCATTTTTGTACGAAACTGTTGAAACATAACACTAAAACATTCCGACCTCCAAGAACGTAAAGAAACACTTAAATTCTTAATGTATATGTTTGTTATAAAAGGCATTTGAAACAATGGACTGGAATTGTTCCTCATCATGCCTCAAGCATAAACAAAGAAAATTCATTGTCAAAAACCTTTCCCTTTCGGTAATAATAATAATCATTTCGCTTTGAGCTATGTAAAAAACTGTGAATTGACTTCTCACTATAATAAAACAATATGCTTATTTATATTTCCAAAATCCATTAACAAAAGATAACTACAATCAAAACTGCGATCAATCAAGCATTTGTCAAATCGGTAGTGGCTTTAGAAAAAGCCTGATAATATTAATATTATAGTACACGTAATTGATTTCCGAAGGGATTATCATCACGACGGAATGATTCCCAGTGACGAGGGTCTTTCTCGTCCACAGTCATGTTAAAACGCCCCCAAAATTGGAAATTTCCCCGTCTTCCCTCTGGTTACAACATTATTATTACCTGACAATTTGACAGTTTGCCACTTGAAGGATGACTAATGAAATTTATTCTGGACAGTAGGCACATAATCAAAAAGTTTCAATTTCCATCGCCTACAATGTAAATAACTTTGGCCATAATTTTTTATTTTAATATTTTTCATATTTATATTTATCTTCATGAAAAATAATAATACAAAATGATTTTCCAACGCCTGTCTCATCGGGAAACTCGTGTCGAGGCAGACGTAGTAGGTACACAAGTAATAGGTATAGGTAAGATGAATGTGAATGTTCTAAATGATTGGTTGAAATGTGGATGGATGAAGAATGAATTGACAGGATATTAAATGACATCCAAGTGAATGTATGAAGATGAAGAAAACCAGGACACCCCTAGAAGACATTGTACAATTAATTGATAGAAACAAATACTTGGGCCAATCAAGAGTCAGAATAAATATTATTTATAGACTATGTTCGAATAGGAATGAATCAAGGAGTGCATATGAATTGAACTTTTTTGTTTAATTTTAAAATTTATTTTTTTATGTTCCTAATAACTGGTTTTCCCTTTTGGTTAATATTTAAATTTAAATTTACGAATCTTTGGCTCTGTTTTTTTTTTTTTGATTCTTGTAAAAAATTACTAGCCCTTTCAAAATCTGAGTTCTCAATGTTGCCTATTTAAATTCGATTGTAAGACAGGTCTAATTAAACTGGTTTTTTCTCTATATTAATTAAATAGTCATGAAGACATTGGGAATTCTTATGTCATTGTCAGATAAAAATATTTATAAATGGTTTATACATTTATAAACCACATTTAATAATTACACATTTATAAACCAAAAGGTTTATAAATGTGTAATTTCTAGTACTTTGTAAATATTTTAAAAATTATAGTGCATGCTATAATTTTAATTATGATATTATAATGTTCTCCAAAATGACCTTGAAAGCATCTCATCCTGCGATCTCTTGAAAGAAACCATTCCTTTGTCCAACTGCAAAATGACCTAGTAAGAATCACATCCTTGCGATGCTTTCAAGGACATAAAGAAACCATTCTTTTATTTAGAGTATTATGAACTAATTGTGCAATTTGGCTGTCCTGAAACGGGAAACCTTCCCAATTGGACAGACAAAGAATCATTTTGTAAGGTTTTGTACTGTAATATATATATAAATAAATAAATAAAAAATAAAATTTATAATAAATAATAAATAAATAAATCCTCTCTGCCTATCCATTCGAGGAAGTACGTGGTGGATAGTAAGTCAAAACTCACATATAAGTACAGGGAGTAATGCGCGTAACTGAAGGATTTTTATCAGCTATTCCTGAGCATATTTGGAGTAAAAAATGTAGATATAATTTTTCTGCCCAAAGATATTTATTTTCTATTAAAAACAGAACAAAATATTTTTCAATCACACGTCGCCACTGATCCCATCCCCGATGGGTTTGAGCGATAGACGCATGATTTCGTGTGTTACCGTACTGCTAGAACGAGACGCAACGCTTATCAAGACAAGCTAGGCTATAAACGAACTATTCTCCTAACTACTCAGTTTGAAGTTAATATTTTTAATGTTTTTGATAGAAAAAAATGTCATCGGCAAAATTATATCAACATTTTTTACTCCAAATATGCTCAGGATTCGCTGGTTAAAATGCTTCGGGTATGTGTTATTATAACAGTATACAAGGGGTGACCCAAAAGTAACGGGACTTTGTTTATAACTTTTTTATTTTTCAATAATTTTACACCAACATTGGGTCACCTTCAAAAAAATCACCATTATGTGTGTATGTTATGTTTCCAACCTTTTTATCCACTGTTCAAAGCAATTTTGAAATTCACTGATTGGAATGTCCTTTATGGCCATAAAGAACATTTTTGTTTCACTTCTTCAACAGTACGAAAACATTTCCCTTTCCAGTCCCCCTTTTCTTCCTAGGGATCAGAAAGAAGTCACAGGGTAAAAAGGGCGGGTGAACAATCGGGGTCATTCCATGTTTGCTTAAAAAATGCTTCACAGACAAAGCGGTGTGAGCAGGTGGTTTGTCGTGGTGGAAGAATCAGTCCCCTGTGCGCCAAGGATTTGTCCTTTTTCGACAATTTTTCCTGATGCTTTCTCGCTACCTCTTTAGTACCTTCATGTAGGACTATCGGATAACTGTTTGGCTTGGAGGAACAAACTCTGTGTGCACAACATCTCTGAACAAAAATCAATGAGCATCTTCTTGATATTCGATTTCACTCGACTTTTTTTGAAGAGGAGAGTGAGCACTTTATTGGTTTGACTGCTGCTTGGTTTCGCAATCGGACCCTGAACACTATGACTCGTCACTCATCACCAATATTAAATTCTAAAAAAATCTGGGTCCTCTTCCAGCTGATTTTAAAATTCGTGGCAGGCTTGAAGGCAACGCTCTCTTTGATCCTCAGAAAATATGCTTTCGCGTTTTCGCCGAAAGAAGAAATCTTGATTTACTTAAAATTAAACTTTCATCGAACGCGTGGAACCAGAGCAACGCTTTGCACACTGACCGAGAAAGAGTTTCCGTACAACAGCCGACCACACAAAACCCGTTCCCCCTCACTTCTACCCTCTACCGCCCGAGTCCTGTTACTTTTGGTTCCCCCCTCGTATATAATATGTATGTATATAATATGTGGGTACATTCATAAATAATAATTGCTGTGCTCGGTTAATGCCGGGTTAAATAATATATTTATTACCTGCCTAAAGGTTTATAATGCATTTTTACAGGTTACACTACGCAAAGCTTGCATTCATGCACACATTTTATAGGTTTTATTGGGTTTTATCGTTTGCTTTCACGATTAGCATGCATGCCTTTGCTTTATACGACTGCAGAATTTTTAATACCCATGAAGTCATGTACTCGGGAAACTCACGATAGTAAAGCATGCACGTGGATCATATTGACAGAAGCACTCACCCTAGTACTATGCGCATACATAAACCTCATAAACATTAATTTTGGAGTGAACACTTCTTTAGCACCGTTGTGATTTGAAAATCGATGAAGAGAACGAAAAAGATAAAAAAAAACTAAAACAAGACAACATACATCTATAGGATTTAGCTCGCGAGAGAATGATATAGAATAATTGATGCTTCATAACCTCCCCACTCTTGTCTACTTTAGTTTTTTTAATGTTTCAGTTCTACCACTTGTGAAATGCACACTTGTATTTTCGTTATTTGTTTTTGGAGTGTTACGCCGTGTTGCGCTACCTCCGTCTTTAGCCAACGTTTCGGACAGCGTTACAGTGTCCATCATCACACATCTGCCCTGATGATGGACACTGTAAGGCTGTCTGAAATGTTGGTTAAAGAAGGAGGTTGCTCAACACGGCATAACACCCAAAAAAAAAATAAAAATAAATCTTTTATCCGTGAAAATCAAAAAAACGAATCTGCACACTTGTATTTTTTTTATGTGAATACCACACAAGAGTCCAAATGCTCTCGTCTGGAGTCAGCATGACTATGGCATATCCTATTGAGGTGTGTTGTGAGACCGAGTTGGAAGGTACTGGGGAGCGGAAGGAGATGGTGAGGAGGAAGGTGAGGAAGTTCCTGGAAATTCAGATCTGGTCACCAAACAAATGCCATTTCAAGCGACTTTGGATAACGATTCAATCCTGAAAAGTGGTCTTACACAAGGGTGATACTGAGAGTATCTTCCACTCTGGAACGTGCCACAAATATGCTGTAAACGAGTATTATTTTTAATATGAATTAATCAAATTAAATTTATTTGCGCACGCTGGGATATTTTTATTTTTTTATTTTTATTTTGTTTATTACAGTCGTCGAGAATTTTCCGAACGCAGAATTTGTAATTCCAAAACCTAACGGGTTTTGAATGGAGTGCGCTGAAAGTATTCAATGGAGTCCCAGGGACTTACCGGGTAAATTAAGGGTTAAGATTAGCTCCATACGGATGGTCCTGAAAACAATAATTCCCTTCAAGGCCTATATTATCTTTGGAGATGCTGTGTGGACTGTATTTTTACGAAAGGAATCAGAGGAACTTCTGGAAAGGAAAAATATATGAGGGGTTGGGAGGAATCTGGGGGTCATTGTCAGGAGTGACGTAGGATCCTTCCATCCCGCCATTCATCCTTCCCACCGTAATGCAAGGAGCTGGGTAGAGAGAGGTCTCCTGGGGATGTTAAAAGATCTCCCTCAACCTATCCCTCCCGATCCGGCCTGACACGCAGTTTGAGGGCAGACGCAAGAATAAGACAAACCTCACCCCAGGAACTCGGGCATTCCTTCTAAATCACCAAACATAGCAAACCACTTAGGGTGACCTAAGTTAAAGGTGTTGGTTATCCAATAAATGGTTCCCGCGGTGGCGGTAACCATACCCGCCTCTCAAATTTAATTACTTACATAATATGTCTACCAAAAATTCATTTCCTGGTAGATAGTAGATAGTAGGATAGTAGAAACAACCCGATTTCTCCCAACCGCCAGGAACCAGTAAGTATCCCCAATTGTGGTACGTTATGAGATTCAAGGTAGCAGGGAGGGAAAGGAGACGGGGAAGAGGAAGATGCTATTCAGATCTAGTCACCAAATACAGCTAAATCCATTTCTAGCAATGCTTTAAATCTCTACGGTGGTCAAAAGTCAATCAATTCGAAGCTTTTAAAAGTACCTACTCGTGTAGTAAGTTTCTATTATTGCAGCTTTCGTCCAGGAGGATAAACAAGAGGAAATAAACCGTTTTAATGAAGTGCGTGCACAGATGAAACTTGACAAGCCTTAAATAGAAGTAAAGGTTGTTGGAGGACGCGAAATATAGAACCTGCTCCCAACACAAGATTTTATAATGAGACAGGCATAGGACGTTACAAATTTTAAGTCATCAGAATTAATCAAGATGAATAATAAAAATTTAAATTGAAAAACTATTACTAATCGGGAATTTTAAAAAATATCAAGAAATCTAATTTCTGCCATATTATTGTAAGACATACTATTATGCAGGAGCGTAGGTTAAAAGTAAGTACATGTGTGAGTAATAGGTCAGTTATCTTTATTGTTTGCTAAGGCGGCCGCGAGACAAGAGAAAGTCTGGTTAATTAATGAAGGGAAATTCAAGCGACGCCGACGCCGAAGCGCGACGCCATCTGACCTACATGCACAGGAACGAGCACAAAGAAAAACGCACCGTTGTTATAGTACCTCAATTTTATAAATTAATATCTACGATTATAATTAATGATTCGTAAAATAATTAAAACCTACACATTTTCTCCCCATATTTTGATAGGTAATTATTTTACGACGTATGTAAAAAAAGCAAGCATAATGTAGGTTTTACACCATCTCTTTTTTCAGCCCGATTCCCGTATAGAGACCAGAGATGATCGCTATTTTCAGTAGAGAGAGAGTCCGGCTGAAAAGGTGAAAAGGCCTTCCTCAAGTCTGTCTCGATCCGGCTCTCCACGCAGCAGGGGGCCGGAGCACCCTTACTAGGTCACCAAACGTAGCGAACCATTTGGGGTGACTTATGGCAGAGGTATTGATAATTCAATAAATGGTTCCCAGGGCGGCGGTACCCACACCCGCCTCCCAAATTGTGGAATTTTAATATCCCGTGATTCTGAGCTAGTATTCTATTCATAATTTAACGTGAACGCGTTCATATACTCACAGCTTGAAAAGCAAGTTTTATTAAGTGCTTCAGAGTTTTGAATAATAAATTATTGCGACAAGCGACTCAAAAATGGAAACAAAATAATCTATTTCTCGCGTGCGGTCATGTAATACAATCGTTGTTTCTTAATTAATATTGATTGTTTTCCATTAAACACCATAATATTAACACCAAAATGTAAAAAAAAAAAAACAGAGTGCAATTCACAGTATTCACACGCGGTAGAAGTGAAACTAGAAAGTGGCTAGATGTCGCTTTCTTTTCTTTTGCCTGTTTAAAGTGGTTTGAAGATTTGATATTAATTTAATAAAAATAAAAATGTTTCTTTTTTTGGATTTCGTAGGATTCGAACCTCCGTTCGCTGGATATCTGTCTCTCTCGCCGCTGAGATTTGTCAAGTGGCTTATCCGCTACGCTGTCGTGAATTTACCGCATTATATTAGAACCAAGAACCCGTCAAATAATACATTTTAGTGACGCACTTCCGTTTCATGCGAATTTCAAATCACCAACGGGGCTAAAGGAGTTTCACGTCAAAAATTAAAATCATTGAACTTCATCGAAAAGAATTATCGCTACGGCAGTCTCTATGTGAAATAGGCTATACGAAGAATAAGGTCCAGGTCCAGAATACTAGTGATAAAGGAGAGACCATAAATCAACCGCAGCAATAACTTGCTAAAACACGTGCAACCATTCCCTCGTACTCGTTACATTTATTTCTTTCGATATTGTCTGACCTCCGCAGGCGTCGGCGGTGTTTTATGGTTAAGTTATTTAAGGGTACATTGTACTTGTGTTATAAAGGATAGGTGACATTTTAAACACATATTAGGAAGGAAACATTTTACCGATTATTTTGCTGGGAACACTTTGTGGAATTTAATATTTTGCCGTCATGAAGCATTTTGTGTATCCATGTAATTTAATATTGCTGGTTTATAACTATATAAAATGTATATTTGTATTATTACTATATCAGTGGTAAAACAATGTCAATTGAAGCGCATGGTCATAGGTAGGTCATAAGTAGATCATGACAAACAATAACTCTCAAGGAACAATCAGTGCCGCTATTATTCACATGCAAAATAAATACGGTGCGTATGTAACTACACGAATTATCCTAGAGCAGTGATTCCCAAATTCCGCACGGACCACTTTGGGAATCAATTAATTTGCGAATTAATATTCAAAAAACTAATAAGGAGATGATCATTTCACTAGTTCCTTTAACATATTTACCTAACAATGGATATTGAATGTAGATCATTGCACAGCATGACAACACGTAATAGACTGATTGTTCCTTAGAGTTATTGTTCCGCAGGCTGGTAATATTGGTCAGACAAGATAGGTTTTGAAAGTATGTAGGATGAAGAAAGATATATTTATACGAGGCGTATCCAAAAAGTAAGTGTAAAGAGGCTCTCACGACCGAATGAATTTTATTTTCGACATGTTGGCTACACTTACGTGTAGTCTGACTTTTCCCCTCCACAACAAGACCGGTTCAAGGTCAGTACGTTGAGAAGTGTCGACGCGACAACACGTTTCGTGAAAAATGTCAATCCAATCTCCCACCAAGTGAATCGAGTGGAAGCCGGACAAGAGTTTTTGAGGCGCTGCAAACTCCATGGAGATGAATTTCTCCGCTCTATCGCTACTGGAGATGAAACTTGGGTTGCACACTACACGCCTGAAACCAAAAAGCAGTCTCAACAGTGGCGTTACACCTCTTCACCCTCCGCCAAAAAGTTCATAACCAAAATTTCAGCCAAGAAAATCATGGCATCCGTGTTTTGGGACTGTCAAGGCATAATTTTGATTGAATATCTGCCTCAAGGGGAGACCATCAACTCTGCAAGATACTGTGAGACCTTAAAAAAATTGCGGAAGGCGATTCAAAACAAGAGGAGAGGCATGCTGACAAAGGGAATCAGCCTGCTGCACGACAATGCCAGACCACAGACGGCCAACGCCACGAAGGAACTGCTTGCCTCGTTTAAATGGGATGTCCTGAACCACCCCGCGCATTCTTCTGACCTAGCACCTTCAGATTATTATCTATTTACCTCCCTGAAGCTGCACATGGGTGGAAAAAGGTTTTCAACCGACGAGGAGGTAAGGGAGGAGGTGGAGAAGTGGACGAAGGGGTTGGCGGGAAACTACTCCGAGGAAGGCATCAAAAAGTTGATACCCCGCTTCACCACCTGCATTGAGAGGAATGGCGACTATGTCGAAAAATAGCTTACATATATACTACGGTAACCATGTAATTTTTTGTTTCAATAAAAAAATTTGTAGTCCACAAAAATTCAGTACACTTACTTTCTGGATATGCCTCGATATACATAGTTGCGTAAACATGGTTTCCAAGTTGCTAACGTTCTCTCACTAAAAGCCGTCTTTTCTTAACAGAAAATAAAGATTCATGGATAATTGGACGGGACTTTTACATTCAAAATTCACGAATAGGAAATGGTTTGGTAGAAATTTGTAATGATTAAAACCTCGCTCTCCATCACCATGTATTAAAATTTCGTAACTTTTGAAAACTGCAAAATAAACAACATGGCGTGGTTGTTTAATTTTTATAGTTAAATGAGTATGTCAAAACTACGTATCTAATGATGTAAGTGATGACGCGAGCTAAAAACATTCGCGTTGAACTTGTAAAACCGATCAGAAAACACTGCTCAAAAGACATGACGCCAAAGTTTCTTCAGCTTCTGACACAGTGATTTTCCGTTTTGTAGATTATTGATTTAATGTTTAATTAAGTTTTAATTTTTTCATCAACATATACAGTTTACAAAACCTTCAAGCCTGTCACATCACATCAAATATTCAAAAATTCTACATCCAGAGTATTCTAAAATTCAACAACTCGACCGGTCAAGTTAGTATCGAACGTCTCCCAAGTTTCGATCTCGTGTTATGACTTTCAGACAGTTTCAGGCTTTCATAGGTCATAAATAAAAAGGTATATGTATGCGATCTCGTCGAGTTATGGAGGTGTATTTAGAGAAAGGTGAAAAAAAGTGACGCCTATATTGCCAATTTTTTTACGTACAATGTTGCGCCGTGTTGCGCTACCTCCTTCTTTAGCCAACGTTTCGGACAGCGTTACAGTGTCCACTTTCGCAGAATAATTTTCTTATTTATTTATCGCAAAGATATATTAATACAGCAACAATAACAGGAAGTAAATGTAATAATATTCTAAAATATTTACAAGTGAAAATTTGTTTAAATGTTTGCAGTCGCTTTTATGTCTTTTCAGATCGATATTAGTTCCTAGATTACCTGTTCTAAGGAACCAAATAATGCTCCAGTTATAAAACTTTCGTTGAAGTCTGGCTTTTGTTTTTTTTTTTTGTTATACATTACGCTTCATTTGATTAACCTTCAGCCGGTAACACAGGTGTTGATAATAAATTATTTCAGTATTTAGTATTAGGGGCTATTTCACCAATCTCTTTAAATGTTGCTCTTAACTACCGGTCACATAACTTTATTGGTAGGAGAATCATGCTCAAAAACCCGTGCGCATTTCGCCACAGAAAATATGGTGCCAAGTAGCTATTTTGGTCTACTGCCACGCCTGTCTTAGACGTGCTTAGACGCCATTGTTTCTATGAAATCACAAACGTCAAAAGTGTCAACATGGTGTCAACACAGTGTTCGTTTATTGTTGTTTACGAACGGGATTGGTTTATTTATGCAAACTATAAGGTAAGTTCAACGGGTTTTTGTTATGTTTTATTGATTATTGAGTGATATTACTAAAGAATTTAGTTGAATTTGTAGATTTGTCTTAATTCATGCGTCACAAAATGTTTTACTCTTTCTTCTTTCCTCATTGCTATTTTTTGTGATTTTCTGCTGTTAAATCGTTTAGGTACAGTGTCTTTAACATCTATTGTGTATTTGTCTGCAGAGCCTTCAGGTGAACCAATACATTAAAGTGAAATATGAGGGACTGGAGAGACAAAAGTGCACCCTCATCAGATAGGGACCCAGCAACGCTGTTCCCTTGGACAACATAGAGACGATGATAAAATGTACGATCTCCCTCACCAGAGGCACCACCAGCGGCTGGAATATCGATGCCTCTGCTCTAGGTAAAACATTTACATTGCATATTTAAAAATCAACCTGTACATTTCCTATTGTATTTATTAAAACGCTTTTTAGGGACTTTTACACAGAAATAGTAAAAAATATACAATATTATGTACAACTGAGCGACTTCAGTAACAATATTTTGTATTTGTTTAGTGTTAAATTCTGGCTTGCCATTGAATTAAAATAATGCATGGTTTCATTGCGCTTTTACAAAAACAAGAAACTTAAATTTTGGGTCGCACAGTTTACAAGCGTTTCACACGTTGTGCAAGGGGGTCACAAAGCATCGGACCATCATAAATTGAAGACTCGGCATAATTATTTCCCTCCATTCACAAATCAACTGGCTGTTGATTTGTGAGCATGCTCATTGATCCACAGGTGGAATGTGGCAGGTGGTTAGTGTTTCATGAATGTTTTATCCCTTATTATTACTTTCAGATAAACCGAATGCAATTGAGGAGTACACCGCTGTGCGTTGTGGATGAGGAAGACTAAAAGAATAGCCATCAGCCATCCAGAGTCTCCAGAGCTGCTAACATAATGATTATATAAAACAGAATGTATTGTTTACTTTACAATCTAGAATATTCATTTAGTAAGGTGTTCCCAACACGAAGCTAGTTATTCTCTAGCTAGTTCTAGTTCATTGAAATTTTTGTAATGTTTGTAGTTGAACAAATGGGTGTAGCTAGGTATTGATTTAGGGTGGGACAAAAAATAAAAATCTAGAGTAGATACCAAAAACAGTAGGTTTCGACAACATATTCATGCTTTGGGCTCTATCAACATGAACGGAAGACGGAAAAACCGTCATTTGAAGTGCTGTAAATTTGAAAACGCAACTTGGTCTACAATCTAAGAGGTCATGCATCGCCCAGCCAGAGTTGGCAAATGCCCCACCTTGCCCCACCGTGCCTACACATGGGGCAACATCTACTAAATGACCTTGCGTGAGAATGATTATAAATAATATACAATCATTTGTCTGTACCATTCATATTCATCCATACAATATTATAAAATATTATGGCTGCCGTCGTCCCACTGACTCCTGATAATGTTGCCATATATTTATAAAAACTAAGTATAATCTACCGTATTAGGTATGTTCTTACAAAGAGAAATGTTTTTCTCTCACATGTTATTAAATAAATATATTGTACAGATATACCAAAATATTCTGAAGTTTTATTACAGTTTCCATAAAGCTAAATAAGTGTTTTTCACAATAAAAGTACAGGGAATCTACTCTTTAAAACACAGTTGTACAAAATTTCTAGGGTCTCATACAGAATCACTTCAATCAGCACGTCCACCTGGAGAAGACACCTTTTCTGTAGCAGTTACTGGTTAAGGTTACTTCGGCATTTTCTCCGTCTGAAAGAAGAAAGTCATTTCAGTACTTGGTTTTTTCAGTTGGGGAAATCGAATACTGTTGGAATAAGGAAATGAATACTACAGGTGTGTAGTGAGGATATAGGTACATTTTATATACCTTCCCTGTTCCTGTGAATTCATTGATAGTACAAATATTGATTGTAAAAATATCCGTTACAGTAGTATGATATTCAGAGGTACTTACTTGGTCACATTGCAACATGATTGCAGTCCATAATCCCTTGACCCTCGGGAACTGGGTCAAATTATAAAAACCTTTTAAAAGAGCCGGGTCCAGAAGGAAGCGAATACACATTGGACGGCTATATCCAATAGCCTCCGACTATCTTTTTATAAATCTGCAAGCAGACACCAACAAAATCTCCGGCTGACAACAATGAAATTATTATTTGTTGGAAATTGTTGGAATGCAATTTATATGGTTATAGAATGACATAAAACCTAATATACTTGTTATTGTTGTTGAAATATGATGTAAGTACTACAATTCTGTATTATTCTTCAATATATATATATTAAAATAACACACCAAGTGGTTGAGAGTTTTTGTCTTTAGGCTGGTCATGGATTACAAGAACGGCATTTTCGTAAGTAGAAATCGTGAAAAATTCGGGTAATGCAAATACGATTTGACAGCAGCTGTCTGTCATATTTATTGAACCCGTGGTAGAAAACTTTGCTAATATGGTAGAAAACTTTGCTAATTTGTACCCGGTAAACGTTACTGGCTGGTCAAAGTACTAATTAATAAAAATAAACTTTATCTACCCACATAAGCATCCTTGAAGGATGGTGAAATCGAAAAAATGCTTTATCCTATTGGTAGTGCTTGTGAGCAAGATGGTGAAATACCCCCTTAGTCTGTTAGTAAATATAAAAAATAGCCACACGAAACAAAAAGACCAACAGCGTGGAAGTATTTCTGAAGTGAGTTGCGTGATAATTGGGTTACCCCCCAGAACTGTTCTAGAGCGAAGTTCCATCGTCATTTCACGTGAAGGTATATTGTTCGACTAAGGGTAGAGTTGGCGCGGGACTCACGTTCCGAGTAACAGATGTTACAGAAAGGTTGTACAGTTCCGTGCTTTAGAGTGGCGTGTTTTATGGTGGTCAAGTTATAAATTATTTTGTGAATTTCACCTCTCAGTTTTTTATAAACATTTTTAGGCTCATATCCTAATCAGCTTACAAATACATTTAAATGAATTGCATGTTCTGGTAAAATAAGAATTTTTCCGGTATTAATATTTTATTTTTAAAGGAACTAAAATAATTTTCTTACAAATAAACGTCTTTCAGACAGGCAAAACTGTTTTCAGAAAAAAATAATAATTGCCCATAGAACGTACAAATAATATATCCAGATCTTTGTCCTGTGTGATGTATTGTATTTCATTCAAATTCATGGTCGTAATCAGTAGAGAATCCCTAAACGCGTTATAGTTTTTGAGATAGGAGGGCCATTCGAAAATATCTACAAAACATTAGTTTGGGAACACAAAGAGTAATTCCTTTATAATAATATCTATAATAATATTAAAAATGCAAAACTGCGTTTGTTTGTTTCTTACGCTTTTACCCATAAACCGATTTTAAAAATTCTTTCACCAATAGAAAGCTACATTATATGCGAGTAATATAGGCTATATATAATGGTGAGCTCTGGCATTATGAAATTCGTATAAAAAAATTGCAATAGGTGGCACGCGAGCTGTTTGAAAACTGAATGAATGGTATTGTAGCGGGAATGAATGTATGGAATGCGGGAGGGGGGATTGGAGTGGGAGAGGGAGGGTGGAGGAGGCGGAGTGGGAACGCGAGAGGGGAAGGGGACGCTGAAGTGAAAGGGGATGCGGAAGGGGAACGGGATGAATAGGAAAGGACACACAGGGAATTACAATGCATTTTTTAATGGCATAGCAACACACGCCGGGTACCAACTAGAATTAAATAAATTAAAATAAATATAAATCTTTTTTCCACTTAATTTATTTGTGACCGTAACAGCCTGTTGAGGTCGTCTTCAGGGAGGAGGGGAAGAGGGTTTGTTTACCAGAATTTTATTCAATTGTTTGGGTTTTCTCATATTTGTTGCTTTGTCGTCTTTAACTTTTGAAATTCTGATTATTTGGTTATTACCAGTAGGCATATAATATCTTGGATTTATAAATTACTTTCATATTGCTAGGGGAATACCTTACTTATAAGTAATATGATTTATTAACAACCCATTTTATGGTTGTCATGTCTATTGTATATTAATAAAGCAGTTATTGTATTTGCACACACTGCCTCAACACAGGCTAGCCTAGTGAGGCAGGTTATAAGAATCTTCAACTATATAACTAACTACACAATAGTATTCTTTAATTTACCTTTAACCTACTGTTCATATGTATACTACTTTCTACTTGTAAACTTTTTGTACTGATATAATCTATTGTAAACTACACTGAATATGTATTTTCTTAGTTATAATGTTCCAAATTTCACTGAATAAAGATATTATTATTATTATTATTATATTATTATGATAATATGGAATTTTCGTTTACGAGTTAGAATTTAAAGTGACACGTGTTTTACATTGGAGCACTAATAATCTTATAATGGACTTTATATAAACAAAATACATATTTAACTTTAGAACATGTGATAAAATTACAGTGGAAAGAGGAGCGGAGATTTAGCACTAATGATTACTAATTTTTTATTCATTACAAAATTAGGCTCTACATTTTTAGTTGGGCGGGTTATTTATAATGTTCTAGCTCGTCTAGTTTATGTCTTTTATTCCAAGTATAGAGAACTCAAAACTTTTGTCAAACGAGTGTTTGTTGTCTAATGGTGTGATGCTACATTCGACAATCACTCAATTTGTAAATTAGGTGATTGTCATGAATTTGTAAATTGTTATTTTATGCTGGTTTTGAATGCTCTACCAGATTGACCTATAAATGACGGGCAATTATAGCAGTTAACTTGGTAAACGCCTGAATTTTCAAGTTTTTCTCTTTTATTTTGATTGTTAATTACGATTTCCTAGAGAATCAACCAATTTAGAAATTGTTATTTTGTGCGGGTTTTGTTGTCTATTGTAGGTATTTTGAACATTGAAAAGATCCTTTCAGTAGAAAATGTAGAAGGTTTTTCAGGATAACCTTAATATTATTAATCATTGAATTATTTTAAGCGGATTTAAATAACATCATAAGTTGCTCCCATTCCTATAATACCGTATTGTAATATAGATTAAACAATTGCATTGTACACTCTTTTTAGGTTTTCTAGTCTAAGAATATTTCTAAGTCATATAAATAAATATATATATATATATATATATATATATATATATATATATATATTTACATTTCCTAATTCTTTTGACAAGTTCACAAATATGTGTTTCCATTTAAAATGTTGATCTATATATACACCAAGATATTTAATTTTGGAAGTTGAATTAAGTGTAGAACATGCTTCATTATAATTAGTTTCACTACATTTATTCTGGTGTAACACAATTTTTATTTCAGGTTTTGGTTTAAATTTATTGATAGAGAATGGGACAAATTTGGTTTTTTTCAGTATTTAAAGGGAGGAGATTTTATGATCTGATTAAAATTGCTTAAGCTGTGTTTATTGACTAGATCTGTCTATTCTATCTGTCTGTTTGTCAGGTACCTACCTTCATAATTTTTCTCGTCTACATCCCCTTCTCCATAAGCCTATTTTATCGAAATGCGGATGCCGTAGTCCCACTAGCTTTGGCAACAGTCTATTAAAAATGTAATAATTCTAACTGTAGATTAATAGAGGCAAGATAAATAAAATCGCAATTGCCATTGAGAGCTTTCTTTATGATATCGATTGATGTTGTTATGGTAAACTGTAAACTTTATCGATTTTATTGAATGCTTTTATTGAACACAATTAAGGCCAATTCGGTTTTATTGGCCGATAAACTCCGGTGAGTTGCAGAGCCAGATAATATCCGCGTTTATTTTATTGCGAGGGCAATTTCAGGCACTGACCAGATTTAATATGTGCAACCCGAGATTAAACCGTAGGAAATGGAGCAAAGGAACTGTACTCCTTCAAAAGAATTACCTTTTCTCAATCCAGCTAATTAAAAATGTCATTTCTTCAAACACAGCAAACTTTGTGGCACCATTTTAATTCAAAATTAATAGATTTTTTTTTTCAAGTAAACCCTGTGGAAGTAATCATCGCTTAGGAAACATGTTGGTTTTTAAACAATAGACGTAGTTAAAACTAAGTGATATATTAATTTTGAAAAAAAAAATCAAATAGATTTACATATTCAATTTTTTATAAGAACAACTTTACTCTCTTTTTATAACTTTTGAAGGTTATTACCGTCAATTTAATATATCACTGAAGAAAATAACACTAATAATCTAAACAAAACTATGAAAGAGAATAAGACACACAAAAATAGAAAAAGATAATGGTCGCAACCCTGACTCGAACCCAGAACCTCTCGTCTAACCGGGACGTGCGCATTTACCAATTCAGCCATTGCGACCTCACATCAAAACGTCAAAATTGTGAATCTTATATTTCCAATTTTTTTTAGAAGTAACAATATTATTTTCGACTTACTTTTTTTCCATATTTAAGCTGTGTCAATTTTTTTCTCTAAATTTGTAATTGATTTACGAGTATTAAGGATTAAATATATTTGCCAAATCGAAATTTTCTCTCCACATTTCGATCTTTAATTTTGTTAGTATGGAAATATATTATAAGACAAATAACCGGTTTGCAGCCGAGAAGTCCAAAGCGTTAAGTTTGTACCCAGATGTAGTGAGTTTAATTAACTGCAGGCTTAATTCTTCTTTGCACAAGGTGAAAAATCTGCTTATAATTAGCGTGCAAGGAGATTTTTTTTAAATAATATAAATATAATGGCGGGGAAAATGTATTTCTATCATAAATCTTCCATCGAAATTAATTCCTTAAATTTCATTTAAAATATTACATATTTTTCAGGAAAATTGCCATTAATGAAAATTATGCTTATTATCTTTGAAAATATGTAGAAATAAGGTTATTTTTTGAAATATTTACAATTTTCATTGGTAATTAATTAAATCACAAAATGTCAATCCGAATATTGTAAAGCGGAAAGCAGTAACTCTTTGAGATGCTAAAACACAGATATGTCTATTTTAGATTTTGTTTCATGTCAATACCGCACAAAAGCGTTTTGGAGGTGATTTTCTCGCGAAAATGGCTGTGGAAATTACGCAAAAATTATTATTATTATTTATATATCTAACTGCTCCCGTTTGCGCCACTAAGACTATGGCATCTCCAATTGTGGTATGTTGAAAAGCTGAATGAAGTGCGGAGGGGAAGGAGGTGTGAAAGAGGAAGGTGAGGAGGCACCTGGCTATTCAGATCAATCCACCAAACACGTTTTCAAAGCCATTTCAAGCAATGTTTCTATTCTGAATGGTGGTCTTACATCACTGCAATAATGAGAATATCTTCCACTCTGAAACGTGCCTCAAATGTACTTTATGTTATTTCAAATTATTTAATTATGAAATAATAACACAAATTAATAAAATAAAATATATTTGCGATCTTCGGATTGCTAGTATTGACCCCTTGACCCCGGAGGTCATAAAAATTATTTCTGTTATATCGTAATATCTATTAAAATTAATAATTTCAACTGTCTGGAACACGTGTAGGCGCCCTATTCCTGCTGAGTTTTTAATTAACGGGATGACTGGTTTCATAGATTTTCCTGCGTTTCTAATACAGAATTTCGAAGTGAACACGAAAGAAAGAGTGGCTGTCGCAATTCTTTATTATTTAAAAGGGTCGGAAGTTAATATCCCACCTGACTGGTGACTGGCGTCGGCGTCGGTTCAATTGAATAGCCAGCCATAAATGAATTATTTCCGATCAGACCTCTAACGAAATTAGACGTGAGAAATCAACCCTTCGTTGTTGAAGTGTCAGATATAATTACTATTAAGGGTTTGGGGAAGTGGATAAGCAATGCTGTTTTGCAAACTTTTGGACAGCTCTGTGTAAACGCACCAAATATGTATAGACACTAATACAATGAAAGATATAGGTATTCCTTGAACTTTGAGTCTGTATGTGTATTGTCGCGTATTGAGGAATTCCTGAACAGAACGAGACTATTATTTAGGTCACGAGGATGTCTGTGCTGTAAAGCACGGGTCGGCAACCTGCGGCCCGCGAGGCGTCTTGGTGCGGCCCGCAAGATTCTCACCACAACGCATGTGACGGACATCATACAAAACAGAATGCAAGGGAGCGAGAAAAGGAGCGAAGGGATAGCGATACAATTTCAAACTAATTTGCTGGTTTGCTGGTTTCAAAAAGATCTCACCCAAGATGGAGATTTTTGAAAACCCCTTCGCAGCGGATATTGATAATGTATCAAGCGATTTGCAAATCAACGTGATAGATTTGCCTTCTGAAAACTACAGGGAATTAATTGGAATTATGGCATTATGATGCAGATGTTAAGACACTTTTGCTATAAATTCTATGTAAACCTTAATGCATCACTTTTCATTACAATTCTACTTAACTAACTTAGGTAATTTCATGACAAACTTATTTACTTTCTTGAAACCATAACAAAAAATCAACAGAATCTTAGTTTCTCTTTTTTACAAGAATATTTTTCACAGATACCTATATTTATATATAAATATAAATCTTCATTTTAAAACTTACCTTTTTAATTGTACCTTACTTAAGTAATATAGCATTTTTGTTTATATTACCCACGCACAGGCAGCGCCTTAGTGGGTTCCCATTACCTACTTTTATCTTATATAGATTACTTATTCCTAACATTATTTATTTCTTATATTTGTATATTACTGCGTTATGAAATATATGTAAAAATTAATTTTGAAATGTTTATAAATATATAATGGGAAAAAAAATTTAAAAGGTTTGCTCAGCAAATAATTACTATGTTTGGTAGTACTATTTGTGAACAAACTTTTTCAATGCTTAGACGCAATATTACGCGGCTCTGCTTCAAAAATGCAAGCTAACATAAAAAAAAACAACTTGCAATCCAAAGCAACCACAAAAATCTCATTGATTTTAATGTGTAAAAATATACAAAAGCGTTTTATGTTGAAAACTAAAATATTTGTACATAAATATTGTTTATTTGCTCCACACAGGAGGCCCTGAGGAAAATCATTCTCCTCAAGGTCTATGTCATCTTTGGGGATGGGATGTGGAGGGTCTCTTTAAGAAAGGAAGAAGAGGAAGTTCTGGGAATGAAAAGGATATTAGGGGTGGGTAGGATTCAGGGGGTCGAGTAAGTTACGGACGTATGAATCCGTCCCTCCCCCTACGGTGCAAGGCGATGTTCCTAGAGAGTACGGTTGGAGAAGTCAAAGAGACTCCCCCAACCATTCTCTCCCGATCCGGCCTGCCATGCAGCCTGGCATACGCGTCCGCCGCAAAGACCCGGACAAACCTCACCCCAAGAACCCGGGCACCCCTGCTAAGTCATCAAACGTAGCGAACCACTCGGGGTGACTTATGGCAGAGGTGTTGGTTATCCAATAAATGGTTCCCGGGGCGGCGGTACCCGTACCCGCCTCCGAAATTGGAATAGGTATACTGTAATGACATGTGAACCAAGTGCGGCCCGCACCAATCCCCATGAAAATATTTGGCCCTTTTACAACAAAGGGTTGCCGACCCATGCTGTAAAGGTTTATGTATGTATTTTCAATATCCTTCAACAGATTTCGTGAGTATGTAGTTTTGAGGTTTCTCGACGGAAGTCAATTAAGTAGTACCTTAATAGAGTGGCAACTGTCGCCGTTCGTGTCTAATGTAAGAATAGTTACGGAAATAGCCGATGATATACGATTGTCACTGGACACCTTCAGTGTCGAGTTCACCGGCTTCAAAATTACACAGACGGCGGTAAGGCTCTTGACTCGCAATACGAAGGTCGCAGGATCGAATCCCAGCGTGGCAAATAAATTTTATTTGATTAATTTGTGTTATTTCACAATTTATTCATTTAAAATAATAAATAGTATATTTGCGGCACGTTCCAGAGTGGAAGATACTATCAGTATCGCCCTGGTGTAAAACCACCATTCAGATTTGAAACCTTGCTTGAAATGGCTTTAACGTGTTTAGTGACTAGATCTGAATAGCCAGGTACTTCCCCACCTTCCTCTTCCCTATCTCCTTCACCTCCTTACTACCTTCAGCCTCACAACACACCCCAATTGGGGATGCCATAGCCTCACTGGTTCCAGACGGGAGCAATTGGGACTCTTGTGCGGTATTCATATTAAAAAAAAAACTTTGAGCATCCAATAGAACAGACGTTTTTCCAGTTAGGGGCCATCCATAAATTACGTCACACGAATTTCATGACTTTTTGACCCCCCCCCTCCCCCTGTCACATTTGTGATACCCCCTCCCTCCTAGAATTTCATGATTTTTTGACACCCCCATACCCCTTGTCACACTTCTCTACACTCCCCCCCCCTTAAAGTGTGACGTAATTTATGGATGGCCCCTTACATATTCATTGCAAACCGCATGATAACGTGAATAAAGTAACTTGTAACCTCGACGAACCTCGAGCTTTTTTTTACATGAGCTCCACACAGGAGGCCCTGAGAAAAATAATTTTCCTCAGGGCCTATGTCATCTTTGAGGATGCTGTGTGGAGGGGTTTTTTGAGGAAAGGAAGGGGAGGGAGAGTTCTGGGAAGGAAAAGGGTTTAAGGGGTGGGTAGGAATCTGGGGTTCAGTATGTCCTGGTCATCCGCCTAGACAAACCTCCCCCCATGAACCCGGGCACCCCTAAATCACCTTTAAAACCGCTACATTGAAGATTCCCGAACATATACATAACTAATAATTCCAATCACTGAGATTGAAGAACGTTACAATGTCCAAACTTGAAACTTTAACTCAAATTCAAACTATTTTGGGCATGTAACCTCAAATAAAAATATTTAAAAATGATCATAATAAGCAGATAAATTCTCAAAAAACATAGATGGATATTGTTGAGAGAAAATTAACTTGTGGTTGCCGCCACCGCGGTCTGGGTACCGGGGTTTATTAAAATTTAAACACCGCGAACCGCCGCTAATCAGTAAACCACTTTAAATCACCGGAATATCGACGCAACCTGCGGACTAATTTGCAAATTTAGTATCTGTACTTGTATATATGTATATATGTCTCATTAATGTTGCATAAATTCCAGAGTTCTCCATTAATTTCGTTCAAAACCGGTATATGTTGATGGTCTCCGTGGATGTGGATGTGGTTGTGAAGGTTGTCATCCTCGCAATCCGTGGGCAAATAAATTTTGTATTACTAATTTGTGTTGTTTCACAATTAATTCAATAAAAAAATATACATTGGAGGGACCCCACCACTTTCCCACAGGCGTTATAAGGAAACATGTTAAGACTCTATTTTTTATTGAACGAAGTACATTTATTTGAACGACTCTAGACCCTCCAATGCCCATGCATACGGGTTTAGTAAGCAGTATGCAAGTACTAACATTAACACAATACAAAAGAGAAGTAGAAGGATCAGCCCGTGGAATCATTCCTCTGAAATCGGTAAATAAAAATAATATATATACAGTATATTTGCGGCACGTTCCAGAGTGGAAGATACTATCAGCATTGCTCTGATAAGACCAACATTCAGAATTGAAAAGGCTTTAGCCGCATCTAGTGAACAGATCTGAATATCCAGGTACTTCCCCACCTTCCCTTTCCTCATCTCCGTCCCCTACCCACTACCTTCAGCCTCACAACATAGCCCAATTGGGGACGCTATAGTCTCATTGCCTCCATCCGGAAGCAGCTGGGACTCTTGTAAAGTAGGTACAAATCGGTATAGAGAAAGTTTGGGTAGAACTGAACTCGAGTCTAAAGTCGAAATGCACAATTACGGTGACAATCTGAATTTCCTATTTCCACATATTCGGTTCCAAAGCAGTTCAAATCTGCACCGATCTAGTTCAAAATTGATATATGTACATAAAATTAAGGGGGAGCTGAGCTCGATACCAAATCAAAATCCAAAGTTTTGCAGTTCTCCACCGATTAAGTTCTTCATCGGTAAAGGTGAGGTAAGGGTTATTAAAACTCAAATATTTTACCAAAATATACTACACTACGACCGCACATTGGATTATGCCAGGGTATGGTTTCAATAGACAGACTGACAATGCAACTGTAATGCTTTGAAGTGGAAGGGAGAAATACCGGGAAAGTTTATGCAGGAGTAAAGGATGTATCTTGCCGTTTTTGCAGAGCCTCCAGAAAACTTAAAAGAATTACCAGTGTCAGGAACAACGCCGGAGTCAAAATACTTTTTGAAAAATGTTTGCAGATACAATTCAACAATCTAGATAACATCTAATGGAGTTAACATTGTAAATGAGTTTGTTTTTATTGCCCAATGTCAAAATACAATTTTTAAGTGATACTTCTTTAGAGAGTGTTCATTTCACTTTACAATATTATATCCATTTCACTAAAATTCATCTCAAAACTTTACTTCAAAACATCCATAACCCCAGAGCAACGTCAGGTACAAGACGAATAATAGTTTTGAATTGGTTTCAAATATTCTAATGCGGTCAAATATGGATATCGAAGTTAGGTGAAACTATTATCCTTAGATATCTAATAAGTAAATTGTTTACGGCGGTTTTTAAAGTATTTTTAATGATGCAAGAATTGAAATAACATTTAGTTCCTGAGTACTTAAAATGAATTTTGAAACATACTATTATTTTGAATACAATATATAAGAAAATAATACCTTAAGTTAAAAATTTTCGAATCTCGCATCTTTATTTAATACGATGACCGGACAACTCAGAATGAAATCAACTCAAAACCTTTTTTGAAAAGTCATTAAAAGTCATAAAAATTGGATAGGTTTTAGGTTAGATTTTTAATGGCTTTTTCTGAATTCTGAGTTAGCATGGAACCGTTGAATATGTAGCCTATGTTTATCATTTATCACAAACAGTTTTCCTTACCCCATGCCACTTTTATTTATGAAGCGATTCCTGAACAGAACACCTTTGCCGAAAAAGCTCATTTTGGACTAGCCCTCACAATTCTGACCAAACAAAAAAGTGTGGAAATAAAGAAAAATAAGCGAGAGTTATGTCGAAAGCTGCAAACATTGTTATTAGAGCCTTCCTGTCTTACATTAAAATTTACCCCAACACTAAAGTGAGATTTGTGTTCCTGGGAAGCAGTAAATTTTAGTGCCAGGAGAAAAGGAAATAGAGCTGGTGGAACATGAAACATTTGTGAGGCATAAGTCTTGGCAAGTGTTTAATTTCATTCGTTTCAGCTTTGCTTTCAGGTTCTATACAAATAATTCAGGAAATTTGCAAAATTGTTTAGAAAATGAGTTTGAATAGAATTGGTCAAGAATATTTAATACTAAATACTTTAATCATAATATTTGGCTTATTTATAAAGCGCCATTTTTATGAAAAATCATCTCAAGGGCGCTGAAATAGTACAATAATATTTAATACTAAGTACTTTAATAGTACAAGAATATTTAATATTAAGAACGGGTAAGTATTTCTGTAAACAAGGTTTTACTTGGTACGTTAGGACCACAACACCGATCATAACACAATCTCTCTCTCTCTCATATATTTTTTTACATCAGCTACACAGAAGGCCCTGAGGAAAATAATTTCTTTCAGGGCCTATGTGACATCTTAGGGGAAGGTTTGTAGAGGGTCTTTTTACGGAAGGAAAGGATAGGAAGTTTTGAGAAGAAAACAGAGATGAGGGTGGGTAGGAATCTGGGGGTCATTGTTAATCTATCCCTCCAACTGTGTTGCAATGCGAGGGGTTGAGAGAGTCCAGCTGGAAAAGGGCTTACCTCAACCAATCTCTCTCGATCCAGCCCGAAGCGCAGCAGGTGGGAAGACGCATCCGCCGCCAAGACCTGAACACCCCATCCCATGAACCTCACCCCATGAACCCGGGTACCCCTGCTATGTCACCAAACGTAGCGAGTCACTTGGGGTGACCTATGGCAGAGGTGTTGGTCATCCAAAAAATGGTTCCCGGGGCGGCGGTACCCATATCTGCCTCCACACAAGAGGCCCTCGGGAAAATATTTTCCTCAGGGCCTATATCATCTTTGAGGATGATGTGTGGGGGATCATTTTAAAGAGACCCATGTTGTAGAGGCCGGCAAATAATTCCACAGCCGAGCTGTTAAACATCAGAACGAGTCATCAAAGCGACGAAATTAAATAAAAATGTATTTATTTACAGATAGGTTCTTTGCAATAATTTTCCAATAAATGTTTTTGTCATGTGGCATTTGAAGGTTTGTATTTTTTATTATTTATTAAAACCAAATTAAAGTTCATTCATTTTGAGGGAAACGCACTTAAATCATCCAGCTCAGGGTCTCCCAACCTTTATTTCACCGAGCCTCCCCGAACCAAAAAAAATATTTTCATGCCCCCCTTAATTAAGTTTCAACAAAAATAAGAAACACATTTTTTATGTTAACTAAATTATGTATTTAAATTTCAAATGGGTACAATACAGATGTATATTTATTTATTATGGATCTTTAATAGAAGAGTAGATAGGTACACTTTTAATCATTAATTACTTTTACATTTACATTTCTTAGTTTTCTTTTAATTATACATATTATTCTATTATTATTTTAAGTATTTAAATAATATGTTTATAATTAGATTAATTGATTGTATGTCTAACAACTTTCAAAGTAATTTTAGCACAAATAAATAAAAACTTTTAACGTACTAATGAGATACTTGAGCTTGCGTGCTCTGTACCAGTTGGTCGATGCTGGGTTCAGTCTTTGCTAGAGCTATGGTTAAATCGCTAAGGACGGCAAAGCGATTTCGCTGTTTAGTTTTTATTAAAACTAGAGCTGAAAAACCTGTCTCGCATAAATACGCGGACGAAAATGGTATAAGTTAAAACTAAATTTTACGAGCAAGTATGTTGAAAAATAAAATAAAAAAATGGCGGGGAAAGCTTAATATACTAAAAAACTTACCTTTTATTTAGGAGATGAACAATTTCAAACTTAAATATCTCACTTAACAGACTTAATACGAAACTGGGATTTTTTTGTGAACCAACTATACTATGGACAGGAGCGAGTACGGCACGCAATTGTTTTATGAGTGAAAGATGGATTCAAGCGGGAAGGTGGGGCGGGGTGCGCATCACATGTCGTGTTGTGACTTGTTGAAACTTGTATAGCAGCGATTAAATGGCAATTCGGAACAGTTAATTTACCTACGCGTTAAATAGATTTTTTTTTTCGGAAATGCAAACGTACCTCTTACGCCCCCCCTGACATTTCTCTACGCCCCCCTGGTTGGGAAGTCCTGATCTAGCTTGTAATACACTCCACAGCGTGTATAAATTAGCCCAGCCTAACACAGGAATATTGTAATTATAAACCAACCCATTTCTGTTTTCATGGTGGGTAAAAATGGAAAATATTTTAAATAATGGTCGCCCGCAGCGGCCCTGTTGAATTATAATCATTTCATCGTCTAAAAATAGCTTCAAGATTCTACTTTAATCTATTGTTTGGCATTCGTATTTCATCTCAAGCAAATATTTACAGGTACATCACATGTTTTCAGAGGTATTTTTAGGTCATCTTCCATTCATAATATTCCTAACCGAGTATACTTGGGGTTTCTTTAGAGGCGTAATTAATGGCTTTCTCGTATAATAATGTAAATTTAACTCAGCAAAATACGCCGGCAAATACTTTACATTTTTTAAATAGACATCGTACGCCAAAATCAAAAGCCAGATCTCTTCATTGGGGTAAAAATACTTTACTTGTATGTCGAGAGAGAGTTACTGAACTTTCTGTACGTGACATTGAAGTTGTAAATGCCCAAAAATACCCAAAAAAATTCTTCGCCGGGCTTCTAATGTATTAAAATCGAACATTCCTGTTAGGAACAACGATGAGAAACCTCAACTTATAACTTATTTCTATTCTATATATATTATTTTCTGGCATTAAACCAATGTACATCATATACACTCAACTTGTATTATTAGTTACGGTAGCAATTTTCTTACGATAAAGTACGTATTATCAATCATTTGTATTATCAATTGTAAAAATCCGAATAAAAGTTTTTAAACAAAGCATTTATTCTAATTACCAAGAAAATGTTAAAAAGTGGTAGCTTTACTTTCGCAAGTCATAATGCATATCTTTGGATAACAAAATGGCAACTCTTACATATGGAATCTTATTAGAACAGCTAGCGAGCGCGAAAAATCGGGCAACAATAAAAATCTACACTCAAATTAGCCTAATCCTATAATTATATAATATCATTGACGAAAAGCTTATAATCAAAAATAAGGTTTTACTTTTTTAAAACGTCGCGTCGTAACTCTTAAGAGCCCGAGAGGGATTTTTAAATTTTTTTCAATATTTTGCGTGTTTTCAAAGTCACCTGTGCACGTAACAGCACATTAAAAAAAATATTTGTCATCATTTTTTATTAGATGCATGTATGATGTATTCCACCTGTTTCATTAAAATATTAACTAAAAAAGTAATTTGTACTTTAAAACTGTTTATAAAATAGCAGTTTTCGATAAATCGTCAATCGACCCCCTGATTTTTTTCCATTTGTAATCGTATACAATATTAAAAAGATATATAAAAAATATTTTTTAATAGAAAATATCTGTACTTATACCACCTGTTTTGCATATTTTTATAATGAAGCTTAATTATGGCGTATTTAAATTTTTTACACTACGTAAATCAGCGTACTTTAAAATCATTTTTTTGTACTAAAAAACAAGTTTTTCTGTAAAATAAAAATATTTCCCAGTAAAACAGTACTTTAACTATAAAATGTATACACTAATATCAACAAATTTATTGATTTATTTGATTATATTCAATTTTCTTGTGCAACCAAAATACATTTAAACTATGGTTTCTTAGATCTTCTGGTCATTACGCGGAAGTCTGTCCGCTCGAACGGTTGTCCGTGACGCTCTGTTCCGTGAAGATGTATTGAAAAACATGAGAGTATTAGTTATTAAGATATAATACATATAGACTAACTAAATCAAATCAAAACGTATAATCTTTACGTGTAATTTGAAGAAAACATGTCAAAAAGGACTTCGAAAACGTGCGTAGAAAGGGGACGGACGATCATGTGCTTAAACTTTTTCACATATAACCCGTTTATCATCTAAAAAAAAATATTTCAAAAGGGAATGGATAACGCAAGTTGCGAGGGCACGATACGGTCCTTACACATTGTACCTTCTGATATGTTGGCTATTTATGCGCGCTTTCTTTAAACAGGGTCCCTTAAAAATTCTCAAACAGAACACGTAAAAAGGGACAAGATATCCAAGACGCGGGCGTTGAAATGATTGTACCTTCTCACATATTGTCTTCAAACGTGTAGCTTCGCACAGGGTACCTTGATTTTAATATTGTCATCAGTCGAAACAACAAAGCAAGTTTTAATTGTATTGTGGTCTCTTTCCCTAGCGCGTCGCTATGGGCTTGTGAGAGCGAGACGTCAGTATATACCTCATATATTATTGAAACCATAAAATATATCGGGTAGATATCATATTTCGTTCTACAAAAGTTTAAGGGCTATGCAAATAAATGATTAATTATTATAATCATTTAAGTATTTAATCTAGCTATTATCGTGGCGATTCAAAGAAAAAAATATTAACTTATTCTATAATCACCAATTCACTTTGTTTTTTGTATTTTTTTTTCAGGATAAAAATTTAAATATGGGAAACTCCATGTTACCAAGTTCGATACCTATATGTGTTTGGTGTTTGGACCTCAAATAAGATTCCATTGAAGGTTGAAACTATAAGAAGAGACGATTATTTCTTTAACTTTAAAATGTTAAAACGCCTTCAAAATTTCTACTTTGATTGCTACTTGCCAGAAATAATTGACCAGAGGTATGAGAGAGGCATGGAAATAAGAAATCCTCCTTATATAGAGGAAGCAATTCTTTCCAAAAAAATTACCCTTAATAAAATCGCATGAACAACGGCGTCTGTGACATTATTGGTTTTCTGATTCTATTTTTCTTATGCTTGTACTACCAAAACGTTTTTATTGTATAGATTTTTATTTTGTTTAGATGTGAATTTCTTGTGTGGTAAGCGCCAAACTTAATGCCTACCTGACGTTGATACAGAAAACGTCGCAATAAGCGGATTTAAGTAACGAAACCCGGCAAGCCTCCCTGCCCACGTCTTTCTCTGTTGCACGTACTCGTATGTTTTTTCTTTTTCTTTTGCTGTCACTGTATCTGCGCAATAATAGATCGTATCAATTTCAGGTCGACATTTAAGTTTGGCGCGTACTGTACCTAAACTATGTACCATTTTGTAACACTGTGCAAAACAAGTGCATTATCTACCTAATACCGGCAATTTACATTCGGTCTATTACCCTGTATTATGTTCCTAATGAGAAAAAACTATTTTTTCATTAGTACTTTTTTTTTTATTTTTTTTTTTTTATTAAAATTACAGAGAACATTTTGTACAAGAATTTGAGTAGACCCACAAAGCTGTCATATGGCAGCTTGTCTGCAGGTTCTAACAATTTAAACATTCTTAATATAATATCTAAGAAAATATTTGTAAATACATTTATAGTTTTAAGGAAACATTAGAATAGATCACATAGTATTATTAGATAATTTAACTTACAACTATAAATATATAAGATATTTCAATATACCTATCTAATAAAAGATATGTAGGCAGCTATATTAAGATATTCAAAGATTAACCATAGTTTTATCATTTTAGGACTTAGTCTCTCATTTTTTTCAAATTTTATGTTTTTATTGATTTTATTGAAAATCACTGGTATTAGATATTCAAGAGTACGGCTTCCATATTTATTTAATATTCGAGGAGTTTTTAGGCCCTTTCCTTTTCTAAATCTTGTGGTATGTTTGTGTACAAGTAGGTATTTGTAAGGGCTTTCCCCCAAATTATCCATAATAGTAGTGAACCAGTATATAATTTACTATATAATTTATTGTAAAATTTTAATGTTTGTTAAATACCGCTAGGACATTAATAGAACTAAATTAATAAATAATTTCCAACCAGGGATACACATTATTCTCCTTTTTTTTGTTGAATAATTCTTACCTATCAAATTTTGGAAGAATTTTTAATATTATGTTTTTATTCATATGCCTAAAAAGTGATATAATAAATCATTAGTATATTGCGAACATAGGAAGATACCTTTATTTTGTAGGAAATGTTAAAAATTATACATAACAAAAAACATACTAAAATCATGGTTATGTATTGAAGCTTGTGTTTTTTTTAAAGTAGTAAAACTATTTTATTCTATTCTGCAAAAAACATAAACTTTTAAATAAATAAATGTATTTTTCAAATGTGTTTTATATTTCCATGTTTTGACAGCCCTCAAAATTGGCATAGGCACCAGTCGTAGACAGTGCCAGACGCTCGTAACTGCAGGTGTTCAGGGATAAAAGTTGATAGAAAAATTCCCAATATTTATGGAAAAATACTTTACATGGGAATATTATTAACACAAAAAATATATCAATACCCCTCTTATTTTAACTTCATATTGAGAAGAAGTAGATTTTATAAAACTTTTTGACATTTATATTTTTAACGTTTAAAAACAACATTAAATAATGTAGTGTTATTTATTAACCAGTAAACAACTCCCTATTTAATTCTAAAATCATACTATTTGAATCTTGGATATCCGTTAGTCTTAGATTATTATTAGATATATTACAATTATTTTTTCAACTAAATAGGGAATCTCATGGGAGATTTCCCCACGTTCTAGGGAAAAATCGAAATTCGGCAATCCTCGAATACGGCCAACATGTAATATGCCGTTTTTAGTCTGTGTTCGGGAATGATCGCTGAATCTTCGGGTTTTTACGAGCGGATACTGGGATCTAACTTATTTGAAGTAAAAAGTACATTAGCTTTTGGTGGAATTGATTTAAAAATTCGATGAGGGCGACACAAGCGACACAAAGTTTAACTATTTTGGCAAATTTTGATAAAATCGATTGTCCTCCTAGACTCTTAATCATAACATGTAACTACTATAACAACAAATTTGCAAATATAGACACACGTGCTGACGTATTTACTGCTAGTTACTGTCGCTACAGAACTTCACTGTATAACATTCTAGGTGCGAATAACACATGAATTAATTGTATCTAATATTTTTATATTACTTGCGTGGCAACTTTCCCTTATCCCTCTCCTCCCCTTACCCTTCCCAACCCAAATCCCTATTTTGCAGTCTATTTCAGTTATAATCACACTTATTTTAATGTTGTGTATTATTTTACCATTTGTTGAATTCACATTTGTACTCTTATTATTTTTTAAATATTCTAGTTTATATTCAGTTAGTCTTGTTTCTAAATACCTATCTGTGAACATTAATAATTGGTCTGTTTTTTATCATCCTCTTATGTTTATTGTATTACTAAGACTGTTAATGTTCCTTAAATAAATAAATAAAATAAAATAAAATAACACATTTTCTATTTCTTTTTGTAAGAACTATTTTTATTTTTGTAAAACTAAAAATATTCTGGCATTTCGTACTATTTTGTATTGCCATTCATAACAATATTATATTCATTTAAATAAAATAAAAAAATAATGTGATATCGAGATACGTATGTTCGTAAGCTAGGATACTCCAAAAGCTCGTGGATCTGTTTGAATAAGGAGATATTGTATGATAAGCAAGGCTTTGTGTTTTGGATTTACATATTAAGGTAAACAAGTTCTCAAGATCTTGGGAGGACTTGACAGCGCACACGCTAATCTATATATTAATAAATACGACTATCCACATGTTATGTATATTAATAATACCGAAAGGAACTTTGATACACCATTTCGCAGAATTAGAAGGGATAATAAGATAACGCGTGGATCATTTTCTTCCCTTCCCCATATGGCGGGAAATCTGCATATCACTTTCTGGATTAACGGCTTTTTCGACTCCAAGAGATGTCCGTATTTAAATCCGAAAAAAATGTTTATTATTTTCCGTTTATATTTTTTCACTTTATTGTGATTCTTCGTTGTCTTTCTTTGGAAATATTTTAGAAAATGTTGTGTATGGATTGTGGATGTATAAGATTGTGTACGTTTTTTTTTATTTAAAACACTCTTGAGAGATTTTTACCGAGTTACTTTATTTACATTTTTGTTATTTGTTTTTGGGGTGTTATGCCGTGTTTCGCTATCTCCTTCTTTAGCCAACGTTTCGGACAGCGTTACAGTGTCCATCATCAGGGCAGATGAGCAAATGATATCGGTGAATGTGTTTGCTTATGTATGTCGAAGCGATACCGTGCTGCCAGCTCCATTTCTCTACGAGCTGGTGTTAGAAAAATTCAGCATGGTTTTTTTGCATTTAGCTTTGGTGTAGTCGTCAATTACTGGATACCAGAACTAGCTTAGCTGCGTCGTCTCTATTAATGTTGATGGGGTTTTTATGAATTTCAATTGCCTCTGTAATTAGGCGTGCTCTGTAAGTTTTGGGTATTCCCAGGACTTCAGGAACAAATCCAAAGTAATGGCCAGTTTCGATTCGGCGATTGCAGATTTGTCGGGTGGCCAAAAACAAACCTACTTTATTTACAGTTCTTTTAGGTAAAACATGATCACAAAAACACAGAAACACGTTGCAATTTTACACAGCTACAACTGCTTTGGAGGCCGATTCCCCTATGGTATATAAAGGCTAAAACAGCCTTGTTGTTATTAGTCTGATCGTCAATAAAAAGAGAGCAAATAAACTGGGAGCCCCTTTTTATATTATATTAAAGAAGTGAAATCCCATCCAAAAGAACAAACTGCTCTGTCATTTCAAATATCAACAAGACGTCAGCGCTATCTGTCCGGGATGTAGTAATCTGCATTACCAACATACAATTTGAAAGTAATCAACTTCGACAAAAAAAACCTACAGGTGTCATTGATTAACATCGTTTAACAGAAAATTTGCAGCATAAATTGCTTTCACGTATTCTAGTTTTGGTTACGATATTGAAGTGTTTTTATTTATCGTGTTATACGAAGTGTATTGTATTGAATATATTTTTAAATTATGAAAGAAAGCAATCACTTTGTGGCTTGACATTATAATTAAATAAAAAGTTACATTTTATAAAGTTAGGTAAAATATTGGTACATTAATATTAATGTAACCGAAACTGTAGTTGACATAATGTATAAATTATAATGATGCTTTGAAAACAGCTTTTTATTTCATTGTTTAAATGTTTTTATTTGACTTGGTTACTGAATCTTGACATCGTGCTGATTAAGGGCGGCCGCAGACAAGAGACTTTAGTTGCGGTGAAAGTAGTATACAATTCCATTAAAGTACGTTACGGAGGTGCGCACATGGGAGATTTAAGGCAAGAGACTTTTTTGAATTTGTACTTTTTTACATAAGATCAACACAGGTGGCCCTGGGGGGAACGATTCCCCTCAGGATCAACGCCATCTTTGGAGATAGTGTATATAGGGTATTTTTAGGAAAGGAAGGACAGGAAATTTTGAGAAGGAAGAGGTACAAGGGATGGGTAGGAATCTGCGTGGCCAGTAAGTCCAAGAGTGACAGACGTGTGAATCTATCCCTCTCACTATGGTGACCGGCGATGTTCCGAAAGAGTCCTGCTGGAGAAATCAAAAGGTCTCCCTCAACCAGTCTCTCCCGATCTGGTCTGTCATGCAGTCGGTGGGCGGAAGCATCCGCCGCCAAGGTACGGACAAACCTCACCTCATGAGCCCGGACACCACGCGCGATCCCTCCTTTATACTATGGATGCGGCGCTTCCCTTCCTTTCTAGGCGTAAAACAAATATAATAATAACTGTTATTTATTTATTCCGCATTAAAAAAATCTTTGGGCTTATGTTTTTCTAGCCGGTAAAATACTGTAATTTAATGACACCGTCCCATCCTCAGTGGGCAAAAACAACAAAACGCGACGCGCGGACCGGGCCTAAATACATATGATCCATTCTCGATGCTCGTATGAGTCGTATGTCGAATGTCGTGTAAAAGCACCAATAACAACAACAGCGGATTCTCTGCTTCATTCAGCATCCACGATGTCATACAAAGTTTGATTTTCGCGCATGCGTATTTAGTTCTGCCTGTCGAGATTTGTCTGAAGCCGGATACGCATTCCATGGGAGCATCCAGGGCGCATAAAACGACTTTAATGCGCGTAGGCATAGTGCACAGAAAAGCATAACCAAAACGCGTGGATTTAATTTGGCACGTATTAGATTTGTTCGCGCGACCATTTTGACAGTTTGGCAATTTGGCTTGAATAACTGAAGCCGATTCATTCGTTGAATATCTATTTAATTAATTTAATTTCAAAACTGTAGTAATTGATGTGAAGCAAAAAGGATTTAAAGAGTTAATTCGACATACTATTTTTGTCAGTAATCTTGTTTGTGGGCTACTCATAGTTGATATTAGGTAGGTAAATAATTCAGCATCCCTTATACAAAAAGTCACCGACCGCCACTGCCGGGCACCTATGCTAAGTCACTAAACACTTAGTGTGATCAATAAATGATACCCATACCCTCCTCTCAAATATAAATTGGGGAATAATTTTCCAACTGTGCTATCGCATCGCCGCGAATAAAGTCTCTCGTTTGCGGGCGGCCTAAGTTTTTTCGTTTTGTACTATGTTTGTCTAACGGCCCACGCATTGATTCAATAATGATTGCTACAATTTTATTTAAATAATTCAAAGAAATTCAATTCTTAAGAACCAAATTCCGATCATATCGTTAAACGATTTCTTAGTAGGAATATGTTGGTTTAAATTTGAAAAAATAATTTTGTTATGGGAATTCCAAACAAAGCTACCGTTGTAATTCGAGAATTCAAGAATTCGTCACAAGATGTCACTGCTTTTGTTAGCAAGTCGGACGGAAACGTGTCCCCCCTAGGTATGACTGTCACGAATGTGTTAAAAAGTAGTACCTTTCCGGATATGAAAAGATTGACAGTAATACATAAAGCGGCTATATAAATTGCATTTGAAGTCATTGCCTCTCTCGGTTACTTTGTACCGGTGACTATCACTCGATGACAGTGGATCCGAGAAACAGGTTATTTTTGAAACCAGTTCCTATTGGAATAAAATGGTCACACACAAACACTAACTGGGCGAAGCCGAACCAAAAGCCGCCCGCAGCAAAAACCTGCGGAGCCGGTTTTTAACTGCTAGTAGAGAATTAAAACACAACAATATTTTTTTTAAATTACCAGTTATATACTTAGTTCTGCAATGATTACCAACCAAAAATTAGAATTTTTATTTAATTTGAACATAGTTTATACATTTTCCACATCGACACGGATGGTTGCATCATAATTATAAAACACTTTTTGGTAAGAAGAGCAATTTTATTATTACATAATCTGCTCCCGCGAGGAAAACTCGTCCTTGTGTTGAAATACCTGTTCCCCAAATAAAATAATATTTATTCAAAAATATTGTTCAGCGAGGGATCCTAATACATATTTATAACAATGCTTTAAAATGCTCCTCGTGTTTCGCAACATCTGCGGCAGGACCACAGTATGTTATTTTAAATAGGGAGGGGAGATATGTATATTCTTACTAAAAGTTGGAAGCTGAATTTCAAAGCATAGAATTAATAAAATATATATTTTTTACCTAAGATTTGTAGTACTAAAATTTGGAGTTCAAACAGTCTTCTTAAATCGGTTCCTCATTGCTGGGTATTGTGACCCCTGCTCTAATTTCCATGGTGGACAAGGCTCCACCAATCTTCGTTGTTTTTGTGCTACGTGGAGAGCTGTGGACACGTATTGAACGAGAATTTAATACTTGACCACTCCAGCGCATAGGTGACTTTCCTCTGACCCTTTACCCCATGTCATGCAAAAAAAATTTTTAAAAAACTATCAACTAAAAATAAACTCCTAATTTATGAATCAATTATAAGGCCAAAACAAACTTATGCGAGCCCCGTCTGGGCCCACGCTTCAGAGTCTCTTTTGAAAAAACTTCAAACATTTCTGAATAAAGCCATACGCGTAGCCCTGGGTGCCCCCAAATGGATAAGGGTAACAATATCCACAAAAACTCTGAAATCTCCTTATTAAAAAACACAACTTAAGTGTCGCGGAAACGTTTTATGCTGGTTTTCCCGCCCGTGAAAACGCGTCCATTAATTGCATCGCCCGGTACGGCGAAAACGTACGTACCACATATAAAAAACCTAAATAAATCCTCAATAAAGTTTAACCTCCCCATATTGCAGCCATGTCCCTTTGAAAAAAAAAATTAACAAACAACTAAATAAACAATTTTTCAACAACCAGTAATATCATTTCATCGTGAAAGAGAAAGGGGCCTTTTTGGCCCTGAGCTCTGTATGCCAATATTTCAAAAAGTCAAAAAAATACTTTCCTCTGTTTCTTCTGCTTTCCACGTTGTCAGTGACTATAAATTTCTCAAGTTGGAGTCTTCAGTTTCGTGAGCAACGTGCCCAAAGTATTTTAAAACACGTTGTAGGCGGAGCCTATTGTGGATGCCTAGCTCTTCCAGAACGGTCATATTTGTGCGTTTGGCTGTTCATGGAATTCTGAGCATTTTTCGATAGCACCACATTTCAAGGGCTATCCGCTTTCTTTCGTTAGTTCTAAATTTCCATGTTTCCACACAGTACAGAAATATGGGGAAAATCAAAGCCCTGGCGAGTCTCATCTTGGTGGTCTTCGCTATGCCTCCGTAACTCCATATCTTTTGCATTTTACTCATGGAGTCTATTGACATTCAAATTCTTCTTTTCACTTCTGCTTCATAACCTTAATTGTCACTTATAGACGAATCTAGGTATATAAAGTCGTTCACCGTTTCTAGGTCTGTGAGAATATCTGGGTTTATCTCCATTATTATAATATTATTTTTATAAATAAATCCTGTAATATTATATACTTAATAATGTTGCCACACACTTTTCACATTTAGATGCATTGTTATTATTTTATTTATTTATTTTTTGAAACATTTACAGAGTTTAAACAATTATTACAATAATTATTGTCGTTGGGATGTATTTGAAACATTTACACAATTATTAAAAGAATTGTCGTTGGGATGTAGATAGATATGAACACTCCAATTAGAAATGTTGACAGCATGAAAAATCAATGTTTAGTTGTTACTAGACAGAAATGCTTCTAGTGATAACAGAAATAATGATTATCAACATGAAATATTAAACATAGTAGTGTCAAATATAATACATAACCTTCAGAGAAAGAGAAAAAAGAAAGAAAGGGTATGACAATAAAGCAGCTACATAACTGTTCTCCGCGAAGTGAGTGAGATTGTTTCGATGGACCGACATGATCACTAACATAGAAATTCTCAGGCGGGCCAGAGCAGATAGAGAACTGCTCACATCAATAAAAGTCAGGAAAATTTCATATCTGGGTCACGTACTTCGAGGGGAAAAGTATCACTTGCTCCAATTAATATTGAAAAGAAAAATAGAAGGTCGCCGAGGGCCTGGTAGGAGACAAATGTCTTGGCTACGAAATATACGAGAGTGGACCGGCATTAGAAGTGCGGAGGAGCTATTCCGGGCAGCACAATGTAGAGAGACATTTTCCAGAGTGATCGCCAACGTCGGGGGGACCCGATAGGGCACACGAAGAAGAAGAAGAGATTGTTTTCGTAGATATCTATATGTTCACATTCAATGGTATTATACAGGCAGAGTGTGTGTGTCATTCGAGAGAGTGTGTTGAATGTTGTAATTAAATAATTCAAGATGGAATTTTTTTTTTTTTTACATGAAATACCGCACAAGAGTCCCAACTGCTCCCGTCTGGAGCCAGTGAGACTATGGCATCCCCAATTGGGGTATGTTGTGAGGCTGAAGGTAGTGGGGGGGGAAGGAGATAGGGAAGAGGTAGGTGGGGAAGTACCTGGCTATTCAGATCTGGTCACTAAACACGGCTAAAGCCATTTCAAGCAACGTTTCAATTCTGAATGGTGGTCTTACACCAGGGCGATACTATTAGTATCTTCCACTCTATCGATTGTGAATGGAATATTTTATGACTCCTTAATTTACGTCTATTAGGAACTTAAATATGGATATTGCATTTCTCATGCCTGCTTCAGCACAATACAGTACATGCAGTCTAAATTCCTACGTTTTGGATTATTACGTTATTTTACAGGTGTTTAATTTTAGAAATACCATAAATAAATTAATCACCATCTGATTCAACAACAAGTAAACCAACAGTTGGGAATATTTAATATGTTTTGTTCAATGCACTCTGATCTGTTTTTAAGAAGCACGAGGCACTTCATAATAATACCTGCTGAGGTTATTTCCGTGAACAGAGATTAAATTATTTCACGGGCAGCAAATGGCATATGAAATTATTATTCATGACATACTCTGATTCGACATTCAATTTATTCATCGTTCATATTCGACACGTTCGGCGTTCCGTATTAAACGTGAGCGTTCGCTGAAAGCTCGCCGTTCCCGGAATACATGCCAGTATTGGGTGACCTTTGGAAGGCTTTTTCCCGCAAGTTGATTACAACCTCACCCGCCCAATTAGGCACCCCGATATCCCAATTTATTTATATTTACTTCATTAACTTTACGGATTAGCTTCGTGGCCAGTTGTATTGAAATATTCATTTTTAATCCCCGGTTGAATTAAGTTTTAAACCTTTCACTGGGGAAAAATTTTGCTAGGCGGGTATGGGAACCGCCGCCCCGGGAACCATTTATTGGATAAACAACACCTCTGCCATTGGTTGGCTAAGTTTGGTGCTTTACAGGGGTGTCCGGGTTCATGGTGTGAGGTTTATCAAGGTCTTGGCTGCTTGGCGGGTCGGACCCTCGTCGAATGCCTCGACCCACATCGCATTGCACCGCAGTTGAAGGTTTGGATTCATACGTGACTCCTGGACACACTCTCCGATTCCTACCCACCATTCGTACCTATTTCCTTCCCAGAACTTCCTCTTCTTCCTTTCCTTAAAAAAAACCTTCCACACAGCATTCCCTAAGATAACATAGGCCCTGAGGAAAATTATTTTCCTCGTAAAAAAAATTTTTTAAATGAGAAAATTCGTCTTTTCCTGAGCATTAAAACAAGCGACAGGTATTTATTTCAGTTTAAGAATATTAAATTTTTAACACATTTGCATTAATAATTGCATGCGCCACATCCGGCGGATTTGAACGTGCTAGTTTCTACAGAAATATTATTCCGGTTTTTGTGAGAATAATTTTTTAATGAACTTTCATCGTTGTGAAATTGACTACATATTTTGTTGTTCTGTATGCAGGACTTTAATCAGTTATATAACAAAACTGAATCAAGCTCTTCTTCAAAACACCAAACATATTATTCCAGAAAAACAATTTTGCCGATGCATTTCAATGTGAAAAAAAAAATATTTTTCTCATATATTCAATAATATTACTAATTAATTTTTAAAAACAGTTTACCTATTATTATTGCGCGTGACAGCTGTTTCTCCTTCTGAAGGCATTATCATACTGCCGGAAAAAATTGACGAAGGCCAAACAGTTGTCACGCATAATAATGATTACATAACAGAACTTGTTTTTAAATAAACTGTTTTTATAAATTAAATAATAATATAATTGATTGTATAAAAGAAATTAAAATTAAAGTGGAGGTCTACAAATTAAACTTCATGACAATAAACGCAAAAATATCATTACGTTGTGCAGGGTTGGCCATTTAACATAATAACTCAATATCGATTTTATTTCATTCAAAATTTGCTTTAATAAACACGTACATTCAAAAATGCCCAAACTCGTGATGATAAAACAATTAAAATGATGTACTTTTTGTTATTGCTTTTTGATCATGAGTATTTATAATTTTTCAATAATATCTGAGCAAAATAAGAATGTATTTTTTTTTAATATATTAGTTTGTAAGACCGTAAAAAAATAGACAAACTGGGTTATTTTCGTCACAAAACAAGGGCGCGGATCTTTTTTCACGATTTTATTTTTAACAAAAATTAAAATTCTTAAAAGTAGCTTTCCCAAATAATTTATTGATTTATTTTATTGCATGATTATATGATTTGAAATGTATGTTGTATAAAATTTTGTTTAAACATAGTAGAAAACATACTAAAAATTTAACAAATCTGCCAACGACCTACGGTAAAACCTTATTGTACTAAAAATAAACATATTTCCTCAAAATTAAAAAAAAAAAACAGTCTTTTGAAATTAATTTATAATTTTTTGTGGAAAAGAGTCAATACGTCTAAAATTTGATTTAAAAATGACATATTTCCGGTTTTGTCTGGTTATTCCCTCTTAATGTTCTGTTAGTGTCATTTGCATATTACATAGAATTTCAAATTTACATAGAATTAAAGCGTTGACCAAATGATGCTTTTGATTCATTGCTCAGGCTCTCTGGAGAGCAGTGAAGAGTAAGTTATAAGATGGAAGCATTGAGGGGCTTCCTTCAATTAATGTTTAGTTTAACAGGATATTGAACTTCCACGGTGTTTGCAGGCACTTTGTATTGCTAGCTTTATTGCTGCTCGTGGAGTCAAAGATAAAGCCGTAAAACTGTTCCCGGATGCCTGAAAAAACTGGCTTGTAGCTTTTAGGACAGTACAGTACCTACTACACTAGTAAACAGGTAAATATATTTCAAAGGCGTGTGCGATTTTTACGATCTCAGTAGCGGTTCCATGTAATTGATCCGCCGACAATTGCCCCCCGGCGTACTTACAATATGCAGTGACCCCAAAGGGATGTGCAGAGAGGATGCGCCGCTAAATGACAAAGTACAAAACACATTTTCATTCAAATACATCAAGAGTCAATCTACTTGTCTATATACTGTGTATACCAGGTAAATACGAAAAATTAACCCTTTTTATAAATTCGTTTGATATTCATACCAACTTATTATTAAAGTCGATTTTACATTTAAAATTGGTAAATAAAGCAAAAAATTATAATTTTATAGTAAATATCATTTCGGGGGCCAATTGTCGATCACCCTCAGTAAGTAGCAGGGCAATAAACACCTTGAATCAGAACCAAAACATCACGCTCAAACCAGTATCTAAAAAATAAAGAATGTATGTTGAAAATTAAGTAAGGATTACAATAATTCGGATGACACTCCCAGCATCACCCTGGAGAGAGATGAGAGATCACAGCGGATTCAAAAACAAAATGGATTTATTTATTTATTAACGCCCTGTTTTGGGGCTTTTACATATATATATACAAATATAAGAAATATACAGTATTTACTGTACATAATTGAACTGTCTGAGTAACAATATTTTATATTTGTTTAAAGATAATTGAAGATATCCACTGACTTTGTGTAATTATTTCCCTCAATTAATATTCTGTGTAAAGAGGAATACATATGGTAGTAAGTCCCAAAATTTCTGCACTGAAATAAATCCTGACTTCTTATATTACGTAGTGGAATTAGTGGAATCAGTGGAATCCGGTGTAAACTTATCAATTCAAGCGATACCGGACTATCAACTAAATCATTTAGAATTTTATATAGAAATACCAAGTCAGTGAAAATTCTTCTGTCTGACAATTTGAGCATATTAATATTATTTAACAATGTTGTTGTTGAACATAATTGCTGGAATACCCTTTTTAAAATTTAGGAAACGTAAGAATTGGTTTTGTATTCTTTCGACAGCTTGTACATGAATATTATAAGTGTGTTCCAGGCGGAAGAATTGTACTCAAGCTGACTCGTAGCTAAGGCAAAATATAACAGTTTAATACACTTTATATTATTTAAATGTCTAGTTTGCCTTGTTGGTTATGTTATGTTTTGGTTATGTGTTGCAATTAGGTACGGATTACAAAGTACTTAGGGATGCCATAGAACTACTGGGTCGAAGCAAATTGGACTGTTGTACATCATCGAATAGAAAATGCACAATAATGAAAATTATCAGTGATTTTCAATGTCCCATCAGCTGTTGTGAAATTCAATCAAAATGATTGATGGACGGTTTATCTTTTTCCTTCTCTGGTAACGATACGATACGTTTATTTTTTCTACCCACCAACGTAAATTTAAATAATAAAAAATAAAATTTGAGCAATCAATCTTCTTCCAGAAAAAACTCTTAAATAAATATTTCCTCGCTGCTGTGAATACTCGTTTCTTCTGAATATAGATTATCTTTTCAAAATGAAAATATATTTGTGAGATTTATCTGTTCAAAGATATTATCAAGTTTTCGTGTAATTTGTGGAAGATATTAGAATACCTGTCATTTTCAGGAATCATCATTATCAGTATAAAACATCTTACGCTTTATGATTGTCTCCCGACAACTGAGGGTTCAATGTTTGCCGAGAAAACACCAAACACTGATAGATTGCTTTGTTAGGTACCTCGGAGTTCGAGTCTATAATTCTCTGTTGAAATTATTATCAGTGAATAGTGAAATGTCAAACTGACACGATCTTCTCCAAAATTGTATTCGCGGAGAAGAGCTGCTGTATTGTTTCTATATATCGATCAGTTACTTAAGATTTAATTCCCTCCGAACCCCCTCTCGGCGATACTTTCTATGGGCATGACTTTTGTGGACCCCTCAGACCGGGGATCCTTGGCTTGTGCCCCGCATACACTTAGGGTGAAGACATAACTAATGGCAGTTCCTCTAGGCCAGAGAAAAAATAGCACGTTTTAAATATGGTACGAAAAATCAGGACCTAAGCCAAACATTTTCACCGAAAGTAGTGCAATAATAACATTATTAATTAATGTTCAAAAATCTGTTTCTAAAAAAATAAGTAAATATACAGATTTAGGAAATGAGATTAAAAGAATTTGGCATTCTCAGACTATAAAAATATTACCACTTGTTATTTCGGCTATTGGCATTATACTTAGCTCTCTAATTTAAAATTTAGGCTTATTAGATTTGTCAAAGAATCTATATATAAAAATGCGAAAATCAGTCATTTTAAATACATGTAGAATTACGAAAGATTTTTTAAATATTCATATTGAGGGATCAGTAAGATTTATCGGTCCAGTTAGGAGTTCTACCGAGCGGAACCCTCTGATATGAAAATATCTAGAGTCGGTGAATTATTTTCCCATTTGATCTCTGGTAGGTTGACATGTTGTTCTTGTATTGTTTTGTATTAATTATACTTATATAGTACACTTGCATAGCATGGATTAACTAAATGATCATTTGCGGAAAAGTGTGTGGAAGTTTTTCGTGTGGTGTGATTTAACCCGGACATAAATTCGAACAATTACATAATTAAACCATCACTATAAATCCAGCTCACCGATCGCGCAGCATTGAACTTGTAAATTTATTCCAGCTGCATGATCAGAAAAACGCAAGGAAATGAATATCGACAGTAAAAGACTTGGTGTAATGGAATGAGAATTCTAGATTCAGTTTTCTCATTCCGCCCCCTCGCTAGCGGTTGGCCCCCTCACTAGCAGTGGGCTCCCGGCGCGGGCGTGTTTACATCGAGCGGGAACGACCCAAGTATAATTTGGCCCCACTTCTAGGGGCTGTTTCCCCCAATGCCAAATGGTTAGGGGATGATTGAACCAATTCGTTTGCCTAACTCGGTAACCTTTTGATGCCGGAAATAATGATGAAATTTAAAAGTCACTCCAGCCTATCGTTTAGTTTGTCAAAAGTATTTAAGGCGGAAATGTGTACACTTTAAATTGAAATATGAAACCTTACCGTGGCTTTTCAGGCCGGAAATAATGGAGGAGATTTATGAGTCATTTCCGGTCTTATGATTAGTACGTAAAATATTGTACAAAATAATTTAAATAATGTACAAAATAATGTAGAATAATGTACGTAAAATTATCAGGACCTAATGGGCCTAGTGGTTAAAGGCGTTGCTTTTAACCGTTACTTTTTTATTTACTGTGTCTTGTTCTGTCTCATGTTTCGTTGAACTTTATTAATATATTCTTCTTCAATGATTAAAACATATTTCTTGATCATCAATTATTTATTAGAATCATAAAATAATTAATAATTGACCATCAATAATCGTTGCAAAGGGAGAAAATAATAATGAAATAGAACAAGACTCAGAAAATAAAAAGGTGATGGTAGCAATTGGTAATCGAACACAGCATTTCTGTCTTTCCGGGGCGTGTATTTTCAAACTCTATACCGGGTCAGTCGCGGTAGCGACATTTTAAATTTTAAATACACCTCTATATTGGTTATTTCACTTTTAAAAAAAAAATGTTCTTAAATGTAGATAAAATTATCTTTCCCATGTGTGTATTAGAAATTAATAATTTTGTTTCCAAATATTTAAATTTTGATATTATTCCCATGTATTGTAAATACACCTCTATATTGGTTATTTTTTTATCACTTTGCAAAAACAGAAATTGTTCTAGAATCTAGATAAAATAATCTTTCCAATGTGTGTATTAGAAATTAATAATTTTATTTCTTAATATTAAAATTTTGATATTGAAAATGTACCGCCACTGAACCGGTATAGGATTTGGAAATACGCTTCCGGGGAAACGCCTTTAACTACCAGGCCATGGATTCCTGTTAATTTCAGGTGAACAAATAATTTGTTATAATATTTTTTAAGTAGCTATGAGGTTAATTGCGCAGTACATAAAACAAAATTAACTAAGAACGTGAGTTATATGAAAAATATTACAACACAAAAAAGTATACGCGGTAATAGACAAACTTTTTCACTACAATTTCAGTTATCGTATGGGTTTATCACAAATGATATCTGAGCTGGTGGATACGATTTTTTATTTCTCAGCGGGAATCTATTGAAAATATTTTTAAGATACTTAAAATCTCATTAAGCCGTGATGTGAAAACAAATTTCGTTTAAATCCATATTGATTTTGCTTGGTACTGCGCGTTTTTATTCCGCGACAAAATATCCCCGACAAAATATCTACGACAAAATATTCCCGACAAAATATCCCGACAAAATATTCCCGACAAAATATCCCGAACAAAATATCCCCCACAAAATATCTACGACAAAATATCCCCGACAAAATATCCCCCACAAAATATCTACGACAAAATATCCCCGACAAAATATCCCGAACAAAATATCCCCAACGAAATATCCCCGACAAAATATCCCCGACAAAATATCCCGAACAAAATATCCCCAACGAAATATCCCCGACAAAATATCCCCGACAAAATATCCCGACAAAATATCCTGACAAAATATCCCGACAAAATATCCCCGACAAAATTTCCTACTGACAAAACATCCTCTAACAAAATATCTACTCAAACCTAACCTAACCTAATCTTATTTTACATTTTACAATTTTTGATCAATATTTCATTTTTTTTACGGGATGTCCGTATTATTTTTGTCATATTTTTTGTCAGCTTAGGTTAGGTTAGTTTTTTTTAGATATTTTGTTGGGGGATATTTTGTCCGTAGGATATTTTGTCGCGGGTTGAAAAGTCGCGGAACCGATTTGACTTATTCGCGCAGTTTCTAAAGTAATTTCTATTTCACAGTATATTGATATCTTAGCGATTTTTTGTGTAAGGAGAAATGATTTTCATTTTCTTGGAATAAAACTATTTTTGTAATAAAAATATGATTCAAAAAAATAATAAGTCTCGCGATTCTCGTTTATCTTGATGTTGTAAAGTTTCTAAAAACGTGCTCCGCCTTCATAATTCCAAAAACATCACTAAGCTCCACTATTCATAAGTAGTAGATTTTTAGCTCCATTTTAAAACAAATTTTGAAATGCAAGTCACGTTTTGAAATTAAAAGCCCCAAAAATAATTATTATTCTAGATAACAAAGGATCCGCCGATCTGAAAAAGGGAAGATTCTATTTTAAGTAGTAGAGAGCGGAAACACAACGTTGCTAAGCATTAACAGGATCATTAATGACTGAAAATTGTTCGTTTTGCTTTCCCGGAAACGTTTTTCAATAATTACTCGGGTATTACTGTAGACTGAGTAATGACCACGAAGAGAAGAAGGCTGGCAACAATGCCAATACAGGAAGCTTTCGCTACGGCGACCGCTTTGATCAGACCTTACTGAAGGAAGACGTTTTTTACAACAACTACAAAACGAACGAGTCTTCAGGCTAAGATTGAGTGCTAAGTACTCAAACTTGCTGGGTGGTTTTTGTGGGTAGGGAACCTTTTCCTAAACTTAGCCTTGTATACTCGTTGTATGAATGGAACAATCTGCTACTTTCGCACAAACAACTCTACAAAACTACGGTAAATGAAGAACAACACGTATTAATGTTCTGTTTTCATTTGGTCGTAAATTTACAAGAGAAGCTTTTTAAGCTTTTCATTATACATTTTGAGCTATCCACCAATGCTAAAAAATTCATTTGAAGTTCATATTTAGGCTTTTTACTTAAATATTATAATTTATATATTTTGTGCAAGAAAAAAAATTTCTTCTTCAAACACAGCAAACTTATTTTGTAGCACCATTTGAATTCAAAATTAATAATAAACTTAAAAATAAGTTTATTATAAATTTTGAATTTTTTTTTAATATTGTAGCCATTTTATTTTAAGCCAAGCTACTAACCGTTCATAGTTGGATAAGCACCTTAATATAATATTTATTTTTGTTAGTTTATAATTACGTATAAGTTTTAAATAAGTTCCAAAATTGTTTCATGCCTCTGTGTGCACCAATCTAGTAGGTACTTACCCCAATGCATGGCAAATGGCAATTAGTTTAATTTGGATTGTTAAATTATTCAAAATAAGAATTATTGTTCTCTGCCCGTTTATCGGTATTTCAAAATTATTTTTTTTCATATTATTGAAAAATTGGTATTCTGAGAGGAGAGATTCAAGAGAAGAAATTATTCTTTCACAACGTATTTAATTGATGAAATGCGCCACCAGGTGAATGAATAATTAGGCCTGCCCATATAACATTGTTATACTAGGGTATATATTGCCTGTAGGAAGGCATTTCTTTCAGGTGAGTACATGTTTCATTATACATTTAGGCAATTCTTAAGGCCGCACTCTTGAAACGCACGGCGCTGAAAAAGAAGAAGATTGAGAGATATGTAATTACGAGTGTTGGACAGAGCGCGCTATTATGTTAAGTCGTAGAATAGCAGCGAAAATTGCGAAAAAGCTTAATAAAACATGACTCGTTTAAAATAGAGCAAAAATCTCGTGGAACGTATCTTAAGTATCATTTAAAGAAACATTGTGAATTTTTTCACAAATATAACTTGTAAAATAAAAGAAATAGACTTGTTTAAAATAATTTTCGGAGCATACTTTGCGATTTTTTTCTATCGAGGGAATTTCATATAATTTGCGTTTCGTCGTGGAACGTATCTAGATATTATCTTCAAAAATAACATATATTTTTTTAAGAGCTTTTCAAATGTTTAAGGGAGATAGATATGTAAGAAATCGGTCGAAATACGAATAGTAGACCCTTAACCATAATTTTTGAGGTGAGAACGCGGCGTACATAAATATATTTCTTGGGGTATAAACGGGGGCTTCAGCACGGGTAAGCCACCCAGTGAGACCAACATTATTCAATCATACCGTAAAATGTATATTATAAATGTATCAAAATAAAAAAAGGCCGCTTTTGTTGGGGCTATTTATACGCTCCTCAAGTAGTTTTTTTTTAAATAATTACTGAAGAAAAATATGGCCATTGCTTTCCAGTCTATGTAGTCATCGTGAAGGTACCTACTCTTTAATCTTAAATGGGGAAGGATTCTTCTTTGAAATTTGGCAAATTATTTTCCATTCTGCTGGAGCATTCAGAATAATTATGTTCAGGCCAGTACCCCGAGTGCCAGTGACCAGATCTGAAGAGCTAGGTATTTCCCCACCTTCCTCTTCCCCATATCCTTGCCCATCTTTCCCCACCCCGCTACCTTCAACCTCACAACTTATTATCTAAATTGGCTCACTTGTCTCACTGGCTACAGACGGGAGCAATTCGAACTCTTCTACGGTATTAAAAAAAAATTAAAAATGATTCTAAACATTTACCATCTGCCGTAAGACTCAAACCTTTGGCAGGTGTTACAGATGTCCTTTTTTGGTTTGTTTTTATTATCCGCACATTTCTCTCGGTAGAGCTGGTACATTTTGTTAATAAAGCTCTAAATATTTGTTGGCAGGGAATTTCCAGTAATAATGTAATTCTAACAAAACTCGACAATTTGTTCAGAAACACAATGTGTATGTAGTACCTATTGCGAAATATATTTACTCTAAAACGGGCGTGCTTTTTTTTTCTTTTTTGTTCTGAATTTTTTAATTTAACTTGACCGTTTTTTTAGTTCACAGATTTATTATTTTAGGTTTCTTGTATCTTGAGCAAATGGATTATAAAATTTCTACTTTTAGCTAAATGTCATCAAATTTTTAGAGAACACAAATCTTGTTGCTACGTGCCGTTATTGGCGGACTTAATCATTGTTTTCATATACGTGTTGAACAAAGTTTCTTTAAAAATAACGACAACATTGTTAATCCACGAAGTCAAACCCCTGGCACGAATGTTGACCCATTAACTAGGATGGAAGCTGTAGAGAAAGCTATTGAAAGTGGTATAGTTTTATGTAAGCATATAATCTCCCTTTTACCGTTGAGGTTAAAAAAGGACCCTTGACCTTATGTCCTAGACAAAGGGATACCACTACATATATAGTTTATGTGGGTGGCCTATTGACAGGTGCAGCGTATCCCCGATATCTTTATGGCCAAGTAAAAGGAAAAGGGTAGGATTTAGAAATTTTGGTCCACAGCTTTTCGTTAAGCCCACTCTTGTCTTTGGTATTTTAAGCCTTCCTTCGTTACCAGGGTTTACGCTGATAAAGTCTTACTGGCTAAAATACTGATTTTAAGCCTTTATTCTAAATATATTTAAGTTATAACTTTTACAAGATATTACGCCATGTCTTGTTGTGGTGCTTCATAATTTTTTTTTATTGCAATAAGGCCATAAGATGAAGAGACGCAAATTTTCAGGTGTGTTTCAAAGAATTTTCGAAACCAATTCTTGAAACTAGATTTTAGTTTTTAAAAATTGGAATTTAAACAAAAGTAAAAAAAAATTCAACTTTCTGCACACGAAAACCGATCGTCCATTTGATTAGTCGGACATTTCAGAAAACTCGATATTTGGGTTGAGTATGCAGTTGTATGTAAAAGTGTACCCTCTATCTGGTACAACACTCAGATTACTCTTAAACACCGCCAAACCAATTATAATGCAGAAAAACTTGTAGTGAATAAAACAAAATGTTGACGTTTTCAGGGTCACTAACAGGATATTTCAAAATGTCATACTAAATGTCCCGGACTATTACGCCTTCAAGTGTTATTTTAAAGCGTATTTAAAATGAAAAACAGATACGTGTAAATAATATTTGATTATAGCGAAACTCAATCGAAAATCTGAAAACAGAAAAATCAGAAAAAGATATGGTCACATCTGGGACCTTCGCCAACTTCGGAGCGCAACTCTACCAACCGAGCTAATGTGTCCCTATCCGATTCGGTTATATTTAAGTGTATCAAACTTTGACTAAGAACTACCAACATTATCTTCATTCCTTAAACCGTATATTTATTGGCTGCTATCTTTATGTATGATTGCAAGATTCAAACCTTAACTAAATGCAATCTAGATAGTTTGGATAAATTTTCATCAATTTTTATTTTTAATATGCGACATCTATTGACTTTTCTGCAAGTCCCAGATGTGACAGTATATTTTTCTGATTTTTCTATTTTCAGATTAATCGATTGAGTTTCGCTAAAATTGTCTTCATTTAGTTAAATCTTATATTTTTAATTATTATTGGATTGTCTTAAAAAAGGGTTTAATGAAAAACACGTATTTGGTATATAAGTCTTTTGTTTCAATAGCTTTTGCTTTTTTTTAATAGAGAAGAAGATGCTAGAATGCTAGAATTTATCTAGGAATTGCCTCACATTCTTAAACAGACTTTTTGACATGGGGAAATGTGAGAATTTTTCTAGCCTTCTTGAGTCTTGAGTAGGGATGAATACCTGCTGAGTTCTGAGTACCTGAGCGCCTGCGTCTACAGGAAACTTCCCTTGGATCTGCACATCGCTAATCGCCTGCCTGAAAGATTAAAGCCTCTTTAAGCCCCGGGGATCACTCTGCTTCCGGAAACACCTTCCACTTCTTCTTGTGACGTAACACCCCCGGCTACTGGACAGGGGTGACGTTAAAAATTCAAGAAAAGGAGCAAAAATATTGTAGCGGGAAAAATTAAGGAAATCTCGATAGTTTTATCTTTCCCAAGTAATAAAATGGTTCGCAGCTTTCGGAAAGATTGTTATATTGTACTTCAGTTTTCTAAACAGCTCTTATAAAGTTTTAACCAACGTAAAGAGGCCATTGATCTTTGTCCTCAGCAATCGTGCCCATCTAGCGGTTCCATGCCAACTCAGAATCAATTCAACTCAAACCTCTTCGGAAAGTCATTAAAAGTTATGAAAAAAAAATCTAAATATCTCATAATCTAACCCAAGGGTCGGCAAACTTTCTAGTGAAGAGCCGATGTCAATGAAACAGAATAACAAATATATCAGAGAGCCACATTATAACGGGGCGGGGGTAGGGATTGTAATCGTAATGTGGTAAATGTGGTGGAACGATAATTGTTTTGTGTTATCTACATTCTTAGTGTAATATCGGCCGGCCTGCGTAGTCCAGCGGTAAGGTACTTGATTCGCATTCCGAAGGTCGCGGTATCGAATCCCGGCGTGGCAAATAAATTTTACTAGATTAATTTGTGTTATTTCACAATTCATTCATTTAAAATAATATTCATTTAAAATATTTAACTGGGCATACTGTACAGGGCACGCAGATACTTTAATAGTACACAACTGCTAGCCCTGTACAAATCGCAAGTGAGCTCCACGGTTGAATTTGGCAGCCACCTCTGGTCTGGAGCCCCAAAATACCTGACAAAAACCCTTGACTCTGTGCAGAAACGGGCGGTCCGTTTGATAGATTCTCCTAATTTAACTAACGGATTGCAATCTTTAGAGCACAGGCGCCAGGTGGGAATGCTGTCCTTGTTCTACCGGTATTACAATGGAAGATGCTCCGAGGAACTAGCGTCATTGATCCCCTCGGCACCGGTGCATAGTCGGGAAACACGCCAAACGCGCGCTCAACATTTGTACACGGTTGACATTAGTCACATGAGAACGGGTCGTTTCTACGACTCGTTCTTGAGTTCAACAGCTCGGCTGTGGAACGATTTGCCGGCCTCTGTGTTTCCTCCCTCCTACAATATGGGTCTCTTCAAGACCCATGTTCACTCCTTCCTCTCCTCAAAAACACCCTCCACACAGCATCCTCAAAGATGACATAGGCCCTGAGGGAAATTATTTTTTCCTCAGGGCCTCCTGTGTGGAGTTAATGTAAAAAAAAAATAAAAAATATTGTATATTTGCGGCACGTTCCAGAGTGGAAGATACTCTCAGTATCGCCCTGGAGTAAGACCCCGTTAAAAATTGAAACATTGCTTGAAATTGCTTAACGGACGGATTGCAATCTTTAGAGCACAGGCGTCGGGTGGGAATGCTATCCATGTTCTACCGGTATTTCAATGGAAGATGCTCTGAAGAACTAGCGTCATTGATCTCCTCGGCACCGGTGCATAGTCGGGAGACACGCCAAACGCGCGCCCAACACGGTTGACATTTGTCACATGAGAACGGGTCGTTTTTTCGACTCGTTTTTGAGTTCAACAGCTCGGCTATGGAACGATTTGCCGGCATCTGTGTTTCCTCCCTCCTACAGCATGGGTCTCTTCAAGACCAATGTTCATTCCTTCCTCTCCTCAAAAAGACCCTCCACACAGCATCCCAGATGACATAGGCCCTGAGGGAAATAATTTTCCTCAGGGCCTCCTGTGTGGAGTTAATGTAAAAAAAAAATGCTTTAGCCGTGTTTGGTGACCAGATCTGAATAGCCGGGTACGTCCCACCTTCCTCTTCCCCATCTCCTTTCCCTCTCCACTACTTTCAGCCTCACAACATACCCCAATTGGGGATGCCATAGACTCACTGGCTCCTGACGGGAGCAGTTGGGCCTCCTGTGCGGTATTCATATAAAAAATAAATAAATAAATTCTGTTCATTTAAATGTTTCTATAAACAGACTCGCGCATAGATTGGTTATTAAATCAAAACCGGTTTTGTGTTCGGGATGCAAAAAAAAATGATTGAGTAGAGTTGAAATTGCAATTGATGTCTGAAGAGCCGCAGACGCCTATGCAAAGAGCCGCAAATTCCGACCCCTGGCCTAACCTAAAGTAAGCTATTTATCCTTTTTTTTTTCATCACTTTTTATGATTTTTCAAAGGAGGTGTTGAGTTGAGTTCATTCTGCGTTGTCCGGTCACCCTTTCTAGTCTCTTCAGCTCAGTCCCTATGTTGTCCAAGAAGTGCCATCTTGACCTTTATCTGTATAACGTCCAACATCGTCTTAACTATATCCTCTCTTGACCATTCCATCACAGTTGACTTCCTCCCTACTATTTATGCTGTGGAGAAGAGAGAAGGTTATTTATTTTTCTCATTCCTATTGCAATTCCTCGTCACTAGCTGAGCATCCTAAAAAACTATTACTATTACAGACAATATTACTGTTTTAGAGCAATTGTTCATGACCCTGTACGAAAATGTAGGATGATTTTTTATTTATTTATCTACATAAAATATGTTTACATTGGGTTTTTCGATGTCTGTCTCACTAGGATATATACCTATGTCGAGACAGGCTTAGAGGTTTATAAATGAATATCGTAGTTACAAGAATATTTATGTGTATATATATATATATTAATTTGAATACAATAAAAATAGAAAGGTGATTGGAAGTGTGGGTAAATCCTGAAATTAAAATTTGCATGATATTATTTTTTTATTTATTTTATATACCCTCCACACAGCATCTTCAAAGATGATATAAGCCCTGAGAGAAATTATTTTCCTCAGGGCCTCCTGTGTGGAGCTAATGTAAAAAAAAAATATATATATATATATATATGGATTAGGTCGTATGTAAATTTTTATTTCTGTTAAGTGTGATTTATTTTATAGATGTTTGCAGTAGTATGGCGTCCAAAATACAATCCATTTCTTCATATCTTGTTTGAATTTATTTCAATTTGGGAGCCGGGAATGGGTACCGCCGCCCCGGGAACCTTTATCGGATAACCAACACCTCTGCCATAGGTCACCCCAAGTGGTTCGCTACGTTTGGTGATTTAGCAGGGGTGCCCGGGTTCATGGGGTGAGGTTTGTCTAGGTCTTGGAGGCGGATGACCAGGACACACTGAACCCCAGATTCCTACCCACCCCTTAAACCCTTTTCCTTCCCAGAACTCTCCCCCCTTTACTTTCCTTAAAAAAAACCCTCCACACAGCATCCCCAAAGATGACATAGGCCCTGAGGGTAATTATTTTCCTCAGAGCCTCCTGTGTGGAGCTCATGTAAAAAAAAATTAAGGATGATTTAAGCTAGCGTGATTGCTCAAATCTTAATCAAGTTACTTTCATATCTCATATATTATTCAGATTTCATTGCCGATATTCGGACGTTAATTGAAATTAAATTTTATTTCATGTACGTATACGTGATTGCGTAACCCGCCTCACTTGTAGATGTCTTTTTTGAGACTGGAAATAATAATCGTCGGCATTTAAAAAAAAAAATTATTCTGCGTTAACTTTTTTTTTTAATTTTAAAGGTGCTTAAAATGTGCGTATAATTACATAAAACATCTACTGCCATCTATTGTAAAAAGTATTCGCCATTTATTAATGATCACTGTCATTAAGTTTTTTATTTTATCGAAACAGAACATCTGTTTGGGGTGATAAAATAACACCATAAATATTATAAGGGCGTCATTAAAGGTTATTTTTCTGGCAAACTATAAAATAGGTAATATTGATTACATTTTATTAGCAGTACATAAAATTAAGTGGTTTTTTATGGACATAATATTAGAAAAACGTAAAAATAAACCTAATCGTACTGTTTAGTATTGAACCAGCTTTGGATCTTCTCCATATAATATCCCAAGGACCTGTTCAATTTATTGTCATCTGTCTTTATTCATCCCCTTTTCTCACAAAGCCTTAAGAGCCGTTCGCACACGCCAAGTATTTTAGTCGAGTGGAGAGTATAGTAGTAAATAAACTCGTCCAAACACAATTTTAGTAGAGTGAGTTAGTCACCTCTTTAGAAGATTCAATCTATTTCGTTCTATTTTTTTGGCGAGTACCCCGCATCCCTGCGCATCGACATGCGCAAACCCGTCATTTTAGCGGTTCCATGCCAACTGGGAATAATGTCAACTCAACACCTCCTTGAAAAGTCATTAAAATCTATGAAAAAAATAATTTCAAATTAGCCGATAACCCTAACCTAACATAACCTATTTACCAATTTTTTTATATATTTTTTTTATCACTCTAAATGACTTATCTGAGATGGTTCTGAGTTGGTTTCATTCCGAGTTGGCAGGTCACCCATTTTAGCAGGGTTCATTTGTAGTCGCGCGGAAATACTCGTATCGTGGCGATATATTGAAGATGCTACTCTAAAATTATTTATTTATGCTGCTATTTATCTCTTTTCGTGTCCATAGTTTATTTATTATCATCTTACTAATTTATTCTTCGACCTCTTCTAAAATTTCACTTCCTCTAAACATTGCAATATGCTTAATTAGAGTATTTACTTGCAACAGGCGCGGAAGGCGGGCAATTATGTACTTTACTTGAAATTAATACCAACGATTTTCGGTACGAAGTCAATCAATCCAGATCTGAATAGCCAGGTACTTCCCAACCTTCCTCTTCCCTATCTCCTTCCCCTCCCCACTACCTTCAGCCTCACAACATACCCCGATTGGGGATGCCATAGTCTCACTGGCTCCAGACGGGAGCAGTAGGGACTCTTGTGCGGTATTAACTGTAAAAAAAAAAAAAAAAAAGTAATTCGTAGTAAGTCAAGTAGCAAGTATACTCGCTACTTGACTTACTGCTTGTTCAATGCGAACAAGGGCTTACTTGGGAAGCAGAAGAAAAAGAAGACAACTAAATACTACCCACCGTGCCAGTTCTAAAATATTATTTTTACATATATTTGGGAAGTATCCACATTTATTAGTTGAAATATTGTCGATGACATCTCATCAATTATTGAAACTCTTTCAAAATCGCTTTTAAACATCGTTTTTTATATGATTCAGAAACAACTGTGTTACTGAAATTCCAAAGTGACCAGTGGATGAAGGAACAACATCGTCAACTATTTGAAGGTATGGCTCCCGTCTCCCTTGTTCCCAGTGATAAAAACCCAATCAAATGCTCTTCATGTGTTACGTGTTTTACGGTCCACTTAACTGCCAATCGGACATTAGACACGTTCATTTTCAATTAATTGATAAACTTAACCAATTGATTAATTACTTCTTCAAACTTTGCATATACACTTTATGGCGTCATTTTTAATTAAATGAAAACAAATAACTTTGAATAATTTTTATATATCAATGTATATAATTGTTTTTTATGATTTGTAATTAACCACCTCTCCCTTAAATATTTTGTCTATAGTTCTTATTTGTCTATACCTGTTTGTCTTTTGTTATTTTTAACAATAATCTCATCTTTAACTGGGCATACTGTACAGGGCACGCAGATACTTTAATAGTACACAACTGCTAGCCCTGTACAAATCGCAAGTGCGCCCCACGGTTGAATTTGGCAGCCACCTCTGGTCTGGAGCCCCAAAATACCTGAAAAAAACCCTTGACTCTGTGCAGAAACGGGCGGTCCGTTTGATAGATTCTCCTAATTTAACTAACGGATTGCAATCTTTAGAGCACAGGCGCCAGGTGGGAATGCTGTCCTTGTTCTACCGGTATTACAATGGAAGATGCTCCGAGGAACTAGCGTCATTGATCCCCTCGGCACCGGTGCATAGTCGGGAAACACGCCAAACGCGCGCTCAACATTTGTACACGGTTGACATTAGTCACATGAGAACGGGTCGTTTCTACGACTCGTTCTTGAGTTCAACAGCTCGGCTGTGGAACGATTTGCCGGCCTCTGTGTTTCCTCCCTCCTACAATATGGGTCTCTTCAAGACCCATGTTCACTCCTTCCTCTCCTCAAAAACACCCTCCACACAGCATCCTCAAAGATGACATAGGCCCTGAGGGAAATTATTTTTTCCTCAGGGCCTCCTGTGTGGAGTTAATGTAAAAAATCCTGACGGAGAAAACTTAGTTTTCGATACATGTCTCAACAGAGGTTTGTCGCTGATCAGATGCTCCTGTACAAAATTATTAACTCAAAAGTTGACTGCCCGGAGTTCGATTCGATATAGTAGACAAAATACCCTTTTCTATATTGATAGATGCAACACCAATTCCAATCAAAATGAATTTATGCAAAGGACATGTACTATAATAATGCATTTGCAAATATAGACACACGTGCTCACATATTCACTGCTAAGTACTGTCGCTACAGAACTTCATTGTATAACATTCTAGGTGCGAATAACACACATTCATGACGGTTACATTAATTGAATCTAATATTTTTATATTACTTGCGTGGAAACTTTCCCTTATCCCTCTCCTACCCTTACCAACCCAAATACCTATTTTGCAGTCTCTTACAGTTATAATCACACTCATTTAATTGTTGTGTATTGGTTTTTCATTTGTTGAATTTAGATTTGTATTATTATTATTTTTTTAAATTGCTGCTTAGTTCTATTTTTTTTTTTCAATTTTCTTAAATAATCTAGTTTACATTCCAGTTAGTCTTGTTTCTAAATACCTATCTGTGAACGTTAATAATTGGTCTGTTTTTTTATCATCCTCTTGTATATTATATTACTAAAACTGTTTATGTTCCTTAAATAAATAAATATTGATTATATTGTGTTGTTTATACAAAGTTATTTGTTTCAATTTAATTAATTAATGATTTAATCGTTCAGAAATTTGGCGTGTTTTTCAGATGCTCAAAATATTTCCACTTTAAAATAAAATTCAAATAAATAGAATATTTCTTAACGTAACAATAAAACTAAAAATAGTTTTTGAAAGTTGATAAAATACGTTTTCAAATTGCATAATTCGAAATTAATAAACACATAATTTTCAAAATATAAAATACGGTGCACCTTCTTTCCAAAATATAACTTGCAGAGTTCTTCTTACAGAAAATATAACTAAATGTCCCCTGAGATTGTGAAGAGAGAATATACCGCCGAATAATGAAACAAATTTTCATTAAAATACATCAAGGTGCATAAAACTTGTTTATACTGTTTGTAACCAGCGTACAAGTTCAAAAAATCAACTCTGAAAACTAATTCGTTTGATTTCCAACTGATAAGGTATTTTTGTTGTCGACTTTAGGTTTGTAATTGGTTAATAGCGCAAAAAATTATAATTTTATAATAATTAAAATTTCGAGGGGTCAATCAACTGTCGGGTCACGATAATTTTAAATCCTCGTAAAAAGATGGAGTTCCAAAAACTTAGTTAGTTGCGATATTGAAACAAATACCCACTGTAAAGGTTATTTCCCAATAACAAAGAAAATGTTCTATCTTAAGAACGTAGCAATCTGTCACGGGGGTAACTTTGCAATTTACCAGTTTATTATCTACCGGTGTAACTATGTCTGTCTATTCTTAGTCCCTTCTCATGGAGGGACCTAATCGTTAAAGTAAGGTCGGGTGACTTTCTAACAGTGGCGTGTCTGAGACTTTTCTTTGGATTTTCCAAAAGAAAAAGTTGTGTCTTGATAAATTGATAAGCGAAAAGGTTTTTATTATTCCAAACATACTCTTATGTGCGGGTTAGGATGGCAGAGATTAATTTGTTTAGTTTTTTCAACCAATACGAGCCTTGAAAAGTGAGGTCATAATCAAAGCGGCCAATGAGCGCAGTTTGACGCTTCATAGTTACTGTAATGCGGTAATGCGTCATTTCTGTTTCATATCTCAACAATAGGAGCCTTGAAAAGTGAGGTCATAATCAAAGCGGCCAATGAGCGCAGTTTGACGCTTCGTAGGTACTGTAATCCGTCATTTCCTATTTCAGTTTCTATTATAGTTTCATCCGAATTTCGGACTAAAGAAGTTTCATTTCAAAATAAGTTTCACCTCGGAACGTGTCGCAAATGCACTATATTTCATTAGGAATACATTGTGAAATAACACAAATTAATAACATTAAATTTGCTGCGCACGTAGGGATTTGAACCCGCGATAATAGATTATCTTTGGTAGACTCTTTAGACTCTGTACCAAAGATAATAGATTAAAACCTTACCCCTCGACTACGAGACTGGGAGAAAATTAAGAATTTACATTTTTATAGCGAAATTTTGAGTTGAATGATTAGCAGATAAGTGAATATACGGATTACCGATTGTTTTGGCAATAAAAGTTCACTTATTTCCCATTCACCGACATCTTTTTAGTTTGCGATCGATTCAACTCGTATAAATATATTGTATTGATGACGTACTGATTAACAAATCATCAGAATAAAAATTAAGCATTAATCAAATATTCGGTTCATCAATAGGGACCCAGAGAGGATAGACTGTCACAGTTCTTGGTCTTTCTATAATTTACATACTGTATGTGCGCCTAGCTTCAAACTAGTTCACGCACTCTACAAAAATACTGCTTCAATCTCAAACACCTATTAAAATGATTCGTGAAATGTGACACTTGTATTAGCCTTTGTGTGTATAAAAATACAAGAGTCCCACTGATTCTGTGAAGTGGAATCAATTAGGAATGTCAAATGAAAAGAGAGAGGAGAAATGTGGGTTAGAAAGAACCTGGCTCTTCGGAACTACTCACTCAACACTTAAAATAATTAAATATCATTTTGATTTTTACCAATAAAAACTGTAAGCATCATCCACTCTAGGACGAAGCGCAAATAAGTCGAAATTTAAAGTCGAAAATACTCACAATACTCGTAAATTTTAATTTCTTTTCATCATTACGTATATTTGAAAGTGAGCTACGCCTGGTCAAAAACCAGTTTCTGGGTCAGTTTTTCAAGTCAAATGATGGAAAATATTCCTGAAACGCATTTCACTTTTCTGTTATGGAATTATAAAACAGTTTTCTGTAATATTTCTTAACTAATCCCAACCGATATTTTTGACTGAAACTGACCACAACAACTGAATTAATGTTGGTGCTTTCTTGATCTGGTTATTGATTAATTTTACCACTCAATGTTAAAAAATAAACATGCTTTCGGTAGACCTAAATTATGACTGCTCGGAGGGAGGGAAGGATACGTGAGGGAGTATGGCTATTATCCGTGGCTCTATCCTACCGACTTTCTTTTGGGTATGCTCGGAATGAACCATCTACGGGTCAGAAGGGATGTACACATTGCTACGCATTTCTTCAGGTTGATCCGCGGATGGTTTGAAAACTCAGCTATCATGGAGAGCGTTCATTTCTATGTTCCCGATTGGTGTCTTCGCCACCGACAGCATAGACTTCTCTATCTTCCGGCCTGCAGGACTAACCTGCAATGGTCATGCCGGTCGGGAGAACAATTTTACTGTTAAACCGAATTAATTCGGATATCGACATATTTAGCGTTATCTGCCTTTAAAAGGCAAGCTCTATTAATTCTTGTATAGTTCGTACGCCTAAGTGTTAATTGTAATACTCTTACAAATGTATTTTGAAAACACATTGAAATGTAACATTTTGTAATATTTTTGAAATAATAAATTGAATTGAATTGAAAAGTAGCTGCCCTATTATGGCAAGAAATGGGTTAAAAGAGCCCTAAGACGATAAAAACGTCCTCAAATTATTTACTTGATTTTTCCGATTTTTAATAGATAGAAAACGATACTTTTCAACGTCGAACAAAAGAATGTTCTTCCTAAACAAGTATACTAGATATCTACCTGTTTTAAATATACATAAAGTCGATAAAATTCTCGGAGGAAGAACTTGTTCAGGGATATTAGCCGAGATACGAGAATACGATGGCTAACAAAACCATTTGCTGAGAATGAAATCACAGTTGTAGTTGCGCTAAAGTTTTCCTCTTAAAATGATGGTAAAATAGACGCAAACGATTGCGAAAACCTCTTTAAGTGGAATAAAAGCGAGAAGCGCATTATGCAAAGGCATTCTGAGCCATGCACAGGCTTTCTGCTAAATAATTGCTTATGCGAAATCCAACGCAGCAGAACCGCATTTTATTGTCTTTCGAAAGATTTAATATTAAATACTGACTGTTATGAATATGGATGTAAGTTTAAATTGGAACAAAAGAATAATGTTTGGGTTTCTTTGTTTGGACATGAATCAAGGTATAAAAGGGCATGTCTTGTATGAAAGCCCCTCTTCTTCGTTGACCACCACGCGATAAACGTTTCTTAAATATAATTATACGAGTTATATATCATTTTATTTAACGGTCCCGAATACAGTAAACGCACGACATCTTACTAACCACCTTCATGCACTTTGTTTTAATGAACAATATATATTTTTTTATGTATTGATTAACGCCCTTTTACAGGGCTTTTACATATATGAATGGTAAGAAATTCAATATTTATAGTACATAACTGAACTCACTGAACTGCCTCAGTAACAATATTTTATATTTGTTTAAAGATAAACTGACGATGTCCACTGACTTGGTGTGATTGTTTCCTTCCATTAGTATTCTGTGTACAGAGTAATACGTATGGTAGTAAGTCCCAGAATTTCTGCACTGAAATAAATCCTGACTTCTTGTATCACGTTGTGGTAAATCATGTAGAATTTTATATAGAAATACCAAGTCAGTGAAAATTCTTCTGTCTGACAATTTGAGCATATTCATAATATTAACAGAGTGTTGTAGTTTAACAAAAGTGCTAGAATACCCATTTTAAAATTTAGAACACGTAAGAATTTGTTTTGTATTCTTTCAACAGCTTGTACATTTATATCATAATGTGGATTCCAGTTGGGAGAATTGTACTCAAGTTGACTTCTTACATCGGCAAAATATAATAGTTTAATACACTTTATATTGTTTAAATTTCTAGTTAGCCTAGTTATAAATCCCAACATTTTTAAGCCCTTATTAGAGATTCCTGTTATGTGGTTAACAAATGAAAGATTTGATTGGAATTGGATTTTACAGCCTAGTTCGTTCTTTGAGCTACGGCCGCGGCATTATCAAACATAGATAATAATTTCGGTTTTCTATGCTGTGCGTTGGTCCTGTGTAAAATTTAGTTCAATTAACTCAAATTTGCCTTGAATTTAAGGTTCATTAAAATGTGTGAAAAATTCAAACAAGCCATAAAGTAGGTAACTGCCTTATAATATAAGAAAGGGATTTAAATTGTCGTTTTCTAAATTGGAACTGAATTTGAGAAGAAATCAGACAAGCGATAAACTACTAATCTAATTGTAATCTCACTTTTTTTAAACCAGAAAACTAATTTGTCCAGACAGTGGCTGAGTCGACATCGCGTTTGGATCCCATCCAGGCGTCACACTCAATTGATGGCTGAGTCATCCATCACGATACAAGCACCACTTTCCGCTTGTGGTAGTAGGAGATTTTCAAATATTGTCAGGTTATTCGTAACCCGAGAATGTTTTTTTCTTTAAAAAAATCCATATTTGAAGTGCATAAATATTTTTCTTAAAATTTTTTGGGGTCAATTTGGGTCAGACAATTGAGTCAGATTACGTGATTTTCAAGTGTTTGCGCTTTTTAATTAATATGCATCTACAATATCCCGCGATTTTTCACGGGTCTACGCTATTTTAGGCAAATCACTTTTGGCTCACTTTTGACATATTGAGGACACATTTTTGCCTAATTTCTATACGCAAAAATATTACAAAACGAATACCTACCCAAATATTAAAGATTGATTTAGTGTGATATTTTAAACCAACTAGAAATAGCGAAGTTTTTCTGGAATTTAACACTTAAATTTCACCAATTATTCTACCAATTTAAAATACACTTTAAGATTTTAAGCTCTTAAAAAAGGTATGTTATTCTTGAAGATAATATCTATTGCCACGCCGAAACGATAATTATATGAAATTCTCTCGATAGAAAAAAATCGTAAAATATGCTCCAAAAATTAACTTAATAAACACGTTTTTTCTGTTATTTTACAAGTCATAGAAATGAAAAAAAATCAGCGTATCTTTAAATGCTACTTAAGACAATTACCACATGAATTTAGCTCTATTTTAAGAGTCGTGTTTTATTAAACACTAGACCCGGCAACACGTTGCTGTGGTTAACGAAACACAACGCCATTATCCAACCTTTATAACCAACGCCATCTGTTAATTTGCATACATATCAAATCCACACCACCCGCTTGTCAGCCCACTGCCCGCTGCCTGCTTGCCAGACCGCTCCCTTTATTTATATATTACAACCAATTTACACAAAACCTTGACAAATTATATACCTAAAAACCTTTCTCATGAACCACTCTATCTATTGGTGAAAACCGCATGAAAATCCGTTGCGTAGTTTAAAAGATCTAAGCGTACAGACAGCGGAAGCGATTTCATTTTATACTATGTACAGATTTTCACAATTTTCTCTTTAATATTTAATTATTATCGTTTTTAATATTAACGGGCTCCCTCTAACATTTGATTTAACATTTTTTCTTTAACATTTAACACTTCTTCTTCTTTTTGAACGCTTACTATCGAGCCTTTAACTTTCCGTAACGTTCAAATTAAATTTTACTCCAAGCTTACATAATAAAAACTAAAATTATGGTTATCGGAAATAATAATTTTGTCAGAATTTTTTAAGACCTTTTCATAAGCAGTTTCATTCACTATCTCAGGAGAATGAAATTCAAACACCGTTTTTTTATCAACCAACAAAATGAAAACAGTATATTTAAAAAGTTGGTATTCTAAACAATCAACAACCGCCGGCGCCGCGCAAGCTGCCGTGTCTTGTTTACAAATAATCTCCATACAACTGGAAAGCTGGTGAATAATTACCGGTTGAACTTTAAATGAAAAACTAAATGAACGATATGCAAAGCTTAAGACTGGGAAACCTTTTATTAAGCCAATAAAAAAGGTTCACCGAGACTAATAGGGGATGGTAATTTGTAAATTTAATAACATCACAGAAGGAGCATCCGTCTGAACAAAAAATCAAACCCTTTTTTGTGATGGTAGGTTTCACGAACAAACGAGTTTTAAGGTTGACAAGGCAATTTCAGTGTGGAGAAAACAGCTTGATTATTAATTAAATTTTGAAAATTCAGCGAAGTTACCAGGAAATTTATATTACAGATAGGGACACAAGTTCCAGCCCCGGACAACGGGTAGTATCGGACAGAGGGTAGCTCAGGAAATACTAAATTCTACTTAACAAAAATGTAGGAAGGAAAATAGTACGTAATAATGCACCTGCATTTCAAGTATCAATAGTTTTTAACTATTGTTATTAATTTTTCGTCGAACTCCGTTTAAGATAAAAGTTTTCTACTATGCTATTTTAATTATATTATTATTTAAATAAATAAAGAAAATATTAGCGAAACTCAATCGAAATTCTGAAAACACTAAACCAGAAAAAGATACCGGCACATCTGGGACTCGAACCCAGGACCTTCGCCTCGGCGGGGCGCAACTCTACCAACCAAAGTCCTGGGTTTCGCTAAAATTGTCTTCATTTTTTATTGTTTATTAATCAAGATATTATTACAACATACACAATATAATTTTTTTTGGTATATACCACCTAACTAGGCTGAGTTATATTAAAATTTGAGGTTTTACTCATTGAGTGAAAAATAAATACTATTTTTATCCCGATTAAAAGGTCTGATTATAAATAAATTCTGCTGTGTAATTATTGCACAATTAGTAGAACACAATAATAATGATTACACAGCAGAACTTTAAAAAAAAAAAAAAAGGATAATAATAGTATTGAATATTTATTCTAGATTCCTGTAATATTCCAAATTCCTGTGTTTCTGAAAAAATAATAAAATATACAGATTTAGAAAATGATATTAAAAGAATTTGGCATTCTCAGACTATAAAAATATTACCCTTTGTTATTTCGGCTACTGGCATTATACCTAGCTCTCTCATTCAAAATTTAGGCTTATTAGATTTGTCAAAGAATTTATATTTAAAAATCAATAATTTTAAATACATTTTTTTTTACAGTTAATACCGCACAAGAGTCCCAACTGCTCCCGTCTGGAGCCAGTGAGACTATGGCATCCCCAATCGGGGTATGTTGTGAGGCTGAAGGTTGTAGGGAAGGGAAGGAGATAGAGAAGAGGAAGGTGGGGAAGTAACTGGCTATTCAGATCTCGTCACATGTAGGATTATGAAAGATTTTTCAAATATTTATATTGAGGGATCAGTGGGATGTATCGGTCCAGTTAGGAGTTCTACCGAGCCGAACCCTCTGATATAAAAATATCTGTAGTCGGTGAATTATTTTCCCGTTTGGTCTCTGGTAAGTTGACATGTTGTTCTTGTATTGTTATGTATTTATTACACTTATATAGTACATTTGCATAGCGTGGATTGACTAGATGATTTTTTGTGGAAAAGTGTTTGGAAGGGTTTAGTTTTACCTGTGGGGAAAATTTAACCCGGACATAAAGTCATAAAAAATAAAAATAAAACTTTATATCGAATGAATATTAGGTCTGACTAACAAGATTATCAAAAGTTTCATGTCGTTCAAAGCAATTTAGCAATATTTTAGTCGGAACATCTATCTAGTGATATTAAAACTTTCGATTGCGAATTATACATAGGAATGCTGATTTTATTTAAAATATGTTATTTCAATGTTGAGACCATCGTTGTCTACTAAACGTCGTTGTTTACTAAACGTGTATTTTGATACTTCCGAGACTACTTAGGGATAACTCTTAACTCACTTGAACATGGTTCATACTTCCGAGATTACTTAGGGATAAATCTTAACTCACTTGAACATGGTTCATACTTCCGAGATTACTTAGGGATAACTCTTAACTCACTTGAACATGGTTAATACTTCCGAGATTACTTAGGGATAACTCTTAACTCACTTGAACATGGTTCATACTTCCGAGATTACTTAGGGATAACCTTAACTCACTTGAACATGGTTCATACTTCCGAGATTACTTAGGGATAACTCTTAACTCACTTGAAGATGGTTCAACCGTTAACTGTGAAACCCTGAACTCGATTTTTGTAACAATCGACCGTCATTTATCCCAGTATTCATTTCTATTTAAATTTATTCAAGGTCCTTTGAGTTACGCAGCACATTTTTTAAGTGAACACTTCTTTAGCACCATGTTGTAATTTGAAACGCGATGAAACGGAAGCGAGTGACACTAATAAGAGACAAACCCTGCGAGAGATTGAGATAACAATAAAATATTTACTGATTTACTAACTGTACTCGGTTCCAATATAATATGATTTTTTTTTTTATTATTTATTAAAATTACAGAGAACATTTTGTACAATAAATAGAGTAGACCCACAAAGCTGTCATATGGCCGCTTGTCTGCAGGTTCTAACAATTTAAACATTCTTAATATAGTATCTAAGAAAATATTTGTAAATACATTTATAGTTTTAAGGAAACATTAGAATTGATCACATAGTAGTAATATTAGTCCACGGTCTTACGAAAGCCTCCTTTGGCCTAGTGGTATGAAGCGCCTGACGAACCTTCGTGGTCAGACATTCAGCAGACCAAAGATTGAATCTTACGGAACCCAAAAAAAAAAAAAAATTTTTGTAAAATCAATATCCAATTTTCAAACCACTCTAAAATGAACACTCAAAGGAAAACCCAAAAGAAAGCGACATCTAGCGAAATAGGTTGACAAAAAATGTAAAGGAAAGGGTGCACTGACATTCGGTTACAAAAACATCGAAAAAATCATCCCTCACATTGATAAAAAAAGTAATTCGTAGTCTTCCCACTCTTATTTGTCTACTTCGGTTTTCTGGAGGTTTCACTTCTACCGCGTATGACTTGCACACTCTGACTTTTTTATTTTTTTATTTTATAAAATATTTATTTTGTTTTATTGGCCGGGAAATAGTTTTGCCCCTTAATGGTTGTAATTATTTACATTTAATTTTAATTTTAATTACTTGATTATTTCTTGGAGGTGACGAAACAAGTTAGCCAGTACGCAAACAAAAATAAAAAATAAATTGAAAAATATTAAAATTTGAACCAAACTCAGATGTTAGAAATCTTAATATAATATATATTTTTTAGTGAAAATTCATAAATTTACTATTTAAATATTACATGAAGAATTAAAAATGGATTTACGTAGTAAAAAACCTAAAGGTTTGGGTGTCTTTGATATATGCATCCAGTGATCTTTTGCATTGCGTATTTTATAGAGAATTCAGACTAACTAGCTAATGTCATTAGCTTTATTTTGATTTGCGTAAACACGTCGGCGGGCTATGACGTATGTAATGTTGTCTTTTGCCTGACAATGTGAAAACTCGCGCAACGGTAATGCGATAGCTCCACTCACAGACAGGTCTTGTGCTTTCCACGTATTGCTTTGCCTGCAAGTGACACTTTGAATCTGCTAAATAAACCAAGTTGTTAACTTCTGTATGTTAAATCATCATAAATGTTTATCGAACTATAACTTATTGATGATATTTTTCACATTATTAGGAGCTGAATAGTATGAAAAAATCGTTTTTTAATGTTACACAAATATAGTAGCTAAAAAGTAATGAAAAATCGTCTCTTGATGTTACACAAATATAGTAGCCAAAAAGTAATGAAAGATGGTCTCCCAATGTTACGCAAATATAGTAGCTAAAAAGTTTTAAAGACATCGTTTCATAATGTTACGCAAATATGATAGCTAAAAAATTGTTGAAAGTGGTTTTTGAGCGTCGGGATTACCAATGTTGAAAGAATTAGTTCCAGAGGCTGAGGAGCTGGTGGAGGATGTTTGACCTGTGCTCCGTCTTCTCGTCAGACGAGTGTATATTAATACTTAACCATGAGGAATAGTCAGGCTCCTGGGGGTCGCCGTACTTTCAGGCCGCGATCCTGTGTTCAAAGATTATACTGGATGATGATTGATAACACTGTACTCTTATTTGAGTGATTTAACATTTATTTAAGATTTTAATAATTTACACAATTAGTGTTCACGTATGAAACGGGTAGAGAGGTACAAAACGCGAACGGGCGGTTGAATCGAGTGCTAGGAACGGAATAATCTGCTCGGTAATTCTCGGAGCGGTCCCGAGATATTTTCGGAGAGGTGGCGGTGATGCCACACGTAAAAATGAATGTAAGTGATGCCCATAAAATAATGAAAAATTGACTCTTATTTATACAGATATAGTAGCTAAAAAGTAATGAAAAATCGTCTCTTGATGTTACACATATAGTAGCTAAAAAGTAATGAAAAATCGTCTCTTAATGTTACACAAATATAGTAGCTAAAAAGTAATAAAAGATGGTCTCCCAATGTTACGCAAATATAGTAGCTAAAAAGTTTAAAAAAATCAATTCTTAATGTTACGCAAATATGGTAGCTAAAAAATAATTAAAAACTGACCCCTATTGATACACAAACATAGTAGCTAGTTGATTGTGTCAGAAGAACCCTACAAACCTCAATAAATAAATAAATTAAGTCTTATTTGAATTGAATTGATATACTATCTATTTATTATTCTCGCATTGTTGTCTAAATGTAATAATTTACCTTATTTATGTACGCATTCATTTCACTCCGAACAAGAGGAGTGGGTCATCGTACTAAACGTAATTAAAGAAAGAAAAGAAAACAGAAGAAGACAAATTAAGCTCCGTTTGTATTTAACGTTGAATGATGACTTATTTTCATTATTTGTCTTTGAAGAAATGTAGAGCCTTTCAAAAAGAAAATGAGCCCAACTGATCTATTCCCTCGTGTGTAAGGCGTCATTTGTTATTATACAGTGCTAAAGTAGAGTTATTCATTCTCATAATTCAAAAAAAATGAATATAGCAAAAAACAATCCTAGCATAGAACCCCCAAGAGAAAAACAACCTTTGTAGTATGGTTGTTAAAGCATTTGATTTTGAGTCGAATGGATGCGAACGCGATTTTCACACAGCACCTAGATACTATTTAAATACTGTAATAATAATTTAAATACTATTTAAATTTAAGTAATATAATAATAAGAAATTTTCGGTAAAATCTGACATTATGGGTTATTTTATAAGTCAAGAAGAATATAAGCTTTTGGCTTAAGGCACCGTATTCTCGCTCGACAAGAAGAAGGTAGAGAGATATGTAATTACGAATGTTGGACAAAGCGCGCTAATATTTAAAAAATAAAATTGAATCAAAAATTGTGAAAATGTTTAATAAAACACGACTCGTTAGAATAGAGCAAAAATCTAGTGGGGGTTGTCTAAAACAACATTCAAAGAAACACTGTGATTTTTTTCATACATATAATTTATTAAATAATAGAGACAGACGTGAAAATAAAAATTTTCCGAGCAAACTTTGCGGTTTTTTTCAATCGAGAGAATTTCATATAATTTGCGTTTCGGCGTAGGGATTGTATAGATATTATCTTCAAAAAAACATATATTTTTTTAAGAGCTTAAAAACTTCAAATCATTAAGGAAGATATGTAAGAAATCGGTAGAAATTCGGGTAGCGGTGGCTTAAGAACGGTTTTGGGGAGAAGAAGTCATGAAATGTATAAAATATAATTTTATTAACACGAAAATCATCAGGTTACTGAATGATATTAATTTTCTTTGAATGTTACTTAGTGACTTCTTGTGCCACACCAACGAGTGCCAAAATACCCAAAGGCTTTTATAAACTTAAATAATGAACGCTGCACTATATGTAAATACCTTTTCATTTGTGGAAACAAATGGGATTTGGGGTTCGTAAAAAGGGCGAAATATAATGTATTACGTACTCACTTTTATTGTATTACTTTTTTCACACTTATACTTTTAATATTCGTACTTTTTAATGTATGCTTTATCTTTATTCGTTTAGTTTAAAACATTATGGTGATTTGTTTTTAGGGTAGTATTGTGTAATCTTATCTGCCCTGATGATGGACATTGTAATGCTGTCCAAAATATTGACTAAAGAAGGCGGTAGAGCACCACTCCAGAAGACATAATACCCCAAAACTAAATCACGATTGCTCTTTTGGCCGTGAAAATCTCAGATCATATAAAACGGTTATTTGAAAAAAAAATTGTTGGTTCATTTTGAGGATGATAAAACTATTTGAAAGCGCAATAGTTAAAACACCTCATACACCCCTTATGAATAATAAACCCCTGGTAAATTGAGGTACGTGAAACTAGGTCAATCCGTTCTACCCATAAATTAGGATTAACCTTTGCTGGCCAAGAGCGAGAGCTTTATTTAACCTGGAACCTTTGATCTCGAAACTATTCCTGCGACAGTTATTTTTAAAAGTTCATTGTTGATAAATGACATCATTGTCCCACATAAACGGTAAAGAAGAATGGAACGATTCGAAGATAAATTCCTGAAGTTTCCCAAATGAGTTCGATAAAAAAATAACCCTTAATAAAAACAAAGTTAGTAGCTAATTTAAGAGAAATTTGTGTGTGGGTACCACCAAAATTTGTTGGAATGCGTTACCATCAGCAATGAGTCTATTTTCCGAGTTTCAGCACGATTGGATATCGAGAAGTAGGCTAGCTTCCACTTCCAACATTTGCATTCAATCACTCACGAAAACAAAATCAAAATTCAAATAGATGAATTTTACTGGAATAACTTTTGACGGTGATACCCATCAATGTAAATATCATTGAAGAATAAAATAACGGCAATAAATCTAAACGAAACTTAAAATAGAACAAGGTATAAAAAATAAAAAGCTAGGACCCAGGATCTCTTGTCTTACCGGGACACGGCGCTTTAACCAACACGGCTTGGGATTCCGTATTCTTCGTACGTAGAGGCTATTTTTTTAAATCTATAAATTAAGCAAGCAAGTTCTCGGCATGCCACTTAAATAAAGATACTGTTTCTCCTTGCGTGTCCTTTCCCATTCGTCCCCGTTCCCCTTCCACCTCATACCTCTCGCGTTCCCCTTCAACCTTCCTCGCCTTTTCCCCTCCCCTTTTCTGCTTCCACCGACCCGCGAAACCCACCTCCCTTCTCGCATTTATTTTCCACTTTCCCGCCTTCCCCCTCCCACTAATTCCCCCCATTAATTTCCCTCTGCTCCTTCCGAATTCCCCTACCTCTCCCGCCTACCCTCTCTTCCGCTAAACTACATGAAATAGACTCATTTTTCAAATAACTCGCGTGCCATCTATTGCAATGTTTTATACAAATTTCATAACGACAGAGCTTATTATTATATGTAGAAACTATCGCGGGCATGCGTTCTTCAAATCACCAAAGTTTCATCGCAATCGGATAAATGGATTAGGTTGCGCATAATGGACAAACAAAGAAACATTAATTAAATATTAAGATATAAGTAAACTTAAATATGAATTTTGTGACGCATTAAAAAAACTTTATTTTCATGTGGCTCCATAAAGCTGTGAAGTAGAGTCGGGTCATGGGGTGGGTGGATGGGGCGCGCTTTGCTTTGATCGGGGTCCGGAAGTGCAACTTCGGAATGGACATACAATATAATTTACATTTATATTGGGGCGTGTCCGGGTGGATGGACGTTATCATCTATGTTTTGCGCCGGGTTTAACTATCTAAAACCAGGCTTATGAAGCTCAAATTGCTCTGAACATTTTGGTGAAAAGTAGTTAAAAATTGCATTTAATGAAAACAAATAACTTTGTGTACACCACTATTTAATTAACAATATCAATATATTTCGAAAACTATTTTTTCTTTTAATGGAGAGTTTGAGAAATAAGTTAATAAAAAATAACAAAAGACAAACAAGTTTAGACAAATTAGAACATAGACAAAATATTAGAAAGGAGAGGTGATTAATTACTTAAAATATCATAAAAAACAATTTTATAAAATAAAATATAAAAACATGTTGATATTGTTAATTAAATAGTGGTGTACACAAATCGTAGTCGTTTTATTGTCATTGTGGTGTTTAAAGTTATTTTAAAATCAACATTACTATAATTAATTTCAAAATACAGAAGGATATTTCGTACGGATAGTTTCATTTTAAGAATTCTGTTCTAATAATACTGCTATACTAGCTGCTAGGTCCTGCGGGCGTACATACAACACAACTTCACGTACATATCATACATACCCAGACTTCCAGACTTGAGAAATTCATAAAAATGCAAATCTATGAGTACTTACGCCTGCCAGCCGACTTTCCCATGCTAGCTGTTAACGTAAATGGCGCCATCTTTTGTCATTGTTAGCTACTTGCTTTAATTCGTTTCTATTTCAAAGGTAGCTTAGTCACAAACTTCATGTTCTGAGTCGGGCTCTTAAATTTCAATCGTACAATCGCTAAGGTATTAATACTGACAGATAAGTGAAGATCTGGGTAGTAAACGTAGATTATTTAGGTAATCAAAACCTAAAAAACAAGAAGAATAACGACTCTGAAATTGTGTATCAAAATAAATCCAACTTCTAGTAGACAGGCAGGTACTCATGATTTGCTGGTGTTGGTACTCATGACCAGGTAAGCTGCAGAAAAGTGCATATTATCAACAAGAAAACTACCGTTTTTAGAAATGTGAGAGCTGCAGCAAAGGCAAAGCTGGAAACCCTCGTTCACGGTGTCAGTTTTAACTTAGAAAAAAGTACGAGGGTCAGTCAAAAAGTAATGCCCCCTTTTTTTCTCCTGTTGTCAGGAAATAAAAAATGCAATTACATCGGTCAAAAACCACACTATTGACGATTAATTTGTCACTTTTCAATATAATTTCCGTCCATTTCCAAATTTTTGGTCCAACTTTTAAGATGATCCATGTATCCCAGATTTTAGACCATGTATCCCAGAAAGGTAAAAAGCACGGTCCTGCTTCCTAAGGCCATCCGCCGCAGCTTTCGTTGGGCGAAAGACGTGCTTTAAGCTTTTTAATGGTTGTGACGTATTGGACAGAATTTATTGTGCATCCCTGCTCCAAATCAACCAAATTCAAAATCTCTGCATCCCTTAACACTGTCGCGATAACTTTCCCTTGCAATAAATTTTGAATTTTTTCGCCCTCGGTGAGTTTGTGTGACACCATTCCATTGACTGCCTTTTTGATTCAGGTGCCATGAAACCCGTGTTTTGTCTCCAGTCACAATTTTTGTGCATTGGAGGTTATCCACCACTTACCCGCCTTGGTATAAGTAACTGATGGTTACTCCTTCAAGGCTCTCGTAAGGACTCGTAATTTTTTTCGAAAGAATGAAGCTACATTTAGTTTTGAACGAATCTAGACCTCCAATGTCCCTGCATACAGTGTTAGTAAGCAGTGTGCAAGTGCTTACATGATAAACTTGATACAATGGTGTTAGTAAAACATATATAAGGGCATGGAAAGATGATTAAAAAAAAAAGATGAAGGACGCTCGCGGGGGATTGTATCTTGCGTAAGCTGCAAGTACCTGCAAGAAAGGGAAGAAACAAACATGTTTAGATACAAATAAATGGCTCTGCAGTCTGAAAGGGTTCTCTCTCTCGTCGTCTGGCAGTACCAGCAAGAATGTTTGTAGCGGTCGGTCAAACCTTAACGAGGCAGGGCTGCCGCACCCCTTAGCCAGTTCCTCGGTCGTGCCTTGAAGAAAGTAACTGGGAAATAGGGGCAAAATACCCAAAGACCCTAAGGACTGAAGCGTCGAGTTGCCGGAGGCAGGGCGGAAGGTCGCTGAGGTTGCCCGGCCAAACCTCATGCTCACACATGTAGCTGGGGGAGGCGCAGATGATCTGAGAGTGCTCCGTTCCAGGGATGTTCGGCGCCTGACTATGCAGGGACGGGGTCTAGCTCACCCCCAAGTGGGGAAGTAGACAATACAGAACTATTACAGTTCAGTTCAGTTCAGCCATAATAACGACGCACAATTGCAAATTATAGAACTGAAAAAAGAAAAGAAAAAAAAGAGGAAAAGGAACCAAAAAAAATAAAATAATAATAACATAATAATGGTAAGTCTCATAGCTCTTAGCAGAGTTCTATGCAATGATAAAGACGATAAGTCAAAAAAAATAAACAATATATAAAAAATATATAGAAAGTAAAGTATAAAGTATTAAAATGAAGCTTTGTGAGGTAAAATATGAAAACATAAATTACGAGCGGTAAAAATGATAGAGTTATGGATGGAAGTCCATGGTTTCAGGAGCATTTACACCTGATATCTGAAACAACAATGATTTTATAGCTAATCAGCGACTCTAAGAACAGGCCATCTCTCAACCCAAACCTTTGCGAACTTCCTCAGACACTCAAAATTCACCTTATTCGAAACCAGATCAGTGTTCCATGCTGGTCTCGTAGTTACTTGTAAACCATCAATCATTTCCTCTCGGGCGTCCGTCAAAATCTCGCAGTGCCACAGAATGTGCTCTGCTGATTGGTTTGTATCACCACACGCGCAGTTAGGATGGGGGGAAAGGGGGAGAGACTGTGCAGTCTCCCCCTAAATTCCCCATGCCCAGACAGTAGTTGTGTCACATGGTTATCCTTTGCAATATGAGCCCCTTCCATTCTGAGTTTAACTGACGGGAAGAAAGAGTAGGTCCATCTTCCCGTATTTGACCTATCCCATCGTTCTTGCCATTCTCTAAGCGTTCTTTCTCGCATTTCTCTGAGAAGACCTGGGAGAGACACCGCTCCCCCTTGTATGTTCAATACCATGGTGGACAGCGGGTCTTCCTCTGGTTAGGCTCTTCTTTGTAAGCACCTCCCTAATTTCAAGGTCTATTGACAAAATGCCGGCCAAAACTGGCAAAGCGTCCGAAGCAACTGTTCTATAGGCACCCGAAAGCGCCAACAAGGGGACTCGCTGACCTCTCTTGAGTGCCGAGAGGATGAGTGTATTCCCCAGGCGGTGCTCCCACACAGAGGCCGCGTACGTGACTTGCGCCACGTATACCCCCCAGTACAGTAAACGGAGCGCTGGGGAGCGCAAACCACACTCAGCAGTTGAGATTCTTCTCAGTTTCAAGAAAAGGTTCTGGGCCTTGCTTGACACGCCTTTGACATGGGTTAAGAACGAGGACGAGCGATCCAAAGTAACGCCTAGGTAGGTTGTATTCTCAACAAAATGGATGCTGGTATCTCCCATTTTGATGTTGGGATTTCTACCTACAATTTTTGTGCAGTTGCATCACCGTACACATTTTTCATTATTTCATGAATGCGAATAGGCATTTCACCATCTGCATTCAAGAATTTAATGACAGAACGCTGACTAAAACTAAAATTAATATCGGCCATTTTGCAAGCGACTGCAGGACTACCACCTGTTGACGCAGAAAATTACTATTGCAGTAGATTTTAGATGAAGATTTGAAGAATAGCGCCAAATTCAATTTTTACATTTAACTTATTTTATTTAATTAGAAAAAATAGGAGGTATTAGTTTTTGACTGACCCTAGTACGTTGTGATAATCATAAAAAAATATATTTTCAATTTTTCAATCAATTGTGCATTTCTGGTGATGAATACGAAGAGACACATCCCATCCCGGATTGACATTCCAATACCAGTCGGAAGGAGGCAGGAAATTTGAATGTTTGCCGGCGGCTCATGATTGATTTGTCAACTGACTTCAACTTGTTTGACAGCTCTATCAATCATAGTGCTGTTGTTATTACTCTCGAGAACCGGTGCAGAATGCTTATTTTCGTAGTGTTTATATTGAAAAAAGGGAACTTATGCAATTGCTTTGTTGCGTACCTCGTGAATCCACTAGAGTGACTGCTACAGATTAACAAATCAAGGTTGCAAGTCGGTTCATATGAGTTTTGATATTATTTAGTTCCCAGATCTGAATGGTCAGGCACATCGTCGCCTTAGTTCTTAATTGTCCAAACGACCATTAGAAAATTTTACAGGAGAAGGTTTTCTTTCATTATTTCAATGAAATATTATGATAGGTGTTTAAGATAAAGCTGTTACTTTAAAGGTAAAGGTCTCATTAGTTTAAATAATTCGTTAATAAGTGATTAACTATCATTTTTCATACATTATTTTTAATTTTAAAGTGGAAATTGAACAAAAACTAAAATGGTCGTTTGGACAATTAAGCAGGCGCGGATCCAACCCTCAAAAATGGTTGTGGTCACAGCAGAGGCGTAGCTAGGTAACCAAAGGCCCTGAGGCAAAAAAAAAACTAAGGCCCTAACAAAATGGCACAAGTTTTATCAAGTCAAAATAAAAATATATTAATTTACTAAGCTACTAATTTATCATCAGCTCTTTATCGTACACTGAATTGCAAAACAGCAAAACTACTTTAGGGGCATACATTAATTACGTGAGCTGTTTTTTTTTTCAATTTAGACTCCCCCTCCCCTTGGTAATATTAAGTCAGATTTGGTGGACCTCCCTCCCCCACACGTAAGATTTACACTGCTAAAGGACTACATTTGTTTTCATAAAAAATATAAATAATACAACTTTCAGGTATACTAGAGCACCATTCATTACAATATTCAACTTTTCACTGAGAGTTATCAGTGGGTAGAATTATTTTTTATTTCAAAAACAAAAATTCAAAATCCATTTAAAAGTGCTTAGATGAATACCGATCTACCGTAAATTAAAATCCATTAATGAAGTGCTTAGATAAATATCGATCTACCTTCTCAAACATATCATCCACGCTTGTGATGGTTCCACAAACCTAACATGGATTCCGACTCTGAAAATGAGTCAATGAATGAATCAATTTCAAAGTCAAAATGAATCAATTCAAAGTCAAATGAATCAATTCAAAGTCAAAATGATTCAATTTCTGAACTAATCTGTGACTTCAGCACGCTCTCGAACAGGTACAGAAAGCTAGAGAAATGAAAAGATCTTAGATCAGAATCTCCATTCAGTAGCATTAAAGGGAGCCTGTTAATGGCTTCAACCTCAACTTCTACAAGCCAATCCAGAGATGTGGCTGCCAACAAGGAAAAAACCAATCCGACGATATGACTTCTATCAAGGCCAGAAACCATTTCAATGTTGGGAATGCTACTATAAACGAAATCCGTTGAGGTGGCTTTCCTCAACGACCCAAAACCAACCCATTGTTTCTAATGTGCCTATTTTTGACGTCAACCAATCCAATGTTGGGACTGCACCAATAACCCCAAACCAACCCAACGTTCGGGCTGCTACCTCTACGGTCAAAAACCAACCCATTGTTGCTAAAGTGCCTATTTTCTATGTCAATCAATCCAATGTTGGGACTGCGCAATCCAACTTTCGGGCTACTAACTTTCAAAAGCAACCCATTGTTGCTATTTTTGTGTCCATCATCAGGGCATGATGATGGACATTGTAACGCTGTCCGAAACGTTGGCTAAAGAAGGAGGTAGCGCAACACGTCATAACACCCCACAAACAAATAACGAATAAAAAGATAATATGTTGTCAAAAATGTATAACGTGTCAACGCATCGTCCACGGCTCTTTGCTGCGATCCGAATCACGCACGATTCAATGTGTGTGATGAATCATTGTGTTTTTTTTTTTTTTTTAAATTTTATTAAGGCAAAGCGTTTATTATCTTCAGCCTATCGATCTCAATAGATCGTGAAAGTGTGACGTTACAAGTCTATTAGGGTTGTGGGCATGCCCACCGTGCCTACAACGGTGGATCCGCCCTTGCAATTAAGCTAAGGCGATGACATGCTAACTTGTCAGTATCTCCGGTTCACCCTCTTCAGCCACAGCCACAGCCACAAATTTTACAAAGCTGCAAATAATAATAATAAAATGCCCTACGTCATTAAAAAGTCAGTATTTTATTTAGTGTAAGTCAAATATTCAGCCAAGACTTTAATTAAATTTATTATTTTTAGTTAACTATACCACTTTCCGCATCGTCGATTTAGATGAGAATTATTAAAAGATGCGTGACATGCAGTTGAAGTATTCAATCAGCGTATTTCCTAACACCTAGTTTAACGGGCTGGAAGGGGAAGGATACGCCGGATGTAACTAGAGTCGCGTGAAAGCCTCCTACTCGATCTCCGTGGTTGACTGGTTGCGATTTTCGGCTTCGAATGCGGAGGTTACAAAGCACTTGGGATTTTTACGTAGTATTCACACAAACCATAGTCACAATGATATTGTAATATTCTTGATATTATTGTAAGATTGGTTTAAGTAATAACTGACTTCAAAAAATACATCCAAACTAATATTATAAATGCGAAACTGCTCGAGTTCGTTTATGACCTTTTCACGCATAATACAATATAAAGACTTTAATAATTCTTTCACCAATATAAAGCTTAATTATATGCGCAGACAACAGTTTGTATATGATGGTAAGCTCTGGCGTTATGAAATTATAAATATTAATATATTATATTTGTTATACGTTTTCTGTCGCTAACAAAAGCGAGTTTTCAGAAAAAAATCTTTTCTATGGAAACAATGTTGATATATTTTTGTGCTCTATGCTGGTACGTACTCAGTCTACTAGTCGGCTACTACTGCAGAAAATTCAAATATTAGAATTAGTTTTTTTTTTTTTGGACGAATGTCAGATTTGAGTTCCTATATTAAAAATATAATTCGTAACGATTATAAAGACTGAATGATAAATAGAGTATTTTTTTATTATATTAACGAACTTCCAAATATTTAAATAAAAATAAACATCCGAAATGTTTGTAAGCGCATAAATTCCGAACGAATGAACAAAATTGGATAAGTAATTCTTTTTTTCTTTGAGCATTATGAAATTTAGGTGGTGAGATGTTTGAAAACTGAATGTAAGGGAATGAGTATATGGAATGCGGGAGGGGCTGGGGGTGGGGTGGGGGGGAGACAATTGATAAGTGCAAGCGCTACAGTAATTTCCCGTAATACCATGCGAGCGAAGCCACGGGGAAAAGCTAGTGTATTTATAATTCTGAAATTATTCAAAAAATTAAAATAAACCACAGAAATTATCGTAGATCCGAATGTATGTTTGGAAATGGTCGACACGATATTCACTTTTCAAAAATCAAAATACACACTAACTTTCTGTAATTTGTTGATTATTTAAAGTTACATATTGAAAAAATTACGAGAGGTTCTGGGTTTGAGTCCCAGTTGCGACAATTATCTTTTTCTATATTTCTGTGTCTTGTTCTCTTTCATATTTTCGTTTAGATTATTAGTGTTATCTTCTTCTTCAATGATTAAATATCGATATTGATTATTATGTAGGCGAACGCGTTCCGATAGAAAAAATCACTCAACTCGGTATTCATAGAAAACAAAAAAACAAATCTAATTATTTATAATTGCAAGATCACTTAATTTAAAAGCCCTTGTTGTTAAATCACTTAATTTAAAAGCCCTAAATTGTTAAAAAAAATTAATAATATTCCCATTGCCTACGTTAAAACCTTCTGGTATCGCGTCAGTTGTGGCATTTATGGATGCATTTCATTCAATTTGGTACCGGTACCGCCGCCCTAGGAACCATTTACTGGATAACCAACACCTCTGCCGTAAGTCACCCCAACTGCTTCGCTACATTCGGTGACTTAGCAGGGGTGCACGGGCTCATGGGGTGATAAATGTCTAGGTCTTGGTGAAGGATGAGTCTGCCCACTGACTGGGTTGACGAGAAACTAGTTGCCGAACCCTCTCGACCCATCGCTTTCCACCGTAGCTGGAGGGATGGATTCATACGTCCGTCACTCTTGGCTGACCCTTAGATCGTACCCACCTCTCTTTTTTTCTTTTCAGAACTTCCTCTCCTTCCTTTCCTTAAAAAGACCCTCAACATGGCATCCCCCATGAAAACATAGGCCTTGAAGAAAATATTTTAACTCAGGGCCACCTGTGTGGAGTTAAAGTTAAAAATATATATATTATGTATCTGGCCTTTATTACCGGAAATAATTGAGTGAATCCCTTGCATTTTACGTCTAGAACAGTGAAGTGTTGCGACTATGTAATAAAGTTCGAAGTTGAAAGTTGCAAATTGCAAGGCGGCTAATAAAATGTTTTAGTCTATTTTTTTACAAAAGGTTAATAAATTATTGAATTAATGTATTTATTCTGTAAAAACTAACTCATCTTGTGCACGACAAATCGCGCCCATTTTTCGATTCTTAAAAAATTCTGCATGTTCATAAATCAGTCTCCACTCACTGTTACAGATATAACCATCATTATTTTCTTCGTAAGAGCTGACAATAGGTATTGTAATGTTAGAACTCAACCGCACAACGCATTAAACATTTCCAACCAAAACCCTTCCGTTGTTTACATTATCCACTGGGACTGGGAAAATTGCGGTACGTTTCCCCACAATGCAACGCATCTCATTTACTCCAAGACCTCAGTTTGCCTGAAATAATTATTGAGCCTATCTACCAACATTTATAACACAATTTATTTAAAATAAATGTTTTCATATCAAAAATAAGTTTGAAAAAAATAAAGGCATGTTAAAGAATTAATAATATTCATTCAAAGCAATGAATCATTCTTGTAAACACAAATGAACGAAAAAAATATACCTACACAAGTCTGTTCTGATGATGAACACTGTGACGCTATCTGAAACGTTGTGGTTGGGCATTTACACAATACACAGCTACACGTACCTACATACATCGTAGACCCTGCCCTTGTAGTTAGTATTGTCACATGTTCCTTTCTAACCGTCCCTATATACCTGCCATTTTATATTACCCACATCAGTCATTAATCGACCCACGCCGCCTAAACATCTCTGCATACCGCTCATATACCGCTTACCGCATATCGCAAATCGAATCCTGCATTCCGCGACTAATATAGTCATATAAGTGCACAATAAACCAGCCAAGATAGAAGCGCAGTAAGTCCTTCTTTTCTTTCCTTGTGCATATTATCTACTTGTGCAGTGGTCTTTTACACACATAAAATACGCATCATTCATGGTCCTTCGAAATACTCAAAACTGCACAAAAAAAGCTGCACGTTGGTTAAAGACGGAGGTATGATATCCCAAAAATAAATGACGATAAAACGTTTTATTTATCTATTTTCGGACTAATATCTCTCCAGTATGCTGGTTCCCGCAAGATGTATTATTATAATAGGAATATTTACTTAGGCAAATTAGTTTCTGATTTAAGGGAGCTCTTCGACTGTAGGAAATAATTAATTAACACTCTGGGAGCATTTTAGCCCCCAATTTCCGTTTAGTGAGGCTTTATCGAAGTTCAGAGCAAGATATTGCGAGAAATCGGGAAATTCGGGTTTTAACTTCTAAGGTTTTAGTGACTGGTGAAATAGTTAAGAAATCGATATGTCAATTGATTTCTTTTTAGTAACATTAGATCCAATTAGAAGAATTTTATTTAAAAGCAACCGTTATTATAAAATACAAGCGAGTTCCCGGCATGCATTGCAATGCCACTTAAGGGGTTATACGCAGTTAGAATTTAAAAACAAAATCGATTTTTTTTTTGATTTTCCGGAATGTATATTTAACTGAAAATATTCCCTGAAAATATCAAATCGATCCGATAAGAATTTTCCGAGATATACGCATATTTGTAAAGATGTCTCGGACTGTTATAAAGTAGGCGGAGTGCAGACGGAGTAGCAGCTGCTCTTTCCTTTCTTTGTATTCCTGTATAAATGACCTTATGGAAGGTTCATTTTATACCTGAAGACTAAATCGAGTTATTTCTTGTACGAAATAAGTGAACATCATTTCAAATATCTATGTGTAAACTTCTTCCGAAACTTTAAACGCATTTTTCTGAAAATTATGTTTTCCAAATCGGTGACCAAGATTTCTAAAAAACGGCTTAACCGATCGGTTTGAAATTTTTACACAACCTTCTCAAATATATTCCTCAGGTATTAATCAAAGGATGAATATTTCAAATAACTTTTTCTTTTTTTTTAATTTCACCGCCGCCATTTTGACAAAAATTGTAATTTCGATTATTTTTTCTATCATTACCTAATTTTATCTATCTACTTAAAGAATTTTTTGTTTTTTTTTTTTCAAATTCAAATATAATTCAACTGAAATATACTGGAGACATCGTGGTCACCGCCGAACACCTTCTTTTAAGACCTTCAGGAGATCGACTGCAGAAGCATACCAGATCAATATTTTTACAAATCATTAGTGCCATTATAAACTTAGATGTTGCCACTAAATATATCAGTACTTTTGATTTTTGTAAAATAAAATACCTTTTCACAAAAAAATTACAAAAAAGGGTCTTTTTTCGGCCTTCTAACTGCGTATAACACCTTAAACGAAGAAATGGTTTCTTCCTACGTTTCCTTTCCCATTCATCCCCGTTTCCGTTCCCGTTCCCCTTCAGCCTCCCCCTCCTCTCCCCTCCCCTCCTTCCCTCCCTGCTAAACTATATGAAATACACCCATATTTCATACAACTCGCACGTCAATGAACTATTTTTAAACAAATCTCATAACGCCAGAGTTCACCAGTATATATATATATAAACCTTCGTGGACGTGCGCATAACAATCCACAAAGTTTCATCGCAATCGGATACCCCCGGTGTTACAATCTCTCGCCTGATATTTGGCGGGGTTATGTTTGCAAGTAATAGTGCACTAGCTTATTGACTAAGTTCAGCCTCGTCCTGGTTTTTTGCCCACCGTTTCGATGTGTTGCCAGTAGTTCAAGCTCCTGTTCAAAGCAACTCCAAGATAGCGGGGATGGGGGTTGTGGTAAATATTTTTCCATCACACTGAACACATAGTTTGGAATATGTCTATGAATTGCTAAGATGGAAAACTGTCGCAATTGTTTTCTACCAATTTGGCTTTAGTCGCCGATTGAGGAAATCTATCTCCTAGGACACTTATTTATTTAGACATACCTACACAGTTCCGTATTACTTATTACATATTATAAGATATTACATATTAAGTTGACAAAGTTACATGTAGAACATACCTATTACATATATCCATACGTTGGATATTATTTAATTTTTTTTCAGGAATTATAAAGCTTTTTTAACTAATGCAACTGCTAAAAAGCCTTATTAGAAGATATAGATGCGTATAAAGAATTAATTGAATCATTAATTGTATGCACACGAAGTCATTTTAGTACATTGTCGATGTTTTAAATTAATTTGTTTTCCGCCCTGACGTTGGACAATAGAAACACTGTCCGAAACGGTTCCATGCCAACTAAGAAAAAAGTCAACTCAACACCTCTTTGAAAAATCATTAAAAGCTATGAAAAAAATAATTTTAAAATACCCCATTACCCTAATCTAATTTAACCTATTTAATTAATTTTTGTAAATTTTTTTCATTACTTTTAATGACTTTTCTGATGTGGTTCTGAGATGTTTTCATTCTGACTTGTCCGGTCACTGTCCAAAATGTCTATTGCTCAAAAAGAGATGATTTGATGATCTCCGACAAAGCGCGAAGATATTTGGTTCCACTCCTATATATCTTGGGTTGAATTCGTAAATAATTCGATATGGAATCAAATTTTACAAAAATAAAATAAATTAATAATTTTTGATTTTTTAATTGGAGTTTCTACAAGTTTGAGAAGTTCTTTCAGTACCGGCCTAGCGAAAAACCTACATAACGAATCTAGAAAAAACTTGAAACAGTCCTTGCCACAAGTTACGATGGGCTATAATATAAAATACGTATATGTCATTGAAGAAGAAGATAATATTTTAGAGAGTTTTTCTCATTAAAAAAAAAAAATTAAAAATTAAATACGTATATATTTACATGTACATAAACCAAAGATATTCTTCCACCATTTCGCCCGTTATCATAATATTATACTATTACCCCTCTCAAACTATTATTATATCTCCCTACTATGTATGTTCATCATTTTCAAAATATCTAGTTTACCTATCATTTTACATCACAAACCTTCCGAGAGAAGTTTCGTGGGCTTTATAAAAGCTATTACGAGCGCAATTTATAAATCTGCTGAATCGAACACGTGGCAGATAACTTGTTTTTTTTTACTTACTCCTGAACGGGAGTGCTAATACAAAAAGTTTTTTTTATCTTTTCAAACTTCTCAAGGAAAAAGGATGATAAGAAGGCTCTTTGCTCAACAGATAGAAAGAATACGGTTCGCCAGAGTAGCTTCAAAAACTTTTTGACTGATGGCTCTCTAAAATTGAGGTTTTTCCATTGGTACAGAACGGTATACAATGTAAAAAGTCTTGTTGATTGGCAATGAATCAATTTTAATGTTTGCGAAATAGATTAAAAAACTTTGCTATTTTGTTAGGTTCGAGTAGACACTTTAGATGCTTGATGTATACTTTCGGCAATCTGATCTGATACTGAGTTTAGTAAATGCGTTTGCTTTATGACTGGCGTTGTTCGTGTCGCGGTCTGGTCGGTTTTACGACTTAGCACTCCGGTTCCCTCGTCTCGGGAAAAAGTCTCACTGAGATTGCAAAGCAGTTTCGAAGGCAATCATTACTTGACATTTTACATGATCAAAATCAACTCCTGGAAATAGTCAATTACTAAGAGAACATTAAATAACTCAAAAATATGTACTTTTTTAAACGTAAAACATTATAGATTATGAATTATGACCCAACTGAGGTATTTTAAATCAAGGTAAGCAAGGGAGAAAAATCAAAGGGTGTATAACTGGTTTAGGGGTGATTTCAGTTCAAGAAAAATACGGAATTGATAATGCATTTTTCGCTGAGAGCTGGAATCGCAGTTTTTTTTTTTTTTTTACATTAACTCCACACAGGAGGCCCTGAGGAAAAAATAATTTCCCTCAGGGCCTATGTCATCTTTGAGGATGCTGTGTGGAGGGTGTTTTTGAGGAGAGGAAGGAGTGAACATGGGTCTTGAAGAGACCCATATTGTAGGAGGGAGGAAACACAGAGGCCGGCAAATCGTTCCACAGCCGTTTACTTTAATGGTAGGACAATTTTGCTGTCATCCGTGAACTGGAATCGCAGTTTACTTTAATGTTAGGACAATTCTGCTGTCATCTTATAACTGGATTCGCAGTTGTTGAAAAAATCGTTTACTTTAATGTTAAGGACAATTCTGCTGTCATCCGAGAGAACTGGAATCGCAGTTAACGAAAAATGGCGTTAATAATTTTAAAGTTAAGGATAATTCATTAATTGTCCTTCAGGCCTGCCTTAAGATTTAACCTCTTTTTTTCTTATTGTTTTGTTTTATTCCTCAATAGTTTGACGTAAATTTAAGAGCTCCAATCGTTTTTTCTACTTCGCTTCTTAGTTGAAAATTCAGGATTTTTTTTTTTTTTTTTTTTATATGTATACCACAAGAGTCCCAACTGCTCCCGTCTGGAGCAAGTGGAACTATGGCATCCCCAATCGGGGTATGTTTTGAGCCTGAAGGTAGTAGGAGGGGAAGGAGATGGGGAAGAGGAAGGTAGGGAAGAACCTGGCTATTCAGATCTGGTCACTAAACACGGCTAAAGCCATTTCAAGCGACGCGTCGCGACGTTTCAATTCTGAATGGTGATCTTACACCACGGCGATACTAATAGTATCTTCCACTCTGGAACGTGCCGCAAATATACTATATATTATTCTAAATGAGTAAATTGTGAGGTAACATAAATTTATCAAATAAAATTTATTTGCCACGCCGGGATTCGATCCCGCGACCTTCGGAATGCTAGTCAAGAGCCTTACCGCCTTAACGCCGGCCGTCATGAGAGATTAAATTAAATGCCGTATATCAGAGATTTCCATTGACTTACATACAATAAATAAATGCTTAAATACGAAGGAGATAAACAATTAGTTTTCTTATACATAAATACAGAATACATGATAAAATACAGACATACAGTACTTATGAACACACTTCTTCTCAAATCCGTACCTCATTACCGAGAATCATCACGCTTACTCCAGTTTATGCACCCTCTAGCGTTTTCAATTTATAAATTTTCTAAAGGAAATTAAATTTAGCTTTTGGTTTTCGAACGCTTCAAGCCAAATATTTGATTAAGAATTTTTTTGTGTACATAATTACTAAATTTAGAATGTATGTAAATTCATTTCATCGTGTGTAGTTTCACGGTAATTCATCCTTTCCTTGCACGTATAATTTAAATATAATATTATGATGTGTGCCTGAACAAACCTATAATGTAATTAAAACAAATAACAGAATGAAACAAGTTCTTTGTTTAAAACCACTTTATTTAAATTTATATTCGTCGACCGGTTTCGGTCGAACTCGACCTTCTTCAGGACAATAAACATATAAACTAAATTAAAGTACAGAGTTAAGATAATGAGGTAAACACAAAAGAAAGAGAGAGCATATAAGAGAGAGAGAGAGAGAGCATCAGATAATGGTTGGGGGCGGGGTAGGAGGAGGGGTCAAGGGAGGGTGGGGGTTAGAGAGGGAGAAAGGGAATAACTTTAAAATGGGACTGGTGGTTAATTCTAATTGTTTGTTTAAAATTTGGCAATTATTTTTCTTTGATTTTAATATTTCTAAAGCTTCTAGGTTATTAAGGCGTATTCCTATTTTATTTATATGGACTATTTGGACTCCCGTATTTTTATTAAAGGTATGGTCAGTATCAATTAAGTGTTCGGCAAATTCTGAGAAACCTGTGCTTGTGAGACACCTAACATGTTCTTTAACCCTAATATTTATGTTACGCGCTGTTTTACCTATATATATTGCTGGGCAATCGTTACAATTAAGTTTGTAGATGCCAGAATGGCTTAGTTTGTCCTCTTTGTCTTTAGAATTAGTTAAGAGTTTGGATAAATTATTGTTAGTATAGAAGGCCGGCCTTATTTCAACTGGAAGTTTAGACGTGCAAAGGGAAGAGAATTTACTAATATACAAAATTCTACGCCATTGAGCGTTGTTATTATTATTATTATTAATGGATGGTATGGCATTATAGAGAAATTTATTTGTTGAGATTCGGCGAAGTTTTTTTGAGAGGATTTTATCGATCAGGTCGGAGCCATATCCATTGTTAATAGCTATTTGTTTAATTGTAATAAGTTCATTAGAAAAATTATCATTAGATAAGGGAATAGTGACTAGCCGGTGAATCATGCTATGAAAAGAAGAGTGTTTATGCGAGATAGGATGGTTAGAGGTATTATGTATTATCGTGTCAGTAAATGTAGGTTTTCTGTAGATGTTGAAGTTTATTTTGTTGTTAATTATGGATAAGGAAAGATCTAAAAAATTTTAAACTGGAATTAATGCCTATCTCTAGTGTGAACTGGATTTTTGTATGAAAGGAATTAAGGAGGGTCAGGAAAGCGTTCAGTTGACGGTCTGAACCCGTCCAAATGCACAAAATATCATCGACGTAGCGTTTCCACAAAAGAACATTTTTTAACAAAGGGGATTTACATTCAAATATCTTATTTTCTATATTGTCCATGAATATATCAGCTAAAACAGGGCTAGTAGGTGCCCCCATCGGTAGACCATCTTTTTGTTGGTAGAACACTTCATTGAATTTAAAATAATTTTGATTTAAACAAACATTAAAAAGACGAGAAAGATCATTAGACAGGTCGTCGGGTAAGTGAGAATTATTAAGTAAGTTGGTTACTAGAGATTTACATTCAATCACAGGTACATTAGGAAATAGGTTTATAACGTCAAAAGAAATAAGTTTAGAGTTAGGTGGGAGATCTAAGTCCTTTAAATGACTCACTAATTCAATGGCATTCCTGATAGTGTATTTGGGGAAAAACACATTGGAATTATTGAACACATTAGTAACAATAGAGGCCAGTTTAAAAGTAGGGGAATTACAGCAGGCAACAACCGGTCTAATAGGGTTATTAGTCTTATGAATTTTTAAGAATCCATATAATCTGGGTATTTTAGGATTTTTAGTCAGAAATTTAACTTGATCATACGTCAAATCTATGAACATTGGGTTTTTACAATCTTTCAGAGTATTCTTTACATTTTGTTGGAATTTATTAGTGGGGTCTGAATGTAATATTTCAAAAGCATCATTATCAAGAAAATCTTCAATTTTAGTGTTATATTCTGTTCTGGGCATTATTATTACAGTATTGCCTTTATCGGCCTTTGTTAATACGAGGTTTTCAGTATTTAATTTGTTACGAATGGACCTTGCGTGGAGGGTTTCTGAATTGAATGAAGGGATATTTTTGGGGATCAAGTCTTTTAGCACTTCTGCACTTTTATACTGGAATTTTCGTGGAGCTTTATGCATTTGGACGGGTTCAGACCGTCAACTGAACGCTTTCCTGACCCTCCTTAATTCCTTTCATACAAAAATCCAGTTCACACTAGAGATAGGCATTAATTCCAGTTTAAATTTTTTAGATCTTTCCTTATCCATAATTAACAACAAAATAAACTTCAACATCTACAGAAAACCTACATTTACTGACACGATAATACATAATACCTCTAACCATCCTATCTCGCATAAACACTCTTCTTTTCATAGCATGATTCACCGGCTAGTCATTATTCCCTTATCTAATGATAATTTTTCTAATGAACTTATTACAATTAAACAAATAGCTATTAACAATGGATATGGCTCCGACCTGATCGATAAAATCCTCTCAAAAAAACTTCGCCGAATCTCAACAAATAAATTTCTCTATAATGCCATACCATCCATTAATAATAATAATAATAACAACGCTCAATGGCGTAGAATTTTGTATATTAGTAAATTCTCTTCCCTTTGCACGTCTAAACTTCCAGTTGAAATAAGGCCGGCCTTCTATACTAACAATAATTTATCCAAACTCTTAACTAATTCTAAAGACAAAGAGGACAAACTAAGCCATTCTGGCATCTACAAACTTAATTGTAACGATTGCCCAGCAATATATATAGGTAAAACAGCGCGTAACATAAATATTAGGGTTAAAGAACATGTTAGGTGTCTCACAAGCACAGGTTTCTCAGAATTTGCCGAACACTTAATTGATACTGACCATACCTTTAATAAAAATACGGGAGTCCAAATAGTCCATATAAATAAAATAGGAATACGCCTTAATAACCTAGAAGCTTTAGAAATATTAAAATCAAAGAAAAATAATTGCCAAATTTTAAACAAACAATTAGAATTAACCACCAGTCCCATTTTAAAGTTATTCCCTTTCTCCCTCTCTAACCCCCACCCTCCCTTGACCCCTCCTCCTACCCCGCCCCCAACCATTATCTGATGCTCTCTCTCTCTCTCTCTTATATGCTCTCTCTTTCTTTTGTGTTTACCTCATTATCTTAACTCTGTACTTTAATTTAGTTTATATGTTTATTGTCCTGAAGAAGGTCGAGTTCGACCGAAACCGGTCGACGAATATAAATTTAAATAAAGTGGTTTTAAACAAAGAACTTGTTTCATTCTGTAAAATGTCAAGCCACAAAGTGTTTGCTTTCTTCGATAATAAAACAAATAACTTTGTGTACACCACTATTTAATTAACAATATCAACATGTTTCATGTTTCATGTTAAACCACATTTTGGAAACAGGTCATTCTTTTGATATTAATAAAGGTTTAAAAATTTTACACACTAACACAACGGGTATACAATTAGATAATTTAGAAATTTTAGAAATTAGAAAAAGTGTTAATAGTAAGTTAAATATTATAAATAACCAAACGTTTTTTAAATAGAGTCATCTTTTAAATTTATTTTCGTATTAATACTTATATTTAATATAATTTATTTTGTTATTTAGACTTCCTGTTTTGTTTTAAAAGATTTTTTATTATGTTAATATAATTTTTTACCCATCCTAAAATAATTTTTATATTATATTTTATATAATTGTTTTTTATGATATTTTAAGTAATTAATCACCTCTCCTTTCTAATATTTTGTCTATGTTCTAATAAGTCTATACTTGTTTGTCTTTTGTTATTTTTTATTAACTTATTATCCTGACGAAGAAAACGTAGTTTTTGAAACATGTTAATATTGTTAATTAAAAAGTGGTGTACACAAAGTTATTTGTTTTCATTAAATTAAATAATGATGCCACAAAGTGAATTTGCGAATTTTGAAGAAGCCTATAATGTATCTTAACTAGTCAATGATTAGTTCTCACATGGTTTTAGTTATCTGTGAGCTCTTCGGGTCACATGGTCTCGTTTGCGAGATGTCCCGAAGGTAACCGAAGGTAGGTGTGCAAAGTCATTACAATCAAAGAGCTCCACAGACAAAACTAAGCTTCCAGTTAGAAAGAACTTTATTCCTTCGAACTATATTTATTAATTACCATACGTCAATAAACAATCACTATGAACCTAAGTCTTTTAATAAGCTTATTGTAGTACTGGAGAAAACTGGTGCCAATACTTATAAATAACGAATGTTTCTGGAGAGGGATAATAGATATTACTAAAACCAACCAAATTAAATCACTCAACCGAAAACGAATTGAAAATAAGTGTGATTATTAAGAAAGGTCAGTTGAAGAGTTTGCATCGTGCTTGGTTCCCATACAGGCGTCGTGAGTTCAATTCCTCGACTGACTAATCTTCCACCACGTTTTTTATTTACTGTGGTGGTAGTAGACATTTTCTAATATTGTCAAATTATTCATAAACCGAGAATATTGGTCTTTCATTAAAAAAAAAAATTAAGATGATGTAAAAACAATTATCTTTGTCATATAATGCTCGCGACGTGTGGCAGATTGCCTCATTCAAATCTACTCTATTCCAATCTCATCCTTTATCTTGTCGTATCAATGAGGACATTTCAATTCCCTCGCTCGGCGCATAACAAAAGCCTGCGCCGAGAACCGAGGAAGAGGATGGGCCGTGAATAAATTAAAAGACCATTGAAATTTTATAACTAGCTGAATTTTTACAAATCTTGCCAACATTTTGGAATTCTAGTGAAAATCACTAATGGGGCAATTTTTTAATATTTTTTTGCAGTTCGGTGAAATTCCTATTTTTAAGTAAATTCGGGATTAGAAATAAAAATTTATTTTTTAAGTAAAAAAGAACGCGCGTTTTTATAGAGGTGTAAGTAGAGAGGGTGGACCGCGTTTTTTTTTACTTTTATGGGCATCACTTACATTCATTTTTACGTGTGGCATCACCGCCACCTCTCCGAAAATATCTCGGACCGCTCCGAGAATTACCGAGCAGATTATTCCGTTCCTAGCACTCGATTCAACCGCCCGTTCGCGTTTTGTACCTCTCTACCCGTTTCATACGTGAACACTAATTGTGTAAATTATTAAAATCTTAAATAAATGTTAAATCACTCAAATAAGAGTACAGTGTTATCAATCATCATCCAGTATAATCTTTGAACACAGGATCGCGGCCTGAAAGTACCGCGACCCCCAGGAGCCTGACCATTCCTCATGGTTAAGTATTAATATACACTCGTCTGACGAGAAGACGGAGCACAGGGCAAATATCCTCCACCAGCTCCTCAGCCTCTGGAACCAATTCTTTCAACATTGGTAATCCCGACGCTCAAAAACCACTTTCAACACTTTAAAAAAAAGAAATTTTACATTAAATTTTTTTTTTTTTTAACGTTAAATTTCTTTTTTTAAAGTAAAAAAAAACGCGGTCCACCCTCTCTATTTACCCCTCTATAATGACGGTCGTCACCCTCACTGAAACAGATAAAGCAGCGAAGCGCGTTGGCGACTGAATCGGTTTAGGGTTTGCTGTGCAAAATCACCTTACCTAACCTAACCCATTTCAGTTGCGGCCGCGACTGAGCCGGTATAATGTTTGTAAGGTGATTTTGCACAACAAAACCTACCCCATTTCAGTCGCCGCCGCGACTGAATCGGTATAGGTTTTGAAAATACGCGCCCCGCAACCATTAATTGGATAACCAACACCTCTGCCATAGGTCATCTCAAATTGTGATATTTAGCAGGGGTGCCCGGGTTGAGGTTTCGGCGGTGGGTACGTCTATCCGCTGGACTGAGATGAGGAGCCGGAAAGTGCCGGCTGTGGGATCTATATTACTATAATCAATTTGGAAACAAGTAGCGGAGTTATCGTTATTGATTTTTGGGCTATTATGACATTGTTTCAGACAGCTTTCAGGCAGCAATCATCAGGGCAGACGTGTCGTGATGGGACAGATTTTTTTTCTTAGCTTTAACCACGTTAATTGTTAAAAAAAACGATATGTTTCGTAAGTATTAAGCTAAAAATAGTTTTAAAATAACCCTGATGATGTAGAAAAGAGCACTTAAGAAATACATAAATACATTTACTACAAACTCCCATAATGCATACTACTTTTGGTCAACGTAACTTTATATACCTTGCAACAAGACTTTACAACATTCTTCCAGACTTAATAAAAAAATGCGACTCACAAAAAAATTTCAAAGAAAACATAAAAATTTGGATTAAAAGTAATGACAGGGCCTTTACCGGTGCACTCACCCAAATCCGCAATTACTAAAGACACCAATGTATTGGTTGGTACTATTAGAGCTTATCATTAAAGTAACCATCATATTATTAATACAATAATGTAGGTATGTTAGTAAGTATTTTAGATTGATGTACAAAATGACTGCCTCAACACAGGCTAGCCTAGTGAGGCAGGTTATAAGAATCTTCAACTATATAACTAACTACACATTAGTATTCTTTAATTTACCTTTAACCTACTGTTCATATGTACTACTTTCTACTTGTAAACTTTTTGTACTGATATAATCTATTGTAAACTACACTGAATATGTATTTTCTTAGTTATAATGTTACAAATTTCACTGAATAAAGATATTATTATTATTATTATTATTATTATTACATATGATTATCCAATTATCAAGTTAATCATTTCTGTCAACGGAAGCAATCTTCCGAACAGACCCTCCATTGATATGCTTGTCATTACTCTAAATGACCAGCTCAGGTTTGGGGGCTCCATCGAAGCCAGAGTTAAGTTAAGTTAAGCCTCTCAGAAACTGGCCGTATACTTTGCTATACAAAGCAAACCTTTTACAAATTGCAAGTGTGCCCCACAGTTTAATTTGGCAGCCACCTCTGGTCTGGAGCCCCAAAATACCTGAAAAAACCCTCGGGTCTGTGCAGAAGCGGGTGGTCTGTTTGATAGACTCTCCAATCTCAACAAACAGATTTCAATTCTTAGAGCACAGACACTGGGTGAGAATGCTGTATTTGTTTTACCGTTATTTCAATGGAAGATGCTCAGAGGAACTAGCGTCATTTAACCCCTCGACACCGGTGCATAATCGAGAAACCCGCCAAACACGCGCCCAACATGTGCACGGTTTGTCACATGAGAACGGGTCGTTTCTACCTACCTCGTTTGCCTGTGGAACGATTTGCCAGCCGCTGTATTTCCTCCCTCCTACAACATGGGTCTCTTCAAGACCAATGTTCCCTTCTTCCTCTCCTCTGAAAAACTCTCACACAGCATTCACAAAGATGATGTAGGCCCTGAGGGAAATTATTTTCCCTCCATGGAGTTAATGTAAAAAAATATATATTATTTCTTCAAACTTCGCAAATTCACTTTGTGGCGTCATTATTAATTTAATGAAAACCAATTACTTTGTGTACACCACTATTTAATTAACAATATCAACATGTTTCAAAAACTATGTTTTCTTCGTCAGGATAATAAGTTAATAAAAAATAACAAAAGACAAACAAGTATAGACAAATGTTTTCTTCGTCAGGATAATAAGTTAATAAAAAATAACAAAAGACAAACAAGTATAGACAAATTAGAACTTAGACAAAATATTAGAAAGGAGGTGATTAATTACTTAAAATATCTTTAAAAAAATTAAAAATAAATAGTTTTTTTTTTCATTTAATTTAAAAAAATATATATATTAATTCAATTACGAGTTATCACAATCAAATCATATCAGCTAAAACCGTTAATAATAGATGCAACAAGATAAATTGAGCGGGATTGGTGGAACTAAGTCGGAAAGTGAATCTGCTCTTACCTATTACTAATTCAGCGCGAGACACTACCAAATTAGTTTTCTAACATTTTATCCCTTCCGATATTTGTTTCCATCATTATAATTTCAGATATCGAAATACAAAAAATGTGATACGAAACGTGAGTTGTCACATTGATACCATTGGTAATGGATTCTCATATTCTTTTAGGTGCGTAAAACGAAATCAAATAATATTATATATTTATAATAATAAATAATAATAATAATTGGATAATTTGTAAGGCGCCGTTTTGGTGTTATAACAGATCAAATATTGAGAAAACGACTTCATACCAAAATGACTTGAACTCCTACTAGTACTTAAGGGGTCGTCCATTAATCACGTGAAGCTCGAAAGGGGGGGGAGGGGTTCGGAAAAAAATCACAAGGGGGATATAACGAGAAATCAATCGTATTTATTTTTTTTTTAATGAAAAACAAATACCTTTGTATAACACCACTATTTTATTAACAATATCAACATGTTTCGAAAACTATGTTTTCTTCGTCAGGATAATAAGTCAATAATAAATAACAAAAGACAAACAAGTATAGACTAATTAGATTTTTTACCCATTCTAAAATAATTTTTATATTTTATTTTATATAATTGTTTTTTATGATATATTTTAGGTAATTAATCACCTCTCCTTTCTAATATTTTGTCTATGTTCTAATTAGTCTATACTTGTTTGTCTTTTGTTATTTATTATTGACTTATTATCCTGACGAAGAAAACATAGTTTTCGAAACATGTTGATATTGTTAATAAAATAGTGGTGTTATACAAAGGTATTTGTTTTTCATTAAATTAATGATGACACCCCAAAGTAAATATGCCTATTTTGAAGAAATAAAGTATTTATTTTTCGTTGAACGCACGATTTCTAAACCAAACAGTGGCTTTGACTCACCGTTGCCAGGCAAAAATTTCCCAGCGCGTTGCGACAACCGCTCGACTCACCAGTCGCCAGTAAGTCTGTGATTTTGACGCCGAATACATGCGTAAATCGTAATTTTGCTTAAAGCAGGAATATTTTAGCAATCTTTTTTACATTATTTCCACACACGAGGCTCTGAGGAAAAAAATTCCCTCAGGTCTATGTCATCTTGGGGATGCTGTGTGGATGATATTTATAGGGAAGGGAAGGAGAGAAAGTTATGGGAAGGAAAAGGGTATGAAGGGTGGGTAGGAATCTGGCGATCGATGTGTCTAGGGGTGACGGACGTAAAAATTCATTCATCCCACTTTATTGCAAGGTCGAGAGAGTCCGACTGGAGAGGTCTGGGTTAGGTCTCCTTCAATCAATCACTTCCTTTGCCGCCAAGACCTTGGCAAACCTCAACCAACGAACCCTAGCACCCCTACTAAGTCACCAAACGTATCGAAACACGTGAGGTGACCTACGGTAGAGTTTTAGTTATCCAATAAAGGGTTCCCGGAGCGGAAATATTCACCAGCTATTTACTAAAAATAACAAACAAGTAGGCACTTACCTATTTATTATTTTTACTTTTTTTTTATGAATGCTGCACAAGAGTCCCAACTGCTCCCGTTTGGAGCCAGTGAGACTATAGCATCCCCAATAAGGGTATGTTGTGAGGCTGAAGGTAGTGGGGAGGGGAGATGGGAAGAGGAAGGTGGGAAGTACCTGGCTATTTAGATCTGCTCACCAAGCACGGCTTAAGCCATTTCAAGCAACCTTTCAATTCTGAATGGTCGTCTTACACCAGGGCGATACTGAGAGTATCTTCCACTCTGGAACGTGCCGCAAATAAACTTTACATTATTTTTAATTAATAAATTGTGAAATAACACAAATTAATCAAAATAAAATTTATTTGACCCGCCAGGATTTGATCCCGCGATTGTTGGATACAGGCAAAACTGTCGTACACCCAATGCTCTCAAATCAAATGCGCTACGAAGACATTACGTACAATTTCGAAAGGTAGATTATTGATATGATCCAAGACCAAGATTACATTTCGAAGTTCTTCAAAATGATGTATATAAGCCATTAAAAAACATTTAAAGGTTAAGTCAATTGCGAAGTTCAATTAATAGATCTGTGCGTATTTCGTGTACTTAAGAACATTTGAATGACCTTTAAAATGAAAATAAAATCGTTAGCAAATCTCTGACAAAAATATTGCCCTGAAGAAAATTTAAGAAAATCTGAAACATGAACCCCAACGTATATAATCTCTACACAGTATTAAGCGCTCACAATATTATGCTCAAATATTGAAGAAATTCTTTTTCCCCAAAATAAGCTAAGCGTGGGCAGAAAAATGGCGAGCAATAAGAAATTATTAATTCCCTACCTTTCCATTCATTCAATTCAAATAAACACGAATTATTTCTGCGTGAACTCAAACTAGAAGCCTTTTAGCCATTCCCAAATAAAAGAGTAATGCAAAAAGTTTTTACATAAAACTTCTCAAAATCTAAATCCTACAATGAATTCAGAATCCTTTGTATTCTTTGACAGCTCTATCATAAGTTTTTTTGTTCTGCAGATATGAAATAATATTCAGATTAGTTCCGAAGAAGTCTTTGTTCGTTGACACTTTTTTAGCTCATTGAAAGGCATTATTAGGTAATATGCTGAAAAACCTAGAGAAAACAAAATTCAATTACAATATTGATGTTTTGTCGGTCTCGTTAAAAATTGTTTTATCACGGGAAAGTCTTAATATAGAGTATATCTCTGCTGAAGAAGATTAAAATAATTTTAAAAAATAGGCCCATTATCAATGTTTACAGATATGCAATTCTTTGATCCAGAAATCTATATACATAAAAATCAAAATTAAGGTTTGGGGATTAGTGAGATATCTAAATTTCTATAAAACGTTTGAAACTTTCAAAATACCTTCTTTAAGCCCCCGCAAAGGTTTTCTTATTTTTACAACCACATGACAATACATCTAAGAAGTTTTTTAATCATCACAAAAATTCTTGCGAAACTGTCAAAAATTTGAGAATGACATTTTGCAAAACAATGATTTGATTGATTAAATCGAAATTCAATTTTCAAAACTCTTTATATTAATGAATTAATTGGAAGTACCTACATAATAATTTGAATCGAATCAAGAATTATAGATATTTTAAATGGGCACCTGTGTTAGGTACCAAATTTGATTGATTGTTTACAAAAATGAAAAATGAAAATTCGAATTAAAAAAATTGTTAAAGTTGGCACGTGAGATGTTTGAAAATTGAATGTACTGGGACTGAATATATGAAAGGAGGTTTGGCGGGACAGGGAAGGGGACGCGAGAGGGGAACGGAGATGCACGGGCAAAGACATGCAGGGAGAAAGAATTTATTTCTTTGAATATGGCATTGCAACGTATGCCGGGAATCAGCTAGTACAAAATAAAGCAGTGAATGTAAAGACCAAACAAATCTAAAAATAAAATATAATTAAATTAAATATGTAACAAATTATATTTAATTAAATAAATATTATAATATTACATTCATACCTATTAGTAACTAACAGCTGCAGCGTTATTAGGATAAATAACGTACGTTTTATGCTTTTTTATGTCGTCACCGTACCGTAATCGTGAATCGTCGCGGTAATGATAAAATCGTTCAATAAATCGTGTCGTGTTCAATCTATCATGTCGTGTTATAATAAAAGCATTCAATGTATCATGTCATGTTATGATAAAAGCGTTCAATCTATCATGTCGTGTTATAATAAAAGCGTTCAATGTATCATGTCATGTTATGATAAAAGCGTTCAATCTATCATGTCATGTTATAATAAAAGCGTTCAATGCATCATGTCATGTTATAATAAAAGCGTTCAATGTATCACGTCATGTTATGATAAAAACGTTCAATCTATCATGTCGTGTTATAATAAAAGCGTTCAATGTATCATGTCATGTTATGATAAAAGCGTTCAATCTATCATGTCGTGTTATAATAAAAGCTTTCAATGTATCATGTCGTGTTATAATAAAAGCGTTAAATATATCATTTCGTGTTCAATATATCATGTCATGTTCAATATATCATGTCGTGTTATAATAAAAACGTTAAATATATATGTCGTGTTATAATAAAAGCTTTAAATATATCATGTCGTGTTCAGTATATCATGTCGTGTTTCGAACCTTGAATATAATACAGTAAACGTCTGTATCGAAAGAAACTAGCAGAGAATAAGCCAATATGTAGTACGAACGTTTTAATTGCGAGTTTATCGTTGTAGCACTTACATGTCCATTGTATAAATTAATTTTGATTAGAATTGTCGTTTGCGTCTACCGTGTCGGAGCGGTGCGTGGAAATCATTTTGGTTAATAAGTATGAGAGTTAACACAATTAATCATTTGGTTAATTGTGTATGAGAGCATCCAATCAGCAACTTTGTACCTTCGTGTCTAGGAGTTACGTGATTCAAAAATGTTTCCAGATTTCGTCGTATTAAAAGCATAAAAGTTCTACTACCTGAGATAATAGGTATAAAACGAAAAAGCCAGAAAAAATTAAGAACTTTGCTTCAACAATTTATTTTATTCTTTTTTAAGCAAATAGTTTCAGCACAACCGCGCTTTCATCAAGACAGATATTAAGATGCCTAATACAAAATTTTAAATCTCAAATAACAACAAAAAAATAAAAGTAATGAAACCAAACGTATAGATATATTATATTTGGAAAATCTGTCATTAATTTGCTTGGTTCCATGGGGTACGAAAGAATCTCATTTTCTCATAGACAGTGAAAAAAATAAAACATACTTTTTTAATGATCTTTAAATTCTTTGATCTAAAATTTCGTGGCATCGTTATAATTAAATATAAATAAATAACTCGGTAACCTGACGAAGAAATCTTTGATGTTGATATTTTTTTATGAAAATAGTGGGTTAAACAAAGTTATTTATTTACATTTAAATAAAATCTAGAATCCAGAAAGTCGCTAGTCGCTAGATGTCGCTAGAAGTCGCTAGATATCGCTTTCTTTTCTTTTGCCTGTTTATTTTAAAGTGGTTTGAAGATTGGATATTGATCTTACAAAAATAAAAAAATTAAAAAAATTCATTTCGTAGGATTTGAACCTCCGTTCATTGGATGTCTCTCTGGCCACTGAGATTTGTCAGACTTTGTGCAGCTGCGCTATCGGAGGCTCGCGCAGAGCCGTGAATTTACCGCATTATATTAGAATCGAGGACCCAACAAATAATAAATTTTAGTGACGCACTTCCGTTTCATCCGAATTTCAAATCAAAGGGGCTAAAGAGGTTTCACTTCAATAATTTTGCTAAGCATATTGAATATAGGTAGGAACTAGTGTAAATACCAAATTTTTCTAACCCAAGAACATCAGAAGCATAGGAGTAAACAAATTGCAAAAGCTAATATTATTTCTAAGAAATTCTTCAAGAAAGTAAAGTAAATGTACTAACGCGACGTCATCTCGAAGATTTCAGATTTGACATCCTCTTGAAATTCCTGGAATGGAACTAATATTTATTTCGCCAGTAAGAATATTATGTTTGTCGTGCGCAATTGCAATCCGAGAGCCAGGAATTCGGTGCATCCATTCGGGAATCAATTCGTTGGAATGTGGTCTGTGGGTGGTCATGTACGACTAGTCTAGCTCCGAACTGGATGGCTGTGGATGGGTCAGGTGGATGGTGTGGGTGGTATGTGGTGGGACTAGTACAGGCTGGTCCACATTAAAAGAAATAAGTTTAAGTTTTAAATGTTCGATTTGCTCAAGGGGTTACAGTTAGAATTTTCTAGAAATCTATTTTTTTATTATTTCATTTTCGTAATGGACATATATTTAAGTATATACTAAAAAATATTCATTTCAATCGGGCGATTATTTTCGAAGTTACACGCATATCTGTAAATACGTGTCAGAGCATTTGAAAGTAGAAGGCAAACTTTAAACGCGTTTTTCTCAAAACTGTGTTTTTAAAGTCGGTGACCAAGATTACTCAGAAACAGCTGAACCGATCAGTCTCAAATTTTAACACAATCTTCTTAAATATATTTTACAGTTATTAATCGAAGGCCTGTTCTCACTAATAAATACATATTTTTTATAAACAATATAAGGTCAATATTTTTTTTTTGCTCTGTCCTTCGATTAATTCGAGGAATATTTATTATTGTAACCAAATCCGTTTGGTTTTTTCATTTTAAATGATCTAGTCTAGAGATATGATGGTCGCCGCAAGATGCCTTTTTTGAGAGGAGCTTCTGGAGATCAGCTATAGCAGCTTTCAAAATTATTATTTTTACAAATAAAAAATCTTAAAATACTGTTAAAAGTTACCATAAAATGTGTACAATTTTTTACTTTAATTAAATTAAAAGTCTTCTCAGGAAAAATTCTTGAAAAATCTCTTTTTTTGAGCCGCCTGACTGTATATAACCACTTAAAGTGTTCATTTATGGACGAAATAAGTTTAGTACAGAGTGGTGGAAAGAGGGCATTCTATACATCATCGCCTGAAGAAATTATAAAAGAAAGCACACCAAAAATATTTTAACAGGTTACCGCACGAGATGCACTGTAGCATTCATTGTTGGAGGTCGGTGTCAACCTGAAGATAGTGGAGAAATACAAGTCCTGGTAGACTGGAAAATACCTGGCTACACCAAAGATATTGAAATATAAGGAGATGGACTGTCGGCAGTTTTTACCAGGTGAGACTGTGCTTCCTGATGTCGCCAATATTTTTAATCAATACTACTGCACATTTCTCCGGATAAGGAGATATTGACGATATTATGTAATTGGCAGTTGTGAATAATAATACCATGCTTCTATATATTATATACGACGGCATTGCCTATCGCGGTTACTTTATCCCGGTGACTAGCTATCACTGGATCTCAGTGGATCTGAGGAACCGGCTATTTTTGGAGCCAGTTCCTCTCGAATTTATAAAATGGTCACCAATGCTCAAACTGGGCGAAGCCGAACCAAAAGCCAAGATCGGGGTTTTAACCGCTAGTTCTGATTATTGCCCTAAATAACGGATGTTTCGGTACACGCACCATGAGACATCGGTAAGCATTTAAAGTCTCGTAATTTCTTTAAAGCAAACAATTCTTAAAATCATAAATTTACGAGAGATCTGAGAAAGTAATGGAGTTAATCCAAAATCAGAATCAATACTTGCTCACAATCTACAATCTCTGTAACATGCCAGACCAGGATTGCACCATCCACTCAGTCCTTCTGAATAAAACAAAAACTTGTTACATAGAAAAAAAAAATTAAAAACTTGGAAAAAATGCTTCAATTGCGAATCACCTATAAACTTGAAATCATCGAACAGTATTAATACGGTAACGTCTGCGTGGTAAAATTTCAGAACCCAGTTTCGAGTGCATGTTGACGCCATAAATAACATCTATGTACGTGGAATTTCAAACAAAGCTACCGTTTTCATTCGGTTTTAAATTCACGAATTCGTCACAAGATGTCGCCACTTTCGTCAGCAGGTCGGATGGGAACGTGGCCCCTTAGGTTTAACTGCCACGAATTTGTTAAAAACTTTTGTAATGTAAGTAATGTAAATTTGAGTATCTCTCCGGAAATGGGAAGATTGACGGTAATACATAGTTGTATCAAGCGGCTATATATTACGTACGACTTCATTGCCTCGGTTACCTTGAACCGGTGACTATCACTCGATGACAGTTGATCCGAAGAACAAGTTATTATTGAAACCAGTTTCTATTGGATTTATAAAATGGTCAATCACTAACTGGGCGAAACCGAACCAAAAGCCGCCCGCAGGGCCTAGCAGCAAAAACCTGCGGAACGGATTTTCAACTGCTAGTATCAAATGAATATGGCTGATAAAAATTGCAACTGAAACTTTAAATGATTGAACACTCCTATTTTTCTGTGTACCTAATTCAAACCGGTTCCAGGTAGGTACCGGAAGAGAAGTAAGTAGGTACCTACGAACGTAGGGGGGTGCGTTTCCGTTGCGCTGTAACTATGTTCAGCTCTGTTTCCGGTCAGATTCCAGAAGTGGTGCAGAGCGCAGCGACAGAGGTTTAGCAAATACGTGCAATGAATCGTTATCATTGATTTATGCCCTCTTATGCCTGACTAATCATATTTTCAAAAGATGCAGAACTGAGTTTAGGGCTAAGTATTCACTGGGGTAATTTAATTAATTACTACAAAAATGTTCCAAAACCGTTAAGAGCCATTAACCAGCGGACGAGAATTTAAATTTCGTCGAACGACGATCTTGCAATTGTACCCTTGCAACGGTACAGGGCGGTTCCGTGAAGAAAGATTAATTATTCTCCATACCAGCATTTTAACATAATGACTCAATATCGATTTTATTTCATTCCAAATTTGCTTTGATAAATACCCACATTCAAAAATGCTCAAACTTATGATGATAAATCAATTAAAATTATGTACTTTACGTACTTATTGTTTGATCATAAGTATTTATAATGTTTCAATAATATGTTAGCAAAATAATAATGTTTTTTTTTTAATATATTAGTTTGTAAGACCGTAAATAATTGACAAACTGAAGTATTTCCGTCACAAAACCAGGACGCGGATCGTTTTTATGATTTTATTTGAACTAAAATTAAAATTCTGAAAAGTAAGTTTTCCAAATGATTTATTGATTTATTTTACTGTTTGATTATATGATTAGAAATGTATGTTGTATAATACAAAATTTTGTTTGAAAATTTAACAAATCTGCCAACGACCTACGGTAAAACCTCGTTGTCTAAAAATAAACATATTTTCTCAACATTTAAAAAAATTGCTTTACCAGATAAATGAACACCTATAATATATAACTTACACCTCTGCCGTAGGTCACCCCAAGTGGCTCACTACGTTTGGTGGTTTAGCAGGGGTGCCCGGGTTCATGGGTGAGGTTGATGACCAGGAGGTCCAGGATGTCCTGGTCATCCACCTCCAAGGTGGATGACCAGGACACGCTGAACCCCAAACTCCTACCCAACCCTTAAACCCTTTTCCTTCCCAGAACTCTACTCTCCTTCCTTTTCTTAAAACCCTCCACATGACATCCCCAAAGACGACATAGGCCCTGGGGGAAATTATTTTCGTCAGGGCCTCCTGCTGCGTGGAGTTCATGTAAATTTTTTTTTTTAAAAGTACTAAAATCAATAAGAGTCCTAACTGCTCCCGTCTGGATCCAGTGAGACTATGGCATCCCCAATTGGGGTTTGTTGTGAGGCTGAAGGTAGTGGGGAGGGTTCTTTCGAAATCAATTAATATTTTTTTATGGAAAAGAGTCATTACGTCTAAAAGTTGATTTCAAAATGACATATTTCCGGTTTTGTTTGGTTATTCGCTTTTAACGAAATAATTTTATGTTCGTTTTGAGAACTTATATTCTTGAATGGATTCCTTATTGCTGGGGATGATGATCTCCGCTCCAATTTCCATGGTGTACAAGGCTCCTCCACTCCTGGCGGTTCTACGCTGCGTTGAGAGCCAAGGACATCTACGTACTGAACGCAGTGATACTTGGTCACTACTGCGTATTTGTGACCCTCCTCTTTACTGCTTCTCCTGCCAAACGCTGTGACATTTCTCCATGTTGAAGTTCTTAGTTTGGCGAACAACATGTCCAAAGTGTCTTAAATTTTTCAAACATTTTATTTTTACCATTTTCATTGTTTAAATTATAACGTTGTTACAGTATTAATAAATTAAGAGGAATATAAACGCTAGAAATATTTCGACTATCATGCTTACAAAATTTTAAATTACGCGTCGTATTTGCACGAGGCAAGTAGCGAAAAAGTGGTTTTTATTTATTTTGTGCATAATTGTATAAGAATGAAAAAAGTTAGAACAATACAAAACCTCAAAAATAGTCCTAGCCACAAAGGGGTATTTTTTTAAGTTGTTTCTTATATTACTTCAAGATTTAGTCATGAAGAAACTTTTTTTTTTTAGTGGTGTACACTTATATTTTTTGTTATGTAAATAATAATTTCATTGTTATTTCAATACGTAGAAAAGCTAGTAAAAGCTTCAATTTATCTGTAGCATATTTTTTTATGTTCATACTGTAAGCCGAGTTGTCGTAAAAATGAATCTAAATAGTATCTAAATAGGATTTTACGTATAGCTTCATGTTAATTAATTAAAGATAATAACTATGGCAAAAAAATAGTGAAGTACGCATTTTTAAGGACGCCAATTAAGAGAGCTTAGTTAATTAGCTTTTAAGCTCGGTGTTGGAGTTATTTCATAATTATAAAATAGTGTACAATAAATATAATTTTAAGTAGATACTGGGATGTTGTAACTTAAAATTTATAATATGGCATGAAATGAAGTTATACCATTTTGATGGGTGATGTTCTGGTTGTTAGTTTTTTAAGAATAATTTGACCCTTTTCTTGAATGACACCAAATCTGTTATTTTTTTACTTCTTCGGGAAGACTATTAAAATATTTTATGCCATTTTAAATATAATTACTGTGCATGTGTTGTGTTAAAAATAGAGGAATAATCTGGATATTATGTTTATACCATGATGAGTTAAGTTTAAATTTTTTAATTATATTTTCTTTGCATTTTCGTAATATTGAATCTTTTTTATAGAGGTCATGATTTTTTTGTACTTCGAAAAATTTTAACAATGTTGCTGAAGGGAATGTTGGTTGTTTTTTTTCAAAATTACTTTGATGATTAGTTATTGTACCACCTTTACAGGAGCTACAATTTTTTCAAATGCACCTCCCCATCCATTGACTTGACCCACATGACTGCTTAATTTAATCATTTATTAAATTTGCAAATTGGAAGCGGCTGTCGTAGGACGTAGTCATTCAGTTATTAGCTCTGAAAAAATTAAACCGCAGTCCAGTGATCCTTGCGGATTGGGACGGTTTGAAGTTTCACCGAAAAACTCCAATGGTCTTTACAAAAGCTGAACCCTGAACATTTTCTCCCGAAATCAAACGCCCTCTAGCGGTTTAAGGATTTCAGAGGAAACACGAAGCCCTGCCAACTTGCCGATAAGTACACGTGTACTGTAAATGTGTACCCATTGCCAAACAACGCCAAACGCCAACAGCTGGCTGACTTTCTGACACAACACCATTTGTCAAATTACTTTTCGGGCTAGTTCGAGACCATCAACGAGATCAAGAATCGAGAGAGATTTTGTTTATTTTTAGTATATTGAAATAAATATCCGTAGAGGTGTAATATGTAAGGATTTTCTCAGTGTCGTGGAAAACGAACATTTTCAGTGAACGGGTTTAAGGCAGTATTCGAGTCGAGAAAAAAAAAACAATTTTTTTTTCTTCATATTTCCAAAGCTTAAATATTTTAAAATATCTCCTTAAAAGGATTCTTCGAAATTCGCAAAATTCAAAAGTTATTACCATTTTATTGTCACGGTTTACACGGAATTTAACCAGAATCTAAATAGAACAAATTTTTAAACGCGTTTTTCTCAAAGCTCCTTTTTTCGAGACGGTTGACACGATATCTCAAGTTCTACTGAACCAATTTAATTGAAATTTGGTGTGAGTCTTATTTATCTACACATTACTCTATCGCGCTAACTAAAACTATAACAAAATTTCAATTTTTACTATTTTTAAAAGTCAAAAAAACTGGTAAAAATTGTCATTTTTATTTCATTTACTTTTCCTTAGTTCGGGCTATAGCGGCATTTGCTTGGATTAAGAATTAATTTGTTTTTTTTAGATTACTTTAGATTACGCAATACTTTTTTTAGATTACTTGCAATTGTGTCAACCAGGGCGCGCCATTTTTTTGAGACCCCCTACTTCAACACCCTGCAACTTTTTGAATTTTAAATTTTTTCGTTTGATTTTTGTTTTATGTACTTTTTAATGTTTAATAAATATTTGGTAATGGCTCGTAACGGCTCGTAAAAATATTATTGTTTTTTTTTATTTCACCTGAAAAACACCTACAATTCATGCTTTTAGACTAGAATACCCCTTTAAATGTCAAAAATAATGCGTAGTAAAATATTTGGGACGTTTACGAATTATTTTCTCAGGTGCTAAAACACCTTAGATATGAACTACGGATTAAAACATAACCTCCGAAATTTTAAAAGCTTTAGGTTTTTGAGCTATAGGTACTCCATATGGGCTGATGTGAAAACTGCATGTCAATTAATATATATTTAAATTCCCCGAGCTCAAAGATGCACAACTTTTAAATGAAATGGAATATTTCGTCAGTTCCGCCTTTGACGAATTTGAGCAGTACAAATTAGTTTAATTAAACTTATTAAAAACGTAAATCCTGTCGGCTGGAGGCTAGAAATAAAGAGTGAGAGGGGTGCAGTTAAATGCAACTTCTCCCGAACATCTGATTTCCAGAGGCGGTACTTTCTGAATCGGAAATGCAAGCATATTTATTTATTCACTTCTAATAGATAAAGTTTCCACCCTTTTCAGACTAAAAAGTTTTAATTTCAACAAATTTATAATTTACAACTTCATTAATCTAAAGCATGGGTCGGCAACCTTTTGTTGAAGAAGGGCCAAATATTGTGTGTGGGTATTAGCGCAGGCCGCACTTGGGTCATATGTCACTACAGTATACCTGATATTTGGTGACTTAGCAGGGGTGCCCGGGTTCATGGGGTGGGGTATGTCCAGGTCTTGGCCTACCTGCTGCGTGGCGGGCCGGATCAATAGAGATTGGTTGAGCGAGGCCTTTTGACCAGCCGGACTCGGAGCCGGAGTTGGAAGGATTGATTCATACGTCCATGACTCCTGGACACACTGACGCCCAGATTCCTACCCATCCCTCATAACTTTTTTCTTCCCAGAACTTCACTTCCTTCCCTTCACACCCTCCACACGGCATCCCCTAAGATGACATAGGCCCCGAGGGAAATTATTTTCCTCCGGGTCTTCTCTGTGGAACTATTGTAAAAAAAAAACTATAATTTTTAAATATATAAATATTTTAGTTTCCAAAATAAAACGCTAATTGTATATTTTTACGATATTTATTGTAATTAATAAAATCAATGAGATTGTTGTGTTTGTATTTGAATTGCAAGTTTTCTTATATTAGCTAGCATTTTTAAAGTTGAGTCGCGTAGTATTGGGTCTCAATGTGAACCCGATAACTGAGAACGGTGTTTGTTTTCTCGATAATTCCGAATTGAAAAAGCTTGTTCACAAACATAGTATTTATTTGCTGAGCAAACCATTTTAACTCCTTGTAGTTTTCAGAAGGCAAGCCCCCGTAGTAATTTACCAAGTTTTTCCTTTAGAAGCCTTTTTTAAGTGTGGTGTCACTTTGCAAACCTATCACGTTGATTTGCAAATCGCTCCCCCTTCGATATCTTCTTGCTTCCTTTCTCACTCTGTTGTGTATGATATCGTCGGTCTCGTGAGTTACGGCGAAAATCTTGCGGGCCGCAGGTTGCCGACAGATGATCTAAAGAATCAACTGTCTAATAAGAAATTACACCTGTGTTTACTCATTTTGTGAAAATGCGGTATTTAAAGGAATATAAATAAATATGCAAAATTAAACATCACATTTGATGGCCGGTGTAGTCCAGCAGTAAGGCTCTTGACTCGAATTCCGAAGGTTGCGGGATCGAATCCCGGCGTGGCTAATAAAATTTTTATTCAGAGTCTCAACAGCTCAGATGTGGTAGAGGAAGGTGTGGAAAGACCTGGCTATTCAAATCTGGTCACCAAACACGGCTAAAGCCATTTCAAGCAACGTTTCAATTCTGAATGGTGGTCACCAGGGCGATACTGAGAGTATCTTCCACTCTGGAACGTGCCGCAAATATGTTATATATTATTTTAAATGATTTAATTGTGAAATAACACAAATTAATCAAATAAAATTTATTTGCCACGCTGGAATTCAATCCGGGGCCTTCGGGTTGCGATTCAAGAGCCTTACCGCTAGACCACGCCGTCAGATTTAAAATAAATGAAAAATTGGGATGTTTATAAAAAACACCCTTAATGTCTTAACTTATTGTTTGTTATTCTATTTTTCTCAACAAAATTTTTAGCATTCTCCGAATGCCTCTTTGTTTTAGTAAGCAGCATTGTCATACTTTTTTCTGAAACTAAAGTAGGGCGTCAAAGCGTAAAAGAAGATAGCGCCTGCGGGGGAATGTTCAGCGTCATAATAATTTTATGGTTGTCGTTTACAAAGGTCGAGACATTTAGCCCGGGCGAGGAAACGTGACTGGAAGTTGTGGGCTGTTGCAGGCAGACTTGGGACTGTGGAGGAATAACCTGAACCTGGAGGGGTGATCACGTAGACGTAGACCTAAGATACAAGTCGCAATTGCATATTGCAACGGACAGATCTTATCTCAACCGGGTGAGGTTGAACTCACTTCGCTGCGTCATTAATATCGTCACAACGAATTGCAAGTTGTTACGTAAACCGGTAATTAATAAAGTTATTTATAAATTGTACTCTGTTTTAGCATGAATTATCTATTACCATTGCAGAGAGCAGGAAGTTATTGTTTACTTTATAAACCTAATTTAAGACCTGAGGCAGGTGAATATTTGAGCCCTTGCCCGGAATAATGTTTTATCGGACAAACTGAGTTGTTGAGTTGTTGGTGGAATACAATTTAATGCAATGCTCTTCTTTACCACTTTTCACGTATAACACTTAAGAATTGTATGTTTATTGTTTTTAATATGAAATGTAATTTATTTATTTATTTATTTACGCCTTGGTGGCTTTTACATGTAACATTGGTAAGTTATACAGGAGCATCATAACATACAGCAAAAAATAAAAGGTACACAACAATCCTAGTGAGGAGGACTGTGAAAAAAAAAAAAAACTTTATAATACCTTAATATAATACAATTTATAAATACATTATGTACAAATTTTGCTATAGATACTAATAAAAAAAAATAAAAAAAATAACATATTAAAGTAGTTACAGAGCAGTATTTAGTGAATTTATTACTGTTAACAATTAATATGTCAACAGAGCAAGTGAGGGGTGCCAAACCATAACGTTTTAAGTGCCACAAAATGAAATTTTTAGGAGACACAAAAAACATTTTTAATGGAAAAATAAAAAGAAAAGTAATTTATAAAAAATGGGTTATCAAATTATCATTTATTATTAATAATTTAAAACAAATTTTGTGCTCTGCCAAAATATGGAAATAATTTAAAAAAATGAAAAGAACAAAACGTTTTAAGTGCCATTATTTATGCAAGTCATAACGTTGCAAGTGTTGTATTACTTACACATAACTCTTTCAATATCTTTATTTTAAAAGGTTTTCATTAAAATTTGCTTTCTCGACTAAATACGGCAACATGTCATTGATGTCTTTCTTATCTTCGGCAGAAAAAGGTACTGTGGTCTCGACTATGTCAACTTGGAGGTCCTCAAAATTTGCCTTATTAATTCCAGGTTTAAACACTGGAGTTGATATCCATGGAACAAATTCGCCGTAACTTTTCTTTGTACGAATTACACCAAAATCTTCAGATGTTAGGCAAATCATCGTTGCCGAAAAAATCTGCAGGTATTTGGTATTAATCATAGTTTTAGCCAAATTCATCTAATTAAAAAGGTTTTATTATCCATTACCAAGAATGGGGTTTTTTTGCCAGCATTTGCAATAAGCTCAATCTATTTTTATTTAAAACACATTTTCTCGATGTTGACGCACCGTCTTCTTCGACATTTTTAATAAACTAACATTTGCAGCTCAATTGGCACTTAAAACGTTATGGCATGCTGTTTCACAAAATTTAGGCTTTAGTGGCAATAATGGCGTTAGTTAGCTTTCTATTTTAGAGCACAAGTAAACATCAGCACATACAACGTTTTACTGCAATAAAACGCATTTGAGTTCGTATGGCACTTAAAACGTTATGGTTTGGCACCCCTCAAGTTTCATTCCCCACACGATGCAATCTCTGAAGACGAGTTGAACAAAAAATTAGTGCGAGAAGCAACTATATTAAATGGAGCATGGAGTCTAGTGCTGTAATTATTGGGTACTGGGAAGCTTATCATACACACTAGTTTCTTTGAATGGAATCATGCAACGCATGCCGCGTACCAACTAGTAAATTATAAAAATAAGAATAAAGTTTACATTTACAATTATTACTTTTTCACTTGTAAAAGTAGGCCTCAATAGACATGTCTATGATGAGACTGTATACAGCTTTAATCTGGATCGTTGAGGGGGCGGAGGGAGGGGTGACACCACGTTCTTTCTTGGGGTGACACCACGTTATCCGCCACGAGTGCCACCCAGGCTAGCTTCGCCACTGATCCCCCAGATTCCTACCCACCCCTAATACCCTTTTCCTTCCCAGAACTTCCTCTCCTTACTTTCCTAAAAAAGACCCTCCACACAGCATATCCAAAGATAACATAGGCCCCGAGGGGAATTGTTTTCTTCAATGCCTCGTGTGTGGATTTAATGTAAAAAAAAACTAGGTACTTGTTAGGGGGTTGCCCTATGAAATACTTGATAATAAATTTGTTTTTTTATGTAATACTTGCGTGGGGGGGGTAGGATTTTAAAATCCATTTTTAACATTACTTTTTTTCTAAATGTACAACATGTCGAAAATATTGTGTCAAAATTTCAAGTAAAACGGAGCAAAACTAACGAAGATACAGCGTTTCAAGCGACCGGTCCTCTTGCTCAATTCAAGTATATTTCAGGTATAAAAAAATTTTAAATCGATTTTATGGCAAATTTTTTTAAAAAGTTCGTGAACATTATAACTCAAAATCTATTTGACCGATCCTTTTGAAATTTTGTACACTATTTGTTCACATAAATCAACAGGTAATAACGTATTTACCGAAAATTTTAGCAAAAATCACATTTTTGACTTCAACATGCTGCAAAAAAAAAAGAATAAAAATAAAAATAAAAAACGCTTCGTCACTACCTAGAAAAACATATCATCTTCTCAAAGCATTTTGATTTTTTTGTTTAAAATTATTTGTTAACGAGTTATGATGTTCACCGCATTTTCGGGGTTCCTCGGGAGATTCGCTCTCACGGACTATTGATATTTTTTATAAAAAAAAATTTTAAAGGTACTTCAGATGTCATACTATAACGTGTATATAAAATAAATAAACCAACATTATTCATATCTCCAAAAAAAAATCATGAAAACATGTTTTTTTTAGTCTTTAAAACCCTACCCCACCTTATATAATGTACATACACAATTATTTCCTCCTGAAATATCCTTTAGCCATGCGATCATATATTTTTTTACTTACAACATTCTCTTGAATTAAATATCGACCACACCTCACACGCTCTCAGATAATCTAACGAGATTGCTTACAAGATTGTGCGTAAAATACTCGAGGGTAAAATTTAATCTAAATTTTTAATTTACGATACTGCCACGCCCGCTGTACCTCACACCGGTCTTGTTACTGGTTTTCATTATGAACATCATAATTCCCCACCAAAATTTGGGAGGCGGGTATGGGTACCGCCTCCCCGGGAACCATTTTTGGATAACCAATACTCCTGCCATAGGTCACTCCAAGTGGTTCGCTACGTTTGGTGACTCAGCAGGGGTGCCCGGGTTCATGGGGTGAAGTTTTTCTAGATCTTGGCGGCGGATGCTTTGTCCTCTGATTGAGGGAGACCTAACCTAGACAGACCTCTCCAGCCGGACCCTCTCGATCCATCGCTTTGCACTGCAGTGAGAGGAATAGATTCATACTCCCTTCGTAAACCTACCCCCAGATTCCTACCCACCCATCCCATTTTTCCTTCCCAGAGCTTCCTCTCCTTACTTTCCATAAAAAAGACTCTCCACACAGCATTCCCAAAGATGATATAGGTCTCGAGAGAAATTGTTTTTCTCAATGCCTCCAATGTGGAACTGAGGTGGGTAGAGGAAGAAGATGGGGATGTGTGGGAGGAGGAAGGTGGGGAAGTACCGAGGTATTCAGATCTGGTCACCAAATACGGCTAAAGCCATTTCAGGCATCCATTCAATTCTGAATGGTGGTCTTACACCAGGGCGATACTGAGAGTATCTTCCGCTCTGGAACGTGTCGCAAATATACAATATATTATTTTTAATGAATTAATTGCGAAATAACACTAATTAATCAAATAATAATTATTGAAAAGCGCCCTTGAGGTGATTTTTCACAAAAACGGCGCTCTACAAATTGTCCAATTATTATTATTATTATTATTGATTCGACCCCGCGACCTTCGGATTGCGAGTCAAGAGCCTTACCCCACGACCGCGGAGGCCTGCTAGTCCTCCAAAGTAAATATGGTGAAAAGCTAACATTTTGCTACCTACTAATCCATACTCCATATACTTTTATACTAATATTTTAAATGCGAAACTTCTCGAGTTTGTTTATGACCTTTTCAGGCATTAACCAATAAAAAGACTTTAAAAATTCATTTACCAATAGAAAGCTAAATTATATGCGCTGACTATATGTTGTATATGATGGTAAGCTCTGGCGTTATGAAATTATAAATATTAATATATTTTATTTGTTAAACGTTTTCTGTCGCTAACAAAAGCGAGTTTTTGCTAACGTCAGAAAAAAATCGTTTCCATGGAAACCATGTTGATATATTTGTGGGCTCTAAGCTGGTAGGTACTCAGACCCCTGGTCAGCTACTGCTCCAGGAAATTCAAATATTAGAATACGTTTTGTTTTTTTTTTGGACAAGCTTCTGTTTTGGAACAAATGTCAGATAGAGTTCCTACATTAAAAATATAATTCGTAACGATTAGGTATAAAGACTGAATAATAAATAGTGTTATTTTTTATTATATTAACAAACTTCCAAATATTTAATTAAAAATTAACATCCGAAATGTTTGTAAGCGCATAAATTCCGAACGAATGAACAAAATTGGATAACAATTTTTTTTCTTTGAGCTATAGCTTAATGAAATTTAGGTGGCAGGCGAGATGTTTGAAAACTGAATGTGAGGGAATGAATGTATGGAATGCGGGAGGGAGTGGGGGTGGGGAAGAGGGAGGATAATTGATAAGTTCAACCGCTACAGTAATTTCCCGTAATACCATGCGAGCGAAGCCGCGGGGAAAAGCTAGTATTGTGAAGGAATATTTCGATGGTATGCAAATCCTTGTTCGATCGGTAACTCAATTAGCCGCGTATCACAACGAGATAATTGTCACTTAACGCGGCTTCTTGCTGATAATTGAATATTACGCAAGCGCACACCGCCAATTTGGTAAAATTCTCACCTACCTGCCCTTCTATCGGAAAGTTATGTTTTTTAATTATTCGTAATTAGTAAGAAGCAAGACTATGGAGTGGGTGGTGCTCGCTTCTATAACACCTGTCGCTTTCAAGATAAAGCGAAGATGTAATATATTATAACGTGGGGCGTTAGTTAGATTTCTTACTGTTCTATTACAATTTAATCTACCCTTTCAAACTTTTAAGATTTTCGTCTTTATCCGAAGATGTATTATCATTTATCATAGTTCGTGAAAAGTGTCTCTTACTTTAATTAATAGTAATTTATTTTGTGATGTGTGTTATGTACGTTTATTAATATAAAACTCTTTTTTTTTAATTTTCTCAACTCGATTTATTGATAATGTATGAAATTCATAGAACTCCATTTTTTAATAATCTTAATATATCGGATGTTATTAATACCCTAGCGACTGTACGGTGAAAATTAATACGGTTAAACTCTGACGCCGCGCCATATGAAACCATCTGTGTACGTTAAGTATGTGACTTAAGCTACTATCGTAATAGAACCGAATTACATCAGGTAGCTAATAATGCCAAAAGATGGCACCACTTATGTTAACTTCAGGAACGTCGGCTGGCAGGCGTAAGTACTCTAGAATTTGCATTTTCATTAATCTCACCAGTCTGGATACGGATTGTGACTAAGCTGCTGTAGCGTCGTCTGCCGCCCGCAGGGCCTAGCAGCAAAAACCTAAGGAGCGGGTTTTTAACTGCTAGTCAAAATTAATGTTTCTTTGTTTGTCCCTTACGCGTTAACTTTGGTGATTTGTTGTACAACGCCCGTGAAGGTTTCTATATATAATTGTGAGCTCTGGCGTTGTGAAATTTAAATATACAACAGATGGCGCGCGAGTAGCAGCGCGAGGGAAAGGGCGCGGAAATGGAACGGGACGCCTGGAAAAGGACACGCAGTACAGAGGTGGGGGACGAAGGAGGAGAGGAGGGAGGGATTCCAAAGGATATATAGGAGCGGTAGGGGAGAGCATGGGGTAAATTAAGAAAATCCATCAGCTGTATCTAGATAGCCGAGCCTCCAGACGCCTCCTATCTGGACTGCCCGGGCTTCATCCTCGTAGGCAAATTTAGACCCAAGGGAGGTGTGTGTCTCTACAGTCGAGCTGACGTCAACTGTGTGCGTCTGTTGAATCTGGAAATCTCCAGATTCGACGTAATGTGGGTGCGCGTCAATCTTGCCAGTACGGTAAGGTTTTATGCGTGTCTATACCGCTCACCTAACCTTAGCGAATCAGACACGTCCGAGCTCTTCAAACATTTAAGCAACACTATTGATGACCTCTTGCCCCGCTTCCCTACGGCAGAGTTTGTGGTCCTGGGGGACTTCAATGTTCATAACGAACCTTGGTTGAAGTTCTCGGGATCAACAGACTCGGCTGGACGACAAGCGGAGTCCTTTGCCCTTTGCCACGGACTGGAGCAAATGGTTCAGGAGCCTACAAGGGTTCCTGATGTCCAGTCTCACCGCTCTAATCTGTTAGACCTGTTTTTAACCACTGTGCCACACGGTTACAAGATTGACGTCACAGCGCCTTTAGGATCGTCGGACCACTGCCTGGTGACGTCATCAATCCCCGTAACCTTCAGACCGCCAAACGAGAGGCTGAAAAGAAAAGTGTGGCACTATAGGTCTGCAGATTGGTTCGGTCTGCGGGCACATTTTAATGCTTTCCCGTGGTCAGCTGTCTGTTTTCGGACTTCGGATCCCTCAAGATGTGCCCAGGAAATTGGTGAAGTCATCACGTCCGCGATGGATGGCTTCATCCAATCCACTATTAAGGAAACTGGTGTGGGCTCAAAGCCGTGGTTCAGTCGACAATGCTCTGAAGCAGTGCGACGAAAAAACGCGGCTTACCGAGCCTACAACACATCTCGAATGTCCGAAAACAGAATATTATACAACCAAATTGCAAAGGAAAGTAAGAGAATCATCAATAGGTCGAAATTCGAGCACGACCTGCAGGTCAGCAGAAAGCTGGCTGCCTGCCCGCATGGTAGCAGAGCGTTCTGGTCGCTTGCGGGCTCTATAGGTCGCAATTTCTGCAAACCCAGTCTGCCACCTCTTACCAGACCTGACGGCTCTCTAGCAAATACCGCCGCCGAAAAGGCTAACTTATTAGGCAAAATGTTCGCGGAAAACTCGACCCTCGATGACCAAGGTGCTATCCCGCCGTCGGTTCCTCACTGCGGTTTTCGTATGAAAAAGCTGAGGATTCGGCATCGGGATGTACTCCAAGTCTTACGAGGGCTTGATGTTAATAAAGCTAGTGGGCCTGACGGAATACCTGCCCTGGTATTGAAGAGGTGCGCTGCAGAAATAGCTCCAATTTTGACGAAGCTTTTCAAAATGTCCCTGAAGTCTGGGTCTGTGCCCTCTGGTTGGAAAAAAGCGATCATTCACCCTATTCCAAAGAAAGGTGACCGCTCTAACCCGGCCAACTACCGCCCCATAGCGATCACATCTGTTCTGTCAAAAGTGATGGAACGTGTGGTCAACGACAAACTACTCACATACCTCGAGAAGAACAAAATTATTAACGACCGTCAATACGGATTCCGGCGGAACCGCTCGTGCGGTGATCTTCTCGCGTATGTGACACATGTTTGGGGGCGGTGCCTGGAACGCTTTGGTGAGACCCAAACCGTTGCACTGGATATTTCCAAGGCCTTTGACCGGGTTTGGCACCGAGGGCTTGTCAACAAACTGCCTTCTTACGGACTTCCCGCTTCCTTGTGTACGTGGATTGCCGACTTTTTGAGGGAGAGGTCGATTCAGGCGGTTGCTGATGGTTTCACCTCTTCCTCGCATTCGATAAATGCTGGCGTCCCACAGGGATCGGTTCTGTCTCCGACTTTGTTTCTGTTGCACATCAATGACCTCTTGACATGTGCACCGATTCATTGTTATTGACAGTACAGTCCATGATAGCTTTTTGTTTGACAAGCCCCCAAAGGGCTCACAAATCCCAATGGCTCGGAGGGCTTTGAAACAAAGAATGGACGGTTACCTCGAGAGTGTTTTCTCTTGGGGTAAGAATAACCTCGTCGAATTTAATGTTTCAAAGACCCAATCATGTCTGATTACGTCTAAAGGGGATCGGAATGATAATCTAGTCTCCTTCAACGGAAGCAATCTCCCGAACAGGCCTTCCATTGATATGCTTGGTGTAACTCTAAGTGACCAGCTCAGGTACGGGGGCTCCATCGAAGCCAGAGTTAAGTTAGCCTCTCAGAAACTGAGCGTACTGTACAGGGCCCGCAGATACTTTAATAGTACACAACTGCTAACCCTGTACAAATCGCAAGTGCGCCCCACGGTTGAATTTGGCAGCCACCTCTGGTCTGGAGTCCCAAAATACCTGAAAAAAACCCTCGACTCTGTGCAGAAACGGGCGGTCCGTTTGATAGATTCTCCTAACTTAACAAATGGACTGCAATCTTTAGAGCACAGGCGTCAGGTGGGAATGCTGTCCTTGTTCTACCGGTATTACAATGGAAGATGCTCCGAGGAACTAGCGTCACTGATCCCCCCGGCACCGGTGCATAGTCGGGAAACACGCCAAACACGCGCTCAACATTTGTACACGGTTGACATTAGTCACATGAGAACGGGTCGTTTCTACGACTCGTTCTTGAGTTCAACAGCCCGGCTGTGGAACGATTTGCCGGCTTCTGTGTTTCCTCCCTCCTACAATATGGGTCTCTTCAAGACCCATGTTCACTCCTTCCTCTCCTCAACAGCACCCTCCACACAGCATCTCCAAAGATGACATAGGCCCTGAGGGAAATTATTTCCCTCAGGGCCTCCTGTGTGGAGTTAATATAAAAAAAAAAAAAAAAAAAATATGGCCTGCTCACTCGTCGCAAAACCTTCAGATTTATTCGTGTGCGCACCAAAAAATATTGTATATCCGAAAGCATTTCCATGAACAGAATTAAAACAAAAACATTTTATTTCTTCGGCGGCGGTGCAACCCACGCCGGGTACTCGCTAGCTTAAAATAAATCAAATTTAATAATGTTATAATTAAGTTGTGCAAGTTTTATTTTAATTTATTATTGTGAAAGCTGAATCGGCATTCAAAGCCATTATCAAATTTAGCTAAATCACTTGGACTACATAACTGGTTATATATTATATATATATATATATAATATATATATAACTAAGTATAACTAATAAGTTCAAACTTCTAAACACATAACCTAACATAATTTCATATCTATATTTTGTAAATCTTATTGTAATTCCTCCATCTTGTTATCAGGTACATGTTACACCTTTCAATGCTACTAACATACCTACTTATCTCATACTCTGTAAATCTTAATATATTATATGTTACCAGGTTAATTCGGTAAATCCGATTATAATATATGCTACCAGATTACATTTTCTACTTTGCCACAAAAAAAATGTATGTGTACTTATATTTAAATATATTAAATACATTTTCTTTATTACACAACTTAGTTTCAGAGAAAAATTAAACTTATTTTTCTTTTTTTCTTTTTGTTTTTGTTAGGTAATTAATCACATTTCAGGAATAATATGAACTAAACATGTCAATTTGTCTGTCCTGGAACGGGAAACTTTCCTAGTTGGACAGGCAAAACTCCTAATGTGTAATTTGTACTTTCATTTGTATCTATCTATAAATAAATAAAAGAAATAAATAAATAAACTGGAATTTTTAAAAAATCAGAGTGTGCAGATCGCACGCGGTAGAAATGAAACCTTCAGTAAACTAAAGTAGACAAGAGTGGGGAGGCTACGAAGCACAAAGAGGAGACTGATAGGCTACGAAGCACCACACAAAGAGGAGACCAATTATACTATCTCATTCTCTCTCAGGCTAAATCCTATAGATGTATATGTTTGTCTCTTTTTAGTGTCGCTATTTTCGTTTCATCGAGTTACAAATCACAACGGTTCTTAAGAAGTTTTCCTTCAATAATCAATTAAATAAGTCATCTCCTTGTTGCCTAACCACAATTCTAAAGGCAGAAATTGTCAATACTATCTTTAAAGATATCCATTACAAAGGAATACGAACTACGTCTCTGGATAGGTGTTCTCAAATGTTCCAATTCATCCAAAGTTGGAATACTCAAAATAATAATGTCGATTATTATTTTTCAAAACGCGGTGGACTCAACTTAACTCCAGCCGTGTATCCAGTCGCTGGACTGTGCAAAACTCAGTTTCCCGACTAACCTACTCCGTACACCATATACAACAGTGTTTCCTTTTGACTGCAGTAAGGCATAACGTTCCTGTCAGTAAGTTGAATAGTCGGTCTTGTGAGTGTTGTGCACACTCCGAGTTCCAACTTGTAATAAGCGAGTTGAGGGTTGTGTAGGACACGAGTGTCCCCCCAATGTGGGCCCGCCACCGGCCACCCGCTACCCGCCTCACATATACTCTCCACTGCAGAGTAAGTACGTAGGGCGTCGCATCGAGGCAAGCGGGGCAGTAAATGTCACTCGTTTATTGTTCATAACTTCATGAGCGATGTTAGCTTTATGAAACTATTGTTTATCGTACTCAAGAAAACTTCGCAGAACCCTGCATTTAATTAAATGTACAGCGGTAAAAGTAAGTCTCGATCGCGATTCAATGCAAATTCCGAATGGGAATCTATGGCGAGCGATATGGTGAAATAGGCCAATCCCATATGTATTATGAGATTATAGCGCTCGTGTGCCATTACCATAAATCATGTTTCACAAAATCCAGTGTTGATTGGCGTACCGGCTGATAGATTTTCACGGTCAAAAATATAATAGCAATTTATTTTTGAGGCATTATTCCGTGTTGCGCTACCTCCTTATTAGCCATTTTCTCTTATCACCCAGTTCGATTAATCCATAGCTTACGGGACACCTGTAAATACACATATACTTATATATTAATTTTTCGAAGAAAACATCTTCTAAAAGGTTGTTACTTTGTGATGTCATTATTTATTTATTAAAAGAAAATAACTTAAGTTATTTTCTTTTAATAAACTTATATATTCTTAACTTAAGTTATTTTCTTTTAATAAACTTATATATTCCTCTTTACCCAGAATACTAATGGAAGGAAACAATTACACCAAGTTAGCGGACATCCTCAGTTTATCTTTAAACAAATATAAAATATTGTTACTGAGGCAGTTCAGTTTTGTAGAATAAATATTGTATTTCCTACCATTCGTATGTAAAAGCCCTGAAAAGGGGCGTTAATCAATAAATAAATAGATTTTTTTTTTCATTACATATTCACTTTATTTATTAGTTTATTCCTGGAATTAATACGGATGGCGTAATGTTGAAACAGAATATCCGCCAAACAGAATATCAACAAACAGCGCTCCTGTATAGGAGTTGTTAAAATAACCCAAATTACCTTTTTTACGTGAAAAAATTTAAAATCAAAAAAATATCCAGAATATAAACAATGAATTTAAAATGAACACCGAAAAATAAAAAAACACATACGTGCAACAAAATATATGCGTTCTTTTTTGTTAATAAAAAAGGTAGTCACAGAATTAATATTGAAGAGCTTTTACGTGTTGTCAATTCCTTGATGCGCCGCCACTCGCACAGCACTGACTGTGAGAGCAAACCTCAATTATTCATCATCAAGTTTACAAATTCATTTTCATCGCAGTTTAAAATGGTAATCAGAGAACACTGCGCCCGCAGAACGTAAAGTTCGTAAACAATTCCCCACAACCTTTGATTGTGATTACGCCCGACCCAACGTCAGAAGCAAAATACAGCAATCAACTGAACGCTTATAACTTACAACCCACGAGTTGATTGCAAACAGTTTTATGTTAAAATTTTGATGGGCGCGTAATAAAGATCGATTTGAAAAATATGTCCAGTTACATGATTAAATATTGAACTAGAATTAATAACACCCTCTTCAAGATGTTCGCAAACATTTTTATTCAGCCGAAATAAAATTTGATTTCCTGATAATTATGTGTATTTTCGGAATTTTATCCTCCCACGAAAGTGTAAGTAAAAAAATAAAATCAAGTGTGCAGTTCCCATGCGGTAGAAGTGAAACCTTTAGAAAACTAAACTTCGCGAGAATGAGACGAATGCAGAGTATCGATAGTAGGATAATTGTAGGTTTTTTTTTTTTAATATTGTTACCAAATTATTTTACATTTTATGCTACGAAGCAACATTATCTCGCAGACTTAATCCTATATATGTATGTGTTTGTCTCTTTTTAGTGTCGCTCGTTTCTGTTTCATTGAGTTTCAAATCACAACGGTGTTACAGAATTTTCACTTAAAATATATTTTTTTATATTACCTTCACACATGAGGCTCTAAGGAAAATAATTCTCCTCAGGGCCTATTTCATCTTGAATTCATCTGGAATTTCTGGAAAGGAAATGGGTATTAGGGGTGTGTAGAAATCTGGGGTTAGTGTGTCCAGGAGTGACGGACGGATGATTCCAGCACTGCGGTGCAAGGCGATGTTCGGAGAGAGCTCTGCTGGAGAGGTCAAATGGTCTTCGTCAACCAGTCTCTCCCATTCGGTCTGTCCGCCAAAACCCGGACAAACATTACCTCTAAGCGTAGCGAACTCCTAGGAACGACCTAGATGACAGAGGTTTTGGTTATCCAATAAATGATTCGCGGGACGCAGTGCGCGAAACCCACCTCCCAAATTGTAATTGTCTTTACTCAAATCCAAGATGATGCTAAAAAATTTAAACAATCTTTAGTAGCAAAAAACCGTACATATACGTGAGAAAAATACATGCCATATGAAAGGTTATTGCCGCAACCGGGATTTGAACACCTCTCTATGATCTTGGCTATCGGTCATCAGACCCTTCGTGTTGCTCCATTGCATAATGGTGTCTCAATATTTACCAAAAAAAATTATCCGTCAGTTAACTCAGATTTCAATTTTGCTTACATACTCTAATATTTAAAATACACTCTTAACATATTTTTAATTATTATGATGTCAGTTATCAAAAATAGTTAAAGCCATTTCAGCTATCTTTTTTATTCTATTACCAATTAATAATTTATTTAACCAATGCAGCGACAGTGCAATTTAAAACTTTTTTCTCCGATTGCTCGACATTTTAATGTGATCATTTTGAATATTTTCCGCCCAAATTAAAAAAAATCATACCTCCGAATTTTAATATAGAGACATACAAACTGATTATAGTTCTATATAGCCAATTAATTCATCTGTATTTCGTTGATTATCAAAAATTCTTAGGATTTATAAAAAAAATATTATAAAATCGTAAACTTCTACTTAATTACTTACAAATAAGGGAAAATTTGCCAAAATTGGCAGCAAAGCAATCCGAGGTATTTTAAATGGTGCCATATTGTGGCAAAAAGCGCTCCAGTGGTTAGATCAGTTCAGCTATGCAGGGTGTTCGGGATAAATATCATTAACTTTGGGAGGTGATTCCACATGATGTTAGGAGTAAAAAAGATTTGCAACTTTTTCCGAAATTCCATTTTTTTCCAAACAAAAAGACATACTTACTAAAAATCCTTAGTTTTAGGTACAAACTTACCCGATAAATTTGCTGTAAGCTTGCCGGGCACGATTGTAGCAAAGTTGCATGGTTGTGATTGGCCCGTATCCATGGAAACCGCTTGTAAACAATAACAGACCGAGAGTTTGACGTTTACAATGAATTGATAGTCTTATCTTACCGGATGTATTTCGTATAGGACGAAACCGGCTCGCATATCGTGGGTGTTTATTATTTACTTTGTTCGTGAGTTCAAAGTTCCGACGTACGTAATTCGTGTGAAAGCAATCTGAAATAATGCAAATTTTTGAAGTGAAAACATCTTTAGCACCATTGTGATTTGAAACTCGATGAAACGAAAAGTAGCGACACTAAAAAGAGACAAACACATACATCTACAGGATTTATTCTGCAAGAGAATGAGGTAGACTAATCGGCGTCATCATTGTGCAGTGCTTCGTAGCCTGTCGGCCTCCTCTTTGTGCGGTGCTTCGAGAATAAAATGTAAAATAATTGTTAAATTTGGTTACTTTATTATATATAATAAATAATCTTAACCTTTTTTATATGAATACCGCACAAGAGTCCTAACTGCTTCCGTCTGGAGCCAGTGAGACTATGGTATCCTCAATTGGGGTATGTTGTAAGACTGAAGGTAGTGGGGGAGGGAAGGATAAGGGGAAGATGAAAATGAAGAACTACCTGGCTTTTCAGATCTGGTCACGAAACGCGTCTAAAGCCATTTCAAGCAACGTTTCGATTCTTAATGGTGGTCTTACACCAGGGCGATGCTGAGACTATCTTCCACTCTGGAACGTGCCGCAAATATACTATATATTATTTTAAATGATTTAATTGTGAATAACACAAAAAAATCAAAAAAAAATTATTTGCCACGCCAGGATTCGATCCCGGATTGGATTGCGAGTCAAGAGCCTTACCGCTAGACCACTATATTCCATACTTTCAAAATTATCGTCACGGCTAGCAGTATTGTCGGGGTCTACGGAGACTTCACGGCATGGTGTGTGAGAGAGACGCGAGAAAATTATTGCGTTTTAGCTTTACCTTTAAAATTGTAACCTTTGGAGGAAACAGACCCACGTACATTGTGTATCTCATCTTTTGAAAGAGCTGCAGCATCATTGTGATAAAAACGTATGTTTATTGCCTTTTTTTGTGCCGCCACGGTACCGCAATCGTGGATCGTCACGGTAAAATAAAAGCGCTTACTGGTTCCATCCTACGTCACCAATTCAGAAAGTACAATAATAAAGTGGAGCTGCCCATGTAACGGGATACTAGCACAGCGAATAGCCTCCGAGATGGATTTACGAGCAATTAGATAACTGTGGTGTCAAAGTGCCAGGCAGAGACAGGTTACGAGGTGTGTTTTACGGCCTGGAAAATGCATTTAAAGTAATTACAAATGCACGGGAGAGCTGATTCGTTTCATTATATGCGAAATACCTACGACATTTTTGGTGGCTACATAATGTTATTATTTGATAGCAATTTAATTATTACAATAACCACGTACAAATTACTTGAATTAGAAAATAATAATTAATATTAAAATGTTACTATTTTTTATATATTTTATCAATCGAATTCAAATCTATATATGTATATAAAATCAAAATATGTTTGCTTCTCTCTATGTACGCGTTGCTAAACCATTCAACCGATTGCGATGAGACTTTGGGGATTTGATGTGCACATGCCCGCGATGGTTTCTATATACAATAGTGAGTACTGGCGTCATGAAATTATGCGTTGCTAACCGTTTATCCGATTGCGATGAAACTTTGGGGATTTGATGTGTGCATGCCCGCGATGGTTTCTATGTATAATAACGAGCTCTGGCGTCATGAAAATGCGTTACTAAACCGATTGCGTGGAAACTTTGGTGAGTTGTTGTGAGCACGCCCGCGAAGGTTTCTATATATAATGGTGAGCTCTGGCATATTGAAATTTATATGAAAAAATTGCAATAGGTGGCACGTGAGCTGTTTGAAAACTGAATGTACCGGGACTGAATGTATGAAATGCCGGAAGGGGGAGGGGAACTCGATAGGGGGGAGTGGGAACGCGGGAGAGGAAGGGGAGGCGGAAGGGGAATGGACGAATGGGAAAGGACACGCAGGAAGAAACAATTTCTTTATTAAGTGGCATAGCAACGTATGCCGGGAACTCACTAGTATATAATAAAATACAAATTCTTACAAACATAATGTAAGACTAGAATGGATCAGACACCAATCCGCGGTGAAAGACAATCTTTCATTTAGAAAACTTTGTGCGAAAAAGTGTGCGTATAAACTGACATTACCGCGAGCCGAGCCATGAGTTATGGGAAAGGAATTAAGCCACCCCAAGCGGCGTTTGGCGGCATTTGCGGTTGCTTCGTTCCTTTCCCATAATTCGAGGATCAGCTCGCGTTCATGTTCGCAAATGTGTAAGACTAGAATGGATAAGATATCAATCCGCGGTGAAAGACAATTTTTCGTAAAGTAACTTCTTGTAGCCGTTTTGAGTGATCATCATCAAACAGTATTAAAGCCTTCCGTCTGCATGGTTGAATTTCAGAAACCGACTTCGATTGCATGTCTGACGCCACGCCCTGCGCTCCGAGCGACAAATAACATCTGTATAGTGGAATTTCAAACGAAGCTACCATTGCAATCCGGTTTAAAATTCAAAAATTTGTCACAAGATGTCGCCACTTCCGTCGGCAGGTTGGTGTGGACGTGCCCCAGGCAAGTATAAGTACTACAATTTAGTGAACTAGCATTATCCCTCCGAATATGGAAAGATTGACGGTAATACTCAGTTAGTCAGTTGTATCAAGCGGATATATATTACATGTGACGTCATTGCCTACCTCGGTTACTTTGTCCCGGTGACTATCACTAGATGACAGTGGATCCGAGGAACAGGCTATTTTTGGAACCAGTTCCTATTGGATTTATTAAGTGGTCACAAACACTAACTGGGCGAAGTTAAACGCTACATTAAATAATTTTGGAAATTGTGAATGGATGGATCCATTTAATCTTTATAACCACTCCAAACGTATTAACAACCTAAAATTAATTCCGATTGCGTGCGGTGAAATCCGTTTGATTAATAACGTGCTCATACATAATAAACGAACGAAAAAGCAGAAGGCATTTCTATGAACGGGGCTTCGGGCTCTCTGTGGGAAATATTGGAGGCTTCAGATTGTAGCATTAGTCGACTTATTAGCAATATTACAGGGAGGGGAAGTGAGAGTACGGAGAGAAGGCGTTAAGTATGATAAAGAGATATGACAAGCGATGATTGAGAATTCAGAACACGTTCGTGAAATATGCGCTCGATTGCTTTCCCCCTAATGTTATTTTAGTGGTAAAGTTTCCCTGAAAAGGCTTTATCGAAAGAAAAAAGTTGTTTCGTGAGGCCTTCTATCCCCTTTTACCGGAAAATAGGAGAAATAATCCATCACCACTACAAAATTTTTGAAGAGGGATGATTTTTTCATTTATTTAAGTTACCACACATGTTCGCAGTTGACCAGTGAAAGATATCGGTAGTGCGAGCCACATGCTGTGATCCGCTTCATATTCGTGGAAGGAATAACACCTACCGAAATTTTTTGATGAGTTGGTGCAAAAAATCGAAGAATCTGTTCGCGAAGACCGCCGATTGACAGTGGGTGAAATTTCTGCGATGTTTTCACAACTCTCCAGAACTCTCTTATACGAGATACTCACAGAAAAGCTGGGATACCGGAAACCTCAAAACAGCTGACAAAGCAGCACAAGAAAAAAGGGGTCAATAACGACCACGAGTTTCTCGAGCATCTTGGATTGAAAAGTGAGGTTTTTCTGAACTCTTTTGTGACTGGAGATGAAACGGAGGTGGCTCATCACACGCCTGAGACGAAAAGACAGTCATCACAGTGGCATCACACCAATGCCCCGTCTGCCTAAAATTCAAAACTATAATTTTAGCAAAAGAATCATGGCCTCAGAGTTTTGGGACCGAAAAGATATCATTTTCCCATCAAATTTCTGCCTCTGGAGACAACCATCAATGCACAACGGTGAGACCCTAAAAAACTCAAAAAGAACATTCAAACAAAAGAAGGGGAATGCAGAGTAGAGGAGTGTGCGACAACGCCCGTCCTCACACATCCGTAGCCACCAAGGGGCTCCTGGACTCATTTGGTTGGGATGTTTTGAACAACCCCCAAGTCCTCTAACTTGGCGCCTTTAGATTATCATCTTTTCACCTCCCTGAAGGCACACATTGGTGGAATTAAATTTTCAACTCACGAGCAAGTGCAAAAAGTGGTTCTGAAGTGGGGAAAAGAGCTGGCGAGAGAGTTCATCGAGGAGGGCATAAAAAAGCTTGTATCACGGCTCACCATATCCATTGAACGGGATGGCGATTTTGTGGATAAATAGTCAACAAGTGGATCATCAAATCAACCAAAATAAAAAAAAAATTCAAGAACATTCTTTATAAAAAATATAAAAATCTAGTACACTAACTTTCTGAAAATGCCTCGTATATTGGTTGGTTGTGGCCTTTACATAGGTTTCGGCTCCATGCGACGGCATCATTTACCTGATCAGAAAGGCTATTCCCTATAAATTTGTGATAAGAGATCGTTCTCCCCGCGAGAAGTGCTGTCAGATTTGTGTGATTTTGAACAATCGTGCATACTTGCAGGAATTCGTGTTTAAAACGACCCAAACTAAAATACGTGACAGCTCACAGCTGAAATTTTGACATCGGCCGATGGAAAAAGCAAATAACAGCCGTAGAAAATCACACAAATCTGACAGCACTTCTCGCGGGAGAACGATCTCTTATCACATATTTTAGGGAATAGCCTTTCAGACAAAACTAGTTGCCAATTAATCGATTGCACTGAAAACTTCATCGGTTCAGGCTATTTTCAACATGACCCCAAAGGCCACATCGTAATTAGTTAACATGACAAAGATCGTATCACAAAATACCTTTTATTTAAATTGTGAGCAATGAAGGAATGAATTGTAAGTAAGGAATTCATTGTCTGACTGTGCGAACCTTCACTTAATCATTTTCCTTACGAAAAAATAAGCCTCATGAAACGATAAGAAATAATTTCACTTATTAACTTTTTGTTGGGACTCCTTAATAACGGGGCATACCTGTTGTAATTTGATAACCCAATTAATAACTAGTTAGTCTGGGATTAATGTTGGTGTGTCCATTTACCGAGTCATTAAACATCTACCAATTTCACGTTATGTCCCATGTTCCAACACTTTAAGCCTTGTTTATTTCATCTATATAATCATTTTTAACACAGCCATGTATGTACCTGCCCCGTGCACGTATAACGTACATGGCTTATCCAGGATATATAATATTAAAAAACCGCTCGATGTCTATTTCAGCAATCTAAATAAGGCAGTGGTCAAACAACCCCAAGATATACGCAGGGGAAATACTTAAACAGCCTTACTTATAAAAATACACTTCCAAACCAACTTTAATGGATTTTTTTTTAAACGTTGAATAAAGACTGTACACTTACTTTTTTGAATTGTTACTAATAAGAAATATTTCACTCGATCTAGCAACGTCATTGTTTCATTCATACTGTCCAGCACGGGGAAACACTTCAAATTCCAACATGAACAAACTTCAAACTTTCCAAAACAAAGTCATCCGTACAGCCCTGGGCGCCCCCAAGTGGTTGAGGGTTTCCCAACTCCACAACGACTCAGAAGTCCCATTATTGAAAAACCACATCGTAAGCCTCGCGGAAACTTTCTATGCGGGAATCCCCACCCACGACAACGCGTCCATAAACTGTCTCACCCAGTACGACATTAGCGAAAAAACAAAACATAAGAAACCCAAACAAATCCTCCGAAAAATCCCTCCCCCCATATTGCAGCCATGTACCCCCCTTGCAAATAACAATTAAAAAACACGAATAAATTCATTTTTCCTACAAACATAATTTTTTAAATTATAAACTCATGATGAAAGAGAAAGGGGCCTTTTTTGGCCCGGAGCTCTGTATGCCAGTATATTCAAAAGTTCAAAAAATACTGTCCAGCATCTGGTCCTCTAATATCATTGCTATTTTTCTGTCACAAATTGTTGTTGTGGTTTACATCCTGTTTTAGTTTGTAATTTCTTTTCTAATGACCAATTCAATCTTATATTCAAGTAATCAATATATTTACTATTATTTGTTTTTTTCGTCAGTTTCAATATTGTCAGGTGTTGAATTTAGTTGGTTATCCTGAAAAAGTGCAGCATGAGTTTAATAAAACTTCCAAGAAAGTAATGTTATTTGATCATATAAAAGCCTTGTTAGTGTGTAAATAAATAGAAATTCGAGAATTCAACGTTTAAATTATGCAAAAATGAATTCAAAATGTCAGATTTTTTCGGTTATTGTAGGGGAATATTCATAATATTTTTGTTATAATTTTTAATTGCATGAAAGTGATAAAAAGTAAAATGACAGTTTTGCTGCAAATTCCTTAAATAAAAGGGTGGCGTTTTTGTTTTCATTTTGAATTTTATCGAAATTTTTCAACGTTTTATTTTAAAATGTTTGGGGTAAGCTTTTTTCAACTTTTAACATTTTTGAAGCTTAAAATATTGCAAATTTTATACACTAACGTTTATTTAAATACAAAAGTCTTAAAGATAATTTTATCTAGTTTTTAAAATGGTTTTTTGTTTCTACGACATCTTCAAAATTAAGAAATATATATCACATTTAAAATACCTTGGAATAATACCGAAATTCTTTGAGAAATTATTAATAAAATAAGACAGCATATACAACAGATAAACTACCCTTTTTGGCTGGATAGGCAATGAATATATCTTTTCATTAACTATTTTTGTCAGTTTTTAAATAGTAAGGTTTTCACGTTCACAGTCATTTATCAATTGAATAAAATATTCACAACGATTTTTAGTAAGGCTAAAAGTGTATTCTGTCAGTTAATTGTGCGCGTTTTGTTTTTATATGGGAGATTCTTGACGAGACAAATACAAAAAAATATTCCATCAACAATTGAATGATATTTTTCTAAACCAGAATCGATCGAACAAGTCGATCAAACATGAAGCAAAGTGAAATGGCTGTTGCTAGACAATAACTTTCCTTTGTTCCGCCTCCGACTACTCAATGCAGAATTTTTTCTTTAAGTCTTCAGGTATTTTACCTCTATTATTCAACTAACTTTCTTTGAGGCTTCACTGGGTGGTTGGCTAATGGACACGAAAGCTGGGTGTGGCTTATATCAGGCTGAATGCAATTTACATTTTGTATTGGTACTTGCCAAATACAAACATTTTGAATGAGAATCAAACCAAAAACAGATACTACGACAGGATCTTTCTGTTATTCCATGAACTCCATTTTAACTACCTTCGTATTCTAGTAAAGTTAGGCTAATCTCTTCGAAATGTTAACTATTCTCTTGAAACGTCTTGACATAAAGGAATATATTTTCATTTTACATACTTGTATGGTCGGTCTACTTTGTTATCTACCTTTTTCTCTCTTTTCGGCTCTACAACATTACTTACCGCACAAGGAATGTGAAGGGGCAGTCACATGATTCACGAATCTTTCATTTCTATATTTCATTTCGCCTCTTTTCCTCGAAGTGACACGTCTGAACGTGAAATGAAACGAAAGCGGTGAGAGATAGTGCCGAGTGAAGCGTTTAGTTCCAACATTGTTAGATATTGGTTTTCACTCGCGCGCGGAATGACGTCATGAAACGCGAAGTGAAATGTGTGAACACGCATTCACTCCGTCATCAGTCGGCCGAGCATTTTGTGCTGAAAGCAATGCAGCACGCGAAACGTCAAAATGTCTACGCCTACGGCCAATTTTTTCATTCGTTTTTCGAAATAACTCATAAAGGTCTCATAAAAATCGTTGTTTCTCCCTTACTATCATAGTGAAAAATATAGTCTAAACGGTATTGGAAAGAAAAAACAACATGCTATAAATTCAATTTAACGATTTACCATAAAATAATTTAAATGCACACTTTTATTATCGAAAATTGAAAAAAAAATTATGGAACTTTGTGAATTTTTATTTATTTATTGACGCCCTATTGGGCTTTTACATGTACAATACAAATTTTATTTATAACAACAGTATGAATTATTTTTAATATGAAACGACAAAAAAGTGAGGTAACGGAAACGTTTATATTTTATTTGTGTAATAAAAATTGTATGTGTATAATTTTTTTTTCGTTATCAGTAATTTTAGTTATGAAAAACGAAAGGAGAGCCATTTTCAAAACTTTTAAAAGTTTTAATTAAAAATTATTCTCTTCAAAAAATTACGTGGTTATTTCTAATAATAAAATTTCTAAGCGTATTTAATCATCTTTTAAAAACAGTATGGAACCATATGGATTTTATTGCAAAGCGGAAGATTTGCAATAAAATTTATCTGATCTGATTCACTGACAAAATATGGTCGAGGCCTGGTGGGTTATTTATTCGTGATGTGAACATGTTTTTTTCAATTTTTTTAAATATATGTAAGATTATTAATCTGTATTTAAACGTTCCTAATAAAAAAAGTTCAATATAATACGCATGTCTAGTTTATTAATACTTTATATTATTTTGTTGAAATGTTTTTGTTTTAAGATGCTAGCTAAACTCTTGATTTTATGAAACTGTTTACTGCATGCATGCATATACGTTTGTGTATGTATTTGTGTATGTATGTTATGTTTGTGTGTATGTGTTTATATGATTAATATGTACATGTATATGCGTATGTTTGTATCTATGTGTTCATGCACGCATATTTATGTACCCGTCTCAGAACAGACATCGTCTAGTGAGACGGGTTACATACTTTTTTGTATAATATTTTTACTTTAATAAACGCCCGGGTTGCCGGCAAATAAAAATAATAAAATCAAATAAAAAATTATGTTTTGCAACATTAAAAAAATGATAAGGAGGCTTGGCTGTTTTTTTTTTTTTTTAATTTAATTGTTTCAGCAAAATTGCGTAAGATCAGGGCATCCGCCACCATCCGCGTTTTCAAATGATCACAATTCAAATTATCACAAAGGAATTCTAGCGCGTGCGACTGCGCTCGGCGACGATGTAGCGGGAATGGCCAAGTGAACGCTCATTTTTTCTACATGCAGTGAAATGAAGGTGGAACGTTTGCTCGAGTAAACCTCCACCCGAGTGATGCGTCTGATAGCCGCGTAAGAAGATATGTATGTGGAACCGAGCCGGTCATGTGGGAAAATAAAATTTTAAAAAACATACAACTTTCTCCGATATACGAGCGCTTCCCTCTATAAAAATATCTGCCCGTAAAAGGGTATCCCGAAACGATAAAAAGAGGCTTGAACGGAAATATTTCCAGAATTTCAATAATCTCAAATATACGCACTGGAAATATCGTAAAAAATGAAGGTTTCGCGCGAAGATCGAACACAAAATTTACACCCGTATACTTCATAAAAAGTTTCCTTTCCCCTACAATATATGCCTTATTACACGTAATAACATAGCTACTATGATCAAAGGCCAGAAGAAATTTCCGTCGAATGTCAAAGCTTGTGATGATATATTACAAATAATTTATTTTGCCGTCTGTCAATCGATTATTGAATATGGTATCATAACATGGGGAGGTGGCACTGCATCTGCTCTAGACCCAATCATTAAGGCACAGAAAACTATTATAAAATTAATCCTTAGGCTTCCTCTAATTAAAGACTCAAACTTAATCTTTAATAGCATTAATGTGTTTGATGTTCGGCAGAAATATGCAAAAACAATCCTCACTCATCTATACACAAATATACATAAATACTATGGAAAAAGATTAAATACTCGACTTAATACTACAATAACTAAGACTTACTACAAATTCCCATAACGCATACTACTTTTGGTCAACCATACTTCAGATACCCCGCAACAAGACTTTACAACATTCTTCCAGATTTAATAAAAAAAGGGACTCACAAATTTTTTTTAAAATGAACATAAAAATTTGGATTAAAAGTAATGATAGGGCCTTTGCTGGTGCACTCACCCAAATCCGAAATTACTAATGGTACCAATGTATTGATGGTTATTATTTGAAAGCATTATTAATGCAACCAATATACCAAGTGTAGGTATGTTCATAAGTATTTTAAATTGACTGAAAAATAACCGCCTCAACACAGGCTAGCCTAGTGAGGCAGGTTATGAGAAACCTCAACGTACAAACTTCTATTTTTAAATATACCTTTAACCTATTGTTAATATGTTTATTATTTTATGTTTGTTAACTATTTGAACCAATGTAATCAAAGTAATCAATCATTGTAAACAAAGATATTGAAATATTGTAAACTATACTAAACAAGTGCTCTCTTAGTTATAAATGTTGCAAATTTCATTAAATAAAGATATATTATTCTTATTATTATATTCTTCTCATTCCTCCGTATTTACCATAAAAGAAGTCCCTTAACATTTAAAAATCAAGGCATGATTTATGAAATAGAAATCCAATCGAGATCAATCGGTATTTCAGATGTAATCCAATTCGAGATATGTGCCCTAAAAATGTCTAATCAATAAGAGAAGTTTCGACTCTTTTAAACCCTGGAAAAAGTACCCGTACCGTACAAGGACAGGACAGGACAGGAACACTCCGTACCAATCAGCTACTAATGTATTAAAGGAAGTTTGCCACGAGAGATTGACAGCGTCTCTCCGCTTTAAAGGTTCCTGGCCAAATTGAATTTTTCATAATGCCAATCCCACTTTGTGAGCTTGTGAGTCTATCAGAGTGTAGTGACATCGGTGATAAATATGCAGGAATATTTAAAGGATATATATGTTCACTGAGCGGGCCAAATACTTACATCCAAAATGATTTTAATATCTCTGGAGTGAGCGCTTGTATGTTTTAATTACAAAATGTGTTTTTACCACATGCTCAGGAATAACATAGATGAATAATGAATCAAAGTGTGCTCTACCATGATGTTTCTGAACAAAAATACATTATTAACCCACGAGGGTCGCAACGGTTCCCAACCGTTTGGAGTCAATTAGACTATGGCATCTCCAATTAGGGTATATTGTGAGAATGAAGGTAGTGAAGAGGGGAAGGAGATGGGGAAAAGAGTAGTGGAGAAGCACCTGGCAATTCAGATCTGATCAGCAAACACGGCTAAAGCCAATTCAAGCAAAATTTCAATCCTGAATGGTGGCTTTATATATATATGGTCCAGTCAGTGGTTAAGGTGGCATCGCGATTGATTCCCCCCAGATGTCGCGTGTTTGATTCCTCGGCTGGCAAGATCTCCATCACGACATAAGCGACATTTTCCGCTAACTGTGGATATAGTAGGAGATTATCAAATATTGTTGGGTTACAGTATCTGTCAACCGCCGTGACAGAAGGACATACTTACAGTAGCGCGATGGCTTGTAACGAGTGCAATATAATTATTAACGAATGTCTTGCATTCATGCAAAATAAAGCGGACACTCTAGATGAAGTGTCGATTTCACAACTATGCACTTCCGCCTTCACCGAGGAGGAAATAAAGTTCGCGAAGCACATATTATTTGATAAGCTTCCTGATAAGCGTACACTACGTAAAGGCGACGGCAGGGTCAGTCGCGATCTTCAGGACATCCTCAGGGCCCTGAAAGAGACAGATCCGGACAAATTACCGGTGTTCGTCGCAAGACAGCTGCATAAACTGCCGCCCGTCAACTTTGACAGTTTCGACATCTCACGTTTACTTAAAGACTTCAACGCCATGAAATCCGAAATTCGGCAAATTAAGAACGATCTTAGTGAATCATCGAGCACTAACACTGCTGAAATAATGCAAGAAATCTGTTCACTACGAGACCAAATGAAGGAGATGAACAAACGTAACGAGATGAAGACACCAACAAATCAACAAAACGGCGATAAACATGTGGGTAATCCAATAATTAACATTAACCCAAGACCCGCATCGTACGTAGACGCCTGCAAAACTAATGCACGCGAGTCAACTAACACTATCAGCGCCCAGGACAATACGCATACGAAGAATACACGAGCAACCACAACTACCGCCAATACGGCAAACGTCGATGTAAACAAGCAGGTGGGCCGAACGCAGGGGTCGCAATCAACGACCACCGACCAGAGCGGTTTCAAAACCGTCGTTCATAAGAAACGCATTCACAATATGAGAGGCAAAGCGCAATCTATCGTACTAAAATCTGCGGATATAATCGCATCAGTATATGTATCGAGGTTTGCGATTAATACAACAGAGAATGACGTAACTAAGTACCTAAAAGATAACGGCTTAGATGGGTTCAGAGTAGAACAAATTAAGCCTTTCCACCCAACTCCATTTAATTCATTCAAACTTGCGATTAAAGCTAACGAATTAAAGAATTACTTAGTAGAAGAACTGTGGCCGGAGGGAATTGTTTTCCGAAGATTCATAGAATCGCGCATACCTACTAAACATCAAAATGACAAATAATAACTTAAGAATAATATCCGTGAACTGCAGATCGGTTCGCAGCTCTGAAAAATTTATTCATGATCTCTGCGAATTGAACGATATTATAGTAGTCCAAGAAACATGGTTACTTCCTACAGACGATTTTAACAGCTTGGGAACATCTGCCGTGGACATTGCCGATGGCCCAATCATCGGACGACCGCATGGTGGAGTGGGGATAATCTACAGACAAAACTTAAGGGTTACCGCAATCCCAATAGATAATTGTCGGATCGCCGGAATTGAGGTGAGTTTGACAACTGAAACATTAAGCATTTTTACAATCTATATGCCAACCTGTACATCTGATAACTTTGAGGAATATTCTAACTGCCTCGCTTCCCTACAAGCAATAATTGACGATAAAGATTATATAAATACAATTATTATCGGTGACTTCAACGCCCATCCCGATTCACTCTTTGGAACGGAGCTATTATCTTTTTGTCAAGAATTTGAATACACATGTGCAGACATCGAAATTTTACCTGTGGATTCTTACACATATATCAGTGACGCACACAGTACAACTAGGTGGTTAGACCATTGTCTAGTTACAAAAAATATTTTGAAGCAAATTGTCGGTATGAAAATACACTACGATATAGATTGGACAGATCACCGCCCTCTCGAGCTAATCTTACAAACGGGAGGGATAGCTAAAACGGAAGTATTTAATTCTGTATTGAGAGATCCAGCGTTATGGAATCCGAATAATATACGGGATATTGGACAATATAACTCATGCTCGCAAAGCTGTCTCGTCAAAATCAGGTCAAAAAATACATTTCCTGAGGACGGTGGCACCCCTGTACGCAACAAAATAAAATACCTCTATGGGAGTATAGTAGAAGCCCTACGAAGCAGTGCCATATCTGTATTTACCAAGTGTATATCCCAAAAACATAAGCAAGTATGTGGGTGGAATGAATTTGTAGCGGACAAATACGACGAATCTAGGCAAGCGATGCACACATGGCTAATTAACGGGAGACCGCGCGAGGGTCCTGTTGCAGAGGATAGAAGAGCAAAGCGTGCTGCCTTTAAAACAGCACTTAAACAATGCCAAAAGAACTCGACTCAACTTCAGATGGATAAAATAGCAGGAGATTTAGATAATCGGGACTTCAAAAAATTTTGGAACAAGTCTAATAAACTGTTAAACTTGCGCTGTAAAATCTCGTGCAACATAAACGGAGAGACGAATCCGGAAGTAATTGCAAACATTTTTAAAGAACACTTCGCAACTACCACGCCGACTATCGATTCAAACGAAACGCATTTGACCGCTTATGATGATATCGGTCCCATCGTCACAACTAACATGATAACATCGGCTATTAGTAACATGAAATCTGGAACGTCTGCGGGTCATGACGGTTTAAGCATCGAACACGTCAAACATGCAGGGGCAGCGATCATCGAACTATTGGCAACACTGTTCACCGATATTATAAAGAGTGGCTATCTACCTAAAGACATGACAAAAACAATTATCATACCGATAATAAAATCGAAACTGACAGATATAACTCTACAGGAAAACTACAGACCAATATCCATCGCCACAGCCATCGCTAGAATATTTGAACGAGTACTCTTGGACCAAGTCGGATCCCACATGAAAACTGAAGACAATCAGATGGGTTTCAAGAGAGAGTGCTCTACGGACTCGGCTATATATTGCGTAAAACGGACGTTGGAATACTACAGGAAGAAGAAAACAACTACTTATGCATGCTTTCTGGACCTTAGTAAGGCTTTCGACCGTGTTTCCCACCCCTTATTATGGAAAAACTAAAGGAAAGAGGTATACCATGGAAAGTAGTAAAAATTCTCGAAACTTGGCATCGTCAACAGGAAAACCTTGTAAAGTGGAAAGATGGATTTTCAGAACCTTATTACCTGAAAAGCGGGGTTAGACAGGGAGGATGTATGTCCCCAGTACTGTTTAACATATACATGGATGAACTAACCCATAGGTTAAATAATGCTGGAGTGGGCTGCCACATAGGAGGAGAATGTGTCAACAATATGAGCTACGCAGACGATATGGTTTTGATGGCACCGTCAATAAGGGGATTACGAATCCTCCTGAAGATATGTGAAGAATTCGCACACGAAACCAACATGATTTACAATGCGAAAAAGACAGCACTGTTGGTCATAAAACACGGGGAAGGCCCAAAAAATATTCCACCCGTCTTTCTGAACGGTGAGCTTCTGAAAATAATAGAATCTACAAAGTATCTAGGACATGTCATCAATAACAAATTAACGGATGATGAAGACATCGACAGGCAGAGGAGAGTACTTAGCATAAAATGCAATATGCTCAGCAGAAGATTTCGGCTCTGCAGCCCACGGGTAAAAAGGACGCTCTTCCTAGCCTTTTGTACCACCCTGTACACGTGCGAGCTCTGGGCAAATTTCAAAAAAAGGACCATGGAAAGGCTTCGGGTGCAATATAATAATGCATACCGTCTAATGTTCGGACTTCCCAGGTACTGTAGTGCCTCTTCAATGTTCACAGAAGGGAGAGTTCCAGGATTCGAAGCTCTATTGAGAACAAGGATTGCAGGACTGAGGGGAAGGATGAACCACTCCAGTAATATCCTCATCATGGAAGCCCGTCTGATTCCAGGATCGAGCATAGATGAATATTGGAGAAAAACACTGGCTCCTACAATCTGAGATCCGATGGAACAACAAGAACCTGATTTAAAGACTTAACTATATTTTTTTGTGAATAGTGTATCTAATGATGCTTCTCTTTTTTAATTTTGTTAATTTTTATCTTTTTATTTATTCATATGTAATTAATATTCATATATAATAACATATGTAATTATACCCTATATGGGATGTGTGGGATTGCACTCTCCTCCCCACATCCTGGAATAAAGACCTTATTATTATTATTATTATTATTATTATTATTATTTGTAACCCGGGAATTTTTGTCTTTCTTTAATTAAATTTAAATTAGTTAAACATGGTTTTATTTATACGTTTTTAAATCATTAAATTGTTAAACAACACAAATCAGTCAAATAAAATATACTTACGCCAGGATTTGAACCTGCGACCTCCGGATCGCCAGACGAGAGTCTTATCCTTCGACCACGGAGGCCGTCAAATCGAAATGAATTTAAAAGAAAACTCCTTCACACCATTTCTACACTAGGCTTGGCAAAGGGAATGAAGCGCAACCAAACTTTTTTCTGTTGTACCGACTCTCGACATAATTAGTTAACATTAGTTAATTGATTTTTTACTTTTTATAAAATACATAATTTAAGAGAATAAATACATTTAATCAACAAAAATAGGCTGTTGCCTATTTCATGGTGACTTCAATTATGAAAAGTCTAATGTAAACCTATGGATGTATGACTTAAGGAGTTCACGGGTCTGGAAAATTAAAAAAAAAAACCTTTATCTAATTTTTTTTTTTTTTTACATGAACTCCACACAGGAGGCCCTGAGGAAAATAATTTCCCACAGGGCCTATGTCATCTTTTGGGATGCTGTGTGGAGGGTTTTTTTAAGGAAGTTTAAGGGTTTTAAGGTTTAAGGAAAGGAGTTTAAGGGGTGGGTAGGAAGGAAAGGGGCTTAAGGGGTGGGTAGGAAGGAAAGGGGTTTAAGGGGTGGGTAGGAATCTGGGGTTCAGTGTGTCCTGGTCGTCCACCTTCGAGACCTAGACAAACTTCACCCCATGAACCCGGGCACCCCTGCTAAATCACCAAACGTAGCGAACCACTTAGGGTGACCTATGGCAGAGGTGTTGGTTATTCAATAAAGGTTCCCGGGGCGGCAGTACCCATTCCCGCCTCCCAAATTGTGAATAATCTAATAGTACAATATAGAATATTCGCCTAAAGTTTCAAGTCAATCGGAGTAAAAGTCTAAGGACGGGTTGTTTCAAAAAATTTGATGGATTCATCAAATATTTGAAGTTAATTTTCACGTTCTGCGTAAGTTCTATTCAAGTTCTGTGATGATTTCAGTTTTGTCAATCAACTGGTCTATAATGATGTAATAATAGAACTTGAATAGAACTTACGCAGAACGTGAAAATTATCTTCAAATATTTGATGAATCCATCAAATTTTTTGAAACAACCCGTCCTAAGAGAGACAGACTTTGCGAATCCCTCGCCCCGTTGGGAAAGATTTTGAAACTTCAATCGCGTTTATCTCAAAACACCATTTTCGAAGTCGGTAGGCAGGATTTCTCAGAAACCAATGCACCAATTCCATTGAAATTTGGCCCACTTCTTCAAAATAGCATTGTAGTGTAAATTGTACCAAAAATTTTATAATTTTGCATACAACTCTGCCAAAAATTCAAATTTCGATTTTTTTTTAAATCCTTCGTCCAGGGACAGCTAATACTTATCTACTAATAGAAAAAAAATGTTTTTTTTTTTAATTTCAGATGAAGCTATCATTAGTTATCCTGCTTACCGCGAGGATACTTTTTTTAGGGGTCTCTGGAAACCAGGCCCCACCGGCTGAACTTTCCGAATTTTTTATGTTAATTTTTTTTTCAATATTGTTGAGAAATTGTTCTTTAATGTGCTCAACACGAATAAAATAATTCAAATATAACATTTTTTTTAAATCGAGAAAATAAGCTTTTTCTTGGCTACGAGATCCGTGTAACCCGTCAGTTTAAAATGTTATATTTGCCCGTATCCATCTTCTATTGGAGCACATCATTAGAAACACACTATTTTTTTAATGTCCTACATTTATTTCGTAATAATCTTATAAACTCGTTAATGCTTAGTACATTAAAATAGTGACCCAAAATGTGTACTTGAAAACAAATTGGCAGTTTTGTGGTCAAAGCTATCAGACAATTTAACATTCTATAAAGCCACTTTCAGAAAAGCCGTTTTATTAATAGGAAAACTTTCCTTTAGCTTAAGTTTAATCAATATTGAATTATACAGGACAAGTGAAATATATATTCAGGGTGGGGTAGAGCAACTTGTTTATTTGAATTTGGCGCCCTGAAGCGATGATTGCTGCTTGGAGGGTGGGAATAGACTAATTCAAGAGGGCGGGTCGCTTGGTTTTAGCGTTTTGAAGTGGACGAAGGTGAAGCGCGCGTTCGCTGCCGAGGCATACTTTTCTAACGGTCGCTCAATCAGCCATACAACGTGCACTCCGTACCCATTTCAATATTGCGCCCCGTGTTCGTGTTTCTGGCCAGCAGTCGATTGTTTTCTGGGTAAACAACTTCAGAGAAACTGGTGATGTGAAGGAAAAAAACCTGGGCATCCAAGAACATCAAAGGTCATCCTAAAACGTTAAAGCTTCCTGTTTTGCGACCCCCTCACCGCTCTACCCGCAAACATGCAGCTGCTTTTGAGTTGTCTGTTCGTTCTGGAGTCGTATCCTTCATGAAGAACTAAAACTTCATCCCCACAAATTGGCTGTGGTGTAGGAACTTAAGGCCTGGCTCCCCGCATTTCCACCGATTTATTACATATTTCGTGGAACTTTAAATTTTAAAGCTCTTAAAAAAATATGCGTTATTCTTGAATATAATAAATATTTTTACATTCCCCACACCGAAACGGCAATTATACGAAATGAAAATCTAGTCTCCTTTAACGGAAGCAATCTTCCGAACAGAACCTCCATCGATACGCTTAGTGTAACTATAAGTGACCATCTCAGGAGGCTCCATCGAAGCCAGAGTTAAGTTAGCCTCTCAGAAACTAGGCGTACTGTACAGTAGTGTACAGGTCCCGCACTTTAATAGTACACAACTGCTAACCTTGTACAAATCGCAAGTGCGCCCTACGATTGAATTTGGCAGCCACCTTTGGTCTGGAGCTCCAAAATACAAAAAAAAAACGTTGACCCTGTGCAGAAACGGGCGGTCCGTTTGATCGATTATTCTAAGTTAACAAACGGATTGCAATCTTTAGAGCAAAGGCGTCAGGGGGAATGCTGTCCTTGTTCCACCGGTATTACAATGGAACTAGCGTCATTGATCCCCTCGGCACCGGTGCATAGTCGAGAAACACGCCAAACACGCACCCAACATTTGTACACGGTTGACATTAGTTACTTGAGAACGGGTCGTTTCTACGACTCGTTCTTGAGTTCAACAGCTCGGCTGTGGAACGATTTGCTGGCCTCTGTGTTTCCTCCCGCCTACAACGAGAGACCCATGTTCACTCCTCCTTCTCCTCGAAAAGACCCTCTACACAGCATCTTCAAAGATGACATAGGCCCTGAGGGAAATTATTTTCCTCAGAGCCTCCCGTGTGGAGTTCACTCCCACGAGGGGTGATTGTGCGTCATTTTTGTATTTCCTTATTATCTCATTGGATCCCGCAAATTGATGCAATGAAATTCCATAATCAAAATATTTTAGAAACTCCTAGTTACTTATAAAAAATATTTGTTTTCTATCTCAATATGAAAATGTTTTTTTTTTCCAATGAGAATAACAATTTTGTAAAATAAATTAATATTTTTCTAAACTTCCGATCTCGAATATATTTCAAAAGTTACTTCTTTGATTGTATTGTGAAGTTTTTGTAAAAGTTTTCAAACGAAATAAGCGTTGGATGTCGACAAGATTTATAATTCGAAATTTGAATTAATTTGTAATTTATTTGTGTAGAATAAACAGCGATGAGTCTATAAATATATCTAGCCTCTCAGGAGAAGTCAGCGCCACGTTTTTTCAGGGATGACGTAAACGTGGGATAAACTTAACGCTGCCTACAGACTACAGACCGCCACAGCCAGTAAGTCTGTGCTGTCTGTAGGCAACTTTAAGTAGCGAGGAGTTGTGCGGGGGTGGAAATATTTTGCAAAAAATATTTTTATCTAATTATTATAATAATCTTCAACGAAGTTCTCTGGTGAATTGTTATGAATTATTAAACTATTATAAATAAATATTTATTTTTTCGGAAAGGCTTTCACTTTGTGGTGGTTGTCATTAAAATGACAAATTACTTATTTTAATTGAAGACAACATTAGGGAAACTCAATCGAAAATTTGAAAACAGAAAAATCAGAAAAGATACGGTCACATCTAGGACTCGAACACGGGACCTTCGCCTTGCCGGGGCGAAGGATCATGCGGTGACGCTAAACGGACAAATAATAAAACACGACCTACTCACATGTGCAGTCAGCTTAGCAAAAACCCGCTAAAGATTCCTGTTTACGTATAATATAGCCATTATTTTTTTTAATCTGAATACCACACAAGGGTCCCAACCGTCTGGAGCCAGTGAGACTACGGCATCCCCAATTCTGGTATGTTGTGAAGCTGAAGATAGTGGGGAAAGGAAGAACTTACTAGATACTGCAATTTAGTTGGAAATGTTCAGTTTCTTTTTTGATTATTTGATTATTTTGAAGTATTTAGAACGTTTTATGGTGTGCGAATTAAAACAATATCTTTATAACATATTATATAAGTCTAGCGTCACGATGTTTGTTCAAGATAAACTCTGAAACTATTTAACCGATTTTGACTAAATTTGGCTTACTGTGTGTAATTTGGTTCAACTTAAAAGATAGGATAGTTTTTATTTCGATTTTTGACTTCAACATTTATTATTGCGAGTTAAATGTTCATTAAATGTTTGTTATCGAATTATTTGTAAGTTCCATAAGAGATAGCGGTGTGAGTTAACCTATCGACACAACACTTGGTTATCTAGGTTGGGTAACCATCCAGTAGATGGCGTTGTGTTTTGTTTTCACGTCACAGCCACGCGTGGCTGGGTCAGTTGGTACTATATAATAACCTTATTACCATAATACGGGCATGCGCCTAGTACGGTAGTCTAAAAACCTGTAAAAACAGTATAAAAAGTTATACGAGTATCATGAATAAAGAAAGAAAAAAAATTATATATAAACACATAGTATGGTAGTCTAAAAACCTGTAAAAACAGTATAAAAAGTTATACGAGTATTATGAATAAAGAAAGAAAAAAAATTTATAAATAAACACATAGTATGGTAGTCTAAAAACCTGTTAAACAGTATAAAAAGTTATACGAGTATCATGAATAAAGAAAGAAAAAAAATTTATATATAAACACATAGTATGGTAGTCGAAAAACCTGTAAAAACAGTATAAAACGTTATACGAGTATCATGAATAAAGAAAGAAAAAAATATATATATAAAAACATAGTATAGTAGTCTAAAAACCTGTAAAAACAGTATAAAAAGTTATACGAGTATCATGAATAAAGAAAGAAAAATATATAAATATATACACATTCACATATTTATTTTTTAAAATAGTGCAATTGTGTAAATTGAAAAAAGGTCGACGAGGGAGAGGGAAGGTAGGTAAGGTGGAAGGGAACGGGGACGCACGGGAAAAGACATTTATTAATCTAAAATGTTCGTTACCGTAAGGAAAATCTTTGAGGAGGACGATGAAATACTCCCTTAGTCAATAAAATAAATTCTCATTAATGTATTGTTGAACGCTTCTAGGGTCTAAAGTATGATGGATACTTTTAATTGCTTTAGCAGGTAGGTGTGTTAAATAACTCATTTATTTAAGCAAAATAAGGAATGATTTTATTCAATGATAAGTAAGAAAATAACGCTGTCTGGGAAGAATTATATTTTTCAATCTTTATTTGAATTATATTTTACGAAATTCGCTCTATTGGCTTGAGAAAAAAACACCATTTTTATTTGAAACCTCGTTTCAAATAGATATACGAAAAAATAGGGGTGCCACGGTCTCATAGACCCGCGGAACTTCTGCCACAACAAATCATGCGTTGTAAACTATTAAAATGTCATTGTTAAAACGTCATTAACCAATATACACAACACAAATAAGTGCTGGCAAATGAGAATAATTAATAATAAAAATTCAACACAATATTGACCGTGATAAATGGTTGAAAAACCGCCAAACACTTTGTGACGAAAGAAAGTACCAATGTACTGATAATGTAGCAATGTAAATAAGCCATCATCATTAAATAAATATTTGATATAAGCATGATTTTATAATTGGTAGATTTTTTTTACATTAACTCCACACAGGAGGCCCTGGGGAAAATAATTACCCTCAGGGCCTACGACATCTTTGGGGATGCTGTGTGGGGGTCTTTTTAGGAAAGAAAAAAAAAGAAGGAGAGAAAGTTCTGGGAAGAAAAAGGGTATTAGGAGTGTGTAGGAATCCGGGGTTCAGTGTGTCCAGGAGTGACGGACATACGAATCCATCCCTCTTACAAGGTGCAAGGCAATGTTCAGAAAGATACAGCTGGAGAAGTCAAAGAGATTCTCTCAACCATTCTCTCCTGATCCGGCCTGCCATGCAGCTGGTGAGCAGACGCTTCCGCCACCAAGACCCGGACAAATCTCACCCCATGAATCCGGGAAAAGTCACAAAACGTATCAAACCACTTGGGGTAACCTATGGCGATGTCTTGGTTATCCAATAAATTTTTCCCGGGGCGGCGGTTCCATACGCCTCCCAAATTGAATAGAGAATGACAGGTATTTTGTTTAGTCGTTGATAATTTGGGATTTGCATAAGATCACGTTTCGCAAGTCCAATACTTCTACACTGTTTGTGTTGTTTTAATTGAACTCAGACCACAAATATGGCATTTCTATTGTAAAACAAAAGTCACCCGAGCGATTTTTTATCGCACGGGAAATTTTATAATAATAATTTTACCATTATATCCCAGCGGGAAAAACAGCAGCCGTCCCGTGGGAATAGTCGCGTGAGAATATGCACACAACTCCTGCCGAGCGGGAAATTACACGCTCGATAAAAAAACCACTCCGTGGGAACCGGCTCTAAAGACCCGTTCTAACTAGGAAAGTAGTTTAATCGAGTAGCCAGTAATTTAGTAACGAACACCATAATTTTGATAGAGTAGTTTAGTCAGCGCTTTAGTAGAGTCAATCCATTAAAGCCTCAATTACATTAAGCTAGTTTACAAGCTACTGGCCGGTAAGTTTAAAAGCGGGTGAATTCGCGACTGAGTCTGCGTTAGCAAGTAATACGATGACACTGAGCGAGTTTACTAACAGATAGTGAATTTCCCAGATAGTAGCTTGTAAACTCGATCTATGTCATCGAGGCTTAAGCTCTATTTTTTCGGGCAAGTAGCGTCCCCACCATGCGCCCATGCTCACTGGCTCAACCACTAAACAAGTGCGAACCTGTCGTTTGAGTAGAGTTCATTAGAAGCCGTAGAATTGTCGTCCTGTTGGAGCGAAGATGCTGCTCTAAAATTTTTTATTCTTGCTGCTATTGATATATCTACTTTCATCTCACTAATTTCTTCTTTCTTATTGAAATGCGCTCTACAATCAGCTTAATTTGTTGCATTACAGCCCGTACATCTTGCAACGCGCCGCTCACTAATGTACTCTACTCGACCGTAATGCGAACGCTTTTTGGTCAGTCCAGTAGCGAGTTACTCGCCACTCGACTAAACTACTTGCATAGTGCGAACAAGCCACCAGATAGGCCATAGAAGTCAAATGAGTTAATAGAGAAGTCGTCGATCGTTCAATTGATTAGTTGGACATCTTCGAGAAATTGAAATTTGAGTTGAGCATGCAGCTATGTATAAAAGTGTACTCTATATCTGGTTCAATACTCAGATTACTCATATAACCACCAAATCAATTAACATGAGTAATATAAGATAGGCTAGACAACTTTCTGAAAAAAAAATCATTTCTATATGCCAAACAATACGGTTTCAGAAAAAAATCTAATACTCTCTCTGCAACTAATGATCTTATAAATAAACTTAGAATTAGCATAGATAATAAAAAAACTATGTCGTAGCAATTCTCGTAGACCCTTCAAAAAGCCTTTGACACCGTAAGTCATGAAATACTGATTAAAAAAATAGAAAAAACAGGTGTAACCGGTCTAGCTATCAAACTAATAAAATCCTATCTGTCCAACAGAAAACAAAACAATAACATAGGAGATAAAAACAGTCAACTCGAGAGTATAAACTACGGAGTTCCACAAGGATCAATACTGGGCCACTTTTATTCCAAATAAATGACATCTGTCAGCTAAAACCACAAGGTGAAATCTTCTCATACGCAGATGACACGGCAATTTTTTACTTCGGCAAAAACTTAGAAAGTCTATTAGAACAATCTCAAAAGGATCTTAATGTACTAAACGATTGGCTAATAAAAATATATTAACAATAAATATTAATAAAACCGTTTTAAGGTTTTCACGGCCAAAAAGTATTTTTGTTATTATTTTTGGGGTGTTATGCCGTGTTTCACTACTTCCTTCTTTAGCCAACGTTTCGGACAGCGTTACAGTGTCCATCATCAGGGCAGATGAGTAAATGATATTGGTGAGAGTGTTTACTTATGTGTGTCGAAGCGATACCGTGCTGCCAGCTCCATTTCTCTACGAGCTGGTGTTAGAAAAAATTCAGCATGGTTTTTTGCGTTTAGCTTTGGTGTAGCCGTCAATTACTGGATACCAAGAACTATTGAGCTTAGCTCCGTCGTCTCTGTTAATATTGATGGGGTTTTTATGGATTTCAATTGCCTCCGTAATTAGGCGTGCTCTGTAAGTTTTGGGTCTTCCCAGGACTTCAGGAACAAATCCAAAGTAATGGCCGGTTTCGATTAAGTGCTCGGCGATTGCCGATTTGTCAGGGTGGCCAAGTTTACAAGCACGAAAGTGTTCCGAAATCCTTTTGGAGATCGTCCGCTCTGTCTGGCCTACATAGACCTTGTCACATTCGGAACAGCTGAGTTTATATACTCCATCTGTTTCCAGAGGAAACTTAGTCTTTGCCGACCTCAGTAGGTCTTGGATTTTTGTCGTGGTTCCGAAGACCGTCTTGATGTTCTCTTTTCTCAACAGCCTGGCAATTCTGTCTGTTACATTATGGACGTAAGGCAGGAAAGCGCAGCCTTTTGACTCTTGTTCACCCCTGTCTTCGTTTCGTGCTGATTTGGCTCTTATGATTTGCCTTGTCTGCCTTGCTGGGTAGCCGTTACGCTCCAGTGCATCGGTGAGTTTGGTCAGTTCTAATCCGAGTTTTGGCTCCTCACATATTCTGGTCGCTCGGGTTACCAAAGTATGGATGAGACCTCTCTTCAACGTGGAGATATCTATTTGTATGTGTTGGTTTCCTATAAACTGTATGTCCTAGGGTACCATCCTCTTTTCGCATCACCTCCACATCCAGAAAAGGCAGGACTTTTTGGTTATTTTCCAGCTCCATCATGAATTTAATTTTGCTGTGTAGTGAGTTGAGATGGTCCAGGAATTCGTTCAGTTTCTCTGTTCCGTGAGGCCAGATGGCGAAGACATCATCGACATAGCGCCACCATACTTTAGGAACAGCCGAAGCTGTGTCGAGTGCCACTTCTTCAAACTTTTCCATAAAAAAGTTGGCTAGAACTGGCGACAATGGACTGCCCATCGCAACTCCCTCCACTTGCTCGAAAAGTTCACCCTGAAAAGCAAAATAACCTGTTTTGAGGCAGTGTTCAAAAAGTTTGCAGATGTCATCCTCATAAATCTCCCTGAGCAAAGTCATGGAGTCTTCTAGAGGAACATTTGTAAAAAGAGACACTACATCAAAACTGACTAGGATATCTCTTTCATCAGTCTTTACCTTCTTGAGCTTACTGATTAGATCTGTGGAATCCTTAATCCAAGATTCAGTTTTCCCAGTTTGCATCTGCAACAATCTCGATAGGTATTGGGAAAGTTTGTACGTCGGTGCACCAATAGCACTGACAATCGGTCGCATTGGGATATCCTTTTTGTGGATTTTTGGAAGACCGTATAGGGCAGGAGTTCTGGAGGCTTTTACAAAAAGCCCAGATCGATCCTCTTTCCTAATACTGGAAGCTTTAACTAGTTCCCTTGTTTCAGGTCAATCTTGTTGGTGGGGTTGTTTTTTATTTTCTTATAGGTGCCGGCATCGCACAGGAGGTCTTCCATCTTTTTGATGTAGTCTACCGTATTAATCACGACAGTGGCATTGCCTTTGTCGGCTGGCAGAACCAAGATTTCCTCATTGGCGCGCAATTCTTTTAGGGCCGCAAACTCTCCTTTTGTGATGTTTGGGCGGGGTATTTCTGCCCTTTTCAAAATATGGCAAGTCTTTTGACGTATAGAAATGGAGCTGGCAGCACGGTATCGCTTCGACACACATAAGTAAACACTCTCACCGATATCATTTACTCATCTGCCCTGATGATGGACACTGTATCGCTGTCCAAAACGTTGGCTAAAGAAGGAGGTAGCGAAACACGGCATAACACCCCAAAAACAATAACAAAAATTAATAAAACCGGTTACATGATCTTAAGCTCACCTAAAAGAATAATACCATCGCATAAACCATTACAAATAGAAGAAAGAGACCTACATATTCTAGATAGCGAAAAATACCTGGGCTTATATATTGATAAACATTTAAACAACACGTAGAAAAACAAAAATCATCCCATTAATTGGTGTATTTGGTAGAAATGCTCATCTTCTAACAAAAGAGGTAAAGAGGGGCTTATACTTTAGCTTAATCCAGTCTCACCTAAATTATTTAATAGAAATATGGGGAAACACATACATTACGTACTTACACGATTTACAAATAATACAGAACAAAGTTATTAAAAAACTCTTCAACTATAACCCAGACACTCCCACAAAAAAACTATACCAGGAAATGAACCTTTTAAAAGAAGAACATTGAATGAATATTTTTTTTTTTTTTTTTTTTTTTTTTTTTTTTTTTAATCATTTATTCCAGATCTCGGGGAGGGTGGTGCAATCCCACGAGTTCCATATTATACATATATAATAATCAAGAAATGATGACAAGATATAAAAAAAATACATAAAAAAAATATTTACATGGTTAAAGAAATTTAAAAGAAAATAATAATAATAATAAAAAAAAAATAAACTTTTTGTTTTAATCTATGTCCTCAGGAAGTGGATCCATCGCTTGTAGATGGGACCCTGCAAGAAGTGGAATGCTGCCATCACAATACTATTTTCGCTCGAGGCTAGTCGCGTTCTGTAGTTGGTGATCCGTTTTTTCATTAGTGCTCGGAATCCGGGAACGCACCCTTCTTCAAACATCTCGGTGGCACTGCAGTACCAGGACAATCCAAAAAGCGTTCGATATGAATTGTTGTACTGTACTTCCATTCTTTTTAGTGATGCTTTCTTAAAGTTGGTCCACATCTCCGAGGTATATAGGCTCGTACAGTACGTATTAAAAAGTTGCCTTTTTGCACCTGGGCTGCACTTGTTAAATCTTCGAGAAATCATATTTGCCCTAATGCACAGTGATCTTCTCTGTCGCTCAATATCCGAGTCGTCGTTGAGGTCCGCTGTTATGATGTGTCCTAAGTATTTGACCTCAAATTTTTCAGCTATTTTTGTATCGTTTAGGCTGACGGGTAATACTTTTATGGTGCCTGCACCTGATTTGAATACTATCAACACAGATTTAGTTGGGTTGTAGACCATGTTATATTCAGCAGCGTATTCTTCGCAAATCTTTATCAGCTTTCTCATTCCTTTAATGCTTGGTGACAAAATTACCATGTCATCTGCGTAAGCAATGTTATTAACGCAGGTGTTTCCCAGGTGACAGCCTACGTTTGCGGAGGTGAGTTTATCGCTTAAATTGTTCATATAGACGTTAAATAGAATCGGTGATAAGCTTCCTCCTTGTCTGACGCCGCATTCCATTTTCACTGGTGTTGACATTTTGTTTTTCCAAATAACTTGGTTCTCTTGTTGATGATGCCAGACTGCCAGAATGTTAATTATTGAACCTGGCACCTTCCTTTCTTTTAGTTTTTTCCAAAGCAGTACGTGAGAAACCCGATCGAAGGCTTTACTTAAATCGAGAAAACAAGCGTACACTGTTGTTTTTCTTGACTTATAATATTCGACACATTGTTTCAAGCTGAATATTGCCATATCTGTTGACAATTTAGATTTAAAACCAAATTGATTATCGGATGTAAATAGTTTGCCCTCTATTTGAATTTGTATAACTCTTTCAAATATTCTGGATATTATTGTGGCAAGAGATATCGGCCTATAGTTAGAAGTACTGGATAAGTCTTCTTGTCTGGATTTAACTAGTGGTACTATAATTGTACGTGAGAAGTTTCTTGGCATGTACGTGTGTTGAAGAATTTGTGTAAATAATGTTGCTAGAAGCGTGTATATTTTTTCACCTGCGTTTCTAATATGTTCAATGCTGAGGCTATCATAACCGGGAGATTTTCCAGCTTTCATTCGTTTGACAGCTGTTCTGACCATATCGTCCGTTACGATTATGTCTTCGTCTTCATCTTCACATGGTTGTTCTAAGAAGTCGGGTTCGTTTCTTTCCGATGTTTTCGCAAAATAGGTTATGAAAATATTAGCAATCTTTTCTGCGTCCGATTCTCCTTCAATATGGGTCGATATCCGTGCTTTAGATTTTAAGACAGTGTTGGTTTTTTGCCAAAATTCTTTAAAATCTCTATTCTCAAATGCGCCTGATATTTTGTCCATTTTTATTTGTTCCGCTGTTTTTTGACATTTTCTTAGCTCAGATTTGAATTTTCTTCTCAGTATTTTTCTGTTTTCTGCCAAAGGACCTGACCTGGGTTTTCCATTTTCAATCCATTTCATAAGTGCATTTCGTGATGCTTCGTAATGAGTCAAAACACTGTCGTTCCATCCAGGAATATGTTTGGCTGTGATGCTGTTATTTTTTCGTTCACTTTCGAAGACGTTTTTTGCGGCCGTGCGCAGTGACTCTACAATCCTCGCATACAGTTCATCGATGGCATCTTTATGAAAGTTATTTTTGCATCCTGACTTTTTACAGAGTTCTACACTGCTGCTGCATTTAACGCGGTTTATTAAAAAAGATGCTGTTACTGAGTAGGACATGATCTGAGATGTATTATGTGCTCTCCATTTTACTGGATCCAAAGCTGTCGGGGCAATTTCCTCCGTGGCAGTTATTCCTGTTGTTTCTAAACAAATAGACATGGGCCGGTGATCTGTCCAGTTAACATCGTAGTTTATCGAAATATTTTTAGTCATCTTTTGAATTGCGGCCGTTCCTATGCAGTGATCTAACCAGCTCGTTGTGTTATGTGCGTCGCTAACATAGGTGTAAGAATTTTCAGGTAGTTTTTCTACATCGACACAGTGATATTTATTTTCTTTGCAAAACGATAATAAATCTTTCCCGAATAATGTCTTAGGATCAGCATTGAAATCACCCATAATAAGACAGTTCGTATATTGCTTGTCATCAATAAGTGAATGCATGTTTGCCAGGCTTCTTGAGAATTCGGGTATGTTGTCATTGCAGAAGGTTGGCATGTAAACTGTGAGAATGCACAACAATCCATTATCCAGGGTTATTTCTAGTCCCGCTAACCTATTATCATTGCAGTCGATAGCCTTGGCCCTTATTGTGCTGCGCCACAATATGCCCACAATATAACATATGTCTTTTAATCTACAAAATACAAAATGAACTTATACACATAAACACAACATTTATAAAAACATCACAAGTACACGAACATTATACTAGACAACACAATAAATTGTACACAAATACAGTCAAGACTGAAAGTGGCAAGAGAAGTATTGGCCACGAGGGAGTTCACATATATAATCTCCTTCCAGATAACCTAAAAACGGAAAAGAATATAAAAACCTTTAAAAAAAAACTATTTAAACTTAAGATGTTGGAATAAAATTAAAAATATTACTTCTTACTACTATACTATATTTGCTCTGTATTTAAGTTAAGAAAGCGAAATATTATATTTCTTTTAACTTAATAATAATAAAAAAATAAAATAAAAAAATGTTTTCTGTGTCATTAGTAAGATATTTCAAAATGTCGTACATACCTCAGAACTTTTATCCAAACAATTTAAAGTCAGAAAATTAAGTGCATTATACTTCGAATAACAATAATACAAATTTATAAAGAAAATATTCAAAATAACCCTTTAAAAATAACAGAAATCCTAGACAAACGTCAATATTTCCTCTTCCCAAATGTAAAAAAACAGAACAGTTAAATCATAAATATCTTAGAGTTAATTTTTTTTTAATGAAAACAAATAACTTTGTGTACACCACTATTTAATTAACAATATCAACATGTTTCGAAAACTATGTTTTCTTCGTCAGGATAATAATTTAATTAAATAGTGCTGTACACAAAGTTATTTGTTTTCATTAAATTAATAATGACGCCACAAAGTGAATTTGCGAATTTTGAAGAATTAATTTTTTTTATTTCATTACCATAAAATTTTACTTTTTCTTGGAAATGCGTAGGAAGCTCTCCAACTTTTGTCGTCGTCGCATATCAATTCATTTCAGTTTCGCAGCAAGATTAAAAACCGTAATTACACTTTCACGACATAATATATTTTTTTAAAAGACGTAATAAACAAAAATAAGTTCTCATTATTATTGTCACTATTAGCGTAAACAGGCTCCCCAGTTCCCACCCCACACCTCTAGCATTCGCCCCACCCAAACCTGACGTCTGATAAACCGCCCACCTCGTCGCGCTCTCTGCCGAACAAATAAATATACAAGGTGTTGCTTCGTTGACCGCCAGCCACCTTCACCTGCCGAATGCTGGTGATGTGATGTTTGAGTGAAAAAACCACACGCGGATCTTTAAACGAAATAATGAATTCTCAATTAAAAAAAAAAACAATCTGTGCCTAAATGATAAGCAAGTTTTCGTGCATTTTTCAGGTGATAAGAGTTTGGATAATGGACATAACATTTTTCGTCCGTAAAGCGAGCAGAAGTGCAGCTTTCTGAATATTTCCATATCCACACCTCTACTCTGAAGTAATCTGGGGTAATATTACTCATTTTGTTTTAGAAGTGTTTTATTTTGTAATTTTTATAATTTAAAACTAATTTTAAAAAATCTATTCAACATTACATTATTTTTATGTTCACTAGGAACGAAGCTATAAATTTGGCTTCCTTTACATGGTGAACAATTCTATGTATTTTTTTATTTTATGTAAGTTTTCTTATTGTATGGTGTGTATGAAAGTCTTTTGTAATTTGTAATAAATATAATAATAATTTTAAGTAATTTGTCTCAAAAGTAAGTTGATAGTAAATTGTTATAAACTTTTCAGATAAATATTAAAACCTTTATTCTAATTCCATATTAGCCCAGTCAATAAGTTCGTTAAAAGCTGATGCAGGATAGATGTCATAAATACAAAACATCGAATGATGTTCATTTTCTGATCTATATCTAGTGGTAGTGGTATAAACAACTTTGATACTTTTGAAAGCAGCTTATGCCAACACCAACTCCCATCCCGTAGACCAGTGGTCAGCAAACTTATTAGCCAAAGAGCCGAATTTGTACATTGCAACGATTAAAAAAAAATTGAGAGCCAAATCATTTTTTAGCACGTCATTAAATTACAGGTACGCTGAATAAAACTTGATTTCATACTTAACAAAGATTTTATTCACGTATAATATAATATTGTAAAGGAAGCCATAAATTTAAATCGTGACGATGACTGAATAACACTTTTTTATTTAATTTTTTTTATTTATTTAAGAAAATCAACAGATTATTTACATTTATAAAAATAAAATTAATAAGTCAAGTAAAATCCAATACTAGATTTTAACGTAACTTAAAATTATAATAAACAAACTAATGGTCCTGTACAAACAACAAGTTTATAAAAATACAAAATTGTAAATAACTTCCAACAATGTCCTTGCATCTCCTTGGAAAGTTTGAGTAAGTCAGGTTTGTATGTTGTTATTCTTAACTTTAGGTACTATTCCAGGTTCTTATCAATAAGACGACTTTTCAGTTTACTCTTGATAAATAAAGTTCATGCTTGAAAACTATTGTTCGCATGAATATGTAGAACCGAAGAGGGAAAGAACAGCAAACGCGAGTTTTTTCAGCTGATGATATCAGTCAGAAATACTATTCCAGGCGTTGAAGATGATCATGTCTACCTTCTCCAGGTCTTTTAAAGCAGACCACTTGTGTTGTGAACCAAGCTCACATTTGTTCTTCTCCAATATTTCCAAATCAGCCCAAAGACGTTCAATTTTAGATCTCCTTATTTCTTTGTTTTATAAATCCAGCAATTATATTTCAAAGAGCCGCACTTGAGAGGCTAAAGAGCCGCATGCGGCTCCGGAGCCGCACTTTGCCGACCTCTGCCCTAAACCTAACACCTTCTCCCGCTACAGCCTACGCAGCCTGCTGTTTTCAGCCTACAGCCTACAACCCACGGCCTGATAGAGGTAGATACTTGTTAGTTGCAAGGGCCGATGGGCAACTCCGCCTAAATAGATTATTTACTCGTTAGGTCCTCACACCATTAGGAAGTGGTACTAGTCGAATGGTTTAATGGTCTGATCCTTTAAACTTGATATTTATTTATTATTGATGAACGCCTTATGTAAGGGGCTGTTATATGAAAACATCACAACAAATTACAATATTAAGTATAACTTGATAAATAATATAGTTGTACCAATAAAATTTAGATAATAAGACTTGACGTAATACAAAACAGCTAGAATTTAAGTATATGGATACAATTATTTGTATATGTTACAAACAATAATATGAAGGTATGATGTACTCGAATGTATCGAATATTAAAAGAGAAGATTTATATAAAAAGAAAAAAATGATAATAAAAGTAAATTATCCCAAGATAGAATTAAAGTTAGTTGACTTTTGAAAATTGCAAAACTTTCATTACTAAATATATCTATGTATGTTCGCAATGTTAATTCGCGAGGCGATAATTTTTTGAATTTTTGAATAGATGGAATAATAATAAGTTTTGAGGTTTGAGGTTATGTTACAATTAAAAGTATCTTTTCCACGGGTTTGCCTGGCAGGAACATTAATGCAAATTAGTTTCAACAATTCAGGGCTGTTAATTAAAAATTTAATAATCTTATATACAAAAATCAATATTTGTTTGTTTGTTTGTTTGCTTTTTCGTGTCTTATGCCCTGCCATACCGTTCATCCGATTGCGATGAAACTTTGGTGATTTGTTATGCGCACGCCCGCGAAGGTTATAGGCCATTTATAATGGTAAGCTCTGGCGTTATGAAATTTGTAAAAATGAAAATGAGTGAATTTAAAAATTTTGCGGTAGGGAAGGAAGGCAGAAAGGGAAGGTTAATTAAGGAGATAAGGTCAGCGGAAGGGATGTTGAGGGAGGGGGAAGGCGTGGAAGGTAGAAGCTAGTACGGGTACCAGCAAGTTTTAAATAAATAATAACATCAGTTGACACTCTTCTATCTCATAATTTAAGAATTATAGTTTCGGTGTATAAGTTATTCTAATTTATAAATTCGGTTGGAATTTTTTACTCCAAATAATGTCAGGAATCACTGGTTAAATAATGTAAGTCAATACTTCCCTAATACCTTACATGTATATAAATTTACAATATTAAGCAAACGTGATATTTCTCTAAAATTTAAAATGCAAACATAATCAATTACAAGCAAAGCTTCAATATTTGAGATAGACATACTTTCTTATTGACGATATTTGAAGAATATTATGGTTTTAACAAAATTACACAATCTGTAAGTACACCTACTTCTGTCATAAGTAAAATTTACAAAATTTTAATAAACCCCTGACACAAAAAAAGGCTGATAACCTTGAAACACCTGAACAGATTTTTATAAATTGTAGCTAAGAACCATCTCTATTGCGTCAGCTTTCAAACAAAAAAAACTGCATCACAATCGGTCAATTCGTTTAGGAGCTACGATGCCACAGACAGACACACAGACACGTCAAACTTATAACACCGCTCCTTGCGTCGGGGGTTAAAAATGTGGATCACCATTTAAATGAAACAATCAAATGATCACTTGACTCATGATGCTACTCGACCTTAGACAAATTGAGAGTTTTGTGTCATGTAATATGCATCGAAATTGGTACATGTTTTATAATACACAAAGCTCTAAAATTACCTGTGAAGATTATCTAGTCTTAATGTCATTGCTTTTCTGTTGAAGTTTGCCCATTGAACGACATACTTGTAAAATACAGTTATGTGAAAATGATAACCCTACTATAAAATTACCACGCGAGTACATAATAAACAATCCCAAATAGACTATTACCGAAACCGTAATGTGAAGGGGTTCGTTGAGCATATTTCCCAGACGTTCAATGAATACCCAACCGGACATATTATCGAAGAAAGCACGATATTCGATTCCCCGACACCACTATTCGTGATGGTCCATTAGCCGCATCAATTTCGAACGAAAAACGTTGCCTGTTACTGTATATTTTTTTTATTTTAAAATACGTTTAAGTTATTTTGGCAGAACGCTAGACCCCAAACGGCCGGGGTCAAGCGTTAGAATTGATATTCGAGACACCTATTGTATTAACATCCAACCTTAAAAATCTTTCCAAAAAAAAACAAAGTTCTTTACCTATTTTTAATTTTTGACCTAGTTACGACATTTCTTGGGCCAATTACGAGGGGGTATCCAAAAAAAACCGAACTAATGTTGTGGTGGGCCGAGTTTCTGTGATACCGCGTTTTGCCGCTAGGGGGCATATAGAACCACTATTTCCGAGTCAGTAAGCCAAACGTCATCGCTAAAGAAGGTTCCATTCTATTTGTGTGAATTTTTTAGTGACAGTTGTTTTGTGTGCTCTTGACGTTTTTGCAATGGCTGATTCTCGTGAACAGCACGCGGCCGTAAAGTTTTGCTTCTTGCTCGGAATTTTTTTTTTCGAAAAATTCTTTTTTTAGGTGACGAATCATGGTACTACGGTTACGACCCTGAAACGAAGCAACAATCAAGCCAATGGAAGACTTCAAGTTCGCCTCGCCCCAATAAAGCTAGTCGAGTGAAATCACTTGATGAGCTTTTTTGCCACACATTCCACTGGCTTGATTGTTGCTTTATTTCAGGGTTGCAACCGTAGCACCATGATTCGTCACATCACAGGTGACGAATCATGGTGTCAATCATGGAATCAAAATTTTTTTCTAAGGTGTCAAGAGTCGTAACCGTAGCACCATGATTCATCACCTGTGACGTGACTAATCATAGTGCTACAGTTACGACTCTTGACACCTTAGAAAAAAAAAATTTCGAAAAAAAAATTTCCGAGCAAGAAGCAAAACTTTGCGGCCGCGCGCTGTTCACGAGAATCGGCCATTGCAAAAACGAGGAGCACACAAAACAACTGTCATTAAAAAATTTACACAAACCGAACGAAATCTTCTTTAGCGATGACGCTTGGCTTACTGACTCGGGAATGGTGGCTCTATAGGCCCCCTAGCGGCAGAACGCGATACTACAGAAACTCGGCCCACCACAACATCAGTTCGGTTTCTTTTGGGTACCCCCTCATAGTAGACAATTTCAAAGATTTTTTTTTTTAATTCAAACGAGAATGAGATTGGTGGTTGAATGACTATGTAAGTTTGACGGGAACGATGAGGTCGGTGGTTGAGTGAGTTGAATGAGTTCAGATGCATGAAAATTAAAACAGCTTAGGATACAAATTATTTTTATTTTATTTTTGCCTAAAATAAATTATCTTCAAAGGTTTTCCGTAAGAATATACGGTGGTGAAATTATTTTTTTTGTTCCTTTTTTATTAACGGGTTGCAAATAATCATCATTAATCAGTAGAACAAATATAATTACTCAATAAAGCCTCAATTACATAGAGCAAGTTTACAATCAACTATCTGGAAAATTCACTATCTGTTAGTAAACTCGCTCAGTGTCATCGAATTACTTGCTAACTAGCAGATTGTGGACAATCTACAAAAAAGTTAAAAGGTGGTCAACTTTACTCGCTACTCGCTAGTGTTTGCCTAAAAATGGCGGCCCACCAACAGCTGATTTCGTCTGTCAGAATTAGTTCGGGCGGCAGCCTTTATTCTCGCTACTGGTTAGCGCTGCGAATTCAAGTTTTCCACAAAATTTCGAAAGAGTTGCATGGCGCGAGAGTCGTTATTTTAGCTGCTACTGTTGCTACCGAGCGAGTAGACAGTAGACAGTCATGATGACAGACTGTGTCATCATGACAATCTCACCCGCCGATTCACCCGCTTTTAAACTTACCGGCTATTTGCTTGTAAACTAGCTTAATGTAATTGAAGCTTAATTTAATGAAGTGTAGTTGTTCAGTTTTTTTTTTAAATGAGCTCCACACAGGAGGCCCTGAGGAAAATAATTTCCCTCATGGCCTATGTCATCTTTGGTGATGCTGTGTGGAAGGTGTTAAGGAAAGGAAGGAGAGGAGAGTTCTGGAAAGGAAAAGGGTTTAAGGGATGGGTAGAAATCTGGGGTTCAGTGTGTCCTGGTCATCTGCCTCCAAGACCTAGACAAACCTCACCCCATGAACCCGGGCACCCCTGCTAAATCACAAAACGTAGCGAACCACTTGGGGTGACCTATGGCAGAGGTGTAGGTGATCTTGAAAATATGTTCTATGAGTCAAATTACAAAGTCCATCACAAGTTCGTAATAGCTTTGACCTTTAGATATAATATCTAATTCGTTTTTAACTCGATAAAAAATTCTGTAGGTACTTAATCCTTTTTGTGTGTCTCGGATTTCACAAAAGAAGGACCAATAAAATAAAACATGAAATGAAATTTAATTTCAACTAAGATGATCATACCTTTACAGCGTAAAGAGTTCAAAAATCTTTTTTTTTTTTTTAATTGATTGAACAAAGTACATTATTTTTATGGAATGAACCACTAAATCATGATTTCAATATTGAAACGCCCTTTGCCATAGGAATGAAAACATAAGTATTTTCGAACAATGTTTTATATTATAGTTATTAGGTTGTTACACGCCTAGTTGTAAAAACCAAATATTTAGAAATTCAGTTGTGATACAAGACAAATCAACATATATGAAAAATTCATATAACTTAATAAAATCATTATATACCACCCATGTTAACCCCCTGTCTCTCATATTGTGTGTATAAACCATTAGTTTATGGCATAATTATTGTACCAAGATGGTTATAACAGGTTGAAACTGGTAACGATCAAAAATAAAATAAATGGAAAAAAGTTATAGTTATTTTTAATATATTATCCTCCATTGAAAGGAAACTAATTTGCAGTTGTTTGGTGGAGTTAAATCTTTTTAATTGTTGACTAATTCCTAAGAATTCTTTATAGTGGATTTACTTATTTGTTTTTCTAATTTGCATATTCAAAATTATGTACAGAATTTTACTGACACACCTGCTTTGTTACAACTCGATGAGTTCAACATCCCTTCTCGTAGACTCCGAAATAATAAATTGCTGTTTCTCAATCAACATTCTACTAATTATGGTTATCATTCTCCTTTATTTCTCAATATCTTCTCAATTTTTTGGAGTAAGCCTAAATGACTTTCAGCGGTCGTTACGCAGTGTAATTTTTAAAGCCTTGGGGAATAACCAGACAAAACCAGAAATACGTCATTTTTAAATCAACTTTTAGACGTATTGACTCTTTTTCACAAAAAATTGTAAATTGATTTCGAAAGACTGTTATTTTATCTAGTGAAGCTTTTTTTTTAAATTTTGAGAAAATATGTTAATTTTTAGTACGAGTATAATAAGGTTTTACAGTAGGTCATTGGCAGATTTGGTAAATTTTCAAACAAAATTTTGTATTATACAACATACATTTCAAATCATATAATCATGCAGTAAAATAAATCAATAAATTATTTGAGAAACCTACTTTTCAGAATTTTAATTTTAGTTCAAATCAAATCATAAAATAAAGATCCGCGCCCTTGTTTTGCGACGAAAATACTTCATTTTGTTTATTTATTTAGGGTCTTAAAAACTAATATATATTTTTTTAAATTACGCTCTTATTTTGCTTTGACATTGTTCAAAAATTATAAATACAATAATTATGTAAAGTATAAAATTTTTATTCTTTTATAATCACGAGTTTGGGCATTTTTTAATGTGGGTATTTATCAAAGCAAATTTGGAATGAAACAAAATCGATATTGAATCATTATGTTAAAATGCTGGTATGGAGAATAATTAATCTTTCTTGTCGGAACTGCCCTGGACTATTGCAAGAGTACAATCGCAAGATCATCGTTCGACAAAATTTAAATTCTCGGCCGCTGGTTAATGGCTCTTAAATCCGTCTCCATGCTTTGACTTGTGGTTATCTTCTATATATGTACTTTTATATTATATTGAATAAGGCAGGCGCGATGATGGCACCACCTTATAAGGGTTAGAGTGAAGCTAATGTTTCACTCTATGCGAAAGCTACGCCTGTGGATCTCGATATGGTATGTCTTCTGAATCAAATAACAAAGGTAGATCACAAGGGCACTTACGATTTATTGGCGATCTTGCCCGGAATGGGAACCCTCGTGTTCACTTTTTGGTTATTGTGATTCTGGATGAACCACAGGTAGTCACGGTCGGTTTTCTTACGATTAAGGTGAAGAACGGCGGCGTTTTCACCTTGCGAGTCTCGATTTGTGTCACGATAAAAACGGTATGTTGTTGACAGTAGCGTTGCGATAGAAAGACTCCAAAACAACACACTTTTGTCTCCTTGCCGATGGCTGTCAGCCGGGCAGCTATCAGCCGATGTAAGTACCCCGTGCTAATTTCACCAATAGGTTTGAATTCTGGCCTTTGCTAAGTGAAACAGAACAAATCTATCGAGATTCAATGTAGCGTTATGAAACATTTATATTGTCACTGCTCTTTATTTATACGTACTCTCCTTTCACTGTCGTCTCTGTTTCTTATTCATGTTATGGTTATATTGTTAATGGACTCTTTGTCAGTAAATAAATAAATACTTTTATTAAACTTATTATTTTAAATATTAAATAGGTTAGTCACAAAGGCAGATAGTTTACAATTCGGGGAACTACAGCATGATATTACTATGTTTTTATGTAACCCTGATGAAGGTTCAGGTTGAATCGAAACCAGAGGTTTTTTTTATATTTTAAAGATAAACACAATAAATTAGTATTCAAACTGGGTTAGTTTATTCTAATAATAGTGTGTTATGAATTGAACCCATTTATTGTTAAGAATTTTGACGCCGAAATTACCAAAGACAAAACAAAGAAAGTTCCCGGAAATAATTAAAGCTAAGATAACATCGCATGTTGGCATCACTGTTTGCTAAATAGCAGAATATGTAATCAATTAGGAATGTAAATACCTCAGCTGAACCCGTAACCGAATTCCACAAATTAATAACACTACCATCCACCACGCGCCGCAATGCGAGGCGAGGCGAGGCGAGGTGAGGCGAGGCGAGAGACAGATGGCGTACATATTATTTATTACCCAACTCTTCAGGAGCTGGAAATTATTCACAAACAAATATTTTATTTAATCTCAGAGCAGCTGGCAGATACGTCGCTTTGTCAGATGCTAACGATAGCTTTATACAATATTATGATGTTTATTTAAATGTAATACGTTATAAAATGAAAATGAAATAAAATGAATGACAACAAGTTCCTATTTAATCCATAGGCTAGATTTTGAGAGAACATCTGTGCCACCCCAATACGAAAAAACGTACAGTAAACCAAAAATCGGACTGCGGTAGAAGTGAAACTATCAGAAAACTAAAGGAAACAAGAAAGACACACTTTTTTTTATCAATGTGAAGGATGATTTTTTCCATATTTTTATCGTCGACTTCTAGTGCACGTTTTCCTATTCATTTGGTTATTTTATTAGTGTTTATGTTTTCTTCTTCGGAGTCGCTAGATGTCGCTTTCTTTTTGCACGTTCATTTTGGAGTGGTTTGATTGGATATTGATTTTACAAAAATAAAAATCCTTTTTTTTTTGGATTTCGTAGGATTCGATCATTCGAAGGGTCCGTTGAATATCTGGCCACTGAGTTTCGCCAGGCGCTTTATACTACTACACTAAAAAATACTTGTTTGATACTGTGGATTTATCGTATTATATTAGAACCCATGAATGAAATAAATTAGTGTCCGACCAAAGCAGGACTTTCTACCAAAACCGAAACCGAATCTTCAGTATCTTTTTTTGACATGTTAAAATACATCGTTCACTTAAATTTGGCTCTTTTTTACACTTATACAGACAGTTAACACGTGTTAAATGAAATAAAAAACAATAATTGAAGTATGTGAAAAAAATACTTTTTTTTAGATTTCTGTTTTAAAACAAACAAAAATTATAAAAAATTAACAAAACATGTTAACTACTTCTTGGAACAAAAAATTGTCAATAATCAACACTTAAATTATAAAGGAATGACCTTATTAATTGAGTTTATTAATTTTAATTTCGTTTGCAACACAAAAATCACAAAATTCTTATTACACGCGGTAAATAAAATTAAAAAATCTATAACTGAAGTATGTGAAAATATAATAATTTATTTTTTGATATTACTGTTATAAAATAAACAAAAATTAAACAAATAACAAACACGTTAACTACTTCTTGGAACAAAAATTTGTCAATAATCAACGCACAACAAAGGAAAGCCGAACGACGCGCGAAAATTCACGAACGCAGAATTTCGGTGCCGCCGAAGGTTCGGCAGATTTTCTGCCGAATCCGAAACTAGATTTTTTGCCAAAACTTGCCGATCACTAAAATAATTTTTTTTTTTTTTTTTTACAGTTAATACCGCACAACAGTCCCAACTGCTCCCGTCTGGAGCCAGTGAGACTATGGCATCCCCAATCGGAGTATGTTGTGAGGTTGAAGGTAGTGGGGAGGGGAAGGAGATAGGGAAGAGGAAGGTTGGGAAGTACCTGGCTATTCAGATCTGGTCACTAAACACGGCTAAAACCATTTTAAGCAACATTTCAACTCTGAATGGTGGTCTTACACCAGGGCGATACTGATAGTATCTTCCACTCTGGAAGGTGCAGCAAATATACTATATATTATTTTAAATGAATAAATTGTGAAATAACACAAATTAATCAAATAAAATTTATTTGCGCACGCCGGGTTCGAACCCGCGACCTTCGGATTGTGAGTCGAGAGTCTTGCCTCGGGACCACGGAGGCCGTCTCATACTTTATTGCTATCTCATTCTATCGCAGGCTAAATCGTATCCATTCGTTTTCCATTTCATCGAGTTTCAAATCGCAACGATGCTAAAGAAATTTTCACTTCAAAAAGGAAACAGGGTTTTTAGTTTTCGGATCTGGCTAATAAATAAGACGTACCACAACCGTTCCGAGCGTTGTTTCGTTAATGAATAAATTAAGTAAAGTTCTTCGCCATTTCGTTCTTCGCCGGGTTTCGAACTACCCAAATGTAGATGCTAAGTGCGACGCACTTTCACATAAATTACAAAATATTAGTAACTCCATTACCATTTTCAGAGCTAAATAAATATCTTTTATTATTTAATCAAAACTTTTGAGATTTTATTTGCACAGATAAAAGTAGATATCTATGTACACGTAGAACCATATTATGAGCTTAGGCAAGGTAAAGAATTCAATACTGAAAATTCTAATTTCAGTAATGTGCCTGTCTGTAACTGCAGTTCAATGAACTGTAGAACATTTAGAAATTACAATAATCCGAGACTTTTCACCGATCTTCCCAAGTAGGTATCGTATTTATAAAGTAAAATCATTAAATTTGTCATTAAAATATTTCAATTAAATATTTCTTATTTGCTTGAGTATATTATTTTTTCGTTTTTCTTTGTTACGTATTTTTTCGGATTTAAATTTAAATTATAGCTTTTCTGTACAACGTAGGCATAATTACTGTACTGGAGAGTACATACATTCATACTTACTTTACTACATGAAAACATAGTTATTGTACTGAAGTACATACATACATAGTTACTGTACTTGAGTTCATACATAAATAGTTACTGTACTGGCGTACATACATAGTTACTGTACTAGAGTACACACATACATAGTTACCGTACTAGAGTACATACATACATAGTTACTGTACTGGAATACATACATTCATAGTTACTGTACTAGAGTACGTACATACATAGTTACTGGAATACATATACAGGAATACATATACATAGTTACTGTACAAAAATTCATAGTTACTGTACTAGAGTGCATACATACATAGTTACTGTGCTTGAGTACATACACACATAGTTACTGTGCTTGAGTACATACATTTTTTTTTTTTTTTTTAAATATGTTTATTCAGTTTTAATTTTACAATATTTTATTTTACAAATCTTACGAAACTGATCAATCAGTTTGATTGTACATACATAGTTACTGTATTGATATAGTTAAATGGAGGTATCATGCTCAATTTGGGCGAGAGTAAATAATGAATGTACTTAAGCCATTTGTTACGTTATCGAACAAAGAAATAATTTCTCTGAAGGCAGAAAAATAGTAATATTGTACAAGAATGTATTGTTATGAATTTTAATACAACATAGTGAATAAAACGAAGTGGTTTCACATTTAATTCATTGGAATTTTACTTTTAAACATTAAACTTGTAATATCATGTTTAGTACAATCTATTTTAGTTCTAAAGTGTTATAATTATTCGATAATTACTAAGTGTAAAGCCTTGCAAACGTAGAATAGTATTTTAGAAGCAGACTTGACAGCTGGTAAAGGTTTTGGGTTGGGTAAAAGAATATTATTAATAGCCTTAACGTAAAATTTTCAATGCGAAAATCGCAGTATTAAAACAATTTATTATCAGGGTAATTATAAGCTAATGCTCTGATTGCATTAAAATACCTTTTCTAACACATATGCATTTCGGTTGTCTGTGATGTACATGTACTGTGTTTCCTGCGTGAAATTATTCGAGTCTAATAAACTCAAATCGGATTTAAATAAATCTTTTTCAAAATTGGAACTGATTATGTGAAAAATAATTATTCAGACAAGCGAAAGTATCTAATATGTACACCAATATTTAAAAGAAATGCAGAAAATTATTATAATTGTAACTAACTAACCATCACGCCGTTTCCCCGAAGGCGTGAGCAGAGAGGACGGACCGCCAAACAACTCGGTCTTAGCACACAGTCTTTGCCTCACTCACATCCATACATCGTCTCATATATACTCTTCTATTATTCTGACTTTTGACATGACCCGACTCAAGTATCTGATTCACTTGATCGTGCCATGCCTTCCTCGGGCGTCCCTGACTTCTTCTACCCTACGCATTTTCGCCATATATTCTTCTTACACTACTTTTTTCATTCATTCGCTCTACGTGCCCAAACCATCTGAGGGTCCCTTTCTTAAACTTACTCATTATGCTTACATCAGCCTTGTATTCTTTGCGGATCTTCACATTTCTCACACGATCATACATGGTTTTACCACATACACGCCTCGTTTTTTTTTAATTGTACAACAGATTAATAATCCAATTACCGTACAATTTTCTCATTTTGACAATCTTAACACCCAAGAAGATGATCATTATACAAAAAAATCTTAAGGCTATCTAAAGAAGAGTTGTATATATCTAGTGTTTTTGATATTTCGTTCAACAGTACCATTCCTCTTGTCATGCTATGCTGTGCTAGAACATCTGTTCTGCCGTATGGTACTATGAACAAGTCGTGTCGACGACTACGACTGAAGTTTTCAGGCACGTATAAACCGTAGCATTCCAGGAGGAATGGGCTATCAATATAGTTATGGATTATGTTAAAACTAAAAATTACAAGATTTGCATAACGTCTAGTTTCCAAACTAAATCTATAGACATACCTGAGGAATTTTTTCTGGATTTGTTCCAGCATATTAATATATTTAGTCTGGTGCGGAGTCCACACACCACTAGCATACTCTAGCTTACTTCTTATGACGCCATCGCCATCTTATTTCAACAGCTTTCAGTTTACTTTCATCCTTTTTCTGTTAGTTCCATGCCTCACTGCCATACATCAGGATAGGTATCAGCACTCCATTGTGGACTGCTGGCCTCGTTTCTTTTGACAGTTTTTTGATTAGCGCCAATGGCATTTTCCATTAATGGAGTTACCTGCATTTACCCTCCTTCAATATCTCTTTCAGCCTTCCCATCTCTCGTAAACAGGTTTATAATGGTCTTTTTTGAAATTGGAATTATAATATATTTCACGGATCTGCGCTAGTAATTGTGATCAAAGTGGAATGAAATATATTTGACTCTTTCTCCATTTATCTAACTTCATATTTAACGATCATGACATTCCCTACTAGGGGTAAATGGAGGGAGAAAAGGTTTTCCCGGTAAAACGAGAGATCTCGGGTTCGAGTCCCAGTTACGACCTTTCCTTTACCTTTTATAATTTTTTTGTGTTTTGAACTTATTCATATTTTCGTCTAGATTTATTAGTATTATCTTCTTCTTCAATATTAGATTATTTATTTTACTAAAAAGTTGTGAAAGGTGTGTAAATAAAAATGTGTTTTTTTTATTAATGAAGACAATATTAGCGAAACTCAATCGAAAATCTGAAACAGAAAAATTAGAAAAAGATACTGTCACATCTGGGACCAGATAAATCCGTATCTTTTTCTGATTTTTCTGAATCAGATTTTCGGTCATCTGGGACCAGATGTTACCGTATCTTTTTCTGGTTTTTCTGTTTCAGATTTTCGGTCAACTGGGACCAGATATAACCGTATCTTTTTTCTGATTTTTCTGTTTCAGATTTTCGGTCATCTGGGACCATATTGTTTTTAATAATTAAATATTACAATTTGAGGTTTACTCATTAAGTTAAAAATAAAATAGGTTTTTTTAATTTTTGGCTAGAGGCCTTTTCTAAGGAAAAGGAGAGTATTGAAGATGGAACAGAAGCAAAGCAATGAGCTTTCGGAATCGAAAAGTGTTAATTTCTTCTTGAAGTTAACACTGTGACGATAAGTGCGCAATGATACACGGTGGTGGGTGGTGGCTCCAAATTCCAAGGGTTTCCTCATCACGGTCGAAGAGAGAGACCAGTTTGGATATATATTTAATAAAATAGGTTTCATTTAAGCCTATTATTTTGATATTCCCAAATGTATTTATAATAGAACAGATAAAGTGTGGTTTGTGTCGTATTCGAAGAGGACGAAGATGACACATTTTATGAGAAAACAATAATTTGTTGGCGGTTTAGGAGATCGATTGCGAAAGTCATAAAACCGTACCTTCTTTGTACCTACGTTTATTTTGCAGTATGTGGATAAAAGGTTTAGGTCAGTTTCAATACCGATAAATTGGCGTTTATTGAAATATTGCTTAACAGTTAGGTTACTGTTTGTATATAAATAACACATTGTGGTGAATTTGTCAAAATTCCTTGAAAAGTAAGGATTATCTTTTTGTTTAGAAAGCTCTCATTTTTCCAGGAGAAGTAATAAATTTTATCAACATTTAAAATACCTACTTACGTTGAACGATAAAAAATAGGTTAGTTTAAAGCTGCGTGCTTTCTTGCGAAACATTTTCATTTTTACTTCTTAGTTTCTACTGGTTTTCGATTAAAAGCATATTTGTATTACTTAATTTAATCATGTCTGTCCCTGCATAATAATAAATTAATATTTTTATCATCATTTTATATTAAACAACGTATAAAATTTATTTTTGTCAGATTAATAACTATGGTTTTCTATTAACCACTTGAACCCCTAGGCTTGTTTAAACGACAATACAACGATAGTCAACTATTATAAGCTTGTTTTCAAGCTAACGCGCGTGTTCCCACAGAAATCGTTATAACTCCGTTTCTGTTCTAGTGACAATCATTAAACAAAAAGGATAATATCTAGACTAAAATACGCTACACATCTCTATTCAATGTTGTCCGTAAAAATAGATATAAAATACCTATTTTGTAGAGTTAGTTTTCACGCGCCAAATTGCTTACGCGCCGTTAGACAGTGTTAATTTTTTATTAAATATTTTTGTATGAAATATAAAAAAATGAAGTGACCAAATTGTTAATTACACATTTATATGATAGAAAAATTGTTTTTTTTACATTATTTGCGGTTTTAGTACCGCTTTTACATAAAAACATAATGTGAGTCCTTTTAACATTTTTTTTAAGTTTGCGTTCTAAATTTTAATATTTAAAAATTTTAATATTTTTTTATAGTAATACAATTTGAAAGCAAATTTTATTACCTTTCAAAAACAGTTTTTAATGGTCCGCTATGTTCGAAAATACTTCATTTATTGAGCTTTAATTGTGAGGAGGAAAAAACACAAATCTGACATTTCATTTCAGACAAAAAAACTTGCACAAAGGCAAAATACCTGAGTAGTTAAAGGGACGCCGGAAATTCAAATTATGCAAACAGAAATACTAGAAAAAAGTTCATGGTTCTATTCAGTGTATGCCACAGGTTGTAATATAGCTACCTTTGTTAGATGGTGTTACAAAAAATAAACAAAAAAATTCTCACCTGGCTAGTTAATCCATTTCCGCACAGGTATTATTCAAAGTAAGAATCCGCAAACAAAAACACGGAAAAAACGTCAAAATATCCCATTGAAACTTGCCACGAGAACAACGCTGATGATGCTTTAATGAAAATAAAGTGTTAAAACAAACGAGTAGTATATTTTTACGTTTACTTTGTTATGGCGTAAGGTGTTTCCGGGCGTCGGGAGATGCGTCGCGACGCGTCGGCGGCCGGTCTCTAACTGTTGCTCGGCTGAAGGCTCTGCTCGAGGCTCGAGGGTGGGTGCCCCTACTTGCTCCACACCCTCCACCCACTCCCTTCTCCCGGTCCTGATGAACCATCGACCGGTCTTATGCTCTGATCCTGCCGACTTCCGGTGATTATTTGGCGCGTGAACAAAACGGTGAATCCACAAATGTCTTCCTTTAACTGGTTGTAGCGTATGTTTGAGTATATATAACGACACACGTCAAAATTAAATTATTAGTATTTTGATCATATTTTATATTGCAGTTAAAGTCTTGAAAAGAACACCACGTTTTCATCAGGATTTATTTCCTGATAAAATACTGTAAGAAGGCGGTGGAGCTGTAAAATTGTAATATTGTCAGTTCGCTGAAGCCTTGAATAGACGCAAATGCTTACCAACTAACAAATTATTTAATTTTTAATTATTTATATCTGTATATTACAGTGTTTTGACATACAATAAAAAAGTTTGGTTGCGTGGTACTGAAAGTGTCTCTGTCCGTATGTGGTGTGTGTTACCGGTATGTTCTTAAGTGTTTTATTTGTTAAAGACCTGGTTTTTATTATGGTTTTTGGTTGAATTGGAATATGGAGTTTGTGTTGGAGGAAATGTAGTGGTGCAGATTTGGCACCAAGTTGTCTTATTAATATGACTTCACATTATCGTCTTTTGAATTTTTTGAAGTGGGTCAATTGCTAAGTTTGTACCACTTCCCCAAGCTAGTATTCCATATGTGGCAATGGATTGAAAGTGCAAAATATATGGATCTGAGTATTGTTCGTGGGAAAATTTTTTTATATCATGAGTTATTTGGTCTTCTTTCAGGGTATGTTCCAAGGAGTTATTTTCATATAAGCAGTGCCTATACATTTTTGCTAGAGTAACATGAAAATCTCGATTGAATCGATGATTTAATTTATTTTGCTGACATATTAACAATATGAATGCATCACATCAAAAATGAGGCAGAACTGCTGAAATTTTTATAAATAGTAAGTAATTTGAAATCTCTATTAAAACCATAAAGAATTTGCTCTTAAATCAGTACAATAATTCGTAGGTAATAAATAACTCTAAATAAAAACTCTTTAACTCACTGATCCGAAAATTCTATCTATAAAATATAACATTAATGCGATGATCAATATCTCAATGTCAATAAGATACCGAAATGAAACAACTTAAAGTTTATTCACTCAGACCGAATTGATTCACTACCCAATATAAATAAATCCACCCATCGCCCGTCGACATTGTTAGGTAATTATTAATTGAATGACTCCTTCCAATATTAGCTTTAATTGAAAAAGTCGTCTGATTAGAGCTTTAACATTTAACCTACTTCCCGTTTGCCGGCAACTAATTTGTAAAAGTACATAGTAAAATGATGTTTAAATGTGAATGAAGCAAGGAGTGCGTGCCTACGTAAAGGGCCCGGGTAGTTAACCGCTCAATTTTGTACACCTGCTACTGAGCCACTTGGTCGCCCGAGTCAAGGTTCAGTATGGGCCTTTTCTCGCAAAAAGGGGCAAGGAGCTTACTCATGCTCGGAGCTGGCAATTTTTTTACTCTGCCATTCGGTTTATGTAGGTTGATACGCGTAGTTTGATACCTATATCGCTCACTTTCCTCTTCCAAAGAAGACTCTTACCACTGAGCCACTTTGGTTGCCAACTTACCACTCAATTCAGTACACCTGCCACAGAGCCATTCCAGTCGCCTGGCGCAAGGTATCCAGAATTTTATTTAAATTTATTTGGAAAACCAGCAGTTTACTGCTTATTTTTTCACTAAACCCTTCGGATTGTATAGGTTGAGATGCATAATTTGATACCCATATCGCCTACTTTCCTGTTCCAAAGAAGACTCCTACCACTGAGCCGACACTCTTAAAACGGCCTGGGGAGCTTACCGCTCCATTCTGCACCCCGGCTACTGAGCCACTCCATTTGCCCGGCTCAAGGCGTCCTGTATTATATTTAATTTTATTTAGAAAATTTTGTATTGTATTGCATTTATTATTAGACAAATCAAAAATATATATTTGTGGTAAGACTTGGGTAAAGGCAGAACCGCTACGCGGTAAATATTTAAATAATTTTGCGGAATTGTCCAAAATTTATATCAGAAAGTAATTACTTTCTGCGATAGCATTAAAAAAATTGACAGGGTTGGCTTTTTGGTAATATATAATATACAACCAGCATTTCTACGTCTCTAGTTTATCAGAGATAAACTAAAATATATTTGTTCTTCTTAGAAAAACCTTCAGGAAAATTGCCACTATGGTGCTAAGGGTGGTTATGGATGCCCACAACTATCCTTTGGTATATAAATGGTGGCGATTTTACGATCAGCAAGTGGTTTTATAACAACTTCTAAAAATTCTCAACGGGTGTTAAGTTATACTCTAAGTGCAATCTTTCCACATCATAAAACATTCACGCCGTAGAATACAAGGGATCAAATATAACATCTTCGTCCAATTTAATGTGGGATTACAACTGATTAGGAAGGATTGTAGAACTTGAAAATTGGGCATCGATTAAACCGATATCTCTATATAGTTACGGGGGAGGAAAGCTGGTGGCTAATTAAACCAACCGGGGGTGATAAGGGATACAAACAATCCTTTAGTCATACTATTATTAAATCGGCAGCTCTTTTATTAGTAACATTCTCGGGTTATGTAAATAAGGTTGTGTAATCCTAGAATTTGTATTACCTATTGAGGAAAATGGTTGAGGAAATAGAGGAAGATTGTAAAACAAAGTTACGGAAATTTTAAGGTACTTTTCTATTCTGAATGGTTCAGTTTATTGCGATTATAATCTGTATTACCGAATGGTGTTTTTAAACTATGATACTAAACAGTGTAATATGAGAGCTGCCTTTATCTAATTGCATATATGAGCCGTGCTATTTATTATAGGTGGGGACTAACGACTACTCGTATGTGTAAACTCTAAACGGTATGACTGAACTATCTTTCTTAAGGGGTATTCCACCATTATCCTGATCTTAGCTTATCATATAGCCACTATTCACAGGTTCAAGTGGGTTTATAAATCGACAATCTATGATGGCCGGCGTAGTCCGGCGGTAAGGCTCTTGACTAGCATTCCGGAGGTCGCGGGATTCGCGGGAATAAATTTTATTTGGTTAATTTGTGTTATTTCACAATTTATTCATTTAAAATAATATATAGTATATTTGCGGCACGTTCCAGGGTGGAAGATACTCTCAGTATCGCCTTGGTGTAAGACCACCATTCAGAATTGAAATTTTGCTTGAAATGGCTTTGGCCGTGTTTGGTGACCAGATCTGAATAGCCATGTACTTCCCACCTTCCTCTTCCCCATATCCTTCCTCTCACCACTACCTTCAGCCTCACAACATACCCCAATTGGGATGCCATAGTCTCACTGGTTCCAGACGGGAGCAGTTGGGACTCTTGTGGGGTATTCATATAAAAAAGGTGCCGAAATACCCCCCAAAACAACATAACAAAAATATACAACGAACTATGCAATTCACACCTAGTAAGATGGGCAATACGTCATTAATGTAACCAATGTAATATAAAAATAATTTTAAAAAATTAAAAAAACCCAAACATTTTTTTAACACTTTAACTCCTCCGTTCAGGAGGCCCTGAGGATAATTATGTGTCTTCTTTGGGGATGCTGTGTAGAGGGTGTTTTTGTAGGAGGGTGGAAACATAGAGGCCGGAATAAATTAAATCAATAATTTTAAACATTATGCTAAGACATTTCTAGGGAATCAGAGATGTGCCTTGTATACTTGAATAAAATTCACAAATAACTGTTGATGTTGCTTTTGCAATATAATGCATTCCTCCGTGATATATTCATTCATGATAAAATTATTGTATATATCCCTAAGTACTCCCCGTCAACTGCAGCACACTTTCCCTGCGATGGATCTAATCCTCGAAACACCGCTAGTACACAATTTTTAGTGTGTCCTTCAGAAGCAAAGCTCCGCGAAGCAGTTTTTTAACTCGGTTGAACAGGAAAAAGTAGCAGGGAGCCAGATCAGGCAAATTCGAAGGCTGCTGGATTGTATTCGTGTTATTTATGGTCAAAAACTCACGTTCAAGGATCGCATTGTGCGACGGTGCGTTATCGTGGTGCAAAATTGATGCCATTTTAAGGCTTATAAAAAATCGAAAACACGCACAAAGGTAGAGGTACTCAGTACTCAGTAACTTTTACAAACGTCAAGTTATAACGCTGAAATTTGGAGGGAAATGTCAACGACAGATGTGGTAACCTAACAAAAAAATGCAATCGGGTGACTGACAGCGTCACACGGTGGCCGGTCCTAAAACTTTTTGATCAAGCAACTTTTTTCAAAAGCCTGGTGTAAAATACTTATCAATTTATTATTGTTTAAAATTATAGCTAGACATTTATTTAATTAAAACTGTAGCAAAATAATAAATGGACTAAAACCATATCGTATTTGTGATGGATCTAATATGTCAATCGTTCAGTTGGTTAGTCAGACATATCCGAAAAATCGAAATTTGGATAGAGTAAACAGTTATATGTAAAAGTGTACCCACTATCTGGTACAATACTGAGATTTTTTTTACATTAACTCCACACAGGAGGCCCCGAGGAAAATAATTTCTCTCAGGGCCTATGTCATCTTTGAAGATGCTGCATGGAGGGTGTTTTTGAGGAGAGGAAGGAGTGAACATGGGTCTTGAAGAGACCCATGTTGTAGGAGGGAGGAAACACAGAGGCCGGCAAATCTTCCACAGCCGAGCTGTTGAACTCAAGAACGAGTCGTAGAAACGACCCGTTCTCATGTGATGTTTTATATGGGAAATTTTTAACTTTGAATGAAAATTGAATTTTAATGCATATTTTTTCGACTATCCCAACTGCTACCTCTATTTAATATTAAAATTGGATTTGAAAATGAGTGCAGAGAATACGCTAGCATTTCCCATCGAATAAGGAACTCCAGTCCAATTTTTTTTTTTTTTTAATGAATAATGAGCTTCTAACTTAAATAACTGCATATTTATTTTTATAGTTATTTTAATAGTTATAATAATTATCAAAAGTTTTAATTTTTCAAGATACGTGTGAATCGTGTGACGTCATCATGACCAAAAGTTTTAATTATCTTCAACAGGTGTTGTCATTTTGTATGGAAAATCAATGGAGGTGTCAGAAGTCGAGGCGTTTTTTATTCAAGATTAACTGCTTTTAATACAGAAAAACAATAGGTAAAATGTCAACATCTCATAGCTACTGTTATTGTATCGTACCAAATGCAATAAAACATCTGTGTATTATTTCATTTGGTACGATTGGATGACATTCAGGCCGCCGAGCAGAAAAGTCTCACAGTGAACTGCGCTGTAAACCGTTATCTTACTTTCGGTCTGTACTTTTCTGCGCGGCGGCCAATAGTGGCCAAACAGCTGTTCATCTCTATTTTTGATGCTGAATTATTTAGGCCTAAATAATGTTTCAATAATACACAACTATTTTTGTCTAAATCTCTATAAACCAATAACACGAAATGTTGAATGACTCATTTCATCAATGAATGATCATATTTGAATCAAATGTCATATATTTCGATTCAAATATGACCAGGTGACTGGAGAATTATGGACGCGGTGACGTCACACCTCAAAAACCTAATAAAACCAACTTGACAGGTGTTTTAATGACACGTTTTAAAATGGGCTTTTTAATATTTTTTTTAAAGCTCTACATCAAATATTATTTAATAAAACTTATATATTCAGAATCAGCGTTTATTGGTCTATATCAGTGTTTCCCAAAGTGATCCAGGTGGACCCCCGGGGGTCCACGGGAGTCGCGACAGGGGTCCACGTAGACGTGATAAAAAAATGGGGGTCCACAAAAATTTTTCTGCAGGCTTATTCTCTATCTTTTATGGGATCGTTATCGAGATAACGGACGTGATCTCCTGTCAGATTTGTGTGACTTTTACATATTTACTGTAACATATTTTAGTTAAAATCCTTTTAAACATGAATTCCTGCAAGAATGCATGATTAATTATTCATTTAATGTACGTTGTACATATAAAAAGCAAATAAATGACACAAATCTCATATCACATTACCCCCCTCCCCCCCCCCCCCGGTAGTGACAGACCACAACTCAAGCGTTACATTCAATATTCAGTACAATGCGTGTCGAGTTTTGGGAATACGGTAGAAATGTTGTAGCAGGGGTCCACCGAAACCAGTAAAATTTTGAAAGTGGTCCACGAGAAAAAAAATTTGGGAACCTCTGGTCTATATGAACATATTTTTTCAAAGCCATAATATTTTCACTGAAGTTCCTTTTTGTGAAGCGTTGTATAATAATACTGCGTACCTATTAAGGGTGTAATATGAACGAAGGGTTGATGGAACAATACATCAGAAATGCAAACTGGGTAGTCACAAAGCTGTTTATTATTCCAGCCATTTCGAAACCACTCCATTTCTCATTGGATTGAGGAATTGCCATTGCATACCTAATTTAGCATAAATGCCAACGATCAAAGCACTCATTCAATATCTTTCTAACTTAAGTAGGTAGATACCAACTGTCACAACATGATAATGACATTTTGCAAACCATAAATTGCTTAATACCGAGTAAGCTCGATGGAACATCTCCGGATTCAATTTAATAATGCTTGCAGAATCATATTGGGATACAGAAGATATAGCAGCGCATCAACAATGTTCACGGAATTAGGACTCCATGGATTCGCCAGCCTGATGAGACACGGGTCACTGGAGTCAGGATGCAGCTAATGGCCTCCGACAACACGGTGGTGACCGAAGCCTTCTAGCACCAAGCGCCACTCCTGAGTGAGCGTTGGGCCCGAGCTCACTCAAGACCACGCCCTGCATAATGTATTTTTTATTGTTGTTATTATTATTTTTTCTATTTATGTTCTTGTTTCTCTACTATGTAAATATGTATAACTATATGAGGCGTGTGGTTTTGCACTATCCTCCCCACATCCTGGAATAAAGAATTATTATAAATCAAAATCCAATTTTCGAATAAACTCTTTAAATTAATGAATTCTTTTGAAGTACTATACTAATAAGTAATAATTATAGGCATTTTAAATAGGTACCTGTGTTAGGTACCAAATTTGATTGATTGTCATGTAATATACAAAAATTAATATTTATTACATATCAAAAATTAAAATTTTAATAAAAAAATTGTAATAGGTGACGTGAGATGTTTGAAAACTGAATCTACTGGGATTGAAAATATGGAAAGCTGGAGAGCGCTTGGTGGGACGGGGGAGCGGTAGAAGGGAGATGGAAGGCGGAGAAGGTGGAGGCGGAACGTGTGAGGGGAAAGGGACATGGGAGGGGAAGGGGCGGCGGAGGAGGAACGTGATGAATGAGAAAGGACACGCAAGGAGAAACAATTTCTTTATTAAGTGGCATTTCAACGTATGCCGGGAAATCGCTAGTTACTTATAACTTAATACTTACGTGCTGCCAAAAACTGCCAAAGCAGTTTTCACTAGGTTAATTGTAAAAAAATAATTATAACACTAAAGCATAAATATAACGGAGTGCCCGGGTTCATGGGGTGAAGTTTTTCTAGGTCTTGGAGGCGGATGACCAGGACACACTGAACCCCAAATTCCTACCCACCTCTTAAACCCTTTTCCTTCCCAGAACTCTCCTCTCCTTCCTTTCCTTAAAAAAAACCTCCACACAGCACCCCCAAAGATGACATAGGCCCTGAGGGAAATTATTTTCCTCAGGGCCTCCTGTGTGGAGTTCGTGTAAAAAAAAAATAACTGGAAATTACAATACAGAAAATAGAAATAGAAGAATAATATTATGTGATATGTGGAATTATGTTAAATGTATATATAGATATAACATGGATAGCACATTCATAGGTACAAACATACTCAAAAGCTAACATTCTCGTGGTCATATTTATAAATCACATAGTGTATATTTTGTTGAAAGGTCAAAATATTTTCGCTTTGCAATGAAATCTAAATAAATGGAATTAAATTTCTGAACACATCGGAAAACCAAAAACTGGTTTTGAAAAATGATAAATTTCGCTTTCAAATTTTACAATTCAAAATAAACACATAGTTTGTTAAATATAAAAATTTCCTAATGAAAATATAAAAAAGTTATAAAAATGGCTCATCTTTTATAATTAAAATTATGGGTAGCGAAAAAAATAAAATCACATACTAGAAAATGTACTAAAAACATTTTTAATTTATAAATAATTGATGAAAAATTCCCAAAGTTTCATTTTTTTTCAAATTTAGGTCGGAAACTTTGGTTTCGTTTCGTGCACATTTTAATTATTTTGTGGTTAACTATTAAATTTTAATAGAAAGCGTGGTGTTTTCTATTTCTAATCGATCGATCATGTTTCTCACTACGATAGTAAGGGAGACACAACGATTTCTATCAGACCAATGTGAGTTGTTCTCAAAAGCGAATAAATTAGCCTGAGGGATTAATGTAACCCCTTTTACTAATAAAACGTGTTTCAAACTTCACACAGATGACAAACAAACAACCAAGTATCGGAAACGGTTGTTCAACAGCTACGTAAAATTTAAAAATATATCTTTAAAAGCTAAACACTGCATTAATTGAAATTGGTTTCACCAACCTGGCTGAGAAAAATAGTTGACAATCTGTAAGCGTAATCGGCTGCAATAACCACGGAGCCAAAAACATTACAGTATTTGCAAAAGTGAGATTTTTTTAACTCCTATAGGAAAATAATTTTCTTTAGGGCCTATATCATCTTTGAAGATGCTGTGTGGAGGGTCTTTTTGAGGAGAGGAGGGAGTAAACATGGGCCTTGAAGAGACCCATATTGTAGAAGGGAGGAAACACAGAGGCCGGCAAATCGTTCCACAGCCGAGCTGTTAAACTCGTAGAATCTTATGTGACTAATTTCAATCGTGTACTGTCAACCGTGTACATATGCGTGTAGATAAAACTGTAAACAGTATTATTGTGCACATTGCTGGATATAGAATAAAACAAGGTCTCACAATGAGTACAATTTGGGAGGCGGGAATGGATACCGCCGCCTCGGGAACTATTTATTGGATAACCAACACCTCTGCCGTAGGTCGCCCAAGTGGTTCGCTACGTTTAGTGATTTAACGGGGGTGCCAGGGTTCATGGGGTGAGGTTTTTCTGGATCTTAGCGGCGGGTGACCTGGGCACACTGAACCCCAGATTCCTACTCACCACTCAACCTTTTTTCCTTCGCGAAACTCTTCTACCTTCTTTTCCTTAAAAATATCAATCACACAGCACCCTCAAAGATGACATGGGCCCTGAACGAAATTATTTTTCTTGGTGTCTCTTGTGTGGAGCTCGTTAAAAAAAACAATGCACATTTACAATGGATTCTAACAACTACGCCTAAAATGCAAAAAAAAGCGTTTGTGAAATGGAATTTAGTGTTCTTGTGAGTTGTTGAACATATTTGAACCTGTGAAATTTCATATTTGTAAAAACCATCAACTTTGTGGCCGCCATAATTTACAATAAAAAAACACATAAATTTGTTGTAGACCACTTTTATTTTATTAACACTCTACCGGTTTCGGAAGCACCCTTCCTTCGTCAGGATAATATTGTAACTGATTACAATACGAGTTATAATATTCTCCTGACGAAGGAAGGGTGCTTCTGAAACCGGTAGAGTGTTAATAGAATAAAAGTAGTCTATAACAAATTTATGTTTTTTATTGTATCTGAGATTTTGCTCAATTATTACGTTGTTCCGAAAAAATTAAGCAAAAACTCAATATGAAATACGGTTCCATGCCAACTGAGAATAAAGTCAACTCAACACCTCCTTAAAAAGTCATTAAAAACCATGAAAAAAATAATTTTAAATTAGCCGATAACCCTAACCTAACGTAACCTATTTAACCATTTTTTATATACATTTTTTATCACTCTAAATGACTTATCTGAGATGGTTCTGAGTTGGTTTCATTCCGAGTTGTCCGGTCACCATGAAATACAACCCATCACTATCTAAACAAGCAGTTAGTAATTTCACTGATCTACTTTCGTGTTTGAGGTATTTTAAATCAATTACTTGAGTTGCTTAGAGCACCTCAGAATCGCCGGAAAGTTCAGACGTACAGTGGCGTCAACAGGTTACGAAGGTGTCGGGAAGCAGCGGGGTGAGAAGGTGGGTGGGGGATGAAACGAAAGGTGAGATGGCGGAGGGTAGCTTGCTGATGCGCGCGCCGCTATCGACTGGGGTGAGATATGTACATAGGTGCAGACAAGTAGTGTGCTAAGGGTTGGGGCCATATCTGGACCGAAATAGGAAACCTTTGAAAATCGTACATAATAATATAATACATAATAAAAGCTTTTAACAGCATGAGTTTGTCATTCAAAATTAAATTGGCTGAAAATTTATCTGCACAAAAGAATATAAGTTGTAAAAATAAAACAAAGTTGTCTAACCTTACAGGTGATATCAGTAAAGGTACCACAAAGCTTTTGGCTTTTGGGTTCAAGCTAATATCAAACTAGGTTCAGATCCGTATCTTGATATTTATTGTCGTGGTAACATTTTATTTTTATCGATGAGTGATCGCCTAAAAGGAAACGTGTGATTCTTTTATATTCTTTAAATTGATTGGATTTGGGAGAAATGCAAAACAAAAACTGATTCTGTACATAAGAAAGCATTCACGTGAAACCGATGTAAAGTCATTGTATATTCAAAACACTTCACTATCAAATTACGTATGGAATGGAATGAATCCTATAATTTCTTGCAGTAAAAATCGAACCCGCGACCTCAAATGCGGATAAAAACTTCTATCAAGCTTAGTTGACCTCACACAATTAATATAATTTTCCACATAATTAATCAACACTAGAAAATAGAAGAAATATATCCGATCAAAATTTTTTTGTTCAACGTCATCAACAATGCTTTTAATACAACTATCTTCTAGAAAACATTTAATTTCACTGTCTGTACGAAATGAACACACACTATTCCACATCCCACACTCAAAAACTAACTACACACATTATTTCTCAGAAGCACGTGCACAAAATACAATAATACCTTTTCATACGGTATTTTCCATTTGTCTTCAGATAAATGTATAAATGTCTATTAGAAAAAATTAAAACAAATTGTTAATTAGGAAGTCTCTACTCCTGCTGTGTGCTATTTTCTCATTTTTATTACGTTTTTTTTTCATTACATGTCTTGTATTTCTTTGGGCATTATTTTACGGTGTAAATTTGTATTAATTTTATATGGGTAGTTAGTTTGATTTCACATTATCTATATACATTATTTTGTTTTTTTTTTTCTTTTTTTTTTAAGATTTTCTTTTTCCACCAACTCCCGTTTACGTTTTCTTTCTATTATTTTTCTGTTTATAATGTGTATTTTTTGCTTAGCTGTTTCATGCATGTAATATAACATGGAAAACTGATTATTTTCCTAATAAACTAAAAATAAAAAATTAATAAAAAAAACACATCTCAAACAAAAATACGTTGAGGTTGTTGTACATTTTCCGAGTAGTTGGTATTTGTTAAAATATTTAAATTAAATTAATGCTTATTTTAAATTACCTTGTCACTCTTGTCACCACATTAAAATGACCGTAGAAATATACTAGTTGCCAACGAACACCGATTACTATCGCAAATTAATAAATTCGTACAGTAGTACCTCGAGATATGAGTGCTCGAATACGAGATATTTGAGATACGGGCCGTCGAGCGAGCGAAGTTTTGCTTTGAAATAAGAGCAAGATTGGAGATACAATGATTTTAATGCTTACCCGAAGTGCAGGAAAATCTTTTTCATGTCCCGACTACAACTATTCATGTTATCTTTAGGGAAGTTTAAAAAGTCATATGTTGGCCCACAGTGGAGAAAAACCTTTTTCATGTCCTGACTGTAACTTGTCATGTTTTACCAACTGGCGTCTAAAAATTCACATGTTTACCCACAGATAAACCTTTTTCATGTCCCGACTGCAACTATTCATGTTATCTCAAGGGAAGTTTAAAAAGTCATATGTTGACCCACAGTGGATAAAACACTTTATAAAACCAGATTATTTCTTTACATTCTCTTTTATTACATTTTTATACAATATTTGTCATTTATAAATCATTTTTCTTATTCAAAAACACGTAACAAAAACAACTGGGGTGGCCTTTTGGGGGCTGTAACGGATTAATGGCATTTCAATTAATTTCAATGGGGAAAATTACTTTGAGATACGAGCAAATTGACATTACGAGCAAGGTTACGGAACGAATTAAACTCGTATCTCGAGGTATAACTGTACATCATTTTAACGACTGCATTGATATAAATTAGTGTTATTGTTATTATCCTCTTCGGTCGAAAATTTCACAAAACGCTTCCTCGGCGAATATTTTAAAAAAAAATTTATTGCGCGGTTTTTAATCGCTTTCAACGTAGAACTAACTTAATAAACAGGAAGAAGAATGGTGGGAATAATAATATATGTACTTATGAATAAATTTATGTAAATGACGCCAATTTTTCAAGCTAAGTGACATTGGCTCCCCGCGGTACAAGTCATATATTTGAATAAGAGCGTTTATTTACAGCTTGCAAAGCAAATGGGTGGTTTCACCCGAGATTGTTTTATCATAGATGAAATAACTATAGGGAATCTGTTGTGTGAACTCAAAGAGCCTTTCCTTTGTTTTTTTACATTAACTCCACACAGGAAGCCCTGAGGAAAATAATTTCCCTCAGGGCCTATTTCATCTTTGAAGATGCTGTGTGGAGGGTGTTTTTAGGAGAGGAAGGAGTGAACATGGGTCTTGAAGAGACCCTATGAGAGATCTTATATTACTTCATAGTTAAGTCATTCAAAAACATTTTTTAGTGGTTTACGCATATATTTTTTGTTATGTAATTAATAATTTTTATTGTAATTCCAAAACATAGAAAAGCTAGTAAAAGCTTCAATTTATCCGTAGCATATTTTTTTGATGTTCGTAATGTAAACCTCTTCGTCGTAAAGATTAATCTAAATAGGATTTCACATATAGCTTCATCTTAATAAGAAGTATAATAACATTATAAAATTTGATTTAAATTAAATTTAGGAAAATAAAATATGGCTTTAGGATTTTTTTTATTTAAATTATTGTACAACAGAATATTATGCCAATTATAGCACAATTTAGTTGCTGTATCAGCATTTAGGCAGGTTACTCTTCAATAATAGTTTTACGGCATTTAGAAATCAGTTACTGGCATCCAAATGGTTTTCAAGTTCCCCTCGTCATACTATGTACGCTTTGCCAGGACATCGGTTCTGCCAAAGAATCGTTCATTATGCTGGGTTTGTTCTTCGCGTTTTCAGTGAAAAAATTTTTTTTTTATGTGTATAGTATTTAACCTTTACGAGAGTGTGACCACTCGCGTGAAAAGGGAAAAATATTCAGAATTAAAAATTATGATTTATACATATATGTACATACATAAATCAGATACCTAAACAAAAAATATATATAAAGATATATAAAATAAAAATAAAAATTTAAAAAAATTGTTTATTTATTATTAATATGATTTTAGGTGGCTAAACTATTTAAGACATTACTATTCAATTTATTTTTAAATTTATTATAGTTAGGTTCCAATCTCAGCTCTCTTTCCAGTTTATTAAACCACACCACTCTATTGTACGCGTAGTACTGCTGAGCAAAACTGGTAAGCGTCAATGGCGTACATAAGCCACCCACTATGTTTTGCCTATTGCTTTCCACGCGTACCATGGCGTGGTGTGACTTCTTAGAATCTTTGTGAATTTGAAGCAGCGTATTTTGTTAATGTTACAATAAACTCATCGTAAACCAGGGATATAAGTTGGCCGGCATTTACATTGAGATTAAAATGTCCACTAACTTTTTCCGGAGTTTCAGGATTATGCCAAAAATTTGGCTTCGCTCAGAGCAATACCTTTATAAACGTACGGTGTCCATTTTTTGTTCACCTGCCTAAGAATTTATAGCAGAGCGGTAAACAAAGACTTTAACGTATTATAAATTGATGGCAGCTTTGTGGGAAAAATTATGCCTCATTTCAATTACTTATCTTTTTCTGTTTGTCCCCGATTATTGTCTCTTAAGATGAAGACATGCGAAATAAAACAAAATCATACAAAATCATATATTTTTGTTTTAAAAATTTGATCGCTTAGAAGTATTATAGATGCTTCAATTAAATACTGCGTGTAAAACATATCTTCGCCCTTAAAAATATCGGTCATTTTTTATAAGTCTTTCAATAAGCCTAGAAAAAAAAGTATTAGGTCTATAAAAAAAACACTTTCAAGTACAAACTCTCCTACTTATAAACCCCTTTTTGGATATGGTTTTATTGTTTAATACAGCAAATTCAGTTTCTTTTATAATAATTGCAAAAAAAACTGATATTTTTGCTCGATCTTCACAAAATAAAATAAAATATGCATTTTCGTGTTGTTATTTCACAATACGGCCGGCAGTTGATGAATTTGGATTTTCAAAGTGAACCTTATGCCGTCGTCACACCCATTTTGTATTAGTTAGTGAGTAGGCAAATTAGGCTCCGCAACGCTTGGTTCCATGATATCAATTTTAACTTTCCTTGTTATTACAAAAAACAATGTGTAAAAAAGAAGTTAATGGTTTTTATAGGCCTTTACGAAATCAACCTGTAAAAAATCTCAAATACCTTTTCCAACCTTTCCAAAATCTTTTTCTCAGGTATTTTTAAACTTCTCCCAAAAAGGGGCGTGAATTCCGATTTCGATTTTTTCCTGGACTATTGGATCATCTTAAGCGGATGATACGAGAAATGAGCAGTTTGTATTGTAAATCTTTAACTGTTCAAGCGAAAATGTTCTCTTCGTGGTCTTTTGGGAGACTAATCTATTTTTGTCTCTACAAGTGATAGGTTTTGGTTTTTATAATTTTTATATCACTTCGAGGCGGCCTTTTTTAATTTATCTCCGTTTAGATCATTTTGTTTCGACATATTTTTTAAATTGTTGAATAATTTTTGCTCACAATATATTACCACTTTCTGGGCAGAGACAGATCATGGGTGGAGAACTTGCAGCCCGTCAAGCATTTTACTGCGACCCGCGAACACTTTTTGTGAGTCGTGCTGAAAGAACCGCAAAAAATTCATTTATAACGATTATTTTAATTTTTTATAAATTTAGCGAAAATGTTTTTCTTTCACAGTATGTCAGATGTATTAAAATTGGGAGCAAGACATGGTACGATCAAGTGAAACAAACACTTATGTTTGGTAAAATAAGCATACGTATTTTTTTTTTTTACATAAACCCTATTATCCATTAGGAAAAATAATTTTCCTCCGAGCCCATTTCATATTTTGTCTTGAAGAGTCTTTTTAAGGAAATGAAGAAGATGTAGTTCTGGAAAGGATGAGGTTAAGAATCTAGAGGTCAGCATGTCAAGGAGTGACGGACGTATGATTAGGACGTAGAGACCAGCTGGAGAGGTCAGAATCTCTTCAAACCGGCTCCCCCGATCCGGCCCGCCACGCAGCAATCGCATCCGCCGCCAAGACCTGAACACATCTCACCCGATGAACCCGGAGAGAGGGGTATAAAGAAAATGTTTGGCGTGGAAGTGAAAGATAGAAGACGTTGAGGACGCCCGAAAAAGCAATGGTGCGATCAACTGAAAAAAATACTTTAAAAAACCTTTTTCAAATCTTGGAAATAATATTACGTACGTCCTCCAACAATACCCAGTTTTCATGTACACTAGAATTCACATTTCAACCCAAAACCATTCATAACCCCGAACAACGCCGGGTACACGTCAGTTAATAAATATTTTTACTATTATTATAAATACTATCACTACATTTAAATTATCACCATTACATAATTTTTCACCAATGTTGAATTTGGCAGTCACCTCTGGTCTGGAGCCCAAAAATACTTGAAAAAAACCAATGACTCAGTGCGGAAACGGGTGGTCCGTTAAATTGATTCCCCGTCTTAACAAACGGATTGCATTATTTAGGGCAAGGGCATCATGCGGGAATGCTGATCTTGTCCTACCGGTAATTCAATGGAAAATGCTCCGAGAAATTAGTGTCATTTATCCCTTCGGCACCTTTGCGTAGTCAGAAAACACGCAAACCGCGCGCCCGTATATTATATACCTACTTAAAAATTTATTACTTGATTGATATTTGGTTGATATTATTTATCTCATGAGAACGGGTCATTTCTGCGACCCTTCAAGACCTGTGTTCACCCTCATCTTCTCAAAAAGACCTTTGTACAGCATCTCCAAAGATGACATAAGCCCTGAGGAATTTAATTTTATCGGGGCCTCCTGTGGGCAGTTGTTAAAAAAATACCTTATCTTTATCCATGTTGAATTTGGCTTATTTCAGTACTTATGGCTATTCACACATGGTCCTCAAATCCAACTAAAACCATTTCAAGCAACGCTTCGGTTCCGAATGGTTGTCTTTCATGACTTTCACCAAGACGAAGCTTCGAGTATCTGTCGCCATGTGTGATTCTTTGTATGAATACAATTTCTCTGTCATAATCCTTGTCATTCTGAAAAGTGTCTACAGGGGCTATATAAAAGACGCTAATAACATCGATCCATATCATCAATGTAAAAGTAACACTGCAAATATTCCTGGTGTTTTCCCTTTTTATTCCGAATGCTATAATTTCGAGTGATTATAATATTAACAAAGTATTATAAATAAACCATTGCAAACGCATTCAGAGTCGCTTGACGCCACTGCTTGTAATGCAGTAAATTCAAATTTACCAGCGGAAAATAGACTTCCAGTTATGTAACGAATTTTTGGCTAATCACCGCTCTACCCCTCGATGAGCATAAACATTTTCTACAAACTTACCGGGACAGGAAAATTGACCATGATAATATAGTACCCTTTACACACAGAGTTCGGAGCGGGACGTGTCCCGCGCCACTTCAGGCCGCCGCGCAGAAAAGTAAAGACCGAAAGTAAGATAACGGTTTACAGCGCAGTTCATTGTGAGACTTTTCTGCGCGGCGGCCTAAAGTGGCGCGGGGCACGTCCCGCTCCGAACTCGGCGTGTAAAGGGTACTAATACTATGGGTTTCAGTGTTGCCATTTGCACGGTTTTTACCATGTTTTCATGGTTTTTTAATCATTTCGACCACTTTTTTTTTCAAAAAACGGTGAAGAAACATGGTATGGTTTTTACCGGTCACCAAAAATATGTATTTAAATGATTTTTTTTATTAGCAAGGGTCACGTGGGAGAAATCCCGAATTCAGGGATGCAGTGGCGTAGCTAGCAAAAAGAGCAATAAAAAGCATTACTAGCTAGTCAAATTTGTAAAAAATGTTTTTTTCTAAATCTTCAAAATTCCTTTTTATTTATTATTACTCCTTAATTATTTATTTATGTACACACAACAATGAAATATAGAAAAAAACCTACAAATGATTGATTACTTTGTCATGATAAAAAATTATTTGTACTGTATTTTTTTTTTTCAAAAACATTTTTTTGTTGCTATTTTTCAAAGGAAAATGATTAAACGATTGTTTTTAACGGTGCATTATAGATTCTTTGGGTACCGTTATTTTCCTATTTATATTCTCAATAAAAAGCTCAAGAAAACATGTTTTTTTTCCTTCGAAACGTGGTAAAATTTGATTTTTCTTCCCTGAAACATGTTTTTTCATTTTTGGGGCATGGCCACATTGATGGGTATATCGGGATCGGTTTATCTATGGGTAAAATCAATGATCAAATATCTATGGATTGTTTGTCGTTCGCAAGGTTGCCGATTCGCGGGGAATTCCTTAAATTGTGGGAACTTTTTAGATTTTTCAAGAATTGGGTATTTTGCGTGGAGAACCTTTAAATGGGGAAAATGCCGGGGATTCTGCTTCTGGGCATTTCTTGTTTATCCAACCATAATGAAAAATATTAGCATTTGGTGAAAGATTTCGTATTTTATTTTTTGGCAGCATTGTAACATTTATTTCCAAACAATGATAATACGGAGGATTCCTGAAGACCGGGACCGGAACTCCAAAAATGACTATTGTCAGTCTAAGCGCCTCCGTACATGGAGCTACTTACAAGCTATTAGAGCCTGATGTGCGTAGCACGCACACCGCTCGTGGGTACCCGCCATACAATTTTGCTGGTGTTCGTACACGGCGCTACGCGACGGATGTCAGGTTGAAGTCGGTAGCGCGCTAATGCTATGATTTGTAATTTGGAATAGATGATGATGAACGCGGCGAGGAAGCAGTAGCATATTACACACTTCTTGCATTAATAATATACGATATAGCTTATGTAAGAAGGCATACTATAGCTGTACTATACCGCTATTATATTATACACTTCTTACATTAAATATATGATAAAAGATGTGTGTTAAAATTAAACATTATAATACAATCTGCTTTTAGATATTTCTTGGAGTTTTGTATGTGCTAATGCTATGATTTGTAATTTGGAATAGATGATGATGAACGCGACGAGGAAGCAGTAGCGGTAGCAGGTGGTGGTGCTGTTGTGGAACTGGAAGCAGCCCCAAACATGAACCAGATTGGAAATGCCTCTATACGGGTCTTCATTTGTCAACATTTTTAGTAATATGTATGACTGTATCATGTTGCTCTGTTTTTTTTTATATAAATGTGAATCTATAATTTCTGATTTGCCAACTATAAGATTATATTATACTATTTGAAAAATGTACCTACTTGGTCAATATAATGTACTTGCTGAAACAGACACATATTACATAACAACAGAAGAATAAAACACAATATCAAAATGAATACAACTAGATTTATTTATGTGTACTTTTATTTAGCTCTCCGTCCACATTTTAGCATCAATATTTTGAACATTAAGCTCCTCCATCAATCTTATTCTAGTCTGTGACTCCAGTTCCTTTAGCTGAATATTGGCTCTGGACTCTTCCTTCATAAACCTGAGCATACAGGAGCATTCATCTTCTCGGTGCTTTCTATTTTCATGTCGTTGGAATTAACTTTCTGGAAAAAAGACATTATATGACATAAAGCTTTCCTAATTTCTTAAAAATCAATCACTTTGTGGTTTACATAATTAATTATTGAACAAAGTTATTTATTTTCTTAACTTTCAATTTTGATATGACAATAAAGTCTGTTGTATTATTCTTTGACTTTGTTTGATCAAAGGTATTATTCTATATTTACGGTAAGTTCAAAGTCAACTACACATAGAACCGTTGATATTTTCATATATTACTTTCAACATACAAACTTATCTTAAAAAACAATAGAGCCACGATATTTACCTTTGATTTGAAAATGTACGTGGCCGGTACTTTTAGTACGAACTCGTCCTGTTCTCAACCTCATCTTCAGTTGCGCTTGTATCTGGTTTAGATCTTTGTGATTATCATTTGCCTATAACTGAAAAATAGTCCATTATTAATTAAGTTGCATACGTAGTTACATCGTAATGTGTCTTAATCTAATACGAATTGTATAGGTACTATAAGCATTTTTTCCAATTAAAATATATTCAAGTGCATTTTAGTTTCATTATAAATAATGACGAAGGGCAAAAATGCCTACCCCCTGACGAAAATGATATGAATAACGAGCCAAAAAAAGAATGTAATTACTACTGAGATCAGATGCATTCATGTCAAATTTTGTGTGGCTGTCACTTTAATATGTAGAAAAATTAACATTACGTATATGTTTAACATGTGGGTATACTTACTTCATTAAAATTGTCGTTAATATTACTTCTTTAATGTTTCCGCATTCATTTTACAAACCATGTAATAACGCGAACCGCCGAGCCGTCAAAATAATATTGACATTTGAATGAACGTGAAGTCGGCAACGCGACGCAAAAATGCGAAATAAAGGGCATTTTTGAGATTTGGAATAGAGTGATGCCAGTCTAAAAATATCAAAACCTGTTAGAGTTGTATCAGGACAAAATGTGTTCGTGAGTAAAGATTTTTAATCTGAGCAGTATAGGCCCCCACCCCTGGATAGCTAATGCGTTGTTATTACGTCGTAACAGGGATTCATCGTGAGTAAGACGGTATGAGTTTAGTTTAGTTTTGAGGGATTAAGAAAGAAGGGGGAAGTTTGAAGTTCAGTCCTTCAAACAAAATTTTAACCAAAAAATATGGCATGATGCAGTAATTAGTGATTAAAGGTAGGTAATTATTTTAATCACCTGTATGTATGATTATCTCGTTAACAATGTCGTGCACTTTAGGGTCCTTTAAATATGTTGTTGATAAAATCTTACAATATAGTAAATTGCTTAGTAAATAACTTAACATCATGTTCGAAATTATTGGTCTCAATATGAATTAACAAAATAAAATTTGAAAAAAATCGTTTAAATTGTGTTTTAACACTAATATACACATTTTTTTCTTTTCTTCTCGTATGTATGTATATGTATAGTAAAATGTTTTATAGTAATATTTACGGAATATGTGTATATTCTGTAAATGTTCCAAATTAAATAAAATAAAAATAAAGTTAATTCCGTAGAATTTCGTTTTATTTTGGACTTTGGAGGCAAATTTTTTTATACAGGAATTTGTGGGGATTTAGTTATTTTGTTTTCCTCAGTTTGGGAAATTTGAACATTTATTGCGGGTATTTTTTAACATAAGCGTTGGCAACTCTGGTCATTTGTCAGTTTTGTCCATTTTTGCCTTATTTTGTGCCGAAAAGCTAATTTTTAACAATTAAAAAGTGAATTGTGGTACGAATATTAATCATGACGGAAGATGACAAAGTGTCTCCCGAATCGGAAGGCTCCCCAAAATCGGCTGCATTCAAAGGAAAAGAAAAAAGAGAAAGAAGCCGCCCGCTAACCAAAGTTTGTTTTGATTTGAAAAAATATGTCAAAAGTTATCAAGCTGCTGCTTGTCCTGTTGTCAAATTAAATATTTTGCTTTAGCGATCTAACGCTGACAGTCATCAGATAAATTTTCTATAATTCAAATTAATGCTTTTACCAAAGTCTTCAACTTCTTCATTAGGTTTAAAATAGAATTTTCAAAATACTATTTTATATTCTTCATAGAACAAAACCTTTAATTTTCTTGTTTTTACATTTTATTCTCTAGGAAACATTTTAGTTAAAATTTTAACAATCGTTCTAGCATGTTTTTTCAAATAAAACTTTGATTCAACTGAATTATATTTCAAAACAACTATTTCAGTTGTTGGAGATGAAAAGTAGTGCAATTTAATAGCTATTTCGCTAAAAATTGATATTTTACTCGGTGGCCATCTGTCATTTTGATAGAACCATAACCTATAATTATTAATGAAATTGTTTTTTATGCTATTTCTTTAATTTATGAACTTCTCAAGCGCCAAAAGTATCAATTGGATATGAAAAATTTGCATCCATTGAGCGCCGGCCTATCCAATTGGTAATCTGCAAACAATACTTTGTGTGGGATTTTTACCTTTGGCACGATACAGAGGCATTAGATCGCGGGAGCTTGGTATTTCAAAGGTTAAACCCAAGCTATGAACCTTAGCTTGAGTTCAGTGGCGGTTCTTCACAGGGGGATTTTGGGGACAGTCGCCACCAGTTATACCCGAAACCTACTATAGGAAATAATGGATGCTTTATCTTCACCAAAATGAATGAATTCTTTACATAAAAGTAATTAACATTTTCAAAAATAAAATACAAAAAATTATTCCGGATCATTTTAATCCAACCTGGCAGCCACCCAAGCTGACCAGATGGAGCGGAATGATAGCCGACCATTGCGCGAACTATCAGAGTCCATTTCTCAGTGCACAGAACCTACTGCGCACTTGAGGGACAATCCGAGCTGTCCCTACAGGCATTTTGATTAATTGCTTGCGTTTGTTTTGTAATCGTACGCAATCTTCATTTCACATTTTTTCCATACCGAGGGGATCATCCAATAAATCCCCATGACAAACTACTGAACCATTTGTTTGCGTGTTTAGAAATTGCTCGCGTTCAAATTAAGTTCAATAATATTAGTAGCAAGATAAGCGATATTATATTTTTTATTTTACTATATTGTAAATTGGTATATATCTATAGACATTTACGGAGTTCTTTTACAAAGTATGCTATAATTTTGGACAATAGTTGTTGACAATTTATAGTTGAGGTGTGGTGAGTGCTATGTAAAAAATTCATTCAAATGCACTTATTATTTTCAAAGATATACCTAACGGTTTAAAATAAATTCCATTTTCTCGAACGGGTTCCTTATTTTTGCCCGCCTGAAATGTATTAAGTGTGGTAAAATTGTAAGTAAAATTTTAACACACTTTTTTTCCATTTCAAATTTTATTCAGGAACTACACAACAATAAGAAATAAATAATAATGTATCTTTCTTCCTTCATTACATTACAGATAGTATGCCGAAGATTGCCACCAAATATGAACGAAGAGGATTTCCTGGAGCAAGTGTCGCCCATTCCGGAACACGATTACTTTTACTTCTCCAAGCCGGACCCGTCCCTCACCCCCGATTTGTTTTCACGAGCCTATATCAACTTTGTCAATGTGGAAGACATCTTCCTGTTCCGAGATAAATTTGATGATTACATTTTCTTGGATGAAAAAGGTAGAAAACATTACACAAATGTATTTTCTTTCGGTTAACTTTAGGTGCTTTTTTAACCCCTAGAGTCTTTTTGGGAGATATTTCTCTCATCCTGACACAGACTCATAATAGTTACGCCATCTCATTTTGTATTATGGTGATATGTTTGATTTAAACTGTGTTAAAATACGAGAACACCACGTTTTGTATTTAAAAGTTTACCGTAGACATTCCCGAAATTTTTTTAATAATTCTATGAAACAACATTTATCATTTGAAAAATATTTGTCAAGGTTCGCAAATTTTATAATAACTTTTTAATATAAAATGAAGAAAAAAAATTAACTGACAATAACTTTTATGATATATTTGTGTAATCAAATATGTTTTTTTTCATCTGCTTTTAAAAACAGTATTAACAGTACCTGATGTTATTTTGTTCAGGCCCGAGGATTTGGGTGGTGGGTCATTATGACGCCTTTTGCCAACGTTTTAAACAGTACACAGTGCAGAGTAAATATGTCCTGATGATGAACACTTTACCTTACCTTCGTTTGTACACTGTTTGTATGTACACTGTTTTGTATATGTACACTGTACTTTTGCTATGAGAAGGTGCAACACTGCATAATAACCCAAAATTAATCACAATAATGGACGCTTTTATATTTATCTTGGCGATTCACGGTAATGGTAAAAATGGCGAAAGAGGCAATAAACATACTTTCCTTGCTACAATGCTGCAGCTCTTTCTTACACATTAAATAATGATGAGACATACAAAATACGTGTGACTGTTTCCTCCAAAGTACTACTTTTTTGCGACGGGAATTGCGTTTCTTTTTCTTTATATGTGTGAGGGAGATGTATGAAAATGATTGTATGTTTCCTCTGGGGGGTTCACCGTTTGTCTCATTTTTTACTGTTGTCATTTAGTGCGTAAGAAAGAGCGGCAGCATTATATGTTTAAGAATAAAAGCAAAACCATCAGCGCATTGACATTTTTTAATTTTTGTAATTCACCACAGTTCAATATTATCTCTGTAACAATATACAATACTTTCAAAATAATCATCATGGCAAGTAGGTCCAGTGTGTGAGAGAGATGCAATAAAATTATGATTTTTTTCCTTTGGAGGGAACGGGCCTACGTACATTGTGTATCTCATCTTTTGAAAGAGCTGCAGCAATATTGTGATAAGGAACGTATGTTTATTGCCTTTTTTATGCCGTCACAATACCGTTACCGTGAATCGTCACGGTAAATATAAAAGCATATAGTGCTTTTGGCCGTGAAAATTTTCAAGTGAACATAATATAAATTGTTCGTATAAAAAGAGATTTGTTAGAGTGATTCTGTCAGGCATAAAACCATGTTGATTAGGTTCAACGATGTTATTAATATGTATTGAGATTCTATCAAGTATAAGTTTTTCAAACAATTTGGGGATTGTAGAGAGCAAGCGAATGGATCGGTAATTTGTGACATCGTGAATATATACAATTTTATTGCAAACTTACTTTAATAATTTGTTATTTTTAGGTAATGAATTTCCCGCTGTTGTGGAGTATGCCCCATTTCAAAGATTGCCAAAGAAGCGTCGCAAGAAGGATCCCAAGTCTGGAACTATGGAGACCGACTCTACTTATCTGGAATTCCTGGAAAGCTTGAAAGAAACTGACAGTGACTCCAGGGAACCAAAGATGGAGTATTCATACCAACCCACCGAAGGTTTGTCCAAACTGCTCTTTCCTTGATTAATTTTATTTTTGATTGAGCTTGGTAAAGCCCTGTTTTAACCGGTTCCATGCCAACTGAGAATAAAGTCAATTCATCACCTCTTTGAAAAGTCATTAAAAACTATGAAAAAAATAATTTTAAATTAGCCGATAACCCTAACCTAACGTAACCTATTTAACCAATTTTTTATATATATTTTTTATCACTCTAAATGACTTATCTGAGATGGTTCTGATGATGATATCCTTTATCTGAGATGGTTCTGAGTTGGTTTCATTCCGAGTTGTCCGGTCACCGTTTTAATAAACCTCTTTTGCATTTCGTCTGTATGTAAATTTGTTTGTACATTCTGTTTCCAGTTCAAGATGGTGGCTGTTTAAATGTCTAGTAAAGATTCTTTTTTAAATGTGCAATCATTGTATTTGTATGAACTTTCTTATTTGCATTTTTCAATATGGTACCTTCCTGAAGAAAGTTTGAAAAAAGTCATTCAGATAGTGACGTTTCTTTGGACAAATTATTGGAATAATTCCTTATTTGATATTAAAAAACTATTACATAAAATATATTGATCGTCCAGTTGATTAGTCAGACATCTACAAATACTAAGTTTTGAGATAATGAGGAAAGCAATATTCGAATGCTCACCAGAAATCACATATTATTAACATGTGTTTGTGTTTTATCTATTAAATATGCTATAAAATAATAATGGTCTGCTACATTATTAGTGTGACTTTTTGAAATATCCTACTAGTATCCTACAGAAAACATGAACATTTTGTTAAATTCGATTTGGTGATGTTTATGAGTAATCTGAGTGTTGTACCAGATAGAAGGTATACTTTTAAATTTAATTGCATACTATTTAACTCGAATCTCGATTTTTCAGAGAGGTCTGATTAATTAACTGGACGATAGGTATTTAAGTACCTGCTTATAAATCTTATGATTTTAGAGGAAATTTTGGATTTGATTTAAGAAAAAATTAGACCCTTACTTTTTGGTTGCGACGTCTACAGTGCACAAAACTACTAGCTAAACTAGCGCAGACCTGTCAAAAATAATGGGATTAGAGAAATTCTAAGATAAAAACAAAGATTTTTATAGAAATAACCTGTTCCCCAAAAAAATAATTTTTAAATAAGTGATGTTTTATGTGAATGAGTTTAGCAAATGCCCGTGCAAGGAACCTGTCTGCCGATCCCTGTTCTATGATATTTGGTAGGTACTAAAGTTGTGACGTTCGAACGGAGTACAGTGCGTATATATTCTAATGGTTTTTGTTCTGGTTTTGCAGAGAAAAAGGAAACAACCACCCCTCTCCTGGAGTTCTTGGCTGCCAGAAGGAGAGATGAGAGGAGAAGGAGGGAAGATAGGCAGAGGCGTCGACCAAGAAACCGAAAGGTAATTCTTTATAACTACATACTCATATACATAATAATATAACAGTGATTGTGAAAACACGTACATGTATTATGAATTATCACCTGTCTTAATTTAACTCCTCCTTACAAAATGTAGATTTTACAGCCCAGTCATTTAAAGTTGTCAAAATAGATTGTGTCCTTTAGCTCATGGCGTCCTAGTGCTATCTTCCTGTTGCCTGTTCTGTGGCGGCCATTCTTCACCAACATTTCTCTATGCAGTTTTTTTCAGAAATAGTGACATCTAAAAGGCATAAATAATGACACAATTTGACGAATTCAATAGGAATTATAAAACTAGTCAAATAAAAAGTCAATTAATTTAAAACTAATTTATGTATTTTATACGGTTCCATGCCAACTGGGAATAATGTCAACTCAACACCTCCTTAAAAAGTCATTAAAATCTATGAAAAAAATAATTTTAAATTAGCCGATAACCCTAACCTAACATAACCTATTTAGCCAATTTTTTATTAAAAAAATTTTATCATTCTAAATGACTTATCTGAGATGATTCTGAGTTGGTTTCATTCCGAGTTGGCCGGTCACCATTTTATATGTGATTCAGGATCATTCTCATGACAATATTATGAAAACAAGTGCCAGTAAAAAAAGCCTTTAATGAATGATTTGTTTGTATGTTTTTTTTTCAGGAAGATGAGATTCCAGAAGAAGATGACAAGATCAAAAAAATTATTCCTCGCGATATTGAAAAGGAGAAACCACTTTCCAAGAAAAAAGATGATGTTCCTGTTTCAAACAAAAGCGAAAGTTCTAATGTTGAACCCAGGGAATCGAAATACGTTAAACCGGGAAGTAAGGGTTACAGGGAAGTGCGGAAACCGGAAGAGCAGCGCAAGAAGCCAGACTATGAAAAGAAAGATTATTCGAAAGGAAAAGATGTTGAATACTCCGGTGCTGATGAAAAGGGGAGCCGCAGAGAGAGAAAAGAACGCCAGCGAGAGCAACCCAGAGATAAAATTAAAGAAGTTAAGAAATATAGTGACAGTCGCAGAGACAAGATGAAACTAAATGAAAGGAGACCTGAAAAACTTCCCTCTTTCAGGAAAATGGAGGAAGCTGAGCAAGATGATTTGATCACTTCTTCAGAGTCAAAAGCACCTCCTAAAAGCTCAGTCATCACTTCCCCATCCGAGATTGCTTCAGAAAAACCTAAAATAACTGCCAAGGGTTCCCTTATAAGCAGTAATATCAAACCCTTCACTCAGTTACCCCAGTACAATGCCGAAGACTTGAGTAAGGTCATTGAAGAATTGGATAAAACTGTTAACAAATTGAAAATAGAAGGAATCAATCCTGATGCCACAATATCTACAGAAGATCTCAACTCGGTTGCTGAAGTAATTACAACTGAATTGAAAAACGAAAAGGTTTCTGCACTCGTAATAACCAAACCCAAAGAAGAGTCTACAATTATTAAAGAAACTCCAAAATCTAAGAAAATAGAGACTTTCAAAAGTTTGGATGAATCGGCAGTGGAAAACCTGTCTCCGGAAAATGAAGCAAATGATCCGATGCAGCGTCGCAGCAGCCTGGAGTCCAGTGAGAAGAAATCCCCCTCAGACGAAGCTGCCCCTCTCCGGAGACACAAGTCACTGGATGATAAGTCTCAGGATACAAATGATGAAGATACCAACCCATCTTCCCACAGGCATAAAGCCAGTGAGACTAGGCCTGAGCGCAGGATAAGAAACAAGGTACCCACTATAATAATATTCTTTTTTTTTAATGTTTTAAACTTTGTTTAAAATGTTGAAATCGTTGTGACTTTTTTTTTTTTTACATGAGCTCCACACAGGAGGCCCTGAGGAAAATAATTTCCCTCAGGGCCTATGTCATCTTTGGGGATGCTGTGTGGAGGGTTAATTTTTGAGGAAAGGAAGAAGGGGAGAGTTCTGGGAAGTAAAAGGGTTTAAAGGGTGGGTAGGAATCTGGGGTTCAGTGTGTCCTGGTCATCCGCTTCTAAGACAAGCCTCACCTCATGAACCCGGGCACCCCTGCTAAATCACCAAACGTAGCAAACCACTTGGGGTGGCCTATGGCAGAGGTGTTGGTTATCCAATAAAAGTTCCCGAGGCGGCGGTACCCATTCCCGCCTCCCAAATTTGTGACTCCCTTAATATGAGTACTCCCTTACTCTAAGGTTAGAAATATTATCAAAACAGTGTTAGAAAGAGAAAACACTACACTTTATATTCAGATCTGAAAGTTAACCACAAAATAATTTAAATGTTCGTCTTAATAGAGATGGGTAAGTTCTGCATTTTGCCGAATGCCTCCGAGAAGTGCTTCCTTTCAAAAGTACTTGAGTTCTAGGAACAGGTCCCGGGTCCGAGTTCTTGGGAGTTCGTAAAAGAACTCGAACCCGGGACCTGTTCCCGATTCGCGAGTGGCTCGGACTGCGAGCACAGGGACGCCGGTGAAAGCGTTCCGGTTCTGGCTCCGAGTCCGGCTCCGAGTTCGGCTCCGAGTTCCGGTTTTGGTTCCGAGTCCTGGAACGGGTTCTCTGGGAGTAGTCGATTTGAATGAGGAGTAGGAGTACGATTCGCTTCCTGCAAAGAACCCGAGTTCAAGAGCCCCCTCCAGCTCACCTACACATCACTATATCTTAATGAATCCAAAGTTTCCCAACGCAATTTGAAAAGAATTATGAAACTTTGAGAAGTTTTTATTAATTATTTTTATATGAAATGATAAAAAAGTGAGTTGTCTATGACCTTTATAAAACATTTGCCTAATAAAATATGTATTTTATTTGGATTTTATTGCAAAACCGAAATATTTTACCTTCCGACAAAAGAGGCCTGAGCGGTTAATGGAAATTTTGACAGACATTTTTGGTATGAATGGTGAGACAGGATTGTTGTATGTTTTTATTCGGTTTACTAATTTTGGGATAACTCAGTTACTCCACACAGTCATGGGAAGGTTAAAATAGAGTCTTTCAACCATAAAGGCTCTGTGCGTACAAGTTACGTTTTCAAGTACGGCTTTCTGAAAACCGCAGCAAAACACCACCTACCCCTTTTTAGTTGTGATATTATTTCTTTACTGTTTACCAGGATATCTTCTTCTAAATAAATAGTCAATGTTCACATGTGTGTGCTCTATACTCAAAAACTACTCAACCGATTTCGCTGAAGTTTGTTCTTATTAATGCCAGGAGTGTTTAGAGAGTGGTTTGAATTGTAGACAGTCGAGGACGCCTGAGGAAGACTAAAAGCATTATCTCTGCACTGGTATAAGATACGTAATCAAATTAAAGTCGATATAACATAGTTTTTTAACAGAATACTTTGTGATACTACATGAAGTGAATGGGAAAACGTCAAGGATGTTCGAGTAAGGCGTGAATCAAATAATTTAAAATAAAACAATAACTTTGTAAACACCACTTTTTATTTTTTATGTACTTAATGCCGACCGGGTTTCGCTACCACCGTAGCTTCTTCAGGGCAGTACAGAACTCTACTCTAGTAGAGTTCTGTACTGCCCTGAAGAAGCTACGGTGGTAGCGAAACCCGGTCGGCATTAAGTACATAAAAAATAAAAAGTGGTGTTTACAAAGTTATTGTTTTATTTTAAATTATAATGTCACATCACAAAGTATCTGCTTCATATGAACAAATCAAATAATTGTTTGTGGTAAGATGAGGCGTAAGCGATGAACGAAGCAAGGGGTGTGAAGAGTATGTACGACATGGAAGTGAATGGTACAAAAAGTCAGGGATATCCGAGGAAGATATGGCACAATCAAGTGAAACAAATACCTAAAAAAATAAACTTTTTCAACTCTTAACGATAGCATTATTTCCACCAAAACTTCACCCAGTTTTCAGGTACACTAGAATTCAAAACTTTACTTTCAAACCATTCATAACCCCGAGCAATGCTAGGTTCGCATCAGCTAGTCTTAAGTGAATGGTTGTGTTCATTTTGCTATATTTTTATTTGTAGGATCATTTTCATTTTACTACAAATGCTTATATTTTACCAGGACCGCCCCAGCATCGCCATTTACCAGCCCGGGATGGGCAGGATCGGCAAATCCCGATTGGACAGAGATAAAGACGTTCCGGCTGGCACCTACAAGTCCATCGACCCTAATATTGATAAACTACAGGAAGAAGAAGACTAACTTTATCTTATTATACAAATCCACCATGTAGGTACTACTTGCGAAGGGTGGAGGTGGCACCCTCCAACACTTTTTTTTCAAGAGTCATAACTTTATCCAGTGAAGTCTTAAAAAAGTCATTTACTTCATAACCAAGTAATTGTCAGGGCATGTGCTTTCTTAGAGTAAATTCAAATATATAACACATTCTTTAAACAAAAAATAATAATAATGTCCCACAACGGGGCATCTTCAACACCCCCATGAGGTATGTTCGATACATGTGTTAAATAGTCCAAATGTATTGTGAAAAACTTTAATATGCTTTCAGGCCGTGTCATATGTAAACCCACGCTAGGCATTTTCTTAAAAAAATATGCTATGTGTGCTTCTTGTACTTTTGTTAGAACCTGACCAAATGTAAATTTCAACTGATACATATTTGAAAAAAAAATTATTTTTCGGTATTTTTTTCAAAATCATTTGAGTGCTCATATTTATGTAGGAATATCTTTTTAAATGATTTATTGTTCTAAAGTTTTGAAGAATTTTCTTAGTTCTGAAGAATTTCTTCCTTCCTTTAACAAAATAATAACAGCTTTTTCTCATTGTCTTCATCAATTAAAAAATAAAATTTAAACATCAATTCCACCTCCAAGAAGCCCTGAGGAAAATAATTTCCATCAGGGCCTATCTCATCTTTCGGGATGCTGTGTGGAGGGATTGATTAATGAAACATTCAATTTTTTTTTGTAATTGTTGAAAATTTTACCTAAAAGATATTTTAATATCAGCCGAATGCCGATGGGTCTCCGTAGTATGAAGTGAGCATTCTAATATGATCCTTGTTAGAATTTTTTGCGATGCGATTTTGTTCTTTATTCTTTGGAAAATGTGTGAAGAATAAAATCATAATCGCTTGCTAATAAAACGCTCGCTAATAAAACTTTAGATTCCACCTTTATTTTTCTGTATTATGCTCTGATGAAAAACCTGTGTGTAATGTGTTCTCAATTAAAAAAGGGACACCTCCGACAAGCTGTCGAAACTGCCTCTGACACCTCTAAGGTCGGAGGTGCCCCAATTACAATTTCATACAAAAATATCACTATTCATTTAAAGTAAACATACAATGTAAGTACACGCGGATGTTGAACTTTTATTTATGTACTTGAATGAAAATGTACTAAATATTATTATTGAAATATATTTTTTATGTTTAAAAAAAAAAACCTTATTTAAATCATATTACTTTTCGTACTGCCCTCAACATTAAAACCCGTTTAATTACAGGAGACCAAATTTGTCCCATTTCACACAGATCTCATATAAATCATTGTATCTCCCTTACTGTCATGGTGAGAAATGTGATCTAAATGGTGTTAGAAAGAGAAAACTCCTTGCTTTATATTCAAACATAGAATTTAACCAGGAAAAAATTTGTATGTGCACATTTATGAAACCAAAGTTTCCAATAGCAATTTGAAGAAAATGTATAAAATTTCGAGAATTTATCAGTAATTTTAGATAGATAAAAGGTAAGGTGAGCCACTTTTAAAAAAAATTTACATTCGTGTTAAATTTTTGTTTCATATTTCAAAAATTATATTTTTATTTCTAATAATGACATTTGTTAACGTATTTTACCACCTTTCAAAACAGTTTTTAGTTTTCACATATGTTCAAAAATATTCCATTTATTTGGATTTTATTGCATAAGGGAAATATTTTGACCTAAAAAATATGCCCGATTTCTGAGAGGTTACCCTTTGACTTACGTGAAACTTGTATCGCCATGAGGGGTCCCTTAAATACCCTGACTGGTCAGTGGCTGTTTGAGCTGGCGACGCGTTTAGGTCCCACCTAGGCGTCGCGTGTTTGATTCCTCGGCTGACTAAATCCTCCATCACAACACAAGCAAGGTTTTCCGCTTACTGTGGTGGTAGTAGGAGATTTTCAAATATTGTCACCCAGGAATGTTTGTCTTTCTTTTAAACAAAAAAAAAAATATTATAAATTCTGTTTAGGCTGATACGCGGAGAATTATAATTTCAGAGATTTCAGTTACCCCTGATAGCAACAGGAGAGTTAGAATACTACATATTTGATTTATGTTCAGTGAAAAATAAATTTTCTAATATTTTTATTTATTTATTAAATAGGTACTAACCTAATTTGCTCAATCTTTCAAACAAATATTAGTAAAAGTAAGTTTAAACTTCAGAATTATTACACAAAACAGTATTACATAATATTATTAGTTTTCATAAAAACAGACAAATGTTTTAAATTATTCACTTGAAAACATGATTGTTAGTTTTATTAATGGCACTTAGATCAAAAAACTTATACTTGAATTAAAAAATAAATATGTAAGTATGTATAGGTACACTATTATTATTTATTATCAATTCAAGGAATGACTCACACAAGAGGCAAAGTTTTTTACACAAGCTTTTTGAGAAACAAAATTTATAAGTTGATAAACTTGTGGCCTATCATAACACTTCCAAGTTGATACCAAATAATCTATTCAGTCTTCCTTAATCTACGTAGATAATTAATTCATAACGGCACAATCCTTATTTATTTAATACACATTAAACTGCCTTTATTTAAGAATTTTAGATTAGTTAAATATCTTTACTTATACAGTTTTTTGAAAACCATAACTAGGTAACATTAGTATAATATCACTTTTTATTTAAATCTATGGTTTGTTTGTAGTTTATTTCTAATTTATTCCTTTAAAATCATAGACAATAAAAACAAAAGGAGAAATGTTATGGATGCAAGCCGACTGTCGCAGAGCTATAAGCAAACTGCACGAACTGTCAAAGCAGTAGAGCAGTGAAATTTATGCATTAAGTGTGGATGTTCTTCTTCTTTCGTATGGTAGGGGGTTCAGAGGGGGACATCTAGGCCTGCAAGCCATTCTAGGGCCTTAGGCGTTGCCCTGTGGACCTCAACAATCCCGCCGGGGAATGAATGGAGTGGGCATTCGTTGACCACATGTTCGATGGTCTGCACCTCACCGCATTCACAAGTCTCCGACCCTTTAAGGCCCCATCTATACATCTCCCATCAACGGCTATGGGAGCACCTTATCCTATTGATGGCGGACCAGAGTTTGCGAGGCAATGAGAACCCAGGCTGTCTCTCAGTGGGGTCTTGTACGAGATGGGCATTTTTCACCCAGGCCGATTGCCACTCAAGCTTCCACCTATCCTGGGGTGAGAGGTGATTGGAGGAGTCTTTCTCCTTCTGTTCAGAAAGATTTTCAGGACTTCAAGTGGCATGCTGGGTGAGAGACGACATCATCATGCAAAGGTATTGCGCTTTTTTGCAGCGCCTTCTTGTACTCCCTTAGTGTCGAGGTAGAAACTATAGAATAAAGAAGAACGCTAGAAATTGCTTCAATGTAGATTTGAATGGAAAACCAATGTGGCCACTGACTTAATACCTTTTGGTTCCATCCCATTTAGCATACACTTTGTCTCTCTTGCACTTGTCTGACATTGTATATCGCTATTTCAATTTCCTAATGATGATGTGACACAATTTAAAGATAACCCTGAATTTTGGATCACAAACTCCCACATCGCATTACCATTTCTTTCGTCTTCTTAAGTTGGTTCCTCATTGCTGGGGACTGTGATCCCTACTCCAATTTCCATGGTGGATAAGTTTCTTCCACCCTTCGAGGTTCTGCGTTGAATGAAGAGCTGCAGACACCGACTTTATGCTATGATAAAAACAAAGGTTTTTAATGAAAAAACCTGCAGTAGCTTGGTGAATGATGTTGGCCTGTTGTGCGTGCATTTTCATACTGATAACAGTTCATGGCCCATCTCCCACGTTTCTCTTATATTTGGTTTGTGGTTTTTTTAAATTTGACATTTACGAAACATCGCCCAGCAGCTTGACATTGTTGTCCGGAGTCTCCGCTTTAATCTTCTTTTTGAGATTTTCCGTCTGTTTGACATTCCGCCGGTGCAGCCAGACAAGGCAGGCCACAAACAGGAACAGGCAGCTTCCGACGCAGCCCGCTATGATGATCCACGTCTTTTTGGCCACCTGGTCGAGCTTTCTTGATTTGATTGCCGCCCGGCACTCGTTGTATGCATTCATGTCTTCTTCGCTGAACAGAACATCTGGACAACGTCGGCCTTCTGAAAATAAAAATTTGTATTACTTGGAATATAATTATAATAATTGACTGAGCATAACGAAATCCTATTTTAACCTTTGGGGCCATCCATAAATTGCATCACACCTTAATGGGGGGGAGTGGAGAAGTGTGACATTGTGTGACAAGGAGTATGGGGGGTCACATGTAAAAATCTAAATTATTAAACTGCAAAACTGTTTACGTTATGCTATGTGATGTCACACTAGGGGGGAGGGGGTCTTGTAAATGTGACGATGTGTGACAGGTACGAGGGGGGGGGGGGGGGGTTGAAAAATCATGAAATTCATGTGACATAATTTATGGATGGCCCCTTTTTACGACAATGTTAAAGAATTTGCATTGTCCATGAACTGGCAGATTCTTCGCGATTTATAAACCTGATTTTAATTGAATATAGCGTCACTTAAAAAATATTCAAAGACATAGATGTAATCTAAATAGTTCAAAGATAACAAATCAAATCCAACAATCAAACATTTCATTATCTAAACAATTATAATAAGTTATAGCGTTGTGTATAGATGAAGCTCGCCTTTAAGGCATGCGATTGGTTGGCAAGTATACATGACGCTCGTCTCAAATAGGTTAATACTGTTTTGCATTTCATCTGTCAGTAAATTCATTCAGTGTGTTCTATTTGAATTTCAAGATGATGGCCATTTTGGTTCAGCAAAGATTCTTTTTTCGAATGTGAAATGGTCTTGTTTTTTTTCTTACTTTCTTATTCGCATTTTTTTCTTTATTATGGTAGCTACCTGTTTGAAGAAAGTTTTAAAAAGAATTATCTAATTTCTCTGGACAAATTGTAAAATTCCTTTTTTGAAATTAAATTTAGGTTTATAATTAAATGGGTACTACTACAAATATTATGATTTCAGAGGTAATTTTGGTTTCGATTTATTAAAAAGGGAAAATTAGAAACAAGAAATTGCCACCGTTATGATATATAAGGGCTCAATCCCAATACATCAACAATCCTAGCACAGCATGGAAGTCAAAATGTAATTTTTTATTATTAATTTAACAAAATAATGCAACTGAAGAATATAACATTAAACAAATACCTTCAACATCAGGGTTAAATATGCCATAAATGTCTGGAATGACTTTGATCTGCTTCTCGGTGAACCAAACCGAAAGTGCCTTGTACGTGCATGCGTCCCTAGCATAGATACTTCCCGTCACGTCTAACAGGGTCAGTCCACACAGCTTCGTAAAGTCTCCGGGAACTAAATTCCTGAACTCGTTTGCCGACATATTCAATGTTTCCAGTTGGGACATCGGCCCAAAGTCTGGAAACTCAGTCAACTGGCAGTTGGACAAACTGAGGAAGTTAATCGGTGCACGTATAGGTTTCTCAATAGTCTCGAGGTCTTTGGATAAGTTTATCAGTGCGTTGTCTGCCATGTACAGCTTCCGAAGAGATGGCAGGTTGAGGATGAAGGCGGGAATGGTGGATAGGGCATTCATGGAGAGGTCCAGTGTTTCCAATGATGTAAGGGCGTCAAATGCCCCCGTTTCGATATGCAGTATCATGTTTTCTCCCAAATATAAATATCTCAATGATTTATATCGGAGGAATGTTGTGTTTCTTATGTCCCGAATTCTGTTGAAGGTTACGTCAAGAATCTGAAAAAATAAATGTACAATATTTAAATATTATTTTCATTGCCAGAAGTGAATAGAGTATGATAGATTTATAAACATATACAGCTGATATAAATTATAAATTATTTTTTAAATGTGAAAACCACTCTAAGAGTCCAGTAGTATGGCATCCCCAATTGGGGTATGTTAGAGGCTGAAAGTAGTGGAGAGGGAAACAACTTTATTTCTGAATGGTGGTCTTGCGCCAGGGCGATAATGTGTATCGTTCATTCTGGAACGTGCCGCAAATATAGGGACGTACTTGACTTACTTTAACCAGTGATTCCTGATATTATTTGGAGTAAAAAATATAACTGAAATTTTGGTCTCTGGTGACTTGCGACTTTTTTTACTTTTTTTTATCTTTTTTTTTCTTCAAATCAAACAAAAAAAAAAATTCTTCCCCGTGTCATCCCTGGACACTCAGCCGAGGAACCGACCAACCCCTCACCTCGCCTCCAATTGTCCAACACCTACCATTTTTTTATGTTTTAAAGAAAAAACACATCAAATTTGTCATCGGAGATAAAAATTGTATTTACATTTTTTACTCCAAACAATGTCTGGAATCTTTGGCTAAAGTAAGTCCAGTACATCCCTTAACACCCTGTACATCATTTCAAATGAATAAATTGCAAAAAAACTAATTAATCCCATAAAATTTATATGTGCATGCCGGGATTTAAACCTGCAACTTCCAGATTGCTAATCGAGAGCCTTACCCTTCGACCACGGAGGCTGTCCCAATATTTTGATTAAAGTAATGTTAACGATTTGGAATTTGAGCCTGCAATATCCGGATAACTATTCGAGAGCCTAAATGCTAACATTTTATTACTAATATAATAAATATAAATATACGCTAATGTTTAAATTATTTTGATATTTGAAAGCAAAAATAAATAATTGGCCACAAGGGCTTTTTATAAATCTAGATATTGTGTACCCGGCGCTGCTCGAGGTTTTTGATGGTTTGGATTGAAGAAGGTTAAGGTATCTAGACCATCTTTTAACAGACAGGCTGAAGACTTCTCCTATTTACCGCCAGTGTTGAAAGAAAGCGTTAATGAAGCTTCCCCTTCACCGATATTGAAAACATTACATTTTCCAAAAATTTGCTGCCAAATAACCAAAAGGTTAATTGTATTTTTGAAAATACAATTAACCTTTCCTTTACGGTGAGGTGCTAGAAAATTTGGTATACTTCAACAGAAAATCCGATACTGTGCACTCAGTCTACAGTGTACATTTACTCTCTCATAAACGTGGTACAAATATTACGCGATGCGTAAAGTCGGAACAGTGTAAAACCTGATTATTGCCACGACATTAGTATGGTTAAAACGCTCCTAACCAGGGTTAAGGCTGACTTTACCTTCACACAAAACATTAAGCTGGCGTATAAGAATCTAATTACTAGTAAGGTTAGAGTTTTGTGATGGAAAAAATTATATAGGTATCAATGACAAAAGAAAAATAATAATATTTTCTTTAAATTTTATCAATTTGAGATTATGATTTACCTCAATATTTGTCTTAAGCGTGACCGGCACAGTGTGCAGGTTGAGCTCCGAGCAGTGAGCCCCCAGCATGCCATAGGCGCGTTGGTAGATACAACGGCCCGTGGGCTGCCCGGGCACCTGCGGGCCTCCGGCGCGGGGCACGGGGCTCGGCACCAGGGCCCCAGCGGACCCCAGCCACGCCACTGCCACTAGCGCCACCGCCACCACCCCCTCCCATCTCATGGCTGCAAAATCTGCAAATTAAAATACATTCATGTGTTTAAAAAAACGATAATTTTTATTCTCGATATTTCAGACGCTTTGATTTAAATAAGCTCCATTTTAGATTCTATAGTAAGCATTTAAAAAGAAGAAAATTATTTTTTGTACATTTACTCCACACAGGAGGCTCCGAGGAAAATAATTTCCCTCAGGGCCTATTTCATCTCAGAAGCTGTAGGAGTGTTTTTGAGGAGATAAAGCAATTAGTCTTGAAAATATCCATGTTGTAGCAAGAAGGAAACACAGAGGCCTGCAAATTCCACAGCCGAGCTGTTGAACTCAAGAACGAGTCTTAGAAGTGACTCGTTCTCATGTGACGAATGTCAACCATGTACAGATGTTGGGCACTCGTTTGTCGTGTTTCCTGACTATTCACTGGTGCCGAGGGGATCAACAACGCTAGTTCTTCGGAGCATTTCCGCTGAAATTTTTTTATTTTTTTCTTTATTCATTTTGTTTATTACAGGATTGTTTTACATGGTGTTTCGACTACCAAGCTAGGCAAATGCCCGTATTATGGTAGTCAAGATTCATAAGATATTAAGTATATAATATTAATAATCATCCATATATATGTAGATGAAAGTACAAACATATAGCATACATATTAAGGAAAATATTCATAATAGTATTAAGTACATGATCACATACAGGAAAGGAGTTAAACTAGGTGAATCTTGTATAAGTAAAAATGAAATAGAATAATAAATAAAAATAAAAGTAACAAATAATAATATTTTAAGGATAATAGAAATAAAAAATAAGAATAAATATGTAAATCATCTATACAGATGAACAATGATAGTCTTAGACCCCAAAAAACAAAAGCAAGTATTCCTAGGCAGCATGTGAAACGGACAAACAATGTCAAAAAATATGAAAAAAAGCATCAGCTTAATATAGTTTTGGTTGAAAATTAATTTAGAGATACGATTTTTTACTCGAGAAATATGAAAAAATAAGAACAGTTTTTAAGATGTAAGGCATTCTTATAATATTTCCTTCCCTGAGTAAATAACCAGTTCTGTATATTAATGGCAGAAAGATCATCAGTTTTCGATGTCTTAATATCAATACTCAGTAAGTTGAACATTTTAGGCGCGATGTAAGAGAACTGTCGTTGGGCGAAAGCTGTTTTTGTTGGAGGAATTTTGCATTTTTGGTGTGATGAATATCGGGTGTAAATATTTTTTTGGGTTTTGAGTGTTAAATCATTTTTTCTTATGTGTATGAGAATTGTCTTAACGTATAATTGTCTAATGTCTAGGATTGCGAATTTTTTAAAAAGTGGCTCTGATGGGTGAGATGGTAGAACAAGGAGAGCATTCCCATCTGACGACAGTGCTCTAAAGAATGCAATCCGTTTGTTAAGATAGAAGAATCTATCAAACAGACCTCCCGTTTCTGCACAGAGTCGAGGATTTTTTTCAGGTATTTTGGGGCTCCAGAGGTGGCTGCCAAATTCAACCGAGGGGCGCACTTGCGATTTGTACAGGGTTAGCAGTTGTTTTGATAACTCTGGCTTCGATGGAGTCCCTATACCTGAACGATTATATTTTAGACATGAGCAACTCTTGTGAAAATATTTAATAAAACACGACATATTTAAAATAAAGCAAAAATATCTCGACGTCTGAATTAAGTAACATTTACAAAAAACACGTTTTTTCGTATTTGTACCCTATAACTTTGCTAAATAACAGAACCAGATGTGTTTTTTATAATTTTCGGAGCAGGAATTTCATATAATTATTTTTTCAACTCGGATAATGGATAGAGATTATCTTAAAATATAACTTATTTATTTGAACACAGCTTAAAAATATTAAGCCTTACCAATAAACGTGTTTTAAATTTTACACAACTCATAAACAACCGTTTATCAGTTATCCGTTTTACTATTTCAAATTATGGAATGTATTGCATTGCACCACCCCTGCTTGCATTTTGGAAAAAACCATTATTATTATTATTATTAACCGTTTATAGGCCTCCAGGCGCATCCGCCGCCAAGAGCTGAATACACCTCACCCGATAAACCCGGGCACCCCCGCTAAGACACCAAACGTAGCGAAATACTTGGAGTGACCTATGGCAAACGGTTACGGGGACGCCGGTACTCATACCCGCCTCCCAAATTGAAGTAATAATACCTAAACTAGCAGTTGAAAACCCGCTCCGCAAGTTTTTGCTGCTAGGCCCTGCGGGCGGCTTTTGGTTCGGCTTCGCCCAGTTAGTGTTGGTGACCATTTTATAAATCCAATAGGAACTGGTTCCAAAATTAGTCCGTTCCTGGGATCCACTGGCATCCAGTGATAAATAGTCACCGGGTCAGGCAATGATGTCATATGTAATATATAGCCGCTTGACACAACTAGAGTATTACCGTCGATCTTTCCATATCCGGAGAGCTACTTCAAATTCACAATTCGTAGTACTCATACGTAGGGGGGCACGACCCCATGCGACCTGCTAACGGAAGTGGCGACATCTTTTGACAAATTCTTGAATTCGAAACCGAACTACAATGGTAGCTTTGCTTAAAATTTCACGTACTCAGATGTTATTTGTGTACCTACGTAAAATTTTGAAAGATATGTGGCGCGGCGCGTATTGTGTGGCGTCAGACATGTACTTGAAGCCGGGTTCTGAAATTCAACCACACAGACGCTAACCTATTAATACTGTTCGATAAAACTGTAGATAAAACCAAGGACACTTTTTTGTATCATAATATATAGGTTTATTGTACTAAACAATAGGTAAAGATATTAAAATTAAAAATGTTTAGGTACGTCAGGTACCTACCTACTGTTTTATTGGTATTTTCGGCAACCCTTTGTTGAAAATGATAACTTTCTGAGAGAAACCTTCCCAGAATGTGTTTTGAATTATTTTTAATAAATTGAAATTAAAATGCAATAATTTCAATTAAAATAGTACCTACCTATCTAGTGTGTTCTCGATAGGGAATACCTACACTTTATTACCCATCAACTTAATATTATTCTCACAAAATTATCCTCTTTTTGACGTGATAACGTCTTATAAATCGATGAACGCCGGCTGCATGCACGAAAAAGCATGACTCATTGTCACGTTCCGCCTGAGCCGAGCGTACAAGCCAGAACGCGAAACAAGCGTTCGGCTTAAGACGCATCTATCTCTCTTCCATCGTTATTATATGACGTTATCACGTAAAATTATCGTCCGTTAACCGACTTTACAGACAACCAAATTTTTATATAAGCAAAGCAAGATTCAAGCTGCCGATCTTTAAATAAAATGCTTTAATCCTTAGACCATAAATAAACCAAGAATATAACCCTAAGAATTTCCTCACCGCTGCCCAGAACTGCATACGTAGGTACCTAGGTGCCTATTGCATCGATCTTTCTACGAAATATAACAATTTCCAACATGAGCTCGTACTTTGACCCAGTTAATTGAAGACATCTTGAAGATTAATTGATTGATAAGTTGTTAGTATGACATGTTTGGAACAACCTACACAATTCTGTCAATATTTTTTCAGTGTGGCTACTTGTATAGATTATGAAGTATGTGCAGTGTATAGTAATACCACTACTTATATATAACATATCTTACCTACAGGTAAAGTAAATAAAAATGGGGGGCGCTGCAAACGTTTGAATGGTTTTAAATGGCAGCACCAAGTTGGTCGATCGGAAAAAAGATGAAACTTTAAAAAAGTACAGTGGTTCAGCGAATATTTTTCACATCAACATCGGTGTTTAGAAATTAGTGGTAATTCTTGAAAGGAGATGATTCATCATATGCTAAGGACATTTAATACCCATTGAACATGTTTTTTTCTAAACTTACTACTAATTGCATGAAAATGATTTTTTTGTATTCTTAATGATTTTTTTTGTTGTTGTTATTTTTAATGATGAAACTAGTGATATTGAAAGTGTTGTAATCTTTGATGAAAGCAGTGATGACACATGTGATGAAACTAGTGATGAAATAAAATAGGTTGTTATCTCCGCTGAAAACAGTGATGAAACCAGCGATGATACTAGTGATGATGGAATGCATTGTAATCTTTGATGAAAGCAGTGATGAAACAGGTGATGAAACTAGTGATGAAATAAAATGCGTTGTTATCTTCGCTGAAAACAGTGATGTAACCAGCGATGAAACTTTTGATGATAAAATGCGTTGTAATCTTTGATGAAAGCATTGATGAAACCTGCGATGAAACTAGTGATGATAAAATGCTTTGTAATATTTTATGAAAGCAGTGATGAAACAGGTGATGAAACAAGTGATGAAAAAAATGCATTGTAATCTTCGCTGAAAATAGTGCAGAAACCTGCGATGAAACTATTGATGATAAAATGCATTGTAATCTTTGATGAAAGCAGTGATGAAACAGTTGATGAAACTAGTGATGAAACTTATGGTGAAATAAAATTAGTTGTAATCTTTGCTGAAAACGGTGATAAAACCTGCGATGAAACTAGTTATAGGTAATAAAAGAGTTGTAATCTTTGATGAAAGCAGTGATAAAACGTGTGATGTAACTAGTGATGAAACTAATGGTGAAATAAAATCGGTTGTAATCTGAAAACAGTTATGAAACCTGCGATGAAACTAGTGATGATAGAATGCGTTGTAATCTTTGATGAAAGCAGTGTGAAACAGGTGATGAAACTATTGATGAAATAAAATGCGTATCATCTACGCTGAAAACAGTGTTGTAACCAGCGATGAAACTTGTGATGATAAAATGCGTAGTAATCTTTGATGAAAGCAGTGTGAAACAGGTGATGAAACTATTGATGAAATAAAATGCGTATCATCTACGCTGAAAACAGTGTTGTAACCAGCGATGAAACTTGTGATGATAAAATGCGTAGTAATCTTTGATGAAAGCAGTGATGAAACATATGATTCGACTAATATTGAAACCAGTGGTGAAGTAGAATGGGTTGTAATCTTCGCTGAAATTATTTATGAAACCTGCGATGAAACTAGTGATGATGAAATGCGTTTCTTTGATGAAAGCAGCGATGAAACTATTGATGAAATAAAATGCGTTGTAATCTTCATAACACCAACTTTTTCATTTGTATCAATATTTCGACAATTTGCACATTTTCTAGACAAAACTTTGTCTTCGAGTTTTTCTCTGAGAATATGAATGAAATATTATCTTATTACGTTGCAATGTGTGATGTTTTTATTACGATCGATCTGTTCTCGCCGTTTTAGGAAACAGAAGAAATGCTATGAAGCCAAATACATAGTTGCGATACGCGAATCAATGTAAAAATGTATATACTAAAAAATATACGCTCATCTACTGCAGCGCCATGGTTCGCCGCTCGGTGACAAAACGCTGAACTAAAATAATATATTTCATTTCATTTAGGTAACAAAACCGCGTCTGGCTAATTTTCGTTTTTGGACTGTATGAGGGAATAGGAATGGGGAAAACTTGAAATTGCATGTGTGCGATCCTGCGTCCGTATACCAGACACAGAATAGTACCCTTTACACGTAGAGTTCGGAGCGGGAAGTGCCCCGCGTCACTTTAGGCCGCCGCGCAGAAAAGTAAAGACCGAAAGTAAGATAACGATTTACAGCGCAGTTCACTGTGGTGAAACTTTTCTGCGCGGCGGCCTGAAGTGGCGCGTGGTACGTCCCGCTCCGAACTCTACGTGTGGGGGAGACTATTGCCTGTCGGACGCAGGATTGAATGACAGTGGCCTATTAGAAGACACTGCAATGATAGCGGGATGTATAATATAAATAGATAATTCTCATCCTTATCAATATGTGTAGTGTACCTAGTCGTTGAGTAATTCTTCTTCGAAAAAAGATTTAATCTTCGAACGATCATTTTCCACAGTGATTATTGATTGTTTATCAACATTAAATAAAAAATACCTACTGCATCATATCGAAATATTTTTAAAGCCGGATCAATAAAATTGGAAAATGATAATACTCGTAGTTATTGATACATACTTAAATACATACGTACATAATAACATACTCGTCAATCTATTATTGTAACCGCACGTGTAATTAAGTAAGTAGAACTCGGAAGTTTTGTTCATAGCAATATGTAATTATTTAGTTCTATATCAATTTGGAAGGCGGATATTGGTACCGCTGCCCCGGGAACCATTTATTGGATAATCCATACCTCTCCGCTGTAAGTCACTCCAAGTGGTTCGCGTCGTTTGGTGACTTAGCAAGGGTTCCCGGGTTCGTAGGGTGAGGTTTGTCTGGGTTTTGGCGGCGGGTGCGTCTGCCCAACAAATGCGTGGCAGGTCGCAGAGGAAGGGACTGGTTAAGGGAGACCTTTGGACCTCTTCAGCAAGACTATCTCAACCCATCGCCTTGCACTGCAGTGGGAGGTATGGATTAATGCATCCGTTACTCCTGGACGCACTGAGCCCCAGATTCTTACCCACCCCTATTTTTCCTTACTAGAACTTCTGTTCCTAAAAGGATCCTCCACACAGCATCCTTATAGATTTTTTTAGTTCTTATTTTGGCCGTTGCAAACGTACGTATACAGACCTGTATCTATGTAATCCAAACTTTCCTTATTTAGAGGCAGCGGTGTAAGTTATCAATTTTTAAAAGTCAAACATTGCGACTTGATGGCACCACTCAGTGCCTAGAATTATTATGTATCAATTATAAAGTGAAAAACCAGTGAAATACACAACACAAATGCTTATAATTACACACAAATTAAAATCCAGGTCAGCAACCTCACGTAGATATTTTATTACTTTTTTCATTAAATTTGCAAGGATACGAAAAAGTACCTACCGAATAATTAAAATCATTTAAATTTACCTAGCCAGCAATATTAACACTTCTCAAGGAATTTCTGAACGCATTATTTTCCTGATTTTTTTCTGTAATGTCACTTTTCAGCTGGATACATTTTACATGCAATGACCGATTAAAGTTACTATTATATCTAGGTAACTACTGGGTAAAATTTTAAAATAATACGATATGTTACTGATACTGAAGTAAGTCGGCAACCATTAAAAAAATCGTCTGCCCACGTAAAAAAAGATTTATTTTCAAGTCATTTCGTTCAAATCTTAAGTTGTTGGTATTTGATCAAAGTTCTAATTGAACGAAGAAGTATTATATATTTTTAGTTTAACCGATAAGGAAAAAATATGTGGAATTACTGAACTAAACGCTGATTTCATCATTTTTTTACTAAACGGTAAAAACGAAATGCATTTTTGATATCAAAAATAACTCCTCACTTTTATATTTGCTTACGTTCGCGGACTAAATAACGTTCGTCACCGGCAGAAATGTGTAAATGGAGCGGTTACGTAATAGGAACATACCTAGTTTTTTTTTCTTTTATATTTTCAATAATATTATAATTCATGCATCAAATCGAATCGAACGTTATTAAAACCTCAGCGTCTGCGTGGTTGAATTTCAGAACCCAGTTTCGAGTGTATGTTAACGCCACGCCAAATAACATATGTGTACCTACGTGTAATTTCAAACAAAACTACCGTTGGAATTCGGTTTAGAATTCAAAAATTCGTCACAAGATGTCGCCAATTACGTCAGCAGATCGGGTATGGACGTGTCCCCTCTAGGTATAAGTGCTATGAATTTGTAAATATTGTATTGTAGTATGTCTCCGGATTTGGAAAGATTGGCGGTAATCATTTTGGTCGAAGGCGGTAATACATAATTGTATCAAGCGGCTATATTACAGATGACGTCGTTGCCCCTGACTCGGTTACTTTGTACCGGTGACTATCACTCAATGACAGTGGATCCGAGGAACAGGCTATTTTGAAACCAGTTCCTACTGGATTTATAAAATGGTCACCAACACTAACTGAGCGGGTTTTTAACTGCTAGTTAAATATTATTATTATTTATTTTTAACTTTACGCGTAAAAACTCCAAATTCTATTATTTAATTAAAAAATGAAGACAATATTAGCAAAATTCAATCGAAAATCTGACCTGAGTCCCAGAGGTGCCAATATCTTTTTCAGATTTTTCTGTCTGCAGATTTTCGATTGAATTTCTTCATTTAATTAAATATGATTATTATTATTATTTCAAAATGACTTCTGCCACCTGACCGTGTTATCATTACACGCCAGATAAGTAATGTTTATTGTTTTGCTAGTAATGTTGCCATGTACCAGGAGTAATGAAGCTAGAATGTTTTTTATAAGTGAAATATCAATATTCACTCATTGTCGAGCAAATCGCTTCATTAAAATTTGTAAAAAAATTAAATTCATTTTTTTTTTAAACACGCACAACCTAAAGATAAATCCCAAGACCGCTGAATTTGCAATCGACGAAGTAATTTATAACTGAGTAAAGAGAAAACAAGATAGAGTTTCTTCTTCTTCGTGTGCCCTATTAAATCCCCCCGACTCTGGAAAATGTATATCTATATTGCGCTGCCCAGAATAGCTCCTCCACACTTCTAATACCGGTCCACTTTCGTTCATTTCGCAGCCAATACATTTGTCTCCTACCAGGCCATCGGTGACCCTTTATCTTGCTAATAGAGTTTAATTGTGTTTAATTTAGTGCCTTCGAAAAGCTAAATAGTTATTACGCCTAATAGTAATTACGCCACAAAACTTGTTTATAAATAAACAGTTTTTATTTATTTTCAGTTAAATTATTCATAAAATTCATTCACTTGGAATACGTGAAGCAAAAACGTGGAATTAATACGTGAAGCAAAAACTTTGTACCCCTTTTACGAAAATTGCGCAGACCGAGCAATATGAAATTTCGCATACTTATAGTTTTATTAATACGTGAAGCAAAAACTTTATACCTCTTTTTACGAAAATTGCGCAGACGGAGGAATATGAAATTTCGCATAATTATAGTTTTATTAATACGTGAAGCAAAAACTTTGTACCCCTTTTTACGAAAATTGCGCAGACGGAGGAATATGAAATTTCGCATACTTATCATCATCAATATATTAATACGTGAAGCCAAAACTTTGTACCCCTTTTTACGAAAATTGCGCGGACGGAGAAGTATGAAATTTCGCACACTTATAGTTTATATAGAGGAGGAGTGCAGAATGCTAATATTTTTTTAAAAATTATGCATAAAAATACATTAAATCAATAATAAAAACATTACACACACTACCATGTATTTGACACACACACAAACGCGTCTTTACTCTATTGTTTATTGTTAAAGTCTATGGTAAAATTGAGAATAGATTAATATTGTTTGTCTTTAATATTATTTGTCTATGGTCTTACTGAATGTAAAAAAAAACATTTCAATTATGGTCGAATTTCGGCCATTGGGCGACCACTAGTATATATATTTTTATTAATACTTGAAGCAAAAACTTTGTACCCCTTTTTACGAAAATTGCACAGACGGAGGAGTACGAAATTTCGCATACCTATGGTTTATGCAGAGAAGGAGTGCAGAATGCTTATATATTTTTTTAAATTTATTAAATTCAAATTAATTATGGTCGAATTTCGACCATTGGGCGACCACTAGTATTAATAAATAGTTTTGTACGCATAAAACTTAATTCTTTCAAGAAGGCACGCAAATACAATATTATTATATCGGTGTTCTGTAATACATATTGTATTTGCATGCCTTTCTTTGAAGATCTAAGTTCTTATAACTGGACAAAACTATTTTTTCATATTCATATTGCGTATGTACGGGCGCAAACAAACATTTTAAAGGTACCTTGCAAAAAGTGCTTTTTATTAAAATAATTAAAGTGGCGCCGTGTATGAAAGTTTACCCTTAAAATGATTTGTAAACTGCTCATTCCGAACATGCGAGCTGAACCACGAATTATGGGAAAGGAATGAAGCAACCACAAGCTGTATATCGCGCCGTTCCTTTCCCACAGCCTTGTTTGCCATATTTTTTATCAATAAGGCCCTTAAAACTCTTTGATTTGTTTTGAGAGCTGCAAAAGACTTCAATAATTTAGGCACATTTATCATATTGTATAATACCCTTGTCAGATGCCAACTAGAGTATAACTCTACGTTACGGTCTCCGTTTTACAATATTCATTCCGACAGGATTGAAAAGATTGAACATAAGTTCCTGAGGTTTATAAACTATAAATTGCATATTCCTGTACAAAATATTGATTTTAATTACCAACTGGATAAAATGTCCCTATTAAAACTTTCAGAAAGAAGAATTTAATATTATTACATAAAATACTGCATTACAAAATTGACTGTCCTGAATTACTTCAATTAATCAACATCCACCCAAAAGACCTTGCCGACATTTACTACCCTTTTACTTTAACAACACCAGGAAACTCTCTTACCAAATTCCCCGATTCCGAGACTTCACAATCTCGGAAATATATATTCTGATCTAGGAGGTATATTTCAGCATAAACATTGTTTATTCCAATTCTTTTATAAATCTAGACACAAATAGTCGTAGATAATTTCTGCAATTTTTGTTTATATTGAATATCTCTTTATGTGTGACTTTTTATCATTTTTACCAATGTATTTTCTTTTATATTATTTTTTTGATTACATTTTATTTTCTTTATTGTTTTAGATTTATAATATTTAAAAGTACTGATATACTTAACTTATAAGCAAAGAATGTAAAAGCCCATTAGGGACTGTAATAAATAAATAAATAATTCGTGGTTCGGCTCGCGTTCCGGTTTGCAAATGTGTACGCAGCGTGAAGTGACTGAGGCGTCTCAAGATAGTCGTTAATTAATTGAACAATGAGTGCACTAGCTACTAGATATTAGGCGCTAGGGTCAATGTGTGATCCGCCTTATCACTGAACGGAGAGAATGGAATGGAGCAGAGTAGATTGTATATTGTGTGTTTCCACCGTTCACTGTATTGTATACTGTATTGCTACTAATACATGGCCAGCTAAATTACATCTGGTGACACTTTTATTAGTAGGAATCTATCTCCGTTATCTGTGCACTTGATTAGTGACATGGGCGGTTCGTTTTTAGGTTTGTCAGGTAATTTAATTTAATATTCAATTTGATTGGAATGACTTTTTAGTAACATTTGAAAGTTGTACCCATCAATGTAAAATAATCATTTAAGAAGAAGATAATATTAATAAATCCAAACGAAACACGAAAGTGAACAAAACAAAGAAAATATAAAAGGATACGGTCGCAATTAGGAATCGAATCAAGGATCTCTGTCTTACCGGGAAAACACTTTAAGAGGGAATTACCAGACAAAACCGAAAATATTTCATTTTTAAATCAACTTTTTGACGTATTGACTCTTTTCCACAAAAAATTATAAATTGATTTCGAAAGACTGATATTTTATCTAGTGAAGCTATTTTTAAATTTTTAGAAAATATGTTTATTTTTAGTACAATAAGGTTTCACCGTAAGTCGTTGGCAGATTTGTTAAATTTTCAAACAAAATTTTGTATTATACAACATACATTTCAAATCATAGAATCATGCGAAAAGAAGGCCTTCAGGTTATACATCATACAATCGGATGGAAAAATCGGATGTATGCGCCCAGCCTAAGCAGGAGGATTGACTCTTGCAACACGGCATCACTTCAACATACCTTCATAACACACACTTCACCACAATCCACATTCCTGTCCTGATGATGGATACCGCAACGCTGTCCGAATCTTAGGCTTAAGAAGGAGACAGCGCAACGCGGAATTTACCCTGAAAATAATCACGATGATGAGGCGTCTGTAAGAAAGGTATCAACAACCTATTGTCCAAATAGTTTCGCCACACAGACTGCAGAATTTCGCCATCGTTTTTTTGGAATACGTGTTCATCCGTGTTCAGCAATTAATCCGGGTCATCATTCGACTTTACAGTGTTTCGAAATTGGTTTCATTACATATGTATCATACTAAATACTGATAGCACATAAAAGGCGATAATACAGTTTAAAAAAAATTGTTACTAAATGTAATTTACAGGAAAATATTGCTAATATATATATTTATTATTATATTGTAACCAACCGATATTTATTTTTATATTGCAACCAACTGCCTGATATTTATTTTTATATTGCAACCAATCAAGTTGACAAATGTACAAGTTACAATACAGAATATCGATCATAGACATTTAATCTAGACGTCAATGATATCAATCCTTTTATTGGTTGTTATTAAATTGCTTGATTCATTGAACCGAAGAAAATTTTATTAGTTCATTTTTTTCTATTTTAATCAACGATTTGTAGAAAATATTCTAACAATATTCTGTATGTAATAAAATTTATCAGTCTTATCAATCATCTTTCTTTCCAGATGGGTTAGGTTAGGTTAGTTTATACTACATGATGCACTTGATAGCAGAGAATTACTTGTGCAATACTATAAATCGGGATTTATTTCAGTGCAGAAATTCTGTGACTAACTACCGTACTTATTCCTCTTTACCGAGAATACTAATAGAGAGAAATAATTATGCCTTAGTCAGTAGGCGTAGCAGTGGGGTAAAAGGGTAAAATAAATAAATAAATAAATATTTCTTTAATTCGTTTCCTGGAAAAAAAAATCTTACCTCTGGGCTACAGCGGACGTTTTTTACCAAAAAAATAAACAAACAAAAAAAACAAAAAACACATTTACCAGGCAAACCTTGCATAAATTATTTTCACGTGTTTGTAATTTGCCTAGGGTTCCATGCCAACTGAGAATAAAGCCAACTCAACACCTCTTTGAAAAGTCGTTAAAAACTATGAAAAAAAATAATTTTAAAATAGCCAATAACCCTAACCCAACGTAACCTATTTAACCATTTTTTTATAGATTTAATTTTTTCATCACTCTTAATTACTTTTCTGAGGTAGTTCTGAATTGGTTTCATTCTGAGTTGGCCTGGAACGCCACTGGAAAAAAACTCATGTGATCTTAGATCTTAACCTTGTATCGTAATAATTCATAAAGGTTAAATTAAAATGACTATATGCCTAAACGCATTATTAGCGGAAAATTATACGAATGCAAAATACAGATTCTTATAATTTCACGTAATTGTCTGTCAAGTTCATTCTTCCTAGATAAAGGTAATCTCTGTAATAAAAATAGCGGAAGAATTTATGCGATTCTCAGAATTACAGTTGCAATGCGAGCTTTTATCAACGAGATATTTATTTACTACGGTAGTGTCATTAGTTTTTAGACGCATTGAAAAAATAAATATTACAACTTTCTTTTTTAATTAAATACCTGATGTTATTTATTTTGGGGTGTTATGCCGTGTTACGCTCCCTCCTTCTTTAGCCAACGTTTCGGACACTGTAACGCTCTCCGAAACGTTGGCTAAAGAAGGAGGTAGCGCAACACGGCATAACACCCCAAAAACAAATAACGAATTGTCTGCCTTGCTGGGTAACCGTTACGCTCCAGAGAGAGCTCCGTGAGCTTGGTAAGTTCTGGTCCGAGTTTTGGCTCTTCACATATTCTGGTCGCTCGGTTTACCAACGTATGGATCGGTCCTCTCTTCTGAGCTGGGTGGTGATGCGAATCAGGTGTAGATACCTATTTTTATGTGTTGGTTTCCTATAAACAGTGTGTCCTAGGCTCCCATCCTCTTTTCGCATCACCTCCACATCTAGAAAAGGCAGGATTTTATGGTTATTTTCCAGTTCCATTGTGAACTTAATTTTGCTGTGGAGTGAGTTGATAATATCATTTGCTCATCTGCCCTGATGATGGACACTGCAATGCTGTCCGAAACGTTGGCTAAAGAAGGAGGAAGCGCAACACGGCATAACACCCCAAAATTAAAAAGCAAAAATACTTTTGGCCGTGAAAACCTAAAATCATACCCAACCAAATACCTGATGCTTTAAGGGTTAAATGTTTATAAATATATATTATTTTTTTTTAATATTTGCTCCACACGGAGCCTGGGGAAAAATCCTTTAAGGCCTGTGTCATCTTTGGGGTAACCGGACAACTCCACAATATGCAAATCCATCGCCTCTTTTGAAAAGTCATTAAAAGTGATTAAAAAAATGGTTAAAAAGATTGCGTTGGGTTATGGCGTTAAGGACTATTTAAGAAAAATAAATTCATAAACTTTAATGACTCTTCAAAGGGGTATTGAAATGCCACTTTGTTGAGTTGTCGTGGAACCCATATTTGGGTTTGCTGTGTGGAGGGTCTTTTCAGGGAAAGGAAGGAGAGTAAGTTCTAGGAAGGAAGAAGATGTGAGGGGTGAGTAAGAATTTGAGGGTCAATGTGTGCAGGATTGAAGGACGTATGGATCCATCTCTCCGCCACGATGAAAGGCGATGGGTCGAGAAAGTCCGGCTGGAGAGGTCTAAAGGTCTCCCACAAACAGTCTTTCCCGAACCGGCCTGTCACGCAGTAGGTAGGTAACGCATCTGTAGCTGAGACCTAAAGGGGTGTTGGTTGTCCAATAATTTTTCCCGGGGCGGCGATACTCATAACCGCTCCCAAATTGAAGTTTAAGTAAAAGAGAGTGTATGAAATGATTTCGTTCCTCTCTATTCCTGACGGTGTTCAGTTAGAAATTGAAACTTGTGTTTTTCTTTTATGATTTGAATTAGTGCATTTTTAACGAATAGATCTTTGAATGAAGGTACTAGAAATTCTTCGAATAAACGATTCGTTTTGTAGTCGGAAGGTGTTTTTAATATTGTGAAGTTTGGGATACAATAGTTTTTATTATGTGTTTTGGAATTGTCATGTATGAGAATGTCGAAATTTTAGGGGTGTCATTTGTGTGTGTTGCAAATGGAATTACAAATGTTTGATAACTTTTTAATGATATTAAATTAATGTCGAAGAAATTCTTAAGAGTCTTGTCTTTGGTGGCTTTAAATGTTACTTTTTCTCAAGTTTTTTCGCTTGTTATTAGTCCTGTATCAAGGGCATCTGAAGTGATTTGGCCATATGGTGGTTGAAAAAAAATGTCGTTAACATAAATAGAAAAAGAATTATTGATCCTAGCACGTATCTTGCGGGATTCCAAATTCAGACATTTCTTTTTCGCTATTAACCTGATTGACTTTAGGTAGTTCGAAATCCATTTAATCGCGTGGTCTCGTATACCTTTATCAATCAATTTACTCAGTAGAATATCATGGGATGCGCTATCATTATTTTAAAGTTAAAGACAATTCGTTGCCTTAGCCTTAAAATTAACGTTTTCATATTTCGGTTCTACTTAAGGATAATGAATTTATTTGCCATAACCTTAAAATAAACGACTTTTTCCTGAGGGAAAGTAATTCGTAATCTGCCGATCACAGATGGTGGTAATTTACATAATTATTTTAGGAAAAACCCTTTCTGCAAGTTATGCTATATTTAAAATGAATTGTTTGTTTCAGCGCGTAAATACGCAAAATGAATATGAATAAATTGTTTTGTTCGTATAAAAACCTATTTCTTTCAAGATAGATATACAAAAACAATATTGGATTGAATCACCGATACAACATTGAATTAGTGTTCTTTTCTTGAAAGAGTTGAGTTTTTATGCTGACAAAACTATTATTCTATACCGGTACGAGCACAAATGGTATTTCGCAAATTTCGGTACCTATACGAATATGAACTTGCCAAAAGCGGATTTAAAAATAAATTGCGCCACCTAGGAACGAGTTGAATGAATAATTTTATATTTACCCTTAACTGCGAGTCTTAAGCTGGATTCTGCAGGGTAAGGATTGTCTTAATGACATTCAACCTCTGATAGGGAAAGGACATAATAATAAAGAGAAGTAGGTCTAATTTTTCGCTAATCTGCCCTTCAGACAGTAAAGTATTGGTAACGAACCAAATTACAGAAGTTCTAGATCTTAATTAAGCGTAGGCCAGCGGTAACAACCTACTTAGGTAGGCACTATCCACTGATTAATCAATTGCTTTTAAACCAATCACTTGATACTTGGTAGATGAAACGTGTTCCGTCTGGTGCAAGTAAGAGACGAAATAAACGTACCTGCTTTGCTTTATGATATAAATAACCAGGGAATTATAAATACATTAAATTACAATGCTATTCGAGTTTAATGTATAATAAGAGATTATATGTATAACAGTGAAAATACGTAAGATTATTACCGATCGTCTTGTTCTCTCAGTGTTGGACTATCGAGACGTAGTGTACGATCCCTCTTTATTAAAAAAATTGAGTTTATGGATCGCGTATACGATTTCTTTCAATTCTAAGAGCTTCCTCAGTTCACCTCCATTAATTAATAAGCCAGTTATTTTGCATAACGAACGACATTACTCAAAAAGTTGTGTATATTGCTTAAATAGGAGGCCGCTCTAAAATTGGCTGCTTTTGTCAACTGACTTTCTGAATCATATGTTGGCCGTGCTTGCAAATAACACCAACTGACCATAGTTGATGAATTTTGCCAATATCGTGTTTACGTACGGTTTCATCGATTTACCGTGCTAGACTTTCTGCTCTAAATATTCATCATTCACAACTTTTCGCACACTGTTTTCATAGGTTTTCTTTCAAAAACCATGACTTTGCAAGCTACGGGCAGTGATTGAGCATTTACACAATACACTTACTTACATACATCTGCATACATCATAGACCCTGTACTTGTAGCTAGTATTGTCACATGTTCCTTCCTACCCAACCCTATATACCTGCCGTTTTATATTACCCACATCAGTCATTAATCGACCCTCGTCGCATAAACATCTCAACATTAATATACTGCTTACCGCATATCGCAAATCGAATTCCGCATACCGCGAAAAATATGGTCATATATAGCACAATAAACCCAGCCGGGATAAAAGCGCAGTAAGTCCTTTTTCCTCCTTTCCTTTATGTGCATTTTATCTACTTGTGCAGTGGTCATTCACGAACACAAAACACGTATCATTCAAGGTCCTTCGATACTCAAAACCGCACAAAAAACGCATCATTCAGGCAGTTTAGACATCATCGGTCAAACATTGATGACTACAATACATTTTTAAAGCCAAATTTAGTGAATGGTTTCCAATACCTGAGTTGATAGCAACGATGAAACCAATAAAATAAGTAGTCTAATGAGGCCAGGGGAGCAGCTCTATATAGGTAGCTACCGTATTGTGAGTGGCGGAGCGCTGAAGCAAATCATTTCAAGCATTGTGTTCCTGTAAACTACAATCCCTGATCGATGGATCCGGAGTATGGTTTGGGTGTGGCGCGATGCATGATGCACGATGTGATGGGGTCGGCGCGGCAGATAAGCATCATTATTTCTATGGAGTTACTCCGAACTTTATGGTTTACGGGGAATCCCACATCGATCATTATTATGACTGAAGAAATAATCAGCTCCATGTAGGGGGCGCTAAGGAAAATAATTTCCTTCAGAGCCTTTGTCATCTTTGGAGATGCTGTGTGAAGGGTCTTTTTAAGGAAAGGAAGGAAAAGAAGGAGAGGAATTTTTGGGAAGGAAAAAAGTACGAGGAGTGAGTAGGAATCTGGTTTTCAGTGTTTCCAGGTCATCCGCAGCCAAGATCTAGATAAACATCATCCCATGAACTCAAGCACCCTGATAAGTCGCCAAATGTAGTCAACCACTTGGGGTGACCTATGGCAGAGGTGTTGATTATCGAACAAGTGGTTCTCTGAGAGGCGCTTCCTACTCATTCTAATTGTGACTCCCAAATTGTAACTCGAACTCTAACCACTGAGCTAAGTTAACCGTATTATTGAAACTCAACTAAGAACTACCAACATGTCTTCATTTTCTTAACGCAATTTTTTATTGGCAATATGGTTGCAAGATTTCCAAACTAAATACAATCTAGATAGTGTCTTGGGTAAATGTATCCATTTTGATTTTAATGTGCGATATCTATTGACTTTTTTGCAAGTCTAAGATGATTTTTTTTTTTATAATTTTGAATCCTCAAATTGTAATATTTAATTATTGAAGACAATGTTAGCATCTCTGCTAAATAAGATAACATTTTACTAGATCTAGCTAGAAGTAGAATCATTTCAGAGAGGTTATTGCTCGTGTACTGTGTGGTGGGATTATTGCGGGATACAGTGGGACTGCGGGCAGATATTCCAAATTATTTCGAACCAATTTGAACCACTATTTTCAATTTTTTAACTTAAAATTACAATAAATTTAAATATTTTTCAAGCATAAGAATTCCAAGAAAAGCCTAAAAACGATAAAAAAAAACTTTAATAACTTTATTGTCGTTCCACAGAACTTGAACAATTCATCAAATTTCAATGTTTATCGTCTGTGTAAGTTCTGTTCAAGTGCTATAGAACAACTGGCCCATGATGGAAAAATAACACAACTTGAATAAAACTTTCACAGAACTTAAATGTCAAATATGAAATTTCACGAATTGCTCAAGTTCTGTGAAACAACTGGCTTTGAAAGCCGACTTAAAATATGGCTTTTACCACTTTTAAAGATGTGTATAGAAATGACGTCATTTAATTTTTATTTAAATATTATATATTTTTATTTAAATTTTAAATATTATATAACATACAGTTCTGATTTTGTCAGAAAGGAATATTTCCGAATGTATCCAAAAACTAAAAACTGTTTTTGAAAGGTGATGAAATAAGCTTCCAAATTGTATCATTAGAAATATACATATACTTTTAAAAACATTAAAATTTTAAATGCAAAGATAAAATGTTTTAAAAATTGCTCAGCTAACGTTTTTTCTGACTAAAATACGAATACAAAAAAAAAACTAAAAACACACTCAAATGATCAGACGTTAATTTATTTTAAACATTATTGTAATATCACTTTTTCTCGTTTCATGTAAAAAATAATTAATAAAAATTTCACATTTACACTTTCATATTTTTTTCGGAAACTTTGGTTTCACATGTGTACATTTTAATCATTCTTCTGTGATGAACTTTTAGATTTGAAAATAAAGCGTCGTGTTTTCTCTTCCTCCGTTTAGATCATATTACTCACCATGACAGTAAGGGAGACACAACCATTTCTTTGAGACCTGTATGAGCTCTTCTCAAAAGCGAACAAATAAGCCTGAGGGTGTAATAGTGCAATTTTCTTCAGCGTTCATGATAATAAAGAATCTAATGCAATCAATAAATACATAGAAAACGGTGACATATTTTTTAGTAATCGTGTTGATAAATTGTACAACACAATTAGTGGTTACGATGCATCTTAATTCCAATAGTTTATCCTAAATGAAAACACAATCAATGCTAAAAAATGATTTAGAAATGTAGATAGATACATAGAACTTACCGTCTAAAAAGCACGTATTAGTTGTTCTCTGCTCTTGTTAGTGAGAAAATTGTGCCATACGTAAACAAAAATAATCGACAACAATCTCATTATCGTGACTTGTCAACTCAGCGTATTATTTTATCTTATCTGTTAATTAACTCAATAATAATTGATAGGAATTTAACAATGAATCAATTACGCACAGACAATACTCACGTATGTTTTTTATCAAGTCATCCGGAATTATTGTTTCAAGTAAGATTATGGTTTGATGCAATCGAAAATTGAGCAATTTTTCAAAAATGTACGTCATTCAGCCACACCTTAATGTCTCACATGGAAAATTTTCTCGTAATTTCTTTTACCAATTTATATTTTGCAATTCTTTCACAATAATCCTTTTTCCGAATTCCCGATAAGAATCTTCAGAAGCCCCAAGTTCTCGATGTTGGTGACTCCATATCTACATCTTTAAATATATATAAAAAAAATTCTTGTCCCTTATGCGTTCCTACACATTCATCCGATTGAGGTGAAACGTTGGTGATTTATTTTGCGCACGCCTAGGAATGTTTCTATGTATAATAATGACGCCTGGAATTATGAAATTTGTATTAAAAAGTTTAAAATAGGTGACGCGCGAGAAAAATGCGTGTTTCATTAGGGGCACGTAGGAAAGGGGAAGGAGTGCTGGGCGGGGGAAGGGAAAGGGAGAAAGACGGGGAAGGTGGAAGGGAAAAGCGGGATGGGGAAGGGAAACGCGGAAGGGGGGAAGGTGGAAGGGGAACGCGGGAGGGGTCGAAGCAGGTACGCATGGGAAAGAACACGGTGAGGGATGGGTGCGATGGAGAGGCAGAGTGGGGAATGAAAGGGAGACATTAGGGTAGGTAGTGTATTGCAGGGAATAAATTGGGAAAATCCGCGCTTCTCACACGGACAACTGTAAACGGCCTGTTCAGGTGTCGGAAAATCTTCTGATTTATTCGTGTACGTACCATTTCAAAAATACATTTACATATAATAATAAAAAATACATTATATTTCAAATATAGTATTATTAAATAATTAATTAAAATCAAATCATTTTGGTACCTATTTTATTGCTCATCTGAATAGTTGAATCAGTTCCAATTTTTAAAATCAAAGTAAATTCAAGATTAAATCGAAGTTTCTCCAATTGATATCCGTGATCAATAGAATTTAAAATATAACAGTAAAAATTATAAATCTGGCCGAAAAAAACGTAAATTGTGATATTACCCTTGATGATTTAATCACGCGCTTAGGGTTGAAATCCATCCCAGGCCGAATATCATGATATTATTAAGTATCATTTTCATGATATTAGTATTTTCGTTTAGTCGCCAAGATGCCGAGAAACTATGAACAATAATTGCTGTGGTGTTTTCAAGTCTGGCCTGAATATAGCGTCAATCCAGCGGGTTAATTAGGGTAGCCTCGAATCACTTTGTGTTCTCTTATATGCCATTTAATTGCAAAAGATATGCTCATCAACTTATTGTCTTCCACGCGATGTATTCTGTTCATTATTTGCCATTTGCTTCGTGTGGCGTAGCAAATGGTCCCATGAGAGTTGATCCCCTGACAGTTAAAGCCTTAGTTTAGCCTAAAAAACTAGCTGTTTACATAAGTGCAAAAAATATCGTTTGATATCCATACCAAGTTATTATTAAAGGTATTTTTTAAGTCCAACATACAATTACGGTTGACATTTGTCACATGAGGGTCGCTTCTACGACCCGTTCTTCAGTTCAACAGCTCGGCTGTGGTTTCCTCCTTCCTACAACATGGGTCTCTTCAAGACACATGTTCACTCTTTCCTCTCCCCAAAAAGACCATCCACACAGCATCTTCAAAGATGACGTAGGCCCTGAAGGAAATTATTTTCCTCGGGGCCTCTTGTGTGGAGTTAACGTAAAAAAGTCGATTAGTTTTGAAATTGGTAAATGTTGCACCAAAAATTATAATAACGGGGATGAACTGTCGGGTCACCGTAGCAAATATTAGCAGCATTATATATATTATTTGTGTATATTACCCAAGCCTCTCGCTGAAGGAACCCGGCCTACTCAAGTACCTACACAATGTTGTTCAGGGATGTTGTGAAATGTAGGCTTTATTGCTAACTGTGGCAATCTATATTGAATTTCAATAGATTAAAGATTTAGTACGAGTCTTATAATGTATATGACTGTCCTTCAAAGTGCAATTACACGCAAATACCCAAGCTCTTGATATATCATATATATGATGCACTTGATCAAAACAATTTTATTCCTCTCAATGATAAAGTGTTATCTCTAAGTACGATAAGTACCTACTTTCAAGTAACCTACTTGGATACATTTTACAAAAGATCGTCTCTGTCCATCCCCACGAGCCAAGATGTCTGAAGGTGCTGGTAAACGAACAAGATAAATTGCCTATTATCGTCCTGCCGAGCAAGGTGTTGGTCGACAATATTGCCGTGTCCCGTCAAGATTTACGTAATTTATAATTCAAATTCACAGCACAAAAAAACGATCTCCTGCAAGAAATCCACAAAGCTTGTATAAAATTGGAAGCAAATTTATTCCCGTTCGAAATTGACAGTTTTGGTGGCGAACAAATGTGCACATAATATCGATTTTGATATACTAACCTTGCCTATGCGGGAGCCACATTTTTGGGAATGATACTTTTCAGAGGTTTCATGTAGAATAGTCGACCAAGAACAACATGGTAAAATATTTTTTTCTAATTGCTAATACTGAAAACTAAATTTATGAGTAGGAGGCGGAAATCGGAGGCAAAACGAAAATTCCAGAGCCGCTAATTATTAAAGGCAAAACAATAAATTAAATTATCGTTATTTAACCGGTCTAATTTGTTTTATGAAGCCAACAGATTTAGCTATTTGGTTTTGGCCTATTTCAGCATACCGCTCGCCATACATTCCCAATGTTTTTGCCTCCGCATTCCGCCTCCTATTTATGAGTAATTTTTTAAGGTTATTTGGAAAAAAACAAAGATAAAATTACACAATTCTTAAATATTTCATAATTATAAATAGAATGACAATATTTTACATCAAAATTTTGATAAACAAGTAACCACTTTAATATAAATTTCAACATTTTTAATTTTACGAATTTGTAAATATTCGTTTTTATCGTCTCCTGAAAAGTTTTCAATTTGTGGCTTTGGGTTTTGACAAACTGCAGACGATATGTAAAACAGCGAGAAATAGATTTGGCAATATTGTCGTAATATCGATAAAGCTGAGCGGAATCACCGGCAAGACAGGGCAATACGTCGACAAAATAATGAGCAATACCCGACTATGAGTAAATACCTATAGGAAGGTACAGGTTATGGCTAATAAGACGTAGTTAGGTACTACAACAATACGCCGTGCGTATTTACACAGGCAATATTACGTTTTTATTTCCACAGCTGTTTTCAATAATTCGATGACTGGCGGATCTATTTTCCTTCCGGTAAATGGTAGTCACTTGTCGTGTGTTAACAATTATTAGCTTGTTAGTCATTACACTCGTAATTAAAAATTACGGATTACGTAAGATTTTGACAGGTTACTCCCAGGAGCGTTTGCATATGCATCTGACTTGTGGTAATTAATGATCACGGAAGTTTTTCGGAAGTTCGATCTGTGTAACTGCTCATGCTGCCGTTTACATCTGTAAATTTATTTGCGGTAAGATGGCTTCCTTTCAACAACAACCTGCTACTGTCAAATTTACGCGATTTTGTCAATAAAGACGAAAAGGACCAAATAAAGTGCTGAAATAGAATTTGGGTTTAATTAAACAATTCTCCGCGCACTTTTGTGCCGTCAAAGACGAAAATTAATGGATTTCTTTCATTTTATTCGAATGACAACTACCTGACAGCTGCCGACAGCAACCGACTTCGTATTCAAATACGTAATTTTAAAAACAGAAACATTGAGATAAGAAAGGTTTGGACCGATAATTGAATAGAAGGATGCTCATTTTCAGAAAACTCAAATAAGTGGAAATAAATACTAGTTTTATAGGAAAAAAATCCAATAAAAACAAATGTCTTTTGATTTTTGACATTTCGCAACGGCGCATTTTGGTACTATTTCTTACAAAAAGTCCCTCAGCTTATCAAACTGATTTTATAAGCTGTAAGAAGGTTGGAATTTCGCGCGGACGCGATTAGACCTGTCAAAAAACTTCCGAAAGAAGAAGTTCTGTAACATGCTTTAAATTACGTTAAGTGACTTGTGGTGTCGTTTACATTGGTAATTTGGCCATAATTCGCTTACACGAGCGAATAACGGGAAAAAACTTACGAATGTAAAGCCAGCCTATTGACTAATCGAATTACTTTTGGCCCACCTCGTTCCTTAAAATAATGGAAAATCCAAACGTTATCAATGGTCTTAGAGCATTCAAAGTACAATGCTGGGTAAGTTTATCTCTAGCATTGCTTGATATTAACCGGATATTTTGATAGGCTTCTTATTATCAAACTTGTGATTGTGAACAGTGGAGATTAAATAATATCTCTTTTGTTACGACGACGTTGAAAATTTGTCTGTCAAAGTAGATAATATCAAATGCTCTCATCTTTCTGAATTTAATATTTTCCTTAATTATGAACACAAAAATATATTATATCGATGGCTTAAGTTAAGTCATTTTATCTCCGCTTTTTGGACAAAATGAGATATCCGTTACGTGTTCATTTTTTTAATGAATGATTAAGAATCTTCTGAACATTTTTTTTGTACTATATTATCTCTATACTTCCTATTGAAAATACACATTTAAAAATAAGAAGAATAATCATGGATATTTATGTAGGCCGGTAAGTACTTACTATTTATAAACAAGGAAATAAAATTTTAAGGAAAGTCACTCAATTTGGCATTAGGTACATGTGGTTTGGGGTGACATTTTCAAAATTAGATTAGTTAATTTGATTCGTTGGTATTTGTTAACAAAATTATTCAAAATTAATGTTTTTATTTATTGTATAAAAATATGAGTTACATTCATACATACAGATGTTAAGGGACGTACTTGACTTACTTTTACTTACACTTACCAGTGATTTCTGACATTATTTGGAGTAAAAAATGTAAATGAAAGTTTTTTTTTTTAAATTTTTGTCTTCAAAATTAAACTTTTTTTTTTCTTCCGCGTGTCGTTACTGGTCACTCAGCCGAGTAACCGACCAACCCGCCTCCAATTGTTCAATATTTACCATTTTTGTATGTTTATGTAGGAAAAAAAACATGTAAACATAAAAGGAATGTAAGTCAAGTATGTCCCAGAGGAGCTCCTTTGCATGATAATGGAGACACGATTATATTGATCGTTATATTGAAAAACAGTTTTAATTTATTTATGCATTGTTTTAATGCTTTTTAAAATAATTTTATTCAACAGACATTTAGAAAACATTGATGTGATGATAATGTATATTTTTATAATTCTCCTGTATTTGAAATTAAATGATGTAATTGAACTTTAAGCTATTTTTAGAGGTTGTGTAAATATTTTTTTACGCATTTGTTTTAAAGATTTTAACATATTTTATTTTTCCTCCATTTAGAAGAATAATTTTTTTGTTCAAAACATAATATTATTTTCTAATAAACAGTATAGAAATCTTCTAAAAACTGCATCAAAAACCGCGTTTTTGCTGCGTTTGCGGTAATATACCCTTAATCTTTTTCATTTAACTGAATTGGTTGAACCTTCATACAAGCTGTCATGTGACAGCTTTATGGGACTACCTAAATATTGTAAACAAGTGCTAATATTATGATTGCAATATTTATGTTTTTAACAAATAACAAATAAATAAAGCAATTAAAAAGTTAGGTTTTTTATTGTTTTTATTTTATTGATCTCTTTTGATTGGTTGATAGTACGGCGCAATTTATAAGGGAGATTTTTGTAGTTTTTTATGGCTTGGTAAATATATTGATTTTAATCGTAGGTATTATAAATTGATTTCTTTTTCTCATAAGTTTATAGTCTTCGTGATTTTCTTTTATATTTTTTCTTTGAGCATTTTTATAATAGGAGCTTGCTTATATTATAAAAAAATCTTGTCTTTGACATTTGGTACTGAAAACAGTTTAAAAATGGATTCTTTGTGAAAATTGTTTCGATTGTTTTTGTAAGATCCTCCCCAACCTATAATTCCGTAGATTAGCAAAGAGTGAACAAGGACGTAGTATAAGTTTTCGATTATCTTCACAATTTAAAATTTTTTTACTTTACGTGTACATTTTCTTATTGCCGTTGAAATAGGGAAATAAGGCAGCAATTAATCTTATGTTTTAATTGGATATTTTTATTTTATTCTATCACTTCTCTTTTTTTATTTCGTATTCATACAAAATGTATATGTAAACCTATTATTTTGTAATGCAAACGCCATTTATAAGTAAACTTATTTTATTATTATTTTGATAACTATGCAAAGCATACAACAGTAATAATCATACCTTAATTGTTTATTTTATTTTATTGTTTCTGTTCTCTTTATAGTTCTCATTAATAGGACTACATTATGAAATGCAAACACCAGTTCCCTTTATGTTTAAGTGTAAAAATATTTTTATTCCTTTTATTTATTATTATTATCATTTTAATAACTGTTGTATGCCATGCATACACAAGTGAACTATATGTTTAAGCCCTTTTTTTCAAGAACCTATACATATAAACCTTTTTTTTTTTGTAATATGTTAATACGCTTTTAACTTTCCAATTTTATGTTTTATTCTTTCTCTTCTTTTCATTTCCTCAATTTTCCCTCTTTTTGTATAAATCATGGTCCATATATATTCACACTTATCCTAATTTGACTGTCCTAAAACGGAAATCATCCTAGTTGGACAGTCAAAACATTTTATAAATAATGTACATAAATGTGTAAATATTTTACTAAATAAAAAATTTACTAAATAAAAATGTTAAAAGAAATTTTTCAAGTCCGGACAAGAGATAAAAGTACTTACCAGAATATATATTTTTTTTTTATCAGACGATTATTTTTATTCTACACTAGCGAGTTCCCGGCATGCGTTGCAATGCCGCTAACAAATAAATTGTTTCTCCCTGCGTGTCTTTTCTCATTCGACCGTTCCCCTTCCGCCTCCCTTTCCCCTCCTATGTCCCCTTCCCCTCACACGTTCACCCTCCACCTTCCCCGTCACCTCTCTCCCCTCTCCCGCCAACCCCCTTCCCGCGATCCCCTCCCTTCTCCCGCGTTCAATATATTCATTCCCGGTACATTCAGATTTTCAAACAGCTCGCCTGCCACCTATTGCAATTTTTTTTACAAATTTTCTATACCAAACATTCATTTTTGTATATTATAAGAACAATCAATCAAAATTTGTGCCTAACATAAAAATTATATTTAAAATAAATATAATTTTTGATTAGATTCAAAGTATTCGATTTTGGTTAGTACCGTAGGTGAGTACTTCAAATAAATTCATTAATTTAAAGAGTTTCAAAAATTGAATTTTGATTGAACAATCATTCTTTTGCAAAATTTAATTCTCAAATTGTGACATTTTTGACAATTTCGTAAGAGTTTTTGTAATGATTAAAAAACTTTTCTGATATATTGTCATAGGGTTGGTAATGATTTAAAATTAATGTGGTGGTGAATGAAGAAACATAAAAAGTCAGTTTTCATCTTAGAAAATAAAGTTACATTGTGTGATTTTTCACAGACATTTATTTTATACAAATAAATTTTATGTCGCAGCACTTCATCTTTTCTTTATTCGTTCCCCACCTCGAATTATTGAAATTTATAACCTACCTACAGATAAGTTTGGGAGGCGGGTACGAGTACCAATTATTGGATTACCTAAACCACTGCCATAGGTTACCCCAAGAGGTTAGCCACCTTTGGTGACAGCAGAGGTGCTCGGATTCATGGAGCGAGGCTTGTCTAGGCATTGGCAGTGGACGGGTCTGCGCAATTACCGCATGGCTAGCCGAATCGGGAGAGACTAGGGAGACCTTTTGATCTCTCTAGCCAGAGTCTCTCGACCCATCGCCTTGCACCGCAGTGATGGATTCATACGTCCATCACTGGACGTATTAACCTCAAGATTCCTACCAACCCCTAATACCTTTTTCCTTTCCTACTTCCTTCCTATCCTTACTTTCAATGAAAAGACTCTTCACACAGCATGATGACATTGGTCATGATAACTGACGTGATGACTTCATGTAATAATGTGAAAAGGGTAGAAGGTTAGAAAATCTGTATGATGTTTTTTTTTACATTAACTCCACACAGGAGGCCTTGAGGAAAATCATTTCCCTCAGGGCCTACGTCATCTTTGAAGATGCTGTGTGGTGGGTGTTTTTGAGGAGAGGAAGGAGTGAACATGGGTCTTGAAGAGACCCATGTTGTAGGAGGGAGGAAACACAGAGGCCGGCAAATCGTTCCACAGCCGAGCTGTTAAACTCAAGAACGAGTCGTAGAAACGACCCGTTCTCACATGACTAATGTCAACCTTGTACAAATGTTGGGCGCGTGTTTGGGGTGTTTCCCGACTGTGCACGGAGCCGAGGGGATCAATGACGATAGTTCCTCGGAGCATCTTCCATTGTAATACCATACACAAAGGACAGCATTCCCACCATCATGTGTCCGTCCTGTGCTCTAAAGATTGCAATCCGTTTGTTAAGTTAGGTGAATCTATCAAACGGACCGCCCGTTTCTGCACAGAGTCGAGGTTTAGGTATTTTCGGGCTCCAGACCAGAAGTAGCTGCCAAATTCAACCGTGCGGCGCACTTGCGATTTGTACAGGCTCAATAGTTGTGTACTATTAAAGCATCTGCGGGCACTGTACAGTACGCCCAGTTTCTGAGAGGCTAACTTAACTTTGGCTTCGATGGAGCCCCCGTACCTGAGCTGGTCACTTAGAGTTAAACCAAGCATATCAATGGAGGGTCTGTTCGGGAGATTGCTTCCGTTGAAGGAGACTAGATTTTCATTTCGATCCCTTTTAGACGTAATCAGACATGATTGGGTCTTTGAAACATTAAATTCGACGATGTATACAACAAATTCCACGAATCGTTATCTATACTTACATCCAAGTAGGTACTTAGTACCTATTTACTTGTAGATATAGTGAGGGTATAATTTGCGGGAAATCTTTTCTTCGTGTCATTGTTTACTGTTCTTCTTTCCGAGTGATTAATATAACGCTTATTTCCAGAAGTTTTCTTTTATAACATTAACGTTCTTCACCTATAGGAATTGCATTCTAATCTGAACTACGAGTAGAGTTGAGTATGGCAGAAAATTTGTCAGGTATCTAAAGCTGCAAAACTCGCAAACAGTAAGCAGTCGTCGTCTTAGTTCTTAATTGTCCAAACGACCATTTTAGTTTTTGTTTAATCTCCACTTAAAGGCGGCGCTTCTCGGCTAAAAAAGAAGAAGATGGAGAGATATGTAATTACGAATGTTGGACAGAGCGCGCTAATATTTTAAGTAATAAATTTGCAGCGAAAATTGCGAAAAGCTTAATAAAACATGACTCGTTTAATAAAATAGAGCAAAAATCTCGTGGAACGTATCTTAAGTATCATTTAAAGAAACATTGTGAATTTTTTCACAAATATAATTTGTAAAATAATAGAAATAGACATGTTTTAAATAATTTTCAGAGCATACTTTGCGATTTTTTTCTATCGAGGGAATTTTATATAATTTGCGTTTCGGCGTGGAACATATCTAGATATTATCTTCAAAAATAACATATATTTTTTTAAGAGCTTAAAAACTTCAAATGTTTAAGGGAGATATGTAAGAAATCGGTCGAATTCGCTTTGCCGTTACGGAAATAGCTTTATCTTAAAGACCTATCATAATGTTTCATTTGAATAATGAAAGAAAACCTTCTCCTCCTGTAAAATTTTCTAATGGTCGTTTGGACAGTTAAGAACTAAGGCGACGCTGTGGTAGCATGGAATGTGCACGGTTTTTTCTGCACCTAGGTAATTTCCAGATCAAAGCAACTATTTTTATTATCACTGACGTCATTAACATCGTGAGATTTTTTTGATACAGTTATCCATTTAACAAAAATACAATTCAATTCCTACCAATAACCTCAATCTCATTATAATTGTCAATCAATTTGGAAAGAGAGTATGGGTACCGTTGCTCCGGGAATCATTTAACACCCCTGCCATGGGTCACCCCAGGTGTTTTGCTGCGTTGCTGCTTTTTTATACATTAGCTTCACACAGGAGGCCCTGAGGCAAAAAAAATCTCTCAAGGCCTATGTCATCTTTGGAGATACTGTTTGGAGGGTCTTTTCTGGGAAAGGAAGGAGAGGAAGTTCTGAGAAGTAAAAAGGTGTGAAGGGTTGGTAGGAATCTAGGGTTCAATGTGTTCAGGAGTGACGGACGTACGTATCCGTGGATACAGGCGTTGGATGGAGAGAGTCTGGCTGGGGAGGTTTAGTTTAGGTCTAAACAATCTCTCCCGATCCGGCCCGCCACGCACTATGTGAGCAACTGCATTCGCCGCCAAGACCTAGACAAACCTCAACCCATGAACCTGGGCTAAGTCACTAGCGAACCTCTTGGTTGTGATCTATTGCAGGGGTGTTGGTTATCCAATAAATGGTTCTCGCGGCGGCGGGACCCATACCTACTTCCCAAATTACAATTTGGTATCTTAGCGGGGGTGCCCGGGTTCATGGGGTGTTTGGTTTGTCTGGTTTGGTTTGTTTGTTTGTTTGTCTTGGCGGCGGATGCGTTTACGCAACTACCGCGTGTCAGACCGGATCGAGAGAGATCTGTCAATCCTGAACACACTGACCCCCAGATACCTACCTACCCACCCTTCATATATTTTTTCTTTTCAGAACCTTATCTCCTTCATTTCCCTAAAGGCAGCCTCCACACGGCAATCTCCAAGGATGACATGGGCCCTGAGAGATTTTTTTTTTCTCAGAACATCCCTACGTGGAGTTAATATAAAAAAAATATGCATGTTTTTCTTCGTGATACAAGTAGTTGTATCAAGTAGAAAACACCGCAAGTAGTTGCGATTAAATTAATTTAAATAAATAATGTCCCTCTAGCCAAATATGTTCAATTAGATTGGAATGTGGTGTTTACTCGCTGCCAATAAATACATTATGAATACTTTACATATGTACCTACTAGTTTTTCGATTTATTATAATTATTTTGTAATCATATCATATACTATGGTAAAATTGTTCAAAGAAGACTTCACCGTTTTTAACGAACAAGAAAGTGTTTCTTTACGAAAAAAAAAAATTTGTTGATGATTCACAACTTTTAAGTTCTGATTTTAAAATTTAAGTGTTAAACGTATCAAGACGGGAGTGAAAGTAGCTTGATTTTTATTTCCATGGTAAATTTAATATTAAATAAGAGTAGAAAAAAAATAAGTTTGTCAAATAAGAGTAGAAAATATTAAAAATTTAACGACAAAATTTGTAGGCTGGCAACACTAATTTACCTGTCAAATATTATTTTAAAGTGCAATGACACTGAATGTATTGAACACAGTAAAACACACTTTGTTCTCAAAGAAAAAAAATATAAATCGAAGAAGCATTGTTAAGGTACCTACTTAATTTGATTAAATGGTGTTTTACAAAATAATTTGCTTTCATTTAATTTAACATAATTTTGAATTTAATAGTAGATAGAAAGGGAGAATCATTAATGGTGAGTTTAGTTACACTACTTTTAGATCTGAATTAGTTAAATATATTCAAATTTAAATTAGAGGCATGATCTAAAGCCCGGGCAACGCTAGATACTTATGCTAATATTGAATAAATGTGAGCAATTTCTAAACTGTGCTTTTTGTATTTTATTACAATATCGTTATTCTTCATTATGTTAACACAAAATTGCAAATTTTAATAAAATACCTGTATGCAATTCTTATTTTGACATCAGAGGGTACCTATATTGCAATGATTTTTTTTTCACTTTTATACCTTTTATTTTTTTTAATAATTTTATTATTTAAAATAGATCTAAAGTTAGATTTTAGTAGAATATTATACTGCCCTGAAGAAGTTGGAGCGAAACCCGGTCGGCATTCAGAATATCTCTACTTATTATAAATTAAAGTTCTCCGGCACGTCTGTCTGTTCGCGTTAAACTCAAAAACTACTAAACGGATTTTCATGCGGTTTTCACCAATACATAGAGTGATTCATGAGAAAGTTTTCGGTATATAATTTGTCAAGGTTTTGGGTAAATTGGTTGAAATACATAAGAATTTCCGTGAGCGGGCTGGCAAGCGGGCGGTGCGGATTTGATTTGCAAGCAAATTAACAGGTGGCGTTTTTTTCTTTAGCCACAGCAACGCGTGGCCGGGTCAGCGTGTAAAAAATTAAAGTGGTTTTTACTAAGTTATTGTTTTATTATAAATTATAATTTCACGTTACACTACTTCACACGAACAAAAAAAACGATTTTATTTATTTTCGTTTAGTGTTTGAAAAAATTGTTTTTCCTAGAATATTTTTCGTCTACTTCATTTTTTTCATGTCAAGGATATTGTAGAGTATTGTTGCAAAATATGGTTGTATGTAATGAAATAGCTATGTTAGTATATTTTCAGAAACAAATAATAATCAACATACAATATTATGCTTTTTCTGCAAAAATGTTATAAGTTTCCCTTCCGCTGCAAACAATTTTCCTTTTTCACAATTTCTGTTGAAAAAGATTTTCAACTAACTATTTCGTGATTCATGAAAAAATTGTCATTTCAGCGACTTCAGCCAATAACAATTTCCTTTTATGATACCATACGCGTTGTCATGAAAAAAAAAACATTACATAGAACATTAAAGATGTGCTTGTTTAAAATTTTCTTTGTGAATAAACCCAGTAGATATCCAACACTTTATATACAAGCAAATTTGAAAGTAGACTGTTATATAATCTTCTAATGATGACTAAGAAAGTCTTATTAAAATCTTCCGCTTGTATGCCAAAAACAGAAACCTGTCACACACATAACTGAGATAATAAATACACATTTTAAATAGTGAATAAGATCTGAAATTTACCTTCGTTAAATATCCACAGATCTGTTCCCTTTCCAAGTCGACGATCTTCAATCAATAAATTTTGAGAATCTCATAATTAAGATTCCAAATTTAAATCAATTAAAAAATCAGTTGTTTCGTTAAACACTCACAAAACTTAATACTGCAACTCACTGATTAATTAAATACAATCAAAACTTGTTTTAAATTCATTCACCAATTTCACTGATCACTTTTTCACCACTTTATTTTTTCCGATTTACTTCTTGAAGGAATTATTTTCTTTATGGGGGAATGATTTTAACCAATTGCACTTCTGTTCTCCTTGTTGTTTGGGAGTGTTCAACTGTTTGGACGCAGGATGTAAGACTTCAATCAGTTCAATTAACATGGAAGATTCACAGAGGGACCGGGTTGCTCTCGACTCGAAGCGCTCGTCAGAACTGAGCCAACAATAATCATTTCAAGAACATTAATGTCATTATCAAACAATATGCGAGCGACCGGACAGACGCGACGGAAAATACGGGGTCTTTTCTTTATTCGAACTACACACAAACAGTTTTCCGAGATAAGAGAAAAATTTTCACATTGATGCGTTTTTAGTTACCGTACTAGGCACTGAAAAATCATACAACAATTTTCTACCAAATTGGAATAGCATTAGTCATTATTTATTTTCGTGAATATGTGGATAATAATATATGTATGTGTACTATACGTATGTGTACGATATTCATCTGTGAGAGTTGGGGAAGAACTTATGGTAAATATTTACCTAATACGGACACGCTTAATATGCACTTTTTATTTCAAAAACACTTAATATCAGTTATATAATAATGAGATGTAAGTATTTCAGTTTACGGAAATGGAAAATAATGCGTTTTTATTGCGTAAGTTTATAAAAATACCCTTCACACAGCATCCCCTAAGATGACATAGACCCTGAGGGAAATTATTTTTCTCAGGTCCTCCTGTGTGTAGCGTAAAAAAGAAGAAAAAAAATACAAGTGTGCATTTCACACGCGATAAAAATGAAACCTTTAGAAAACTTAAGTAGACAAGAGTGGGGAGGCTGTAAAGCACCATAAAAGAGATACCGATTATTTTATCTCATTCTCTAAATTCTAAATTCTCTAGGCTAAATCCTATAGACGTATGTTTATATGTGTTTGTCTCTTTTTAGTGCCGCTTTTTCGTTTCATCGAGTCAAAAATCACAACGGTGTTAAAGAATATTTCACTTCAAAACAGTAAATTAAAAGGGAAGATTTTATAAAAACAAGAAAATAATAAAAGTTAATTAAATCGAAATTACAATTTACCAAGAATGACCGCTTCATTCTAGTTATTTTTTATATCATTTTAATTGGGACATAAAAAATCTTAATTAAAAATCACTTAATTTACAATATCTCGCCAGTGGGTAGGTACCTACTTATTTTTTTGTCACTCGCCAGGAACTTGACAAATAATGAGCTAGATTTTTAAAATCAAACGCCGACACTTGCAAATAAATTCAGATTGACAAATGTTTAAATTTTTCTATCACACTTAGATTAGTAATCATTTACTAGGTGACTTGTTCTTATTTAATGTTTATTAATTGATAAATAAGCGACCTTGCTCTGTTAGCGCGAATCGATCGGAGACTTTTGCACATAGTAACATCATTATTGATTTACTTTGGTTCATTATTATTTGATGTACAAATTTTGCAATGCGAACAATACATTCAATATTATGTGGAATAATATTATTGCTGATAGCCAAAGGCTAAAGCATGATAAACTTGTCCGGGGAAGAAAACCTGACCCGGCTATTAGGTAGATGCATACAAAACAAAATTCCAAATAAATAAACGACTAATTAGTTTTTCTCAGGTAGGTTTTGCTCAGTAGGCTCATCTGCCCTGATGATGGACACTGTAACGCTGTCCTAAACGTTGGCTAAAGAAGGAGGTACCGAAACACGGCATAACACCCCAAAAACAATAACAAAAATACTTTTTGGCCGTGAAAACCTAAAAACATACCTGACTAATTAGTTTTATTATTAACTGTTTTGGAGGAATATACAAGAAAAAATGTGTATAATTTTAGTGTGCCATAATTTTAGGTAATCGATATAAAAATCGCTTGGCAAACGGAGTGCTGAATTAATCGATTTTAGCGCAAAAGTGGTTTTTATTTATCTTGTGAATCTTTACGCAGTATAAAATGAAGTCGCTCCCGCTGTCCGTACGCTTAGATCTTTTGAACTGCGCAACGGATTTTCACGCAGTTTTCACCAATAGATAGAGTGATTCATGAGGAAGGTTTTTAGGTATATAATTTGTCAAGGTTTTGTGTAAATTGGTTGAGATATATAAATTAAGGGAGCGGGCTGGCAAGCAACTAGCGGGCAGCGGGCAGCGGGCAGCGGGCAGCGGGCAGCGGGCTGGCAAGCGGGCGGTGTGGATTTGATAAATATGCAAATTAATAGATGGCGTTGGTCATAAAAGTTGGGTAACGGCGTTGTGTTTAATTAGCCACAGCAACGTGTGGCCGGGCCTGCTAGTAATTTTATAAGATCGAAAAAAAGCTTATCAAGAGAAACTGTCAGATAATCCTAGTTATAAAAATATATTTTTTAAAGATGTTTCGCACATGCGTTCATGCATTTCTAATGATATATTTTTTTTTAATTTACGCGTATTTTTTTATGAAGTAATTAACCCTTTTAGTTTTAATTCAGCTCAAGCGAAACTATGAGAAAGGCTTTAATTTATTCAAATGGCATTTTTTGTTATTCATAATGTAAATCGATTCATTGTAAAGATTAACCGAAAATAGTGATTTCACATTAAGGTTCGCTTTAAAACAAAAAATATTTAAGTACCTACCTAATTACCTAATTAAATCTTTTTTTTCTTTTTTTTAAATTTGTATACCGCACAAGAGTCCCAACTGCTACCGTCTACAGTGAGACTATGGGATTCAAAATTGGGATATGTTGTGAGGCTGAAGGTACTGGGGAGGGGAAAGAGATGGGGAAGAGGAAGGTGGGAAGTACCTGGCTATTCAGATCGGGTCACTAATCACGGCATTTCAAGCAACGTTTCAATTCTGAATGGTGGTCTTACACCACTGCGATACTGAGAGTATCTTCCACTCTGGAACGTGCCGCAAACATACCATATATTAATATATTTTAATGAATTAATTGTGAAATAACACAAATTAATCAAATAAATTTTATTTGCCCCGCCGGGATTCGATCCCGCGACCTTCGGATTGCGAGTCAAGAGCCTTACCGCTAGACCACGCCAGCCGTCAGTCATAATACTATGAAAGAAAATAAGAATAGTGACTGTGTAATTTTTACTCTTTTCACATCTGATGACAGTCAAATAGACGATCAGTGCCATTTTGAAAGTTTGACATTTGAACGGTCCTGTTGAACGCTGATTTTCGGTCCGCTTCAGCATTTGAACAAAGGACAAGCATAATAAAATCACCGTTGTGCTTGACACCTGATCACAATTTGATCAAAAGCTGAAACGGGCCGGTAATCTTAAGTTAACGGGGATAGTATTGTAGTACTGCCAGGTTATCCAGAATTCGTTTTGGAACTCAAGTCTCTTCTCTAAAACAAAATACGTAAATCAAAGACTTATTTTTTTTTTTATCTAGGTACACCAGATTTTTCGCTTATTTTAAGATTTCTCCGGTCATGTTATCGTTGTCTCCCTCTTTTCAAGTATTAACTGGTATGTTATCAGCAACCTACTGTTTATTTATTTTAAGTACCGTAAAATGTGGTGGCTTTGCAATCTTCAACTTTGAATTTAAATAACTTTTTATAAAAAAATATATTTGTCCGAAATTTTTGTCGTGTTGATTGCACATGTTTAAGTAACGAAATATATATATATATTATATATATATATATTTTTTTTTTTATTGGATATGCGTTTGGGGAGTCAAATATATAATGATTAAAGTCACCTTCAGGGATGGTGCCACTATGATTTTTTTATAAGCTTATTAAAATGATACGTCAATCCAAAAAAAAAAATTAATTCGAATTTGAATATTAGTGTAGTTATAAAATTTTGGTAGACACCGATATGCTTTACAATTTATTTAAATAACAAGAAACTATTATAAACGTAGAAGAATTCATGTCGTATATTTTCGTTTTTCTCTGGCTGCAAATATATCTAAAGAACAGCTTCACAACACAATTCAATCAACGAATTGACAATTTATTTGAATATAACACCGTACGTACGATAAACAACACCTCTACCGTAGGTCATCCCAAGTAGTTCGCTACGTCTGGTGACTTAGGAGTGGTGCCCGGGTTCATGAGATGAGGTTTGTCCGGGTCTTAGCGGCAGATGGGTCTGCCCACCAGCTGCATGGCAGGCCGTATCGGGAGAGAATGGTTGAGGGAGTCCCTTTGACTTCTCCATCCGTACTCTCTCGGAACATATGGATGGATTCATACGTCCGTCATTCCTACACTGATACACTGACCCGCAGATTCTCTACCCACCCTAATACCATTTTCCTTCCCAGAACTTCCTCTTCTTCCTTTCCTAAAAAAGACCCTTCACACAGCATCCGGCATAGTGGTAGCGAGAATTATTGCAGATATCCGCTCTCATTCATTACACTTTGTTTTATTTCAGGTCTTATTATTAATAATATGTATAAATATTTAAAGCTGAATTGTATTAGTTTTTTGTAAGTAAATCTCGTACTTTTTCATTTCATATCTTTTAATTTATGTTCAAAACCTTACTATTCAATCTCTCTTATTGTATAACGTTATACTTTTTACCTACCATCTTTACTTCTATGTACCATGTGTAAAACCTATTTTTGTTATCTTTGTTATTTAAACACACTAGTATGTACTAAATCATAAAAATGTAATTTTGTGTGTAAACGCCCATAATGGCGTTAATGATTAATAAAATAAAAATAAAACAAATAAAATAATATAAGTCACCTCCCGATTCAAAATTCACCCCATATTACGCTACCTATTCTTCTGCATGCTACAGAAAAGATCCGTACAAAGCATCGTTTTTTATCTGTCTAGCTTTCAAGCCCGCGTATAATACATTATTCAATAATAAGATAATAAATTATTTAATAAGATAATAAATTATTTTGAATTCTCCCTAAACTTGACTGATTATCGTGAAGTAAATTTCGAACGAGTTCACCCAGAGACATGTCAAAGATCAAGAAGATATTCCTAGAAGATAATGAGTAATCTGTGTACATGTTTTATCTTCATAATAACAATAATAATAAGATCATTTATTATTAAATAGTTCCCTTTTACTAATTGGAAAAAAGTTCTTCAATGATTGGATATTGTTGATTAAGATAAGCAGGTCAGACGTGTCACTTATCAAATATAAAACACAATAATTAAACAAAGAAGAAATATGTTTCGAGTCGTCGTGAAAAATTGCAGAGTTTTGCCGTAGTTTTGTCAGTAATTTTATAATTATTTTCAGCTATCAATGCAAATTTTCTGAGGTAATGCTCTAACTTTGAGAGGTGATTCTACAAGATAGGTAGTTGTATAAATAAAAAAGGTTGAAATTTTTTAAAGCGGCGCTTGTCGGCTGAAAAAGAAGAAGATGGAGAGATATGTAATTACGGATGTTGGATAGAGCGCGCTAATATTTAAAACAATAAAATGGAAGCGAAAATTGTGAAAATGTTTAATAAAACACGACTCGTTTAAAATAGAGCAAAAATCTCGTGGAACGTATCTTAAGTATCATTTAAAGAAACATTGTGAATTTTTTCACAAATATAACTTGTAAAATAATAGAAATAGACTTGTTTCAAATAATTTTTGGAGCATACTTTGCGATTTTTTTCTATGGATGGAATTTCATATAATTTGCTTTTCGGCGTGGAACGTACCTAGATATCTTCAAAAATAACATATATTTTTTTAAGAGCTTAAAAACTTCAAATGTTTAAGGGAGATATGTAAGAAATCGGTCGAAATTCGGATAGCGGCGGCTTAAGGTTTCAAGTTCTTTTAAGGGGGCAGCGCACTGTGCGTGAGCGGTAAAAGGGTGTATTTTTCGTAATTATTTTTTAAACTCATAGTCAATGTAAGCATATACAAATTTTTGTACACGAATCTAAAGTATGGTTTGCTTTCAACAGGACACTTGGTTTTCGGTTGTTGACAGCGATTCATCAGAAAAATAAAATTAAAAAATATATATATATATTAGATAGGTTTATGGCACCACATAGGGGAATTTGAATATCTAGAAAAAAAAATGGTTGGTCAGCGAATTTTATTTCGGGTTTTATTGGAAAATTTTCATTGTTCATAAAAAAAATAGAAGGGTGCCCTTTATAAAAAAATCCCTAAGTGGTGCCATAGAGACTGGATTTTTGAACAGTTAAAGACTTGGTGCATTTAAATCGGATTTATAGTTTTTTTAATGTGCTGTCAACCAGGTTTAAAAAAATAGTTTCGTGAAAAACGCGTTCAAAGTTTTGCTGAAGGATAATTCAACATACCAACTGTTTCAAACGGTTTCACATAAAAAGCTGTAAAAGATTTTTTATAAGAAATAAAACAATCGAATTTCTAAAAAGTTGTTTATTTTTGTTACTTCTACCATCACACAGAATCTTACCTATCCCCTGAAAATAATATCCAACACAAACCTAATAAAATATTTATTTTAAAAAGACCTAACTCCATCGGTATTATAATACATTACATATGAACTAATAGGTTGGTTCCTAACTCCGTGTTTATTTGTTCAATAGAATAAAAGATTTTCTAGAAAAGTTTTTTTTTTTTGTTATGATTTTTGGGGTGTTATGCCGTGTTTCGCTACCTCCTTCTTTAGCCAACGTTTCGGACAGCGTTACAGTGTCCATCATCAGGACAGATGAGTAAATGATATAGGTGAGAGTGTTTACTTATGTGTGTCGAAGCGATACCGTGCTGCCAGCTCCATTTCTCTACGAGCTGGTGTTAGAAAAAATTCATGCATGTTTTTTTGCGTTTAGCTTTGGCGTAGCAGTCAATTACTGGATACCAAGAACTATTGAGCTTAGCTCCGTCGTCTCTGTTAATATTGATGGGGTTTTTATGGATTTCAATTGCCTCCGTAATTAGGCGTGCTCTGTAAGTTTTGGGTCTTCCCAGGACTTCAGGAACAAATCCAAAGTAATAGCCAGGAACAAAGCCAAAGGGTTTGAAATGAACGCGTCCAACAGGCTAACAGGCATGCTATACTTAATATTTAGAAATTCTAACTTCTAATATATGACGTTAATCCCAAAAGTAAGAACTCCGTAAGTAAGTAAGTAACTAAGTAAGTAACTAAGTAAGTAACTAAGTAAGACCCGACTATTTATATAGTCGGATCTCCAGCGACGATATTATTAAAACATTGAACCAAATGAGTTTTTTAGATTTTCACGGCCGAAAGTATTTTCGTTTTTTTTGTTTTTGGGGTGTTATGCCGTGTTGCCTGCCCTGAAGATGGACACTGTAACGCTGTCCAAAACGTTGGATAAGAAGGAGGTAGAACACGGCATAACACCCCAAAAACAAATAACGAAAATTGAACCAAATGTGTGTGCAAATGTGGAACATTGGGGCAGGCCTACAATGTATTAGTTTTCCGTGGTCGATTGAAGCAAAAAAAAAAACGCTGTGGCCCCGACACTTTTTTTTCGATGTTTTGAAAACAGTACAATATAAGTTAATTCATTGGCTATATAGAACTATAGTAAGTTTTTATGTCTCCTTGTTAAAATTCGAAGGTAAATTTTTTTAATGTTGGCGAAAAATTTTAAAAATTTCTTTTAATCTCGAGCAATTTCGTGTGGTCGCTCCAGTGGCTAACTTCTATGTGTCACTTATTTACTACAATATTTTCAAAGATACCTATATTTTTAAACTTTCACTTTAAAATTTACATTTTTTACTTGTACTTATTGATGTAATTTAGCACTTTAGTTTATATTACCCGCGCACAGGCAATGCCTTAGTCGCAGGGGTTCCCAACCTTTTTGTACTCTAGAGCACATTCTAAAATATCGGTAGGGTGGCGGGCAACACCTACTTTTAATCGACAAACTCCTTCCATAACTTCTCATTTTCTCATAATTTATTTTCTTATATTCATAATTTATTAATAAATAATGAACAAAATATTTCAAAATACTAGTACGTGACTACTGTCAGTTTGGCTGTCGGGGCCATGCTTATTGCTTTCACTGACAGACAGAGCTGTCAGAGCCATGTGCCATGTGTTTTGGCGCCTTCGGCGTTCATCGGTTCAGTTCGTGGCGTTCGTCCATTTTAGGTTTTCTGCGTGAATAAGGAGTGATGTGCAAATAGCACTCCCCGTTCCAGGCTAGCGTGAAGAGTGCAGTCTGGCTCGCCGCTAGACAAGTTGCGACAAGTATTGTCAGCAAAGGAACCACTCATACATACAATATCGCAGACATACAAACGCATTTAATAAACCTAGGCACTCAAAAAAATTAAAACTCTAACAAATAAATAAAAATAATTCACATTTTTAATTAATGTTTATGAAGAAATTCTGTCTCTGTCGAATAGTGGCGGGCACATACGAATCGTTCCGCGGGCGATATGGCGCCTGCGGGCACGGGGTTGGGAACCCCTACCTTAAGTGGGTTCCCATTATCTATTTTTTCAAATAATTTTTTTACATCACTTATATCTTATGTTATGTTATTTATATTTAGAAAATATGTAAAAAATTACTTTTGAAATGTATTAAGATATAATGGGAAAAAATAAAGAAAAAAAAAAGAAAAAATGAAATGGCGAATGCCTACTACAATGTCTAAAGTGAAAAAAAGAACTTTTCTTTACCACAATAAAAATTGACACCTACTTAATATTTGCTGTCACCTCAATTATTTTACGAAATACCCACATTTCTGGCAACAGGAAATTGTATTGTGGTGCGTAAGAGTTTTATTAATGAACTCTTATCATTTTTAAGGAGAACCTATATAAATAGAAATACTACATAAGGTATATAATACAATTTTCAAACAATTTTGGATGTATTTGTGTTCCATTGTTCGTAATACGATTTTGTAGTAAGGTTTGGGAGTGGGTGGTTTGGTATATTTATGGTTTAGGATTTGTTACAAGAGAGTATTGCTTGACACACTTTGGCGGTTCGCGTACAGGCAACTTGTTAAAGACCAGTTGCTAACTCGCAGTGCTAGTCGCCATAGTTATGTCTCATGACCTCGTTAAGTTTTCGAGTAATTTGCGATATGTCAGAGCAGAAAAATATCGATTTTGTTCAGGAGGTTGATAAATTATTATTACGTATTAAGGTTGATAATTGATAAGTTATTAATAAATTATATTTTTTTCAAACAAGCTGGTAAAGTTACTGAAATCATGAAGTTTAGTTGCGCCGTCAATTGAGTTGCCAACCAGTTTTCGGTTTCTCCATGAGCGAAGTCCCTAACTTTGCATTCGGTGGCGTCGCTAGTTTCCAGTATAGATTTTGGAAATATGTAGGTACCTACAAGAAAAATTCTGAATATAAAGAGTATTCCTTTCCTTCGTTAGTTCCTCCTTAAACCGCCTGCAAAAGTTAAGCGTTTTAAGCTGTAAAGTAGGTGATGCGGATTGGATAGTAACAAACGGTACCGAAAGGATCGTCGCGTCGTCACAGGAGGCCCCGAGGTAAATAATTCCCTTCAAGGCCTATTTGACCCAGGTCATCTTTGGGATGCTGTGTGGATGGTATTTTTGGGAAAGGATGTTCTGGAAGGCGTTCTATGTAGGAATCTGGGGGTTAGTGTGTCTAGGAGTGTAAAATCGAGTGTAAAATGTGCAGGGTGCTGTTCCGAGAGGGTCCTGTTGGAGAGGTCAAAAGGTCTCCACGAACCCGATCCGGTCTGCCATACAGTTGGTGGGCAGACGCATCCGCCGCCAAGATCCTGACAAACCTCACCCCATGAACCCAGGGTACCTCCGCTAAGTCATCAAACGTAGCTAACCACTTGAATTGACCTATGTCAGAGGTGTTGTACCCGTACCCATACCCGGCTTACAACAACTGCACAGGCATCAGCAACCTCGACCGCAGAGTTTAGCTTGTCAATCGTTACGTAACGATTGGTTACGTATTTGATAACCATATTTGAGGCCTTATTACAATATTTCTTTTGAAACTTCAGTAGGCACCTATTTAATTGTTAAAAATAATATCAATGAAAATACGAAACGGAAGAAAACACAGATAATAAAATATAATATATAATTAATATTACAATTTCAAAGAAGTATACTTCTTCTCTAAATCGATTTTTTATCTTTTTTATTCGTTTCTTTTCTTTTATTTATATATATATATATATATATATACATATAATTTAATATGACACATCAATTATGATTCGATTCACTCTTCTGTGCCTACAAATGATGTATCGTTTCCAAAACGTCGTGCGATAGCCTAATTATTCGTCAAACATGGACAACTTGTACAAGTGTTTATTCGATAGACAAACACATTAACTAGAAATATATACCAATATTATACATTTGGTGCTGGAAAGTACTAAATATATACCTACCTACTTACATCCGCACATCTTCTTCTTGTTATCAGCCTCGCTAAAATAACAACAAACTATGATAAAGTGTCTTGATTTAGCAATAATTCAATGACTCAAATACAATCATTTAATTTGTCAGTCACGCTTGACTTTGAACGGTTCGTTTTGAAATATTCACTCAAACCGAAATATTCGTGAATCGAGTATAAAACAATCGTTATTTTTATTTCGTAGTAGACAGTACGTAGGTACTCGTATGTATATATCTACTACTAACTCATAACTCGTGATGAATCAAACAAAACAATTCAATCCAATTCGTTTGCCTCGTTTTTATTTATTTGAATACTACCTACTCTAAATATATCCATACTAAAACTTTTGTTTTTCAACTATTTCCCCTTTTGATGCAATTGCATCGGGATCGAATCCCGACGTGCGCAAATAAGTTTAAATTGATGAATTTGTGTTATTTCACAATTAATAATTTAAAATAATATATAATACCTACGTTTGCGGCACGTTCCAGAGTGGAAGATACTCTCAGTATCGTCCTGGTGTAACCAGTGCCCTATTCAGACCACCGTTCAGAATTAAAACGTTGCTCGAAATGGTTTTAGCCGTGTTTGGTGACTAGGCCTAAATAGCCAGGAACTTCCCCACTTTCCACTTACACATCTCCTCCCCCTCCCCACTACCTTCAGCCTCATAAAATACCCCAATTGGGGATGCCATAGTCTCACTGGCTCCAGACGGGACCAATTGGGACTCTTGTGCGGTATTAATAATTTTTTTATAAATCGTTGTATACCGTATATTCATGGGCGTATACAAAGTAGGTGAGGATTCAACCCCCCCCTCCCCCCCTATGATTCACAGGTATTTAATTTCTTCTACTTCTTCAATATTTGATTGTCTATATTTAGTGATAAGTTCATATAGATTTTTACCTAATACCATGAATTTACTTTTAGTTACATTTAATTTCAGTTTGTTTATGTTTAACCAATTAGATATTTCGTGAAGTTCACTTTGTATTTTTGACAATGCATCTTCAATATTATTTGCTATAATATATAAAAGTGTGTCATCTGCAAACAATTTAATGGAACAGTACTTTATTCACTTCACTATATCATATATAAATTAAAAAATAGCGGTCCTAAAACAGATCCTTGAGGAACTCCAAGGTTGACTTGTTGCTCTTCAAGATAGCATCTCCAATTTGGTTTTTGTTTTCTATTTTTTTATTTTTTATGTAATCAATAAACCACTGCAACTCATTACCATGAATTCCCATGTCCTTCAATTTCATTATTAGTCTTTCCCTATATATCGTTTCAAAAGCACGTCGAAAGTCCAAGAACACTGCCATTGTGGTTTTTTTCTGATTCATACTTGTTTTCCATTAATTTATCATATAATTTATTGCTGTTTCACGGGAATATTTGTTTCTAAACCCAATTTGTTGTTTTACAAGAATGTTATTTTTGTCAATAAATTTACTCATCTGTTCTCTATGGAATCTAGTAACTGTTCATATTTAGGTAATCCATTTATTGGTCTGAAGTCTTTGAAATTTTTAGCATTTATTATTTTGGGCACTGGTATTTTTATTTTGCGAGATCGCCCCGGAAGGAGCCAGTGTGTTGATGAAAATCTTACACGGACAGTTTTATAATATAAAATATTTTCGAAATCATTTACTATCCGATGTTCTAAAGTATTTCAGTTATAACTTGTAAGTAATACACAAAAGTAGAACAAGTCATGTATTAATGAGACAATTTCTTTAATATTGGCATAATCTACACAAATTCGAGTATAATCCTGTACTTAATTTCTGGTTTTCGCTGGAATGTAGTAGTATGCTACCTAGTCTCAACGAATTTCCATACGTTCTAAAAAATATATTTCACGTTTGTGCCTATATGCTTACAAAAAAACCAGCCCAACAACAAAAATTATTAATTGTTATTGATTCAAATAATTTTTCTCTTTCTTTTATGCGCAACTCTTCGCAAAATATTTTTGCTTTGACTTTTATGTATTATGTAGGTACTAAATAATCCTCAAGAATTGCTTATAAAATTTGGGAGGCGGGTTCCACTGCAACCATTGGTTAGATGATCAACATCTCTGCCGTAAGTCACCCCAAGTGGTTCGCTACGTTTGTGACTTAGCAGGAGTGCCCGGGTGCATGGGGTGAGGCTTGTCCCGGTGTTGGCGGCGGATGCGTCTGCTTATCTGCTACGTGGCGTGCTGGATCGAGAGAAACTGGTTGGGAGAGGCCTTTTGTTTTCTCTAGCCGGACTCTCTCGACCTATCGCCTTGCACCGCAGATGGAGGAGTGGATTCTAAGGCTGCGTATACATGCCGAACGCGAAACGAACCGCGAAAAACGCGAATCGAACCACGAATTATGGGAAAGGAATGTGGCGTTTCGCGCCGTTTGTTGTTGCTTTATTCCTTTCCCATAATTCGTGTTTCGTTTCACTTTTTGTTACATGCAGCCATACGTCCTTCACTCCTGGACACACTGACCACCAGATTCCTATACACTCCTCATACCTTTTCCATCTCAAAACTTCCTCTCTTCCTTTCCTTAAAAAGATCTTCCAAACAGCATTACCTAAGATAACACAGGCAGTGATTGAAATTATTTTCTTCAGGGCTGCCTGTGTAAAAAAATGTTTCCAAAATCCAAAATAATTTAAACTTTTCCAATCCAATTTTCAATTTCCTTATCACACAATGTAACATATTACGTTATGATTCAAATTATGTTTTTTTACCTTTCGCATTTTTTTTCATCTTTTGCATTCTGGAAGGTATATTGCATTGCGCTATCCGCATATCTTCTGGAAGGTATATTGCATTGCGCTATCCGCATATCTTCTGGAAGGTATATTGCATTGCGCTATCCGCATATCTTCTGGAAGGTATATTGCATTGCGCTCTCCGCATATCTTCTGGAAGGTATATTGCATTGCGCTATCCGCATATCTTCTGGAAGGTATATTGCATTGCGCTATCCGCATATCTTCTGGAAGGTATATTGCATTGCGCTATCCGCATATCTTCTGGAATATTTTGTTTTTTTTTACATTAACTTCACACAGGAGGCCCTGAGGAAAATAATTTCCCTCAGGGCCTATGTCATCTGGGATGCTGTGTGGAGGGTCTTTTTGAGGAGAGGAAGGAATGAACATTGGTCTTGAAGAGATCCATGTTGTAGGAGGGAGGAAACACAGAAGCTTGTTATAATCAGCAGGGAATTAAATCGATACAACTCTCTGATATTTAATTTCTTGAATCTGCCAACAATAAAAACAAATTATATAAGTTGTTAACCCCAGGGACATTTTTATATTATTAATTCGTCGTGCTTGTTTTTTTTTAATTTAGCAACTCTGGACATATCCCGAACTGAGTAAGGCTTTTATTTGAGTCATTTATGTATGCATCATGTACCTATGCACAGTGAACAGAACATCCCTGGAAGCGAAATGTATTCCAATTTGAATGACAATATGTTTTACTTTAATCAAATGTTTGATGAAAAATAGAATAGGACGTTTCGACTGCTGACAGTTCTTCTGTTCAAGAAAGAATTTCGTTATTGAAAAAGCTTGATCAATCTCACCCGACGTAAGGGTAAATTGACCTTATTTCAGACACGCACACGTTCATCAGATCTGTTCAGTGACAAGAACGTATGGAGTAGGTGCCTACCCACTTAAATGTGTACAAGGAATGGCTCCCACAGTCACATAAAAGCTGAAGAAGTCTTTAATTGGGTTCAATTGAATGATCTCCTTCAACGAACTAAATTTCGCGTTTGCAATTGGACGTAGTGATGAATGTCTAACGAGAATCGATGATAATAATATGTCGCAAATGCACAGTTGTATCTAGTAATTCTTTTGTGGAATGGTGTATTTAATAAGTAGGTTATCCTTACCCATTAGACGAGATTAAGCCAATTCGACAGTATTACGGTCTGGAGAGCTATTCTCTAAGAGATCGTTCTCCCGCAGGATGTCCTGTCAGATTTGTGTGATTTTCTACAGCTGTTAAATGAATAAATAATCATGCATAAAACGACCCAAACTAAAATACGTGACAGCTCACGGCTGAAATTTTGACATGGGCCGATAGAAAAAGCAAATAACAGCCGTGGAAAATCGAAATTCTCGCGAGAGAACGATCTCTTATCACAAATTTTAGGGAATTGCCTTTCTATTAATATGGAATAAAATTTATGAATCATAGAAAGGAAGAATCTTGCTTTATTTGGACAAATTTTAATGACAAAATATTGTATTTAAATTAAATAAGTATTTCAAGTACCTACCTATCTAAAATTTGCCTACCAATCAGTAGCCGACTGAAATATTTTTGGGGTTCAATGAATCAATGAGTTCTTTTAAAAGGAAACCAATTTAAGACCTGTGTATTTTGTGTGAACGTTAGATGTAGACGTGCATCACGCATTTAATTCAGATAATATCTACGTCTGCAGGCTGTCAAAGGGACTAACAAAACAATTTTTTCCACAAAACCTAAAGCCTCCGCGGCCTCGTGGTCGTGGGTCAAGGCTCTCGACTACCGGTTCGGAGATTTCCAAATCGCCCCTCCCCGCTACTTTTTCAAAGCAGTATTTTGGAACTTATTTTTTTGCGCACTGGACGTCAAAATAAGAGGAAAAACACTGTCTACATCTGTTTTCGAAAAACTCTAAATAAAGTACGGGTAACGCAGGGGACTTTAGCTAGTTTGTAATAAATCTAACCGTCCGCGTTTGCTAAAACTATGCTTTATTAATTGATTAGAAATAATACATGTAAAAAATATATTTTCATATTTTATTGAGCCTTGTCTATCATTATTAACATTGAAAGACAACAAATAAAGATTTGAGGTTGGGGGTAGGTATGAAATATAGATAAAATCATACCTACACAATTTTGGGAGATGAATTCGGGGAATTTTAATTGAAATTTGTTTTTTGGCCACCCAGCGCAGGCACCACACCAATTAATTTTTATTTTTCAACTGTCGTTGGTGAAGAAATTATTTCATTCTCATTTTTAACAGTTAGCATTCTCAACTTTTAGAATAAAATATCAAACTGAATTTGATTGTTTCATGTTCTATGTTCCCCTCTCTCTCTCTATGATGGCATTACAGCCCACATCGAGCCTTGGCCTCCCGCAACATTCGCCTCCAACTTCTCCTGTCCTCAGCGGCTGACTTCCAGTTTGTTACCTGGAGAAGCTGTGCTGCATCCCCTTTTACCTCGTCTTCCCACCTCAGTCTGAGTCTTCCCACTTTTCTCCTTCCACCTTCCCGGCATTCTCTATACATGCCCAGCCCATCTCAATCTGAGGAGTCTCATAAGGGCTGAGATGTTAGGGGCCTGATATATTTCATACAGTTCTTTGTTGTGCCGGATGCGCCACTGTTCCCCTTCTTTCACGGGTCCACATATTCTTCTCGGCACTTTTCTTTCAAAAGTATCTAGCATTTCAGCCATCTTTGCTGTCAGTGTCAGCGCCTCACATCCAATGTCAATACAGTTCTAACAATGATCTTATATATATGTATATATACATGGTTATTTTGGTTTTCCTGTGGACGCTACATGACAACACTGGCATCAAAGAGAAATATGTTTTCTTGGCTGCTGTGATTCTCTTTCTGATTTCTGCTGGATCCTCATTGTTCTCTCTTATAATTTCCTATAAAACATTAATATTTTTTCTGTTCGGTGCCGGTGGTGTGTTTGACCATTAGGTGAAGTAACCAATTTGTTTTAATTAACTGCAGGCCCAGTCTTGTGTATATTTACACTCTATTAAGGTCAGCACTTTGTTTCTCGAGTTTGTTACGAGCATGGAGATGTTTTTGAGCCAATTTGAGTTTAAAGAGCCTAACATTCGGTTGAAAAAATCCACTTAGCTTTAAATTTATCATCTTTGAATCTTTCAGAAGATTTTTTCGTGACAATAGCTAGACTGATTGTGAATTATTTAATAAAAATACCACAAGACAAACGCATCTTGGTCTAGCTGATTTTTCTATATATCTTTCCAAGCTTATAAAAATGTTTGATTAGGCCTGTAAAAAACATGTCGAATTTTTTCGAATTTCGGACTAGCGAACCATTTTTTCTAATTGGTTTTATTGTATTAAGTTTGTTCTTCATATACTAATAAGAAAACAGTTAGGACGGGTTGTTTAAAAAAAAATTATGAATTACCCAGACCTCTCGTCTAATTGTTTTTTCTGTTTTTCTGTATCTTGTTTTCTTTCATATTTTCATTTAGATTATAAGTGTTATCTTCTTCTTCAATGATATATTACGTTGATGGGAATAACCTTCAAAAGTTATAAAAAGAGAGTTTTTCTCATAAAAAATTGAATCATCAATAATATTTTAAGTTAATTTTCGCGTTCTGTGTAAGTTTTATTCAAGTTCTGTTATTACATTATTATAGGCCAGTTGCTTCATATAACTGAAATAATCATAAAACTTGAATAGAACTTTCACAGAATGTGAAAAATAACTTCAAATATTTGATGAATTATTCAATTTTTTTAAACAACACATCCCCAAAATTTTGAGCCTAATCTACACAAAATGAAATCAAATGTTTTAGGCGATTTCTTTTTTTTTAAATGTGTCGGCGTGCCGCAGCCATTTCAACCTTATTGCCAACATCGCAAGGAGTGGTTTATTCCGACGCTCTAAATTCAATACTTTGTGTATGTAAAAAGCACCATGAAATAGTACATGATTAGGTACCTACTCTTAAAATTCATTGACATTATTTCTGGATATGCCAATTTGCCAATCAGATTAAAAATAATAGTATTGTCATTATTGCATCTAACGCCATCTAATCTACTTTCCGCTTTACTTGGTTGTTGTAGTGTTTGACGGTTCCACGGCTCCCATTCTGAAAAGCCAAAAAAAATGAAAGCCTAAAACCTAACCTAACCTAACCTTTTTAAACAATTTTTTTTTTGTCATCACTTTTAATGACTTTTCAAAGGAGATGTTCAAGTTGCATGTTTCTTAGTTGTCCGGTCGCAGTCCTGTCCGGTGTTTGGCGTGTGTATTTCGAGAAGAGTTACATGGCGTCTTTGTAAGAAAAAAATAATCGTAAAATATAATTGTACTTATCATATTTTTGTTCGAAAAAAAGTCATATTCCGTGGCGGCGTAAAATATTTTTAAATATCAAGTATGTAATATAATACAATTAAAAATATAATTACTTAAGTGTAGTAATTCTAGAAATCATTTTTGTTTTTTATACTGAACACATAATATTGGATTCCGTACTGGATGTCTTATTGCCTAATTTATTATCAAATAAAATTCACATAATGCAATTTTTTAGCCCACCGACGAATTTTTCTTATTTTCTGTAAATAATGCTATCGGCGACACTATTTCTATATTTTTTATTCCATATTGTAGTCCCCTACCTCTGCATTGATTTAATTATATGATTTTAGTCGATATCAGCTAAGAACATTTTTAAAAAATTGTGCAACATGCCCCGTTTTTCTACAAAATAATAATTATTATAAAATAGTACCTGCTTAAAGTTTTGACGTCTGGAAAGTTAAGTGTTGCCATAAGTAAGAAAATTTTCCTTAAATGTGGTAAAATTTAAATCAAGCATAATGCAATGGTTTTTAGCAAAGTTTAGATGAGATTATATTTCCAAAACCTATTTTCACACTGTAACCCTACATAAAGACTTACAATGAAGCATAAAAAAACCTTCAATAATAAATTAAACTCGATAATAGAATAAAGCTATCACATTACAAAATATTTTGCCCATAGGATATTTAATTGATTCAATCCTCAAAAATACAATAAAGCCACAAATTTTAAAGGGTTGTTCTTGTTAAAATTTCAATAAATTGTTTATTTCTATAAAGTACATTGGTTTTCCGGGAAGTCTAGGATACTCACTGATGATACTTTACACTCGACCTGCGCCGCCTTGACTTTGCATATTGGAAATTATTTCGGAAAAAAACACTTCTTGCAATCTGGCAATTTCAAACTAAATTTTTGACAACGGTGTTCGCGGCGTTTAGCGTTTCCCGATGTCAACATGAATTTAATTCGATTATTTGGCTAATTTCTTTCATTATTACCGAATAAAATGAATGCCACAAGTCTCTATGTTTCGACCTGTAAACTTATATTACTAGCTGACGGGTCTGACCTCTCATCATGGCAAGATCTATACCGCTTAGTTCCGTATTTACGTCAGTCAATGTCATGCACAGTTTGCAACAATTTGTTAAAAGAACCATTTACTCCTACAAATACTTCCTGCCAGCACCACGTCTGTAAAAAATGCAAAGGCGGTAGAAAGAAATTAAAACCCTCGTGCGGCTGGTGTAAAGATTATCATAAATATGCCGAAAACTGTCAACTTAGGATTCTTATACAGTGCTACAAACAACTGTGCGAATATATTATATGTACCGATGTCTACAAAAGATTACAAGAACAAGCGGAATCGGCGGAGGCGGATTCAGTGTCGTCAGCCTCTACAAGTCTCATAGACCTCCTGCAAGAGGGAGCCGAGTTCAATGATGAATACAAGAGTGAAGCTGGCTTGTCCAAATCTGCCTACAGCATTCTACCGTGTGTGTTCACGAGCTCCTCGTCCACCCAGACGCAGAGTGGGGCGGCCGCCTCCTCCGCGGCCCCCGCGCCCCCGCCCCCGGAGCCTCAAGCCTCCTCCAGCCGGGCCTGCAAGGAGTCCCCGCCCGCCAAGCCCCTGTCCAATGGTTCCTCCCTCTACTCTGTCATGTACCCCGGCACGGGTAACAAAATAACCATCAAACGAAAAGCAATTGACGAAATCAAGAAAGAAGATACGTCAAATGATGTTTTGTGTAGTGTTGTGTCTGTAAGTTTATTTGTCTCTATTACTCAGATAATATAGATTATAATTAAATATAGAATAATATATATATAATAGTTTAAGCCAAATATAACCCTACATAACCATTGAATGTTCAAAGATAATATCTATAAGAACCCTTATCTAGTCAAAGAGTTATCCATTATCCATCATCTTTGTGGTTATCATGTAACTTATAATTAATAAATGTGATGCAGATTTGCTAGAGTTTTTATTTGCAAAACATATTATATTACCTTCTTGGGCGGAACATCCTAACCCCACTCTCACACCTCATTTTAAAACACCTCTCGGGGGGGGATCAGAAATTAGTTTTACAAAACATACACTCCACCATAAAATGTTGACTTAAATTCAGTCGCATTCCAAAAAAATTTCTTTTAAAATCATTACTTTTATCATTTCCAATTGGCAAACCTCATATTATTTTTAAAAATTTGGCAATATTATGATTTCTAAATTATTATGATTTTGTTTTTTTTTATCAAAATTGTTTTGCATCGATTATAATTAATAATTATTTCACAGTCAAGCCAATCAAGTTTTAAAAAGCCCGTCTACAGATCACGAAGTTCGGCCAACAAGAGAAAAGGCTGTCGATGTGGTAATGCCACTGCCACTCCAGGCAAACTGACTTGCTGTGGCCAGCGCTGCCCTTGCTACGTGGACAGTAAAGCCTGCAGTGAATGTAAGTGCAAGGGATGTCGGAACCCTCACAGAGCTGATGGACTGAAGGTACGTCACTTTTAAATTTATTTAACCTTGATTGCTGCATTCAAATTTTCTGAACTGCGATCCGCTGTTAATTCATTCCTTTGCTGTATTGTGTGTATAACTTCACCTGGTCAATTTTTGTTTGTTTTTCATTTTTCATTGTCATTTGCCCAGATTGTATGGTATTAATTTGTATTGCTATTAATATTAATATTAATTTGCTTTATCCACAAATTAGCGTGAGTTGCACGCTTGCACATCAAAAAATCTCTGTATCAGCCATTTTGTCCTAACGCCGTTTCATTTTTAGATGTTAGATTTAGAGTAGAGTTCCAAGCATAGCGTCTATGACGACAGTAACGCTGCGTTAGTGTTGTCGCGACAGAGTGAGTGCATTATGTTCTATGCAAATGTACGGGAACTTATACAAGCACAGCTGTACTGACGCAGTCAGATACAGCACTTTACTACGCTCGGAACTCTACCTTACTAACCCTATTTCTATCTGACGGGGCTAACGTCATGGTAATTTTAAAATATTGGCATTCTTGTGACATCTAATGGGCAAATTTACTAATACATACTTCCATTGCTCTATGATAAATTTTCCCTTTGTTCTGCGAAGACTGCAAACTAGAATTATTTGGATTACTTACATTAATCTGATGAAATGCATTCCAGATACGACCACATATCCCCGAACTAGATAACTTTCAAGTAACGATCAAAGAAGAGCATTCTCCGGCCGAATCTATGGAGAGTTTAGAAGCGGACAACTTAGATGTCGGCTCGATGGAGCAACTCTCCTATGATAATGATATCAAACCCAACATTAATGGTAACTTTACTATCTATGCTATTTTTTTTTTTTTTTTTTGTTATTAAAATTATTACCAAAATATAATAAACAGTATTGCATTTTGTGTAACGTAATATATATTATGAAATTAACCCACCTTTAAGCATCAGCCACACGTGGCGTTAAAAGCGCGAGCGGTTATCTGTTGTACTGCGAGTACTTATGTGTTGTACCGACACACTGCTCTATAAAAGATTTCTTCCTAGGGTAGGAGAAGGGGTCAGTTTAATTAGGGAGCTGCCGTGAAATATCATTTCTTTGTACTGGATCAACTTGACAGCTGTCATCCGCAGCTCCATAATTAAAATGACCCCTCTCCTATTTACGGCAGAGAGGGTGTCGCATAACTTTTCTAATAACGCATGAGCAGCGGTTACGTTATAACGTTAAGCTTAGAGCGCATCATCTGCTTAGGTGTGGCGGGTCTGTATGGGATTGTATGGCGAGCGATATTATGCGTGCGATGATCTTTTATAGCTAAGTCTGTAGGCCCTGTTAAGAAAGTAGATAAACAAATTGTGCAGTTTTTGATATCAAAGAAGTGAATAATTTAATTTTGTCTAATAATCTAATTTTGTCTAATAATCTAATTTTGTCTAATAATCTAATTTTATAGCATTACCGCTCTCTTCTTTCTTTACTCTGATAATAGTTAACATCAAATCTTATATCATCACTGCCAGTTCATCATATTGATAGTGGCAATGATCTTTCATCGGTAGAAATAAAATGAGAATTATTCAATTGATGAATCTACAATGATAATAGTATATCCTTGAATCTCTCCCGCAAAATGGTTAAGAATTTAGTGTAAATTTTCACAATACACTTGCGTTTATTATCTTCTTGTGGAAATTTAATCCGATTTGTTTACTGCATAGATTTCCCAGTGTACACAAGTCAATTACAAGAAGTGTCGGCATTGCTCCCCGCCTCCATCATGATGGACGAGGACGTTTGCCCATCCTCGCCCCTCTCCGACTCCATGTCTCCCGGCCAGGACGTGTCCGACGTGTCTCCGGGCCACTCCATGCTGTCTCCGCACTTCAATTCCATCAACACGTACCAGGACTCACCCAACTGCAACTCCCAGATGGAGAACACCAGCGACGTGGAAGTCGATGTATGACAGGCGCTTCAAATCGACCACTAGGAAACCAATTAAATTATATTTTTTACTATTGACAAATATAACGTGCTGTGACATTAAATAGTTATGTTCTAGTATAATTAAGACGTTCAATCAATTTAGCTTGGAATTTTATATTTAAGTTTAACAGTATAACGTGTTGAGAGTTCAGTAAGTTTGTGTTTGATTTCATTGAAAATTTTCTCTTGCTTATTGACTAAAGATAATATTCCTCATAGCAATAATAATTATAACATTTTGCATAACCTCCAGCAGAAATGTTTATCCAAGGGTTAGGAAACGGGTACACATTTAAATATCGGTTTCGACAATAATTGGTGGCTGATTTTATAAGTTACTGATGCCAAAGTTCGAGGCAGTGTCCTGAATAATGCGCACACTAACTGAGTGTCGGCAATATTTGATTTATGTCCCAATTAATAATGTGGAACCATTGTCTGTTGTAGGTCTCATTACCGACGAGCACACCCCGTCAGAAATTAAAACGTAGAATCAGAGATAATCATTATTGAAAATTTCTTTCGATAACTTCCAAACCCCATTCGTCGTAATGCTTTTATTATTAGTTTTTGTTCGCAATATTTATTCATAATGAATGAAGTAAATAAATTTGAAATCACGTATTGCTGTGGTGCAAGAAAAATTATAATTTTGTCCCTGAAAGGTAGATTGGCTTATCTTATTTTTTTGCAAAAAATGCGTTAAATAGCATGTTTATTAATAATCTATTGGCAGCTTTTAAAATTCCCACAGTAACGGTATGGCGACGGCAATGGCAATAATAGCAAGCAGCATCTCATTTCTTTAACACGAGTGAAGGGATGTACGATAACTATTGCATTTTTCCTTTTGGGGAAGCAGACATATGTACATCATTTATCTCACTATTTTTAGTGTCAGAAAGAGATGTAGCATTATTATGATAAAGGGCATATGTTTTATGTTTTTTTTGTGCCATCACTTTGGGAACATTAAAAGTGCCCATTGCGTACCTATGCTGTGATTCCAATAAATATGTTTGCACCACTCTACCATTTGGAGTTGAATTATCAGCAGTTTTTATAAAGTTAATTGCAGAGTTTGAGGCGTTGCAACAACTTTTCATAAAACTTCATGTCAAGCTGAATAAATTTTATCAGTCGTGCACATTCTATTGTTTAAAGCCCTCAATATGTTTGATATTGTGCCTTGTCCCTAAATAGATAACAATAAACAAATAATAATATAATAATCTAGTGCATTCCATCAACATTTTGCCAAAAGAAAGTTTAAAGATAATGAATTTTTGGTGATAAGAACTATGTTTTCGAGTTCATTGCTCTATTTGACAAGTTAGTCTTTCTAATTCATAGTGTCAGTATCCAATTTTGGCCAAAATGTGAATATCCTAATCTCTAGGCAGGTTTTGCTAGAATCTGAAGAATGTAAATACTCTGGATGTATATTTTTTATAAATTTTCAATTGTACTTATCCCACGCACTGTCCAATGTATATTTATGTATTAGTTATCTTTTTTTATATTTACACGATTATTCAATAAAAATTGCACCGCTTTTCAGGTGTTTTAATATGAACCTATTCATAATTCAAAAAGTTGACAAGAAATACATACTTTGTTTGGTTGCAGGTATTTCGAATTTATTTATATTTATTCATAATATTTTTGATTTCAAAGTGTTATATAACATTTTTTATGTTATATAACACTTTGAAATTTATTTATATTTATTCATAATATTTTTGATTTCAAAGTGTTATATAACGCTTGTAGATCTCAAAAAAATTATGCCTAATATTTTTTTATTCATTCCTATGATTTTATTAACTTTTTAATGATTTATTTTCAATTTGATATTTTTTATGAATCAAATAATTTTTCTAGTCAGCCAAATAATCATTGCCACGACATTAAATTAATGAAATAATCCTGTTTATATAGGAAAATAGCAAAAATTAACAACATTTCCAGGAAATGTGTAAAAATGGTGGCTTCCCGTATTGGTTTACATAATTTTGACAACATTTTAAATAAAACAGCTTTTTTTTTTTTAAATAATCCTTCAAAAACTCAAGTTATAAAGTCTCAAAAGTGGTGCATTATTTATGTAACTGCTGTGTAATTATATATGTAACTGCTGTGTAATTATTTGCCAGTATAAATATTTATGAATAACTTATAAGTAGAGTATATGTTTAGTTGTTTGCTAATCCATGTATCTGGTAATTAAACCCATACATTCTTTTGCTACCATTCTGGACTATATTATTATATCTAATTTGTATATTTAGCAGTGTTTACACAAAAAGATTTAACAAAATTAATTTTATTATTCAGAAACATCCATCGAAATTAAATCAAACTTCGAAATGGCACTTTTTAGCGTAATTCTTTTATAAGAAATTTGTCACCAAAATAGATCTCCACACACCGTTTTAACATTTATAATTAAATTTTAACATTAACCCTTCAAACCTCTAGCATTTTCTGTCAGAAGGTCAGAATATTTCTATTCTGCAATAAAAACCAAATGAATGGGATATTTCTGAATGAATCTGAAAACTACAACTATTTTTGAAAGGTGATGAAATACACTTTCAAATTTTATAATTAGAAATAAACATGTAATTTTTAAACTTAAAAAATTTTAATGCAAACATATAAAAAGTTTTAATAATGGCTCACCTTATATTTTTTTCTAACTAAAATTATTGAAAACGAAAAAAATAAAAACTCGTACACATTTTATTAGCCAAAGTATTATAAACGTTATCATCACCTCACTTTTTTTATCATTTCTTGTCAAAATAATTCCCAAAGTTTCATAAATTCTTTTCAAATTGCAGTCAGAAACTTTGGTTTCATAAAGGTGTAAATTTTACTAATTTTGTGGTTAACTTTTAGATTTGAATATAAAGTGTGGTGTTTTCTCTTTCTAACTCCAACTTCAATTAAGTGCCATATTATAATCAAATTTTCTACTCGTGTAATGGAAAATTATGTGCTGCTTGTAGATTTTAGTTTCTTTTTCCCAAATCTTCATATATTTATTCTCGTAAAGAAAAGTTGTTATATGAAATCTTTTCAAAAACTGCAAATATTCATATTCCAATTTGGTAGAAAATTAAAAATATTACAGTAGCTGACATTTTAACTTTCAATGAATCATTTCTGAGAAATAATAATTGTATATTATGCATTCAAAATAATTCATCTGACTATTCATCAATTTTATCTTTTCGTTGCATATGGCAAGGAATATATGTTATTCTAGTTTTTCTTTGTCATTTTATAAAATTTTGATCATTTGTTTTTATGACACCTTATTTATTATCAGTGAGTGTGAATTGATATTTAAACTACGCACAAATTATGTAAACGTAAAAATTAAGTAGTGTAATGCATTTTAATCAATTTGATTTGTTTTTAACCACGTACAGAGTTTGATATTAACCACGTGTCGATTGCGGATTGAATGAATCGATGAACACGTGGCCATTTAGATTTTAGTCCACGAGTGCCCTGGGGCTATTTCTTCAGTGCCTGGGCCCTGTCTATTTGGTCAAACACACCACCATGTAAAATGGAAAGTTCTATGCTAATAATAATATTCCTGAAATGCAATTGACAAAAGTACAAATTTTACGAAACCTTTATTTGTGAATGCTTTATTATAAAAATGTTATTGTATTATATATAATTCAATGGTGCAATTTGTTGACTTGAGCATCCAACTTTACATTGGGAGACTAAATAATATTCTTGGTTTTTTAAAAGGTTACCTCTACTTAGCATTTAAACAAGCATTGCTCACTAAGGTAAGTTTATATTTAAGATAATATTTTTGCATTTAATAATTTAAACAGAAATACACTTCATCAATTTGTGTGGGTGATACTTACTCATAAATATCGAATAGTTTTGATAGAAACAATCACCTAATAATTATAGTGCATAAAGGTTATTTAATATTTTTTTCAGACTTCACTTGTAGATAATAACTAATGATTCCGTGTTTCTAATGGCATTCCCTAAATTATATTTTTGAAACATGTTTCTGCAATGAAAAATTTATTTCTGTTTGCGAAATGAAAAAGGTGATGAATGAAATTAGGCTCCAGCAAAACGAATAAACTAATTATTTTCTTTGAAGAAGAAGATAACACTTATAATCTAAATGAAAATATGAAAGAAAACAAGACACAGAAAAACAGAAAAAAACAATGGTCGCAACTGGGACTCGAACCCAGACCTCTCGTCTAACCGGGACGTGCGCGTTTTCCAATTTCGCTATTGCCACCTTCTGTCAAACCGTCATATTTGTCAATCTCATATTTCAAATATTTAGAATCATTAATATTATCTTCAACTACTTCTTTTTCCATATTATGCACGCGCACGTCCCGGTTAGACGAGAGGTCTGGGTTCGAGTCCCAGTTGCGACCATTGTTTTTTTCTGTTTTTCTGTGTCTTGTTTTCTTTCATATTTTCATTTAGATTATAAGTGTTATCTTCTTCTTCAATGATATATTACGTTGATGGGAATAACCTTCAAAAGTTATAAAAAGAGAGTTTTTCTCATAAAAAATTGAATAATTATTTTCTATTTGCAGTTTTTTTTTCAATTACTAAATCCTAAGTAAGTCCTTTGCTTCAACAGAATTTCATATTTATTTTATATTTCGATTCATTTAATTTTTCCTTGTAGGATTTATATAACTTGTGAGATTTATATAACTTGTGGGATTTATGCAACTTGTGGGATTTATGTAACTTTCAGGAAATACGTAAGCATCTTCTTCCTTTTGCATACAGATTTTACAATATATCACAAAAATAAAAATGAAATAATTATGAACTATTTACATCCCCACCTAAATAAACGTATAAATAAAGGCCTAATATTATTAATACACATACAAATTGTTAGAAATATGTATGTATATATTGTATATCTCTAGCTTTTGTTGGTAAACTTACGAAGGCACTGCACCTTTTGTGTATTTTTTGTAGAAACCTATTTTCCCCATTGTGTTCGTTTGTGAGTTACTAGTCAAACCTGATGGCAGCCTGTAAAAAGCCTTTAAGGTTGTAATTTGATAAATTATTTTTTTATCTGGCAATAAGATAAAACTTTAAAAAATTTGTTGTGTTACTGGGGGGACACTTGGCCCCCTCTTAGGACCTTCTCCCGTACCAGACTACACCGAATCCTTCAAAATGCTTTCTGTACTAAAGTTACTCCTAGGATTGATTTTTCAAAAACCACCCACCATTCATTCACCTTTTTAAAATGGAAATAGAAGTTTTTGTTAATTTCGTCAAAGCATGATAAAAATGTAACAATTATTTTTTTAAATCATCTAGTTCTACCATACAAGCAATTTTTCACTACATTAATTTATAAAAAATAATTTAGACTTATAAATTATTGAGTAGGTGCATAATATGTATTGCAGTTTTTGAAAAACGATCCATAATTCCCATAAATTACTAAACGTAAAGAAAATATTGGTGGCAGTAGTGGTGCAATAACATTGTTTTTAACATACTTACCTTTATGCAATGTATGTTGTTTGCGTAATCAATAATTACAAGCTAAATATTTGTTGGGAATATACTCGTAGATTAACTACGAACAAATTAAATGCACCAGTGTTTCATCTCTTGGCGGGGTTATCCGAAAGTTCTTTCCTCCAAAGCTGCAAACTTGGGAATCACTTAATTGAATCAATTCCTGTTGCCAAACTACTTACTTTAGCAGTTTGCACTATCCAAGTAAGTACTTGAATAGTGCATTGGGAATCACATAATTGAATCAACTCCTTTTGCCAAACTACGTACGTAAGTACTTGGATAGTGCAAACTTGGGAATCACATCATTAAATCAATTCCTTTTGCCAAACTTAGTAGTTTCCTTTTCCAACTTTGCAACATCCAAGTATGTACTTACTTGGATGGTGCAAATTTGAAAATCACCTCATTGAATCAATTCCTTTTGCCAATCTAAGTACTTTAGTAGTTTGTACTTTAGTTGTTTGCGCTATCCAAGTAAGTACTTGGATAATGATATCTTAATATTGACACAATTATAGACCCAAATTAGGCCTATAATTGTGTCACGAAACACACCCACAAGGCATTTGTGTTATTCTTTGTTTTATGATTGATAGATTGTTTGTACTACTTCCACTGCACCTTTATAATCCGCTATGTTCAAAATAATGCCTTTTTCAAATTATGTATTTATAAAATACCGGGGTGGTTGTAAAATATTTTGCGATAAACAGTTTTTATCCTAATTCCAACATAATAATTTTGCTAGAAATGTATTTCAATTTACGCTTTTGGAATTGTAAGCAATTTTTAAATATTGTAGTCTGGCAAACAAGAGAATGCTCCTGATGGTTGATGTGATGAAAATGCTATTTGATAGAGTCCTAGACAGCTAGGAAAAATCATCATTCTGGATTCCGAAACATTCCAAATAACTTCAAGCAAAACTGCGCAGTACACAGAGCCAAGCGCATACTTTAGTTTGCCAAGCTCTAATTCGTATTTGCGGAGTCCAACTTGTGTCGTGATGTGATTCACACTTGCGAACCTGCAACCAACTTATAAATCTTATAATTCGCCTTTGTGTATTTGTAATCATCATAATGTTAATTTCCACTTACAAATTTGTAATTGTTTAGAAATGATGTAATTCGCAACCCATTTAAGAATCTTGCAATGTACAAATATGAATTGTTGTGCATTAATAATATTTTTAAGAGAGTAATAAATCTAAGAACCGATTGTAAAACAAATATTAGTATTACTATTTATTAGAATATTTTGTAAATTCTGTAAAATAACCGTGAGGATCTGATCTTATGTATTAAAATATTGTTACGTATACATTATAAATTGTTTTTAAGACTTTGACAATAGCACTATTTTTGTAATGAATTGTTTTAATTTTAATATCTATGAACTTAAAAAGAATTGAACAATTTTCATCCTTGTACTTGGCCCACGGGGCACATCAAATAATAAAGGGTTAATTTCGTACTTTTGTTTTTTTTACCCTGTATTTCAATCATCCTGTTGATTAGTCAGACATCTCCAAATAGTTTTGAGATGATAATAATAATAATCAGTTGTTTATTTCAGCTGAACAGCGGTGGGTGCAATACTTTGTCAGCTATTTAAAAGTATACATCACATTAAATAATTAATATATAAAATAGATGAACAAGATAAAAAAAAAAAAAACATATTTAGTACTTGTACACTACGGAGGCTTTAGATGAATTCTCCATGTTTGATGAAGGGGCGCGCCCTGCCGCTGGGCCACGGCCTGGACGAGAGTGTTTTCCGATCTTTGGTAGCGCTGACTCGCCCCGGCTATTCTGTGGCACATCAAAGCAGCGAACCCATGTACCTTCCCTTCTGCGAGGCACTGCATCGCCAAGGTAGGCTGAACAGCACCCTATTGCACTCGGAATGTGTTCATGACGCCTTGTGTGTATCTCGTCCATAGTTCGCCGGTGCAAAAGCTCATGCAGTAGGTCTGAAATATTTACTTCTTCACCGGAGGACCTGTTTTGCACCTGTTGAATCTCCTGGCAAGCATATTGGCTCGCACGCTCAGTTTTGGCGTACTATGTCATTTTTATCATTTAGGTCATCTGTGACGACATGCCCCAAATATTTTATTTCCCCGCAGATTTTGATATTATCTCCGCTGAGAAGTATGGGCGGAATGACTGTAGGACCAGTATTTGCATTTAACACCAGCAATAATGATTTTTTAGCATTGTACGACTATTAACGTACGCTTCGCATATGACCAAAAGTTTTCTCATTGCCCTTACTGATGGGGCTAGTATGACCTATTTTTAAATTCAAACTTAGCGAATTTAATCATAATCGATGTCATCTGCATAACTTATGCTATTCATACGTACTCCGGCAATATGGCATCCGATTCTTGCTTTGTTCAGCATTTTACTAAGCCTACTTAATTAGTTTTACTAATGAGGAAAGCAATATTCAAATGCTCAAATCAAATATATTTTACATATTAAATGTGCTATAAAATAACACCAATGGGCATGAAGGTCCAGTACATTAGTATGACATTTTTAAATATCCTACTAGTGACCCAGAAAACATTTTTCACTAAAAGTTTTTCGGCGTTATAATGAATTTGGTGGGTTTATTAGCAATCGGAGTCTTATAGCAGATAGATGGTACACTTTTATAAATAACTGCATATTGAACTCAAATTTAGATTTTCGGAGATGTCTGACTAATCAATCGGACGATTGATTCAGTTGAAAACATTTTAGATGATCTGACGACTGATGACCTAGCGCAGTTGAATCATACTATATGAGATGTTAACAGCATGTCCACGTGCAGCTTTCACAAACGGGGGTTTCGGTTCAAATTCTTTGGTCGTATAAATGGTGTCTGGAAACTCATGGTACAAACAGCAAATTGTATCGTACATAAACACAAAAAAAAACTTTTTTTTATGGATCTAAATACCCAGGTCAATGATCTAAGCATTTTAATTTATCATAATATTATATTAATACATTTGGAGCCGGTCTATGCTTCAATCATTTTAAGACATTAAACGGCTGATATTAACCCCCTGCCCACAGATTTTTTTTTAAATTTTACTTAAAAGATACCAAGTTAAAATTAATTTTTCAAGTTAAAATTTATTTTTTTTTAAATAATTTTTTTCATGTAGGATTTTGTTTGTTGCGAATACCGCACAAGAGTCCAAAATGCTCCCATCCGTATTGAGCCAGTGGGACAAGTTGGGGTCCCCAATTGGGATATATTGTAAGGCTGAATGTGATTTTGTGGGAGGAAGAGATGAGGACAGAGGAAGTACATAGCTAATCAAATCTGGTCACCAAACATGGCTAAAGCCATTTCAAGCAACATTTCAATTCTAAATGGCGGTATTTCACAATGGTGATACTGAAAGTATCTATCTATCACTCTCAAAAACTCGACTCTATTTACTCAAATCAAAAAAGTTATTACTTACCACAAAATCAAATCCAAATGTGATGTGGATCACCAGCTTCCCGCATGTATTATGAGTTTCCGTGTATATTAGTTACAACTTTGCTAAAATCTTCATCAGGATATCTTTGCAGGGGTTCCATGCCGACTGAGAATAAAGTCAACTCAACACCTCCTTGAAAAGTCATTAAAAGCTATGAAAAAAATAATTTTAAGTTAGCCGATAACCCTAACCTAACATAACCAATTTTTTTATATATTTTTTTTTAATCACTCTAAATGACTTATCTGAGATGGTTCTGAGTTGGTTTCATTCCGAGTTGTCTGGTTACCCTTTACAGGTACCTTATTTAGTGATAACTTACTGAGTTTTTTCCTTTTTCTTTTAATTTATTCCGGATTTGCATACTTACCAAATGGATATCAAAGTAAAAATACAGCATTTTATAAAAAAGTTATTTTATTAAAGTTTCACTTATAATTTTCAATTAATTTGATTATAAAACATGCATAGAAGTGGATGACCTTAGCGTAGGTACAATTACATTATAATAATAATGCTATATTTTTTTCATTAATAAAATCAGAGTTGTAACAAATAGAACCAAGAAACTAAAAATTTAAAAAAAAATGCTTCTCATCGATAAATAAAACAATAGATTGCCGTAACAGTAAACAAAACTTTCCCAACATGTCTCACTTGGGGTCAAGTGTTAAAAGATGCTGTCACTGTTTACATATCAATAATTTCATAATTCAACATGAACTAAGAAATATGGTATTTTATAATTGAAAAGATTCAAATATTAGAACAGTGATCTCACCTTTTTTTTTTTTTTTTTCAGGTCATCTGCCCTGATGATGGACACTGTAACGCTGTCCGAAACGTTGGCTAAAGAAGGAGGTAGCGAAACACGGCATAACACCCCAAAAATAATAACAAAAATACTTTTTGGCCGTGAAAACCTAAAAACATACCAGTGATCTCACCTAGTTTATTTCATGTCAATACATAAATATATTAAATTGCACTAATCCTTCATATTATTTCTAAAGCAAATATGCATGGATGGAAGTTATCACTAGCATGATTCTATAAGGTATTTAAATTTTGCAGCATGGCGATCTTTTATTATTTGTAAACTTTAAAATAGCAAGTGCCTACTTTGAATTTTTGGGCCTACTAACTAACAATGGGAGAAGGCACCTGTAATACTGTAGCGAGTACCTACCGTAAATAATCAATTTCCTTCACCAGCCACATTATCATTTTTACTGGTTATAATAAACTGCATGAAAGTGTTTTTTGTTGTTTGAAACAGCATAATAAATTCATAACGGTTGAATGAAAAATAAAATGCGTACATATACTCAGTTCACAGAGAATTTGATTTTAAAAACAAATTAATAAATTTCTCAAAGGATTGAAAAAATTGCAGAGGTTTTTAGCACTTACATACATTTTACCGTCCATTCCTCGTTGATGTTTGCAATAATTTATATGTACAGTACGTTAAACTCATAATTGTAATTTCAGTAAGATGTTAGCAATGAACAACAAAGCTCAGAATCAAAATAATGAACTTGAAAGGTTTGTACAATATTTGTTAATTTTATTAGTTTTTTTTTTTTTTAATGTTGTGATTTTCTCCTTGAACAAAGTACAGTTATTACCGGATAAAAAAAACAATAGGATAGATAGACTATGTTATATGAATAGAAGTTACGAAAATGCAACGAAGACATCACTTTGACATCTGTCTTGTATGTTCATTGGATTGAGAGTAAGGAACTTCAGTGAAAAATATTATGTAATTAAATGAAGACATTATGAGCGAAACTCAATCGTAAATCTGGAAACAGAAAAATCAGAAAAAGATATTGGCACCTCTGGGACTCGAACCCAGGACCTCCCTACTTTCCGGGTTGGGCGCTCTTATCCACTGAGCTAAGGTGTCAATATCCAATTCGGTCACTTTTAACTGTACCATACTTCGACTAAGAACCACCCATATTATCTTCATTTTTCTTAACGCATATTTTTATTGGCTGCCATCTTTATGAAAATATTATGGCTTAATAAAAAAAACTTCCTATGTACTTCCTGGGTCGACCGCTCGTTGAAACCCAGTCACGAACCACCAAAGAGTGAGTGGGTTATTTGTTCATCAGCAACCAGGACTCGTGACCTGTTATATTCACTCTCATATTTAACATTTTCTAATATTGACTGTATTTTTGAATTTGTTTCAGTACCAAGAGACTTTAATATACATATTAATTACAGTTGTCATGTTATTTTTATTATTCGTCATGTATTATAAATACCAATTTATTGTTTGGATGCCATACAACGCATTTTCTCACAGAATAGGAACACTCGGACACTGAAAAAATGTTTATCACGGAAGTATTTTTGAATAAAATAACAGTAGTGTTGAGATGCTGACATTTTACCTAGTGTTCTTCAATATTAAAAGTGTTTAAACTTAAGAATAAAAAATATATCGACTGTCGACGCTGCTGTATAAAATACAGTGCCTGCTGCAATAAAAAGTAGACTTTTTGACACACAGACAACCACAGATCTGGTGCAATTTCAGAAGAACCGAAAAATTATTTAAACTGTTATAACTAAATACAATAAAAAAAAAAATTGGAAGGTCATTCTTGATTTAAAAAAGGGGGGACTGGAGTTCCTTTTTGAGGTCTAACAACTGTCAATCAAAAAAGTCAATTCAATCAAATCAGTCAATTAAAAAATTCTTAATGAGTTCTCTATCTAAGTGTTAGTTTATCCGTGGTTATCGCTAGCATTAGCCATGTTTAAATGCCACATTCTAAATGCAGACATTTAAGATAAAACTGTTGGTCCATGTAAATGCAGAAAACAAATGATCTTTCAGCTACAAGCTTCTTGGATTTACAGGGATTCAATAATAATTTCTTTGTTGTGTTTTATCAATGTTCTTACAACATCTGTAAAGCTGTTATTTTTGTAAGAACTATCAAAGTAATCAATATCCGGAAATGGTTTTGTAGCTATTTAGTGACTTCGCAGCATGCCAATGATATATGAAATGAAAAATCTATTTCAATACATTTTTTGCTGAAATGGGAGTAGAAATCGTAATACCTTGGAATAATAGGTTGGACCTTCACACTAAAAAGTGTGGTACCAGCAAATGTGATTTGTTTATACATGTATAATCAAGTAAATATTGAAACAAAAGGCTTGTGAAAAAATAATTAAAATCAAGTGATTTATTTTTTAACCAAAAAAAATAATACAATAAAATTCACTAATATTGATTTAAAATATCCAATACAATTCTTAAGAATACAGGTTACAAGCTGTTATTAAAGTCATATAATTATTTTACCAGCTGTAATCAAAAACCAAATTCATCACAAAAAATTCTCAAATGGCGGATATTGCAATAATTTATTAAAATGTTGAATCTTCATTGGTTTTATTTCTCAAATAAACTACACAGTAGATTTTGCAGTGTAGTTTTTTCATAGTGTCACAAATTATCTAGAAATTATTATGAATACATTTTAAACTAGTATTGCAAATTGTGACAAAATCTTTACAAAATAAGGTAAATTCATAATAATATGCAGAAGATGAAAGCACTCTTTGATTTGGGCTTCAAAATTTGTTTAAAATGTTAATGTTATTTGTTTAATTTAAAATGGAAGCACATTAATTCATGTTATAATTATAAATATTTGAATCATAAGAAAAGTGTGCTTGCTTGTCATATTTTTAACCCTCAGGCTAATTTGGTCGGTTTTACTCATAGAGTCAACTTGTTAGCTTTTGCGAATATCTCGTTATAGTCTCGTAAAAATCATCGAGTCTACCTTACTGTCATGGTGAGAAATATGTATGATCAAAAGGGTGTTAGAAAAATAACACTTTATTTCAAATCTAGAAGTTAACCACAGAAGAATTTAAATGGACACCTATATGAAATCAAATTTTCCCTCCACAATTTTTGGCAAACAATCAATAATTGTCATCTGACAATTATTAAAACAATAAGTGAGGTGACAATAAAGTGTTTAAGGTAAATATTTCCCTATTAGGGACACGCTCAATACGCACTTTTTATTACAAAAACAAGTGTTTTTGTAATAAAAAGTGCGTATTGAGCGTGTCCCTAATAGGGAAATATTTACCAATGTTTATAATAAATTTGCCTAATAAAATTTGTTTTTTTCAATAATAGACTTTAGTTCAGTGTTGAGATGACAAAACGTAAGGTGAGCCATTTTTTTAATTTTTTTACATTTGCATTCAAAAATTATATCTTTATTTCTAATAATAAAATTTGAAAGCGCTTTTCATCATCTTTCAAAACCAGTTATTAGTTTTCAGATACATTTGGAAATATTCCAAAATTTTCCGATTTACTTTGATTTCATCGCAAAGCTTAAAACAAAAACTATCAATACATATGCCAGAGGCCTGAGGGATTAATATTTATTAAAAAAATGTGTGGTTATCATAAAACTGTTTCCTTATACATGATACTTTAATATTTGCAATAAATTACTAATAATAACTAATAAATGAGAACTGCGGAATAAAAGTTTATTATAAATATGTTTTATTGATACTTATATTGTAAATGCAAGAAATATGTACTTAAATATATGTACTTTCCCCCACTACATCAAGTTTTACAATCCATTAACCTCTTAAATGCCACGGGAGGAAACTCAAAAATTTCGCGATGTTTTGACTTTGACGTAATATTTTGCGGATTTATTTTATGCTATCATGTATAATATTTACCGAAACACGTTCCCTGAACAATAAACTATGCTTACAAACAATATTACTTGCGTTTATTTGACAAATTGATAGTTTTATCGATCTTTTCATGACATGCGACGCTCAAAGTTTGACAGCTCAAATCGCGGCAGAAATGTCATTTCGAAAGTCATAGATATGTGCAAAGATGATTATTTGAGAGGCTAGGTGTGTTCCTTATATCCGTTATGTCAAGAACAAGAATGCCCCAAGCGATTCTGACCTTAACCTTCATACATTTTCTTTATACATAAGGTTTAAAATCGCATCTCAAAAATTTTTTTTTTTTTTTTATGGCGCGTCCCGGGCGCGCAATCGGCAAACCAGAGGTTAATACATTTTATGTTAAAAAAAAAACGAGTGCTTTCATCTCATGCATAATAATCAACATAAAAAACCTCACAGTTCACACACGTTAATGTATAATGCATTACTTTATGCATTTTACAAACATTTACTTGCAAAGATCTCACCTCGTGTAGTCTATACTATCAATATCAGGAGGATGCCGTGACATTTTCAGCTAATAATTAGTACTGATCAGTGACTTGCCGTGACTTACACGATTTGTGCACTCACCTGATTAAAAAAAACTTTTATTTGGTAGCTTTCAGTCGAAAAGTATTTTTGAATGGATAAAACTGAAAAACTTTCATCTTAACTGCTTTTATCTACACGAAATAGTACAAATTCACACTTCTACAATTGGGGTGTGTTGGGAGGTTGAAAGAAGTGGGCAGGAGAAGGAGATGTGAACAGAGAAAGGTCAGAAAGTACCAGACTATTAAGATCCGATCACTAAACTCGGCAAATGGCATTTTAAGCATTGCGTCAATTGTGAATGGTGCTCTATTATCAGTGAGAGAATCTACCACTGATTGTGATTAGTGAAATTACGGAATTACTAAAATATTGAATGTTAAAGGGACAAATGTAAGAATTGAAAAGAGTTTATTGTTCTGAAAAAAAAGCGAAAATCACGTCACATCACTGATTGCCCGATCCACGTCATAAGCTGAAAATAAAACTTTTTTTTATATATTGTAAAATCACCGCTACACTTCCAGTAATCATCGTGGCGTAGCGATGAGGGATGATGATACGCCGGAGGGGCATGCGAAACTAAAAGAGTCTGTAGGCGGGCGGGTACTTGACGGGGAGAGCAGCGGTGGTGAAGGAGGCGGCGTGCTGCCAGTCCAGCGCGGCGTACAGCTTGACTAGTCGGTCGTCGATGTCGGCCGTGCAGCGCTCCTCGCCTATCTTGTTCAGGAACTTGACGGCGCGGCCCCAATGCTCCAGGACTATCGCGTGCCAGAGGGCAAAGTGCAGGACCTGAATGCAGACAATCGGTGATAACAATAACTTCACTTTGTCCCTAGGCAAAAGTCACCAGTCGCAAAACACAGTTTTGAGAAGGTGAAATTAGGTGTCGAAATTTAAATTTTGGATTCGCTTAAAGTTTATTTACTATTTATAATAGGTAAAACTTTAAAATGTACATTATATAAATGCATTAGTTACCTCAAAACCTTCTTTCTGACATTGGAGATTTTTGCCTGAAAGGTGTCGATATACTCTTATAACCTGCAGATAATAAATAATACATAATGCTGGATAATTTATAATATACAGGTGTATCATCCCTTATCTGACAGACAGTAACTTTCGAATCCTATTTTGGAGACATATTCGGAGTAAAAAATGTAGATGTCATTTTGCTGTCCAATAATAATTTTTTTAATTAAAAAAAAAATCATCGCACAACCTAGTGCATCACGTGATACGCACTCCATCTCATTCGTTTGGACAGCGCTCATCACGTAATCCGTTGCGACTTGTAGTAGTGTGATCAGTGGTGTCTTGTGATAGAATTTTTTTTTTGTTTTAATTGAAAAAAATATCATCAGACAGCAAAATGACATCTATATTTTTCTCTAGTTATGTTCAGAAATCTAGTATGTCGGTTAAGTACAGAGTCACCCTGTATGTATTTTGACAAAATATCACCCCACGGTCTAGAATATAACAAAAAACTGCATATATCTAAAATTACAATAAAAATACTTAAAAAAGCACATAGAAATAAAATAAAAAATCAATACAGAAATAAAGTAAATAAATAGAAAGAAAGAAGATATAGAATAAAATAAAATAAATAAATATGATCACAATAAAATAAAATAAATAAAGGTGATTGGAACAACTAAAAACTATGGCTAAAATTAGCATAAAAAAGCTTATTAACTTTACTTTAAAGCTTATTAACTTTACTTTATTGATTGTAAATATTTTTTGTATTTATATTAATTAAAATATTTAATTATTTACACTAATTCAGGGCCTTACTAATGAACATGTTTTAAAATTTACACAACTGATAAACAACCATTAATATAAGGTACAGTGCTACACATATATAAGTTGGCGAAAAAGACGAGCGCTGATGTCTATGGGCCGGTATTTCGGTATTTTTAGTAATGGTATCACCAGACAAATCTTGCCAGGGCTCCTACCAGAGAGCAACTTGACGGACATAAATCTCTCTTACAGAAAGCATAAAAAGCAACTGATGTGCCAGCCCTACGACATTACAATAGTAGGTGTATAGCGTTAGTTCATGTTTACGCTACCGCCAACTGATAGTGTAACACTTATAGTATAGCAACTTATAGTGCAGCACTGTAAACGGTTGTTTATCGGTGGTGTAAAATTTGAAACATGTTTATTAGCAAAGCTGTGAATCTGAGGAATGGAGAGGATATCAGTACTATCAAAAGTGTTATGGGTAGCAATATCAATGAAAAGATAAATTAACTTTGAAAATACTAAAAATAAAGTATGCCTTACCTTTGTGTCATTCAAATCAGAAAACTTCATGATGTCAGAAGCAACCTGCTTGATCTGGTCTATTGATGGTTTAGTATCATCTGATAATAGATAAAGCCTGCAAAGCGCTATGCCCTTTTTCTTCAGAGCCTCCAGTAAGTAGCCACGCTGTTTCTCTTGTTGACTATAAACAAGCAAACAATTCAAATAAACATGACTGCATGCAATCAACTCCAACGTTAATTTATTTTACAATTACATAATTCAATATCACTGTAAGTAGTAAGCTGGAGTATGCTAGAGGAGTGTGGACTCCGCACCAAACTAAATTTATAAAATATGCTGAAACAAATTCAGAAAAAATTCTATATGCGGAGGCACGGAACTTATCTGAGGTTCCATGTCCCTTGTGCTACTAGCGGGCCCTGTACAGTATGCCCAGTGCCTGGGAGACTAACTTGACTTTGGCTTCGATGGAGCCCCCATGCCTGAACTGATCACCTAGAGTTACACCAAACATATTAATGGAAGGCCTGTTGGGGAGATTGCTTCCGTTGAAGGAGGCTAGATTGTCATTTCGATCCCTTTATTCGTAATCAATTATGATTGGGTCTTTGAAACATCTAGGTTGTTCTTACCCCAAAAGGAAACCCTTTCAAGGTAATCGTTCATTCTCTGTTTCAAAACCCTTCGAGCTGTTGGAGTTTGTGCACCCTTTGAGGGCTTGTCAAACAAAAAACTATCATGGACTGTACTGCCATCCGCGTAACAATAGGTTGGTGCACATGATAAAAGGTCATTGATGTGCAACAAAAACAAAGTCGGAGACACAACCGATCCCTGTGGGACACCAGCATTTATTGAATGTGAAGAAGAGATGAAACCATCAGTAACCATTTGAATAGATCTCTTCCTCAAAATGTCAGAAAACCACATACAGAGGATGCGAAGTCCGTGAGAAGGCAGTTTTTGACAAGTCCTTGGTGCAAAACCCAGTCAAAGACCTTGGAAAAAGTGCAAGGGTCTCACCAAAACGTTCCCGGCACCACTTCCAAACATGCGTCTCATACGCGAGAAGAACACCGCGCAAGTGGTTCCGCCGGAATACGTATTGAAGGTTGTTAATAATTTTGTTCTTCTCGAGGTATGTGAGCAGTTTGTCGTTGATCACACATTTCATGACCTTGTACATAGAACAGATGTAATCGCTATGGGGCGGTAGTTGAACGGGTTGGAGCGGTTACCCTGCTTTGGAATAGGATGAATTTATTTTAAGACTTTAATAGAATTGACCGCCTTTTTCCAACCAGAGGGTACAGAGCCATTTTAAAAAGCTTAGTCAAAATTGGAGTTATTTCTGCAGCGCACTCTGCAAGACCAGTTTTTTTCTGTAAGGTTATGAGGGGAAAGGAAGGTCTGGGAAGGAAAAGGTATGAGGAGTGGGTAGGAAGCTGGGGATCAGAGTGTCCAGGAATAAGGGATGTATGAATCCAACCCACTCACTGCGGTGCATGGGCTGGGAGAGTCCGGCTGGAGAGGTCACCCAAAGCGCCCCAAACGCCGCTGCCGGGTCCTCGCCGGTCACGAACCGGCATAACAGAAGCGATGAGGTTTTTACACTCGTTGATGGGGCAGCCCAATCTCAGTCGTGAGCCTGAGGCTTAGGTCGCTGCACTAACGTGCAGCCCAGACGGAGGTAACCGGTTGTAAAGGGTCTTTCTCAACCAGCATCTCCCAATCCGGCCAGTCACGCAGAAGATGGGCCGACGCATCCGCCACCAAGACCTGGACAAACATTACCCCATGAACCCGGGCACCTCTGCTAAGTCACCAAACGTAGCAAACTACTTGGGGTTACCTGTGGCAGAGGTGTTGGTCATTCAATAAATAGTTTCCAGGGCGGCGATACCGGATTTTTAACATTATCATGTTAATAATCCCTAAATGTTTTTAAACAATAAATAAATTGGATTTGAGCTCCAGACTCGGGATGAGCTGCATCTCCTCACCTTGTTTACTTATTCATGTACCATGAATCTAATATCTAGATTGTATACATATCTTCATCATAATTGCACGATTTATAAGCGGGGCCGCATACCAGACAATACACTTGTATTACGATAACTGTGGCGCCACATTTGAAACGCGACACATTTAACGCCCCCCTTTATTTGCGCGCAAGCATGCACACCAAGGACACGTTTGTAGCGAGTGCAGTTTGTGGCGAGACGTTAGTCGCGCTACATGAATTTAAGACCGAACGCATTCGTTTTTTGTGGCGCAGTGGTTTGCAAAAATGAAAGATAATATTGAATTTTATGTGGAGTTTATTGCAGAGGTTGAAAAAAACCCTATATTAAATCACCATGGACTCACTGATTATAGCATATTCCTTCCTACTTTATCGTAAATTGCGCTAAAACGCTTGCTAAACCTCTCTGCATCATGTTTAATAAATCAATGCTTGAAGGCATTGTACCAGATATTTGGAAAAAAGCTTACATAACTCCAATCCACAAAAATGGCGATAAAAGTAACGTTAAAAACTATCGACCCATTTCTAAACTATCAATTTTAAGTAAATTAATGGAAAAAATAGTCTGTCAATGTTTAACTTCACAACTTAATCATATTATAACAAAACAACAACATGGCTTCATAAAAGGCAGAAGTGTAGAAAGCAATCTGGTTTTATTCACAGACTTTATTGTTAATCACATGGACAATCGCACTCAAGTAGACGCCCTGTACACTGACTTCTCCAAAGCATTTGATAAAATCAATCAAAAATTATTAATGAAAAAACTTTGGTCTATTGGTATACGTGCTAACTTGTTTCGTTGGGTAACTTCATACATACTTAATAGATTACAAGCGGTAGCAATGAATGGATTTAAATCAGATTTCAAAGAAATTTCCTCAGGTATCCAGCAAGGGTCGCATCTCGGCCCGTTATTTTTTATTTTATATATTAATGATATGGTGAATGTCGTAAAATACTCCAAATTAGAATTATTTGCCGACGACGCCAAACTGTACAAACCCATAAATGACCTAAATGATTGTATCAAATTACAGGATGATTTAAATAGCGTAGCTACATATTGTCAGAATAACCAGTTATTTTTAAACGATTCAAAGTGTCACCACGTGATATTCACAAGAAATGACAAAAAAATTGTATACCAATATATGTTAAACGAAAAAAAAATTCTAACCAGCTCCAACATTCGCGATCTAGGTGTGACTCTCGATAGTAAGTTACAATATCAATGTCATATCAATCAAATAACAAATAAAGCAGCTAAAATGCTTGGTTTCATCGTAAGAAATACAAAAGAATTCACAAACATTGTAATTATCAAACAACTATACTTTGCATATGTACGAAGCCATCTAGAGTTTGCGTCAACTGTGTGGTCCCCATTTTATGCATTACATATAAACAAAATTGAATCGATTCAGAAAAAATTCATAAAATACATTTCTTATAAATCACACAATCGATTTAATAATTACTTGGATGCAACAAAATTTTTCAAAATTGATACATTGAGTGTACGTAGACAATTCTCAGATGCAATGTTGCTATTTAAAATTGTAAACAATATTACAGACTGCCCTGAATTATTGAACAGAATCGATTTCAAAGTACCTACACGGCACACACGTTCATGTAATATTTTTAAAGAAAAACACTGCAATACAAATTCAAATAAAAATGCTTGCCTTATAAGACTGTGTTCAACGTATAATAATATTCTCTCTGAGATAGATATCTTCAATTGTGATGAAAACAAATATAAAAAATCTATTAAAAATGTATTAAATGAGTACAAAACTGTATGATATATTTATGTAACGACTTATATTATGTACTGCCTCTTGTTGTAATAATGTAATTTCTCTTAGCTATTGTAAGATTACTTTTTTATTTTATAGATACATAATGTAATAGTATAATGAGGAAATCTATAATTGGTTTATCAGATAGGTAAATTAAACATGTACAAATTAAGCAAGCTGTAAACTGTTGATTTTCCTAAAATAAAATAAATAAATAAATGAAACTTTTCTTCGTCGAACTGTAACTCTTGCGAAATTTTGAAATTACCGTAAATTGCAGAATCTTGATTAAACGGGTGAACCGGGTGAATAATGTCTTTTTTTTCTCATAATTGCCACATCAAGAAATCCGTGTAGTCAGATGATGTTGACATTTTCGAGTATAAACCACAACTGGTCCGGTGTGCGTGTACGCGACACATATACTCCAAGTAAAAATGTAGCATGCATATTGTGACGACGTAAATGTTGCATGCATGTAGCGTGTGGCTCCGGTGTGCGGCTACGCTAAGTAGACATTGGGTATAAAAAATCATCCTATGACTGGGGAACAAAAGACAATTTATTCCCCACGCATCGCACCGACACTGTAATATAAGCTTTTTTATTGTGAATATAGCTACAAGAGTCCCAATTGCTCCCGTTTGGAGCCAGTGAGGCTATGGCATCCCCAATGCGGTATGTTGTGAGGCTGAGAGGGGAAGTGGGGAGGGGAAGATGGGAAGAGAAAGGTGGTTATTCAGATCTGGTCACCAAACACGACTAAAACCAATTCGAGCAATGTTTCAATTCAGAATGGTGGTCTTACACCAGGGCAATACTGAAAGTATCTTCCACTCCAAAACGTGCCACAAATATGATACATAATATTTTTAATTAATTAATTGTGAAATAACACAAATTAATCAAATAAAATTTATTTGCGCACGCCGAGATTTGAACCCATAACTTTCGGATTGCTAGTCGAGAGCCTTACTCATCGACCACGGAAGCCGTCATAATATAAATCCCTCAAGCATTTTGATAAATAAATAAAATATAGTTACATTTTAATTTTGGCCGCATCTGGCCTTATGTCGTTTTTGGCGCCAAAGTACGTGAGCAGCTTCTCCTGGTCGATGGCGGCTATGACCAGCTCGGTGACGGCGATGAGCTTGTCGCAGGCGGCGGCGGTGGTGTCCGGCACGGCGCCCGGAGCTGGCAGCTTGCGCAAGTCAGCGCTGGCGTCCAGGCTCTGCATGAAGGCCGTGTGGCAGCCCAAATGGTTGGGGTAAGACTTCACCAGGTCGTCGTACAGGGTCTGCGCCGGTTCACCTTCTGGAAAATTTAACATATTTTATGGTAAATAAATTTTGAACAATTCAAATGGTGCAATTAATGTCAGACTTTAATAAAATTGACTCTGAGCTTTGGCAAATACCGTAAAGGATCCCGACTTCTACCTACCACAGAGCGGGTGGAAATATTGCATCCCCGAGTATGGCAAATGGGATATGTTGTAAGGCTGAAGGAAGTGGGGAAGAAGATGGGAAAGTGAAAGATTGGAATTGGTATTCAGACTGATATTGATTGCTGTTATCTTGATATTGCTGAGTTTTTCTTGATATTTTAAGAAATCTTTCACCAGGACGATACAGAGAATATCTACTACACACATTTTTAATAATAATTAAATGTGAAATAACACATCAATAGCGGAAATTTCAATGCTGTAAATGATAATAAATCCAAAAATGTTATTTGTGTCGGTCGTTATTTTAGTTTAGGTCGTTTCTTGCAAGTATCGAGAAAGATATAGAGCGAGATCTCCTATCCGATTTGTGTGATTTTCTACGACTGTTAAATGAATAAACAATCATGCATACTTGCAGGAATTCGTATTTAAAACGACCTAAACTAAAATGCATGACAACTCACAGCTGAAATTCTGACATCGGCCCATAGAAAAAGCTAATAACAGCCGTAGAAAATCACACGAATCTGACAGGAGATCTCGCCTGAGATCTATCTCGATCTCCCAAAAGATAGAGAATAGCTCTTCTAAACAACTAACATTTTGTCCTTTACAGCATTTCAAATTTCCGCGATCGACAATATTAACGAAATAAAACTGTTTGCGCCAAGATTCCAACACGCAACTTTTGGATTCGAGAATCCTAACCACTCGAACTCGGGAGGTCATTGATCTCCATGGTCTGTGGACCAGTCTGTCGGAAGGGATTTATTAACAGGTCGCGTGCCGTTGGCGAGCCGGTGCGCGTCCTATAGCCGAATAAAAAAATAAAATAAAAACTTTTTGATATGCGATTTTAAACCTTACGTATAAAGAAAATGTATGAAGAACAAGGTCAGAATCGCTTGGGGCATTCTTGTTCTTGACGTAACAGATATAAGAAACACACCTAGCCTCTCGAATTATTATTTAGATCGGTTTCTCTGACTTTCTAAATGTCACTTCTCCCGCGATTTTCAACTGTCAAACTGGGTGCGCCGCGGGTAATAAAAAGATCGATAAACCTATCAATTTAAATGCAAGTAAAGTTGTTTGTAGGTGTAGTTTGTTGTTCAAGGAACGTATTTCGGTAAATATTACATACCAGAGCATAAAATTAACCCACAAAATTTACGTCAAAAGTCAAAACATTGCGAAATTTTCGAGTTTCATCCGTAAACACCGAGGCGTTCAACCGGTTAATGCCAGTCTTAAAAGTCCCCTATCAAATAAGGAAAGAACGATGTAAAATTTTGTAAGGATTTTGAGAGTATTTACCCAATTTGCCGAGCCAGTTTGTCTTCAGATCCCGCAGCGCTTCAGAGTATTCTTCGAACTTGGTCCTGTCTTTGTCCTTAACGCCGTTGCTGGCCTTCTTGGGCAACTCGGGCAGGATGTACTTGAGCACGTACGTGTCCACCTTCTTCCCTAGCTCGTCCTTGGCAAAGGATATGGTGCCCGTCATGTACTGACCTACGGACAAATTCTTTCCAATTCTGATGGACAGATATTGAAAACTCTATTGAAATGCGGAAGAACAATAGTGTAAAAATGAAACCCCGATGAGGATTAAAGATCCAGATAATTATTTAAAGGGGCTCATTCAATATTTACTTTGAACATTACTGTTTCAAAAAAAAAATAAGGTAGAAACAGTGTTGTTCGCTGTGGAGCGAAAGATAATAGTCGAAACTGGCTCAAAACTATCAATTTGTTAATTTATACCTTTTCACTGCACGGCGATGATATATCAATCACATTTTATTATTTGGAGAATGGTACTAAACATTCAAGCAGAGTTTAAAGATAGCTGAAAGTGATTCAAGTGTTTAAAAAAGATAGATGAAAGTGGTGGGTTTAAAAAGGATAGATGAAAGTCAAGTGATGTTTTTTTTCTATATGAGAGGGGACCCAAAAGTAACGAAAATTGTGCTGTGGTGGAGAGGAAGAACGGGGGAACCCATTGTTCGACTAGGTGTCCTTTAGGGACACTCCTCCTGAGTCAGTGTGCGAAGTTGTGTCGCTGTGAGTGCATCCGTTCGCCCATGAGAATTTTTTTAAAACAAATTTCAGCAAAAACGTGAAGGCAGATTGTCGAGAGCAACGCGCGGCTGTGAACTTTGGTTTCCTGTTGGGGAAACCGCCCTCGGAAACTATTGTAATATGCTGATTATGGGGATGCTGCCCCGAGTAAAACCAGAGTCTAAGAGAGGTTTTCATGTTTTAAAAATGGAGAAATGTCAATTGAAGACCAATCCCGTTCAGGACACCCCTCAACGTCAACAAAATCAATGCCCTCGTTCGTGAAGACCGTCGCCGAACCATTTATCAACTCTGTGAGATGTCTGGAACATCATGGAGTCCAATTCAGAGGATTTTGAGATGGGTTGCAGCCAAATTTGTCCCTCGCCTTCTCACAGACGAGCGACAACGCGCCGGCCCACACCGCCCTCTCCATGAAGCAGTCTTTGACCAAAACGGCATAACACTGTTTGTCCACTCCCACTACTCACCGGATCTAGCCCCCTGTGACTTCTTTTTGTTCCCCTCACTCAAAAGGGACATGAAAGGAAAGCTTTTCAAAAATTGAGGATGTGAAACAAGTCACAGGAAGGCCTAAAGGACATCCTGGTAAGTGAATTTAAAAACTGCTTTGAACAATGGAAGAAGTATTTGGAGAACTGCAATGTGGTCAATGGAGAATACTTTGAAGATGATCAAAATTTGGTGTAAAAATATTGAGAAATAAATAAGTTATGATGAAATTCCCGTTTTTTTTGGGTCCCCCCTCGTATATGTACGTATTATATTAATATAATTTTTTTTTGTCTTGATAAACTAACTTACTTATCATTGGGCAATTGCGCCATGTAAATTGGTAACGTGAAACCTGCTGGAATGCATCCTCCGACCATTTTCTTTCCTCCCGTTAGTGCCTGGAATATTATAAATACAATATTCAATTTTATTATATTATATGAATGTAAATGATCATTAACTTCTAGCGACAGATAAAAGCTAATTATTTATTAGAGTTAGGCCCTTCTTTCACAGAGATATGCAGTACCCGATACTCATGTTGTGTGCTCATTTAGCAAGCAACTTGCCACGCACAGTCTATACCCGTAGCTGCTGGAATTGCAAGACCCGCATCATCACCAATATACAATATTGTTGAATTCTCGAAACCTCAAAACTAGAATGCTTTCATTATCTCACTCAAACCTGACGTTTATGTAGCTGTCACTTTTACATCCTGACATTCTTTGTTGATTGCTTCGTTCCTAGCGTTATAACAAAATATCTTACACAACTGAAGCCATATTTAGAACATGGCGGCACCAACGAGTTATAAAATGTCAGCAAAGGTGCGAACCTACAAGAAGATGTATGACGGTAGTCACTAAAATACTTGAATCGTTAAGTATCGGATACTAGCGTAGTCCTGTGGAACAAGAGCCTAAAAGCTACAGATTTGAAAGATAATTTTATTTTACTTTAGTAGATTTTTAAAGTTAATCGCCAACCAATCTCGCTACAAAAAATCTTAAAAATAGGGTATTTTCAATGTTTTTTAGTCTCGAAAAAATTCACGATAACGATAATCCTTTATTTTATTTTTATGTTGATGAATAAATTTTCTACGACGATTTAAATGTGACATTTCGATTTGCCACTAAAACATCATGTTGATTTTTATTAGTTAATTCGGCAGCGTTGACGTCATACCGGGCAACGTTAGTGAATCCAAAAATATTAAAATTACACATTTTTAGTACAATGAGAATGACCAGAATCAGAATAATTAAATCTTCTGCACATTTTAACAGTATTCGTAGTTTGTGAAAATATCCCATTGATCCTCTATCAGTTAAAAATTTTGAATTAATTAAATTTTTTTTTTATTCACTTTACAATTAACCTTCTGAAATTTATCAAAAGTAATCCCTGTGGTAAAGGATGTTTTCAGAAATAGGCCCTAACCAATGTAGGCATACTGTCATTATATTGCGAATTAGTGTAGTATTTATTACCTGTGACTGTGTAACGTATATATCCAGGTTGAGGGGCTGTGCCAGTTTCTGGCTGAGCAGCATGGGGACCTCATTCAATTTTTCTAAGATGTCTTTCCGGTCGTGCCGAACGTTCAGTCTCAATACATAGTCACCCTTCTCTACTTTCACTGAATACTGAAAAAAGCAAGTGTAAATCGTTAACTTCTCAAGTGCGCCAAGCAAGTACCCATTGATTAAGAAAAATTTGTATCCGTTGAGCGCCGGCGTATCCATATGGAATTCTGACATTAACCCCTCATTTACCGGAAGCGCAAAAATTTATGCTTTTTTTTAAGTGCGATTTTAACCCTTATGTATAAAGAAACTGTAAGAAGGACAAGGTCAGAATCGCTTACGCCAATATCATTCTTGACGTAACCGATGGTTTCATTAACCTAGCTATAGAATATTTTTAAATGAATTTTCTATGACTTAGCGGGTTATTTTTTGCAACTGTCAAAGGCGAAAAATCAAAGTTTTACGTTTTCAAATGCGTAAAAGGTCTTTATTTATTTGCAAACTTATTGATTTTCGAAATTCGCCCGGTATTCAAAAAGTTAACCTGCCCCTTGCCGTTCGTCCGCCGGCGTACCATCGGCGCAAGCCAAAATAATCACTACAAAATAATTTTGTTATGCGATTTTAACCCTTATGTATAAAGAAAACGTGTAAAGAAGGTCAGAATCGCTTGGGGCATTCTTGTTCATAAGGTATAAGATACCGTGAACCCACCTAAAGCAGCGATATATTTTCTTTGAAATTGTTTATGACACGGCCTGGAACTTTTTCGCGCCGCTTGGCTGACAAAATGGCGGCTGTCAAGTCTCGCGTCGCGGTCGACTGATCGTAAAACGTATAAATTCATTGAATAAACGCAAGTAATATTGTTCTTATGTATAGTTTAGTATTCAAGGAATATGTTTCAGTAAGAATTACATAAGATAGCATAAAATTAACGTGCAAAATATTACGTTAAAGTTGATGTTTTTTCGTTTTTTCCTGGCGTTTGAGGGGTTGTGTGTTATGGATATTATAAGACAAGATATGAAGAAAGACATCAACTAACCTTATTAGGATAAGCGTCTCCGGAAGCAATGTGCTGTTTATTATTGTCAAATAACATCCACAATTGAGACTCAAATTCAGACTCATAGAGCATATCACTTAAAAGCGATACATTGGGCGTGATCTGAAAATAAATACATCCATTCTAAAAAACAAAAATAGATTTTGCAAAAAGGCATTGAAAAACATTAAAAAGTTGATTATTTAAGTTTTTGTGGCTCACAAAGGAACATGGAAAAAATCATGAGATAGTCCGAGTTCTTGACAAATTGTTTCCAATTATGAAAAAGACAACTAAAATAATTTTCTATTTAAAATATGATATTATAGGTAGGTATGTTATCATTTTGATTTATTTTTGGGGTATTATGCCCTGTTGCGCTTTCTTCTTCTTTAGCCAACGTTTCGGACAGCGTTACAGTATCCATCATCGGGTAGACAATGGACACTATAACGCTGTCTGAAACGTTGGCTAACGAAGGAGGGAGCGCAACACGGTGTAATATCTCAAAAATAAATCACGGTAATACTTTTGGCCATGAAATCTTAAATCATAATAGATGATTTGACGTCCGGCGCAGTCTAGCAGTAAGGCTCTTGACTTGCAATCCGAAGGTCGCGGGATCGAATCTCGGGGTGGCAAATAAATTTTATTTGATTAATTCGTGTTATTTCACAATTTATTAATTTAAAATAATATATAGTATATTTGTGGCACGTTCCTGAGTGGAAGATACTATCAGTATCGCCCTGGTGTAAGATCGCCATTCAGAATTGAAACGTTGCTTTAAATGGCTTTAGCCGTGTTTAGTGACCAGATCTGAATAGCCAGGTACTTCACCACCCTCCTCTTCCCTATCTCCTTCCCCTCCCCACTACCTTCAGTCTCACAACATACCCCAATTGGGTATGCCATAGTCTCACTGGCTCCAGACGGGAGCAGTTGCGACTCTTGTGCGATATTCATATTAAAAAAATCCATACTAATATTATAAATGCGAAACTGCTCGAGTTTGTTTATGACCTTTTCACGCATAACACAATATAAAGACTTTAATAATTCTTTCACCAATATAAAGCTATATTATATGCGCAGACTACAGGTTGTATATGATGGTAAGCTCTGGCGTTATGAAATTATAAATATTAATATATTATATTTGTTATACGTTTTCTGTCGCTAACAAAAGCGAGTTTTTGCTAACGTCAGAAAAAAATCTTTTCCATGGAAACAATGTTGACATATTTTTGGGCTCTACGCTGGTAGGCACTCAGTCTACTGGTCAGCTACTACTGCAGAAAATTTAAATATTAGAATTCGTTTTTTTTGGACAAGCTTGAAATAAATGTCAGATTTGAGTTCCTGTATTAAAAATATAATTCGTAACGATTATAAAGACTGAATGATAAATAGAGTATTTTTTTTATTATATTAACGAACTTCCAAATATTTAAATAAAAATAAACATCCGAAATGTTTGTAAGCACATAAATTCCGAACGAATGAACAAAATTGGATAAGTAATTCTTTTTTTCTTTGAGCTATAGCATTATGAAATTTAGGTGGTAGGCGAGATGTTTGAAAACTGAATGTAAGGGAATGAATATATGGAATGCGGGAGGGGATGGGGGTGGGGTGGGGGGGGAGATAATTGATAAGTGCAAGCGCTACAGTAATTTCCCATAATACCATGCGAGCGAAGCCGCGGGGAAAAGCTAGTAAAAAATAAATAATAAAAGATACTTTATCGCTTGTTTACATTCTCCACACAATCAATTCCAATTTTGAAAATGACACTTAAATTCATTGAACCAGACAGACACAACCGAAATTATGATTTCATTAGTAAATAAGATAAAAATAGAAACTACGTATGTGTAGGAAGATTACCTCAGTTGCTTTGACTATGTGAAAGTTATAAGTATTATTAATTTCATAGATCTGCTTGCCGGGAGGGATGACATCTCTGTCCGTCAGTGGAACTAATTTGGATTCAGAAGGTCTGAAATAAATCACAACATTACATGTACAAATTACTAGAAAATTGATAATAATAATAACATTGCGGTAAAATAAAAATTCTGGGTGAGTATTAAACGTCTGTAAGTAATGATAAATCGCTGAAAATATGTGCTTTTGTTGTTGGTGACATAGCTAGCAACGGCAGGTAATCTGAAACATACCAATCAGACTTAGGCGCTGGTGCAGTTGGAATCATGGCAGCCATTATTCCTAAGCAACGGCGAAAGCTTTATTTACAAAAGTTTAATATTAATGAAAATGTCTCAATGTTGTATTGTGTGCCGTTACGCTCCTCGAGAAATTAATATAAACTAGCAGTTAAAAACCCGCTCCGCCGGTTTTTGCTGCTAGGCCTTGCGGGCGGCTTTTGGTTCGGCTTCGCCCAGTTAATGTTTGTGTATGACCAGTTTATTCCAATAGGAACTGATTTCAAAAATAGCCTGTTCCTCGGATCGAGTGATAGTCACTGTTGTAAAGTAACCGAGAGAGGCAATGACGTCATACATGTAATATATAGCCGCTTGATACAACTATGTATTACTGTCAATCTTTCCATATCCGGAGAGATACTACTTTTTAAAAAATTCATGGCAGTTATACCTAGGAGGGACACTTTCCCATCCAACTTGTTGACGAAAGTGGAGGCATCTTGTGACGAATTCTTGAATTCAAAACTGAATTACAATTGTAGCTTTGTTTGGAATACCACATACACAGATGTTATTTGTAGCGCGACGCGTACGGCGTGGCGTCAACATGCACTCAAAACTGGGTTCTGAAATTCAACCACGCAGACGTTACCGTATTAATACTGTTCGATAAGCACTACTTCAACACTTGAGTTAACCTCACTTTACGACATTTTAGTTTAGAAAACTGTTATTTCTATCGCAAGTCGCCAATCTGAAAAACAGCAAATGATATCCGACCACACCAGCGTCATCTGCTTCGAGCTTTTCAGATATTACCTGCCATTGGACAGGCTCAGTTCGATACTCATATTGAGAGTGGATAGCTATCGAAGAACTCCAACAAGTAGGTGAGATTTTAGTTGAATATTGAATGGCTTATGAAAGTACCTGATGACCTGCACCGTGTTCTTGAGGGTGGCCTGCGGCTGGCACTCTTCCTGACAGAGCGCGCGCAGCAGGACGCAGTGCAGGCCCTGCGCACCGTGCATCACAACCTGCGGGCTGTCGGGCCGGATGCCGTGGAACTCCAGCGAGTAGTTCAGCGACAGATTGCCGATGTTCGCCCAAAACTTGGCCACGGCCACTTCCAGCACGATGCCACTCTGGAAATTGAACAGTCTCAGTTGAAATAAATGGTTAACATATTAAGAGGAACATATGCGCGGCCCATTTCGTAGAAATCTTAATTCTGATCAATAAATTATATAATCAAAAGCAGGAACTATAGACAAAATGAAAGAAGTGTATTTATGGCTTGTAATCTGCATAAATGAATATATAGGATATAACGTGTGGATATTTAATGGTTAATTCCAATTAACTTCAGCTAAAGCAGCTTAGCCATTCTTAGCAAAATTTATCATGTCTGTGGTAAGTTTTATTTATCAATTAATTAATTTGCTGTTTTTTCTACTACCCACAGAGCCTACCCTGATTAAAACTCTGACACTGGTCGCAGAGTGTTCAACGTAAAAGTTCTCTGCGTTAGACGTAGCAGTTGTGGGTTCGAAAACCGGAATCGCCAAATAAAATTTAACAGAAATAATTACATTTACAGTATATTTGCACCACATTTCAGAGAGACAGATAACCTCAGTGTCAATTTGCTAAAAGGCCACCATTCTGAATCGAAACATTAATTGAAATGGCTTTAGCCTTGTTAAGTGACCAGATCTCAAATGCCAGCCCAACCTTCTTCTTTTCTACCTTCTTCTGCTGGCCACTTCTTCCAGCCTCGCAGCATGCTAGAGGGCTAATATTTTTTAAAAAATCAGCATTATTGATATTGTTGTAGCAGAAATAAAAAACTTCAATAATATAATATTTTTCAATCATTCAATTCACCCTCAAAAATCATTGCTTACAACATGTCCCAAATTTGGGATGGCATAGTGTCACTGGATTCGGTCAGCTGAGACTCTTGTGCAATAATTTACAAAAAAATATTTACACACCTGGACTTGGAAAGGCAGTAGGGTATCTGTCTGCGATGTGACGCTCGTCATCTTTTGAAACTCGTTAGATTTGCAACTCATCCGGGGCAGGGACTGCATGCAGTGGATAAGGAACCTGCCGCTCTTGTCCTTGTCTGCGCAGCTCAGCTTCAGCACGGCCCAGCTGGCACCCTCTGGCACAACCACAAAGTGGCGCCGAATGGTTCCCGGCTTGAAGGGGCAGTTGACCTCCAAGAAGCCCGGCCCACCTGAACCCACGGTCGTGAGCTGCTGCGGTTGGATCACCGTGATGGGGACCTGGAAGACGGGACCTTTGGTGATGCATTTGGTGTCGTACGCCTTAATACTGAAAAGAGAAAAGGACAACACTATTCTTTAAAAGAAGCTCTAAAGCACCCCGGAGACGATAGTTTACATAAATTTACTAACTGATTTTTACATCAATTTTTTTGGATGCAACTGATGATTGTTAATTGAGATTCACAATGACAAGAATACGATTTTTTTTTAATGTGAATTCCACACAAGTATCAACTGCTCCCATCAAAGAGAAGAATTTAAGGAATCCTATAGTATTTATAAACAAAGGGTTTTAACATGGTTAATCACAGGAGACCAGATTTGTCCCAGCTCACACAGGTCTCATATAAATCGCTGTAACTTCCCTACTATCATAGTGATTGTAAAGCGGAAATATTTTGACCATCTAAGAAATACGCTAAATTTCTGAAGGGTTAAAGAACCAACATTAAAACAAAAAACCAACTGTCGGGACATTAATGCGTTAAATGAAAGTAACCTTCTTAAATGAACACCAGGCGGCAGGGCTTCGGGCTCTATTATGATGGGGAAGGAGCGCGCCATGTTCATCATGTCCAGGCAGGTGGGGGATTTTCTTTTTTTTGCAAATGAAAGTACATATATATATATAAAGTATTTTTAATGCAAATGAAAGTAACCTTGTAAAGTGAGCACCAGGCGGCAAGGCTTCGGGTTCTATTCTGATGGGGAAGGAGCGCGCCATGTTCATCATGTCCAGGTAGGTGGGGATTTTCACCCAGGGGGCATTGCAGGTCAGGGTCAGCTTCAGGTTGAAGTTTATCTTTAGCGGGTTCTGCAAAATGCCTGCAAAATTAAATAATAATTCATTCACTATGGAAACAAATTAGAAAACCAAACAGAAAAGAAAGAGGAAAATTGGTGCTGCAGAGATTTGAACTTAGAATCACTGCTTGCCGGGCGGATACGTTACCGATTTGAACTATTTTTCTACTCCATTACTCCGTTTTTTCCTTGAGAGGCATCAATATTTATTTTTTAAGCTTTTGGAAATTTCAAAATTTGCAATAACCTAAAAATTATAAACAGATAAAGCTGTGCAAATTTCATGACGAGTTTATATCGCTTCAGCCACACAGTTTTCGTGGTTGTTAAGATGTGTCAATCTCAGTCAAAATTTAAAAAAAGATTTGGATTGAAATCATAAACAAAAATAAATACCTTCAGGATTCTCAAAATCTCTAGCGAAGAAAGGTTCTACGGTGACGTTGATGTCTCTCGGCTTGTCCTGCATCTTCCCCCTCAGGTGGACCCCCTTGTTATTGTTGGTCCCGCAGGACACGGAGAACCACACGTCCCTCTCAACTGCCTCCGAGTTCTCGCTCAGCACCTTGTACGCACTCTCGACATTGAGCAGTCCACAGCCCTGGGCGAAGGGTTCCACGTCTGGCAGATGGGTGGCGGAAGTCTCCAAGGAGCGCTTGACACTGTACGGGGAGTATTGGAGCTTGTTTTTTTTCATTCCGGATAAGAGGATACCTGGAAATAAAGGTAAAGCATTAAAATAAAGGAAAACATATTGCAAAGATTCAAAATAATTTCTATATGCACCTTTATCGTAAACCTGCAACTCAAAGGAGTGTTAGGAGGCCTAAGTTTAGGTGGCTGGGTCAAATGGAAGACAATAGCATAGCCTTAGAGGGTATCTTCAGAGAACCGGCAGACGTGGAGGCATTTCATGGAGGAGAGATTTTCCTAGTATTGTAAGGCCCTTCTTGCGCAGCGATACGCAAATATCTGATACTCACGTCACAATCAACTTGTCTCGCACAGTCCATGCCAATCCACATCACTAATGAAATCACGTGACCTGCGTCGCCACCAAACATTGTTTAATTCTATTTCATTCCCTCTCATCCAAACAGTTGCTGTCTCTGTCATTTTTATATCTTGTCATTCTTTGTCGACTGTCTTGCTACTAGCATTAATCTAAAGCACACAAAATTGTTAAAAAATGCATTGTTACAAAATGTATTGTTACAAAATGAATTGTTACAAAATGCATTGTAACAAAATGCATTGTAACAAAATGTCTGAAACGAGTGACACCATGTTTAAAATCTCAATGGAGCGAGTTGTAACAACATCGCCCAGCTGGTCCCGGGAGACTGGCTTGGCTGACGAAATGTCGACAACGTGTGCAAATGTGACATTTACACATTGACTATAAGACGTTGCACTTACTAAAATAATGAATTTTTAGGCAGAGAAAGAGTTGAACCGGGTGACTATATATTATATATTTAAAAAATTCTAATTTAGAAATCCTGTGGCTCTCCATGGAGTGCAGAATAAGTAAATGGGGGCTATTGAAGTGGGGAGTAAAAGATGTGTAAATAAAATAAAAGGATTGAGGACAATGATGAATGAGATGAAAGTTAACCCACCAACAGCCCCCGCAACGTGCGGAGCGCTCATACTCGTGCCGTTCATTAGCTGCGTGCCGCGTAACGTAAAGTGCGCCACTGATGTGACGGCCCCGCCGGGCGCGCAGATGCAAACACCGGCGGCACCGTCCGCACAGGGCCCGCGCGAGCTCCACGTGAAAGCGGTGCCTGCGAGCTGCTTGCGCATGGAGTAAGCAGACGACATCATGTCGGGGGACACGTACGCTCCCACACCTGCAAAAATAATCATTGATTTTAGTCCTAATGTTCATTGATGGTCTTGTACTGTGCTTATTTATAAGGTGATAATAATATATGTCGTAATGGGATGTTGAGGTCATTCAGCTAATTGATGGCATCAGGAGTCATTTGATTCAATGTCTCCGAAAACTGGTGAGACGGACATTCATCCGCGATATGTTCTGTGTATGTCTCTACATTTACACAATTCCGAATCCTTCAGGCCCCATTTGAGCTTCACACATACAGGGTGTAACAGCACATACCGAAGGATTTTAACCAGTGATTGATTCCTGAGCGTATTTGGAGTACAAAAAGTAGGATGTCATTTTGCTGTCTGTTAATATTTTTCTATTAAAAATAAAAAAATATATTTTTCAATTACACTTCTTCACTGATCACACTCCTAAATGTTGGGATGACGTGATACTCGAGCTGTTTCGTGTATTACTGTGCTGCTGGAACGAGACGGAGTGCTTATCACGTGACCCACTTGGCTTTTTACCTGACTACTAAGTTGTGACGTGTGATTGAAAAATATTTTTATTGTTTTTAATAGAAAAAAAATATCATCAGGCAGCAAAATGACATATACATTTTTACTCCAAATATGCTCAAGAATAGTTGGTTACATATGCCCTGGGTGCACAGTAACCTTGTGTGCACTTGATGCAATTTAGTGAAGTACACATTGTCCAAAATTTTTGTCTTTAGTTGCAATATATCTACATATGTCTGATGAATTTAGTTTTATGTGAATTAAGTATACTACAGTTGTTGAGAAAAAGAAACACAAAACAATTAGTTACCTATGAGGTTGGGCTGTGATATGTCGGGTGGCGACCCCACGGTGCTGAGGGCGGGCCCGTGGTTCCCTGCCGACACCACCCAGGCCACTCCGTAGTTGTTCACCACCTGGTTCATTATATCTCCCAGACGCCTGGTTAACAAAAATACACACTTACTTGTGCTAGCGAATACATCAGCATTGGTTGCCGAAGAAAAAAATTTCATATGTAGAGCATTGACGTTCTTTCTGAACAATCACAAGAGACCATGCCCGTCCTTTTTGGGTAGAGGTGAAAGTCATTGTGTAAATTGTTCCCATGAAATATAAACTCTCTTTATTTATTTAAGGAACAAAACAGTCTTAGTAATATAATATACATAAGAGGATGACAAAAAAACAGACCAATTATTAATGTTCACAGATAGTTATTTAGAAACAAAACTAACTGAATGTAATAAAAAAAGGAACTGAATGTAAGTATTGTTATAAAGTTTAATATGTAGAACTCCACTTTATTTTTTTTTTTTAAATATTCAATAATATTATTATTCAATTTATAAAACAGTTTATTTATAAACAAGTTCTGCTATATAATTATTATTACGCGTTTCGCCTTCTGAAGGCATTTTCAAACTGTGGTTATACCACTTACAGATGATGCATTTATATTATTTCTAGATAGGTGCTTATGATCATGTAAGCCTTAATAATTAATTCGGAGTAAAATGACCGAAATTTAATTTAAAAAGGTAATTTTTAAATTTAAAAATTACCCTTTTAGAGTTTCACCAATTAATGAATTATTTAAATTTGACTAAAGGTCGTTATTCCAATCATTATGAGTTATTCCCAAATGATGACTCCTGGATTTATTTTACAGCATAATTAAGTATTTGAAATTGGCTTAAACTTTAATTACATAGCAGAACTTGTTTATAAATAAACTGTTTTTATAAATTGAATAATAATATTATTAAATATATAAAAATAAATAAACTCTCTCTATTAGATCTACGTCCTTCGCAAAATATGGACTGAATTCTAAATATATAGTCATAATTTATTGAAGTGAGATAGATTTTTAACAAAATATGGATACTATTGATATTTGTGACAATATTGAAAAAATAGCTTTAACCCAGGTAAAATATATTTTTTTAAATGTATGTATCATTAATCTCACCCTGCGTTGGACCAATGAGCATGCTCCCCGTAGCTCATGTTGATGACATCGATCTTGTTGGTGGCGGCCATCTCCATGACTTTGATGCACGCCCTGACGATGGCCGTGCCGGTCTCCATGGAGCCGAGGCGGCTGTCCCCTATGGTCAGTGAAACGATCTTGGCTCCCGGCGCCACGCCATTCTTCAGCGGCTCGTCAGGGAAGTATGCGGATGCTATGGAGGCCACGTGAGTTCCGTGACTAGCTGATAAGGTGATAAGAAATAATCAATGAACTCTAGAATATTATCAGACTCATTCTTAATACGCAAGCCCAACTTAAGAATCTAAGAACCTATTTTGTATCAAATATAAAACATGTTCTTAGGTTTTCGGATTAGGTTTTTTTTAGCTAGATATTATACAAATATATATTTTTTTTTTACATTAGCTCCACACAGGAGGACCTGAGGAAAATAACTTACCTCGGGGCCTTTGTCATCTTTGGGGATGCTGTGTGGAGGGTTTTTTAGGGAAAGGGTGGAGAGGAAGTTCTGGGAAGGAAAAGGGTCACATCTGCCCTGATAATGGGCACTGTAACGCTGTCCGAAACGTTGGCTAAAGAAGGAGGTAGCGAAACACGGCATAATACCCCAAAAAAAAAATAACGAAAAAACTTACCACAAACATTTTTAATCAAAATGTGGAGAAATTCAAAAAAATTCAAAATTCTAAAATCACAGTCCCTTTTTGGAATTTGCAAAAAAAATTGTCTTTCGCAAGAAAATTACTTTTTCCTCATCCATACAATAAAAAAATGGAAGTTTGCTTTAAATTCCCAAAAATTAACAATAAAAAACTGACATTTTACCACATTGCTTGCACATTTAAAAACTTTAATTTCTTTGATACATTTACCAAAACATTCATTAGACATTTATGTTATAAAAAAACAACATTTGTAAGAAATTCTTATAAAATTAAATTCTTATGTATATTTTTTTAGTATGTTTAGAGTATTGAGCTCATGACTATGTACCTTATTCTGTATATTTAAAGGTACTTGTACTGTAAATAAATAAATGTACAAATAAATTACACTCGTTCCATTCACATTCATGCATCTTCGCATACTATGTTCTACTTCATAATACTCTTCTATCATACTGACTCGATTGCATCAATGTATGTTTTGTTTCTCTTGATCATGCTTCATATTTATTTTATCAGGTTCTACCACACATAATAATATTTAAAAAAAAAAACAACAAATTGAGGTGAAACTCACAGCACATCCCGACGACCTCCATCAGATTGCCATTGTTGTGCACGTTGATGCTGACCGTCATCTGGTCCAGCTCCGTGAGGTGGCTGTGCTCGTGTGTCTTACTGTACTCCCCCAGGAAAACTCCCTCCGAGAGGTTGCCCTCTTCTGATGTGTCGATGCAGGCCCTAAAGACAGAATAATACAAACATACAGATATCATCGGTGCTGGAACCCTCGGAGTCTCGGCCGTCCCTTCCACTTCTGCCAATCTCCATCAATAAAAGAAATAATCTATCATCGGATGGAATTATTCCTTGAGGTAGAATCAATCTCAAATCCTTCTGTTAACCTTTTTACAACAATGTCATAAAAGAATTTGCAATACCCGTGGACGGGCAGATTTTTCGCAATTTATAAATCTCATTTTAATTGAATATAGTGTCACTTAAAAAATATTCAAAAACGTAGGTGTAATCTAAACAGTTCAAATATAAAAAATCAAATCCAACAATAAAACATTTCGTTATCTAAACAATTATAATAACGTAATAGCATCGTGTTTAGATAACGCTCGTCTTTTAGGCACGCGATCGGTTGGCATGTATATGTCGCAGGCCAATCGTAAAATCAGGCAAATCATGATGCTCCTCAGGCACATCACATGCCATTTCACGATGTGGCAGATCATGATGTGGCTAGGCGCATCACGCCTGATTTTTACGATCGGCCTACGACATATACATGACGCTCGTCTCATATAGGTTTATAAATAAATAGACTAGCACAAAAAATAAATAATCCTCAATTGGTACGGCTCTCATGGTTCTGACATATGTGTCATAAATGAGTATTCTCATTTCCACTTCCATCCACGAATCCAGTAGCATGCTCACAAATCAACAACCGGTTGATTTTGGCGATACTTTAGTGCCGCCGGTTTTATACTATGTACACATGTGTCATAAATGAGTATTCTCATTCCACTTCCATCCGCAAATCCAGTAGCATGCTCACAAATCAACAACCGGTTGATTTTGGCGATACTTTAGTGCCGCCGGTTTTATACTATGTACACATGTGTCATAAATGAGTATACTCATTTCCACTCCATCCGCAAATCCAGTAGCATGCTCACAAATCAACAACCGGTTGATTTTGGCGATACTTGTGCCGCCGGTTTCATGCCATGTAATGGTTAAATCTCACTTGTTTCTATTATTTATGATAGAATCTTTCATGAGTTGAAACTATCCCACCACAATTAAATTCTTTATTTTTTTTTTACATTAACTGCACACAAGAGGCCCTGAGAAAAATAATTTCCCTCAGAGCCTTTGTCATCTGAGATCATCTATGTCATCTGTGTGGAGGGTCTTTTTAAGGAGAGGAAGGAATGAACATTGGTCTTGAACTACCTACTACTGAACTAACTTCCTACCTTCGTTGTAGGAAGTAGGAAGTAGGAAACACAAAGGCTGGCAAATCGTTCCACAGCCGAGCTGTTGAACTCAAGAACAATATGACAAATGTCAACCGTGTACATATGTTTCCCGACTACGCACCGGTGCCGAGGAGATCAATGACACGAGTTCCTCGGGGCATCTTCCATTGAAATACCGGTAGAACAAGGATAGCATTCCCACCCGATGCCTGTGCTTTAAAGATTGCAATCCATTTGTTAATATGGGAGATTCCATCAAACAGACCGCCCGTTTCTGCAGTTTCAGAGTCGAGGGTTTCTTCAGGTATTTTGGAGCTCCAGACCAGAGGTGGCTGCCAAATTCAACCGTGGGGGGCACTTGCAATTTGTACAGGGTTAGCTCTTGTGTACTATTAAAGTATCTGCGGGCCCTGTACAGTACGCCCAGTTTTTGGGAAGCTAATTGAACTCTGGCTTCGGTGGAGCCCCCATACCTGAGCTGGTGACTTATTGTTATTACCACGATTATGAAAAAATAATAATAATAAATGTTATGCTAATTACCTCCATACGGTGCCATCATGGAAAAGCACACAATCATAAGAGGGTCCGACATCATTAAATTTACTTTCTAATGCAGTTAAAATTTCCACACGCACTTCTAACTCTTCCTTAAACAGCTTGTTGTCGTAGGATAATGGAGTAGTAGCTAGAAAAATACAAATATAACTGTAAATAAGATAAGAAGGATACATTAATCAAAACATTTCTACATCATCATATCACTTACCAAATGACAAAGAAGTTCTACAGAACTGAGGTTTTTTTTTTCGCTATCAGCTGCTTATCTAAATATGTACACAGCAGTTTTGTTTGACAATGGCGCTAATTTCAATGTTGCAATTGTCTGCAGTCCTGGCTTTTGCAAATTCTTGATCTTGGCTGATTCAAGGTGTTCACCCTCTCAAATGCCAGCCGTATTTCGAAAAACCGCTTGAAAATTACCCTTCTGATTTTTGATGAAATATCCACATAAAACAAGGGAATTGTTTTTTTTTGCGATTGTTTTCTGTTTACCAGATAATGTATCTTATTATTCATATATATTGCGTGATAATATTGTAAGAGGTTTTTCAGAATAGCTAACTAGCTAAAAAAATATTAAAAAATCTCCCATTTTGGTAATACACAAAAAATATAATGACACAAATATAAACTGTGTTTATTATTTCTACACATATCTAAATACCTACTCAACATGAAAAAATACAATGCAAAGGAGTTTGCAAAGAAATAAAGACCTTTATAAGCATTTCAAAACATAAAACATCGTATTTTTAACTTTTGACAGTTGGAAAAGTCGATGTGCTAGTCATAGATAATGCATTTAAAAATATTCTTGTGTTTCTATATGAATGAAACCATTGGCTACATCAAGAATACTATCGGCGCAAGCGATTCTGACCTTGTCCTTCATACAGTTTCTTTATACATAAGGGTTAAAATCGCATTTAAAATTTAAAAAATTCCGCATGCGCCAGCGCACATCCGGCAAATGAGAGGTTAACGGGGACCATACAGATTTTTAAAAAAAACCAGCACAAGTAGTCGATTTGATTATAATTCAAATGTGACAGAGATTGAAATAAACCAACCGAGAGGGTTTAAAATAGAAAATATGTTTATCATAAATTTGAAGGGTTCCATTCTTACTGTGCTTAGCTTCAAACTCTTGCAGTTCGCGGGCAGCGGCAGCCAGGGCAGTCTTGTGTTTGGGGTCCCACAGGAACTCCTTCCGGTGCTCCTGGACTCTCTCCTTCAGCTTGTCGGGGTACAGGATGTACGGCTGCACCACCCCTATCCTCCATTCGCCACTCGGGTTCTGCCATGTGGTCGGGACCTGCAAACCGATAGAAACTTGTAGGAAAGGTACTTGTACGGTAGTTACTCACTAAAGTTAGTTTTTCCTTTAGTGAGTAACTACCGTAGATAATCAATTAATTCACTAGCCACAATAATTTCTTAATGCTGGCAACACCAAGCAGCGAACTCCATGCAACATGATTCCCTCTCGGCTTTCCAAAATTCTAATGCATCTTTTGTAATTATCCAAATTTATAGGTACATTTGAAAAATAAAAGATATAATAGATATAGATATAGATAGATAATAAATTTGTAAAGATCTTTCTGAGTTTATGTAACGTACAATACTCTCCTTTACATATTTGGTGACCCAGACATATCGACCCATAAAAGGCAGAACAGCGTAACCGCCGAAAAGTAAATTGTTCAGGAGAAGGTTTTTTTTAAATAACTTTCTTCGTTGATTCCAAAAAGAATTTTGGTTAATAAGGATTATTAATCTTTGGTTGCCGCCTATATAACGCTGATAAAACAAATATCTAAATGCCTTCAGTTTTTGAGATAGTGGCGGTAACGCTGTTTTGCCTATGACCCTGACAGATTTTTTCCTTAGGAAATGTCACATACGCTGTTTGGACCACAACATTATTTTTGAAATATTTATCACGAAATCAAGATAGATAAACAAATAACTAAATAAAATGGTTACATGTCAGTTGATCCTAAAGTTCGCTAAATACAATGATTTGCAAGTAAGTATGCAAAGAGGATATACGGCCGTATAACCAAAGTCGATATACTTGTATCTAAAGGCATCTTGATTGAAAATCCGCTGTAAAAATATTTTTACAAAAAATAATTTCGACTCTCCGAAGGTGCATGCGGTAATGACAAAATACGACATACTTATACGTGTAGTTGGCTTAGCAAAAAACCGCTGTACAACATTTTAAATCTGAATACAACACCAGAGGCCCAACTTCTCCCAACCGTCTGGAGCCAGTGAGACTATGGCCTCCCCAATGTTAGTATGTTATGAGGCTGAAGGTAGTGAGGAGGGGAAGGAGATACGGAAAATGTACCTGGCTATTCAGATCTAGTTACCAACAACGCTAAAGCAATTTCAAGTAATAAATCTAATACCTACACACCACACCAGCGTGGAAAAACAAAAAAATCATAAATAACTTTTTATCCGAAAACAACACAAATATTTTTTATCCCAACTGCTCTTAGCCGTCTGGAGTAAGTGAGACTATGGGATCCCCAATTTTAGTATGTTCTGAGGCTGAAGGTAGTGGGGAGGGGAAGGGGATGCGGAAAATGTACCTGGCTATTCAGGGGGCCTACTCTCTATCTTTCGGTTTCACAAACCAGCACGTTTGTGGTTTAACCTTCAGTAGCGGGTGCTGTCAACTAAGCGGAAACGGTCTGTAATTACTGTAAATATACTAAAAATAGAGTTCATCTTTTAGGTATTCCTCCGCAATACATTTATATGTTGGATTAAACAATAACAACACATACATATTTACTGAGAGTACGGTACTGAAGCGCGAGTTTTAGCACGATAGGAGGAGGGTTAATATGCGTTTGTGACGTAGCTAAACCTGCCGTACGGACGTTGTGAAAGATAGAGACTAGGCCCCCAGATCTGGTTACCAAACACGGCTGAAGAAATTTCAGGTAATAAGTCTAATACCTACACACCACACACCAGCGTACAAATACCAAAAAATCATATAATATAACTTTTTTTATCCAAATACAACACAAGAGTCCCAACCGTCTGGAACCAGTGAGACTATGGCATCCCCAATTTTATTATGTTATGAGGCTGAAGTTAGTGGAGAGGGGAAGGAGCTATGGAAAATGTACTTGAGTATTCAGATCTAGTCACCAAATACGGCTAAATACGGGTACATTTTCCACAACTCCTTCTCCTCCTCACTACCTTTAGCCTCACAAAATACTTAAATTGGGGATGGCATGGTCTCACTGGCTCCAGACGGTTGAGAGAAGTTGGGCCTCTTGCGTAGTATTCGGATAAAAAGTTATATTGTATATTATTTTGTTATTTTGCGCTGGCGTATAGTGTATAATTAGACTTATTACTTGAAATGGCTTTAGCCGTGTTTGGTGAATAGATCTGAACAGCAAGTTACATTTTTCACACCCCTTCCCCTCCCCAATACCTTCAGCCTCACAACATACCAACATTTTTATAACCATAGTTTCACTGGCTCCAGACGGTTGGGAAAAATGCAATAATTTAAGGAGGTAAATGTTAAGGAGGCTAAAAGTCTTGCAGTTTTTCGTAGATTATGTATCAATGTTGTGAAGTTCAAATTTTAATATTATAATAGTTTAAGATTAGATTATATTAGATATAAAATGTTAAGTTTTATAGCTAAACAAACGCAAACCGACTAAACTGAAACATTCTCGACCGACAGCGTAGACAGCGTAACCGACCATAGTCGCTTACGCTAAAAACTACAGCTTCAAAAAAAGTGTCAGGCGTATAAGATAGAGCTGCAATATTTTTTTCACTGATGTATTAGGCTGCACTGAACAGTTTTCGTTAAAAATCGTAATTTGACAAAAATGTCATTTACGCTGTTCTGCCTATTATGGGTCGATATAACATCAAGCTGATTCACGAAAGGTACGCAGAAAGGAAGAATTCTGCCTTGGCCCACGCTCCTTATTCCATTCACATTCATAAATACTGTTATTCAACTCTTTACATGACCTGACTCAAGTTTTTGATTCAGCTGATCGAGCCATGTCTTCCTTGTGCGTTCCCGAATGGAAAGAATATAATATACAATAACCTGTAAAGCACCCTTGAGGTGTTTCAGAGGCGCTACATAAAGTGAACCAATTATTATTAGACATTATATTACGTCGCCCAAATACATAATAAATATGGAAGAAATAATATGACCTCTCGTCGTCTTTTGGCATTTAAATAAATATATGTTTTAAATCTGACAAGTTCAAAATAGTTGTGTTAATGTAGAAATTTCAGACAAAAAAATTGTGCAAATTTCATTCACCGTTCGATGGGTAGGTTTTGTTGGTTAAAACACACACATTTCTGATTTCTACTAAACTTCACAATTATTTTTAAATTACACAAAGCACTTTAGGAAGTCATGCATGTAAATAATATTAGGGTGAGTTGGGGTAAATCCGGATTTGGGGGAAGATCGAAAAACTCGATTTTTGCGGTATCGTGGCAACCTATAAAATGCGCAAATACCTCTAGAGGAGCGCTATTTCATTACGCATCGCACCCCTTTCGGTCGGTTCTAAGAAGCTAAAGTGTTAGGTTGTGAGGTGCGTTTTTTAAACAGGTGAAATTTCGCGGAAAATTGTGAGATAATCGATATTACCCCCGTCATAAATATCTACGGATCCAGGTAAGCTATTGAATTGATTTTAAATTCATTGCGTATTTTTTTTAGATAAAATATAATTTAGAAAGGTTCCAGTGCCTAATCTGCTTCGGTTTCGGCTGTAGCTTTCTTTCCGATCTTCCCCCTCGAAAAATTTCCCGGGGGAAGATCGGAATATGACTCTTCTGATCTTACCCCTTTTGCGGTTTCCATACAAATAGCCACGTATTCCCAAACTAAGAGGTTCGTGCGGGCGCATTTGTGGTGGTGGGGTGCTTAGTGCAGGAACAGCGCTGTGCCGGGCGGACACCGCTGTTCCCGTACTTATGCGATAAACGCGAGTATCGATTACAAACCAAGATCATTCATATATGACTGTTTATATAAATGATTTAATAGTTAAAAGTTTTAAAAATGTTAAGCTTTTAATTTTTTCAAGGTTGTTAACTACTGCAGAAAAACACTGCGAGCTATATGTTATGCACAAGACGATGTTTTATCTGCTATTGATGACATAAATAAAGAAGATCACAGAAGTGTGGAATATCAGTTTCTACTCTACATGATCGCATTAAAGGGAAAACAGTTTCAAAGAGTGATACTCTTGGAAGACCAAATTATTTATTTTGTTCTGATGTATATATAAAATGTATATACAAGTTACATGTATACGTTATAAGTATAAACACCACACAAATATATATAAATACAGTAGAACCCCGTTAATTCGAAATCCACGAGACATAAAAAATAAAATTAACGAATTCCCACGTATCTAATTCGAAATGTGAAAAAAGAGTTTCTCGGCCCCAAATTCAAATTCGGGTAAGTTCTTGGGAATTAATTTGTAATAATACGACTTATTCCCGTGTAAGTCAAATTTTCACAGTCGTTTTAGCGCCGCGGTTGGCCCCATATTCGAAGTAAATTCATAAAAATACGTATTTTCCGAGTAAATCAAATTTTCATGGTCGAAAACCGTCGTGGCCGTTCTATTAAACTTATAAAAATGTGAAATACTACCGCTTAAAATGAATTTTCACAGCCTATTTCCGACGCAGCCGGCCCTTTGAATTACTCGAAGTAAATTCGTAAAAATACGATATATTTCACGTAAATCAAAATTTTGCAACCGAATTCCGTCGCGGCCGGCCCTCTAAATGCAGATACCTATTCGAAATAAATTCATAAAAATATGGTAGGTATTTTCCCGCGTAAACCGAAATTTTGCGGCCGATTTCTGCCGCAGCCGACCATTCTAATTCAGATATTTGAAGTTTGTGAAAATACTGATAATTTCCACGTAAATCAAATTTTCGCCGCCAATTACCGCCTCGGCCGGCCTTTCAAAATTCGAATATTCCATGTAAATTTGTAAAAATACGACAAATTTCCTTGTAAATCAAAATTTCGCAGCCAATTTCCACCGTAACTAATAGCGTTAAATTAATATTTCGAAGGAAATTCGTAAAAATATGACATTCCAATGTTAACCAAATCAGATTTAGAAAATAATAATACGAATTAGGACGATGTTAACCGCGTAAATCGACATTTTACGGCGTTTAACCACCACTGTCTGTCAGATTCAAATTTACGAAATTATATATGTACCTACATATTTTTTGTTAGTGATTTATAATTTTCTACTGAGTGGGCATTTAAAAAATATATTTTTCAGATCTTGTTTCCAAAACACTTTGAGAACACTTTGCCGATCTTCCCCCTTACGCGGTAAGACCGACATACCCAAATTATAAATAGTATATTTTTGTTGTATAGGTAAACAATTAAAATGTTACACATGCTAATTTGGTAACAAAAGGTAAGAAAAAGTGACGTTTTTAGTAAATCTTACGGCTAATATGCTTAATTGAAATTTTAGAATGAATGCCGGTCTTACCCCAAAAATTTCCGATATTACCCCACATGGAAAAATAATTTACAGGAAGTTTTGATTGGCAGTTTTTGGGTGTTTTACTGTGGATAACTCGATGAATAAAAATTTACTCATATAGTTAAGAGCTTAAGGTAATATAATAAAATTAAAGACTTTGCGGGAACACCATAGATTCTTCATTAAAAAATTCCAAAGTGGACCAATGATCAAAAAAATTCATCTCATCAAAAAAGCACACGGTTTTACCCCAACTCACCCTATACCTATTTGAAAATTTTGGCAGATTGTCACAAGTTGGAGAGGGTAAATTTCTAGGAATTGGTGGCTAATTAAATTTTATATGAAAAGTGGATTAGGTAAACATTTAAACCTTTTATAGTTAAAGATATAAATGCTTATTATTTCATTCTGCTTTGAGACAGGCACACTTCACAAAACCATGACTTAGCATAAAATAATATTAAAAATTTGACAGGTCACTAATTTCGGAAATTTGCGAGTTCGCTACCGGGTGTTAGAAGAACATTTTAAATGGAAAAATTGTAGTATATAGTAAAGATACGGTAAAATAAAGTGGCATAATGAATTAGCACCGCTACCTGCAATTTACGACCCGTTATTCCAACCAGCTGTCCGTCTTTTAATTGACAAGTGGTACTCGTATCCACATCTCCACATCCGCTGCAGTCGAACCTCTCGATCACTTTAACATCCCCCAAGCTCGTAGTCTGAGAAAAAAGAACGTAACATTAATTTACTTGCACAAATTCTTTGTTTCAGGAAAAATAATATCAAAACACATAGCGGAGTGACAAGTCATTTTTTGCAATTTTCGTTTTTCGTACCTGTAAGCCTGCAGCGGCCGGATCGACTCCGGAATCGAAGATAGCGATGGTGACATCTCTGCCGTCATATTCGGGGTACTTTTGTAAGAATGATTCTACCCCGGTAATTTTCTTTGGCATTAAACCCCCGAGAGGGAACTCGGTTTCGATCACACCCTCCGCCATATTTTTGGATAAACACAGCTGATCACCCCAACACCCTCTGGTGGAAAAATACCGAACTTCTCGTTGACAAGAAGAACCTGTCGTCCAGTTCGATTTCCCGATTTCTGTGTTGTGAATTATTTGAAGTTTGTCTTCAGACTTCACTTGGGATAGCATATTATTACCAGTCCATCTTGGTGAAATATAAAACCTCACAATGTGGTTTGAGATTCTGCCCAGTTTCACCATTTGTGTGGTTGCCCTGTCTCTTCCAGGATACGGGCTATACTTTGCCCACAAACATTGGTTGGGAACTGTAAGTTTTAAAAATTATATTTCCTATTAATTCTCAAACGTTTATATCCATTTATTATTTCACTACAATCTTCATCTTATTTGCACAATCGGTAGTGTGCAGCGTACATTTTCTATGAAGTTGAACATTATATAAGAAGATAACCTCAAATTTTTTGACACTGTATGTACCTTTCTAGAGGAATAGAGTAAATAATTATTTGTTTATTTGGGAAACCAACAGTTATAATAAAGTACGTACATTCACTAGCTAACCAAGTGTAGGTTTCCTCTTAGGTAAATGTAGAGATTTGAAATAAAATAAAATAAAAGTTACAAAATTTAATACTAGAATGGAATTGGGAGGAGGTTGGAGGGTTTTTTTTATCTAGTTGGACAACAAATTTATTCCAAACAAATATAAGTTTAGAATACTGTATATTTATTAAAAATTTCGGCAATTATTTATCAAACCGCTGCACTTTTGGACACATAATGGAAATTACACTTTGTTTCAACAATTACTACAAGAAACTATATAACATGCTCAAAATAGGTTATTAGGTTCTTAGTTTGGGTTAAAGTAACGTAAAGTAAAGTAATTTACATTGAAACGAAACTTTCAAATGACGATCCATACAAAAAATTCAAAATGGCAGCAAAGGTATTGTTTTATAAATGGAATTTTAATGCATCTTTTACCATCTCTTCCGATGTAAATAGTTGTTTCTTATAATAGTTAAGTGAAAAAAAGTTTAATTTCCATAATTTGACCTTATCAACCCTCCGCAAGGCGCAATGTAAATCCTAACACGATCGGGCGCAATTCACCTGTGAGATTATATCATAGAACAGATCAAAATAGATTTTAGGATAGCTACCAAAATTATAAAGATTCGAAAATTTGTCTACGAAGCTAGGAGTGCAGCAATAATTAACTAACCATAATTTGTCTACGAAGCTAGGAGTGCAGCAATAATTAACTAACCATAATTTTGTCTTGATTCTAGCCTTACAAGAGGTGCTTGATCGACAGATGGAACCGATATAATTATCAGCGCGACGAGAGGCTGGGAAACGGAAATGCATATAATTTGCGCGTAAGTTATAATGGTTTATTATGATGAACTCTTTGGGTATTTTTCAGAAATAGTTTTGTAGAAATTATTAATTTTTTATTCTTTTAAGCCCACCAAACAATCTAGCTAAGTCCTGCATCATTGCATTGCATAGGCAACATTTTTTTTCATTAAATTGATGTTAGTGGGAGTTTTTCAAATATTGTCAGGTTATTCAGTTCATGCTGTTGGTAACAGAGATAACCATCGGGAACATAGAAACTAATTCTCTCCATGACAGCCGAGTTTTCGAACCATCCACGAATCAGTCTAAAGAAATGTGTTACAATGAGCACATCCTTTCTGACCAGTAGATGGTTCATACCGAGCATGCCCAAGAGAAAGTTGATAGGTTAGAGCCATACTGTGTGTATTATTATCTATAATAATGGATCATAGGGCTTTTTGCCAATTTTTTAAGGCATTTTATTTAGAGGTAGTACTCTACCAAGCGACCCGTGGAGGTTTAGTTTTAAAACTACGAAATCGTAAACACTAAAATTGAATTGTTTTTGGCCTGCCACTTTTTTTTTTAAAAGATAGACACATTTCCGGGTTACAAATAACCTGACAATATTTGAAAATCTCCTACTACCACCACAGTAAGTGGAAAATGTTGCTTGTGTCGTGATGGAGGACTTAGCCAACCAAGGAATCGAACAGGTTTAAAAATTTTGATTACTTAGAAATATTATAATTAAATACTGCGAGTAGAAGACGTCTTGACCTTTGCTACAATCAAGCATTTTTTTAACAAGTCTTTTTATAAACCCAGCATCAGACCTATAAAAAATGCTTTGTACCGCAAAATCTACTTACAAACCCCGTTTCTTTTATGATCGGAAAATATTTTAATGTTTGTGCATAAATCAAAACAGGCGGCTGGTGTTAAGCGGGAATTTCAACCTTATCGCCCATCTGCGAAAGGAGTGCATCATTTTACCTGATTCCAAATGTTGAACTTTGATTTTGAAATTAAATCAAAAAATCATTTATCTTCCAACTTACCTTCTTTTTATATTGTATATATTGTCGTTGTAAGCAGGAGTGTTACGGATAATTAATTATTAATTCAGACATCCAGGTTTTTCAGTGAAGCACTGAAAACCCGCATCGGCAGATGTCAAAATTTTGCATCCGAACAATCCTAATCTGGATCTGGATATTCGCATCCGCAAATGCGGAATATTTGCATCAATTCAGACATCTTCATCCGCATTCGCAGATGTGAACCTCTACTAGTCTGCATCCGCGAATGTCAAAATTTTTGCATCCATAAGGGGCCATCCATAAATTACACAATTTCACGATTTTTTTACTCCCCCCCCCCCCCCCCCCCCCCCTGTCACATTTGTGAGACCCCCCCTCCCTCTAGCGTGACATCACACACGTTTTGCAATTTTACATGTAAAAGTAAATAAAAATAGCTGGTAATAACGGAGGGGGGGGAGATGTCATCTGTTAAGCCTAACTGCATGTGACGTCACAAAGCTGATGACCCCCGTACGCCTTATCACACAATGTCACACTTCTCTACATCCCTCCTCCCCCTTAAGGTGTGATGTAATTTATAGATGGCCCCTATAAACCCTGGTTGTAAGTCCAATACCGTGGAAGAACCATTTGTAAAAATGTTTAGGAGAGACGAAAACTATCCCGGGATACACGCACTTTTGCTTGCTTATGTACTGGGAATGGTTCATTCCGCCTGTCTCGACACAGGTATATCCTAGTGAGAAAGGCATCGAAAAACCCAATGTAAACATATTTTATCATCATCATCAGTTTATTAATACGTGAAACAAAATCTTTGTACCCCTTTTTACGAAAATTGCGCTGACGGAGGAGTATGAAATTTCGCACACTTGTAGTTTATATAGAGAAGGAGCGCAGAATGCTAAAAATTATTTTAAATTATGCATAAAAAATACAATAAATCAATAAAAAAAATATTACAATTATGATTGAATTTCGACCATTGGGCGACCACTAGTATAGATAAATAAATAAAAAAAGTATTGAATTTAACAGAGAACAAGCAGTCTATTGGCCAATTTCAAAATGTGAAAGCACCAATCAATGTGGCTTGAGCCGTTAAACTGAGAGTGCCAAAACAATGTATTTAGAAATTATTGGCTCGTGTACACAGTATTGAATTTCCATGGACAATATACTTTATATTTTTATGAGAAATAAAGAGCAATTTTGTAATCTGTCGTGAAATGTGAATGAATAAACAAACTTTAAACAGTAATTTATTCTGCCTAGTTGATCTATCGGTATCGTTACATTAATCTAAAGAATTACTATCCTTGATTATTGATTTTTACTTAAATAAAGTATTTTTTCTTTCTTTTCAGGGTTTGGAAAGCATCCCAGATAAATAAAATAATCTTATCTATGGTTATTAATCTATTATCTTGCAATTCACATTGAATTTCCAATGGTGTACTATGTAGAAAAATGTTGTATAAATTATTAAAATAAACCAACCTTCATCTTTCATAATTTGTTTACTGTTTATAATTATTATATTTATTTATTTGGCCCATTTCAATATACCACTACATAGAATTCAAAATTTAGGCAATATGTATTCGCACATAGACGTATGGAATGTGTCGCTGATAAAATTTAAACACGAAACAATGAAATCATTTATCCATAATTCAAGTACTCACTAAGGAAGTTCTTAAAATACATTTAAATAAATAAATAAATTTATATTTATAACATATCTCTACGTATCGTATCGTATTAACCCATTGGCCACAAACCCCCGCAGCTCGCTGGGTGTGCAACTCAGGTACTTAACCACAAACCCCGGCGAGCCGCCGGCCTAGAGTAGCTCCGCCAAAAAACGATAAACCAGCACGACAGTAACTTTTTGAAAAAAAAATTTAAATGCCGAACGCTCTGTAGGTAATTTATCATTCATTTCGTTGAATAGGCAATAATATGTTTGTTATGTTTTTTCTCTGATATTTGTGTTCCAAGTTTTGTATGCAGCCAGCCGCCATTTAATTTCTTCAAAATTGCGAGTGGTTCTAGGCTTTTGGCAGTGACCCTGCACGTCCCTGATTGCTTTGGGGACTATCATACCAAATTATTTTATTAGTATTTAGTATACATGTAAGTAAAAATCAAAAATTATTAATGTTCGATTTATGAATATTATGTTTTTTTGTAACTTTACGAATAAAAATGTGAAAAAAAAACCTTCAAAAATAGACAAGGTTATATTTGTATCCTTATTTGCATGATTTTAGTATTTTTTAAATTTTTATTTTTATGTTTTTCTTTTATCTTATTCTAATATAAAAACAAATTTAAAGAAATTAATTAATTTGTATAAATAGTTCAAAAGTTACAATGGATTTAGTACATCAAGGCAGGTTTTCAATTTTTGGTACAATATTAATTCAGTGGTGAAGGCCAATTTTTTAGCTCATTAATTCTGTGGCCAATGGGTTAATGCATCTTGGTAATTAATTGTATGATTTATAGTAATTTTATAAACCAAGCAACTATTAAAAAAAAAATACATTTATTTTTTCTTTTCATCATTGTTACCTACTTACTAACATCGGTACTATCTTACAATATTCTTTTTTTTTTATATGAAATACCGCACAAGAGTCCCAACTGCTCCTGTCTGGAGCCAGTGAGACTATGACATCCCCAATTGGGGTATGTTGTGAGGCTGAAGGTTGTGGGGAGGGGAAGGAGATAGGGAAGAGGAAGGTGGGGAAGTACCTGGCTATTCAGATCTGGTCACTAAACACGGCTAAAGCCATTTCAAGCAACGTTTCAATTCTGAATGGTGGTCTTACACCAGGGCGATACTGATAGTATCTTCCACTCTGGAACGTGCCGCAAATATACTATATATTATTTTAAATGAATAAATTGTTATTATTTTGTTCACATATTTTCTTAATTTTATTGTTTCATTGGAAATAAGGTTTGTTTCCTAGCTTGTAATAAATTTTACTTATTATTTACCTTCCATTAAACATTTTCAACGTACCTCTTAAGTTAAGTTATTTTCAAATATATCATATTTAAATATAATTTTTAATTAAATGAAGACATGAGCGAAACTCAATCGAAAATCTGGAAACAGAAAAATCATACCATACTTCGACTAAGAACCACCGGGTTCGAGTCCCAGAGGTGTAAATATCTTTTTCTGATTTTTCTGTTTCCAGATTTTCGATTGAGTTTCGCTCATAATGTCTTCATTTAATTAAATATTACAGTTTGAGGTTTTACTCATAAAAAGTTAAAATAAAAAAAATAATAATATTCATCCTAGACTTGCAGAAGAGTCAATAGATGTCGCACATTAAATAAAATGGATAAAAATTTATCCAGACACCATCTAGATTGCATTTAGTTCGAGTTGAATCTTGCAATCATTCATAAAGATGGCAGCCAATAAAAATATGCGTTAAGAAAAATGAAGATAATATGGGTGGTTCTTAGTCAAAGTATGATACAGTTAAAGGTGACCGAATTGGATATCGACACCTTAGCTCAGTGGATAAGAGCACCCAACCCGGAAAGTAGGGAGGTCCTGGGTTCGAGTCCCAGAGGTGTAAATATCTTTTTCTAATTTTTCCGTTTCCAAATTTTCGATTGAGTTTCGCTCATAATGTTTTCATTTAATTAAATATTACAGTTTGAGGTTTTACTCATAAAAAGTTAAAATTAAAAAAAATACAAGCTCAATTTTGCTTTTTTTCATGTTGTTGCTATACCTTATCTATGTTATTATGTAAAAGCCGAATGGCGTTAATTTTATGAAAAAATAAATTTATCTTATTACCGTTCTGGTTCATTTTATGTTTGATAAAGATATCGGGTTTTGAAAAGTTATCTTTGCAGGTTGTAAATTTTAATACAACTATAGTTGCCAATTTTCATTAGACCTTTACTTTCTACTCCTTGACTTCAGATGGGCCAATGAAATTGATTTTCTGTTCAAGAAAAAATTTCGATATTTGAAAATGTTTGATCGACTCCACCGAAGTAAGGTAAAATTTTCCTAACCCTGAAACACATATCACACTTCTATTGGTTTGTGTATTCAGTGACTGCCACAATGTTGCACATGATTACAATAACTAACTAACTAACCATCACGCCGTTTCCCGCAGGGGTAGGCAGAGAGGACAGACCGCCAAACAACTCGATCTTGGCACACACTCCATGCTTCGTTCACATTCATACATCGTCTCATACATGCTCTTCTATTATTCTGACTCTTGACATCGCCCGACTCAAGTATCTGATTCACTTGGTCGTGCCATGTCTTCCTCGGGCGTCCCCGACTTTGTCTACCATTCACATTTGCGTCATATATTCTCCTTACACTCCTTTCCTCATTCATTCGCTCTAAATGCCCAAACTATCTGAGCGTCCCTTTCTTAATCTTACTCATAATGCTTACATCAGCCTTGCATTCTTTGCGGATCTCCACATTTCTCACACGATCATACATGGTTTTACCACACATAGGTCTCATTTTTACAGCATTCAGTCTACTTTCATCCTTTCTCTGCCAGTTCCATGCCTCACTGCCATACATCAGGGTAGGTACCAGCACTCCATTATGGACGGCTAGCTTCGCTTCTTTTGACAGATTTTTGTTGGCGCCAACGGCGTTCAGTCCTCCATTAATGGAGTTACCGGTATTTACCCGTCTTTCGATATCTCTCAGTCTTTCCATCTCTCGTAAACATACTTCCCAAATATACAAACTCATCTACCTGCTCCAAGTATTCGTCATTCACAACTATGTTGCACATTGTTTACAATTACAATAATATTCATTTAATTATTTCAATATAACATTTGGTTACAGCAATGACGTATTGCTCGTCCCACTAGGTGTGCCCATCTCACTAGCTGTGTTGAGATGGCTATTTACAGAGTGGATGTTGTTATCTATGTTTTCGTTTACGTAATATTACAAAAATAAGAGTTTGGAATAAAATCAGTATTTTTGTTTTTTTTTAGATTATACAATTCTTAATATTATACAATTCAACTTTTCTTTCATTTTTTTTTAATTATGCAATTCAAGTATGTGTAGACGATTGCAATGGTATTCATAAATACACACAGGAGGCATAATTGTAAATATGTTATGAAATACTCCTATAGATATGTTTATTGGAGGTGATCAATGCTTTTACTTTTAAGTGACCTTTTTGTTTGCGTGTTTCTAATGTCAGAAGGTAGAGAATTGAATAGTTTTGTAGCATTATATTTAAAACTCCTTTGCCCGTAATAGGTTTGACAAACTGGGATGTTAAAAGATTTTACATGTGACTCTCTTAAGGCTCTATTGCTTATTCGTTCTTCAAACATATATGCATTTTTAAATTGATGAAGCAAAATATTTTTTTAATTCAATTTTTTTGGGAACATTTAGTGTCTTAAAAATAAGATCAGTGCTCGTCCTAAACAAAGAATAACCTTCAGAATTAGTTTTTGAATCTTCGCTAAAGGCTCCAGGCAATGACGCTTCCCCAGTTGATAATACCATATTCAAGTGATGATTGTATAAGAGCCCAATAAACTCGTTTCAGTTGTTTTCTTTTTAATATATCCCTAACATTTTTAAAGAAATAGATGAGTTTCCTCAATTTCATCGTTAGGTTTGTAATATGTACATTCCATTTAAGAAGATTATCTATTTCAATACCAAGATATTTAATACTATTAACTCTACTTATAGAAGGACAGGTACATGGGATTTAGGGGGTTGCAGCTGTGCAGTTTGGGGCTTTGTTGTAAAGGTATGAGCTTATTTGATATTCGAAATGTTAAAAATTTGGTTACTTTGGTTGTCAGCAGAAGACTATCAAAACATTATTTATAACTCATTTAGCATTTACCCTTGAATACACAGCACACAAATTAATAAATATTTATTTTATTTTACAACGAATTTAAAAACATCATAATCATGAATATCCACAATGAATGGTCAAAAAAAAAATTAAATCTCTTTTTAACACAGAGGTTATCAAGGTTATTAAATTACGCACTTTTTTGATAAGATAATTTTATTTATATAGTAAAAAAAATGCTTTTTCTAAAAAATATTATGATTAATTCCTTCTGGTGTGTGCAAAACACAACCCATCGATTAAAGAAAAGAAATGTTATCAAATTCAATATTAAAGAATGCTAGAAATATAATTGGATAATTTGTAGAGAAAAATCACCTCGAGAGTTGATTTCATGTTCAATGGTCATAACTATAGGACATTCCTTTTTAAATGTCTACTTATTGTTCAAGACTCTAATTCTTGAAAATATGTAATCCCAATCAAGAAAGGCTCCGATAACATGCCTGGTGTTTTCCGCTGTGTCCTGGTACTCCTCTCTTCCGTGCAATATCCTTCTGTTGTCAAAACATAAAATTTTTCCCGCAGAGACTTTATACATCGTTGCATTCTCGTGAATAAAATTGACAAATTTCTTCATACTTTTATACCAAGGTCCCACCTGGTCTATGGGTATGTTGAAGTGACTTCCTCTCTGCGGAGTGGAGTGGTTGATTCGTACAATCTCCCCATCGGAATCCTCGCATATGACTGGAGACCTGAATAAACTGTGGAATTTGTTGTTTCCTTCCTGTCCGATATCTTCCCAATCTACCAAGGTTTGCGATAGCGCCCTGTAACACTCTTCATCGTGGATCTTGAAGTAGCGAGCTGCGTACAAGCCATCAGACAGCAAGTTGTCTCCACCCGAGCTGAGGGTTTGAGTCATACAATGGAGGAGGTTCACTCCAGGTTTGTATTCGTAGTAAGGTAAGTCCGTGTGCATCTGTAGCTTGCTGGATATGAATGCAACATTTGTTGTTCCCGGTTTGTTTTTGAGAATAAACTCTTCTCCGTAATGAGTCTTCCTTATAAATTCTACTCTATTAGCAATTTGTCTGCAAGAATCATCCCTAAATGGCGGCACGTTGGTAATTAAAGCCACACCATAGACGCTAAGCGCTTCCAGCCATTCTTTCAAAGCACTGTCCTCAGTCATAACAGAAGCAAAATCAAATCTTTTGAATAGTGGCTCAAAATCATCCTTATTCCAAGTTACTCTTTTGGGTTTGTAAGTGTCGGATAAAAAGTGTTCTCTGTTTTCCAAAGTAAAGTTTCGATCGTGCAACCAGTCCATGTTAAATACAGAAATGTGGTCATCGTTCCATTTAATAGTAACTTTTCTTTCATTTTCGTTGGTTGAAATAAATTCAGGTTGAACATCAATATCGAAAGACTTCCATTGAATAATCCTACTCTGAGAGTTTGGGTGAAAGCATTTTTCGCATTGGCAATTATCTCTCAACCATACTAGTGGAAAGTCATAGTGAGAACTTTTCAATTGGATTTGCAAATTATCACCAAATGTTTTCACTGGTTCAACAGATAAACTGCTTTGTAATGTTGAATAAAAAGATCCATTTGCTCTCAAACCACTATTTGCAAATATAGGCGAAGCTTTTATTAACCTAAGGTTACTTAAAATTTTTCTGATACTGTATTGCATTTTACCAAAAAAATTATCAGTGTCAACTCTTTTTATGGTTTCAAAGTTTCAATCCTTCTGGATATTTTTTTTGATTTTCTTAAAAAAATAATTGTTGTTGATTTCAATGGATCGATTCGTTTTTTTTAAAACAAAACAATACCGGTAAGGGCGTTGAAGGAAGACAAAATTAACAAATTTATTGAAAACGAAACAACTTGCAAAAGTTAATGAGCCAAACCACACTGCACACACGTTTAAAACTGGTACCGAATAATCGAATTTCAAAAACTTGTTTCAATTTCGGCAGTCTGTGCTACCAGTTGCTAAATTATTATTCCAATAGGAAGAATATTTTTCCTCATTTATAAATAGATACATTCACAGTGAAACATATTTATACGTGTTTTACAAAAGTCTACAAACCTTTTTTTTACAATAGTTCCATACAGAAGGCCCTGAAGAAAATAATTTCCCTCAAGACCTACGCCATCTTTGGGGATGCTATGTGGAGGGTATTTTTAAGAAGGAAAAGAGAGGAAGTTCTGTGAAGGAAAATGGTTTGAGGGGTGGGTAGAAATCTGGGGGTCAGTGTGCCCAAGAATGATGAACGTATGAATCCATCTCTCCCACTCCGGTGCAAAGTGATGGGTCGGGTGAGGCCGGCTGGAGAGGTCGAAGGGTCTGCCTAGACCAGACTCCTAGGAGAGCAGAGGTATCCGCCACCAAGACCTACACAAATCTCACCCCATGAACCCGGTCACCCCTGCTAAGTTACCAAACGTAGCTTGCCCCTTGGGATGATCTACGACAGAGATGTTGATTATCCAATGAATGGTTCCCAGAATGGCAATACCTACGCCCACATGCCAAATCAAAAATCAGTTCGTAATTTATTTATAAAGAAACAAACAGTACGTTGAATGCAGTGGTGAGAAAATTTACATAAAAAGTAATATATCAAGGTGGATGGATACCTATGATATGTTTCTCTGTAGTGTCTTATTTATGGTATGTATATTTATTAATTACCGGGTGATGTGCGTAATGGGTGTATGTGTAGGTGTGTGTATATGTGAGAGTATGTTAGTAGATGTGTGTAGGGATATGGGTGCGCATTGAGCTGTTTATATTATTGACATGATACTCTTTTTAAATTTGGGCAGTGAATCAGAGAAAATGTTGATGTTAGAGTTTAGGCAAATATTATTGAATATATGAAGAGCATGTGTACGGGACGTTTGTACATATACTGTATAAAAATAGGGAGCTGGACACAAATGGCACGCCAATGGAATCTTTATGCGCCAAGGGATTTTTGGCGTACGCCAATGGACTTTCGCGAATTTAATACTTTTGAATGATTCTAAGTAAAATTGGCAAAACTGAATCTATTATAACTGATTAAACACTTGTAAAGGCTTGAAGACTTTGGAGACTTTTGGAAACTTTGGGATTACTGGGATACTGGGAAGAAGGTAGAACTGAAGCTATTACTTTTAAATAAAACACTTGAAAAGAGTTTGAACTTGGGGACTTTGGTTTCTTCGAGATTGTTTCTTCTTGGCTGGTAATTTTTAACTGATTTGTGACCGATGTGTGGTCTGTATTTATAGGGCAAAACTGGGTTGCATTGTGAGGGTATAGCACTTCCTATTCTTTGTGTAGGTTGGTCCTTTTATCCTTTTTCCCTGTTTGCTACGATTTTTGAGAAGATTTGTAAAATTTGTATATTATAGCCAGTACCAAGAGAGTCCCGATCCCCGAAACCAAAATCCAACCATCTGCAGCACGGGACACAGTGCTACCGCTGCCAGAACTTCGGGCACGGGTCCCGCAACTGCTCACACACCGCGAGGTGTGTAAAGTGCTTGGTGGAGCACGCCTCGGCCGAGTGCCCCAAAACCACCAGGGACGAGCCCGCCGCGTGCTGCAACTGCGGAGGCCCCCATCCCGCCAACTTCAGAGGCTGCCCGAAGAGGGTAGCGTACGTCGCCTCCCTCCAGCAGCGACAGAAGCAGCCCCATCGCCCCGGACCAGGGGCCAGCAGGCCACATCCTCAGGCGCAGCAGACGACGAGGACTGATGGACGCTCATGGGCCCACGTGGCTGGCGGAAGAGCGGCCACCCAGCAGCCCGAGGCGCAGCCCGAGGCGCAGCCCGAGCCTCAGCCCCAACCGCAGCCCCGCTCGCAGACCTACACGCAGCAGTCCGCAGGCTCCAGAGACCCAGACGCCACGCTGATGATGTCCCTCCTCATGGGATTAGATGGCGTGCGATCGCAGCTGGCCAGCTGCACCTCCATATACCAGAGGGCTTGCATCCTGATGGATGTCATCACCACCACCATCCATGTATAATCCCGAGATGGTGAACGTCCTCCTGTGGAATGCCTTCAGCATCCGCTTTAAGATCGATGAACTGCTCGCTCTGGCAAATAACACTAACATTGACATCATTCTCATTTCAGAAACACATCTCAAACCCGACACACCGCTGAGAGTGCCCGGCTTCGAAGTTCACCGAGACGACCGACTAGAAGGAGGAGGCGGAGGCACCGCCATTTTCGTTCGTCAATCCATCACATCTACAAGGATCCCCACTCCGAAGCTGAAGCATACTGAAGCTACGATTGTCGAAGTCACCATAGAGGATAGAGCGCATACCTTCATCGCCGCCTATTGCAGACACCACAACCTTCTGGTGAGAGAAGATTTGGACAAATTACTTAATCTGCACCCAATTGTTGTTCTAGGAGGAGATCTCAACGCCAAACACAACTATTGGAATAACTACAGAGGCAACGCGAACGGGAAAACGCTCTTTACGCATATGCAGACTCACAACTACACGATAATGGCGCCGGACAAACCGACATACCACGCAGTGCACGCACAGTACCCCAGCACTCTGGACATCGTACTCGAGAAAAACGTCAAGACGATCTCGCCACTGCGCACGCTGGATGAACTGTCATCGGACCATCTGCCCGTGAGCTTCAGTATTGGAGGAACGACTTCGAGGAGCCCCAGAAAACAGCGGAACTACAAGGACGCAGACTGGGAAGGATTCAAGAAAGAGATTAACGAACGAATTCACCTAACATCGGGAACTCTGCGCTCTACAGATGAAATCGACGAGGCCGCAAGCACTCTCACGGAAATCATACAACATGCACAAGACACACACATACCTCTCAAAGAAGTACACGCATACACGATCAAGCTTCCCGAGCATGTCTTATCACTCATCAAGGAGAAAAATCGCTTGCGACGCATCTACCATCGTACGCGCGACGGCTACTTCAAAACGGCCTACAACACTCTACAGCGGGAAATCAAGCAGGAAATAACGGACCTCAGACGCCAACTTTGGACGAAGAAAGTTACATCACTCACGCCAAAGGATAACAGCCTATGGAAAATGGCAAAAGCGCTGAAACATCAAGACCACACGATTCCCCCGCTAGAGAAGCTAGACGGCTCAGGATTGGCGCTGTCACTAGAAGAGAAGGCGAACGCGCTCGCCGACGGATTCGAGAGAGCCTACGCAGCCACGGACGGCCTATCTGATCCGGAAACGGATCGACTAGTAGAAGAATCTCTACGACATCTCGAACAAGCGGAGCAGACGAACGTCGAAGACATCCACTTCAGCACGCCGAGCGAAGTTGCCGTCATTATCAAGCGATTGAAGACCAATAAGGCGCCGGGGAGCGATCAAATACACAACATATTACTCAAACATCTACCTCAGAAAGCCATCATATACATCACAAAGCTGTTCAATGCCTGTCTCATCACCGGACATTTCCCACAGATCTGGAAGACGGCGACCGTGCTGCCCTTCTCGAAGCCAAACAAGGACAAGAGGCAGCCGACAAGCTACCGGCCGATCAGCCTACTCTCCACGCTGAGCAAGGTATTTGAACAGGTTATACTCAACAGGCTACTTCCACACCACGAAGAAAACAACACTTTGCCAGACGAGCAGTTCGGATTCAGAAAGAGGCATTCCACCACCCATCAACTCACCCGAGCAGCGGAATTCATCACCAGAAGATTTAACGAACATCGCTACATCGCCGCTGCACTGCTAGACTTGGAGAAGGCATTTGACACCGTTTGGATCAGAGGGCTACTGCACAAGCTGCACAGAACTAACACGCCCATATACCTAACGAGAGTGATACAAGAATACCTCAAGAACAGATCCTTCCGAGTCTTCATCGGGAACGCGCTGTCGTCACTACGTGAGATTCCAAAAGGCGTGCCACAAGGAAGTCTACTGGGACCTCATCTCTTCAACATCTTTACACATGACATCCCCCGAGACGAGAGATGCAACCTGTCTATCTATGCAGACGACGTCAAGCTGTACGTTTCCTCGCTGAAAGCCGAGATGGCGGCCATATACCTACAGAGAGCGCTCGACGCTCTCGTAGAGTTCTACAAGATGTGGCGCCTCAAACTGAACGAGGCCAAAACCGAAGTCATCATGTACACGAGGAAACGCGTCAGAAGGACACCAGACGTCAACATCGAAATGGGCGGACACGTCTTAGAATGGAAGGATGAAGTCGTTTACCTGGGCCTGACTATGGACTCACGACTCAACTGGAAATCTCACCTAGCCAAGATGCACGCAAGAGCCAGAATGGCACTCGGCATGATGAAGCCCATCTTCAATAGAAAAAGTCCGCTACTTCCCAGAACCAAACTCCTGACTTACTATTCGCTCATTCGACCGGTGCTGACCTATGCTATTCCCGTGTGGAGTAGCATCTCACAATCTGACTTTACAAAACTACAGACACTACAGAATCTCTGCATTAAAATCACATACAACACTAGAATCAGAACAAATTTGAAAAGACTACATGCGAGAGAAGACATTCCGACCTTATTTGAATACACTCACAGACTGACAGACCGATTTTACAAAACTTTAAGACACAGTAAAAATAAACTCATACAGGAAATCGGTCAATACAATTCTCCCAGCGACTTCACATTCAAATACGTACACAGACTACCCAAACACATTCTGATGGACCTTGACCACATCTGGCATGAACCAGATTCAGACGCCGACGAGTGAGCGAGCAGTAGGTATTCCCAAACTCCAGACCCCTCCCCCGTAACTTATGTTTATATATCTATGTATATATTTATATAATATTGTATAGTATGTATGTATATGTATGTTTATCCCCTATAGTCCCATAAAGTATATATCTACATAAAAACAGACATACACCCCACACACACACAATGCAGGATATCGCACACCGATATCACTGAAGGCCGACCGGGTTCATGTTGACCGCCGGCCGAATCTTCCTGGATGAGGTTTTTCATGGTTTCCTCATTCCCGAAGGCAAATGCGGAAGAACTCCAAATAAAAGGACATGACCGCCTCCTTCCCACTCCCAACATAACACAAACACACACATATGTATTTATGCTTTCCAGTTTGCTGACGATCAAGAGTAAATGATGACCAAAAAAGATGCAATTTTAGTAGGGTTTTTAGGTAACAATTTTTCCCTACCGATTAAATTCAGGACCTTAAGTCTATAATAAACGAGTAAAATTTTTAAATACCCACATGAGGTAAAGATTGCGAGGCGCAAATGACGCCGTTCTATTTGTATAAAGAACATTAACTTTAAATTCAGTAAATTTAAATGATTCACCTCTTCAAGGAATATAAGAATCTAGTAAATCAAAAAAAAAAAAAAAAAATTTTAGTTATCTCATTTGCTTTTGCGGACTCGTTCGATACACTCCCCCCGTGCAGTCTCGTCTGTACTTAGCTACTTCGTCGGGCGAGTCCTTTCCCGATGTTTGAGTTCTGAATCGGAGGCCTTTGCCAGGGTTGTAGTTTCATCAGGTGTTGGTGGAGTAGGCAGGATGACGGCGATTTCGACTGCCGGCCTTATGTATATTCCTGTGCTGGTTTGAATTCGGGCAGTTCTGACTTGTCCATCAGCTGCAGGTGTGGCTTCTAAGATTCGACCGCGCGGCCAACTGTTCCGGGGCAGTGCTGGGTCCATAATGATTACCAGATCATCTTTTTTAATTGGTGTCGTTGGGTGATGCCATTTTCGCCGGGTCGCTAGGGTAGGTAGGTATTCGCGCAGCCATCGTCTCCAGAAGGTGTCTGCAAGTTGTTGCCCGATGCGCCACTGGCGGCGGAGGCATACTTCCTCTTCTTTCTTTTCGTAGAAGGATATGTTATTTTTTTTTTTTTTTTTTTTAAGGTAATATCTATACAATCCCGACGCCCACAATAACAATAACTATAGATAGCCATCTAATGCAACCCTCATCTTATGAACATCTTTTTTTTTTTGCTTTGCATATTTTTATTACTATTCCTCAACTAAACCGATCACCCCCCCTCCCCATCCTACCCCATCCCTATTTCAACCTAAATAACTTGTAATAATGTTTCTTGTAATATAATTTTTATTATCTTTCGAATCACTTGTATAATATACGAATTAATTAATTATATTTTAATACCCATGTGGAAACCTGTAAATGGTACAATTATTGTGACTCAATTACTATTAAAGCTGGTTCACACACAGCTATCAAATATAAAAGATCTATGCGCCAAATAACGCTCTTCATACAATCCCTTCAGACCGTTCACACCTAAGCGTTTTTAAGCGCAGATCAATCATAGACAATACACATCTTAGACGTAATCACTCCAGAGGCGATATGTCAGAAGATAACTCTCCCCTTCTCCGACTAAAACAGGAGAGGGGGTCATTGTAATTACGGAGCTGCCAGCTGCCTAGACCCGTGGATGATAGACGTCAAGTTGACAGATTTCAGTACAAAAAATATGCATTCCGTTGCCGCTCCCTAATTCGACTGACCCCCTCTCCTACCACAGGAAGAAATATTTGATAGCCTCGTGTGAAAGCACAAAAGATAAACGCTCGCGCTTCAACAGATATCTGCTCGCAGATTTATAGCTCTGTGTGAACCAGCTTTTATGTTCTGATATTAATATAAACTGTTGGTCTCCCAAATAAAATAAAATAAAATAAAATCAAAACCATAGATGCATTCACATTTGATGTTTTTGAATTTTTGGAATTCACTCACACTAATAGTATTGTAGGGGTTACCGAGACATCACAGTGCGGTGTGTGAGAGATGCAAGAAAGATGATGACTTTTTCCTTTAGAGGAAACAAACCTACGTTCATTGTTTGTGTGTAAGGTAGGTTTGAGAAGGTAAAACTGTGTGTGGGTAATATTGTGTTTCGTGAACACCTCACTAGGAGAACCTGTGCTGAGGTGTTGACGTGCTTATGATTAAGTGTGACAAGTATTAATGTGTGTTGTAGAAAATTAGTTATTTAATTATTATAATTTATTTTTTTATACATTTTATAATCGCATACACTGATTATTTAGAATGAAAAAATATGTATAAAATACAAATCCATATATACAAATTTATGAACATGTTTATATTTGTAGACATACATACGTATAAAGTTGCACACACCTACACATATTTATTAATGCAAGTGTGTGTAAAGTAGGAAAATTCATGAAAGACGTGTTTAATTGTTTTCTTTTACTGTTTGTAGTTTGGTTATGTTTGGTTGGGATTTATGATTTTTTGAATAAGGTGAATATCTTGATTTTTTATCCAGGTAGTAATATTTTTTTTGTGAATGTTTTTAGATGCATTTGAAGTTAGTAATTGTTTCAGAGTAATGGGCATACAATTAAAAAGTTTGGTTGCGTAATATAGAAAGTGTCTTTGTCCGTGTGTGGTGTATGTTTTCGGAATGTTCAGTGTTTTATTTGTTGAGGACCTGGTTTTTATTATGGTTTTTGGTTGAATTGGAATATGAAGTTTGTTATGGAGGAGGTGTAGGAGAGCAGATTTGGCGTAGAGTTGTCTTATTGACATGACGTCTAATGTTTTGTAGATTTTGCTAGAATCTGTGTAGAAGGGTACTTGCAGGATGAGTTTTATTATTGCCTTTTGAATTTTTTGAATTGGGTCAATTGTTATGTTTGTTGCACTTCCCCAGGCTAGTATTCCATATGTGGCAATGGATTGACAGAGTGCAAAATATATGGATCTGAGTATTGTTAGTGGGAAAATGTTTTTAATTGTCTTAATTAGGTGCAAGACTCGTTTGAGTTTATTAGTGATAAAAGTAATGTGGTCAGTCCAGCGTAAGTGTGAATCAATAATAACTCCTAGGTATTTTGTTTGTTTTACCCTTTCTATGTGTTCGCATTGGCAATTGGGTGAAGTTTGTTTACAGTCATGCAAAAACAAATCTAAGTTTGAGGGAGGTTGACCTCTTTGTGTAATACTATGTGTGATGTATTTTGTTTTGATTGTGTTAACGGTAAGAGTATTACTGTTTAGCCATTTTTTGACAATTGATAAACTTTTTTCAGCTGCTAAAAATACATCTTTCCATGTGTCTGCTTGACATAGAAGGACTGTATCGTCAGCAAAGGTCACTATTTTACCTTCAATTTCAATGTCACACAATTCGTTTATGTATATGAGGAATAATAATGGGCCAAGTACACTCCCCTGTGGGACTCCGTACGTAATTAAAAGTGGTTCACTTGTCTTGTTTTCAATTTTAACTTGTTGAGCGTTTAGCATAGTTGGGAGCGTTTCCCAGCCGACCCTAGTAAAAGGTGGTTGGGTGTTAGAGGTTCTTCATCACGTGGGTCCACTGAAATGTGAGTGAGTGGTCGATTATTAACTGTAAACTCGGCTTCTGCAAGGGCGGTGCGCAGCGTTTCTTCTTTTGGTGCTCTTTCCTTAAGTGTGGTGCTTAGGGCTTTCTTAACTGATTGTACTAATCTTTCCCAAGCTCCCCCCGTGTGAGGAGATATTGGATCTGGCTGACTCACGTTGGCTGCACTGATGAGGAGCACCACTGTGCTGGCGGGGGCACTGCTAGTGCAAGGCTGGCTCACCTTGGCTGCGCTGATGAGGAGCACCTCTGTTCTGGGCAGGGGCACTGCTGGGGCAAGGCTGGCTCGCCTTGGCTGCGCTGATGAGGAGCACCAATGTCCTGGGCAGGGGCACTGGTAGGGCAAGGCCGGCTCGCCTTGGCTGCACTGATGAGGAGCACCACTGTTTGGCAGGGGTACTGCTGGGGCACGGCTGGCGCGCCTTAGCTGCGCTGACGAGCAGCACCACTGTTCTGGCAGGGGTATGGCTGGCTCGCCTTGGCTGCGCTGATGAGGAGCACCACAGTTCTTATATTGACACTGCTGGGGCAGGGCTTGCAAAGCCGGGCTGGAATTTAAAATTATAATGTATAATTAGAACTAGGCTTGCTTGCCTTCAGTCGAGTCGCGTATCTCGTCGCAACTCGTTCGAAGGTGAGTCAGCTGGCACCGGTACTTGAGTTGCGTATCTAGTCGCAAACAAGTTGGTATGCGGGCCAGCTGGTGTCAGTAGTTGAGTTGCGTATCTCGTCGCAAACAAGTTGGGAGGTGGCCCAGCTGGTGCTGGCACTTGAGTTGCGTATCTCGTCGCAAACAAGTTGGGATGCGGGCCAGCTGGTGCCAGCGCTTGAGTTGGGGCACTGCTAGAGCAGGGCTGGCTCGCCTTGGCTGCACTGCAGAGGATCACCACAGTTCTGGCAGTTCCACTGCTGGGACAGGGCTCGCTGACCTTGGCTGCACCGCTGAGGATCACCACAGTTCTGGCAGTTGCACTGCTGGGGCAGGGCTCGCTGACCTTGGCTGCACTGCTGAGGATCACCGCAGTTCTGGCAGTGGCAATGCTGGGGCAGGGCTTGCTGACCTTGGCTGCGCCGCTGAGGATCACCGCAGTTCTGGCAGTGGCAATGCTGGGGCAGGGCTCGCTGACCTTGGCTGCGCCACTGAGGATCACCACAGTTCTGGCAGTTGCACTGCTGGGGCAGGGCTCGCTGACCTTGGCTGCGCCGCTGAGGATCACCACAGTTCTGGCAGTTGCACTGCTGGGGCAGGGCTCGCTGACCTTGGCTGCACTGCTGAGGATCACCGCAGTTCTGGCAGTGGCAATGCTGGGGCAGGGCTCGCTGACCTTGGCTGCGCCGCTGAGGATCACCGCAGTTCTGGCAGTGGCAATGCTGGGGCAGGGCTTGCTGACCTTGGCTGCACCGCTGAGGATCACCGCAGTTCTGGCAGTGGCAATGCTGGGACAGGGCTTGCTGACCCTGGCTGCACCGCTGAGGATCACCACAGTTCTGGCAGTGGCACTGCTGGGGCAAGGTTCGCTGACCTTGGCTGCACCGCTGAGGATCACCACAGTTCTGGCAGTGGCACTGCTGGGGCAAGGTTCGCTGACCTTGGCTGCACCGCTGAGGATCACCACAGTTCTGGCAGTGGCACTGCTGGGACAGGGCTTGCTGACCTTGGCTGCACCGCTGAGGATCACCACATTTCTGGCAGTTGCACTGCTGGAACAGGGCTCGCTGACCTTGGCTGCGCCGCTGAGGATCACCACAGTTCTGGCAGTTCCACTGCTGGGACAGGGCTCGCTGACCTTGACTGCACCGCTAAGGATCACCACAGTTCTGGCAGTTGCACTGCTGGGGCAGGGCTCGCTGACCTTGGCTGCACTGCTGAGGATCACCGCAGTTCTGGCAGTCGCTTCGGTGATAAGTTGACTTATTTTGTCATCGTAGGCCACTGCTAGATTTGTGTCTTTTGCTAGCTTTTTCTCCAGGCCCAGAAGCCGTTTTAGTGCACACTGCCGATTGCCAGGTAGGCCCGTTTCCCATCTTCCTATATGAAGAGGACGGGTAGTTGCATTCATAAGTGCGATTGCTTGTTGTTCGCTTGCATTGACTCTGGTAGCTGATATTACTCCAAGGGAGTCAATGGCGAAGTTTGTTTTTACCAGTTCCCTCAACTGCATGTCTGCGGCCGTTTCTGGTTGTAGTGCCAAAGTGGTGGTTGTGTTTTTATCTCCGGGGTTGATTCCCCCACGAGCAATCCATCCTAGTGCGGTGCGTGATACTATTCGCGTAGTAACATTGCATTCTCGCACTTCTCTTGGCACAATCAGGTGAGCGTTGTCTTGGCCTATTAGCAGCTTCGGAACGACAGACCTTCCTTGAATCTGTTGTTCTGGAAGGTTGAGGTTGCTTATTGTGCTGGCAGAGATGTGGAATGTATTACTGTTGCCTGCACCTCCTAATCTTAGTTTTACTCGTTGCGAGAGATTGTCGGAGGTGCACATTCCTTTGGCGCCGTGGATTTGCAGTCCGTGAACTGGTCCCTCTGCTCCGACTTGTGTTGCGGTGTTAGTGTCGACAAGTGTTATTGTGGATCCTTCATCCAGAAGAGCGAACACTGACACTTCTTTTTTGTTTGGAGCACTTAATATGACTGGTGCAATTTTCAACAGTACTCTCTGTCCGGAGTTCTGGCGTCATAAATTGACATTTTCCACAGTGCTTTTTTGTACGAACTCGGGATTGTGCAGCAGTGGGTGGTGTGGGGCTTTGCAATCCCCTATTTTGCACCATTGGTTCATTTTGCAGCTTCGCGAGTGGTGTTTTTCTAAGCACTTGCGGCATAATTTTCCCACTTCTTTGCATTCGCAGGTTCTATGATTGCCGCCGCATTGGGCGCAGCTTTCATTGGCTGATTTTCTTTTTTGGCTTGGTCCAGGGTAGGTATATGATTCGTACATTTTGCGTTTTTATCGGGGCGATCTTTTCTTTTGGGCCGTCCCTGATTTCCTCCTGATGTCCGGCATGTATTTGCTCATGGTTCGGTAGGATGCGATCACTCCCTTCTTCCTCTTGGTACCCGGCATGTATTTGTTCACGGCGTGGTCGAGATCGTATGCGGTCCACCATCCCGCTATTTGAAATTGCGTTTAACACCTCTTTCAGAAAGGCAGCGAGCTGGGTTATGGTGGCCGGAGCATGTTGTTTGTGAATCTCGATTAGCCATGCCAGCCGCAGGGAACTTGGCATTTTGTCAGTGACGTCATTTAGTAGCGCAGGATTGGTGAGATAGCCTTCGGTTTTCAGAATCCGGAGGGATGCCACTAGGTTTTGAACCGTCCCGGCGAAATCTGCTAGCTCCTCGAGTGACACCTCGGTCGTGAGGTAAGGTAGTTTTTTAACCTTGTCTAGCATAAATTTTGCTATGGAGTTAGCGCTGCCGTATCGCTGCTCGAGGACGCTGATGATCTCTGGGACTTGCACTTGCGCAGGATCCATTAGTAGGGGACCCACAGTATCTCGTGCCTTGCCTTTGAGGGCCCGTTGCAGCCGGATGAGATTTTCGCTTGGAGTCATCTGGCAGGTGGCGGTGGATTGAGTGTACTGTGCCTTCCAGGTGGGCCACTCGAGTGGGTCTCCAGCGAAGGTAGGCAAATCTTTTGCTGCGGATTGCCTGGCGATGAGGGCTGCCATTCTCGAGTCATCTTCTAATGTACGAGGACTATCTTGGGTTTGGGAAGTGCGGAGCGCTTCTGCCATTACAGAGGCAATCTGGGCCAGTGGGTCGTTACCATGCTGCAACCATTCTCGAGTGTACCGTGTCGTCTCGTCAGCCGTATGCGGCGGTGTAAATAATGGGAAATCCTGGCTGGAGGAAGCTGGTTGTTGCTGGTACCCCATTGTATTATAGAGTGGGCGCTCGGGTCCAAGATGGCTATATTTGGCTGCGGGAATGTTGTCCACAGGACTCGTCAGAAGTGGATGGCCTTGGGTAGAGGTATATCCCGTTGAATTGGTTACAGCAAATTCATTAGTAGGCTGACCGGCTGGCACGTGCACTTGAGCTGTTGCATATCTCGTTGCAAACTCTCCGGCTGGCTTGTATACTCGAGTAGCATATCTCGTTGCAAACTCGTTCGTAGACGGGCCGGTTAGTGCGTGGACTTGAGTTGCAGCCTGACCCTTCGGGTTGGTTGGTGCAGGCTCCTGAGCCGGCTGATTGGATGCTTGGCGTGTCGCAGCGTTCAGGGCTGCGAGGAGATCGGCTGTTTGCTTGGCGTGTTGTCCCGGCGCAGCATTCGCAGGGAGTCTTCAGTTGATTCTGAAGATGCCTCGCTGCTATTAGTATTGGATTCGTGGGGGCTCTTGGCGACATGTTCCGAAGCAAGTTGGCCAAGAGTGATGAGGTCAGAGTTCCTGGCTGGGCTCGTAACAGGTAGATCGTGGATCTGACGGGGTCCACTGGATGGCGTCCCTATGCTGTGGGCCCGGGGTCCGACGGGGTGGCACGGACATGTTTCGGCTTACGGCCACTGCGAAGAGACGGCATTTCCACTGGGTAAGACTGAAGGCGTGTCATTTGCAGATCCGGCTCGAAGGACCAAATGTACGGGACGTTTGTACATATACTGTATAAAAATAGGGAGCTGGACACAAATGCTGAATCTTTAAGCGCCAAGGGATTTTTGGCGTACGCCAATGGACTTTCGCGAATTTAATACTTTTGAATGATTCTAAGTAAAATTGGCAAAACTGAATCTATTATAACTGATTAAACACTTGTAAAGGCTTGAAGACTTTGGAGACTTTTGGAAACTTTGGGATTACTGGGATACTGGGAAGAAGGTAGAACTGAAGCTATTACTTTTAAATAAAACACTTGAAAAGAGTTTGAACTTGGGGACTTTGGTTTCTTCGAGATTGTTTCTTCTTGGCTGGTAATTTTTAACTGATTTGTGACCGATGTGTGGTCTGTATTTATAGGGCAAAACTGGGTTGCATTGTGAGGGTATAGCACTTCCTATTCTTTGTGTAGGTTGGTCCTTTTATCCTTTTTCCCTGTTTGCTACGATTTTTGAGAAGATTTGTAAAATTTGTATATTATAGCCAGTACCAAGAGAGTCCCGATCCCCGAAACCAAAATCTCACATGATTTTTATTGTTTTTACAAAAAAAGATACAATGTTACATTTGTGGTACAAAGTAGAATTTCAAGGATTAAACATTTTTATTAAAGTGCAAGAATCAATGGTAGGCGTCAGTTTTCAAGTGATTGTACTTGCTTGTGCCCATTTTTCTGCGAGGATATTTATTTTTAGCTCATAATTATCACCAATTTCTCAAAATTTAGCTCCAAATTTTTGAGAACATGAATTCATTGACGTAAATATTCCCGATTTAGATTTTCCTTTGTTCATCACGGGCCAATCACAGCTCCCGTGGTTGTATGGTGGGGGTGACGTAAATAGGCAGTTATTCTCGTGGCAGGGTTCATTGCTGTCTGTAGTCTCTTGTAGAGGTGTGAGATGTATTTTTGAGTTTGATTTTCATGCTGCGTGTGTTCATTATCAATTGTGTTTGTATTTTTAATTGCTAAATTAATTTTGAAGAATAAAATAGCAATTAGACATCGTTTTGGAGGATGCGTGAAACGCCCCTCGTCTCGTTAGCCAATAGCAGCTCTCTAATTGCTTGGGGGTTGTGGTGTGAGGCGAAATGGTGCTGGCGGCATGGTACTGTGTAATTGTGGGTGCTGGCGGTACGGTACTGTGTGGGAGCGTAAATTCCAATATTGTCTTTTTTAGTTATCTCATTTGCTTTTGCGGACTCGTTCGATACAGCATGGTTAATAGAAAGTTGCTGCATTTGTTTTCTAATTCAGCATGTGGAAAAGTTTTGTATGCTAAAATTAATCATTTATAATTTTCTCCTGTCTAGTTGCCAAAAAGGAGATGAAGATTACACATGAAGACAGAGGACTTGGAAAGACGTAATTCAAATATTTCCTAGGGCCCCACTTCGGAGGGGACCCCGGCTAGGCGCGAAAATGGTACACGTTGAGGACACAAGACTCGGAAAAAAATATTTCACCTTTTCATATAATCGTAAAATGTTGCTTGTGCAATGATAGAAGACTGAGCTAGCGGAGGATTGAACTCGCAACGGCTGGTTGGGAATCTGATGCATTTCCACTTAGCTGTTAGACGGTTAAGCTGATAAGTTTTGAAGATTTCTGATTTAAGCAATATTAATCACTTGTATGACATGAGGCGTTTTTGAGTTATTAAAAGATTTCCATAAAATTAAATGCTAAAGAATATCCGTCTATATATTGTTGGGATACTGACTTAACTGACCTAAAAATAAAAATCGAAAGCATTTATTGGTTTGCCCTCCGACCTGCAAACATTTTAGCTTGCGGCGCTTTTTCCGTCATTGTGAATATAATAATTGATATTCCACTTCCTTCACCCACACCAAATAGGTACTTATTCCAATTAGGGATACCAAGGAAAAAATTTCGCCTGCGGCGCTTTTCCGTGTCTTTGTGAGGATTATAATTATTTTTTCACTCTCTTTGCTATCGTCATTTACTCCTGGAAATGTCATAACTCCAGGAATTTATTGGATATCTATGTAGGTAATTTTAATCAGCTACACATTAAAAATATATTTGAAAAATTAATTTTTATTTGACATTTCCTAATGCAAAAGAATATTTTCATAAATAAATTCTTCTACTTCCGGGCCTGGATGTCCATAACATTAAGCCTGCTGCCCACGGTCCGGTAAGGAATCTTTATAAACTGATGCTGTAATGCCCTGCGCAGAAAAATAAAGTTTGCTCCGGTTTGCAACGCAGCCATTGTGGGATTTTTCTGCGCGAGTCTTACATTTTATGTCGATTCTTTACCGTTTCCTTGCCCTTACCGACCCATGGGCTTTCTATTGAGTGGGAAAGTGTGACGCTTGTTTTTTTATCCAACTCAGATGTGGGCTCGCCTGTATACCGACTATCGTTTGCAAACGAAGTTGCGTCTCATGCTATTGCATAAATACTATACCTGTTGAACGTTGGATGGTATTTCGAAAAAATGCCCGCAAACTTCATAAAAAATTCTTTAAAAATAATTCAGAGTAGCTACAATAATCAAATAGTACCTATGTCCTAGATTGATATTGGTTGCAAGCAATTCTGACGTTGTCCTTCATACAACTTGGTCCCATAGTTTTTTATACATAAGGGTTAAAATCGCATTTTTAAAAAAAAAACAAAGATTTTTTTTGGGCCCGCTGGTGGGCTCGCGACAAATGAGAGGTTAAAAGTTGCAATGATGCAAAAATTTGTTAATTTTTCAATTTTAATTATTATCAAAAAAATATTGTTCATATTTTAAAAAATCAATAACAATTCGAAATCTCAGAATGAATGGAATACTTTATAAAATGAATAAATCTACCTACTCCAAAATATTACCGAACATAAACAGGGGGTTTGTTTATTTTGAACTAGCAACACTTTTAATCTACACATTTGTCATTTATTTAGGAAATCAAATTGCAATTTAGTTTGGGAAGCCTAGAAAGCGCTAGAAAGTGTGTGTATGTATGGGTGGTTTGGTATATTTATGGTGGATGGTGTATGGTTTGGTTTATTTATGGCTTGATATGGCCTAGATGTTTTTTGACGATTTATTTGCGACAGTGAATGCAAATTTTGTTTATAATATATTCTAAGCAATTTTATCAATGGATACATGACCGTAAATATTTCCCTAGTTTTTAGAAGTAAGTTTTCATAATATCCTCTTTCTAACTGAAGTTTTTATCTAAGTTTATCCAAAGGAAAATCTTTGAAAATACGAAAAAGTAGGTGCTCCAGTGAAGTATTCTATACATCCGCAAGTCAATGAGTACATTGTTAAGAGCTGGTTCACACTCAGCTATCAAATATAAAAGATCATAGCACGCCAAATAACGCTCTCCATACAATCCCTTCATTAGGTGTGAACGCACACCTAAGCGTTTTTAAGCGCAGATCAATCATAGACAATACACATCTCAGACGTAACCGCTCCAGACGCGATATCCCAGAAGATAACTCTCCCCTTCTCCGACTAAAATAGGAGAGGGGTCATTGTAATTACGGAGCTGCCTAGACCCGTGGATGACAGATGTCAAGTTGACAGATTTCAGTAAAAAAAATATGCATTCCGTTGCCGCTCCCTAATTCGACTGACCCCCTCTCCTTCCACAGGAAGAAATATTTGATAGCCTCGTGTGAAAGGACAAAAGATAAGCGCTCGCAAATCAACAGATATCTGCTCGCAGATATATAGCTCAGTGTGAACTAAGCATAATTGTTTGGGAGTGAAAGCTGGTTCACATTACGTTTCCTGGAGCAGCAGCCGACCAGTAGGTAAGGGGCTGAGTATCTACCAGCAAAGGGCCCACAAATATATCAACATCGTTTCCATGGCAACGATTTGTTTGCTGACGTTAGAAATAACTCGCTTTCGTTAGCGATAGAAAACGTATGATAGGTATAATATATTAATATTTATAATTTCATAACGCCAGAGCTTACCATTATATACAGCCTATGGTACTCGCATATAATTTAGCTTCCTGTTGGTGAAAGAATTTTTAAAATCGTTTTATTGTTTTATGCGTGAAAGCGTAACAAACAAACACACATAGTTTCGCATTTATAATATTAGTAGATATTATAATGGAATTCCACAATGAATTGTCAGTTTCAAAAATAGAAATATTAAAAAATGTTGAACATTGATTTTGAAATTAAATCAAAAAATCATTTCTTCCAACTTACCTTCTTTTTATTTCTCGGTATATTTCGTCGGTGTAAGTCCACCTGTCTCGACACAGATATATCCTAGTGAGACGGGCATTGAAAAACCCAATGTAAACATGCTTTATATAGATAAATAAATAAACAAAATATTGAATTTAACAGAGTACAAGCAGTTTATTGGCCAATTTCAAAATTTGAAAGAATCAATCAATGCGGCTTGAGCTGTTCAACTGAAAGTGCCAAAATAATGTATTTAGAAATCGTACATGGTATTGAATATACATGGACGATAGATATACTCCATTGTTTTATGGGTAATAAAGAGCAATTTTGTAATCTGTTGTGAAATGTGAATGAAAACGCAAACTTTAAACGGTAATTTATCCTGCCTAGCTGATATGTCGATATTGTTACATTAATCTAAAGAATTTCTATCCTTGACTATTGATTTTTACCTAAAATAAAGTAATTTTTTCTTTCTTTTCAGGGTTTGGAAAGCATCCCAGATAAATAAAATAATCTCATTAATATGTATCTTGCAATTCAAATTGAATTTCCAAAGGTGTACTATGTAAAAAAATGTTTATAAATTATTAAAATAAACCAACCTTCATCTTTCATCATTTGTTTACTACATACAATTATGTATTATATTTATTTATCTTATTACCGTTCTGGTTCAATTTATGTTTGATAAATAAATCAGAGGGTTATAAACCACCGAAGTTATAAACTAATAGAAAAGTTATCTTTACTGATTTTAAATAAAACCATTGTCGCCAATTTACATTAGACCTTTCTGCTCCTGGACTCCAGACCGGCCAATGAAATTGATTTTCTGTTTAAGAAAGAAAAAATGTGTGCAGTTCATGATCGGTAGAAGTGAAAACTTAAGTAGACAAGAGTAGGGAGGCTACGAAACACCGCACAAAAAGGGGACCATTAAGCTACGAAGCACCGCACAGAGGAGACCGATTAGTCTATCTCATTCTCTCGCAGGCTAAATCCTATAGATGTATGTGTTTGCCTCTTTTTAGTGTCGCTTTTTCATTTCATCGAGTTTCAAATCACAACGATGCCAAAGAAGTTTTCACTTAAAAAATTTCGATATTTGAAAATGTTTGATTGATTCCAACCGAAGTAAGGGAAAATTGTCCTAACTCTGAAACACATACTACACTTCTATTGGTTTGTGTATTGAGTGATTGCAACAATGTTGCACATTATTACAATAATGAATGTAGTACAAAAATAATTGTATGCATTACTTCAGTTGTCAGCAGAAGACTATCAAAACATTATTTATAACTCATTTATACTTATAACCAGTGGCATAGCGTGCCTTGGAGTGGCCCTGTATCAAAATTAGTTGGGGGGCCCAAATGAAGGGTAAAGATTTCTCACAAAAGAAACAAAAGCCCGGGGGGGGGGGGGCCGTTGATACGGCCCCCCCGGGCTTATACCGCCATATCAAATCATTATCAATGATTTGATATGGCGGTAGCTAAGCCCCTGCTTTTAGCGCGTTTACCCTTTTGACTGCTGAATACATAGCACCCAACAATCATTACCCCTGTGGAGTTTGTTTAAGAATTAATTAATTTACATGAATATAACGTGAATAAATATTTATTTTATTTTACGACGAATTTAAAAACACTCATAATCATTAATGTCCCCAATGCAATAGTTAGAAAAAAATTTAAACCTCTTATTAGCACAATTAAATTAAGTGCTTTTTTAATAAAATTATTTTATTTATATAAATTGAAAGCGTCAATATAATAATATTATACTTATTCTAAAAGATATGATTAATTCCTTCATGGTTGCGTGGGAAACACAACCCGTCGATTAAAGAAAAGAAATGTTATCACACAAAAATAAGAAATTCAATATTAAATAATGCAAGAAATATAATATTTGTTGATTTCATTTGTTATAGTCTTAACTATAGAGTATTCCTTTTTACATGTCTATTTGTTGTTCAAGACTCTAATTCTTGAAAATATATAATCCCAATCAAGATAGGCTCCGATGATATGCCTCGTGTTATCGGCCGTGTCCTGGTACTCCTCTCTTCCGTGCAATAACCTTCTGTTGTCAAAACATAACATTTCTCCCGGGGAGACTTTGTACATCGCCGCATTCTCATAAATAAAATTGACAAATTTCTTCATACTTTTATACCAAGGTGCCACCTGGTCTATGGGTATGTTGAAGTGACTTCCTCTCTGCGGAGTGGAGTGGTTGATTCGTACAATCTCCCCATCGGAATCCTCACATATGACTGGAGACCTGAATAAACTGTGGAATTTGTTGTTTCCTTCCTGTCCAATATCTTCCCAATCTACCAAAGTTTGCGAGAGCACCCTGTAACACTCTTCATCGTGGATCTTGAAGTAGCGAGCTGCATACAAGCCATCAGACAGCTTATTGTCTCCACCCGGGCCAAGGGATTGAGCCACACAATGGAGGAGGTTCACTCCGGGTTTGTATTCATAGTAAGGTAAGTCTGTATGCATCTGTAGGTTGCTGGATAAGTATGCAACATTTGTTGTTCCCGGTTTGGCTCTGACGCTAAACTCTTCTCCGTAATGAGTCTTCCTTATAAATTCTACTCTGTTAGCAATTTGTCTGCAAGAGTCATCCCCAGATGGCACATTTGTAATTAAAGCCACACCATAGACACTAAGTGCTTCTAACCATTCTTTCAAACCACTGTCCTCAGCCATAATAAAAGCAAAATCAAATCTTTTGAATAATGGCTCAAAATCATCCTTATTCCACGTTACTCTTTTAGGTTTGTAAGTGTCGGATAAAAAGTGTTCTCTGTTTTCCAAAGTGAAGTTTCGATCGTGTAACCAGTCCATGTTAAATGCAGAAATGTGGTCATCATTCCATTTAATAGTAACCTTTCTTTCATTTTCGTCGGTTGAAATAAATTCAGGTTGAACATTGACATTGAAAGATTTCCAGTGAATAATCCTACTCTGAGAGTTTGGGTGAAAGCATTTTTCGCATTGGCAATTGTCCCTCAACCATACTAGTGGGAAGTCATAGTGAGAACTTTTCAATTGGATACGTAAATTATCACCATGTACTTTCACTGGTTCAACAGATAAACTGCTTTGTAATGTCGAATAAAAATATCCGTTCACTCTCAAACCATTATTTGCAAATATTGGCAAAGCCTTTACTAACTTAAGGTTACTTAAAAATTTTCTGATACTGTCTTGCATTTTACCAAAAAAATTATCAGTGCCAACTTGGTGACCTCTTGAACTTTTTTTTATGGTTCCAAAGTTTCAATCCTTCTGGATGTTTTTCTGATTTTCTTAAAAAAAATTCTTGCTGAATTTAATGGATCGATTTGTTTTTGAAAGGGCGTTGAAGAAAGACAAAATTAACAAATTTATGGATAACTACTTGCAAAACGTTTGTTTTAACTGTTATCAGCTTTCAAAAACTTGTTTTATTTTATACGCGGCAGACGGTGTTACCAGTTGCTAAATTAGTGTTCCAATAGAAAGTATATTTTTTTCCTCATTTATAAATAGATACATTCACAGTAAAACGTATTTGTATATACGTTTTACAAAAGTCAAAAATCTATAAACCTTTTTTTTTTACAATAGTTCCACACAGAAGGTCCCGAAGAAAATTATTTCCCTCAAGACCTTTGTCTTCTTTGGGGATGCTATGTCCCTCCACATAGCATCCCCTCCACATATTTGTAAGAAAAGCTAGAAGAGGGAGTTATGTGAAGTAAAAGGGAACGAGGGGTCGGTAGAAATCTAGGGATAAGCGTGCCCAGGAATGATGGACGTATGAATACTGCGGTGCAAGGGAGAGGAGAGTCCGGCTGGAGAGGTCGAAGGATCTGCCTAGACCATACTCCCTCTCCGTCCCGCCACCCAGTAGGAGGGCAAAAGCATCCGCCACCATACTTAAACAAATCTCACCCCATGAACCCGGCCACCCCTGCTAAATTACCAAACGTAGCTTGCTCCTTGGGGTGACCTACGACATAGGTGTTGGTTATCCAATAAGACGGCCAGCGTAGTCCGGCGGTAAGGCTCGTGACTCGCATTCCGGAGGTCACGGGATTGAATCCCGGCGTGATAAATAAATTTTATTTGATTAATTTGTGTTATTTCACAATTTATTAATTTAAAATAATATATAGCATATTTGCGGCACGTTACAGAGTGGAAGATTTCAGTATCTTCCACTCTGGAACGTATCTGTAAGACCACCGTAAAGAATTGAAACATTGCTTGAAATGGATTTAGCCGTGTTTGGTGACCAGGTTTAGCCGTGTTTGGTGACCGTGTTGAATGGCCAGGTACTTCCCATCTTCCTCTTCCCCATCTCCTTCCCCTCACCCACTACCTTCGGCCTCAGAACATACCCCAATAGGGTACATGCAGTATATGTAATATAGTGTTTTCAATGCATTTAATATAAGTAAAAAAATTAACTTAACTCGAATATCGCACTTAAAACTCCCCCAAATTTTTTTTAATTATTACACTTTTAAAGTTGTATGAAAATTCAAATATCAAAAACGTGATCGATTAGTGAAATTGTGTTGTCACAATGCACCCACCGAGTCCCACGTCAAGTTGTTTTTGTTCCAGTTGCTGGTTTGAATAAGTTTGATAGTCATTATCGTTTGGTTACGCATCCTAAACCCATTCGTTTGAATAAATATATTTATTTAAATATATACTATCATGACAGACAATGGTTTTTTTACAAGGATAGTCTGATAATTTTCCAAAAATCGACTCGATCATGATGGCAGTTTTTTAATGCACCTTTTCATCGCATGACACCGCTTTTTACACATAATAACATCATTTGGGACGTTTATAAATAGGTTTTTTTGGTGTTGAAGATGTTGTATTTGAACACTTAGGTACAATACAATATTTATAAACAGTATTTACAGACATTTTCTTCGACAAACAAATGATCAACTGAAGACTGATTACTAATGGCAGCTGTCAAGAAGTGCGCAGTGACAAAGACAAAACCACGCGAAGAAGGCGTTATAGCCCTAATTTGAAATGTTAATATTCAAAACATTGTTGAAGGACTATTCCTATCGTTAAAAAAATATTTGAATATTCCAGTTGGTAATTTTTTTCTTTAATTTTTGGTAAAAAAAATGTGATTGTACCCTATTGGGAATGTCATAGTCTCACTGGCTCCAGATGGGAGCAGTTGGGACTCTTGTTCGGGATTCATATAAAAAATTAAGAAATGGTTCCCAGGATGGCGGTACCTATGCTCACTTCCCAAATTAAAAATCAGTCCGTAATAAATAAATAATTTAATTTAAAAACCTTGACAAAAACAATACCAAAATAACAAAAAAAACTCAAAAAAATTGAGTGCAGTTCACACGCGGTTGAAGTGAAACTTTCGCCCACACATTCTCAAATACTAGGAGCCTTGAAAAGTGAGGTCATAATCAAAGCGGCCAATAAGCTCAGTTTGACGCTTCGTAGGTACTGTGATGTGTCATTTCCGTTTCATATCTCAACCAATAGGAACCTTAAAGAGTGAGGTCATAATCAAAGCGGCCAATGAGTGCAGTTCGACGATTCGAAGGTACTGCAGTGTGTCATTTCCGTTACATCCGAATTTCAAATCACAATGGGACTAAAGATGTTTCACTTCAACTTTTTCCAAGTTTTTGGCAGTCTGGACTGCGTGAGATTTCAACAATAGTAAAAATCTTAACAAGAATGGTTCGTTACTATTTAAATAACATAGGGTTTTGAAGATCGCCGATGTCCGCAGGGTCTGACGTCCGCTAGGGGGCCTAAGGCTGCAACGTCGGTGGCCCCCCAGTCAGGACTATTTTTTCACAAATATTTTAACACATTTCCTAGGACCCACAATTCGAAAAGAACCAGTCTTATTGCCAAAATGGTACACATTGAAGACACAAGACTCGGAAAAAAAATTCACCTTTCCGTATAATCGGAAAATGTTGCTTGTTCAATGCTAGAAGAATAAGCAAGCAGAGGATTGAACTCACGGTGCCTGGGTGGGATTTCGACGCATTTTCCACTCGGCTGTTAGCCGGTTAAGCTGATATGTTTTAATGGTTTCCGATTTAAACAATATTAAATTTCCGTGTAATGATATGCTAAAGGAAATTTGTCTATATAGATTTTATACTTTTCTTATATTTGTCTAAGATTTTATACTTTTCTTTACTAATATTGTTCATAGCAAGCACTTGCATACTGCTGCCTAACAACGTATGCGGGCACAATGGAGGTCTAGTTTCGTTTATTAAATGTAGAGTCGTTTTTTATAAAAAAAAATTGAGTCCTTGCTAGAGCCTTGAAGGGGTAACCATCTGTTACCTATACCAGGGCGGGTAAGTGGTGGGTCCTCCAATGTGTCTATATATTGTTGGGATACTGACTTTCCGAAAAATAAAAATCGAAAGCATTTATTAGTTCGCCCTCCGACCTGCAAACATTAAAGCTTGCGGCGCTGTTTCCGTTACTATAGTAATTGATATTCCACTTCCTTCACACCAAATAGGTACTTACTCCAACTGGGGATACCACGGAAAATATTTAGTCTTTAAGAGGATTTTAATTATTTTTTCACTCTCTTCGCTCTCGCCATTTACTCCAGTTGGGGATGTCATAACCCCAGGTATCTGTTGAATACCTAAATAGGTAATTGTAAATAGCTACACATTAAAAGTATATTTGAAAAAAATAATTTTTATTTGACATTCCAAATGCAAAAGAATATTTTCATAAATAAATTCCTCTAAAGCCTCGATCACACGGACCGAGTAGATGGGTGAGACAGTAAAATGATACTAGGCCGAGAGTTGGGTGAACGAGTAGGTGTTTACACGTACTTTTAAATTTGGCACACAGTCAGTTCAGTTGCGACGCTGCAGACTAGCGAGACAAAATGCATCGCAAAAAGAAAATTTAATAAAATGATGCGAGTGACGCGAGTGCGCGACGTGATGCGAGTTCCGAGTGGCGAGTGGCGAGTACGCACCGAGTGCATGTGTAAACCCGCCGAGTGGGCAAGCGAGTCAGTGTGGGGAAGCGCGGGGGTGTGCACTTGGCCTAGTAAATAGAACAGGGTCCAAGTGACTGACTCGCCCTTTTACTTGGCTGAGCGCTCGGTGTTGTGTTTACACGTACCGAGCACTCGGCTGAGAGCACTGTCTCGCTCATCTACTCAGTCCGTGTGATCCACGCATAAGTCCGGGCCTGGATGTCCATAACATTAAGCCTGCTGCCGACAGTCCCTTAAGGAATCTATATAAACATAGCGCAGTTATGGCCTGCGCAAAAAGGTAAAGTTTGCTCCGATTTACATGCAGCCATTGTGGGATTTTTCTGCGCAGGATCTTACGTTTTACCTTACCGTCGAATCCTTACTGTTGCCTTGACCCATGGGCTTTCTACTGAGTGGGAAAGTGCGATGATTGACACTTACCCCACTGACGCATGTTTTTCGTCCAACTCAGGTGTGGACTCGCCTGTATACCAACGATCGTTCGCAGGCGAAATCGCGTCTCATGCAATAAATACTGTACATTAAAAGTAGAAATAATTCAAAAATTGATAGTGTTTTAAAAAATCAACACCAATTCGAAATCATAGAGTGAATGGAATACTTTATAAAATTAATAACCTACCCCAAAATATTACAAAATAACACAAACAGGGGATATATTTAATTTGAGCTTTGAACTAGCAACACTCGTAATCTAAACATCTGTCATCTTTTTCGAGGGAAGTCGATTTAGTTTGGAAAACCTGGATGTTTGAATTGAATTTGAAGATTTTTTTGCTGTAATGAATGCAAAGTTCGTTTACAATATATTCTAATCAATTATATCAATGGATCCGATGACCGTAAATATTCTCCTAGAATTTTTAGAAGTAGCTTTTCATAATATCCTGTTTCTAACTGATATTTATCCAAAGGAAATCTTTGAAAATAGGAAAAAGTACGGGGCTCCTGTGAAGTATTCTGTACATCCGCAAGTCAATGAGTACATTATCAATTGTTTGGGAGTGATAAAAGAACTATTTCAATCTGGTTCATTAGAAAAGGTAGTATTTGCAATAACCAGTGAAACTCAGGTGGAATTACAAAGATTTGTTTTTGAAGTAGACGAAATTCAGAAATCTTCTGACGAGGACCCATATCTGATCAAATTAGAACAAAGCATGCGTTCTTTTTGCCTTAAACTGGCCAGCATGAAATCAGCATTGAAACCCACACCGGAAAACAGTACCTTTTCCATACAAATGCATACTATTGAATCGACGGCAGTGAACTTAGTGGGAAATGCTGCAATGGAACACTTCCCTATGATTGAAAAGGAGACTTCTGATAAATACATTAAAGACAGCATTGTCCCAATTGTGGCTATCAATTTAAATGAGTTATTTGTACAAGTGTATGCTGAGAATTGACAACAGTACCTACACAAGTCTGAAGAGTTTTTTTCTTCTATGTTTCGTGATAAAATGTTATCTGCATCAGATAATATAATATAGAAGAAGAAACTACATTTTTGACCCATTTCAAAGACCATCACCTACAGCTTGAAATATTTTAAGCAAAATAAAAAATTGTTTAAGAAAGTACATTCACAAGTTAATCTCCATTGAACCTACCCATTTGTTTATGCACATTGATAACTCGGCTTTGTCTATGTACATATATACTTTATAATTTTATTAGTTAGAAAATAAACAAATTAAAAATAAGTGATTATGTATTGGGTGTTTTATTGCAAAAAAATAAATAGAAACATTCCTCAAATCAATAAAATAATTATGTGCATCTTGTTATATGTTGTATTATGCTGCTGGCTTTTTCTTGCTTTCCTTCTTGCTTTCTTTCTTGGCTGGTTTGGCGGGCTGTGGGTAAGCCTTCTCGGCCAGCTCCAAGAGGGCAGGGTCCTCAAAGGTCTTCAGAATAGGAGCCAGCAGCTTGTTGATGGCGTCGGCGACACAGTTCTTCAAGTCTCCAGGGTGGATCTCCTCCTTGGCGTAGGCTTCTTCCATCTCTTTGTAAGCGGTGTATGTTAAATTTCCACCGTAAGCTTCGGGTCGGCATACGGTGAATACTGAAAAAAGAAATAATGATTAAAATAAATTCACAAAAGCGAAAGTTATTCCAGAACTAAGCGCCGGAAACCACATTAACCCCTATGGGCAGGATCTACGCATTTGCAGTGTTGAAGAATCGTACCCACGCACGGCACGAAGAACGCAATTAGTAAAGTGGACATATTTTGCATTTGGATGTTATCTCAACTGATTTAGTTAAAATAAAAATGTCACTCTATTAAGATGTACCGTCTACGGCAGTGATGAGCAACCCGCGGGCCGCATGCAGCCCATTTCGTGAGGCCTGCAAGCTTTTTCGTACTGCCCACTTAGCTAAATAAAATATCAAAAAATTGCAGTAAAGAATATTCAATGATTTCTGTTCTGTTTTGCATAAGGGTTCAGCAGAAAACTTCTTAAAAAAAAGTCTTTCTTTAAAGTTTTTCAGCTACTCAAATTAATAGATTTTTGTATTATTTACGTATTCTTAAAAAGACAATTTCATGGTTCAACCTTAAGTGTAGAAAAAATGTGAACTTCATCTCGCTGCACTTTTTTTCGCCTGCGGCGCTTTCATTTTTGCGTTCTACGATTATTTTATTATTAAAGAATAACCTTTTTAGAAAATACAAATAATAGGTTTGCGACACCACCGACGGCAAATTTAAGAATGTCGTATTGAAGGCAAGCGCCCTTGAGGTGATTTTTCACAAAAACGGCGCTCTACAAATTGTCCAATTATTATTATTATTAAGGTAGGTACCCAAACCCTGCGACCCGCGAACAATTCAGTTGGCTTTAAGAAAAATATTTTTTTTATTTATTGAAGCTTCTTGTCAGCCCCTGTGGATAGCAGGTAACACAGTATGACTTCTACACAAAAAAACAATGATGGACACTGCAAGGATATATGAAAGTTCGGCTAAATTGAAAATCTCAAAACATATCACAAGGAACATACCCAACAGGAAAGTTGGATTGTTTTACCTGTCACATTTTATTGACGATTAACGCCATCTTAAGACCCCCAGTTAATTTTACAATTGGTCTGTTTTAGCATTTAATCTAATTTTGACCAGCCATCAGCCAAAAGATGAAACAGGCTGAGAAAATGGCTGTTAACAGGGACCATTCAAAATGGCACCATTCGTTGCTTTGATCTGTCAATTAAATTTGACAATAATTATGAAATAAAATGTGGGGTTAGTTACCTTCGTCCTCCTTCAAGAGCGGGAAGAGAACATGCTGAGCAAAGGCGAGCAGACCATTCTCGGTGATGTTTCCCGGCTCGCAGAAAGCCTTCTTCAACTTCTTCTTGACCGCTGCCGGGTTGTCTAATAAGTCTATCTTGCTGTCCACCTCGGAGGAGGACATTTTACCTCCGGCGAGACCAGGAACTGAAAGAAACAGAAAAAAAAACAGTAGAAATATCTCATTATAAACTTGAAGATGTTTTTCCTACTTAGATAGGCACTTCAGTGTTGCCAATCCATTATACTATTAAATCAGCTATAAACCAATTTTAGGAGATCACTTGTCCAAGATTATTGTATAAAATGTGGCATCAAAAATACTAATTTCGGTTGTGACTCCGTCTGTCCATAACTCTGTTCAATGAACTCAAGAAATTTTGCTTTGAATTTAAGTATCTTAAAAAAATTGTAAGTGTTTGATGAATTTGGGGAAGTGATATAGAAATAGCCATAAAATAATATTTTTACAGAAAATAATTTTAATTGCCATTTTCAAAACTGGAATTGATTTGTAGAGAATTCAGGCAATGCTTGATTTTTCGCGGGTCTGTGCTAGATTAATTATATAAAATGAAATGTCGGTAAGGAAACCTTTCGATGAGTGACATCTCTTGACATAAATTGAAACATTGTAGAAATTTATATAGAACTTCTACCTATTGACATAAGTCAGAATCTTTTTTTCAATTTTATACACCTGTGTTATTGACTTTGGAGCAGTCAAAATACAAAATGTTTTCACAAAATAATTTAAATGATAAAACATTTTTCATATACTTTAGTGTTTCTATTATTTAGTGTTAGCTTACCCATGGGGTTCATAAGGTGAATTCGCTTCTTGTAGCCAAGAGCGGGCAGGTACTTCTCAGCCAATGTGAATATTTTCCGTTGGTCGACGCCACCAAATTGCGCATCGACTTTAAGGTACTCCTCATCCAGCGCTTGCAAACCTGTAACCAAATAATGCATTTCGAAAGGGACAAATTTTTCCATCTCTTCATTCCCGTAGGGGCAGAAAAAACTACAATAAATAAAAATAAATTTTTCAAACAATATTCATAAACATGAATGTCAGTAAAATTTGCGCAATGATGTGGAAAAACACTTTGTTGGATTTACCTGGGTACAGCAGGCCACTCAAAAGCGGGTGATCCACTTGCTTCACCACTTCGGCTCCGGCCTTCTTGGCGTCATGCTCTGTCATGATTGAACTTAGCCGGTACACGTCCAAGGTGTACTCTTTGGACAGCTGGTAGTCTGTGCCACGGACAAATCTGCAAGCAGGCAATGAATCATGATGATAATCAGCAAATATTAAATAAATATCAATGGAAACTGAGTCTAGATCATAAAAAAAATATAGTAGACCACTTTGCTTAGAGGCCATGACCGAACAATATTGCACGCCCTAGCGTCTCTCGTATAAACAAGCGATGTCTTGCTATACAAGCAATTTGTCTGTAAAATATTGTTAAAAATACAAAATTTTGTATAAAAGCACCACTCATATAAAACCCTAACTTCTCACAGGAGGCCTTGAGGAAAATAATTTCCTTCAGGGCCTATGTCAAAGTATGGAGGGTCTTTTTAATGAAAGGAAGTTCTGGAAAGGAAAAGGTGTGAGTGATGGGTAGGAATCTGGGGTCAAAGGGGATGGTTCGAGAGAGTCCGGCTGAAGAGGTCAAAAGGCCTCCCTCAACCAGTCTCTCGATCCGGCCCGTCATGCAGAAGGTGGGCAGACGCAACCTAGATCTAGACAAACCTCATCCCATGAACCCGGGTGCCTCTGCTCAGTTACAAAACTTAGTGAAATACTTGGGATGACCTATGGCAGAGGTGTTGTTTATCCAATAAATCCAGGGTTCAGGAGTTGTAAGCATCAGAAGAGCTATTCTCTAAGAGATCATTCTCCCGCGAGATGTCCTGTCAGATTTGTGTGATTTTCTACAGCTGTTAAATGAATAAATAATCATGCATACTTGCAGGAATTCATGTTTAAAACGACCCAAACTAAAATACGTGACAGCTCACAGCTGAAACTTTGACATCACATAAATCTGACAGCACTTCTCGCGGGAGAACGATCTCTTATCACAAATTTTAGGATATAGCCTTTCTGATATTTGACAATTCAAGTATCTTGGCAACTACTGCCATACATCTGCTTGGAGATTTGTATACAGGCATAGGTTGTTGATAAAGGGTTTTCCAATAAGAGGTGTTATTTTGAATAGCCCGCGAATGGATTGCGCTATTGAGATGATTAATGATTTTTTATGGCCGGAATTGGATGGTATTGATCTGGACAACGTTTAATTTCAACAAGACAGCGCTACGTGCCACACAAGCAACGAAACCATTGATCTTTTACAGGAAAAGTTTCCGGACCGTGTTATCTCTCGAAGAGGTGATCACAATTGGCCACCGAGATCTTGTGATTTAACACCTTGCGACTTCTTCCTTTGGGGCCACATGAAAGAGAAGGTCTACGCCAACAGCCAAGCGTCGATTCAAGACCTCAAAGATGGAATTCGTGAGGCTATCGAGGACATAGGGCAGCCACTTTGCGATTTGGTTATGGAAAATTTCATGAAAAGGATATGGTCCTGTAAGCGTGGTCGTGGTGGTCATTTGCCTGATGTTATTTTCCACTATTAACGGCATACCTTCCTCTTTAAAATGAAATAAACATCTGATAATTTATATTAAAAAATAGCATTTTTCTTTGAATATCAAAATAACACCTCTAATTGGAAAACCCTTTACTTTGCAAACTCATCGGTGACGCCAGTCTCCGGGAACCAGTCGGGCGGGTTGTTCCAAATCAGGTCATTGAGACTTTAAACATGGCGTTACTTGTGTCAGACATTTTGTAACAATGCATGTGCTTTAGATCAATGCTAGTGTAGTGTTGATAGACAGCACTCATTCCGGTTTCAGCCAAATATTTCTGAGCATTCCCAAGCGTAGCTATACTGGAGTGCCTCAGTCTGGAATGGCAGGCCAACAGTCATCATGTATTGATCATATGGAGTAAGACAAAAGGTACAGACAAAACGCATACAGTAATTTAAAAAATAAAATAACTGATCGTCATAAATGCACCTACACACAACAACTTAATAATATAAAGTATGATAAAAATTCAGATAAGAACAGTCAAACAAAAGTCACTAAATCATAATAAATTAAACAAAAAAAAAAATAACTTCGATAACCTGGCTTACAAGTGCTGAAACATGCACAAGTATTTTTGATAATATCCTTTGCAATGATATCACGGCATTAACTGATATTAAAACCATTAAAAAAGGGTAGTTAAGGGCAGTCGTCTGAGACTGAAACAGATATTTACTGTTGAACATAATTTTTTCTTTTTTTACATTAGCTCCACACGGGAGGCCCTGAGGAAAATAATTTCCCTCAGGGTCTATTTCATCTTAGGGGATGCTGTGTGGAGGGTCTTTGTAAGGAAAGGAAGAAGAGGAAGTTCTAGGAAGGGAAAAGGTATGAGGGATAGGAAGGAATCTGGGGTCAGCGTGTTCAGCAGTGACAGGCATATGAATCCATCCCTCCAACTGCGGTGCAAAGCAATGGATAGAGAGCAACTGAAGTGGTCAAAACCTAAAGTGGTCTAAACCGACCTCTCCCGATCTGGCCCGCCACGCAGGTGGTGAGCCAAGACTTGTACACACGGGACGAGACCCTGGCTCCCAAACTGTTCAAATACAAATAAAAATTCAATTCACAAGTAGATCTCAAACACAGCTAGTAACAAAGAATGACAGCATATAAAAATCACAACTACAGCTACTGTTTGGTTTTGAGTGTAGTTTTAAAAGCATTATCGTTTAAACGTTTCGATAATTCAACAATGATTGATGGCGGCGTTAGTCTCGTGGCTTCAACAGCGGACTTGTACGGAGTATTCGCAACATGTTGTTTGCGACTAGAGTACACAGAATGACATTTCCCTTTAGAAGGAGGTACTGTGTCAGTGCGAGCAATGAATCTGATCAATGGCAAAAGCAATATTATATTTCTGCAAAATTCAAAAAGGAGACAAAAGTGATGCCATTAATGAATAATTAATAAATTCAATTACAGGTGTATATTTTATATTACATAATAAATTATATTTAAGCAATAAAAAAATATATATGATGTAGGTAAGTTGGATAAATCATTTTATATTCATAATTCTCAACAACGTTCAACATTCAACAACACTACCTGCCTGGCAGTTGCATTACTTTTGCTCTGCAAATAAATAGAATTGTTAATCGTTAAAAATAACCATTCTTCTTCATAAGTGACATAATCGCAGTGCAATAAATGTAGTAATTTATAAATGCGTACGAGTGCAAAAAACATTAAACAAAAATCTTAATTCCTAGTTCTGAAATACTTACTGGGACATACAACAATAACAAATGACACAGTGGTTACTTTAATTTTTTGTTTCACAAAATATAATGTTGCAGGAGCCAAGCCAAACGTATGCATCCATATATTATAATGGCCACATCAAATTGCCAAACAAGACCCGGGAGATTCGTCCAGCTCCCTTATGGAGCAACTTATGAAGATCAGCGACCAGCAGGCTGCCCTTTCCTACTTGCCGGCCGCCGTCAATGAATTGCGGGATGAGGTCAGCGAGGTTAAACTCTCTATTGACTTCAGTGGAAAAATAGTTGAGGACATTAGCAAAAATCTACAATGGAGAACAAGATGAAGCTGGTCGACCTACTAAAAGATGGATTGGATTCCCTGAAGGTCTGCATAGCCAATATTCAGGATGACATGGAGCAGCGCGACCAGTGGGCACGCCGTTCAAACATTGAATTAGTCAGCATCCCGGAAAAGAAGGGCGAAAATTTAATACACATTATATGCGGTCTTGCCAAAAAAACTGGTTTCGACCTCGGCCCAAAAAAGGATATTGATTTTGTCACTCGGGTGGCACCGAAGGAATCCAAGAAACGGCAACATAAATGTATAATTATTAAGATGCAAGCAAGGTACGGAAAGGACAATTTCTTGCCATCAATTCGAACGAAGCGGAATTTAACCAGCAGCAACGTCGGTTGCGGCGGCACTCCTAAACGGCTGCTCCTCCTGACGAAGTAAGCAGCCAAGCTAAATAACTATCGATTCGTCTGGGTCCGGAACTGTAGAATCCTTGTTAGGAAAAAAGAGGGTTCGCACATCAGAGCAATCCTCATAACAGAAGATTTAAACAAAATTATATAATTAAGGACTGGCTTCCCGCATTTCTACCGATTTATTACATATTTTCCTTTGATACTTCAAGTTTTAAAGCTCTTCAAAAATTATATTATTCTTGAAGATAATATCTATGCATTCCCCACGCCGAAACGGCAATTATATGAAATTCCATCGATAGAAAAAAATCGCAAAGTATGCTCCGAAAATTATTATAAACACGTTTTTTCAGTTATTTTACAAGTTATATGTATATAAAAATTCACAAGTGTTTCTGTAAATGCTATTTTACACAATCCCCATGAGATTTTTGCTCTATTTTAAACGAGTCGTGTTTTATTGTTTTTAATATAAGCGCGTTCTCTCTAACATTCGTATTTACACATCTCTCCATCTTCATTTTGAGTGTAGGCCACCGAAATATTATCATTTTATTGTTGATTTTTTATCTTCTTAGGTACGTACATTTAATACATAAATACTTCATAATCCTAGGCACAAGTTATGGATTTTACAATAACACAATATTATTTTTATGGTTTATTTATTATCTTCTCAAGTATGTACTTTTAGCTTATAATTATTCCTTAATTCAAAATGCAAGTTAAGGGTGTTATAAAAACTGCACTTCATTATTTTTATGGATAATTTAGTATCTTGTGTTTTTAATGCGTAATTGCTTCATAATTCCAGGTTCAATTTACAGTTATTATAAATGTTTCATAATTCTAGGTTCAAGTTACGGGTATTATAATAACAGCATAGCATTTAATTTTATCGACAATTTTTTCTTTTTCTTTTCTTCCATTAAGGTCCTAATCTCAACAACGTTATTTTATTGGTCAATATCATAAGTATCGCTGTCATATATGAATTTGTAAAGACTTTTTATAATGCTAATAAATAAAATAATTTTAAGCTTTGAAATTAATCCTCCTGGCTCATATTATTTCTTATCATTTGAAATTTGCTTTGGTGTATGAGTATTTTAGATTACAAACAAATTTCCAGAATGAATTTTGCTCATAAGCTGAGTTTCCACTGAATAGGTATTTAAAATTATTGTTGCACAAAGAATGTTCTGATGAATGGTGTACTCACCTATAAATGGAAGTATCGCTATAACCATAACAAAATTGTCAATTAATGTAATAATTATGTGATGTATTCCGTTGGCGATATAAATTTATAAATTTTTAAAAAATTTTAATTTATATCGCCAACATTATAAATTTTAAAAGCTGGAATAATTTTGATTTCACATCTCACAAAGATACTCAAGAATATTTCTAAAATGTGACTGTTGAACATACTTTAATTTGTCAATGGGTGTTCCAATGGACCCGAGCATTGCCTTGATGACCTTTTCATAATAGTCTGTCCTATGGGCGAGTAGGTCCCAGGGCGCTTTCATGTTGTCCAAGTAGGCATGGAGGTCGGCCAACAACACTGTGACCTGCAAATATAAAAATCTTTTTTAAATCATTCATTACCTTATTGGCAGCCCCCTGCATTATTGCAGCTGATTTCATTTCATGTTTCTAATAGTCACGCCAACTAAAAATATCACTCACTGAAAAAATTATGTCAATATCAACTCTTTTATAAATTCTTGGTAAATATTTACCTAATAGGGACACACTCAATATGCACTTTTTATTACAAAAACACTACATCAGTTAGATAATAATGGGAAGTAAGTATTTCAGTTTCCGGAATTGAAAAATAATGAATTTTAATAGTTATTTCGTTAAAATTAAAAACGAATATTCGCTTGGCGGCCATTGTTATTGATGTCAAAGTTTTGAGGTTAGTTTTTTTTCTTCTCTTTTTTACTCCAAAATATTAACACATGACCCTAAAATAGGTTCTTAGGTTCTTAGTTTGGGTTTAATTAAAAAAGAAAAAAATATATATCTACTAAAATGCATTATTTTCCAATTCCGGAAACTGAAATACTTACTTCTCATTATTATTAAGTGTTTTTGAAATAAAAAGTGCATATTAAGCGTGTCCCTATTAGGTAAATATTTACCAAATTCTCTTATACCACGCCCAACCTTTGAAATGTCGAGCTCCCACAATCTAATACATCTGTAGTGTGCCGAGGGTAAAAATCCAACAAACAGAAAGCATTGTTTTCAGATTACCAATTGGATATGCCGGCGCTCAACAGATACCGTTTGAGTTTGAGAAGTTAATCATCGAAGGTGAACAATACGCAGAAGCAGCAGATATTTTTATGGGTGCCGAAAAAACCAAAAAATAACTTTACTTTTTAAAATAGTTATTAGTTAAAATTTTGTTTTCCATAGCCTTATTGTTAATTTTGGTAAATATTTATAAAACACGCCAAACTTTAAGACCGGCCTGGCGTTGATCAAAAATCATCGCATCAGGCGAGTTTAAGATCAAAAAAGTGGCATGCCTCGCCGCCCACGCCTTTCTTTGTCGCATTTATGTTTTTACGCATCTTTCTCTTTCGTTCATTGTAAAATCAGCAACTACGCGAGAATGTTCAGGCCGGTCTTGAAGTTTGGCATGTACTATACCTAATCGCTGCAGTTTTAATAGGCCCAAATTACAGAAATTACACTTCGTTTCAACTTAATTACTACAAAAAACAACTAATCCCGTTTGGATAAATGGTAAAAGATGCATTAAAATCCCATTTTTATTCCATCAAAATTTCCTGTATAAAACAATCCCTTTGCCGCCGTTTTGATATGTTTAACTTTTTGTGTGGATTTAACATCTGTTTAAGTATCGTTTCAATCTAAATAATCATGAATTACTTAATTAACCCAAAGTAAGAACCTAATAACTTATTTTGTGCGTGTAAATACGTGGTTGTTTCTTCTAGTAATTGTTGAAACGAAGTGCAATTTCCATAATCTGTGCCTAAAAATGTAGCAATAGTAAATATTCACTTTAATTTTAGTTATATTAATTAAATCATATTAGTTTCTTTACACTGTACCTATAATAACCGCATTGTCTTATGACATTACATAGGCAAATGAAATGTAAATAAATACAATATTCAATTTTTTATAAGAAAAACTCTCTTTTTATAACTTTTGAAGGTTATTCCCATCAACGTAATATATCATTGAAGAAGAAGATAACACTCATAATCTAAATGAAAATATGAAAGAGAACAAGACACAGGAAAATAGAAAGACAATGGTTCCATTGGAAAAAAGAATTAGTTGAAGATAATATTGTTGATTCTAAAATATTTGAAATATGAGATTGACAAATATGACGGTTTGACAGAAGGTGGCAATAGCGAAATTGGTTAATGCGCACATCCCGGTTAGACGAGAGGTCTGGGTTCGAGTCCCAGTTGCGACCATTGTCTTTTTCTATTTTTCTGTTCTCTTTCTTTTCTTGTTCTCTTTCATATTTTCATTTAGATTATAAGTGTTATCTTCTTCTTCAAAAATACAATATTTTTCACTGGCAATGAGAAACTGCTACTTCACCGGCGATGAGAAACTTTGTAGATAATAGGTATGTTTCTATGAGAAATTAAAGTCTCCGAACCTCACATCCTGCGCGAAGAAAGTCACTTATCTTTATCATGGGCACAAAGTAGGCGATGTGAGGTCGACCAGTTGTGGCGGTTCCCCAGTAGATCTGTACATCACGGGTTTTAAGGACCTCAATTAATAGATTTTCACCTAAAACCTGTAAGAAAATAAAATATTAATTTCAGTAAAAACTGAATGATGAAATACAATATATAATTTTGAAATGGTTATTATATCTCAAATTACAAACCACAAAAAATCATGAAAATCAAAAGTATTTAGATCATAATCATTATATTATTACTGCACTTTCACTTATTACAAAAACCTCATGAGGTCAACAGCAGTTATGTTTTAAAAATAAAGTTATGCTCCAATTTAGTATGACTTACTTCATTTAAATTCCTAGTGATTAAGAACTTTTTATTTTGTTGCTCTAATGATATACCAGCTAGTTCGGCAGTCATTTTATTCACTTCTTCTGTCGGCATTTTCTAAAACGCAACACAGGCACAAATCTGACAACCACTGACAGCGTGCAATTCTAAAAAAAATGACAAATCAGACAAATCGAATGACAGCTAGCCCGCTAGCCGGCAGGTTATGTTTATTGCACTAAAATAACTTTTTACCAAAATGTGGAGTTATAAAAAAATGGGTAAATTTTGATACATGATATGGTAACACTGATCATAGACCGTTTGATACTCTAAATTACTCAACCACCATAAATATATTTTTTCATAGACACAAAACATAACCCTATTTTAATTTTACTTGTTCTGTCAAAGTCAAAATCGAAAATGTCGGTGATACTCCGCGCTCTCCATTTTGCAGTGAGAAATAAATCAGCTTCCTCATTGAGTGTTTGCAAATATAGTAAGATAACAATCACAGACGATGGAAGCACATTTGTGGCTCTTCACCCAGAGCGGAAATTCCCTTATGAACTCTCAAAACCAATACCCGTCGAAGAAGTCAGGACCAAAAATTCACCTCTAAAAATGGACGACAGAGAAGAAGTGATGCGCGTGTTCAAAGATATTTCTCCTGATACTGCTAGGGAAAATCTCATGAAGATGACTCTTACCACAAAGCACCGTTGGTTCCCGAGATCTAGGGACAAGAAGAAGAAGCTTACACCAATGGATAGAAAATACTTATAATCAAAGCACCAAATTAAAATAGTTTTTTAGATGTAAGAAATAAATGAAATAAAAGTTTTCATGCTAAAGCATATCATTTATTTATTAAAGTAAAAAATTATAAAACTAATTACATATGTAAATATTATTTATGTAATATGAAAGCACCTGCGAAACAGTCATTTAAATCTAAAACTGGATGTTAAACATTTATAACAAGTAGAAAATGCATATAATTAATAGCAGTAAATAAAATAAAGGAATGGTACCCAATAAATCTACTAATAACAGAAAAATATCATTAATAGCAATTCTATGTTCATAAGTTACAAAAATAATTTTTTTGGTATTTATTCCCACAACTGCCGTACTTTTAGGCACAGATTATGAAAATTACTCCGCTTCAACAATTACTACAAGAAACCACTATTTAGATTGAAAATATAGAAAACAGATTTTTTTGTTTGGGTTAATTAAGCAATTTGTGCGTATTTAGATTGAAACAAAACTTACACTAAAACAGATTACATTAAAAAAATCCAAAATGGCAGCAAATGGATCATTTCTTCGGGAAATTTTGAACTTTGTTCTTATAATGGAATTTCAATGCATCTTTTACCAATTGTTTCTTGTAATAATTAAATTAAAACATGTAATTTCCCAAATCTGTGCCTAATAAAAGTGCGGTGGTTAGGGGAATATTCACCTTTCTTGTCTATAAATATTTTATATAATAATATAATTTCATCTGTTAGAAATTATAGAATCAATTTCTCTCTAGGGAACTACAAAACATTATTTAAGTATATGTGACACCTATTTTATAGTACTAAGTTTACTTTATGAAGAAAACCTTTCATTAGGTTACAACACTGGCATTTTCAATGCAATCTATCCCATCACACAATGTAATATGTGTTTTAGTGAAATATCAAGCTACCATGTTATGTTAAGCTACCGTGAAAATCCTATTTAAAAATCTTAGAAACAACTTTTCTTGTTCGTGAAAATATTTTGAACAAAAACCATTAAATTGAATTTGTTCTTATTGGTCATGGATACGACGTCAGCCATGTTAGATACTACAAATCTTTACTTAAACCGTTTAAGAATATCTTGGGCCTCTTTATTGGCTTGATGATCATCGTTAGACCTGGCCGGGTAGAGCAGAGCTAAATTCAAGTAATATTTTCCAATATCTTCTTTGCCAAGCTTCAGATAAGTTTTCCCGAGCATCAGTAAGTTCATGCTGTAGAATCGTGGTTCAACCACCTCGGCACGGGAGAAGTACTCGATGGCTTCGTCGAACGAGGAGGTGGGGGGGGTGGCAAAAAGGGTGGAGGCGATCTTGCGCTGGTACCACGGCATGTCCGCTATCCGATAGCACCATTCTCCCAGCATGTACAGGGTCGTGGCATCGTTGGGGTTAAGTTCTATGGCCCTCTAAAAATAATCATTTGTTTCACAATGTTAATATTACGATGTTGGATCTACGACAAAACAGAACAATGAAAAATAGCAAAGGAAAAGAAGAAACAACAAATCTATAATATCATAGTACAGTCATACTTTGATTTACATCACATTTTTAATGGTTGCAAGCTTTGAAAAAAATTAAAATCCACGGTGGTTTAAATACTATTGATGTTATAGAAAAAATACCTGCGAATGGGATGCATCTGTCAAAGAGGTAAAATTACATTATCTTATCTTTTTAATTTGTATATTATTACGTAAGCAAATGCTAAAAATAGATTATTAAATAAGGATAGCAAAAAAATTGCTTTCATTTAAATCATTGGTTTTTAAAATGTGGGTAACAACAAATGAGGCTTTGAGATGAAATATCACAAAACTGCGACATAAAAATGTAATAAACTACCTGTTGTGTGCCCAGGTAGGTGAAAAAAAAGGATTTAATTTCAAATGCTGTGCAATTTGATAGTCATCGAAATAAATTGCACTATTAGGAAAAAATTATTAAATTTAAATAATATAGAAGTATTGAACAATCTTGTGATTTTCGAAAAATAATTCGATTTTGAAGCTTCATAAAAGATAAGATTTCATTGCGAGAACAATTGGTTTATCAATCAGATGAAATATCAAAAACCCCACAGCACCTCAGAGACTCACGCTATGGGTCCATTGTGCTATTCCCATTTCACCTCAACGGAATGCCTTTGAGTTTGTTTTCAGGTCCTGTGAGGGTTCCGGTTTCCTAAGTTTGGATCCCCTGGAGATTCCTGTAGCGGTAAAGATTTTCCCATTGTTTGGGTTCCCTGAAGATCCCATGAGGGTCCAACGAGGTGATCTCAGCTCCCCCTAGGTTCCCCAAAAGTTTAGTTTTTTTTATTAAATGGTTTACTTTTGGTCCCACGAGTATCCACGGAAATAGAAGATCCACCCCAGCAGAGTCCAGAGCACTGGGTTAAGGCGCTGTTTGTAACACTACTCCCCATTCAGCCTGAGCATGGTAGGTCATACCTTGGCTTGAGATGGCTGTTGCAGGTCTTATTTCCACTGCCTGAGCGACGGGGCTGCCACACTCCCTACACTTAGCCCAGAAAATAACAAATACAAAGTGGTCTCACCAGCATGTGCTTTTTAACTACTTCCAAGTGTTTGACTCTTTCCTTTGTGCTTTCACAGGAGCACTTTAGATCCAAGATTACAGCCATCCATTTATGAACTGCAAAATTGTTTTCGTCTATAGCCATCGCCTTTGTTATTGTGGAAAAGGCGTTATGGGCGAGAGCCGTCTTGTATTTGTCATCGATTACGGGCTGCGAAGCGAGCTGATAGATAGCCCGGGCTTTCCTCCACAGAATCTCAACATTGTTACTATACTGCTTCTATAAATCAGTAGAAAAGGAAATATAGATCATTAAATTATAATACCAAACTCTAATGACAAAAACAGCACAATTTTATTAATAGATGTTATGGCTGAGCTAAAAACGTACCAAATTCGCAAATGGCTACCAAATTCTAGAATCAGACATACTTAAGATCTGTGTAAAGTTAATAGTTGGTAAATATTGTAGAACCTGAAAGCCCTGTACAGGATGCCCAACATTTTGGGAGCCAGATTTACTTGGGCTTCAATAGCCTGGTAATTGAGCCGGTCTGAGTTACCAAAGAATATCAATATTAATGATGAAGTCTTACATAAAGTTTTGTGAGGAAATCATAGCAATCATTGTATTGGCCATTATCGTATAATTGGTCAGCTTCTTTCAATCCTTCCTCAATTATTTTTTTATCCGCTGATGAAATATCACTTTCCTCAGTTTTCTTCTCTTTACTCAATGGCCAAAACAAAGCCAGCATAGTTATTACCCCAAAATTTTGGGGTCTTGACCTAAAAACCTGGGTGAAAAAAAGTTAAAAAAATATATACAAATTATATAACAATATGCTAAAAGTATAATATCTAGATTATCAAGATAACAAATAATAATTACATTTAGAGTTTGAACACCCACAATATTGGGAGTTCTTTTGTACATGTTAACATGAGCATATCTTTTGAATGCATTTCTGGCTATTTCACGAAACCTCCAAATCATTTTTGACATATTATTAAATAAAAAAAACAACGCTAACGTGTAAACAAACTTAAATTTATATTGGACTACGAACTTTCCAAACTTCTGAACAATCTATCAAAAACTGTAAACAGTGACATCAGATGCCGATGGCATAGAAAAATAATAAACTGACAGATGATGCGTAGAAAAAAAAATCGTGAAGCTCGTTTCACAATAATTCTCAAATTTAATCATATTACGGGTTTATGTTTCAGACCGAAATCAATTTTATTTTAGGCAGTAACTTAAAAATTTTATTGAGATGTGTAAGATTGCTTATATTGCTCGGCAGTCTGCACTGGGTATGTTTCCGTTCTTTACATCCCTTGTAGCAGGAATATATGCATGAATGTTATTGAATAATAGAGCGTTGTACACCCTACTTCTTTTTGAGTTAGTTGTCATAATATCTTACGATCATTCTTTAATTTTAATTGGAAGTGCAAGCGATTCAATTGTCCCCAAAATATTTTTTATTTTAGCTAGTAGTATAAAAACAGTTTCGTATTTATTTCATGTTCAGTTATCAACAAACTTTCTTTGAGGAAATGCTGCCAAACACTAAACTAATGAGATTAATTCAAAAAGGAGAAACAATGTATTTTTTAAAACAAGCCCAATCATTTCATTTATGATACCTACCCGCAAGAAAACGTCAATTAAAAAACCGAGCCCACGTTTAACGTGAAGATAGATGCGAGTTCTCGCAATATGGCAAGGACGCATTTTCAAAAATCAATTTTTGTTACCTGGTCAAGGGCGGATAAGAAATATTGAATTGACAGTTTGTTTTAACTTTGTGAGTGCTCGTGATAATGAACTGTAATTGACCGGCTCTAAAAATAAACATCATGCAAAGATCAGGTAAGAGACAATAAACATGCAAGTAGTCATTTAATACAAAGCCGATGTTTTTTACAGGTAGATGTACTAACACTTCGCGCCAAGTGATGTCCGTTTTGTTTTGTATTGTCAATTCCAATGATTGTCCCAAACAAATGGTTTGCTGTGTACAATTTGCCAGAAAACCAAATATCTATATCATAGTTTTTCGTGTGCGGTATTCAATATCTTGAATTACCTGTTAATTAAAATAAAGACCATTAAAAACTATAATGCTTCCTGACATCATGTATCAATGAAGTATTATTTTATTTCAGGTAGAGTGAAGGATTTGTGGTAGATTTTGCTCAGTTTATCTGACTTATTGGCTTTATCCCCTTAATTTTTTTTGACAAAAACGTTAGGTTCATGTCAATATTTTCCTTTTATAATAATATTTCCAAGAATACCAATTCTTACAATTTGTTATGAATTATTGCACAGATGTTTCTCAGTAACGTGATATGAAGGTTTTGATTATGCTTATGAAGGAGGTATTATCCCCAGGAGTCTAAAATGGGGAGGCACCCAGCATTAGAATTGGGTGTGAGTGATGATTCTTATATTATATAGATTAGATAATTAAATGGATGAAGGGTTTCCTATTATAATTTGCCTTCATCCTAAACCTTTTGTTGACATTCAATGCTCCATTTAGAGATTTGAAGATAAACCTTTCCTAGTCTCCCTAAAGCATTGCTGTTTACATAAATAAGAATATTTTGTTATTTTTTTTTCAATATTTGTATGCCTGTTAAATAATGTCTCATCAGTGAAACAAGGTTAGTTATTGTAAATTTGTTTTGTACAAAGTGCCAATGTTACATAATCTTGTTATTACAGTCATACGCAGGAGTGAGCACTTCTTATCTATTATAAAAAGAATAATCTCGAACATACTATTATCTATTACAAAAAATAAATAATCTCTACCATATTACTAAGTATTTTTAGTTATCAATAATAGTATCATGTTATTGATAAAAAGTGACACTGCTAGATTTCTCATTCTGTTGCATGCCATTGGACAAAATCCATTTTTCTTGATTAATTTTATGTAAGAAATTTATATAGTCTCTCTGATAAGTGAAAGATGTGGAATAAAATGCTTCCGGTGTTTTACTGTCGATCGTTCATTCCTTAATTTAGAAATAGAACTTTCTTTATTCTCTATAACTCTATGCTGAATAAGTAAGCTTTCTTATTTTCTGATTCACTCTTGGCTGTAATTGTAGGGGGTCTTTATGAATTTTCCAATTTCATTCAATCCAGCAGAAGAAATTGTACTGCTGGATTGAAAATCTGGGGTATAAATGTAGGAAATTAACTGCATTACACATTTGAACAACACAGCTAGGAAACAATGGTAATAAATAGCAACATGATACATTTAAATTTCACAGCTAGGGAACGATGATAACAAATTAGCGATATGACACATTTGAATATCACAGCTAGGGTACGATGGTAACAAATTAAATGTAAGATACATTTGATTGTCACAGCCAGGTAACGATGGTAACAAATTAACAGTATGATACATTTGAATGTCACAGCTAGGGAACGATGGTAACAAATTAACTGTATGATCTAGAGAAAACAATAGTGACAAATTGGCGATGTAACACATTTGAATATCACAGCTAGGGAACGATGGTTTCAAATTATCTGTACAGATCTATTTGTATGTCACAGCTAGGAAACGGTGGCTTCAAATTTCAAATGGTTGAATATCACAGCTAGGGAACGATGGTGACAAATTAGCTGTACGATACATTTGAATGTTACAGCTAGGGAACGATGGTTTCAAATTATCTATACAGATCTATTTGAATGTTACAGCTAGGAAACGGTGGTTGAATATCACAGTTAGGGAACAATGATAACAAATTATCTGCATGATACATTTGAATATCACAGCTAGGGAACGATGGTTTACTGCCAGTTTCCACCACCATGCCATCTTTCGCAAGATCTTTATAAACCATGAGAGTCCCAATCTGCCTATTTGCACAATCTCAGGATTGCAGACATTTTTATCTTGTTTGTCTTGTGTCATATTATCACTTTAGATAAACTTTTTGATAGTAATATATTTTTTTTAATTTTGGAGGTTTGAGTTCTACGGAGATTGCATTTCTCGCTTAAATACTATATTTATTATCCTTTTTTTTTCATTTCGAATTTTTTGAATTCCTTTTTCTTTAATTATATTATTTAATTATATTTTGTTATTTAACTTGATCACAGGTCAATAGCTCACGATTGAGATCACGATGAGAGTTGAAAAAGTCGTGGTTTATCATATAAAAACTTTGCAAGTTTCATGACGCCAGAGCTCACTCTTGTAGAGATTTTTTTGCTGCTTCATCACTCAGATTTCTGTTTTATAGATTTCTTGTTTCTTTTCACAGAAATTTGTTAATGAATGATTTTACCATGGCAGGAAATCTTGTTTGGGTTAAATCAATAAACAGAAATAATTTTGTTATCTTTCTTCGTTGGGTTCTTTTGGAATGAACTGCTCTGGTTCGTGTCTGGTTTATTTTATCAGCGACGGGTCTGCCGCAATATTTACTTTACGTTTTGGTATTTTTACCAGGAAATCCATCCTGTACATGGAAGGAATTACAAGACCCTCAATCGAATCGAATAGTATTAATAGGCTTGCGTCTGCCTGGTTGAATTTCAGAACCCGGCTTCTGACGCCACGCCATACGCGCCGCGCCACAAATAACATCTGTGCGTGGAATTTCAAACAAAGCTACCGTTGTACCGTGCCTGTCTCGACACAGGTATATCCTAATGAGACAGGCATGGACAAAAATCTAATGTAAACATACTGTTTATAGATTAAAAAAAAAAATTCGGTTTCGAATTCTAGAATTCGTCAAAAGATGTCGCCACTTTCGTCAGCAGATCGAATGGGGACGTGTCCCCTCTAGGTATAACTGCAACGAATTTGTGAATATGTAGTATCTCTCGGGATATGGAAAGATTGACTTTAATACATAGTTGTACCAAGCGGCTATATATTTTTTTTACATTAACTCCACACAGGAAGAAGATGCTGTGTGGAGGGTGTTTTTGAGGAGGGAAGAAACACAGAGGCCGGCAAATCGACGTCATTGCAGACGTCATTGACTGTCCCGGTGACTAGCTACACTGGATGACAGTGGATCCGAGGAACGGGCTATTTTTGGAACCAGCTCCTATTGGTTTTATAAAATGGTCGCCAACACTATATCGTACGGGGGTTTAATCAGAGGGGGTCGCCGAACTACGACCAAACTGCACGGACTATCAAAGCAGCGGAGAGCATTTGCAGTATTACGGGTGGAAGACTTTTGCTACACGCGTTTTCATAATTATTTCATTAGATTTATAGTCCATCTCCCTTGTTTCTATTAACTACGCTTGTCACAAACCTTTTATAGGATTTGATTTTTAAAAAAAGAATTGTGTAAAGACTATCCTCAATTTTTTAAGCTTTTATTTTGTTTATATATTATTTTTCAGAATTTATACACGGTTGGAATAGGAAAATATTGTTTTTTTTAGCCAGTTTCTGTGACTACAATTATATTGATTGTTCATCATAATGTAATGCTTGGTAAAAAATAATGACTTTTACAAGTTAGAAAAAGCCAAAAATATCCCTAATTTCAGTAACGACACGCGACGTTCTAAAGAAAGACCTATTTATAAACTTACCTACTTAACTAGAGTTGTGTTTATACTAGCGATGGGTGTAGTCGACATAATTGTCCATTTCGAAATGTTTCGATTAAAGTTTATGTTAATATTCGAAAGAAAAAAAAATAGAAATGTAAGCACCCTTCCTTTCTCATAAACGACCCATGTTTTTTTTTACATTAGCTCCCCACAGGGGTTCCTGTAGAAAAAAAACCCTCAGGACCTATACCGTTTTTGGGGATGCTGTGTGGGGGGTCTTTTTAGGGAAAGGAAGGAAGGAGAGGAAGTTCTATGATGGAAAAAGGTATGAAGGGGGTAGCAATCTGGGGATCAATCTGTCTAGGAGTGATGGACGTATGAATCCATCCCTCCCACTGCGGTGAAAGGCGATGGGTTGAGATAGTCCGGCTAGAGATCAAAGGTCTCCCTCAACCAGTCTCTCCCGATCCGGCCCACCGTGCAGTAGGTGGGCAAACGCGTCCTCCGCCAAGATCTAGACAAACCTCACCCCATGAACCTGTACACTCCTGCTAAGTCACCAAACCTAGCGAACCACTTAGGGTGGCAGGAGTGTTGGTTATCCAGTGAATGCGGCGGTACCCATATCCGCCCCCCAAATTGAATTTTGAATTTAGAAAGGGGTGTTAGAACGGAGCTCTCCATGCTCCTGACCTAAATTGTACTAATTCATTTGGACAATTATTGATGTCTTGCCTATACAGTCTAAAGCCTCGATTACATGGAGCGAGTTTACAAGCTGCTAGCCGGCGAATTCACTATCTGCTAGTAAACTTGTTCAGTGTAAAATCTGCTAGTTAGCTATACGTGATAGCTATATGTTATTACACTGAGCGAGTTTACTAGCAAATAGTGAATTCGCCGACTTGTAGCTTGTAAACTCGCCCAATGTAATCGAGGCTTAAATAATCGACACGTTTAAAATATTCGAATAATATGCTCCTATTGAAATATTTTTAATTCAGTTTAGGACGACTTTTCGATTTACTTTTCTTTAGATATCCAATTCGTAATAGTCGTGCTATATTGAAATATTTTTAATTTAGTTTAGGACGACTTTTCGATTTACTTTTCTTTAGATATACAATTCGTAATAGTCGTGTTCGATTTGTTACACACGAAATTAACGACGTGTTTTTAGAGTTAAAAATTTTTCGAAATACGAATCGTCTTTGCAAACCGTATCCGAGCAATTAATTCGACTGTTTAAATGCCGGCGGAACGGAAATCTCGATTTTGCAAGTACTAATATTTTCCGAAAATATAAGTTGTCGAAAAGGGAGGGCGCTGTTATCTATGTCATTATGACAGTGGTGTGTGTGGTTGTCAGATTAAAATATAAAGATTAGCGTTAGTTCATGTTTACGCCACCGCCGACTTACTCGTACGCTGTAGCGGTGATCGGACAACTCGGAATGAAATCAACTTAGCACCTCCCTTGAGAAGTCATTAAAAGTGATTAAATAAAAATTTGGTTAGGTAAATAGGTTACGTTAGGTTAGGGCTATTTAAAAAAAAAATCATACCTTTAATGACTTTTCAAAGAGGTGTTGCGTTGATTTGATTCTGAGTTGGTATGGAACCGTTGTATCACTATAAAATCGTTCAATTATTCGCGTTGTTTCGAAATTTAAAAATTTTCTCGAGGCGGTAATTTAAAGTTTTCGTTTGTTTATTTACGTATACTCGATACTCAAAACGTGACACGTATTTTTCAAACGGAAACCTATCGAAAGACTGACTACCTGTATTAAATCTACGAAAAAAGATGTGTAATGCGTTTATAAGCCAATAAGGAAAGAATGATTCACAAACACGCGGCTAAACTGTGCCCATTTTTACGTATCGACATATAAATAAGTTTTTTTTAGCAGAATTAATTTTTTATATAGCTACTTTGAAATGTACATTTTTGTGAGTGACCGGGCAACTCAGAATGAACTCAACACCTCCTTTGAAAAGTCAATAAAAATGATGAAAAAAATATATAAAAATTGGTTAAAAAGGTTACATTAGGTTAGATTACGAGCTATTTTTTAATTATTATTTTTTTTAACATTTAATGGCTTTTCAAAGAGGTGTTGAGTTGAGTTGATTCTGAGTTGGCATGGAACCATTTTTGTGATATTAATGTAAATTTTTGTTGCACCTGTAAAAGAAAACACAATTTTTTACGGTTTCAACAGAAAATGCTAAAAGAAAATGTTCGTTAAGCAATAAAAAAACTCTTGAATGGTGTGCTCTGGCGTTATTAAATTTTCACATCTTTTCTGCCTGGAATTAATAGGTCACCGCACCATTCTATTTCAGCTCGCAAAGTAAATTCGTTTGTATATGTAGCTTTGCAATATAAATTCAGTTATAAAAATAAGATAAGGTGGCATATTGTTCCATATTTTAATAAGAAACTAGCGGTGAAAAAAAATTGTTTCAGCTCTCAGCGTTATTTTTTATCATGAGCTCCATTAGTTTTCATCCAAAATAAATAAAAGCCATTTTATTTGTTTCGTATCTCTTCAATTGTTAAATAAGATAAACAGTTTCCAAAAAGAGTGAAACTTCAAGCGAAACCGGACAGTAAAACTAGTAAATGTTATACCTATACATTACGTATGAAAGTAGACTGTATACTGGATGTTATTATTAGAAATTATTATTAATGCAACCAACATATTTTAATACAAATGTAGATATATTCATATTACTATAAATTGACTTAAAAATTGCTTTAACACAGGCTAGCCTGGTGAGGCGGGCTATAATAAACCTCAACTATATAACTACAAATTTCTATTCTTTAATCTTTTCACATATATATTATTTTCTATTAAATAACTTTTTGTACTAATGTAATTTATAAACCTTTGTGAACTACACAGAACATGTATTTTTTTAGTTATAAATATTGCAAACTTCGTTAAATAATTTTTTTCATTAAATGGCAGAAGAAGTCGTGGACGCCCGGTGACACGATCAAGTGAATCAGATACTTGAATCGGGCCATGTCAAGAGTCAGAATAATAAGAGTATGTATGATACGGTTTATGAATGTGAAAGAGGCAAGGAATATGTGCCAAGACCGATTTTTTTGGCGGTCCGAGCTTTCTGCCTACCTTTAGTTTCTTCTAGTTAGTTTCTTTTAAATTTTATATTGTTATATTATAAATTGGTTAATTTAAATTCGTGCTTCATTTTTGCGCGATGAATAAATAGTATCACACGGCGGGATTCATAATACGTTTGTACGTGCAAAATGCAAACCTCATTCTGTTTCAACTACTCGTATCATCCCTAGGCAAAATCTCCGGAGAAAATTACCTTCTCCAATGCAATTTCGGGGTAGGATTTCTGACGTTTATTTCCCCCCAAAGCTCGGTGTTGCCAATCTCAGACAAAAATACTCTTGCTTTTATATTAGGTAGGTACTACAAATCTACATGGATATCGTTTGAAATTTTTATATATGTCGATGTATACACAATACATGTACTATGTCACAATTAAAATGTGATATGTACGGACTTCGAAAAAGCATTTGACAAAGTCGACCATAATATTTTATTGAAACAATTGTGTGACATCGGATTCTCTCAGAATTTTCTCGCTTTCGTAATGCACAATCATTCTGCATTGACCATCGACATTTTCAACAATGAAATGGTCAATGCGGAATCGCAATCAACTATCTTTTGACCAATTCAGCAACCATCTTTTGACGCATGTCACAAAAAGGTAATCTGCTCCGTGATATATTGGTTTTACGTAGAACATCAAAAATAAATAAATATGCTTAAAAAGTTGATATGTAAATATAGCATGACACTAATTCAGTAAGACCTCGGATAATGAAGTAGATCGGTTCCGCGAAATACCTCGCTATCGGGAATTACGTTATCACATATAGTGAATATTTCTTTGTAATGCTGCATATGAACACGATAAAGAAGCGCCACCCGAACCACGAATTATAGGAAAGGAACGAAGCAACCGCAAATTGCGCGAAACGCCACTTGCGGTTGCTTCGTTCCTTTCTCATAAGGAGCCATCCATAAATTACGTCACATCTTTCGTCACATTCGACCGATCAGTGGTTGAGTGGGCATCGCGTTTGGGTCCCACCCGGGCGTCCCCTGTTCGATTCCTCGGCTGGCTAAGTCCTCCATCACAACACAAGCAACATTTTCTACTTTTTGTGGTGGTAGTAGGAGATTTTCAAATATCCGCAGCATAATATCTTTTGCAAAAATACATAAGTAAAATTTTAAGAAATCCCCGACACAAAAAAAGGCTGATAACTTTGAAACGCCTGAACAGATTTTCATGAAATGTAGCTAAGAACCATCTCTATTACGTCAGCTTTTAAACAAAAAAAACTGCATCACAATCGGTCCATTCGTTTAGGAGCTACGATGCTACAGACAGACAGACAGACACACAGACACGTCAAACTTATAATAATAACAACGCTCCTTGCGTCGGAGGTTAAAAACTATAATGTTAAACATTCGCTAAAAGATGTTTCTCAAATTATTTGTAAATACGGGTATATTATGTTTTTCAAAATAATACTTTGAACCGAATTCGGAATGACGATATTATCATAAAAATACTGATTTCGGTTGTGTGACACTAGTTTAATGAACTTAAAAATTATTTCAGTTGTGATTTTGGAAAATTGGAACTTGTATGTATTTTTAGGGGAATTCAGACAAGCGACTAAGTACCTGTAAATTAGTTTCGTGTATATTTTTTCATAATCATTCTTCAACAATTGTGTTCTTACATAAACATTAAGTTTCACACATCCTACAATTATATATTATCCCGTGATTTTTCACGGGTACAAGGCATTTTTATTATTTGTATAATCTTGTGAGATTTTCACACCCCAAGTCTAAATTGGCACTTTCATTCATAAGTGTGCATGCATGTGATGGGGTTTTTTTAAAACTCAATACAGTGTTCGCCATTCTGATTGTGACGGGAGTCTGGATTCTGTTATAATTAGCCGCTCTTTTGTAACATTGTATCTTGGTTTCATTCTCAGAAGCTTTGTTAACCGGGTTATTACTGTACTTATGAACCTGTTCTACGATTATGGGAAATACGAACGTTACTGTAGCCAGTACCCACTTATTGTAAATAATTATTTCATTATGTAGCCACACTATTGTCTCAACGCTGACAACACTGGAATTGGCTGGAATTTCTCTATCGAGCCGGCTCCGATTACACTCAGACCTCGGACGGCACTACGGCACTCTCCCGCTTTCTTAAAATCTTATAATTCCGTAATTATATCAATATGTAAATGGCGTACCTACCTTTAGCGATTTAAATCCTAACCACTGGAGCGATTATGGTCGAAAAATGAACCACTTTTATTTTTCTGCGATTGATAGCGGTCCAAAATCGGATCACATTTTCCTACCATTCGTGAAGCATTTATTGTAATTATTTTAAAAAAAATTCCATGGCCAGCCATTTATTTTAAAACAAAGCTATTGAAATGCTTTATCTATTATGACCATAGATGTCGCAAATCCGAACTTCGTAGACTATTTTAGAACTATGTTAAAATTTTCACGCAGAATTTCTGATCAGCTGTTTAAGGTTAAAATTAAGTCCCCTTTCCATAGATACGCACCTTTCATTATCAAGTATACCACAGACAACATGCGGAAATCGAAAATATTATATGGTGACTCGAATAAGTACCTCTCACGGATTTTTGTTATTTATTATTGGGGTGTTATGCCGTGTTGCTCTACCTCCTTCTTTAGCCAACGTTTCGGACAGCGTTACAGTATCTACCATCAGGGCAGATGAGCAAATGATATTGGTGAAAGTGTGTGCTTATGTATGTAGAAGCGATACCTACGTACATAAGCACACACTTTCACCAATATCATTTGCTCATCTGCCCTGATGATGGACAATTAATTGCTTCTTTAGCCAACGTTTCGGACAGCGTTACAGTATCTACCATCAGGGCAGATGAGCAAATGATATTGGTGAAAGTGTGTGCTTATGTATGTAGAAGCGATACCTACGTACATAAGCACACACTTTCACCAATATCATTTGCTCATCTGCCCTGATGATGGACACTGTAACGCTGTTAACGCTGTAGAAGCGATACCTACGTACATAAGCCCACACTTTCACCAATATCATTTGCTCATCTGCCCTGATGATGGACACTGTAACGCTGTTAACGCTGTAGAAGCGATACCTACGTACATAAGCACACACTTTCACCAATATCATTTGCTCATCTGCCCTGATGATGGACACTGTAACGCTGTCCGTAACGTTGGCTAAAGAAGGACGTAGCGCAACACGGCATAACACCCCAAAAATAAATAACAAAAATACTTTTGGCCGTGAAAACCTAAAATCATACCTCTCACGGAGTTTCAAAGTAACAAACACGCAGGATTCGCGCGGTTATAAACTTTACGATTTTTTAATATTTCTTTTATAAATCCTACAAATATGAGATAAACGGTAATATGCGGGTTAATTCATTGGCTATAGCCAATGAATTAACCCGCATATATAGCACTATTATAAGTTTTTATGTCTCCACGTTAAAATTCGAAGGTATGATTTTTTTAATGTTGGCGAAAAATTTAAAAAATGATCTTCCGGAAATCTCGAGCAATCGAGGCAAATTTATTTATTTCGCGTGGTCGCTCCAGTGGTTAAAGATCCTTCCGAGTTCATATTTCGTCATACTTTATCACAATGCTTGTTTTTGCACTCAATCACTGTTGACATTTTTATTTCTTACCTGGATGTTTCCAAAATTGTTGTAAAGTTGTTGCTTTTGAACTATGTTCATGCTTTTCGGAGTTCTGTCTTTCGTCTGCCACCGAAAACGCTTGGGGCCATTTCTGAAAGTTTCACTCGAAGGTTATGATTTGCATATTTCTCTTACTAAATAACTGCAATTTTTTATTTTCAAATATTTTTCAACTAATGAGCAATACAAACAGTCATTATCCTCTTATTATTGGAATTTGCGTAATTTGTATTTCAACTTTCAGACAATGTTCACAAAATAGTTAACATAAACTTAAAATTATTTTATTGACAATAATATCAAGTGCTTGGAATAATATGTGTACTTAGTGTATGACTGAACTTAGAGTATATAATAATAAAATTGTATCGGCCCTTTCACCCGACACTTAACGTAAGCGTTGAAACCTTATATCGTTTATACATCGTCACATCGTTGACTTCTCGTTTACGTTTGTTATAATTTATAATCGACGTAAGATTAGTGATCATTTTTAACCCGCATTTCACTCGTGCCAGGAATTTTATATCCGCTTGACGTGTAAGTGAAGTAACCATACCATAATGATAATACAAATTTTCATAAAATGGTTTTTCAGTAAAATATGTTACCAAATCTATATCCTGAAAGTAAGCACAGTCCATCCATCCCATCACAATATTATGACTTGGTCAATTCGATGAATAAATGTAATATATTGTTAGTCATTTCTAATCGAAGCAGACTATTAATTTTCTCGATTATTGCCAACGTCTCTGTAAGATCGTGTCCGCCACCGCTTGAAGTATTTTTTCGGCTGCTTTTTATTTTGCGCAGATCCGGTTCAGGCTGGGGCAACCGGGAACTAATCCCGGGCAATAATAACCGAAGCCGGTCAAAATGCCAGTAAAAATATATTTTTGCTTTTGTTTTCTTTTAAGTAAAAGCCTGTTAAATACACTTTATACAACAATGTCAAAAAGTACATAATAAATATGTCGACGCTGGAAAGGATAAATGGCTAAGCTCCTTAAGAAGTTCACCCACGTATTTATTCTGTTTTATTTTAGTTTATTGGGGAAACAAACAGTTAAACATACTACTAAATTTAAAATAAATACACGGTTCTGTGGACCTGTAAATTTTCCGTTCAAGATTTATATTATATAAAAAAACGTTAATGATTAAAGACAAACCAAGTGGAATTGAGAGAAAAATGAAATTAAAAAAAATAAAAACAAATTAAAAGGAAAATGAAGAAATAAATTTCCCATTAAAAATGTCAACTAACTCGTTGTGGGGCGCTTTCATACGGGCACCACTGCCGCCAAAATACTTCGTACCGGCTCTGGTTGGACTTTACCCGCTTGGAGTGGTACGAATCTCCAATTCTTTATGTATTTTACGGCAAATGCTATTTACAAAAATGTTCTTACATTATTACATTATTTAATTTACATAAATGGCTAATGTATAAATTACTAATGAGATGAAATATCACAGAACGTGTATTTTTTTCCAGCACTTCGTTTTACTTCAATTTTACGCTATTGAATAAATAATGGCTTTCTGTTTGTTTTTTTTATTTGACTGGAATTGTTCCGCGAGCTATCGGAATTTGGCGGGTTTTCGGGTATTCCATTATATTCAAATGTACCGCCGAAATTTACATCTTTCACGAGAACGCGCAACGTGGCCATATACATTATGCACGCATTGTTGATCCCCGGAGTAAACAACGAACAATCCTTTGGGCATACATCTCATGTACCCAGTGCCTGCACATTAAAGTACATTCGCAGAGACGCGAGTTGCTCGTTCGGAATTTAAATGGACTAAAATGCACTTTAAAATAAAAAAGTTCTGACTTCTGCATTTTCTATTGCATTTTGAAATTTATTCTACTTTACGAGTAAAGTATTATCCGCTTCCCTTCTCCTCCCTTCATGTATTGTGTGTGGTGACTGTTAGTAAGAGTTACATTCCTCATAATGTCAAAGCTGAAAATGAACTTGTCTACCAAGTACCCATGATGGATGCTGTACACTCTGGACGAATTCTTTATACAAGTACAAATTCTCTCCGCAGCAGAGAATTCTCATTTGCCACCGAGAAGAGGAGAGCGGGACATCAACTTAATTTTGCCTCTAGACACGGAAAAGGCCTTTGACACTGTCAACCTTTGATCCCCTAGAATATAGATGTCCTATAACAACAAGAACGTTCACCCCAATGCAAACCTACCCCCCTTGTGAACTTCCTACATTCGTATACTATAGGTTGCTGCTTATATCGACTGATTAAAACCCAACCTTCACATCCTCAGAGCTCTTTCTTCTCATCCTTTATAACCAAAATTCAGTGTCTTTGTTGTACAGTTGTACAGGATTCGTGTACTTTTACCCTGTTCACGCTCCGAGTAGAATATATTTTTGAATCGAAACGTTGTTTGAAATGGTTTGCTTAGTATCTGGATTCTCTCAACTTTACTCTTCACCATTACCCGAACTTTCCCATCTCATTTTGCTGCATAATATAAGAGTTGCATCACGCAATGTATCAAGCTGCTGTGTTGCGAACATATGAAAAAGTACTCCGTAAGACAATTTTATACATTTGGTTTATTTATCATTGATAAAAAGGTTATTGCTCAACTAACTGTACATTCAGGATTTCTCCTGGAATGTAGCTGGTTTTCAGTAGTGCATCTAATAATAATAGATTTTTTTAAAATTAACTCAAGTTAATCAGAATTCAAATTAGCCCATTGGCCACAAACCCCGGCAGCTTGCCGGGTGTGCAACTCAGGTACTTAACCACAACCCCGGCGAGCCGCCGGCCTAGAGTAGATCCGCCAAAAAAACGATAAACCAGCACGACAGTAACTGTTTTGAAAAAAAAATTACATGCCGAACGCTCTGTAGGTAATTTATCATTCATTTCGTTGAATAGGCAATAATATGTTTCTTATGTTTTTTCCCTGATATTTGTGTTCCAAGTTTTGTATGCAGCCAGCCGCCATTAAATTTCTTCAAAATTGCGAGTGGTTCTAGGCTTTTGGCAGTGACTCTGCACGTCCCTGATTGCTTTGGGGACTACCATACCAAATTATTTTATTAGTAATTAGTATACATGTAAGTAAAAATCAAAAATTATTAATGTACGATTTATGAATATTATGTTTTTTTGTAACTATACAAATAAAAATGTGAAAAAAAAACCTTCAAAAATAGACAAGGTTATATTTGTATCCTTATTTGCATCATTTAAGTATTTTTAAAATTTTTATTTTTATATTTTTCTTTTATCTTATTCTAATATAAAAACAAATTTAAAGAAATTAATTCATTTGTATAAATAGTTCAAAAGTTACAATGGATTTAGTACATCAAGGCAGGTTTTCAATTTTTGGTACAAGATTAATTCAGTGGTGAAGGCCAATTTTTTAGCTCATTAATTCTGTGGCCAATGGGTTAGAGCAATTAATATTAAAATTCAAATATAAAATATGGTCAATTCAAGTGTAAAATATAATCAATTCAATTATAAAATATAATCAATTCAAACCTACAATATAATATGTTGATTTTATTTTATTTGTCTTTTTTGATTTGTCGCCAAAATGACGTTTTGTTTTTATTCGTGATTCTGTTCGTGTTCGTGGCGTTGTTGGCGTCACACCGGCCAACATCGGTGACAGCCGCCTTGCCAACCTACAGCGTTTTCTACGTCATTATGACGTTGTATCAATTGGAACAATGTGCGGTTTGAGAGTTTTTAATAAAATCAATAACTATGAATGAAAATATTAAAATTACACATCTTTAGACCAATTAATGGAATCAGAAAAACAAAACTTTAAATCTTACCCACATTTTAAACGGTATTCATAATTTGTGAAAATATCTCATCACACCATTTATTTCTTACAGTTGCTGATTTTTGCGCACCCGCTATCGCTATCCTTTGAGAATTTTAATGAAATGCCTGTAGAATTTTTAAAACTTTATTTTCCACCGTGCAAATGCACCGCGAGTAAACCGCGATTGGTTATATCCAGCGTATTTCACATCCTCCGAACCCATCCATTTCACTCAGCGTATCACAGTTTAGTTACAGTTTAACAGCGGCGAAGAATCCGTTGTACGCGACACTCGCAAGAAGCGCGCCGGCCCCGAGCAGCAACAGCGCGAGTCCGCCTCTGCGGCCGGCACGAGCTCGCGGCACGGGTCGGTCTTCGCGCCGAGGGGCACCTCGCGAGGCCCTGCTTTCCCCCTTTGCTCGCTCCCCGCGGACAGGGCGCAGCGCCGGTCACTCCGAACTCTCGCAGTGTAGTTCTGTTGACGGTCGTAGTACTGCCCATAGTGCCCATGCCCATGCCGGCTCGCCACTCTTCATTGCCAGTGACAGTTAAAACAGTGACTAGTGGTTAGGTTTATCTTTCATCAGAGATCGCGATCACCATGGAAACTGTGCGCGCCAACGTCGGCTTTTCACGTAAGGCCACGTCGGATTTTCCCGACTAGTTTTCCTCAATTTTCCCTGAGTTACTAATTAGTCAATTAAACTTTATTCCTCATTGGAATCGTTTTTCATTTGTGTTTGACGTCTTCTTTTAGGCTTTATATTCGGAATTTATTGTTGTTGTTGAAGCCGTCATTGTTTACGGTTTAAACCTCGGTTGATTTGTTTTGTGGTGTTTCTGTTTATAAACAGTGTGTTTTGTTGGCGCCTAAGGAGAAAACGTGTGATTAGTTTTTATTCCCGGAAAAGTGAATTTATAAAGAATGTCGATTCGATTTAGGATTGGTAAATATTCCACTAATCGCCACCCTTTTATTAGGCACAGATTACATTTCAACTGAATTACTACAAGAAACAATTACGTTTGAATATATGGTAAAAGATGCATTAAATTTCCATTTTTATTCAATCAAAGTTCAAAATTTCCCGTATAAAACGATACCTTTGCCGCCATTTTAATTTTTCGACGTGATAACGTCTTATTAATCGATGAATGCCGGCTGCACTCACGAAAAAGCATGACTCATTGTCACGTTCCGCCTCAGCCGAGCGTGCAAGCGAGAGCGCGGAACAAGCGTTCGGCTTGTGACGCATCTATCTCTCTTCCACTCCATCGTTATTATACGACGTTATCACGTACAATTATAGTCCGTAAACCGACTTTACAGACAACCAATTTTTTTCTATGCATTGACGTTTGCATGATTTAGTTTCAACTAACGCATGAATTACTTAGTTTACCAAAACTAAGAACCTAATAACAAATTTGTGCATATTTTTTATTTTATTTTATTTTTATTTTAAATACATAAACGGCTATACTGCCTTTTATAAATAAACATATAATAGAGTACAAAAGTAAGAAAAATAATATCATTACGTAATAGTAGTTTTAAACTTAAAAATAACATACAATTATTTTGTGTATCACAACAAAAAATAACAAGAAATAAAAATGAGAAATATAAATTAATTGTTTCTTGTTGTAATTGTTAAAACGAATTGTAATTTCCATAATCTGTTCTTCAAATTGCCGCGGTTAGTGGAATAATTACCAAAGTATTTTCTATTTTTTAATACATTAAACACAAGTCGTTTTGCATTTCTGCATCCATTGTCAAACTGCAGAGGAATTAACTGCTTTTGTTTCAGTACGTTCTCTGGGACAAATTGGCATCTTAGCAAAAGGAGCTAAGCCTCAATTAAGCACAATAAGATGTTTTTAATGGCCGAATAAACTAAACATCTGAAATCCTTTTTGAACGAGAATACGAGAGATCGATTGTTCCCACTCATCTATGAACAGTCTATACAAATCCATATTATATTTGTTGGAATAGTTTGATTCACTGAAACGCAAATGAACTGTTTAACTGTCAAAGTGTCACGTGTTTATTCCTTGACCGCAAGGCGGAAAGGATTTTGCTATATCTTGTAGCATAATATGTATTTTGAATATAACACAATCGTAATCCCCTTCAAATAAACATGTTCAAGTGTATATGACTCTTAAGTTTCAAATGATCAAGAGTTTTGTTATGTTTTTTGGTCATTGTTGCCCAGTCTTTCAAGAAGTGCATTTTTGTTATTATTCGAGTGAAACCGTCAGTAATGTCAATCGCCAATTCCAGTCTTGAGTAAATGTCACCGCACGAGGGGCCGAATATTGAAAAATCTCCTAGCCAAGGTTTGGACAATTGTTATAATTCGGTTCTGTGCTCAGAAGAACACTACGTATCAAGCTTTTCCAACAAATATAATATGATTTTTTATACTGGATTTTTACAGACTGTTCATAGATAAGGGAAACAATTGATCTCTCGTATTCTTCTTATGAACCCGACATAGAGAACGAATTTCGGTACCATTTTTGCTAGATTATGTTCAAATTTGTAATTAATAGGGATCAGGAGTATCGTGAGCCAAGTAATAAAATATGCACCAATTAATAATAATTAGAAACCGCGGAAATCGCACTCTGAAAATAAGTTTATTGTTTCTGGTATAGATAGATTGGGCAATGTTATTAGATAAATACATTTTCTTTCAAGTAGAACATCACGGGAACATTGTGCTGTGACACATGTAATTCATTATACAATATGTGTCAAGTGGAGATCTGTGGGAGTATTGTGTTATGAAATGAATAGAGACCTTAACCCCTCAGGCCTCAACCACATTTTGTTAGAGGTTCAAAATATTTCCGCAATAAAAACCAATAAATAAAAAAAATTATTTGTATGCTTTGCAATAAAATCCAAATAAATAAAACATGGATTATTTCTGAACATATCCAAAAACTGAAAACTGTTTTTGAAAGGTGATAAATAACTCTTCAAAATTTAATATATTAAAATAAACATATAATTTTTGAAGTTTAAAAATATTGCAAGCACACAAAAAAAAATATATAACGGCTCACCTTACATTTTTTCTAACTAAAATTACTGATAACAAAAAAAAACGTATACGTATTTTATTATACAAATGTATATATTATAAACGCTATTGTCACCTCATTTTTTGTCATTCCATGTAAAGTTAATTAATAAAAAGTTCCCAAAGTTAAATTTTTTTTTTAAATTGTGATCCGAAACTTTGGTTTCATAAGATATACTAGGTCAATGCACAAAGGTGTACATTTTACTTCTTCTGTGGTTACCTTTTAGTTTCGAATATAAAGCGCGGCGTTATCTCTTTCTAACACCGTTTATATCAAATTTCTCACTGTGATAGTAAGGTAGATGATTTTCTGTTACTTAGAAGGTATTTCACCATTTTCCTGTAACCTTATCCATACGAATATTAAAAAATTCGTGTTTAAATCGAAAATGTACATCATCGTACACATAATCTATGAGGAGGATGGTGAAATACCCCCCTACACATACTTATGGAACTCCTTTATACAACTTTACACGATAACCTTGTATTATACCTGCTTATGTCTTTCATATTCAGTTTATTATGTTACTAGCTTTTCCCCGCGGCTTCGCTCGCATGGTATTAGGGGAAATTACTGTAGCGCTTGCACTTATCAATTATCCCCCCCCCACCCCCTCCCGCATTCCATAAATTCATTCCCGGTACATTCAGTTTTCAAACAGCTTGCTTTCCACCTAATTTCTTAATGCTAGAGCTCAAAGAAAAAAAGGAATTATCAAATTTGGTGCAATCGTTCGGAATTTATGCGCGTACAAACATTTCGGAGATTTATTTTTATTTAAATATGTGGAAGTTTGTAAATATAATAAAAAATTACACTATTTATTATACAGTCTTTATAATCGTTACGAATTATATTTTGAATGTAGGAACTCTCATCTGACATTTATTCCAAAACATAAGTTTGTCCAAAAAAAAAAAAAACATATTCTAATATTTGAATTTTCCGGAGCATAGCCGATCAGTAGGTAGGGGGCTGAATACCTACCAGCATAGAGCCCACAATATATCAACGTCGTTTCCATGGCAACGATTTGTTTTCTGTCGTTAGCAATAACTCGCTTTTTTTAGCGACAGAAAACGTATAACAAATATAATAAATTAATATTTATAATTTCATAACGCAAGAGCTTACCATTATATACTGCTTAAAGTCCTCGCATATAATTTAACTTTCTATTGGTGAAAGAATTTTTAAAATCGTTTTATTGTTTTATGCGTGAAAGCGTAACAAACAAACTCGAGGAGTTTCGCATTTATAATATTAGTATGGATGTACTACACACATTATTACACTACTGAACAATTTACCTATAATAATGTATACATAAAAGCATTGACCTAGTATATAAAAGCCTTCAAGGCGTGAATAAATAAATAAACAGATGCGTTAACATATAATACGTATCAAGAAGATATTTGGGGAAGTTTTGTGAAACAAAACATATTATATTTCAAGCAGATATCCGGGGGAGCAAAATACTCTAATAATTGTGTAATATCTACAACACAATTAATAATTGTGTAATATCTATAACACAATTAATAATTGTGTTTGAAACAAAAACAGTAAGCATCCTAAGTACATTTTTAACGGTTAATCGTGCTCATTAGTATGTACTAAAATTTTCTGTAATAGTAATGAGTATTCACTAATAGAATACTTACTTACTCCTTATGATGCCACTTCCGTTTTAGTCGTATTCGGTATTGATTGCACGCGTTGCAATTTGCTTTGCTTTTGGCCATGCGGGCTGGTTTCGTTTACCGCGAAGGTTAATTGTGACGAATTTATGTTGAGTTCGTTATAATTGGCCACAACGAGTGCGGAGAACGCGGTCAGCGTGAGCTAACTATATTTATGAATTTAATTTGTTGGTTTGGGAAAATTCCTCTTCACAGCATTTATTAACTTTTGCACTCATATTAGTCCACATCAGAAGATACCTAGTTTTAGCCCGGTTACACACGAGTTTCAACACTCTTTAAATTTTATTTTTATTAATAATTTTTGTAAAATGTGGAACAAATTAATTTTTATTTCAAATCGTTTTAGCTCATGATGGAAATGATGCAGTGAGCTGAGAATAGTTGCGTAGAATTTGGGAGGCGGGAATGAGTACCGCCGCCCCGAGAACCATTTATTGGATAGCCAACACCCCTACCATAGGTAAAATTGATTCGCTACGTTTCGTAACTTTGCGGGTTCATGGGGTGAGGTTTGTCCGGGCATGCGCGGTGGATCTGCCTACCAGCTGCGTAGCAGGCCGGATCGGTAGAGGCTTGTTGAGGGAGATCTTTTGACCTCTCTAGCAGGACTCTCTCGGAACCATCACCTTGCATCCCATTGTGAGGGATCGATAGATTCTTACGTCCGTCACTCCAGGACATACTGACCCCCAAATTCCTACCCGCCCTCATATCTTTTTCCTTCCCATAACTTCCTCTCCTCAGGGCCATAGCATCCCCGAAGATGACATAGGTCTTGAGGGTAATTTTTTTCCTCATGGCCTTCTGTAGATATAGATTTTATGACGCCAGAGCTCACTGTTTGAGAGTTTTTAGTGGAACGTGCAAACAAATGATCTATTGTATAGCAAACATATTGATAGTAGTTGTTATTGAGTTACGAATGAGTCCAGTCGATTATTTTACGATTGACTGTGACTTTCTTTTCCTCAACTTTCTGCCCATAATCTGGTTCAGTCAACGCACATTTCCATGTTTGTAGGAGGCATCGATGAATCAATCAAGATTGCCGCAATTTCACTTTTATCCAGATGTTACTGTCTTGCTATAAATAATAATATCTTTTAACAACAAATTATTTTGTTGTTTTTGAAACAACACCTCAATTGTATAGTAGGAAAAACTTTTGACTCTTGAAATATTTACTTTTAAAGCTCATAATTATCTATGTAAACAATTAATAAAACTCGTAATAATTTTTTCATTCCGGGAAGGTCAATATTCTGAAAACATTTCTCGAATTCAAACAGAATATTTTAAATATAGGAATAAGTAAAATAACAATTAGAAAAAGAGACACATTTTAGGGAACAAATAATAATTATTTATTTATTTATTTTCTGGAAATCGACAGTTTACGTTTTCAGTTTGTACTTGTTTGTATAGCCAAAATAAAACCAATTAAGGATTTCCTCCTTGTGGCTTTACCTCTGATTAAATAGCATAATAAAAATTAGAAATAATCAAATTTGTAATAAAGGAACATGAAACATGAAATTAGAAAAAGAGCCACAATATAAGGAATGGGCAAATGATTATAGAAAGAACATGTTTTTGTTTTGATTGTATATGTGCACACCGATAGTATCGAAAGTTTTTAGAACTATTTTGGAACACTCGTCCTCAATCCCCTCTTACCCACAAATACTAGGTGCTCGGTAACTTTTATCAATTTCTTCAAACTTCGCAAATTCATATGTATGTTTGTCTTTTGTTATTTTTTATTAACTTATTATCCTGACGAAGAAAACATAGTTTTTGAAACATGTCGATATTGTTAATTAAATAGTGGTGTACACAAAGTTATTTGTTTTCATTAAATTTATCAATTTCGTTTAAATTTATGAAATTTTTGTGTGTTTTCGTTTTATTCTTCAGCTTCCTAATAAAATATAAACACCACTACACGAGAAAGGGTGTCTATTAAATGATTTACCTGTATCTCTGTAGGTTTCAGGAGGAAACCGGGCGGTGATTTGTCCACACACACGTATTCCCCAATTTCCTCTTTGAATTGTGATGCTACTGCAAATATTTTTTATTTTAGTATAGACCACTAGCGTGTCGGTAGGTTTTCACTTTTTTTATAAGTTGCTTCTTATAGGAGTTAGGACCCTCCAAAAATAAAATTGCTTGGTTTGAACGCCATCAACAAACGATCAGTATATAAACTAGACAATTTATTTTTTTAAAAGCAAAACTACAGACATACATTATTTTCTTCTAATACAGTTAGTAAAAAAAATCTTAAAAATTGGTCCAGTTTTGGAGGGGATAAGTGGGGAATAAAAATCTCAAATTTGATGATTTTATTTAGGTATTATTAGCCTAAGGAACAGTTGTCTCTTTCGCTCAGTTTTCGGGGGAATAAGAGCGACAGTTACAGCAACATTTTGGTAAAATACCTGTCCAACAAAAATCTCGGTGACCTCTTAAGCATCGTTAAAACAACATATATATGGCATGTCTTACAAATGCGATCGAATAATTCAGCCCACCTATTAGTAATTTTATAACAAAACTTCCTTATTGTTCCGTCGCGTCGCCTCACTTCAAAAGTATAATTTCTTGGGAAACAAATTTGATCCTTGCAGACCAACAAAAGATTAAAAAAAAACAATGCCCCCTGCGATCGACTGCTAAATAATGCACTTTCTTTTTGATAAATAATGTTTTCGTTACACAATTTTTGGAATCAATAATTTTGGTTTCGGTGTCATTTTTAACATCCACACGCCCTGTCTAGACTTTGTTGGTCGATGGTGTTGGGATATTTATTTAGGGAATATTTTTGTGCGCATGCCATTTTTATTATTATTAGCTATTTATGGGTTAAGATTTAAGTCAATTATGTAAAGAATCAATTATAATTACCTGTATATGCTATGGGTCGTAATGATTTAATATAATAACGAATTAATTAACTATTAACTAGTTGTTGGTCCTTGAAGACAGCATTCCTTTGCAGAATGAATTGTTTGGGTTAATTTTTGCGCTCGACGCGAATATTTGTGTTTATCTGCCATCTGCGAGGTCCCGGGCATGCAGACGTCTGAAAAGACCAAACTCGGCGCTTTTATTGCATTCCTCATCGCTGAAACAAATACTTTACTTAACCCTTCAGCGACTACTGGATTTGACGTTAAATCCGATGCAGATAAGATTGAAAGGATATCAGCTACGATGGCGAGATAATCAGCTGTTGGTTGTATTCTTGGCTGAATTGCATATTCTAAGACCTTGAAGACTGACATAATATAATAATGTATTTTTGTTTCTCGCCCTGTCCGCCCGCCCCGCCCTGCCCTCCGCTGCCGCCTTTCGCCCCGCTCACCGCTATCTGCTTCCGGCGGTGGTGATATCCTCGGCCTCTCCTCGGACGTGACCACGTTGCCCACATAGCGGTAAGTACCAAGACCTGTAGTATGCCTTGTAGCCATGTCGTACGTTGGGAGTATCGGCACAAGACGTGAGCCGTGAGCTGTGAGCTGTGACATTGTTTACTTAGCGAGAAGTGGGGTCCGAGGCGGTATCAATCACAATCACGAATAAGTGCATCGATTAGTGATTGTTGGAGAGTTGACTGAGCGGTGTGAGTGTGCGAGCCGCGAAGAGTCACGAGCGAAGTTGTCACGAGTGACGATGTCCCAGAACGGCGTGGACGTGGAAGCGCCCACCCCGAGGAGTAGGGCCCGGCCGGTGCTGGCACGTTACCGCCCCATTGCCCCTAAGGTCTGTATAGAGTATTTAGCCCGCTATGGCCGCTGTGCCGTCCGGACTCCAGTGCTTCATTTTCTTCCGTTTGCTTCGCTTCGCGCCTCGAGTTATGTTTCCCGCCCCGAGTCTGGATTCGCGTGTTTATAAATAAACTTTCGAGCCATTTTTCGCCGTTTGAAATAATGACTCACTCGTGCCATTGCTGTCTGAAAGCTGCGACATTCTTGGGCTTTCTTCGATGGGTAATGTATTATTTATTGAATAGATACATTAGTTCTTTTCACGTCTTTAAGAACTTCCCACAAATCAACAAACAACACGCTGTCAAAACAAATCATTCCATTGAACAAACTTTGTTGTATTGAATTGTTTGAAGTTTTAGTTGAAGGCTTATTCGATATGGACCTGCCTGGATAGTTTCTGCGCCACGAATGGGTTTGCTCCAATTTATCGTAGTTGTGTATCAAGTGATATTTGCATAGGCGGGGGTGGGATCGGGAGGGGAACTTAATTAAGGTTAATATACCGCCATAATGGCCCATTACTTCATACATGGAGTGCAAGGTTGGCCAGGAATGCCGGATGGCCACTATCCACTATCCACTGGCCACCAACTCCTAAACTGTGTTTATGTTTTCTAATGGCGCTGAACAGTTATTCACTAAATCCGTCATTAGTTAGCCTAGTTATAACACACCAGCACGTGCAGGAATTCTTTGAATGTTTTTTTGAATTATATTTTGTCATACATATCGGACACAATGGACGAGTGACGGTCGCGTCCTGAATATTGATCAACTTGTAAACCGATCAGAATGTTGTCGTTTGATCGAACGCATATTATTGATAACTAGCCGTGCTCGATTGAATCTTTAGATGCATCAAATATAAACTTTTCCTATAGTATTAAAACGCCTTTGGTTAAGTCTCAATATGCAAATGTTTGCAGTAAAGCGTGTTGATTTAACATTCCATCACCACAAAGCGGACGTAGATAAGATTGTTATCAAAGCGATGAAATATTTAGTTAAAAAATCACATGCAAACTACTTTCGTAAAGTTAGATTAATTTTAATTTGTTTTTATTGTAATTTGTCGTAATTTCTTCATCAATAACAATAAGGAACTGACATCAAGTAGCGTTTTATGGTTTTCCCCCTTTGGGCGCATATAACCGTAACTACAATTAGTATGCTGGTATCGATCGATATTGAATCGACTCACCGTATTCCCGACGACATAGGTCAGAACATATCCTATAGCATTGTTTTATATTATTCAAAATTATGTCATTGATACGCCATCATAATACTACTGTGAGGAAACCTAGACAACTAACTAACCCTTACGTCATTTCCGCATAGGGGAGGTAGAGGGGTTGAAACGACAAACATCTTTCTTTGGACACCCCTCGTTTCATCTGTGCTCAAATGTCGTCTCATGTATATTCAGATTAATTATTATTGACTCTTAAATGACTCACCTGATAGTGCCATGTTTTCCTTGGACGTCCCCACCTTCTTTATATGTATGTTCTCTTGACATTCTTTCTCCTTACGTTTGCTGTACATGTCCGCACCATCTAATCGTCACTCTTTCGTCAATATTTTTATCATCACTTTTTTCAAATATCGTCTCTTTAATACGGTGCTACATGGTTTTACCACATAACCTCCTCGTGAATCTAATTTCTACTGCATTCAGTCTACTTTACTTCCTCTCTCAGTTCCTTGTCTCACTGCCAAACCTACATCAGGGTTGCTATCATAACCCAATAGTGGACTGCTAGTCTTGATTTGTGCGTTTATTGAATTCATGTAATTAATCAAGGAACATCTATTTATACGTACCTACCTACGTAAATACATTTCCGAAGTTTTTTTTAAGGAAATTCATACATATGTCCCAGGCCAATCGGAAAATCAGGCAGATCATGATGCGCCTCAGACACATGACGATCTGCGGCCATTTAACGATGCGGCAGATCATCTGCTTGACTTGACGATCGGCCTACGACACATACATCCATTTAGGTTCTAAAAAACAGATTGATATATAAATTAAGTGTCCTTTCGATTAATAGAGTCGTTCGATTTCAGCTATTACACGTAGTTAAATCCATAATTACTTTTATGCGTCTGTCTTGTGATATACCAGTTCTATGTCGAATATGATTGCCATTTGATTGAATGTTTATTATTGGTCTATTGGGGCAGACCACCGTTTCATCAGTTCGCGGCAGTTACAATAATTAATGGGGCGGTGGTGTCAATTCATTGAGTGGTTCGCTATGATGGTGCATAGAGCACTGTCGCCACTGTCAGCCTCTACTACTTATAAAGTTGTATTCAATTCAGAGTGCACGCTGCTTTAGATGAGTGAAGGGAACAACAACTTGAACATTTTTTCCTCTGAAGTTTTTTCATATAAAGTTTTTTCCACTTAAGTTTTTTTCTCTATTCTTTTTTACCTGCGTTCACAAGGTATGTCATATAATTTTTCATCTTAGAGTTTTTACCCTTTAAGTTATTCCCTCTTAAAGTTTTTTCCGCTTAAGTTTTTTTCTCTCAAGTTTTTTCCCTCTTAAGTTCTTTTCTATTAAATTCAAGATATTTCTTCGCGTGTGACGGTTTAAAGTTCTACGATTATTCATCGTTACGTATCATCAATCGTCCGTTGATTAGTCAGGTAAAATTTTTGCACGTACGTATTTAATTTATTGTCGTATTACGGTTGAGTTGGAATTTACTAATTCATCACAGTTGTTCATGTTCTAATCAAGTTTAACAGAAGATTTTAAATACGTGTTGCCTGATAATTACTTCAGTATTACTTATTGCATGAACTCTGAATAAAGTGACTAACATCGTTGTATGTTATGGCATTGTCTATTTATTACCCCTCATAAATATTATGTACAGTGATGTTATGAAAATATGTAGAGCTATTGTCATTGAACATAATTCAGTGTCGGGATGGTATTTGTCATCCTCTACATATCTCATTGGCTGTGATCCCTAGCCATATCCCCTTCAATTAAACTATTCCCCTGTCACCTCTGGGAAACTTCCTCTGTGGTACCAACTTGTTCATGGTTTTTGGTGTCCTGTTATCTGACATTCTGCGTGTCCAGCCCGTCCCAGCATCTTGCAGTGATCCAATGCTCAACTACTTATCCTGTACAAATCGCCAACGCGCACCCCTGTTGAATTTGGCAGCCATTGGTCTGGAGCCCCGAAAAACCATTGACTCTGTGCAGAAACGGGCGGTCCGTTTGTTAGATTCCCTATCTTACCAAACGGATTGCATTCTATAAAACACAGGCGTCACGTCTCAGGGATTGCCATTCTTGATCTACGGCAGTTGTTCAATGGAAGATGCTCCGAGGTACTAGCTCCATTGATCCCTTCAGCACCGGTGCACGGTCGTAAAACACGCCAAATGAACACCTTTTGAGAACCGGTCGTTTATAAGACTCGATCTTGAGTTCAACACCTCGGCAGCGAAAGATTTGCCGTCCTCTGTGTTTTTATCCCTCCTACAACAAGGATTTTTTCAAGACCCTTGTTAACTCGTTGATCTCCTCAAAAATACCCTCCACACAGAAATTGTCTTCCTCAATGTCCCCTGTATGGAGTTAATGTTTAACAAAAGCTCAATTAGTTCCTTGTTTCATGGTTCATTTTAATTATGTATGATGCTGGTCCATACTAATGTATCTAATTATTAGAGAGTCAACTTAACAAATCACTTTACTTCTAAATATAGCAGTGGCTGTAACACGTAGTTAATGGGTGTAGTTGTTGTGAGTTACAATCATAAATTTAAACTTTGAAATTTAATGGAGCAACAGTAAACGAAGGGTGAGGATGATTTACCTGCCAGTTTGGCACCTTGGCCCGTGTATTGTCCGGTACTGTGAGTTGTTAACACCGTAATAAAACACCAAAATCACAAAAAGCGTGTGAATGATTCTGGCGCGAAACGTTACTCGCAATTCTCACGTCTCGGTCACCGTAATCATAATTAGCATTCAGGTAGCGATACGTCTGTCATCGTAGGCCTACCTACACACTGCATAAAGTACGTTACACACCACACAGCACTTATTCAATTCTCTAGAAACTCGTCGTATAGGCATATAGGGGTTATAATAGACATACTAGTGGACGCCTAACACCAAACACATACGTTATTGCAGAAGATTCTCGCAAACTTTCAAACCTGTAATTGCCAATCGCATTATAACGTGGCTTTTTTATTATTATTTATCCATTATTCTGTTGTAGGAATCTGCTATCTGCTTTAGCCTACATACTACGGATTTATTAAATATTATAGGGGTTATTAACATATTGATAACTTCATGAAACTGAAAATACACGATTGTCGCAGACTATTCAAGACATCCTTCAATTTATTTACTAATATTCCCGTACATACAGATTACAGATGTTTAAAGCTTAGATTAAGTAACAGTAACACAAAATAATATTAATAATCACTAACTGTATGTAAATGGGTTAGTAAGTAGTGTTTTGTGAACACCTGACTAGGAGAACCTCTGCTGAGATGTTTTAGATTAATTTTATTCTGCCGTCATAAATAAAAAAATACCGGTAATAATATAATATATCGATGCCAGTAATATTTAAAAAAATGTTCATGTTCAAATGTTATAATTGGGTGTAAAGAGGCTTATTTTTTACATTTTTTTTTATATTCTCGTACTTGCAGTTTCAGTTTACATATGTTATAGTAAGCACCAATAATATATATACATATATATTTTTCCAATTATGAGTAACTGTATATAAATGGGTTAGTGTTAGTGTTTAGTGAACACCTCACTAGAAGAGCCTGTGCTGAGGTGTTTCGATAAAATTTTATTCAGCCGTCATAGGTAAATACATAATAATATCATCCTTGAGACTCTCAAGGAATACACTTTGGTTCCATTCATTGTAGCAGTTTTGTATCCTTCTGCAAATCGTTATTAATAAATTATACACGGTGTCCGGAAACATCCGGGAAACTGGTGAAACTACAAAACAAAGTACCAAAAAAAAAATTGATTAAGCATTTCGATTAATGAGATGTTTGTTAATATTAATTATAAAGATATCTGTTGTTTTTTTTTACTACATGATGATGCTCTGTAATTTTTTGTACTTCAAATTAATCATATATATATTTTTTCAATTTTCCAGTTTTTATTGCATTTCTATTGTAGAACGTATTTTGTTTAAAGCAACTAGCCTCGAATTACATTTATTAATATATAAATTTAATTCATAACGTAACGTTTTTAAGATAAAATCGAGAGTCACGGGGTTCAGGAAATTGCCCTTTCTTTAAAAAAAAAACTGCAGGTATCAGATCTGAAAATTTTCAAGTTTTCAATATTTAGATGGGTTTGGGAGATTGCTTATATTAATCTCCAATAATCTATATTATTATTTTGCGAATGTAAACAAAATCTCCTAAATTGTACGAGGATCTCCAAAATATTATTTAAAAAAAAATACAAATACATCTTTAAATGTTTTATTAAGTAAGAATAAAATGAAATAAAAAAAAAACAAATTTTTTGTGGGATCGCATACAAGTTAGGAGGCCGATTTGAATGAGTGTCCCGGTCTTGTTTTTGTCTAGGGGGATTTTATGTGAACCGCATACTCTCACCTTTTATTGGTTTTCTAATGCTGCCAAGAAATAATTTCCAATCACAGTTACCAGCCAATTGAATACCAATTAATACAGTATCGATAATTGTGGTTAATTGCCGCGATATTTACACCGCTATTTATTTTATAACATCGATTTTTAACCCCTCAGACTAATTTGTTCGCTTTTCGTAACAACTCATATAGATGCCTTATAGAAATCGTTTTGTATTCCTTACTATCATAGTGAGAAATATGCTTTAAATCACTATTAAGAAAGAGGAAACACCACGCTTTTTATTCAAATCTAAAAGTTAACCGCAAAATAATTAAAATGTACACCTTTATGAATCCAAAGTTTCCGACCGCAATTTGAAAAAAATTTATGAAACTTTGGGAAATTTTTATTAATCATTTTTACATGGAACGACAAAAAAGTGAGGTGTTTATATTTGTCTAAAAATATATGTATGTTTTCTTTTTTTTTTGGTTATCAGTAATTTTAGTTAGAAGAAACGTAAGGTGAGCCATTTTTAAAACTTTTTATATTTGCACGCAAAATGTTTATACTTAAAAAATTATATTAAATTATATTTCGATTTATAAAATTTGAAGGCGTTTTTTATTACCTTTCAAAAACAGTTTTTATTTTTCGAAAATGTTCAGAAATATTCTATTTATCTGGATTTTATTGGAAAGCGGAAATATTTTGACCCTCTTACAAATATTGTCGAAACCCGAGGGGTTAATATATTCAACATTCAATCAAATTTATTCGAACTTGTCTGATGCGTTTCTTTTAATTTTAGGTACTACTAACCAACTGTTAATATGTATTATGTTCTGTGGTTAACATTACGCATTGAAATTATATCAAGTATCGTAACACCAGTGACGTGTTTTTGTCTCACCACCATTTACCATGTTCATTTACAATCCAAATTGGTTACATAGTTAGGACCGCAGATTTTGATTTGTCATTGTCCTATATAATATTACATCCTGCATTGTCCTAACAGAGTTTTATGTCCCTGCATTATTGTATTTGATTCCCCTTAACGGAATATTATATAATATTTATATTGTGTGTCATTAATACTACTAACCTGTGTGTGTGTGTTTTACTAACCCGTATAATTATTTTGTCACCTAATTCATATTTGCATGTGTTTCTGTTACAGACCGCCTAAAGAGCCGACATAGGTATTTATTCCTAGGTACACCCTATTAATATACATGTTGTCTTTGTGAAAACGTAGTTTGTATTTATATATTATAAGTCTAAACGTTAGTTTGCTGTAAATGATTACGTACCTACTTCTGTCTTTAGCGAGATCTCTAAATTGTTTAATTCTGAATATTGCATATTATACAGGATTAATCAGATACTAATTGTGTAATTGAACAGTGGATTAATTAAAATAACTATTTGGTAAAAAGCTAGTGGAAGTCATATGAGCCACTAACCGTGTAACTCGAATAACTCTATTTACTCATTGATGCGAGAAATGTTACTACAATATTTAAATCCAGGTGAAATTTAAGAATGTTATAGTGATTTATTTTTGGGGTATTTTGCCGTGTTGCGCTACCTACTGCTTTAGCCAACGTTTCGCACAGCGTTACAGTGGCCATCAACACAAACCTGTCCCGATGATGGACACTGTAACGCTGTCCGAAACGTTGGCTAAAGAAGTAGATAGCGCAACACGGCATAACACCCCAAAATTGGTCGTGAAAATTTAAATAGTTTTTATCAATAAAACAAAAACACTGTGGTTGAAAAAAGTTTTTTTTTTAAAAGCAGCCTATATCTTAGTTCGTCCATTCTACCCTCGATTCCCCTTTTGAAATTTGAAAGTTAACCCTAGTAACTTCGGGTTCTTTCGAAAAATTGAACAATCACAAATAAATTCTTTGTTTGACTTTTGTGTTCAAATATATTTTTGCAACTCCACATTATCACCTCGGATTTCCCAGAAATACAAATGACCTGATTAATCCTGTATAGTAATAATATTTTTTTACAAATCTCGTTACTTTTATATTTTCTACAAAATGTTTCCGTTTAAATCGTTCATTAATAATATTTTCTCCTTTATGTACTGAATTTAACCGAGCATAAAAGTAATTATTCGATAGCACGTGATTTTCTTTCTCTTCGATCATGTGTTTGCATGATTTGTTATGGACAGAGTGGTGTACGTTTATTGGCATGCAAACTATCGATAATTATAGTGAAACTTCGAGTTAATGAACTGTCACCAAAGTTATCTTTTGGATTGGCATGCAGCCAAAAGATTTGTAGCTCTAGCAACAATATTGTAACAAAATGCAACGAACTCAAAAGAAAATTTCAAATTTTTGTGTAAAGTAGTGATATGAAGTTCGATTATTCGATATTCATCGATTAATTTGATACTATGATTCGATTCATTTTGATTTAATAATTATTTATTTCACTTTCTTGAACTCGTCGTTCGAATGGGTTCGAAAGATTCGTTAAAAAATAACGAATCGTCGATAATGCATATTAAAAACATAGTGTCACTGTATTTACAATGTAATTAAAACGATAATGTACACTTTTAAACACTTAAATTACTTGCAATTCTATTTGATATCACTTACTACACTCAACAGCACGCTACAATCATATTATCACCAAAGGAGATGTAAAAATGACATCATAATACTCGAACCATTGTTTTTAAAATTCAACCATCATCACGTAATTTAATTTGACACGAACCATACGCCAAACAATTGATCAGACATTAAAACCACACATCATAATTAAATACACATATTATATTGTTATCACGGATCATTTATATATTTTTTAAGACTATTTTTTGTGAATTCTTCTTTCGTATGGATGAAAGGCTGGAGAACGTGCTGCACCTCAAAGTAAGTTACCTTCTGTGGCCATTAGACATTTCTATATAAGTGCAAATTGAAATTATATCCATTTACAACTATGTATGAAATTATTTCCATTTTCTTATCTTCGCGGAACTTCACGAGTCTTTTTTTCGTGTATCGAGTTGATTTTTCCTATCTTTTTTTATTTATGCCTTGCAATCCGAGAGTGTATACCAGAGTATCTCTCTCAGTAGATACAGGTAAATTATTATAAATATACCCTTGCTTGTATAGTGGTTGTACTGGAAGTAGTGATCGACCGAAGGTTCGGTTTCGGCAAGTTTCGGCAAAAAAATCTAGTTTTGGCATCAGTTTCGATTTCGGCAGAATATCTGCTGAACCTTTGGCCGCACCGACACTCTACTTTCGTGAATAATGGCGTGTCGTTCGGCTGACTTCGGGTGAGTTCATGGCTCGTGTGTCACCCGCCATCATCAGCCGAGATCGCCGGCCGGTTAAATTACTCCATTAGGTCCGTCCTTCCTTTATAATGTGAGTGTTGATTATTGACAAAATTTTGTTCCAGGAAGTAGTTAACATGTTCGTTAATTTTTATAATTTTTGTTTGTTTTATAGCAGTTATATATATATTTTTTTCGCGTACTTCGATTTTTGTTTTTTATTTCATTTAAAACGAGTTAACTGTTTGTATAAGTGTAAAAAATAAGCCAAATTTCAGTAAAAAAATAGATTTTTAACATGTCTAAACAAATTTCGGTTTCGGCCGAAACTGAGATTCGGTTTCGACTTTCTACCGAAACTGTTATTCGGTTTCGGTAGAAAGACCTGTTTCGGTCGGACACTAATTGAAAGGATGACTAATATTTTAGTTGAAGAATGACAAAAAAAAATTCAATGAACATTGTCGAATCGAATTGAAATCGAGAAATTGCTAAATCGAACTAAATTTAAACGTTGCTACCACACCCAGTTTCTTTGGGCATTTGCGGAGTAGAGGAGACTGCTGGCAGGCGTTCTGAAAAAGTTCGATTCTTTTACTTTCGCTATTCTATCGGTGTGCACAAATACTTTCAAACGTATTCTTTTTAAAATTATTTGCCTGTACTTGTATTCGTATTGCAATTTGAAGTTAGAAATATTTTTGACTAATTTATTTATTTGTAAGAAACAAACAGCTTTTTAATACAATTATACATTACAAGTTGTTTAAATATGTTACCTGCTGAAATTAAAAACTGTGCCTAAAACAAACGATTGATGATTTTACTGAAGACTTGGCTTACTGAAAGAATTTATTTATATTAGCTCACAAAGACATATTATTCTAAAGACTTTAAAATTGTTATTTATGTTTTCATAATTTTTCTTTTCTCTTTTTTTCTGTAAAATTTTTAATGTTTTTTTTATAAAATTGTAAAAATGAAACTTTTAACTCATTGTAATAAGATTTTTAAATGTAAAGAACCCGTTAGACAAACTGCTAAAAAGCAGTTTATCGGGACTTTTTGTCATATAAATATTTTGTAAAGTGTTTAAAATAAATAAAAAAAGAGGACGCCACTTCCGTTTACAACAATCAGAAATTGTACAGACATTAGCATAATAATACTATCAGATAATATTATATAGGAGGTTAAACAAGGTTAAGCCAAAAAGATTTCTTATTCTATTTATTGTTGGTGAGATAGCTGTTTTATTTTGCCTTTTATTTTTGCCTTAAGATGAAGCCAGACGCGAAATCCTATTTAGATTAATCTTTACGACGAATCGGCTTACATTATGAACATCAAAAAATATGCTACGGATAAGTTGAAGCTTTTACTAGTTTTTCTATGTATTGGAATTACAATAAAATTATTAATTACAACAAAAAATATAGGCGTAAACCACTAAAAAAATGTTTTTCCATGGCTTAACTATGAAGATAATATAAGATTTATTTTAAATACCCCTTTATGGCTAAGACTATTTTTGAGGTTTTGTATGTTAACCTTTTCGTCCCGGAAAGAAAAAAATCACACTTCATCCGAAGGGGGGTCACTCGGGGACCCCAATTTGTTTTGCTTATTAAAGGGTGTTAATGACACAATTTTTGGAAATTTGTTTTGGTAATAATTAGAAAGAAGCATATTCATCTTATTTCAATAGTCATTATCTAAATCGTTTCATAAATAAAGTCATAATTAATATTCTAACGAATTTAGACCATAACGCGTATTTCTCCATAGAAAACAGAGAAGGCGGGCCGATAGCCACCATAACGCTTTGTTTCCGAATATTGACTGGCGATTGGCGCGTAGCGGAAACGATCCAGACCGAATGATCTTTGACTGGCAAGCGAACATTATAGCATTGTAAAAAGAGCAAACTAGATGCGCAGTGTAAACAAACGGGATCTAGTCCTTTCCACCAACAACTCAGAAATTACTTGCTATCGCTTAGAATCGTCCCGATACTTCCAGCGGATTGATACGGGGTAACGCCCGAACGGAGGGGTAGGGGGGCGGGCTGGACAGATTCTCGACCGGAATTTGATATAAATGAATTAATATTAAGAAAAGTAGTAATGCGATATTAATTTTTTTAATGCAGATCGATAACCAAATAGTTTTTCTAGGATTACCCAAATTATTGAGTATGTGGTTTAAAAAACAACTTAGATACAGCGTAAAACTCCCGTTAGTGTAAGTGCGTTACCCTGGTCCGGTACGGAAGTGTTAAACTTTTTTTCATTCTTATAAAATTATGCACAAAATAAATAAAAACCACTTTTTCGCTTGCCTCGTGCGAATAAGACACTCGATTTTAAATTTTGAAGGCGTGAGAATCGAAATTTAAAATCTAGCGTCTTATTCGCACGAGGCAAGCAAGCGAAAAAGTGATTTTTATTTATTTTGTGCATAATTTTATAAGAATGATAAAAGTTAGACATACAAAACCTCAAAAATATTCTTAGGCATAAAGTGATAAAGTTAAAAATTGTTTCTTATATTAATTACTTCATGGTTAATGCGAAAACAATTTTTTTAGTGGTTTACGCTTTTATTTTTTGGTATGTAATTAATAATTTTATTGTAATTCGAATACATAGAAAAGCTAGTAAACGCTTCAATTTATCCGTAGCATATTTTTTGATGTTCATACTGTAAACCGATTCGTCGTAAAGATGAATCTAAATAGATTTAAATGGATTTCACGTATAACTTAATCTTAACAAGAAGGTAATGGAGGAGGAAGACAGGATGGGGATTGAAGATTTTAATAATTTTGCGTTACATATCACATTAAAATTTATCGTGTAGTTTCTAAAATGCAAATACAGTGTGAAGATTTTCGAAAATGTCTGATGTGACCTTAAAATCTTTAACCTTAAAATCCTTAAAGTCGACTTTAGTAATTTTTTGTCTTCGGCAGTGACTTTATAATAAAGTTTTTTTTTCGAACTTAAACAAACACTAATCTTTAACCGCTACTGTTCATAATTAACTATCTTGTTAATTTGGCTCAAATTTTAAAAAGCTCAAATTTCAGCTCCTTCATAATCTCATCCTTTCCAACCATTTTTTAATCCGGTTTAATTTTGAACACGCATATCGGCCACCTTTCCCTGTGGTTAAATTATGTAAGAAAATCCTCGGGGTAAATCTCTTTGACAATCTGGCATTCTACGGTTTCCCTTGCCGTCTGTTTATTATTGGGCAAATGCTGATAATTATCAACCCCTTTCTTTCATGATTTTCTACCCCTCGATTAGGCCTTACTTGAAGTGAAACAATACAATGAATTATCTTCAGATGTTTGGGGTTCCATCTCCCAACCGAAGTTGCCATTACTCATTTTGAATGTCTCTTACAGCAAGAAGGTTTGAATGGGAGGGGGGGGGGGAGGTGTTTCCCAAAGGTTCCCCAGTTTCCTTACATTGGAATAATTGCCGTCTTATCAAATCGAAAGTAATAAATAATTTACTTTTCGTTTCGGCATTATTAGCCAAGCTGAAGTCCCGGCGTTGCCCGAGCTTTACGCAGAGGTTTTCAAAATCAGATGTAGACAATAATTTTTCATTGAAGAAGAAGATAAGAATAATAATCTAAACGAAAATATGAAAGAGAACAAGACGCAACTGGGACTTGAACCCAGACCTTCTCTAACCGGGACGTGCGCGTTAACCAATTTCGCTATTGCCACCGTCAAACCGTCATATTTGTCAATCTCATTTCAAATTTTAGAATTAACAATATTATCTTCATTTAATTCTGTTTTTCCATTTTATGGGCAACTACCCTTTTTATTGAAATAATCATTCTAAGAATTGGTTTGTAACCTAGATAGCGTCTCGGAAAAATATATCCGAATTTATTCATACGGAATACATTCATAGTAATTTTTCTCTTATTTTGAACGTCAAGTTTGTGAAATTTTAAGAAAAGTATCAAAGTTCTGCTTAGGGGTGGTAACGAAGATGGGGGTGGATTTTAGAAATCTCATTTAGACAGTGACTTTCCTTTTGTTAAGGTCAATTGTCCAAAATTTCGTCAATCTCGGAATAAAACTGAAGATTGTTTAAAAAAACAAACCAACCCACAGATAATTCTTTATTTTATTTATTTTTATTTTTTCTTACTAGATTTATTCCGATAAGTTACAAAAACTCATTTTAGGACGGGATGAACTTTCAATACATAGGTAAAAGGTACAATTTTACATAAGTGTATCACAATTTCATATTTTTAGATGGATTTTGATTTTATACGGGTATGTAAAACAGAAAATAACTTCCGACAAATTAACGAAAGGAAGTCTGAAATGATGTGGTTTGCTTTGTTTTGCGTTGGTATATTTTGAAATTTGAATAACATTGTTTATGAGACTGAAATTCTTATTTTTTCCGTCACCATTGACGGACAAAAAATAAATCTCAACAATAAAACAGAAACCTATTTGCTGATGCATATAAATCTTTAATACGTGTAGAGCTTTGGCGTCATGGAACATCTAGAATTTTTCCGTCAGGAATTTCTAGGTCGACGCACCTATTTTGAAGTTTACATTAAAAATTTTAAAAAAGTAGACAAGACCAAATACTATTTGTTACAAGTAGAAATAATCTCGATCGAAATCAGTAAAAACGAAACATAAACTACCAAGGATAGGAGTGATAAAATAATTCGAATACAATTTTCCATCGCCCCAGCGATACCGCACGCGATAGTCATCTATTGAATATTTTCGTAAGCTCCACGATCATTACCGAACCATTACCATTTCCAGCCGCGAACACTCTTTCAGCCGCAGCGCAGAGCTTTCTCATGAAAGGGGAAATGACTTTCTGAAATCATAAGGCCTCGGCAGCTATTTCTACTGTCAATGCCGAAAATCGTTCTTATTATTTAGTCAATATTTACACTCGCTGGCGTTAACTTGTACTCTAAAACTGCCTGAACATTTTTAAAGAATATTTTTTTAATGAAATAATCGACTGATTAAAACGAAAAGAGCGTAAGTGACAAATAACAAATTTACAACCGAGGTTTAGATAATAAAACGTAGTTCAAATAATTAAAGAGCACTTAATATATATTTTTTTATCTAATTACAACATAATTGGTACAACAGTTTGCTGTTTTCACTTTGTTGATGAAAATTTTACGAATTGTCACTTACGCCTTTTTAATCGGGACAGTCGACTTTTTTTGTGGCCGCAGTATTTTTCAGTAAGATAGCCGTTGAGGTCTACAAATGACTATTTTTAGATTGTTAATCCAGTGACCTATTGTAACAAAGAAATATTTTCTGAGTGACCTTTTTATAACAATTAGAACATAAATGTTTTTTTTGGATTTCGTGAGTGCGCAAGCTCGGAGAGGTCGGATGTGCTGCTACAAAGTACGTTGCCTGTTTAAATTTTCTATCAACTCCGACAATTCGTGAAAATATGGTACCTAAAATAGGCACAATACTTTTTGTTTTGAAGAGTTTTATTTTTATTATTTCACGTGTACATTTGTTACTTAATTTTTCTTTAATATTTTTAAGATTGCTAAGTGAATGACACGGATATGTCGAATCCGGTTGCAGATAAATAAAAGTTTTCAAAACAAATGTCTAGAAATTGTTAGCTAATTAATGCCAAAGAAATACAAAAAATAGGGAGAATACCTATATGGTATCACGTGCATTAATTACTAGGTTTTTGGCACAGCAATAATAATATGATACTTATATGGCACATTAATCATTAATTAGATACCTATATTCAGGTTCTACACTCTATATTAATTTGGTACAAGATACAATCGTAATAAAGTGGTATGCACGCACAATAGTACGACTTAGGTAGGTATTAAGTACCAAAAATTGCACAATGGTAGATACAGTATTTTTTCTTTATTAAATAGATACAATTTTTTTTTGTTTTCTATTATTATTTTTGTGTACCTAATGATTTTATGATGTTTGATTTTTGGGGTAATAAGCCGCGTTTCCTGCTCCTTGACTCAACATTTCGGACAGCCTTGCAGTATCCTTCATTACGGCCAATGTATAGTGTAGATAATAGATACGAGTTTTATTATTTATGTAGAAGTGATGCCGTGTTACCTGATGATGATACTGCAAGGCTGTACGAAACGTTGGAGCGAGAGGCGTAGATGGTTTATTTCCCCAAAATTCAGAGAATTTTAAATCATAAAATGTATTTTTTCCTAACAAAGAAACCTTTGGTTTCGAAACATGTTGATAATTTTGATTTTTGAAAATAAGTGGTATATACGTAGTGATTTGTTTTCATTTAATTAAAATGACACCACAAAATTAATTTGTGATTATTGAAGAAGTGTATTATATTATCTTATTCATCACGTGATGGTGTTTCATAGTCGAACCAGTCTATTCATAACGTAAGTAATCGATTAAATGGACACATGGGTCTTTTTTCGTTATTGCTCATTGATTCACTGCTGAACGAAGAGTTCTAACGTTTCTTCCACCTTCTCATTTATCATACCTAGGATTTCCATGAGTGTTCTCGTCATTTCGACATTTTAGATTTTGTCGGGGGCTCGATAATGCTGACAGTCTCGATATATCGGGACTAGAGAATACAATCCCGTGCATGTTTTTAAATCCCTGGATTACGGGATTTTCGATGCGTAATCCCGGTATTATCCAGGGATTAGTAAATATGGTTAATAATTGGGATAGAATAAAATAAAAGTATAGATAGTAAGTTCTTAAACATTATTTATTAATATTGTTTGTTACCCAAGACAACTTATCTATACTAATATTATAAATGCGAAAGTGTGTGTGTGTGTGTTTGTTTGTTACGCCTTCACGCCTAAACCACTAAATCGATTTCAATAATTCTTTTACCAATATAAAGCTACATTATATGCGAGTACATTATAGGCTGTATATAATGGTAAGCTCTGGCGTTATGAAATTATAAATATTAATATATTATATTTATTATACGTTTATTGTCCCTTACAAAAGCGAGTTATTGATAACGTCAGACGAAAAGCAAAACAAATCGTTGTCTTGGTAACTATGTTGATATATTTACAGGAAATTTTATTTCAGGCGTCGTAGTTAATATTATCTATCTATATGATTAAAAATGAATATCGAAATGTTTGTACGCGCATAACTTCCGATAAGTCAAGGCGCAACCGATTACGGAATGCAAACTAGACCTGATTGTGGCAATCCCGAAAATCCCGAGACTAGCCAAAGTGCAGTCCCGGTATTTTCGGGATCGAAAATGGGCCGGAATCCCGGGATTGTATTATCTAATCGGGACGGATGGTAACCCTAAACTAAATCAGACTAACATTGGTCCGGTGACGATCACAATACCCAGACCGAAATTCTTTTCTATCTTTGAAATATATTTTTAAATAGATTTTTTTTTCTTTTTGGATGCCGAGAATTGAACCTGAACTGCTGACACGAATTGAGTCAAAGCATAATAAAAGAAAGCGCGCAATTGTTATGGGTCTAACCCAAATAATAACTCGTACTTAGACCTATTTGACCTTACGCCACTGTCTGACTGGAGTAGATTTTTTACAAATAAAACGTATTTTTATGTTGTTGGTCAATTTACGCGATATATTTTGTCCCTATTTTGTTAAGGTTAAAAGTTAATTCTAATAAGCTAATGTTTCTACATGGATCTCTAGTTTTTAACGCGTATTACGTGACCATTCACCGCATATTTTGACAGTTTTGACATTCTGTCAAAGTATGCGGTTAATGGTTAGGCCCTTAGACCCTTAGGCCTCGATTGTCATTTGCTAAACCACTGACGTATTCTTTGAAGAATGCTGTTTCAATCTGCGATGAGTAACAGTATATATAGTACGTTCATAAAGCATATATATTTATTTATATTTCACCCCAAGTGTTTTGTACACTAATCTGTAAACCATATATATTAATTTAGTTTTGTGAAAATTACCCTGAAATTCCAGACGCAAAAATCAATATACATTTGGTGGGGTCCGGAAGACTAGCACGGGCGATTTAGTCATTATCAATACGATATTGACTAAATCCGTCATCTATGATCAGTTATCAATATTTGTGATCACTGTCAACAATTGACAAAAAATATTCCGACCGACGATTGACAAATTTAGCCCGGCCTTCTGAATGTCAGTAAAGCTGTCAATATAGAAAACATTGAAAAATGTCGTTCGTTGTGCAAAATAACTGGCTTATTAATTAATTGAGGTGAACTAACGAAGCTCTTAGAATTGAAAGAAATCGTGGACGCGATCCATAAACTTATTTATTTATGTATAACGCGATCAATTTATTCCGTTCGATCTTGGAGAAGCGAAAGTGGTTGAAATATGACTAAAGATCTATTAACTAATTCACTTCCGTTTAGCCTCAAAACGTACAAATACCAGTGATTAAAGTTAGTATTTCAATTTGAAATGGGCTATTTATTAGTATTTTTAATTAAATAAAAAGGAAACACTTTGTTTTACGTCACTTTATTGATATTTCTTCCGTCTACCGGTTTCGGTACCTCCGTACCATCATCAGGACTGAATATAAAATACTGACAAATACAGGGAAATATACATATATATATACCGGTAGACGGAAGAAATATCAATAAAGTGACGTAAAACAAAGTGTTTCCTTTTTATTTATTTAAAATGTCAAGTCACAATGTGTTTGCTTCTTTTGAAAAAAAAGTATTTTTAATTTTTATTTCGCAATTTGACGTTAAGGAATGTAAAGCCATAGCCCCGCTCCTAGAAAAAAAAACCACGCACATGGTTCTTCTACCTTTCAATCATCGTGAAATAGACAAAACTAGTTAGGTGGGTACACGGTAGATACTTTCAATAATCAGTAATTAGAATAAAATTAGATAAAGGGTTCTTCCAATTACCGGAAAATAGAACTATTCATCGAATAATCACAAAACATATTTATGGATTACGCAATGAAATATGATGATTTGCTCGGGTTGATGTCCCCGTGATATTATTCCTGCCCGCAATGCCGGAAGCACATGTACGGCATGCAAGTATGATGCGATCGATATCCGACTGCGATGGTTCTCCTCCGTCCCAATATGGAATGCTGCCACCGACTATAACACAAGCACTCTGCTAACTCCCAACAAACTGCCAACGAAACTACCAGCCGGTCTAACCTGGCTCCCTCCGCTGAAGACTTCCAACTCGTGACCCGAACCAGATATGGACAGCTTAGAAAAACTCGCCGGTTGGAGAATCATGCAAACTGTGAACGATTAAAAGAAAACGTTTTCTGAATAGCTAATAGCGTTAATAAACCGTTTAGTATCAGATTGGCGACGTATTAGAATGCCAGGGAAATTGCATTTATATATCGTCACTTTGGTTGGACAGGGTTCTAACTTTACTTTACCTTGTTCTGAGATATGAATAAGATATTTGCAAAGACAATTTCTTATAATCTATTTACCAATTTCTGATGTTGAGGTGAAATCTTGTGCGAAGTATTTTAGTTTAACTAATTAAGTAAAATATTTGATATACGCATACTCATCATTTTATACCTAAATGGGCAGACAGCACCGGATCTACGACTTTTTCAAACCGGGGCAGAAACTTGATGGTGGCGCCCCCTCGGCATATCGAGCGATATGCTGAAATAGACCAGTGTCATGACCACCTAAATTAGAATATTTGATGATAATTTTTCAGATTTTACCTATTTGAAGAATACTCTCTAGATTAATCACACATTAGGGTATTTTATACCAGAGTATTTTATTGGTAAGATTGTTAAAAAATAAACGAAATTTACTTTGAAATTTTCAAAATTCGAACTAGTGATTGCGTGATTTCAGACATGAGATAAAGTATGTACCTATAATCAGAAAATTATTTAACTTTAATTGATCATTCTATTTGAAAGTATTTGAAATGAGTATTACTTTTGTTAAACTTTTTAACAGATTATCTTATTTTTGTTTAATTGGTTATTCCATAAGTATTTGAAATGAGTATTTCTTCTGTTTAAATTTATGACAGACGATTTTTAAAATTTATTAACGGCGTTCATTCGGAAGGTAAATTTCTGACGCTTTAAATTATACTAGTGGTCGCCCAATGGTCGAAATTCGACCATAATTGTAATGTTTTTTTTTTGATTTAGTGTATTTTTTATGCATAATTTTAAAAAAATATTAGCATTCTGCACTCCTTCTCTGTATAAACTATAAGTGTGCGAAATTTCATACTCCCCCGTCCGCGCAATATTCGTAAAAAGGGGTACAAAGTTTTTGCTTCACGTATTAATATACTGATACTGATGATGATGATGATTATGATTATAAATAATCAGTATATTTCTTTTTTTTAAGACAATATGGTACTGAGCCAAAAATTTTATAAAGACTTTCATTTTCACAAATATATACTACAAATTGGGACATTTTTCTAATCAAACTTGGACCAAAACGGGCTTATTATTCATTATTTAAAGTCCCCTCGTCGTGGAATAATCGGTTATCTGACTCACTTCGTCAAATCAAAAAACTCGATACCGAATTATTAGCAAAATTGTTAACATCTCAGAATTTGCTCTTTTTGGACATTTTTCGAATCAATCTTGGACCATTGTTCATTACTTAAAGTCCTCTCGTTGTGGAATAATCGATTTTCTGACTCACTGCATCAAATCAAAGATATTCGATGCCGTTTTGCCAGTCCGGTGACTCAGTTTCAACAGGAGCTCAATAATGCGTCAATGCGGTAGTGAAATTCATAATAGCTTTCCTGATCAAATTTCGAATTACCGCACGATTCATACCATAATTAATTAAATGTTCTGATGCAGCGCTTCCATCGAGCAAAAACGTGAAACCTTGTTATTTGTACCAGGAAAATCGTGTTATTTTAAAAAGTGTATCTTATACTGCATAATCTATCTTATTCGAAACAAATATTGACATAATTAAATGGGATTTCGTAGGGGAATTCAATCCCAACCCAAAATTATCTCCCGGGGTTTCTGCAATTGATGTTAATAATCCCGGGATAAGAAACTGATATTTTTCCGATGATTTAACATTATTTAAAAAAAAAGAAATACATTTAACATAGATAGATATTCTTGATGATATCATCAGATGATAAAAAGACATCTTTGACCCAAAAAGATAACATTGCCGTATGGATTATTTTGAAAATATTTTATGGTGAACAATTTTTTAAATTTTGAGTTACAGCCCATCACCAGGGCAGTTAGACTGTAAACGCTAAATCGGAAACGCTGGAAGGAGAAGTGCAACACGGCATAATAACTCAAAAAATCATCACTTTAAAACCTTTGACCTTCGCAAATTTTAAATCGCAAATCATATAAAAATATTTTGTATTGTTTGAACGTGATTTTTTTTTATATTTCCGAAATATTTTTTGTCTAAACAAGAGTAAGCCATATACTCTTATCTTTATTATTGTCATCGATCAAAACTCTTGACCCAGTTATTATAACTACCTGCATTTCTTATTATTTGTTCACTGGCATGCCATGTTTTGTTTAACGAACATTTAAAAACTATTTGGTTTACCTGTCCACCTTGCTTGCTATTCGTATGTATTTAACCTGCTGTTTCATCGTCATTGATTCGATTCTAAAGAATTCTGAAGAGAAAAACAAATGTAAAACTCCACATTTTCACAATAACATCCATCGAATTTCTTTTAGTAAATTTGTTATTGTAATAATGGTGTTAATTTTTATTTAACATTTTTCTGGGTCCCCTTAGCACATTCATTTCGTTGTTATTTTAATTCAACGAGTCGGACAAAATATCATTTTTTTTCTACGTAAATAAACAAGAGATAACTATTACCTATTTTATATCGAGGGATTAGAGTCAGAATGACGTAATAAGAAAATTCTAATTTTATTGGAGAGGCAAATTTTGCAAGAAACCTGGCCTATTTTGTATTTTCAGGGACTTGTTTAAGAATTGTTATACTTATTCCGATCGTACACATTGTTTTATTGATCGTTTCACTGTAGTAACTTTGTCAACATTTCTATTGAAATTTGCCTCTCCTTTAAAATTTGAATTTTCTTGATATGTCATTCTGGTTCTAAGCCTTCGAAGTGAAACTTTACATAAGTCTTAATAACAGTAACCTAGTTAGAACAGTGCACTTAAATTTGTTTCGACTCTTATGGTACCTAGTACTTATCCCGGGATTGATACGTAAGTGCTATAACAGGGCCGTTTTCCCGGGATTCGATTCCCTAGGTACACCACCTTTGGTTGACATAGATTGCACTTGACGTCACTCGCACCAACATCATTGATAACCTAATGATCTGACGGAATGCCCATTACTTTGCTCCACTGCCCACTTTGACCAGCCCTTGAGACCATATTCAACACTCGACGGATTCATTCCCACGATTCCCTTTGCCTCCGAAAAGTCAACTAATTCGATTCCTCTTTGCCTCCGAGCAGTGAAGTCATATGGCTCCGAAAGAATAATAAAAAATTGGATAATATTGATTTTGTAAGTACTTGGTGCTTTTTTAATTTTCTAAAATATATAGCTGTTCGTTGGTCGCGATCGGTTCGAAGTTTTTCGGTGCCTATAATAATATATATTTGGATAATATTGATTTTCTATCTTGTGATTGTAAAAATATCCACAATATTCTTCGGACTCGATCCGATTCGAGTATTTTGTGTAAATAATCGAGTGTTGATTGGTTTCGTGTTGACAGTGCCTGCGTGGATGACGAATTCGTTTGATGATTGGGTCTTTCTTAGTTAGATTTTTATACGCAGTGAAAATATAATGATCCATTTAAAAATTAAACAATATAAATGAATTATTTGTGGTTACAAAGACTATACCAAACAGAATCTTCGTTTTTCAAAAGTAATTATATGTCCTGTGTGTATGTTTTCGTAAAGTTTCCATAACATTCCAGAACATCCTCGATAGTTCGGGAATATCATTATGGAACGTTCCAGAACACTCTCGAATGTTGTGGAATATTATGGACCATTCGAAGCCTTTTTTGTACGGGTGGGTCTACCTTGGTAGGGGTATATAAAGCAAGATCCGTCATGTGTTCAAACGTCATTCAATCTCACAAATACGGACAAAGAACGCTGGACTACATGATACCTAATTGCTTAAATATGTTACCTGCCGAAATTAAAAAATGTACAAATTAAAAGTAAAAGTACCCATCGACAAACTGCTTAAAAGTAGTTTATTGGGACTTTCTTTTTTCTGTATTTTTTATTTCTTGTTGTAATATTGTATTACTTTGTATTTATAATAAAAAAAATATATCAACTCATTGAGCGAAGCCCGGTACCCCCAGCTAGTTTAAAATAAAACAATAACTTTGTAAACACCACTTTTACTTTATGTATACTTAATGCCGATGGGGTTAGAACCGTAGCATCTTCAGGGCAGTACTACCAACAGTAACTTACTCTCCTAAAATCTATTAAATCTACTAAAACCAGATCTTTTTGTGCCGTTCCTGAAATGCATTTAAGTGACTCTGCGTTGTGATTTTTATCTTAACATTGCCAAAGCAAGGCCAATTGAACAATTTCCATTCATGGTTTATCTATACTTTATCTGCAAAGATAAAGTGGTACGTTGTGTTGCCCTCTTCTTCGACATATCATGTGCCTATTCCCACAGAAGCGCCTCGTCTACCTGATACTGATCATGTTGTTCTTGTGACGTTGTAGAATATGATGTAGTCAATAATATGCCATAATACATAACTTGTCACAACCATTGCAATTTCTGATCACGAGGTAATATTATTCAGAAGTATCGATGTACATAATATTATGATGGAATGCCTGGCTGACTATGATTAGTCATATCGGCGTATATTTATTATCGCGGTTAAAGAATGTTGCCTTTTCCGAGATTATCCTATGGAACAGCCAATCTATAACTGCAAACATGGTGTAACGTTTTGAAAAACATAATAATATGAATATATTGAGATCACTGAAGCATTTTATGTGTGGTGAAACTATGTATCATAAAGCGGGGTTATTTTGAATAACTTTTTCGTAATTTTTCGTAATTTTTCATTATTGTTTGTTTTTTTAAGAGGAACGTATGCACGGCCCATTTCGGCCGGTTTCATACAAATCTTAATTCTGGATTTGAGATCAAAATACCCTACCAAACTGAAAATTTATTTTTGTTATCAAAAGGTATATCAAGTATTAGTACGGATGTGAGCTACTTTATTTATTTTTGCATTAAATAATAAGATATAGGCCATTAATTTCTACCAAAGATGAAAACAAGGCGGGAGCGAGAAGTGGGGAGGGTACACAAAAATGGTCAATTTTTTATTGTTTGGCACCCCTTTTTTGCATTACACAAATTACCTACTTCTATCAGCCCCGGAAATAAGTGCATTTCCCAGCGTTACACCCTTTACAAATCTACTAGTTAGTCATATATGATTCATACCCGCGATTACCGAAAGAAATTGCAAAAACATGAACATCAGTGCAAGAAAAATCTTCTTGCGAAGTTTTCACAGGTTCGTTGCATGTGCGTTAGGAATGCATTATTTGTCATTCCGATTGAATAAAACAATGTGTCGAAATTTTTTGTTTACGAATTATTTCGCAACTTACTATATTAGTACACAGTTTAATGCATGACAGTAATTAGTACTTTGCTTACTAGGAATTTTATAATTATTATTTGTTATTCGATTTTATACTTGCCACGTTCAGTTTTAACCCAGCATTGGAATGAATAAGTAATGGCAATTTCTTCCCTTCTGAACATTTCTAGAAGTGATTTCGTTGTGTTGTTTTATTCAGTGATCCCTGACGTCTGTGTTTGTATTACTGTGAAACGTCTGGAATTGATTTCGTGTAAAATTCAAGGTGTAGATACTTAAAGGAATCTGTGCAGAAACCAACAAGGCCTTTGCATATTAATTTGCCACATTATAAAATCACATTGTTTATTCTGCATTCTTGACTATCCTGCAGTTCTATGCATCAGTATATCTTGGTGAGTTTAATTAAAAAATATTTTTAACCCCACTAGCCTCGGGGCCAAATATAACCCGGGCCAAATGTGATACGATCTATATACGACCCGGACCAAATATGAACCGGCATTCATACATTACACAAGTGGTATTTCTATATTTTTTGTGCCGTGCTGAAATACGTGACGTTTCGGCAGTAGAAAGAGCAATAATAAATCTTCTCTGTTATTTCTCTCAAATATAGACTCAAATATTTATACACTGGATCCCATATATAATATTCTAAAAATAGCCTAAGTAAAGTCTGGTCAGTAGCTGAGTGGGCAACGCGTTTGGGGAACACCTGGGCCTTCGATTCCTCGGCTGGCAGAGACCTCCATCACGACTCGAGCAACATTTTCGGCTTACTGTGGGAATAGTGGGAGATTTTCAAACATTGTTGGGTTATTCGTAACCCGGGAATGTTTATCTTTCTTAAAGAAAAAAAAAAGAATTCATAATTCGTGCCCTTAAAACGATATTCGATTTAACTTTAAAAATGATTTCTTATTTTTAATTAAATGAACGACATAAAAAGTGAAGTTACAATTTTATTAAAAATTCCCCAAACAAAATGAAAGTGTTTTAGAAATATCGTGTTTTGTCAAAAAAAACTCTGCATTTGGAGTAAAAATGAAGTATAAATGTGGTAAGCGTTTTTGATAACTTTTTTCATGTTATAAATGCCTTTCTGAAAGATATATTTGTCTACTTTCTAAAACAGTATTTATTTTTACAAAAATTAAAAAACAACACATTTAAAATTAATAGCTAACATTGCAAACTGGGCAAAAATATTGAATAGGCTGTGGGTTAATGTGGCGTGATGTGGTCAGATTAGTAATGTTGATAATGGATTCATTTCGATATTAGAAACTTGTTCATAATCGAAATATTGATAACCGAAAAATGTTAGTAGGTACTTGAAACATGTTGATATTGTAAACGTGTTGATAATCAAAACATGTTTGTAATCAAAACGTGTTGATTATTGAAATGTGGTTCTTATTAGTGTCACGTCTATTTCACGGACAGTTACCATAATTCATAATAACTAGGATGGGTTGTGATATTTGTCTGCAAATGTATCATTATGCTGGCGCCTTGCTCCTCATTCAGATCGAAACTCCGTATTTTAACTCTGCAATTTTAAATAAGGAGTACCAGAAACATTTTTATATATCGAGTGATGTTTCGAATTAATCTCAATTCTTTTACTTTTCCCCCAACCAAGACTGATATTTTTTTTAAAAAAAGCAACGACTGAAAAATGTTATCCCCACGAATTTTGAAACAATCGAAAGCATTCCAAACTAGAGCTACTATAAATTTTTCATTACATTTCGACTGCATATTCATAATTTATCATTTTTATTTTGCACACGATAAACATGTCGCTAATATATATAGTTCAGATAATATTTTGTGTTTGTTTGCTTTTGTGTTTCCATGTCTATGATTTTCCAAAATCATAGGTATTTGTGCGCCCCCATTCCCACTGTCACGCCAATTAACAAACCAAGCAAAGCCATAGTCATCTGTATTCAAATGGGCACGTACAGTTTGAACGAAACGATCTGGAGCTATTTATTATCTTGCAAAAATAAGTGGTTGTGTTTCATTGTTGTGATGGTGCTCAAAGGATGGAAACCCTGAAAAAATTCACTACCCACTTGTATTGTATTGAGGAAAGTAAATAATTGAGATTAAAGTGATGCACTACTAAGCAATGCAAAATCTTGTGTTTTTCGTTTGAAAATTAGATCGCATGGAAACATTTTAGATGTTTTAATTAAATACGCGAGTAGAACTCATATTTACCTTTAAAATAATCGAGTATTTTTTTTTTTAAATTTTTGTCCCGGTAAGATGAGAGGTTCTGGGTTCGAGTCACAGGTCGCAGTTGCGACCGTTATCTTTTTATTTATCTTGTTCTTTTTCATTTTTCGTTTCGATTAATTATTAGTGTTATCTTCTTCTTCAAAGAGTGTTTTTATTGTCTATTTATAATCCCAGAAAAAATAAGGTATCATGTCTATAAAAACTACTTTAAAGTTCAAAATGTCCCAGTCACGAACCCCCCTTCTGGTACGGGTTTGTTGTACGATTTGGAAAATTAAATTCTTTAGAAAATGATCGTAAAACATTTCAATATTTGTGCCTGAGCTTCGCAAAATAAAATAAAACGGGTTTTGGCGAGGTTTTTTTAGTAATAAAAACCGCGCCTGGTGTTAAACGGGATTTTAAACCTTATCGCCATCTACATACGGAGTGTTATTGTTAGCGGCCTGATTCCGAATTTTACACGACGTGGTTAAAATTCCGAATTTTACACGACGGCGCCTGGTGTTAAACGGGATTTTAAACCTTATCGCCATCTATATACGGAGTGTTATTGTTAGCGGCCTGATTCCGAATTTTACACGACGTGGTTAAAATTAGTCGTGAAATTGCGTAGGTACTACTTTTATGGTTAGGATAATCTGTGTGCAATAATTCCCATATTAGTCGCAAGGATGAGACTCGTTCAACGTGCAGTTCTCGTCCAACGCCGTTCAGCCTTATTTGGCACTTCTTGGCTCGTAGCCCTGACAGCAGTGTGCAGTGTGCAGATGTAGATTGACCGCTTGTGTTATGTATTTTATTAGTGATGTATAATGTTGAACTCTCTGGCCGGCCGAGAGTGCGATGCCGCGGTTGAATGGAATGCATTTCGATTTGCATTTTTTAGCCGGCACCGATGCACTTTGCTCATTGGCATTATTGCGACGTGCAATTTGTGCCGTTCGCTTCTGCTAACACTATCTATCTCTAAAAAGGTAACATTCCGTTATCTTAAGAATTTTTTGATGGCCTCTTTCACCGACTCTTAAAATTCCTTTCCTTTGTACTATAACCAAATCTAACATCTCTGCGAGAACTATTCTCTTTCTTTTGAATAGAAAAAATAATGCTATTTTTAATCGATGGTCGTTACCGGTGAATAAATTCGAAACTTGCATCCAGATTGCATCCCTTTTGAGAAAAAGTTGTGCATAGTAAAAAGTTCCTACTTGAAATCGGATTGGCTTACACTTTTCTTTTAAATTTCTTTGTGCATTTGCACGGTCAGCTACTTCTAAAACGCAGAGACGTGCCGTCGTATTTTTAATGGCTGTCTCCATTAATTTAAGAAGAAAATAAACTTATGCAGCTTTGAGAGCCTCCGTACTAGAGGGGAAAGGCTCTCGTCTAGCAATTTGAAGGTCGCGGGTTCAAAACCCGGCGTTCAAAAATAAATTTTGTTTGATTAATTTGTGTTATTTTGAGTATATTCGTAGCACGTTCCAGAATGGAAGATACTCTCAGTATCGCCCACGTGTAAAAGCACCATTCAGAATTGAAACGTTGCTTGACTTCAGCCGTATTTAACGTCTGATCTGAATAGTCAGGTACTTCCAACCTTCCTCTTTCCCATCTATTTCCCATTCCCACTACGTTCAGCCTCACAACATAGCCCGATTGGGGATTCCATAGTCTCACAGCCTCCATATGGGAGCAGTTGGGACTCTTGTGCGGTATTCACATAAAAAATAACTGAAAAATTCTCTGACAATCTCCGAATTTGTCGCTTTATTTGTGACCAAAGTCATGGAAGTCTTTCCCAAAGAGATCTCCACATAATCGCCTGCTTTAAAAGGTAGCATTTCTGAGGTGCATGCTTACTGGTATGATTTTAGATTTTCATGGCCAAAGGTATTTTCGTTTTTTTTTATTTTTGGGGTGTTATGCCGTGTTGCGCTACCTCCTTCTTTAGCCAACGTTTCGGACAGTGTTACAGTGTCCATAATCAGGGCAGATGAGTGAGTGCATGCATATTGTTTGTTCCACTAAACACGTTGCATCCAATGGTCAGTATTACGAGAGCAATAGCGATTATAACGACGTGAGCTTGTATGAATGTAGAGCACCTGCTCGTGCTTAAAAAAATAACATGAATCGCGCATATTTTGTTATCTCAAAGTAGTCGGAGGTAATTAGATTTTTCTTTGCTTTAGTAATCTGATGTTCAACGAGCTGTATAATACATGGAGTTAGCATTCTTGCAATTTTCACCATTGAGCAGAGTACATTCAATTATTATTATCACCGTGTAATTGTGGTTTCTATGTTTATTAACATAATAATGACTCATTTATTATATGCTTTATCTTAAACTAACACTCATTAATATAAATACAACTTGATAAACTGGGGTCACCCACAGGGTAATGTACCAAGATATTATTTATGAATATAATTATTTACTGTCGTGAAGGAAAATCACACGATAAGAAGAAAACATCGTCACTTAATTAACGCTTAATTTGTAGAATGCCTAACTCCCATTTTTTCACAAACTTGAGATTTAAACGCCATGTTTTAGCTTTATTTTTATACATATTTCTACAGAAACCTTATTTCATACGATAATTATAATAAGTTTACAAAATTTTGTATCAAGTAAATTTAAAAATGTTAACCGTTTAAATTTTTTTTATTTAATTAAATGAAGACATTATGAGCGAAACTCAATCGAAAATCTGGAAACAGAAAAATCAGAAAAAGATATTGGCACCTCTGGGACTCGAACCCAGGACCTCCCTACTTTCCGGGTCGGGCGCTCTTATCCACTGAGCTAAGGTGTCGATATCCAATTCGGTCACTTTTAACTGTACCATACTTCGACTAAGAACCACCCATATTATCTTCATTTTTCTTAACGCATATTTTTATTGGCTGCCATCTTTATGTAAATTTTTTTTATCTTAGGGTGGCGTAACCGAATTTTTAATTAATTTACGCTGCATCACATTTTTATTCGATTGAATCGTGGAATTCTTCATACTTTAAATAAATAATCGTGTAAAATTTTGCTGTATTTTTTAAAATTATGTAACAAAATAAAAAATTTATTTGCATTATTTTATTATGTACGTAAAGCACCTCCAAAGCGTTATCTCAATTTTAAAATTCATTCTAATTTATGTAAAATTTGACAATTTGCGTTACTTCCAATTTTTTAATAGGAGTTAGGCATTCTAAAAATTTATCCGAAGAATATACCTGCGTTTATTGAGCGAGTTTACAAGCTACTAGCCGGCGAATTCACTATCTGCTAGTAAACTCGCTCAGTGTAATCATATTAACTAGCTAACTAGCAGATTTTACACTGAACAAGTTTACTAGCAGATAGTGAATTCGCCGGCGAGTAGCTTGTAAACTCGCTCAATGTAATCGAGGCTTTACTATGTTGAAATAAATATCAGAATGGTGTTAGTATAGTTTCTTTGTACTCGGCATATCCATTGTTTTGTGCCAAAAATCCTTCAACATTGACTATATTTACGTAGACAATGTCTGTGCCTCCTGTAAAATTTGACAAATGCAAACTCCCATAAATATCAGAATGGTATTAGTATAGTTTCTTAGTACTCGGCTTATCCTTTGTTTTGTGCCAGTTATAAATCCTTCAACATTTACCATATTTACGTAAACAATGTTTTTAGTTGAACCCTTTTTATCTTCCAGCGTATGTGTTTTTGATTCTCCACTCGTGTAACTTACTGCGATATAAAATTGACCGCGAATGAAGCAATATTGCACTGAACGACGTCTTTCTTCGTGATTTGTTTGTGATTTTTGTTCAGGATGTAAATTAAATCATTATTATTTATACAGCCACATTTTATGTTTATATTTATAACAATATGGCTACCCACAGAGGTAGGTCTAAAAAATAATAAAAATCTTACAATATAAAACATTTCTTATTTATGGTTTTAAATGAAAACTTCAAAGAATCATAGTTAGTGATGGAAAATTTTTAACTGAAAATATTTGACCCAGAAATTCGATGTGTGTATCATAGCCTCTAGAATGCTTCATTTGTGTGTTTTTTTGGGACGAATAAAATACCCATAAGAGTAGGTACCTATTTTTTTAAAACATACTAATAAATTTTAATGAAAAAATCATTTTGTAAATGGCGCACTTTTCATTCTTTTGAATGCGTGTATTTCGTTATGGGTGTTAAGGGAAGCCGGGGGTCTAGCGCCCGTGAATTCATCGAGTTTTTAGGATTTTTTTAAAAATGAAAACAATGAACAATGCTATTCAAACTTCGTAGATAGATATATTAAATCACTTTAATAGTACACAAAAATATTATAATACAAAAAAATAAAAATTAAGTAGTCGAGGAACTGCGCTGAAGTAGCCCTCCTCATAAACATGGACCTGGGTGGTGGGTCAAGTTTTGGCTCGTTCCATTATCTGTAAATAAAAAAAAATAAAAAAAATTGTGATCGGTATGAGTTTAGTAGTTATCGCAGGAACTAGAATAAAAAAAAATAAAAATAAAAAAATGACATAATTTCGCGTTGTTGAAATTTACACACAGAAAACAGAATGTTTTTTCATTGTCATTTGTACGTAAAAATAAGAAGTACTCAACGTAAAAACTTTTTTTTAGTTCCGGCGATAGGTACTGGTGTACTGAATAACATAGTAAAATTTAAGACCAATCGGCCGAGTTGTTTATTTTTGCCTCACAACGTGCAGAAAAAAGTAGTTTTGAAATAAATTAAGTTTACCCAGCCCTTTTACCTGATTCTGCGCTGACTGCTGAATGGGCTGTAGAACTTAAAATATCGTCAATACCATTACAAAAATTTAACAGTATATTCTAAAAGGATTTATTCTTAAGTGTCCACTACCCGAATTTCTTCCGATTCCTTGCATATCTCCCTTGAACATTTGAAGTTTTTAAGCTCTTAAAAAAATATATGTTATTTTTGAAGATAATATCTATACAATTCCCACGCCGAAACGCAAATTATATGAAATTCCCTCGATAGAAAAAATCGCTAATTATGCTCAGAAAATTTTTATTTTCAAGTCTGTCTTTATTATTTAACAAGTTTATGTACAAAAAATTCACAGTGTTTCTTTGAACGTTGTTTTAGACAACCCCCACGAGTTTTTGCTCTATTTTAAACGAGTCATAATTTATTAAGCATTTTCACAATTTTCAATTTTATCATTAAAAAATATTAGTGCGCTCTGTCCATCATTCGTAATTACATATTCTCCATCTTCTTCTTTTTGAGCCGGGAAGCGTCGCCTTAATGCATTCATACTTAAAAACATGTTAAAGATCCGTAACTGTATGTAAATAGGTTAGTCGTAGTGTTTTGTGAACACCTCACTAGGCGAACCTGTGCTGAGGTGTTCCCATGTTTGGGATTAAGTGCTATTCTGTCGACCTAAGTAGAAACACTGTAACCTCCTTGATATTGTCAAGAAGGGCACTGTGGGTCAACCCATGGCGGCAGTATCCTACACATAAATTAAAAGATTAGTTTCGGTGGGGATCTATATATACAGTTGTTCTTAGAATCTAGATTATGAGTAAGATAAATAATTGTCTTGATAAACGGTAGATATATTTTTCTATGGACCACGCGCCAATGGTATAATCACGGATATTGTGGTAATATTTTCTGCCTCGAAGAGTGTATCATAGCCTTTGAATAATATTTTATTGCTCATGAATAATGATATCGTTAGTCATTACTTCATAATGACGCCCTTGAGGTGACAATTTCCGGCGCCTTAAAAAATTATCCAAAAACTAGTAATAAATGCATCGGCTGCATTGCCCTGTCCTCCGGCGGGTGAGCGCGTGGGCGGGGTGAGCCGGGGGGGAGGGGGAGGGCTGCCGGGTAAGGGAGGGGTAAGAGGGCGACGCGAGGACCGGGGCCGGCGGGACAAGCGGGCACTAGCACCGATAGTACCGAGCAATCCAATCCGTGGTAAGTCGCGGCGCCCGTCCGACGTGCAGCGTGCTGTCTCTGTACTGTCTCTGTACTGTTTACCTCGCGCCTCCCGCCGCGTGCTCCCAGCCCGTCTCCGAGTGCCTTAACCTTATCAATTTATAACACAATCGTATAAACACCTTTATTGGCGTAGGAAGTGACCGAGTGGCCTGACAGCTGTTCTAGCGTCAATTGTGGAGTTGTTTTCAGTACTACTAGTGACGATCAAACCAATTCCTTATACTATTTGAATCAGTTATTAATTAATCAACGTTGAATATTAACAATAATTAAATAGTGTCGAAGTGAAGTTTGTTCGTTTGTTTGTTTGTTTTTTTGGTTGTTTGGGATCAGGAGTCGGTTGAGTATTGGTGGTCGTTGAAGGAAATGCGCTTGGATCCCCGATGAACGGCAACGGCGTGAACGGGCGCGCGGGGTTGGGGTCCCCTGGCGCGGGCGGTGGCGGCTTCCTGTACGGCAGCAGCGGGTTGCTGGGCCGGGCGCGGGCCGTGCCTCCGCCCACCCTGCCCCGGCACTCGTCCAACTCCTTCAACGCGGGCAACGGCAACGGGCTCGCCAACGGGGCCAGCCTGCGCGACCGGGCCGACCCCACCGGGGGCTCCTGCCGCCTCGCCAGTCTGGAGCGCCTGGCGCTGAGACAGAGGCTGATCGACCAGCCGGACGCCACGGTGAGTCTGTCGGAGGCAACCCACACTGCTGGCCAACCAACCAGGTCCTGCCACTGAAGGCTCCGTTGTTACTGCTTCTTCTGTTATCATTCAAATATGTTCGGATCTACCAGCGGTTAATTACTCAAAGGGCAAAAACAGCGCAGACAGTAATGGGTTACACCGAAGGTCTCAGCGGCAGGACGTCAAAAACGCACTGTCCATACGGCGTCAATTCTAAGTTGTAATCAAGTACAGTGTACACCTAATGACCATTTAGGTTCAATGGGAAAACGGACATCATGATTGAAAATTTGTGTATAGGTCGTAAGATGTACCTACATGGATATAACTGATAATACATTGTCTACACAGAAAGTTTTTGACATAAAAAAGGCACTGCTTTTTTTTGCACACCTTTTAACAGTTTTCCATTGGATGGACATTGACTGACGTCTAAATACTGTCAGTCAATCAGTCAGTGCGAAGGCTTGTATTTTATCTCGTGTTATTTGATGTAAAGTTACGAAGACCTTTGTGTCTTCTAATTGAGTTGTATTCGTACGTACTTACTACCATACTATGTTATTACAAACTACCTTTGTGGAAAAAACATCGTCTAGGAAAGACGGGTGATGATTGTTATTAGTTGGCAGCACGTGCTGCCCATTGCTTAATGTGGAAAGAGTGCCGCCCTCTCACCTGTTCGGGGTTCTGTTCCGATGCATTATACAGCAATAAAGCCACATTGTACCACCTGTCTTATAATGTTCTTACCGCTAGAGCAAAAATCGATATCATCGTACTACCAGCTGCTTCATTCTGTATACCATCACAAAATAATACAGCATTTGTATCGCCGTCACAAAGTGTAAATAGATATTATTTGCTTTTGTTCTTGTGTATACTTTTGTCTTCAATTTGTTCTGTGTACACAATATCGTAATCGCATTCTGCGAGATTTTCGATAATTTCCTTCTAGGTTAATTAAATTTATTCAATTTTGTCGGCTGTTTTATCGGCTTGTTGACATACGTGCATATAAGGATTACTGATAACACTATTATCAGCTGGAGAATTCATGTTGTACACATTTGTTTAATGATTTTTTTAGCACCCGACCCATTAATATTTCAATATTATTTCTATTATTGAAAACTTAAAAATATGAAGAAAAAACAACATGGTGTATTGTCTTAATTTTTATGGTTAGATAAACTTTTCAAAAAGCCATAAATCATGACAGAAATAACGTAGCGATCTGAAAATAGATCTGGAAATTTCATGCAGATAAAGCTGATTTCAGATCTGATCTAGAAATTCCATGCAGAAAAAGCTGATTTCATGACGCTAGCGCTCACCGTTAGTGAGTTTTGGCTTAAGTTTTGGATAAAGAAACACAAATTTCTTCGACAACATTGTTTTTGAGACTAATAATGTATGTTGTCAACCTTTGCATACTACTTTCTAACAACGTATGCAGGGACACTGGGGGTCTAGATTCGTTCAAAATAAATAAATGTAGCTTTGTTTAACAAAAAAAATAGAATCTTGCGAGAGCCGTGAAGGAGTAACCATCTGTTACTTATACCAAGGCGGGTAAGTGGTGGATAACCTCCAATGTTGTCAACCCTGTTGTAAGCAAAAATACGTTTACACAAATTTAATGATGATAGAATCTACCACAGAATAATGAACAAATCTAGAAGTGCCTTCCATAAAAATTTGAATGAAAGTAAAGGTTCCATTTAGCCCATTTACTTGCCTGACTTCGTAGATCTCCATCCCATTTGAATTTCGTAAACACAGTCGTGTTGAAATTTTAAGGCCCGATTGGACATATATTGGACGTTTCTTGTGTTCTTCTTTATTCTGGTACCTAGTCTACATACAAATCCACGATAGTATTTTTTAAAGATAATATGCCTTGGAATTTGAATGAGGTCCTGAACGCAGCGGGAATTGTAGGTTAGGCGGGTCGCGTGGCTGTTGCTGAGCCGCGTGTTGGGGCTGGCTGCCACCCCCTAACTACCCAACTACCCCGACACCCTCCCCTCCGTACCGAGCTCCCCCGGCCTAGACCATTCGACCCCATGTCGTATTATTATTTCTCGCACCCTCGCGCCTAGTGCCTCCGTACGATCCGGGCCAAAGGAGATTTTGTGTCAAGTTTACATCTGACACAATACCCCTCGCTAGCACTGTCAATATTACATTTGTTGAGCGTATACCTACCTACTTCAAGCTGTTTTATTTGACTTGATAGAGTTTCACAGTTTTATCTCCCTTTCTTATTTGAATTTAGTGATCTTCAACGAAATGTATTTAACCTAACTAACTGTAACGACTAATACCTGGTACGAAGGATCTGTATCAGTGAGCAATAAGAAAAGCTTGTAAAAGAGTGTCAATAGTTGTACAATATCTCTTCTTGATCACCTGTTTCTGGAGATAATTCACCGTGTTAATTAAGTTAATTAACTCTTATTTCACCATCCCAAATTATAGCATAAAAATGTTGTAAAAGTATTAAACGACACAGCAGACCTTGGATATGAACCCACGGTTTTTTTTTCAATATAAAACGTTTGTAAAATATTTTATACGTAGTTACCATAGACATCCACTGTCTATGGAAGTTAGTATACAATCTTTATCGGCTGCGCCAATGTAAAGTGTTTTTGCGCCATTTGGTAGAGAGGACTACAGGACGACATGCCACACAACTTTGTCTTAGCTTGAGGTGACTTTTCACAACGACGGTTTAACATCCGTTTATTATTATTATTATTATTAGCAACCAAATTCTTTGCTTTATTCAAATTCGTACATCGTCTCTTAAACTCTTACGTTGTTTGACTTTTGACATGACCCAACTCGAGTATTTTATTCTCTTGGTCGTGCCATGCCTTTCTAAGGCCTCCGACTTCTTCCTCTTTAACCTTTGTCGTTTTAATCTGTTTGCAGTCGTTATTTAATCGTGACGCGAATATGAATAGTAGAAGAAACCTGGGAAGCCCGAAGAAGGAATGGCACGATCAAGTGAACCAAATACTCAAGATCCGGCCATGCCCAGGTTCAAAATAACAGAAGGATATCTATGAATGTAGCAATGTGTGTGCGAGAACGAACGAGAACACCCCTAAAAATAATGATGATGCTTAATTTTTGCTCTCGAGTGAGCCCGTCTGCTCCATGTGCTTAAATTGGCTCCTAGAATAAATAATAAAAATCCTATTGTCAGCCCATCATTTCATGCGCATTAGGGATAATTGCAATAATATGCGAGGGTGGGGTTATGTTCGAGGGTAGTCCCTGTTCTTGTTTGATTGTGCAAAGTTTTCTCAGCGGTGCATTCATCTCCCTGCCGTGCCGCCAGGAGTGTGTAGTCAGTGAGTGTTTGGGTCCGACCAGTCACGACCCTACGCAGGCTAATAAAAGCGTATTATCTCCATTTGCATTTTATTTATGGGCCGTTGTCTTCAACTGGAAATGTTCCATGTGCGACCGAATCGCACACGAGGGACGTGACTCATTCCCGGAATAAATTAGTCAATAATAATAATAAAATATAAAGTGATTAATGATTTTCGGGTTTCAACTCATTCGTGACACAAGATCGCGTTTCAGATATTCTGGTTTGAGACCAGAACTGAAATAAGTCAGACAGTCGCGTTTTTGTTTCATGTAAATATATCCTTATCGATTTAATATGTTGTGGTTGAGTGGAATATTGTTATTGGTCTCCGTTTGGGTTGGGTTATGATTTGACGTCAGCGGTTATGATATTTCATAAATTGTTTGATCATTAATCCCTCTGATAAAGATAAGGCATGTCTACCACAATGTGCGCTTTGATAAGACTGTTCGCATTTGCAATATGCAACCGGACGTTTCATGCAGACAAGAAATTCGGGAGCGCTCTTTGGTATCAGGCGAATGTCCCGAATGTCCCTCAGGGCTTTAACTCCAACCGAAATTTATTTGTGCAGATCCTTCGGCAAAATACCTACTGAGCTTTGCGTTGTTAACTTTGAGTTAACACTACTCCCCTTCGCTTTCTACTCGCGATCTCTGTATTACAAGCCACCCTTTCGAAGGGTGGACCGTTAGGCGAACATGTGTGCTTCCAAGCGGCCACATGGCTGCCTGGGCGAGCTTAAAGTTTCGTCCAGATGACGTCAAATTCAACCGACACTTTCAGAAAAAAATATTTTCAATCCTTGACTCGAAGAGCTTTCTTAGCAAACGTGTCGTTTCTTTTTTACGCGGCGCCTTCACTTTATGATCGCACTCGGTTGGTTTTTATCTTTTCTTTTTTAACTCTTGAACTTCCTACGCAGTGCAACACAGACTGTACAGGCTTCACGAGGAAGTCATTAAACTTCTCAACTTGTATTCATAAGTCTACGTAAAGAATTGTAATGTATGATAGGTCAGTGAGGCAGCGTACATCACTACGAAATCTGGTGTTTCGATGTGTTATCTATGTTTTTATAAATACTTTTACCGATTCTATTTTCGTTGAAAATTTCGCCTGTCATTAATTAAAGTATGACGAATGTAATAAAAAATAATGTATAATTTTTGCGGTTGGGTTCGTCGCCAAATATCCTACATACCCAAACAGCTGTGCGCAGTAACCAGGCGGCAACCACAATATAAATTGCGCACCCTCTTGTCCTACAGATGAAGTCATCTTACGGCCGCTGAATTCGTTTTATAAGAGCTTCTCAATTATAGAGCCAAAGCTAAATACTTCAACGTTAATCATTCTTTCGTACCCTGAAATATCAAACCACTGAAAAACATTTGTGAACTATGTGTTGGGTACTGACTTCAATATATAGCTGTAGGTGTTTATGTTTTTTTTTTTTAACATAATCAGGTACCTAATCGTCTTTTCTCGATCCTCCTTTTTTACTTTTCTCTTTCTGGTTTTCAGTTCGATGAGTTATTGACAGAAATCGGTGGTCAGCCGGTCGTTAATTTAAAAATACAAACTCACCGGCTCACTGCGTGTAACGAGACACATATTTTTTGCCTGTATAACTTTCTGATTTCACCAATTACTAGTAGTATTTCTGGCCGTATCTGATATGTATCTGTGCGTCTGAAGTTTGAAGCACAAGGGCTGGCCACAAATTCGGTTTGCGAACCGGTTAGTGGTCCCGCCCCTCGGGATATCGATCCGCCCGATCCCCACAACACTACGCGGGCATGAATGGTGATTCATCGAGGGAGAGGGGGTACGTTCGCTAGTGATGGTACTGCCAAATACGATCTCTATGAAGGTACTAAATGCGATTAGAAAGTTCTCGATTTCGTTTGAGTGCGATTTGAGAAACGAATGTGTAGTTAGTAGTTATCTTTTGAATTCGTGGTAAACGTTTGTTTTATCGTGTTTAACACGTGTGTCATAGTCCCATTACCCGGTACGGTACCAGTGGAATTATTACACTAACGGTTGGCAAATATCAGGAGACGAAAGGAAAGTAAGAAGGGGGTTGAGGAAATTTGGTAGCTATTTTGATTTGACGGCCGGCGTAGTCCAGCGGTAAAGCTCTCGGCTTGACTCGCATTCCGAAGGTCGTGGAATTGAATCCCGGCGTGGCAAATAAATTTTATTTGATTAATTTGTGTTATTTCACAATTTATTAATTGAAAATAATATATAGTATATTTGCGGCGCGTTCCAGAGTGGAAGATACTCTCAGTATCGTCCTGGTGTAAGACCACTATTCAGAATTGAAGCGTTGCTTGAAATGGCTTTAGCCATGTTTGGTGACCAGATCTGAACAGCCAGGTACTTCCCACCTTACTCTTCCCCATCTCCTTCCCTCCCCACTACCTTCAGCCTCACAACATAACCCCAATTGGGGATGCCATAGTCTCACTGGCTCCAGACGGGAGCAGTTGGGACTCTTGTGCGGTATTCATATAAAAAAAGTTATAAAGAACAGTAACAAGAGTCCATACTGTCTGGAGCCATTTGGGACTGTGTCATCTCAATTTTTTGTATAATGTATGACTGAAGGAAGTGGGGAGGGAAAGGAGATGATAGAGAGGATGGTTGGAAAATACTTGGCTGTTCAGATCTGTTCACTAAACACGGCTAAGCCATTTCAAGCGAAGTTTTGATTCTGAATTGGCTCATTCACGAAGGCGATTATGAGTCCACCAACCATTGCATTATCGTGTGCAGTAATTTTCCTTTTGCTGTGCACAAACCATTTTGAAGGAGGCATAAAATATACGGTAATCATAAAGCTCTCTCCTTCTTGAATCCATCCAGCCCTTGTAATTTCGGTTCCCTCACGTGGTTGCCATGTAATAAAAAACAAAGACGTAATACACCATAATTAGATCACTGGCAATGTTTGGTAAAACACATTTAAGATGGCGTTTCTTATAATCTTGACAATAATAGCGGTACTAAATCATTCAACAGGGGAAGGCGTGCACGGCACGATGAAATAAACCTTAGAGGACGTGGTTTTTGATCACCATGAAACTATCGTATTAAATTTTCATACCTAAATATGGATATAGGTAATCTAGTAGGTAGGCATTTTCTAAACCGTTTAATCGCTCCAAAATATCATAAATTTACCTGCTAAGCATATTTTTTCACTGATAAGGTGTATTTAATTGCATGATTTTGGATACTAGGAAGCTTATCTTTATTTCGATGCAAATAAAGCAACTGATATCGACTTTGCTACTATGAATTTTTTTATTTACTAGTCCATGTGTTCGTCGACAGGGTTATAACTCAAATAAATTATGGCACAACAAACAATACGGCCGAGTTGTTTGGCGGTCCATCTCAATGCGTTCTCCTTCGGGGAAACAGCGTGATAGTTATTTAGTCGAGACAGTGAAATTGATATTTGAATGTTCCATAGCTTATGATTGAAATGACGCGGTGAGGTGAAAATAGTTGTGTTACCCTGGAAATGAAGACAGAAAAGGCTTGGCCAATTTCACGACGGGAGAGCTCGATTGTATGAGAGTTTTGACCATATTTAATAAACAGATTTTTGTGTTCAATTGTTAAGATTATCTTCGTATCTTCGCCGAGATGCTTTGAGTTCAGAAATTTTAATGATCATCCATATTTTATTTATCTACTAGCAAGAACCCGGCATGCTTTTCAAAGCCATGTAAAGAAATAAATTGTTTCTCCATACGTCCCCGTTCCCGCCTCCGATCATCTCCCGTGTCCCATTTTCCTTCCCTTTTCCCCTTCCACTTTCCCCGTCTTCCACCCTCCCGCGTTCCCCCGTACCGCGAATCCCCCCCCCCCCCTCGTATTTCCCTCACGCGTTCCTCTTCGACTTTCCCTGCCGTCCCCCTCGCACGAATTCCCTTCCTTCGATCCCCACCTCCTCCCGGATTCCCTTCCCTTTCCTCCTCCCCTCCCTGCCGCTAAACTATATGAAATACACACATTTTTCAAACAAATCGCGCTCCACCTATTGTAAAAAAATGTGCAAATTTCAAAACGCCAGAGCTCACCGGTATATACAGAAACCTTCACGGGCGTGCGCACAACAACTAATCAACTTTTCATCGCTACTGGTTGAATGTTTTAGGAAAGTAAAAGAGACAAACAAAGAAACATTCATTTTTATATTTTAACATTTCTGAAAGATTTATAGATGGTTAAAATTGCATAATTAAAACGCTGATTTCGGATGTGGGTCTGTCTCTCCATGAGTTTAACTCTGGTTCAATGAACTCGGATTTGAATTGTGTCATTTTTGAAATATAACTGATTTTGCCAAGAATTAAAATGTAATCTTTGTAAATTTGTAATGTTTAATTCTGATTGCTTTTATTATCTGAAACTAAACTTAATACATTTCAACAATGTTAGTTATATAATCTAGTTCTTTAAAGGTAACGGCGTGCCTTATCTGAGGGGGAGAATATAATTATTCTGAATGGCCGTGAAACTCAAGGTGGTTGGTTGACTGGTAGGTCGCTTCCCTCCCGGAACACCAGTTGGGGGTGAAATAGAAATATCAGTGTGGCTGGAGAAAAAACCGTCTAGATTGCTTTACTTTAGTTGGTAAACTGAGGGGAGATGCTATTTTGTATTTGGAAAGTGTTGCAACAATCGATATTTGAAGTTTTGACTTCGTGGCAATACGAGGCGTTTAACTCTTTGTAGATATATGTATGATATGATTTTATTTAAATGTGTTGCTTCAACTGAATTAATACATCAATACAATTAATACATCATACATGAATTCATTTTAATAACAGTTTATTTATTTTCTGCGTATTTTCATTGCTTAACTGAGTGAAAATGATTTTATTCAACTTTGTTGGTTTGGTGCGGAATAATAAATTTATCACAGTTTATTTATCTTTCGCTTATTTCTGCTATTTAAAATTTTGTTATTTTTTTGACAGTATGGGAGGGGAGGGTTCAGAACTTTTAGAACTTCTATGATATAAAACAATATTAATGTGTGGTACCGTGTAACAGTGACTTAAGTGAAAAATTGCGTGTTATTCCATAGTGCTAAGATGCTCAGGATCGCTCTGGAGTAATACCAACATTCTTGAAGTCGAAACATTGCTTGAAGTGGATTGATGGCCTCCGTGGTCAAGGGGTAAGGCTTTCGACCAGCAATTCGAAGGTCGCGGGTACCAATCTCGGTGTGCTAAAGTTAATTTTATGTGATTGATTTGTGTTATTCCACAATTCATTCATTAAAATAATATTTAGTATAATTGCGGCACGTTCCAGAGTGGCAGATACTCTCAGTATCGCCCTGGTATAAGACCACCATTCAGAATTGAAACGTTGCTTGAAATGGCTTTAGCCGTGTTTCGACACCAGATCTGAATGGTTAGGTACTTCCCCACCTTCATCTTCTCCATCTCCTTTCCCTCCCCATTATCTTCTGTCTCACAACATACCCCAATTTGGGATGGCACAGTTTTACTGGCTCCAGGCGGGAGAAGTTGGGATTCTTTGCGGTGTTCACATAAAAAAAAAAAAACTGTATTTGGTGACTAGGTCTAAATAGCTAGGCACTTCCCAATTTTCCTCTTTTCATCTCATTTCCCTCCCCAATCCATTCAGCCTCACAATCTACCCCAATATTGAGGTTGCCGAAGATTACTGTCGAAGATCACTATCGGGACTCGTATTGTATTGACTTCTAATCTCGAACATTTTTTTTCTCATCTCGAACATTTTTTTTCTCAACGAAAGAAACACAAAATTAAATACATTGAAACATTTTATACTGTTAATTAATTGTAATTCATCACTTTTCAATTTTGGGCCTTTTGAAACATAATTTTAGTTATAAATTAATTCATTCGAATTAATTTTAATCGATTATTTTAAGATTCGTATAATATATCACTTTCTAATTATCTTGATCATGAATTATCACTATTTATCGCTAGTATGAACCGGGAACCATTTATTGGATAACCAAAACCTCTGCCATAGCTCGCCCCAAGTGGTTCGGTACGTTTGGTGACTTAGCAGGAGTGCCCGGGTTCTGTGACCGGACAACTCGGAAACTTCAACACCTTTGAAATATAACGAAAAAAATTAGGTTACGTTAGGTTATGGGCTATTTTTCACTATTTTTTTATAACTTTTAACGACTTTTGGAAGGAGTGTTTAAATGCCACTTTGTTGAGTTGTCGTGGAACCCCGGATTCATGGGATTAGATTTGTTTAGGTCTTGACGGCGGATGATCTTGACACATTCAACCCCAGATTCCTACCATACCTTTTTCCTTGCCAGAACTTCTTCTCCCACATTTCCTAAGAAGACCCCCGCACAGCATCCCCAAAGATGACAAATGCCTTGAGGGGAAATTAATTTTCCCAGGTTCTCCAATGTGGAGCTAATGTAAAAAAATGAATTCACCGTGGTAATGTTGGCATCTATAAGTTTTTTGCTCTAGATAGTGATGTACTACCACCGTATCTTTCGATTAGTCACATCGCATCGCACTCGATCGGCGAATCTAATGAGGGGCGATGAATGCAATGGCGATACTGTCGTCACGCTTGCTGTCCTGCAATTAAAATAGTCTACCTAAGCCTCACTTCTGAGAAGTCAAATCAAATTAAAAGATGGCTAGACTTGATGCTCGGTGGCTTTGAAAATAAGCACGTTTGTCATATTATTACAATGCATACGGGATAGTAATAATATTTTGGTGTTTTGTATAGCGCTGTGTTTGGGGAAAATCACCTCAAGTGCGCTGTACAAAATTATAATATTTTTGTACAATACTTACCTTATACTACTACAGACTAGACAATTTGTTATAACAACTTATGAGAAATAAATTTTTATACAAAACTCAATTTTGAATTTGTGGCCAAAGTACTTACATAACATAATTGCAACAAATATATGCCAAAAATATATTATTAAAGCTTTTCAAAAATACTGAATCTTCCACTAGACCATGCATGCATAACACTAGGTCGAATAAAAATGATGTAAAAAACATTCCAAGTTACAAAACCACATTCGGACAAAGAAACTACACATACTTTGCAACTAAACTTCATAACATCCTTCCCCAAGACATAAAACTAATAAAAAATTCTAATGTATATAAATCAAGAATAAAAATATGGCTGAAAGAGATCAATGAAAAAACCCTAATGGAAACACTAAAAACGACATAGAAGACAAATTAAATATATTTAAATAATTTTAGTCCGCCTCGGCACAGGACCCCCTAGTGAGGAGGACTAAGAATTGCAATATTTAACGTTAAATTCATCATTTTATTTTGTATGTACAATTATTCTATATAGTTGCTAATAAAAAAATAAAAAAAACCAATCTGAATGATTATTTTTTTTTAATCAAAAGGTATTGCAAGCATCTATTACCGATATATGCTACTTTGTTCATTTTGCTTTAAATTATAAAATGTAGTTAAATAAAGGAATCAATTTAAACAAACATTTCTGATCGTTATAACATTTTTTTAAATTTTTTGTACCTTTATTTTTTATTTCATGTACGTATTTTTTTTATCTCTTTCTCATATTCAAAATTATTTCCCTTGTTAACGTTATACTACCTATATTTTTGCAAAAGCTACCTGGGCGTAAAATAATATAAAACAAATTTGAAATTCAAGTATGTAGATGAGCTTTAAAACAAAAATAACAAATAACATACGAGTATTTTACCTACATGCAGTCCCGGATCCATGAAATCTGGCGCCCTGTGCATTAAGTACCGACGGCGCCCACCCCCACATTTTAAAAATATAATTAGATTAAACTTTTTTTTTTTTTTTTTATATAACTCCACACAGGAGGCCCTGAGGGAAATAATTTCCCTCAGGGCCTATGTCATCTTTGAAGATGCTGTGTGGAGGGTGCTGTTGAGGAGAGGAAGGAGTGAACATGGGTCTTGAAGAGACCCATATTGTAGGAGGGAGGAAACACAGAAGCCGGCAAATCGTTCCACAGCCGGGCTGTTGAACTCAAGAACGAGTCGTAGAAACGACCCGTTCTCATGTGACTAATGTCAACCGTGTACAAATGTTGAGCGCGTGTTTGGCGTGTTTCCCGACTATGCACCGGTGCCGAGGGGATCAGTGACGCTAGTTCCTCGGAGCATCTTCCATCTTAATACCGGTAGAACAAGGACAGCATTCCCACCTGACGCCTGTGCTCTAAAGATTGCAGTCCATTTGTTAAGTTAGGAGAATCTATCAAACGGACCGCCCGTTTCTGCACAGAGTCGAGGGTTTTTTTCAGGTATTTTGGGGCTCCAGACCAGAGGTGGCTGCCAAATTCAACCGTGGGGCGCACTTGCGATTTGTACAGGGTTAGCAGTTGTGTACTATTAAAGTATCTGCGGGCCCTGTACAGTACGCCCAGTTTCTGAGAGGCTAACTTAACTCTGGCCTCGATGGAGCCCCCGTACCTGAGCTGGTCACTTAGAGTTACACCAAGCATATCAACGGAAGGCCTGTTCGGGAGATGAGAACTAAAATAAATAAATAAAAAAACTCTTACCCTCTAAAATAATAAAAATATCCACCTGTGTTTTGGACCAATAAATTTTCAGCTCGTGTAGCCCCTGGTTCTAGATGCGACGGGGATTCCCCTGGCAGAGACATTACGTACACTATGCACACGTTGAAACGAGGATACATTCATAAATCAACTGATTGGGCGGTTTAAAATCGATCAATAATTGATAAAACAACGTGCGCTGGATGCCAGCGCTTTGTGAATCAGGTTTTTTTAATCAATCAAACACAAAGATTTTGGCGCCCCCTAAAACTGCCGCTTTTAACTTCATTATCTATTTATGGATATGATATATAATGACTTTTCGAATTGATAAGTCTTTTTAGTCTTTTGTCAGGGTAGTCCTATGCGAGCGTTACTATTTCATAAACAAAGAAATAATATGACACTATTCTGTCAACCTTTATCTCAATAATAAAAACATAATATTTTTGTGCTTCCTAGTGAATTAAATTCGATTTCGCAACCTTCTCATAACTATTATGTATGTACAAGTAGAATGTACATTCTGTAAAGGTAATCACCGTAAATAAAACACGAATCGAATGCATACGTGTTATTATTATTTGTTCCTTGAGCTGTCTTGTCCAGTCGTTTTTTTTCCCCATGTCTGATGTGGAAAATCCCCGCTGTTCGGGTACTTGAGAGTCTCGAGACCCGACTTGGTCCAGCTTGTGTTTCACTGAGGCGGGGTCCATTATCATCATTCTCGCCCACGACACTCGAGAGACGATTTCAAAAATACGTTCGATAAATCTCGCTCGTCACACGCTTCGAGACGATGGCGCTCTTCGATTATCACGATTAAAGTAACGCACGATAATTCCTACGAATATCATAAATAATTAAACTTGCATAATATGATGCTGGTTTTGCTACCCGGTTTCGCCCATAATTAGAATGATTATGCACATTTCACTGGAAAACGTTGAAAGGTAAAATATTTCTTATTTCTGACAGTCGTGGTATTTGCTTTAGCAAAAGCTGTTCAAATTTCAGGAAGCCAGTGTTCACAGTTGAGAGATTATATCGCGCATTCACACAGATCTCCGGGTTCATGGGGTGAGGTTTGTCTAGGTATTGGAGGCGGATGACCAGGACACACTGAACCCCAGATTCCTACCCACCCCTTAAACCCTTTTCCTTCCCAGAATTCTCCTACATTTCCTTTCCTTAAAAAACTCTCACAGCATCTCCAAAGATTACATAGGCCCTGAGGGAGGTTTTTTCCTCAGGGCCTCCTGCGTGGAGCTCACGTTAAAAAAACCTCCACTACGTCTGTAAGATGTTTTATTGTGTGTTATCATAGCGCCTTTGAGGTGATTTTTCATCAAACCAGCGCTATAAAAATTATCCAATTATAATTTACTATTATTATTAGTCTGCGTACACGAGTTTTCCATCGCATGATCATGAGTATGTATTCAAACATGATTTTGCACTTAACAGATTTTGCGTTCACGCGTGACAAATCGCTCGTCTTAAAGCAACATACAATGAAACATAATATAATATTATTTGTACATCTGATTTGTTATCACGCTATTAGTTAAGTTTTTTTTTACATTCCAGTTGTGTTCAATATCTTAAGTAGTTATATTATGTCTAACAACTTTGTATCTATCTCAGCACAGTTTCTGCTACATCAAATTTGACAGCCTTTTTTGGCCATATCATTTATCGTGCAAAGGGGCAAAGGGAATAATACTACAATTGCAAAATTTAACGAGAGAACAGCCATGCTCACGTTAATAATAAGTTTATCATTATGTTAGCTGGTGCCCGGCATGCTTTGCTATGCCATTTAATAAATAAATTGTTTCTCCCTATAAAACTTCCCGCAAATATATCAACATCGTTTCCACGCAACGAATTGTTTTCCACGGTAACGATTTATTTTGCTTAGCAATAACTCCTTTTTCTTAGGGACCGAATTCGTATGATAAATATAATGTATTAATATTTATAATTTCATAACGCCAAAGCTTACCATTATATACAGCCTGTAGTACTCGCATATAATTTAGCTTTCTCTTGCTGAAAGAACTTTCAAAATCGTTTTATTGTTTTATGCATATATTATAGGTATTTTTTCGTGAATATATGTAGGTATGTGTGTATATCTACGTGTGTGTATGTGTATACTTACATATATGACCTTTTTTTTCTTATTTCACTGTTAAATTCCTATCTTTTGTTTTACACGTAAAAAAAAATACTATTTTTTTCTTTGTTAAATTGTGCTTTAAATTCGTTTTCTCCGCCTTTTTTACTCGAGCTCTGCTCTAAAAAAAGGTGTAATGCTTATTAATTAATGTATTTTTAAAAGAAAAACTTTATTTAATTTATAAAAACATGTAACCTCTGTACCATTATATTCAATAAAAAATAATGAAAAAAAAATGCGTGAAAGCCTAACAAACAAACACACGCAGTTTCGCATTTATAATATTAGTGTAGTTTTTGAATAAATTCTGGAGATATTTACCTTTCTACTTTTCTTATAATAGCTGATAAGCTTCAATTTAGCTGTAAAGAAATGAACATTTCTGACAGGTTGGACAGTGAAGGTGTTAATGTTTGAGTTCTTCTACCCTTGTGCTTTTATTTTCAGTCGTTGGAGTGATATTATTTTAAATTCTAAAGCTTTATTTATGCTTTTTCCACTTTTCTTCCTTAGCTGTTCTACATAAATCACGTGTTTATTTTCAAGTGATGTTTATCGCAGTGTCTGACAGCTGCCAAGGAACGTTTTTATATTGTCCCTCGTGCTTTTTATGACCGTTGATACACTCTCCCATTATAATATTAAATTCAGGCGTTTTTTTTAACAACCGTTCAAAGAGCCTAGTTTCACATCAGCACTTGATCAAATAATTTATTTATATTAATATACAGGCCTGTAAGGGTATTTACAAAACATGTTGTAGACAATAATTTGTACCTAATCATGATTTTTTTTTTGCTAATTAAGCTGTATATAGAATGCATGCAGAAGAATAGTAGGTATTTCGCTAACGTTGATTTATTGAGGTATGTTTTTATAGCATGTTTGTAACTATATTCCGTGCAGATGAACACATCTACTACTTTTGAAAAAAAGCGGTATCTAAATGACTCAGTTCTGACATTATTGTTGAAATTAAAAAGAATTTTTGATCGAGTAGTTTTTGTTGGTATGTGGGAGGTAATTAAGGTGATACTTAAGAATTCGTAATCTACTCTTTCAAAGATCTCGCGAATTAATTATTTTTGGTTAAAACGCTTTTCACAGGGTACGGTATTTAAAATATTTAGATGAAATAAATGTTTGCGCCCGTACATACGCAATATAAATATGAATAAACAGTTTTGTCCATAAAAAAACTCAAATCTTTCAAGAGAGGCCAACAAATACAACATTGGATTGAATCACCGATATAATATTGCATTTGTTAGTCTTTCTTAAAATATTTGGGTTTTTTTAATGACATAACTATTTATTCATATTCATATTGCGTACCCACAGGCGCAAACAATTAATTCATCTTAATATTTTAAAGCATATCTTGTAAAGGGCGTTTTTCCGTAAAATAATTAAACTCGCGCGGGTCTATGAAAACGAAGATTATGAATTGTCTTAATTATCACCTTAACCTTAATAATTCAGGGTTGTCCACTACCATGCCATTGACAATTTTAAAATTAAAATTCACGTCGGTAATAAGTCTTCTTTCTATCTAATTTTAATTCTTTCATCATGTGGTCGTAATTTATTATTTCTACAGGTAGACCGAGTTTACAGTTAATATATAAGTTATATACATGTTTTATTAAATTTAATAATATATGTGGACGTTTGATTCAGTGTATATTCGATCGTTGTAAACAAACACGACAGCAAGATCGATTAAATGATGCTCAACCACGATACGGTCGATAGAAAGTAATTATAATTCCAGCCGGGATTGCGATACGAAAGATTAATAAATACCGCCAGCAACGAATGGTAACGTCACCCGGAAATCCTCAGAAGATACGAAACCTATAATACCACACCGCGAACCGTAATCATAATATTATCAGCTATCGTTCTGGGGTACCGAGTTGCAGTGAAATCAGTGGTGTAGCGTGGGTGTCAGCTGCGGAGGAAAATTTTGCCGCCCCCTTATTTAGGTACTTCAATTTAAAATACTAAAATAAATAGTAATTCTAAAAAACTTATCGGCAAGAACAATCATCATTACTGGGTAATGTGTATTGTACACGTTACAAAATAAAATAAAAAGTCATGTATATAAATAGGTTTAACAATATAACAATCACATTTATTGCAAAAATTCTTAACTTATACCACTTACATTATTGATATAACAGGTACGGAAAACTTATGATTATACTTTGACGAAATAATTTATAAGCACTAAAATCACAGTTTGAAAGCGTAAACATATATAGGATAAAGTTAATGTGAATTGGAACACTGGCGGATGATCCATTGATGAATGAAACTTTCTTAGAATTGTCAAAGCGTCACTCACGGACTTTTCTGACGTCATTCTCGCTGAATATTAGTCATAAACAATCCAAAGCACCTCCTGCAGTAGGAGATATTCAAATATTCGCAAGTTATTTGTAACCCGGGAACGTTTGTCTTTCTTTAAAAAAAAAATAACCAAAGAAAGGGGATTCCCCGGCTTCGTCATAGAAAAAGCAATGAAATTTTTTGTGCTCATTTCAATCGGTCCGAATCGTAGGTGCGACAAAAAGATGAAAGGAGATGCTTCAAATTGTTACAAGATATTATTATTATTTATTGTGAAATTTTGCCGTCCCTTAAAAGTGCCGCACGGGGCGGGCCGCCCTTGCCGCCCTCACTATGCTATGCCACTGAGTGAATTGCATGCCAAGAGATCCAGATTACACTGTAGTTGTACTGTACTTACTACACGAGGCTGCAGTCTGTTAGAAAATGCACTCGCTGTAGAGATCTTATTAGGAACACCTTTCGTGTTGTTAGATTTCCGCGCAAGATGAACAAACACCCACGAATCGTTTGATATGCACCATTACATTTTATTTTATGATTAGAGCGATCGTTTCAATGGACAGTTTATGAGATGGTGAAATCAATTCGAAGAATGAAGGAGATGTATAAAATCTTTACGCGAATACGCTTGAACGAATCTGGTATTGGTGTTTGACTTGTTTCTACGTTGGTTACTACAAGGCTCTGCTGATGAAAACTCTCTTTCTGATTCATGCATCTTTTATGAGAACGAGGGAGAAGTTATAACGGAGCTGTCGGCGGAATGACGGGTGTTGTATAGCCGGGATATAATGTAATATTGACCAAGTAGTTTAGTTGAAAGAACTGCGGTCTCAGGAATCTCCAATGGCAAACTCGCCGGGACTTAAGGTTAAACGCAACGTACGTTATAATCTACGCATTCACAGATGGCGCCAATAAAATTATTTTAGGTTTTAAACACTTTTGCAAGTTATGCTTTAAAATATTAAGAATAATTAATTGTTCGCGCCCGTACATACGCAATATGAATATGAATAAATAGTTTTGTCCATAAAAAACTCAAATCTTTCAAGAGAGGCTGACAAATACAATATTGGATTGAATCACCGATGCAAAATCAATCAATTTTTACAAAATAAAAAAAAAAGTTTAATAATATCGAAATTTGATAAGAAATACCCTATACGAATGCTGTCAGGTTTGGATGTTGTTGAATTTGGATGTTGTTGATGGGTCTAAATATGGCTTTGTTGTAAAAAATATTAAAAAAATCATTCATAAGCCGAATGTTAGCGAATCAGTGAACCACTGTTCTCATTGTAAATGAAACAAGGAATAAAAGTACAATGATTAATCATATATCGCTTGTCGTGACCTTTGGGATCCCACTATCTGGGAACTGTCGAGCCAATTACTATCGAACAAGAAATATCATCGGTCAGAGCTCTATACAGCCGACACAGATATTAAAAGAAAAAAACAATAAACTCTTGCAAAAAACTTAGTTGATTTTATTCGCAATCGCAACACGAAAGCGCTAGTGTTCGAAATTCAATTTTTGGAATAGTATATATATTTATCTTTTACGTTTCCATTTTCCATCTACCATAGATATTTAAAAAAGGAAAATAAAAGTTCTAGCAAAATCTTACGTGATTTTCTTTGCATTCGCGAAACGGAAGCTTTGTAATGTTCGAAATTCAATTTCTGGAATAGTACGTTGTTTACGTTTCAATTTTCCATCTCACAATCGATTCATTTGGCTAGGAACTGTATGTAAGTACGTTGGTGACACTTCGTATAACTGACACAGATATGTATTTAAAAAAAGAACATTTAATTCTAGCAAAGAAATGATTTCATTTCGGAATCACAAAAAAAGCGTAATAATAACGTTCGAAATTCAATTTCTGGAATCGTATATCTTTTAAGTTTCCATTTTCCATCCCACAATCGATTTATTTCGCTAAGCACTGTTAGTCACACTTTATACAACTGACACAATCGTATATTTAAAAAAAATAACATTTTTCTAGCAAAAAAAAATGTTTTTTTTTTCGCAATTACAACACGGAAGCGTAATAATGTTCGAAATTCAATTTCTGGAATCGTATATCTTTTACGTTTCCATTTTCCATCGCTCGATCGATCTTTTTGGCTAGGAAAGGTGGTAGCACGATACAGCGTGGACCAGCGCCGGTAATTGTAGAGTTTCTGTTCCGAGCACGCGACATGGAAATTTCATTTTATTCAGTCGTCTACCGTCTAGTTTCTGACTTATAGGCAAATGAGTCATTGCATGGAAATGGTTTGCTGAGTTTCGTTCTATTTCTAAACCCGAAAGCACGAGGCAGAAGTTCGTTTTCATCTTTTATTCATATCATAGCCTGTGGCGCCCTTACGACCTCTTTCGCCAATGAAAACTGAGCGAAGTTAAGTCAAAGCTTAACGCTTAGCGACTTAGCAATTGGTTACTCAATTCAAAAGAAATTTATAATTTATTCAAAACGAAACTTTTTATTGGTTAATTAATATGTAATGTGTGTGTATACATTAATGTGGTAGATTGCACAAACTGATGTTGTTTAATAAGACAATTTGTAAATAAAGTTACGATTTTGACCTTAAAATACTACGTTAACGTCACGTCACGTCAACGTTTATAGTTCAAGATGATCAATTCATAGATATAATGAATATCCCTGAGCGAAAATTGTGCTCAGTCGGGTTTGTGACACCGGATTTAGCATTACCAATTTTTTTATTTATTTTCACAAGAGTCCCAACTGCTCCCGTCTGAAGCCAGTGTGATTATGGCATCCCCAATTAGGGTATGTTGTGAGGCAGAGGGTAAGGAGATTGGGAAAAGGAAGGTGGGGAAGTACCTGACTACTCAAATCTAGTCACCAAACACGACTAAAGTCATTTCAAGCAAAGTGTCAATTCTCTTGGTGGTCTTATACCAGGGCGCTGAAAAGTGCCGAATATACCAAATATATTATTTTTAATTGTCAAACCTTAAAGACACAAATCAATCAAATAAATTTTATCCGCGCACGTCGGGATTTGCTGGTCGCCAGCTTTGCCCTCAACCACGGAGTGGTCTTGTCTAAGTTCAGTTAAAATCGCTTAAAAATATCATTATACGTAATATCTAGAAGAAAATGTATTATAAATTGTGAAAAAGGTATTTTGCAAATAATAAGGCAAAATAATCATTTAATGACAGATATAATAACCATAATGGATGGTCATTTTGTGTGCACATTGTCTTACGAATATTTAGCGATGTATCTACCTGCAAGATTTTAATAATTTAAACCTTTATATTGATTTCTTGAATAAGCTTGAGATAATTTTGGTTATTTTGTATTGAATTATTTCTCAGAAGGACCGTAATAATACGTGCTAAATAAAAATCGGGTTGCATGCATACAACCTTTTTTGTATACCTTCCAAACAATGAAATTAGAGGTGATAAGTTTAACGCCTCTAAACCTTTCTCCTTATATTTGTTTTGATTTTATGTTGGTTCGTTGAACTCTCAAATTGGGTTCCTGCGCCTACCAAAATTACTCTGACGAATGTATGTAGGTAGTTAGGTACTGCACACGGGAAATTCTAGTTAATCTTTGGCCCTGCGCGGTCCCAGCCAGTTCCCGGTACCTGCCTGGTCCGTGTAATACCTCACGAGCGGCGAATTTATCTAATCAACGTAATTAACCCCATATTTGTTGCTAGAGTCGTGCATCTATCTCCATCTCAAAAGTCTATGCATTATTCATGTAGGTACAAAGGCACGGTCGAACAAATAATCGACGTGAACCTACGGTGACCACGATTGAGGTTCATGTCTAATCGATAATTAGTTTGTCTTAAATGCATTTTAATCAGACATGTCTGTGTTCATATTTATTTTTATAATGGCGATGGCCCGAGAAATTTCAGACAGAAAAGCTGTGCGATTTTCACGACGTTACAGCTAATCGTTGAAGGATGTTTTTTTTTTACTGATTCGACAACAGATTTCTGCTTTATGGGTTTGAAACATGACTTCAACAAGGCCTATTTTGGGTTTTATAGCGAGTTTAGTCTCTCCTTGCACAGCCTATTGATTTGTAGATCGATACAGTTCTGCCAAGACTTAGATAACTGCGTTATCTTGTCTTTTCTTAATATTTCACATTCCGTACGTGACGATTACAAGAAATTTGGTAATAAAGAAAAATTTCTTAAATAGTGCTTATAATCCCCGTACTTTGGTTAGATCAATCAGATATTATGTATTTTCTGATTTTATTTTCCAAAGCGTCCTATTTTTTAAATTTTTATAAGATACCCATATTGTAGGATAGAGGAAACAGAGGCCGGCAAATCATTCCACAGCCAAGCTCTTGAACTCAAGAATGAGTCGTAGAAGCGACCCGTTCTCACGAGACAAATGTCAACCGTGTACATATGCGCATTTGACGTGTTTCCCGACTATACACCGGTGTCGAAGTGATCAATGACGCTAATTCCTCGGAGCATCTTCCATTGTAATACCGGTAGAACAAGGATAGCACGCCTATCTAACGAATATGCGCTTAAAATGCAATCCGCTTTTTAAGATGGGTAATTTATCAAACTGCACAGAGTCAAGGGTTTTTCAGGTATTTTGGGGCTCTAGACAAGAAGCTCTAGAAAATTTGTGCAGAATCAGCAGTTGTGTACTTGTAATCTAAGTGTTGTGTAATGTAATCTAAGTGTCTGCGGGCCCTGAACAATATGCTCAATAAAAATACCCTATGATCTACTCTGATGTTTATGTAACGAACCCTTGGTGAATTCGAGCGGCCGTATAACTCCGATACACCGCTGTGATACCCCGCCAGGTACAGTGAGATCAACTGTCACGAAATAGAGACAATCAGAGGTGGGTAAAGCTCACGGTAAAACCAGCGACACACGGCTGAACCCGGACAAAGATCTGTCGGGCCGACAAAAGAATTTCGGTTCCAGAACGAAATGCTCTTGTTTCGACTATTAGACAATACTTGCTACAAATACACATTGTGAACTTAACCGCTGACTGTAGTGACGATGAACGCGACATTTGAACATTAAAAGGCTTAACCACAGTAGAAACAAGAGAGATGGGCCGTTATTAGTATGAAACCGCATGTTAAAGTGCACAAAAATGTCGCCAATATCATTAACGTTCCGCTTTTGTTTTCTACGTGCACATCAAATATAACTTTAATTGGCTAATCCGTGCACTTTGGTCGTAGCTATATAGCTGGGAGGCTGGTATGAGTACGCCCCGCCAATCATTTAATGGAAAATCAACCATCTGCTATAGGTGGTCACCCAAAGTGGTTCCCTACGTTTGGTGCCCCGGTAAGGTTTGTCCCGGGCTTGGCGGCGGCTGCCCACCAACTGTGTGGCAGGCCGGATCGGGAGCGACTGGTTGAGGGAGACCTTTTGACCCTTCAGTAGGACTCTCAGAACATCGCCTTGCGTCGCAGTAAGATTCATACGTCCTTTGATTACTTTTTTCGTTCCCATAACTTCCTCTCTTTACTTTCCTAAAAATACCTACCATACGGCGTCCCTAAAAGTGACATAGGTCCTGACTGGAATTATTTTTCTCTTGGCCTCTTGTGTGAAGCCAATGTAAAAAAAAGCTCGGCGACAGTCGGCACTTTTCCATGCCTTATCTATGAATACAAAAATTAAATTTTTAGAATCCCACCCGTGTATCGAGGCTTAATTTTTTTTAATCTTCTAGTATGAAATATTTTTTAACTTAAGGCGCCGTATACCCGCTCAAAAAGAAGAAGATGGAGAGTTATGTAATTACGGATATTGGAGAGAGCGCGCTAATATTTAAAACGATAAAATGGAAGCGAAAATTGTGAAAATGTTTAATAAAACACGACTCGTTTAAAATAGAGCAAAAATCTCGTGGGGAACATCTAAAATAGCGTTAACTTCTTAAATAAGTGAAATGAACGTGTTTATAAAAATTTTCGGAGCATACTTTGCGATTTTTTTCTATCGAGGGAATTTCATATAATTTGCGTTTCGGCTTGGGAACGTCTAGATATTATCTTAAAAAATAACATTTATTTTTTTTAAGAGCTTCAAAACTTTAAAAGTTTAAATGTGAGAAATCAGTAGAAATTCGGGATGCGGCGGCTTAAGATATAGTCAGATTTGCTGATTTATTCGTTTGAACTTTTAATTTACTGATACTATCGCAAGAGATAAATGGGTAGTGATATCTTTTTGAAGGTGGCAGATTCAAAGAAAAGAATTCTTTACGAGTATAAAATTCCGTTCTTCCCTATCCATTGATCTTTTCCGTGTTTTTCTTTTCATATATATTTTCAATGCCATTCTTTCAAAGGCAACACATTTGTTTTACATTGGTATCGAATACAATTTTGTTTTTTGGCCGCGATAAAATTATATTTAACTCACGTTGATGCTGTTCCAGTAATACTTTGCTAAATTTAGTTCTTTGAAATAAAAGGAAGGAAGCTTTTTATAGGTATCATTCTTCCATAAATAAAATTTTCAAAATGTCGTTGATGTACGGAGCAATTATTTGGCGAATTACCAAAGGAAATAAAATTAGAAGAAAATACTAACAAATTTATTCTTACATTACGAAAATATGTGATTGATTCGTTCTAAAAAATGTTTTTACAATAATATATGTACATTTAAGGATTGTATTAGGATAAAGATAACTACGAATCAATTTAAAAAGACATAAAAAATAAAGGAAACATATTGCATTATTGGACTTTTTATTTACTGCTGCTGTTATTTCGATAATTGAATATAATATAGATGATGAATATAATATAATATATATATAATATATATGAATATAATATAAATTGAACAATAATATAGATGATGTAACACTAAATTAGCGAAGAAGCACTAAATTATACTGACTGCAGTAAAAATGGGATCCCTAAGGCGTACGTGAAGCAAAACAATTTGCACGAATGTATCTCGAGTGAACAAGATTAATAAAATGATTAATACCGTTTGGTATTTCACCTTGTATGTAAATTTGATTGAACGTTCCGTTTCCGGTTTCAAAAACCTGCTGCATTCATTTTATCATGCAAGCAAGCCTTATTTTGATTATACGGCTAACTTTGACTAGGTGACTAACTTTGACCAGGTGACTAACTTTGACTAGGTGATAACTTTGACTAGATGACTAATTTCAACTAGATAGTTGACTAATTTGCGTTTTTAAAAATCTGCTGCATCCACTTTATTATTTAAGCAAGCCTTACTTAGATTAATTAGATGGCTAACTTTGACTAGGTGGCTAGTTAGTTGATCGAGCTCTTCAATATTACAGTACCTAACCTACCTGTCTGAATAAAGAATTGTCATTGCGATAGTGCCGTTTCCCGTCTTTGGATAAATGTATAATTCCAAAGCTGAAAAAAAAAATTACATGATTTAAAATGACTTATGGTTTATGGTTTAAATTGAAGTATTTAAGTGTTCTAGGCCATCATTTCAAATCATGGAGTGATGCGAAGTCTGTAGTGCCAGTGGAATATTGGACGTTGGAATGAATGAAAAAAGAAGTCGGATACGAATAAAATTGTTTCGTATCATGTCAAAAGCCCGAATAACGAAAGATAATGTTAAATGCCATAGAGCGGTGGTTAATTAGTTAATAAAGAGATGTAAATCAAAATTTAGTGATGCTTTCTACTTCAACGAAATTACATAGGTAATAATAATTTTATGAGAACATATTTTATTTTGATATCTGATTTTACTATTTACATCAGGCGAATGATCATTGTTTAAGTCGTGTTACTAATCTTCGCCTACAATCACAGTGTGAATTTACCTTACTAGAAAATTACGTTTCTTTTTGTTGGGAGTTGTGTGCCCCGGCTCATTAAAGGAAAGGCTGGTTTCTGGTTTGTTGGCCGGTATCTATGCATTTAAAGTTCTCACTAAAATATTTATGAATTAATGTTTGCATCGCACGCGCATACATGTGGCATGTACCTCGGACACGAACATCGGATATACGGATAAGTACGTTTATCGTTACCACATTATGTTCTAAAAATACCCACATGTTTGCGAATTCGTGTGGGGTCAGATTATGCATGATATATTTATATTCATCTCTAAATCCAACAATAGTTGTAAAGCTGTTGAATGTGTTTTTTATTCAAAGCAAAATCTTCTCAAAGGATAAAAGTAGTGATGTAGGTAACGATTACGATTACGAAACATCGTAATCGCAGGTCAAAAGAATCTTAAATATAATATAATCTGTCATCTCAATAACTGCTTTTGTTTTCACAAAAAAAAGGCTAGAAAAGAATACTTATTTCTCTGGCTTGTTGTCTTTTCCAAGATTGTCACTGATACAATATAAATCATTCCTACTGCTTAATTGATACAAGACTGATAATAATTGGTAGATTAATCGCTTATTGATGGTATAATGTTATTATTGGTATAATGTTATTCGTACAATTACTGATGGTATTCTCGCAATCGTTCAATTATTGATTGTATTATCGCAATCGCACGTTTTTGGTTATAGGGATAATCCTAATCGTTCGAATTTTGATTGTGTAACCGTAATTGTACGATTCGTGGTTGTATAATCGCACTATAATATTTCAATTATTGATTGTATAATCACAATCGCACGTTTTTTGGTTGTAGGTATAATTCTAATCGTTCGAATTTTGATTGTGTAACCGTAATTGTACGAATTGTGGTTGAATAATCGCAATCTTTCTATTATTTATAATCGCAACCGTAGAATTGTTGATTGTGTAATCGTAATCGCACGTTTTTTTTGTTGTAATTATAATCGTAATCGTTCGTTTTTTTATTGTACAATTGTAATTGTACGAATTTTGATTGTATAATCGTTATTGTATGAATTTTGATTGTATAATCATAATCGTGTGATTATTAAATTTATGCCATCAGCAATCGTCAAAGTTAGGTTCGTTGCATTACTAAGATCTTCTATTTCGTAATTATGTTTCCTTGAAATGAGACCCTTTCCGCCATCTTTTCTCCGAGGTGTCTCGCCGTTTCTCCACCGCGAAGGTGATTGTTATGTAGGATGGCTCTACCTTACACCGAACCCGTGTGGTGTGTGGGCCCTGCGTTCATTAGCCCTTTGTGTCCTCCGCCCACGCGGCCCGCAGTTGGCCTGCCCTGCCTGCGGTACGAGCGACGGATTCAAACAAGTACAAATAATAAATATTGAAGACGCCAACCGACCAGACCAAAAAAGGTAGAAATACACATACACTATTCGCGAGAAAAATCATAAATCATTGCCAGGTCTTACTTTATTATGAATTGTGTACCTAAAGATATCGCCTGACAAATGAAAACAAAACTCGATTTGTTAACGTAACCGCTCTCAAAATAAGCAATTAAATCTTGTATGAACTATGTAACGAATTCTAACATGATCGATGCTATTAATCGAAAAATTATCGAAAATGTTTCTACTACCCTAACAGAAATCCATTTTTCTATCGATTTCCACGTTTTTAATTTCTAATTTATATTCGCTAAATACTTTGTAGTGAACATCTAATCATTCTTTATATTTTTTATATTGCGTCGCCTAAAAGATCCAATTGTTTATTGTTAGCAACCAGCTGGATAGAGTGAATAATGGCATTCCCAATTTGGGGTGTATTTTTAGGCCGAATAAAGTGTAGAGAGGGAGATAGGGTAATACCTAGTAATTTAGACGCAGTCACTAAACTAAAGTCATTTCATGCAACGTTTTCTCAATCTCGAATGTTGAGAGAAACTACCACTTTGTATCTATCATTTTTATTTGCTATCTGGGTTTATAATTTGTGAGTCTTGATCCAACGAGTTTATCCCTTTTTTACTAAAAAAATTAAGTCATTTAAGAGTAAAATAAAAAGAAAAAATTCGCCTATTTGCTGCCATAATGACATAAATAAAAAAAGCTGGATGTACTTGTGGGTCCTAGTTCCAATGAGTTACTAAAAAAATCTAAGTTCTTTAATGGAAAAAAGAAAACATTTGCTTGTTTGTTGCTATAACGACATAAATCAAAAATAAAAAGATTAACTTGTGGATCCTAGATCCAATGGGTTACTAAGAAAATCTAAGTCCTTTAATGGAAAAAGAAAACATTCGCTTTTTTGCTACAATAACGACATAAATCAAAAATTATCCATATTTGTTATTTGGTCTTACTACTAGAAAAACATCATGACGCGAGACAGCAGTGATCTCAATATTGCTTTACGATATTATTATAATAACTAAAAGTATTCAAACTAGTTTCCTGAAAATTTGCTTATTTTAATTTGTTTTATTATTGCAGCAAACAAGCGATGTAATTTTTTCCGGAGGCGTCTGGCAAGTGTATAAAAAATCGCTACCCTGATATTTTTTCTCTTTGCCCAACGGGTTTATTAAAAATTCTAGCAGTACGCGAGATGTTCAAAATGAAAAGCTGTACGTAGCGCTTTATTTAAAACCATAATCCCATCTTTGCCGGTCTCTGGAGTATAGATAATTTACCTGTATAACGTTATTATGTCGGACGTACTGCATATATCACTTGTACGTGGGCACCGGGCAATCCTCCTAGTTGAATATTACAGCGGCGTCTTTATACGTTGTCCTTATCCCACCTGGTATTAAATTATGATTTATGTATTATGAAACCTCACCGTAATACCGTGGAATAAAATCAAGAATTATTATTAGTCTTTCTCCTTATAATTTTAATCTGTTTGTTTCCTAGTTTTTTATTGTGTTGGGTCGCATGCTATGAATTTTTGATGTGTATCGTACAGTGTATTTACGTTCATTACGTCCATGTTGGTGGAAACATTGTTGCAGTTCCCCCGGTGTTATAAATGACAAATGATTGTACAACTACTAATCTAGCTTAGTTTTATAGAATGGATAGACTTGATAAACCTCGAATATTCAGAGTAATGTCAGTTTTTAGCTCTTGATTCTTAGGATATCAGGAAACCCTATTTTTAATATTGTTTCATCCCATTTAGTGCTACAGTCCGTTATTAGAACAGAGATAGTATTTAAGTTTGCTATTCCGATCTTTTCCATACTAATATTATTTCTGGAAGGCTGTTTTTCTCTCGATAGACATTAAAAGTTTAATGGAGTTTCGGCTTTCGTCATCTTATGTGGTCACCCTGTTATATATTTTAATTAATGTATCATGATTGGTCACTGGGGGACGGTCATCCGCTTGATTGATGGATGCTGTACCCAAATTATTTCGATCTTTCCAATCTAGAACCTGCTAGACACGTTCTCACACTTTATCGTACGAATAATTATCCCATTTTGTGTCCACCAACGACTAGCTTACGTATTAAGCTTGACCCACAGTTCAATACCGAGCTGTTTTGCAAGTCGACGACTTTATTAGTCCGCAGATCAGATAAACTTCGCGAGAACGACCGTTGGCTTTCACGGGCGATTAACACTTAGTCATATACACTTCTGTTTCGCCAGAAAGCTTGTTCATTTTCGAAAGTGTCACGCCAGTCCTCCCACTAGAAGCCGTGAACTTTGCGGTGACCAGTGGGTTGTGCGTGATGCTACACGCATTGTTTCGAGTATTGCCCTAAAATAAAATACCACACTTTTCACTTTAGTCACCACAAGAATCTGAACCTATGTAAAAAGGTCAAATCCGTGAAACCTTTCGTTTCCTCATCATTGAGACACCCCTTTTGCGCATCAATATGTGTAGCTCCATGTTGCTGCTATTTTCTGCGTTTACTAGCCTGCCCGCGGTCGTCGATCGCATCAAATCTACAAAAAAATACTGATAAGTGTATAACACTTTATATTTCTCTATTATTATTGATTTAGAGAGATTTATAACACTTTAGAGAAAGGCTCTCTCTCTTATAGTAGTGATTGAGATCGGAATAACTGTAGTGTGCCAATTTATTATTTTATGATAATATGAGATGAACAAATCGAGAACCGATTTACAATCTTGCCCCCTGGGAGCACTCTTACTGCACTTGATTCAATGTCAGGATGTGTATACCTACACTCGCGAGCCGAACCTACAGCCTAGACACAAATAACCGAGAACTTCTGAGATGCCTGCGTCATTTTATGAAGTGTCTGATATCTAATAATAACCAAGCAATGACGCGGAAGATAGACGCTCGCGCAACCTCAAAGTACCCCGGACATATTATAGGGTGACTAATATAGAAGTTCTTGTTTAAATTGCAACATCTTTGCCACTTTATGAGCGCTAACAAATTCAACAATATTTAATAATCACCCAGGGGTAGATTGATAAGAGAACTGGCAAGAAAGAAGTCGCACATTTTGGCTTCTAAATTTACGTGAGTGCAGAATGAAGACCGTCCTGCTAATACTCGACATTTCGTCGCTGCAAATATAATAGCTTATGTGACGTTTTGAACATTATGAGATAATCGAAAAAAAACTGTTTTGAAAAATAGTTGTGCAGGCCAAATTAAAAAATAATTATTAGAACAGCTTTCCAGCAATGAATCTCTTCTTTTAAACAAATTATATTCAGTGATTCCCCTTGGCCGGGAGATCTGTTGGTCTTCGGCCCCTTACGCAGCAGCATAATTAGTAGTCGGAGGCCCTCTTAATATTGGGTGCTGCATCATACATATGAAGTCCCGAAAACCCTTCTGGACAGAAGGAAAAAGACTCCTCCAAATCACCTCTCACCCCAGAAGATGGTGGATGCTTGAGTGGCAATCGGCCAAGGTTAAAAATGCCCATCTCGTACAAGACCCCACTAAGAGACAGCCTGGGTTCTCATTGCCTCGCAAACTCTGGTCCGCCATCAGTAGGATAAGGTGCTCCCATAGCCGTTGTGCCCATATGATGTATAAATGGGGCCTGTGTAAATGCGGTGAGGTGCAGATCACCGAACATGTGATTGGCGGGATTGATAGCGGGACAGGGCAAAGCCTGACTGGCTCGCAGACCTAGATATCCCCCTCTGACCCCCCACTATACGAAAGAAGAAGAACAAATTATATCCATTATTTACATGAAATTTGACATTATCTCGTGGTTCGAGCACATAAGATTAATTCTTTGCATACTTTCTTCACATAGGATTATTTTTATTTACAGATATCCACGAAATGTGTGAGTTGAGTATTTGATAAGAGATGGTATTAGATTAGAAAAAAAAATACAAAAGATAACTTTTCGCAGAAAGCATTTCTTTAGACATGTTTGTAATAAAACGTGTTGGGAGACTTCTGGCTGTTGCTTCAGATGAATATTTAGATTCTAAATAGTCCTTGAATTGAAAGCCCCGCAGTTTCGTTTACTCGAAGGTCCCCTCGAGAGCAACTCCTTTAAAGGCCAGGGGCTTTTTTAAGTCGAGCTTTATTCACAAACTCGTTAATACTTCAGGCACAAAAGCACTTAAGCGGTTTGCTGCTTCATTCTCGACTTAATGGAATAGTGATTGCTTTTTGTGTGAAATTATTTCATAAAGCGAGGTGATGTTGATGCTAATAAATTTTAAACATTAAAATCATTGCTAGAGATAATGGATACATACTTATAATTTGATGTTTCTCAAGTTCTGTTAAGAGGAACGGCTGCGTGGTCTTTTTCATACAAAACTTAATTTTGGATTTGATGCCGTAATACCCAACCAAATTGAATAATTACTTTGTTTATTTAAGAAGAAGATAACCCTAATAATCTAAATGAAAAATATGAAAGAGAACAAGACACAGAAAAATAGAGAAAGATAATGGTCGCAACTGGGACTCGAACCCAGAACCTCTCGTCTAACCGGGACGTCCACTTTTACCAATTCACCCTTGCCACCTTCCACCAAACCGTCATACTGCCAACCCTATTTTAATGTTTTAGAATTAACAATATTATCTTCGAATAATTTTTCCATATCATAGGCAAATACCCTTTTTCATTGAAAACAATCGTTCTAAGGTTTGTAACCTAGATGGATTCTCGGATAAATATATCAGATTTTATTTAATTACTTTTTTAATCAAATGTATAGCAAATATCTAGTATGATCATGTGCTACTTATGTTTTTAATTATAAAATTTAGGCCATTAAAGAATTCAATTTTGCATCATTTTTAGCAGCAAATTTGGAATTTTTTGTGAGCCAATTATTATAAAATAATCTTGCCGTATCTATTGTTTTATATAATGAAACGTGAATAAAAAATTTAAAAAAAATTAAAAAATCGTTTAAAAAGCTTTTTGTTGGGAAGAAATTTCAATTTGTGTACGAAAAATTTGTATTCCAACGTAAATCGGTCATTTATAATTTAAATTAACGCCCACCAAATGGTTTTTTTAAATGATTTTTAAAAATTATTTTTGTATATTATTTCATCATATTTCTTTGACAAATAGAGCGATATTATTTTTTTTAATAATTATCATTAGTGCTCACAAATATTTGCCAAAGTTAACGGCCTATATTTTACAATTTAAAACACAGATAAATAATTTAGCACGTATCCGTACTAGATGTTTACTAAACTTTTTAATAAAAAATATAATTATTCACTTTAGTAGGGTATTTTGGCCTCAAATTCAAAATTGAGTTGTGTATGAAAAAGGCCGCGCACCCGATCCTCTTAATGGCATCAAACGTATCCTTGTCTTTGTTCGATTGAAAAACGTGTGTCCAACTGTGGTATTTATCCATCATCATTATGTCCATTGTGAGGTCGTGATTAATAATAATATTTGGATAAGTTGTATAACACCGCTTTTGTTAAAAATCACTTCAAGGACCCTGTATTTTTTTTCTAAGACTCTAATCCTACTACGGACTAATAAGTGATCTATTATAACAACTTATAACTTAAGGCTAACAGATTGCATCCATCAGTCAATAACGTAATATTATGTTATGTACAATGTTTCAGTAATTGGCGTGACGCTACGTAAAAATATACACATTATTTATGTTATGTACAGGCGCGTATTATTATATTATCGACGCGCTTTATGTAAACTAGTCTATCTGCAAATCTGTTGCTCTTCAAAAGCCTAAAGTTAATTTTGTAGTTTTCTCATAACTTATTTGTTTTTTTCGAAAACAGATGTAGTGAAAATAGATGTTTCGAAAACAAGTGTGCAAAATTTCATCAAAATATATCAAAATCTACTTTATGGGGCAGTAAAGGGGATGGGGGGTGGTTTTTCGAAATCTCACGTTGACAGTAATTTTCCTCTTTTGAACTGTGCTAATTAATGAAAATAATCTCGAAATAAAACTGCAGATTTGTATATAAAAGTCAAATCCACACCGCTCACGATAGATTTATGTAAATAGATAGCTAGATAAACATTATATGTAACAAACACTACATTATAATATTTACTTGTGACACATACAGTTTTTCATGGAAATTTATAACAAAACTACGAAGAAAATAACTTCAAATGGTCTGATTTGTTGATACGGTACTCTACGTAGAAGCATGTCACTTTTGTTTATAATAACTTTAAAGTAAACGCACACATAAAATATATTATACAGTTGACATGCCCAATAAACAAGGTATCTTGGAGCGAAGTGGATTACCTTCGGGAGGTGATCCTGCACTAAACTTATGGTAGACTTTTTGAAATTCTGACGTTTTTTATGTGTGTTCTTCAGTTGAAAATACTCGTAGTTTTACAAAATTTTCGTGAGAGTTTCCTTTTAGCTACACACGCACTATTCCCCCTCCTACCAACGTTGCCACGCTCCTCGCACTTTGGGGCTACTTAATCATAAAGGGGGAACTTCACAGACGATTTCCAGTAGTTTCAGTTTTGGAGTGAATAGAAACATTTTCAGATATATTCTGAAAAAAAAACAGTGGTTCGCACTTGATAATGTACTCCACCCTAAGACGGGTGGTATATTGTATACAAATAAATGTATTTTTTTGTTGTTGTCAAATAAGAATTGTTTATCGAGTATTTCCTTTAATATAATTACATTTGCTTATTTCCTTCGATTTATGGCTCAGGTAATATTGTAGTTAATTAATTGAGAGTTTTAAAGTCTCTTCCGCCTCAAATTGCGCTAAGTGCTTGTGTTAGAACCTGCATGTAGGAATCGGCAGATATAATTTGAAAATAAATCGTCTCTATATTACGAAGACATCGTAATTGTGCTTTGTGAAAAAACAATTTGATGATCTCTCGATTTTTGATGGTTTCCAAACTAATGAATTAATGTGTAAATGTTTTCGATTGCTCGAATTATATCGAAATCGATATTTTAAATATAGAAATGATTATCCGACTTACGCCCATTGCTAATCGCTACCTCTGAGTACCTTCGAGAAATTTAGCCAAGAATAATAATTGAGACCATTTGCCTTCCATATTGCGGGTATTTTGAGAAAGCGGTCCCACGTGACCAAACCAAATGAAAGGAGCGGATCTTCTGACATTCCTGAAACTATTTTTATCTCCTAATTGCCACTAGTCAGAACTACTCGGCAATAATTATTCTTTGACTCAGACAGAAGTGACACCTTAAATCAGATCTTTTTTTAGTCACCCAGTATCTGTTATTTTAGAACTAGAGTTAGAAATCATTGGCCGTCAAATTCCATTTCTCAAATTAGATTAATTAATATGTAATTTCGATGATGGAAAGGCAACAAGAAAGGTAACAATCCATATAGATATAGCTTGAAAAAAGTGGCTTAAGCGCCGTACAGAGCAGTATGGCGCTTAAGCCGTGTTTTTCCAAGTGTACAGCTTGTTAGTTTTTCTACCTTTCCACCGTCGATTTATTCATGTGAATTGCATATAAAGAAGTTAAAAGATTATTCTACGAGAAAATATATTATAATATAATGTTGCTTGAAGTATGATATCATCTCTTCCACTTATTTTTTTAATTTGTTTTACCCTAGTACCTACCGCACAAGAGTCCCAAACTGCTCCCAATAGTCTGGGCTAGTGACTCTCATTCCCAATTATTGCGTTATGTTGTGAGGTTGAAGATGGAGAAGTACTCGGCTATTCAGATTTGAAGAGCTATTCTCTATCTTTCGTGAGTTCGAGATAGATCTCAGGCGAATCTCCTGTCAGATTTGTGTGATTTTCTACGGCTGTTAAATGAATAAATTAATCATGCATACTTGCATGAATTCGTGTGTAAAACGATCTAAACTAAAATACGTGACAGCTCACAGCTGAATTTCTGACATCGGCCTATAGAAAAAGCAAATAACAGTCGTAGAAAATCACACAAATCTGACAGGAGATCTCGCCTGAGATCTGTCTCGATCTCACAAAAGATAGAGAATAGCTCTTCTGGTCAACCAACACGATTACAGCCATTTTAAGCAACGTTTCTGGATGGCGGTCTTTCACCAGGGCGAAACTGAAAGTATCTACCGCTTGGAAACGTGCCGCAAATATACTATTATATCATTTTATTATAAATTGTAAAAGAACACAAATTCATTGAATGAAATTTAGTTTTGCACGCTGGAATTTGAAACCGCTAACACCGGATTCTCAGCCAAGGATGTTGTTCTTTTCAAACATATTATTAGTATGAGAGAAGTTTCAGTGTATAGTATATAATTTCCGGTGCATCAATCTGGATACAGATGTATAGTTGTTGATAAATGGTGGTACATGGTACATGCTTTCATTAGAAATAGCGCTTGGGCTAAGATTTTCTTGATTTGCATACAATACAGATGCAGCGGCCCGTTAGAACTGACTTAGTAGGCTCGGCACACGACTGAATGACATGACTGTAAGCAGTTTAAGTAGTTACGTGGTATACGATGCCCTGAGGGCCAAATATTCCAATGAACGGTTACATCTTTTAAAAATTACGTATATTGTTTTAGTTACAATGAATTTTACAAAAAAAACTTAGCTCTCGCTCTATATCTGTTGCTAAACTGAGGGCCGTTGTTCCCAACTTTTCGATCGATCAATCTGAGTCTCCGATCAGCTTAGTGATTTGTTTAGTAACGCTCGATTCGCCTGTTGGCCGGAGAGTTGCGTTGGGAAGAGCTTATTGTGCGTGCATTCGAGGAGTGTTGAGCCAAGTTGATCAGTATGATTGGGAACAACGGCTCTTAGTATAGTTATTTTCCACACAATCCAAGTGTGTAAACACTGTTAACTGTAATCATCAAATAATAATTAATGTAATCAAAACTATAGTTCAGTATTCTTTTACTCAATTTCCATTTCGTTGTACACTCTAAATGACTCGTACTGAAATTATGTAAGGATTGTGAAAAAGTTTATAATAAATGTAAAGATTTTATTAACCAGTCAGTATATTTCTTCGTTAAAGTGATTTTCTTTTATCAGACGGTGTCACATACTCATCCCTTTTTTTGTTCATTCACAATCCTTTATATATCTACTTGTACCGATATCCTTTATGGTATCTCCTTGTGATGATCTCATTGATTACCCAATATCTGTAATAGAAGGATCATTGTTTTGACGCCTACAATCGATTATTGAATCGGCGTCATCATCATGATTTTTTTTTCTCAAATATTGCAAAATCCCTACATGGAAATCGGTTTTCGAAGCTTGCTAAGTTTGTAAAGTACATATTTCAACTGTGGTATTGTAATAATCCCTTTCCTATGCTTTCTTGCCCGTCACACGAATGTCGGTGAGGTGGGAGGGAGACGGCTTGTCACCCGAGGAGCCAGCACTCAACAGTGGTGAGCAGTGCGGAGTGCGGCCGCGGTCACGCCGCATGACCAGAACACGGCGAGGGAATGCTCGACTACGGGCCTCCTTTATCTGCGGCGGATTAGTAACCTGACCTGATAGACACGGGGAATAGGCACTGGACAGTTGACAGCCCCAGGTGCTGTCAACACAAAACACACTCTAAAACACGGACGCAATTAACTCTTCGCAGTTCATAGTACTCCAGGCGCCAAGCTCTGTCTCTTTGATTGTTAGTGACATTACGCATTTCGACATTGATAACATACCTATGTTCAGTGGCATTCAAGACAATTTGGTTTTTACATGTTTTATTCTATCTGCAATTTGCTCACAGAGAATTTATCTTTATATATCCATATTTCCATCGAATGTATCAACTTTTGTTTAGGAAATGCTGCATTAGAGCAAATTTTGCTAAAATCCAAACTTATCATTTCCCATTATGTGAGTGTCGCCTCAAAGAGCAGGATCTCGGCCATATTTTCTTTAGCTCTCAAATCAACATTTATGCTCCTTCTTTCTTTTGCGATTTTTAAAATTAATTATTTATTTATATTTTAGTTTTTTTGTAAATTTGAGTTTACAAAATGATTAATTATAACTTCCATAGGTACTACTACATTTTATTTTGCTTAATGTGGTTCTTACTCTATTTTGAATTTATTGATTTGTGTAATTGTTATGATTTCAGGTAGCATTTATTTATTTATTTCAGAATTTATTTTTCTAAACTAGTTCTCATGCCTGCCTATTGGCATTCAGATTCTTTTGATTTTAATTACTTCAATTTATTTATCTTCACGAACTTAATAAAGAAACTAATATTCTTTGTTAGTTTTTTTTACTATTGCGCCACTTAAAATTATTATACTTTTCTGTTCTGGAAAAAAACACCTTAAGTAGATGTCTCGCTAATATTTTTTTTTAAATGCATGCAGTTGATAGTTCTGTATTCAGGTGTCGATTTCTACTTAAATTCATTATTATTTTCCGGTTCGCTGCTTGTATTAAAGTATAACAGATAAAAACTAACAAACTGAGTGAAAATAGTTCACAACGAAACACGAGCGTGAAAATTTTGGTACCAAAGATGAATTAAACCATGCAGAGTCGCATACAAATCGGAGAGTCCGATTTTATCGCACCGTTGAACACGATTTGTTCTTAAATTCTCATTTTGGACCACTATCGTTCCTCGTAAAATTAATTCGTCGCTTGTGACTTGACTGATCAGATACGCTCAGCAATTGTTATCCACACTGAATGCAGTAATAGTATGAACCTTAGATGATTTAGCTCGCCTAATGAGCACATTTCCTTTGATACCATCCGCAAACATTGTAATGCAATCTTTCTATGATGACTCGTTGTTTGAGCACAAGATTATGTTGTGTTTATCTTTGCAGTGGGTCACATTCAAACTAGTTTCTTTTATCAAACGACCATCGAAAACGAGTAAAACAATTTAGAAATAATCTATGGAAATTAATGTTTCGTGAGCTTCCTAATAGTTGTCCGTCATTATTGGACAGTCAACTTTTAGCGTGCTCAATTCAAGCACACCTGGGACCGTTTTTTGTGGCTCGGGGCTAGCCGACGAATAGTCCTAACCTTGAGCTCGTCTGTCAGACACACCGCCAAGTAATGGTATAAAAACTGTGACTCATGTTAATAATACTACCAAGCAACCGATATAATATTATTATCGTCTATCCGGTCTATGGAACTCTCTCTATATTGAATTTCATCAACTTTCTTGGTTTGCAGCATTCAATTTCATGGAACTCTTTAAATGTTTCTAACACTGCAGAATTTATCGTACGAGGCTACAAATTTTATTATATATACCTGTCTATTTTGTAGATGTGCGCAGCGCATATACACTGATGGTGTTATATTTGTTTAGATTCCAAAAGGCTTTTCTAGGATTTGCGTTGATCTCTCGTGAAATACGTTTTGTAATGTTGCGAGTCCGTAGTTTTGTAAAGCTTAGGTACCCCATAACCCATTACGTATCCATGACACACTGAGACCTAGGGTCCAGCGGTACTTCGCCGTCTGCTTGAGTGTGTGTTCATTTTTATGTTATTATTCTCAGTCGTTAGAAAACAGCCTTTGCTAGTGCCGGTGTTTTTCGCGTTTGTGTGTGGGTACGCGAATATCAGCATTATTTTGGCTTGTATTACGAAACTGATGCTTCTTCCTTGAATCTAATGTGGTTGTTACTGTAACTTCTGTGGTGTATGTTTCTTCCCCTTTGTTTTTGTTTGTGGAGACGTTCAGCTCAAGCGTAATCATATTTCGACTAGATTTTGTGTACAACTCTCTAAGCATGGTGAGCTTTTGAATTGTTGAATTTTTTGCTCTTGTTTTCGTAAGCGACTGGTCCATTCTGTACCGGTTTACGTCCATCACCCTACGTCATCTCAAGTGAGCGTCAGAGGCTGAACACTGAATGTGCCTCGGGGTCCATAGACTTGCTATTTACAGTGGCTTAAACTCGGCTAGGTATTAGAGTGATAAATATGTTTTCATCGGGAGATCAAACGCCGTAGTTGGGTGTGATCGCCGATCGCGGCATCTCGCGGGAGCTGCATTTCCTGTTTAAGTTGTACCTGATGGTAGCCGTCACGAAGCCATTACAACGTTTATCATTATACCTACGTGTTGTATTTATTCGATTAAGCATCATTAGAATTATTATTACTCCCTCGTGTTATCATCATTTTAATGCAGTTCGTTGTACTATCATGGAAATTATGTTCAGAGTCAGCGCTCTTTATCGTTTAGTAACCTCTTCAATTTACTGTTCAACCTAGTAGTTAGGGAGGCGAATAAGGGTTCGCTACGTTTGGTGACTTAGCAGGGGTGTCCGGGTCTTGGCGGTGGATGCATCTGCCCACCAGCTGCGTGGCAGCCGGATCGGAAGAGACTGGTTGACGAAGACCGTTTGACCTCAGTGGGAAGATTATGGATTCATACGTACGTCACTCCTGGAGACACTAAACCCCTGATTCCTACCCACTCATACATTGTTCCTTCCCAGAACTTCATCTCCTTCCTTTGTTTAAAAGACTCCACACAGCATCCGCAAAGATGACTTAGGCCCTGAGGGGAATAATTTTCCTCAGGGTCTCCTGTGTTGAGCTAATGTAAAAAAAAACACGTTGGGTTAAAAATACCAGCTTTTACTATCCGGTTTCGCCCGAGTTTCAGAACTAATTTTTTTTACTGAAAGAGATTGAAAAACATAGAACAAACAACATGACACCCATCTGACAGTTAAGTAGATATTTCAAAGGACGTTGAATTTGACAAAAATGACGTTGCAACTGTTCGAACAAAAAGTTATGCATTTCTTGAAGCCAGAACTCGCCATTCGAGTCGAGAGTTCTTACCGATTCATACCCACCGTGTTCTGCTTTATTGTTTTGTTATTCGCAATTGATCATTCTCTATGAATTATTATCACTCATGTTATTACATACTTTTTTTTTAAATAATAGCAAGCAATTAATCAAGTCCTTATTCATCACAATAAGAAGAATGGGTTCGTAATATATTGCAAAGATTTATCTTCTTTGTTTTTCTTATGCCTTATTACAACAATAACTAATTGCACAGTGCGGCATTATGCGATTGTGTTGGACATATTCATAGGAGGAGAAAAGAATGCGGGTAATTTATATCACCGCCTCATATTACTATCGAAAGATCTTGTTTCGTTGAGGATCGTCGTTTTAATTTATCGAACTATTGTTCAAGGTCGCAATGACCTTGGATACAATCAAAGTTGAGAAACGCATCTTTAGGGATTCGCTCGAGATTTTTTTTTGCAGTTTTAGTTCAACACAGGAGGCTCCGAGGTAAACAATTTCAAGTGACATGCATGTAGTTCAATACACCAACCACCTCGCACCTCACCTCACATTTGTCCCATACGTGACATGACATTTGTAGTAATACAAAGAAAAAGAGTTGGTACAAATACATTTTGTGAGGTGGGGGGACATTTTACGTTTTTGTACGGGACATTTGAGGTGCCTCTTGTATGAGGTACACTACACTCCATGAACCCGGGCACCCCTGCTAAGTCACCAAACCCTTCCCTTACTTTTCTCACTACCTTCAACCTTACTACTATCCCATTGAGGTACCATAGTCTCACTGGATTCGGAATGTTTGAAGCAGTAGGGATTATTGTGCGGTATTCAAATTAAAAAATAAGGGTTACTGTCGATCCCTAGTTGATACTGTAGATTCCTAATCTCCATGCGTTTCTTTTCGTCCTCTTCTTCCTGTCCCGCCTTCCTCGTGTGTTCCCCTTCCATCTTCCCCGCCTTCCCACTACTTCATTTCCCTCCCCCCTCCCGGATTCCCCTCTCCTTCCCTCTTGTGCTTGTTCTTTCCTATTTTGGAGGCATTTGAATTAAATCATTTAAATGCGTTGTTTGTGCGTCTGTCCAGCATGCTGTGATTTGTTGACGTTTGTGAAGTGAACAGAAGAAACGGTCGATGAAAAGTTCCCGTCTATTCACCCGGCCCCGGCGTTGTCAGATGACATAGACATTGGACTGATTGAGATATGCATCTGCTTGCACAGCTGGGCTGTATTTTCGTTTTAATATTTTTAATACATTGTAGCCCCGAGCAGTGCCAACAACTGGCAACAGAACACTATGGACTCCCTAGAATGTCTAGATTACTTTAATTAACTTTATTTATCTGAGCATCTTATAATTAGCAAGATTAAATATGTACTTTATTTTAGCGCTATTAATTTTAACTGACTGGTTTCTGAAATACTTGAAATTCTTGAAATACTTGCAGGATAAGTACCCCATTAAACCCAGATGATCGTATATTATAGGTTATTTTTAAAATATTTTTTTTATATGAATACCTCGCAGGAGTCCCAGCTGCTCCAGCCTGGAGCCAGTGAGAATATGCCATCCCTAATTGGGTTATGTTGTGAGGCTGAAGGTAGTGGGGACGTGAAGGAGTTGGGGGAGTGGAAGGTGGTGAAAACCTTGCTATTCAGAGCTGGTCACCAAACACGGCTAACGCCACTTCAAGCAACGTTTCAATTCTGAATGGTGGTCTTACACCAGGGCGATAATGAGAGTATCTTCCACTCTGGAACGTGCCACAAATACTCTATACATTATTTTTAATGAATTAATTGTGAAATGACACAAATTATCAAAATAAAATTTATTTGCACACGCCGGGATTCTATCCCGCGACCTTCGGATTGCGAGTCAAGAGCCTTACTCCTAAACCACACCGACCGTCAAGAGTTCGTTAGTAACATTAACTTGGTTTGGTTTAGAATAGCTTTCTATCATCATTTTTTATAACTTTATACCAATTTCAAAAGGATTCTGATATATGTCTATCTATCTGTCTGAAAGCAAATTTCGAATGCTAGCCTAAATCAAATATTGTTGACACGTCTGTGTTTTACATATTAAATGCTATAAAATGACACCGAGAGGCACAACGGTCAGTACTTTAGTACGTAATTTTATTCATCGTACTAGTGACCCAGACAATTTCACTACAAGTTTTTCTGCATTATACTTGATTTGGTTGCTTTTATGACTAATCTAAGAATTGTACCAGATAGAGGGTTCACTTATACATACAACTGCATACTCATAATCAATTTCAATTTTTCGTAGATGTCTGACTAATCAACTGGTCTAATCAATTGATGTCACTGTTCTGATTTGTCATTGATGATACGACCCCCTCGAAGCTCTCTTGATCCATTACCTCTTCTTGTGCTATTCCCCTTTTTAATAAAGTATTCGTTTTAATTCAATCACCACAAGACACGGTGTATCTTCTTGAAAATGTTAGTATTGTTTCTTCGGTTTAACTAGTTTCTTGAGGGAATTTAGTACTTTTCAGAAGAATTGTGGTAAATGTTACATTAGTATGCGGTTATGTTCGCGCAGCCAGTTGATATTTCAAGGGAATCCTTGTCGCGTCCCTTTACCTGGAAGAGCATTGCACACGTACAGTGCATAGGCAGATCCCGCTCTGCTGTTTTTGCACATTTTAATGGGCGAAACGTGCTCGGCTTTACAGACTCCGGGTTAACCACCATCACGTCTGGGGTGTCCTTGAGACTGGACCTTGAAATTCGGGAGTGGCCGCATACTGGTAGTGATTTCCACCACCAAGACCACCATTCCAGAAACGTTGCTTGAAATGATGCCATCATCTTCCTTTCTCTACTTCCTCCAGCCTCACAACATTTCCCATCAATTAGGACATGGTCTTTACTGACTCTGGTCAGTTAGGATCAAAGAACCGTTACAACAGATTATCGTATCGAAAATTCAACAGAAGAGATTTTTTAGAAAGGGGTCGTCCATTAATCACGTGATGTTTTTTAGCAACTTTTTACCCCCCCCCCCCCCTCCCCCCTTGTGATATGTGGTGTTGGGCTACCCCCCCCCCCCCCATATACTTAAAATCACGTGATTTTTTTTAGTACAAAGTATATTGAAATTTTCAGAATATTGTTTTAAGGCAAAACATACGCGGCAACGATTTACGCATGTATTCGGCGTCAAAATCACAGACTTACTGGTGGCTGGTGAGCCGAGCAGTTGTCGCAACGCGCGGGGAAATCGTTGCCTGGCAACGGTGAGTTAAGGCCACGCGCCGCTGTTTGGTTTAGAAATCGTGCGTTCAACGAAAAATAAATGCACATGATATCTCATTATATCCCCCCCCCCTCCTTGTGATATTTCGTGATTCCCCCCCCCCTTTAGAACCTCACGTGATTAATGGATGACCCCAAACAGAAGATTGCCAGACGAATGGAATTCACGCTACAGTGTGAGATGTGGAGAACGCGAATGTAATTCGAATTTCGACAGATTTTTAAGACTATTGACTATTACTGGATGATTTTCATGAAGCTCTGGAAGAAATAAATAATCATCTTAAATATCATACCACCTCCTATATCTAACACATCTATTTTCTTCACCATAATAATTGTATTTTTGCAATTTAATTGTACCGGTCACCCGTAAAGCTGAACACACAAAAAGCTGGTCAAACATCGCTCTTCTCTGCCAATTTTTCGCTCTCCGCGTTATCAGTTGTGTAATTGCTTTTGCCAGAAATAGACGTTATTTCGATTACTTGTCCCAGTTGTATTCCATCGCGAACTAACCGACTGCCGATCAGTTAAATAAAATACATAGGTCCTATTGTTTAAAGTTCAGTGAGTGAAAGATGAACTCAAACCAACCTAGTTGGTTATCCAAATTATCTTCGAAATGATCGACTCGGAACTTCTCTTAATTCCACGATGATGTTTGACACTTTGAGTTCACAATAAAGTCAAGTTCACGAGGCATTTTTAGAGGTCAGTTTAGTTCGTTATTTTTAGTGCGTGCTTTGGTCGTTGTAATGTTTACGCTGTTTAAATTTAGTGTTACCCGTCGATGAACTTTTATGGGCCATGGGAGTCCTCGCTTCCAACAACTGACGTGTTTTACGGACGCGTTTTACCGTATTATGCTGAATTAGTTTACAGAGTTGTTATTTCGGTCCGTGGATTGGCTTGGTCTTGTTGTGACTGCTTTTTGGCTTTGCCCCTGCAGAGCATTATTCATCCTTAAGTGGCGGCGTGCGCTGTTTCTCGGCTCCGTAATTTTGCTCGGAGCTTACTAATAAACGTTCCGTTCGCTTTTTTAGTCCATAAATCGATACGATCTATTGCTTTCTGCTGCAGTTGCAAAAAACATTGGTGTAGATAAACGTATTTTTTTTAAATGAATAAATCACTATAATTTGAGTGCCAGTTGTTCAATGCTATTAACAAACTATAAAAAATAAATAAATATGTAGTCAAAAACTTGCCTTTGGCGATGAATAATTCTAGGTAATTTCTATTTTTTACTGCCTTCTTTTAACCTTGACTTTGTCACTTGGTTTTCTGGATAGCAGATAACAGGTCAATAGCATTGTTTGCGATATTTCGACGGTCCCGAAGAACAATGTCGGATCTGCTAAAAATTGAAAATCGTTTCAAAAATCACAAAAATATCAAATAATAATAATGGGATAATTTGTAGAGAGCCGTTTTTGTGGAAAATCACCTCAAGGGCGCTGTACAACTTATTAAGAATTCCTAGGTTCTATCTAATTGAACTATTTACAAACATATACAGAAACATGCTTACCGGCAGGTCACTTCCGAAAAACACACTTTAATCAGAAAGTTAATGCTTGCAGAAGATACGGTCTTGAACGCGGAAGGCATTATGTTTAAAACACTGGAGATTGCATGATTTTACATTAAAAGATTATTGGCAAAAGTAGGGTTGATATTTATTTTGAGAGACTGGAGATTTTAGGGCTGGAGAATCTTCATGAAATGACCTTTACTTAACGCTTACAACAGATTTTTTTTTTTAACAAATGAGTTATTTACCATGTCGCGGGCATTGAAGGTGAAGGTGAAAGGTTTTTGAATTTATGAATACGGCTGTCTGAAAAGGTGAGTTTTAAGTTTAGTTCTAAATTCCGCTGAATCTATATTTCTTGATATCAAAATCAGTAAAAATTCAGAAATGAAACTTTAAACAGCTCTACTGTAAAACTACAAAATTGCACATCCGACATTATTCTTCGGGAACGTCGATTTAATTGTTATAAAGGATTTATTGCAGAGACATTGAAGTAATACAAAGGAATAAATGCACTTGTGCGACCTCTAGAGGTGTGTATCATTGCATCTTGAATCTCAAGTACAGAGCTGATTAATTAATGCAGAATGACGTTGCAAACTGAGCTCTTCAGGAATGTCGAATGCTCTGATATTTTAAATGAAAAACTTGTTGATTTATCCCGTGTCACTGCTGCTCAGTGGTCAAGTCCAAATATCCTTGAAGTGAGGACGCGCGATGTACTCGTTTGACAGTCTTCCGATGTCAATTTACGATTATTTTCATTTAGCTACTGTCAATAACTCAATGGCCACATTATTTCAATGAATCAGTGCACATCGCACACTGTAAACAATCTGCCTTGAATTTAATTAAAATTCTTTATTTCATCAGGCCTTGCTCGAATTTATATATCGCTGGTATGCCTTGCACTTTATCATAATAAAACATTAATCACATTCACTTGTGAAATACCTTTAATAAATTCAATTAAATTATAATTAACCACTGGAGCGACAGCGCATTTTAAAACTTTTTTCTCCGCTTGCTCGAGATTTTCAGAAGATCATTTTTAAAATTTTTCGCCAACATTAAAAAAAATCATTCCTTCGAATTTTAACATGAAGACATAAAAACTTATTATAGTGCCATATAGCAAATGAATTAACCTGTATTTTACCGTTCATTTGTAGGATTTTAAAAAAATCGTAAAGTTTATTACCGCGCGAATCCCGCATGTTTGTTACTTTGAAACTGCCGTGAGAGGTACTTATTCGAGTCAACATAGAATATTTTCGATTTCCGTATATTGTCTGTGATATACTTGATAATGTAAGGTGCATATCTGTGGAAAAAGGACTTAATTTTAACCGTAAACAGCTGATCAGAAATTCTACGTGAAAAAAATATTTTAAAAATTTATTTTTAACATCGTTATAAAACAGTCTACGAAGTTCAGATTTGCGACATCTATGGTTATAATAGATAAAGCATTTCAATAGCTTTATTTTAAGTCCAAAATAACAAACTTGGGAGCTACAAATATTTTTTTTGCCGAATCAAGGAGATAATTGCCTTTTCTATCCGAAAAGCAATCGGAGACATTTGAAATGGCGCCATTATATATAGAAAAATCGCTCCGGTGGTTATAGTTCAATCAAAATTACACAGAATTTTTTTGAGATGTGTAATATTAGTTTTGAGTGGCCTTATTTTAATTTTAAAATGCAGTTTTAAATGGTAAAGTTATTCGGGTCTAAGAACATATTGGTTACCTTTCTGAAGTCGATTCAAAGATACCGGTACCAGTTGAGATATGGGCAACAAATCCATATACGGATCACAAGTTGCCTCAGCGTTGTATCCCCTTCTCCCGCCTGGCGGAAATCAGACAGTCGAGATGAACGGTTTTCATAATATAAAGTGAAGAAGAAAAGGAAATTATTCCAAAGCTTTATTAACAAAGCATGGCGCCAGCTGTTAGCGATTTGTTGCTTTCGAAACTGTCAATAAACGCAACAATGGAAACTGTTGGGAACAGTTAATTATTTAGCGTCCCCCCCCCCCCCCCCACGTAAACTTCAATGACCTTTCTCACCAAGCTACATTGTGCGTGTCAAATATTTACCTTAATGCCGTTAATCTTCTTTTTTATAAGCTTAAAGTTAATGAAGATACAATGCTGCTTCTACATTCTACTTTAAGAGGAACGGCTGCGCGGCCTTTGCCTTCAAAACTTAATTTTGAATTTGAGGCCAAAATACCGAACCAAGCTGAATATTTTTTTTATCGAAAAGTTATATTAAATATGAGGTGTGTAAAAGCAAATACAGCAATCTCCAAAATATTGGAAAAAAAGTTGTAAATGCTGTTTCATAGTGATTCGAATTGAGAACCTAAATTCAATTTGCAAATCTGGTTAGTTACAAACTCAGCTTTCTCCCATCAAAATCAGAGTTTGAAAATACGTATCAAAAGCAAAGATATCAATGTGTTTGTTGCCTTTTTTTCAAAAAAACAAAATTGGAGGTTGCTGCCTTTGCTTCTACACACCTCATATCTAGTATGGATATGTGTTATTTTTTAATGATTATTTATGTAGGTAATTAAAGAATTCAATTTTTTCTTCATTTTGAAGGGAACTTTGGAATTTTTTTGTGAGTTAATTATAACTATTTAAAAACATATCTTGTCTTAAGTTGTTTTATTTGTTGGGTTATAATTTTAATTTATATACTTATGTCAAATTTGTGTTCCTACATAAATCGGTCATTTGTAATTTAAATTTACACCTAACCTACACAAAAGGCTTTCTTTCAAAAAAAAATATTTAATATTTTATCATATTTTTATAATAAATAATAGTAACATTATTTTTTTTAAATGTTAATCATTTACTCACAAATAATTGCTCAAGTTGCATCTAAAATCATGAAGTATTCAAATCTTTAATGCCCTATATTTTAGAATTAAAAATACAGATAAATAAAGTAGCACATAATCCGTACTAGATATTTGATATACTTTTTGATTACAAAAATAATTTTTCAATTTGATTTAGTATTTTGGCCTCAAATCCAAAATTAAGATTTGTATGAAACGGGCCCCACATCCGTTCCTCTTAATCCGGTAGTAAAAACATGTTACACGAATGATTTAATTGTTAGTAGATACTACCTTCTCCCATCTATCATCTTTACAATGCCTTGTTTTTGTTCCATTGTTGTAGAGTTATGTTTTAACTAATCACAACCGTGTATTATTTACAGTAGAATTAATTCGATACAATTTACAACCAATGTTTTAACCGTGTACTCATTAGTTGAATCGCTGTTAAAGATTGTCGGCTAACGCAACTAAATATGTACAAATGTTTCGTTCGTTTACCGCTCGTTAACTCGATCGGTGCGATTCGTTTAATGGCGCAGCCGGTGTGACGAATTAATTTTCGACTAATTAACGAATACATATTTCGGTGAGCCTTGGTTTGTTTGGCTGTAGCATTGGGATTATCCTAGTACAGGTGTCCTCGTTCAAATAATCAACTTGTACTTTCGTTGCCTCCAAAACTAGTTTTGCAGCATCTTCTTGACTGTGAATGGATAATTATCTTGTTTTCTCTCTGAAATTATTATTATTATTCGCGAACAGGAAACGATGACTTGGCCTTGTTCAATGTTCGATATTTTTGCCGTGGAAATAAATCGTTTCATCTTACCACGATTTTTATGATTAACTCACAATGCGGTCCGTTTTGGGAGTTCTTAAATCCAATAATAATAATGGGATTTTTTGTGAAATATCGCTCAAAGATGCTTTACAAAATGTTAGGTACTTTCGGCTGCGTATTCACACTCGAGTCGAACCTGCGAGCCGAACGACGAATTGATGTTGGATATTATTGAGAGTATTTTCAACTACCTCAACCGTTCTTTTTATTTTTGTTGTTGTTTTTTATTATTCTTATTACTAATTCAGATTTTCAAAAATAAATATATTTATTTGCTTTATTTTTAATAGAAAAAGATAATTTTTGTAGGGATATAATTTTAAAAAATATAGTAAAGAAGAGGAGCCCCCAATTATATAAAAAAAGAAACTCTATTTTTGATTCCCTACCACCGGAATTTTGGAACAGGAAGACAGCACGAATGAAATACTTCTGTCGGGTCATGTTAAGGCGGCACAATACCCTAATAATATCAATAAGTTCAAGGCTCACGTTTGAATTAATTCCGACGAATTCGTAACTATAGCAACTTTTTTTTCTTCAAACCGATACCCGGGGAGATAAGTTATTTTTATGTAAGATTAATAAAAAAAAAACAATACCTTACCTTTAATATATTTTTCGTAAAACGTTTTGAAATGTTTATAACTCGTTTTTCAACTACAAATTTAGCGGTAAGCACCAGATTTTATTTTTCTAAACGATGAATTAATAACTTTCAGAGGTATTCGTTTAGAAATATCTGAAATAATAGAAACACGTTTATCAGAATTAATTAAAATAAATCCGGCGGAAAGATTAACTTTCCAGGCCTGTCATCACACAAATCTGACAGGAGTTGTCCCGGGAGAACTAGTTGTCTTATCACATTCATATGGAATAGCCCATCAGGGCGAATTCGACAGTAGGTCCGTCCAACACGCCGGGCCGCGCGCCTGTATTTGTGTACAGGCTTTCTTCACTTATGTCGTTAAGATGCCCACATTATTTTAGGGTGTTTGCGAGGACAAATTCGACAGTAGGTCCATCTGATTCGGGGTCTCGCGTCGCCTATTTGTGTACGCGCCTTTACTGACGTCGTTAAGATTATGACTATATTTTAGGGTATTGTGTCATCTTAACAGTCCGAATAACAAGTGATTACGTATGAATTTGATTGAAGCAAGGAGATGATATACGCCACTTAGACCTGCGTTTCACCCTTGCGAGGTAATGGCGTAATGACTGGTTACGTACAGTTCATTACAGAAGTACAATTACGTTAGAAAAGATTATACCAACCTATTTCATAATGTTCATTGTTCAGTTAACTTGGTGCTCTCAGCGATATCTTGCTGTCCACTTATAAAGTACAATAGTTATCTACACTCATTGTGTATTTGCACTCATGAATCAAGCAAGAACAGGTGTATGATACCCCTGCAAGCAGATCACAGCACGATGTGAACCGAGTTACACTGAACTGACTGAACGTATTGTAACATTATACACTAAACAAGCTTTGCCTCTGGCGCGCCGAGCGTCTGATGGCTCTGAGAGCTTTCTATACGAAACGTATCAGTACTCGATAATATCTCCCGGCAGCTTTTTCAATAGGTTGGTGTTACTCGTATGTCCTTTATATTCTCTCCAGAGAATATCTTCATATGGTGAGTACTGGGATCTTTATTATCCAGGACTTATCATGCTTATAAACTATACGATGCTTGATTGAAAGACTTAGGTTTTTAATAACACAGTGACTATAAAAACTGATTACATGTCACAAAATCATAGGAAAATATTAGAAATAATAAAAAAAGAATTTAACAGTTAATTGTGGCATTTGATTGAGAAGTGACACCAAAAATACAATTACATACAAAATTTTATAGATAGAATACAAATAAAATTCATTATTGTCGTGCTGGCTGAAGGCTAGTTTAAATCTGAAGAGCTCCTGAAAACCTAAATCTACCTTCGGTCACCTTCGGCACAACTCGGCAACGAGATCATCTAACCCGAAGGGCCCGTAGACTTCTACGGTTAAGCATGTACTAGATCAGCGAAGCAAAAATTGAGGTTAGCAATATCGTGTTTTGTTCAATTTCGCATGAAGAATTATTGGTTGAAAATGCCCCAAGTCGTGTTACACTCTGTTTAAAATTGCATTAATTGTATATATGCGACTTGGTTGTTAAATTCATGTAATAATGAGAGAATCAAAAAAAATAATTAATTAAAAAGTCTTTCAGTACACGTGTACGTAAGATAGATAGAGGGTACGGGGTACAACAAATTTGTGGTAAGTCAAGGGGGTGCAGGCTCGAAAAGGTTGACAACCGCTGTACTTAACCTATCTAGCACTTCCGAGAAAGTATTGCCAACTGCATGCAATCTAGGTATAAAATTTGTGTCTTGATTGAAGATTGAACACAAGTACTGTTGTTTTTTATGTTTCGGACCTTTGTTCTTGAAGCACTAAACCGAAAGTACATAATATTTATTATATTTCAAATCCCAACGGCAAAAAAAGAGCATTTCGCCACCGCACGGTGTTCGGCTTTCACCCGAACTGTCCCTACTCTGCCCGCTGTTGGGTCTTGGACAGTTCGGAGCCAGCCGATGAGTCATGTACGAGACACTCACCTGTAGTATGTAGTCTGTACCTGTAGAGGCTGTGGTAGACTGGAGGGAAAGAAGGGGAGAGGGGATCATCCGAGATGGAAAAAGATCCCACAATACAACAGTTAGAAATTGAAGTCTCCCGACCTGAAAGCTATAAAAGGAACCCAAAAAATTGTAGGCCACATTGTACGCGAAGTATAGGAGTATTATGTACTCGTTCGATGGAAATACTGTCTTAAATTAATATTCAAGTAATCACTTAGATCCAGTTGTTTCGCAGGAATTCAAATGTGACATTGTCATCAAATGGCCATTTAACGCAATTTTTTATTTATTTATTTTCATTTTTTATATTTGAAAAATTCCCGTAAAACGCCGATCCTATCCAAGCTGTGACTTGCTTAACAACATGACAGTTGTAGTTTTCTGCTGGTCACAATTTGTTCGAAAGCTGAAACGAACTTAGAATCGGAATTTAACGAGAAGTTTTCGAACTTTTTGATGACATTGTCACACTTGAAATTCTGCGAAACAACTGGGCCTTAGTTTTAACCATTTTTATTGTTCAGATAGATACAACCGACATGTTTCATGAGCAATGCTCACCTTATCAAGGTTTACTTAAAACTAGTTGAATTTACTCTGATTATAGCAATTTTTTGAAGGGTGAGCTCTGGCGTTATGAAATTTTCTCAACTTTTTCTATCTCGTTTGATAGAAACGCAATCTTAAATTTATATCCGCATTATTGCAAATATCTATTTTCTGAAACGATAAGAACTGCTGTTGAAGGGTGAGCTCCGGCATCATGAAATTTTGCACTTATTTTCTATCTGTAATTTCTAGGTTAGCGCTACATTTCCATCATGAGTTGCAGTGTTTTGAAAAATCAACCTAGTGAAACTTTTGTTTGTGCCATATTTTTCAATTCTTGTTCCATAAGAAAACTCGAACAGCTAGTAAAGCTTGTATAATAAAATATTTATTTTCAATAAATGTATCTCACAGTCGGACAGTCTGAACCAGTTACTGAACCGTTATACTGATGTATACAACTTATTTGTAGAAAATAATTGAGGCATTGATCTAATTGCCTGTCTTCAAAACAAGTTTTTAAAACACCATCAGCAGTCTTTTTTTACGTAGGTCCGGCACGTAATTGCCTCGCTTTACGGTATCTTCGTTTTAATCACGAAAAATAATAATAACACGTTCTTATTATATATCACTTCTATTTTACACCAAGACACCGACTCTACCAAAACTTTTTTTGTTAATTTTTTAATGCCCCAATGTATTTATTATTTAATTGATTTGGTTGCAAATAAATTAAATTGAAATGGTACAAATCGTAACAAGTAACACTGTCACACGATCCTGCTGCTAAGTGCTCCATTGTATCATCATATTGTTATTTCTGTGACATGCGTCGTTTTAAAAAAAGAGGGAGTCATTACCGGAACGCGTGTATGTACACATTATACTCCACAAGGGATATTACTTCTTGCTCGACTATGTTCAGATTATTTACATTATATTTTGGTACAAAACTTCACTTTGTGGTTTGACATATTAATGAAGTAAAACATTTTTTTTTTAATATAACCACGAAATAAAAATCAGAGATAATAATAATGATGAATAATTTGTAGAGCGCCGTTTTGTGAAAAATCATCTCAAGGACGCCGTACAATTTATTATGATTTTTTAGGCTCTATCTAATTGTATTATTTACGAATAGATAAAGAAAACATACTTACCTGGCAGGTCACTTCCGATAAGCACACTTTTATTAGAAAGTTTATGCTTGGAGAATATACGACTGCACGCAGAGGTCACTATTTTTAAAACGCTGGACATTGCGTGATTTTAAATTTGCTACCCCCCCCTGTTCCTGTTTATAATACATGTAAGAGCAGATTAATGCCAAAAATAGAGTTGATATTTATTTTGAAAGACTTATTTATTAGGACTTGAGAATATTTATAATATGATCTTTACAAAAAAAAAGCTTACAAGTTCTTATAACTAATTTAATTCTGTACTCTTATGATGCTTGGTTAAACGAAACCGGTCGGTCGTAATATTAAATAAATTTCTTAGCTGTAAACAACGTAATTGTTCTTTCTTTTCTTCATTATTTACTTTACTTTAGAAAGTTAAAACATATCTTGCAGAAAGACTAGAGAGATGTTAATATTCGACGGAATTCTGGGGAAGCATCCAATATGGCCACTCCACGCCCCATCGAGATGGAACATCCAGCTAGAAATGTCTGCATTAACTGTCGTACATCGTGTACAGTGTCTAACAAAACACTATAGGGCAATGCACCAATTTAACCTCTTCTACCTTTAAAATTATTGTAAAATTCTACGATTCGATAGATGGAATTATTTTATGAATTGAATGAAGGAGCTTGGATTGGTCAACTGCCTTTACCAAACCTCTGCCTTAGTATGATCAGTTCACAATTATGCAAATGCGTGTATTATCTCTTTTCATGTGTGCTCGTTATTAGAGATCCTAAGTCGGCTCGTGAGCATTATTGATCGATGCGAGGGGGAGCTTAGTGCAAACAATTTAAACCATAATCCCAACGCGCCCATTCTGCGATCGAAGAGGACCTATTCATTCCCGAGCCGCAAAGAGAGACCTACCGCGTTAGTGTACATTGCACACGCACAGGCGCACCCCGGGTTGCCACCACTGCGATAAAAAAATCCGCCGATATGACGGTGGTACATTTTTTACCCCATACTCACGATCCGTCCAGCTTTCCCCACCGATACGACTGAAGTTTCATCCGTTCCCCACTGTTTCACACTCAATGTTCGGATCTATTATATTTCTTATTTCGATAGAATCTACCATATAGTATAAATTAATATGATTCCACGGCAACACGGAACATTGAATAAAAGTGAAAATAAGTGAAGGGAAAAAATCACAACCTAACCTAATCAATTATTTTTTTTAATTTCTAATTTTCTATGAACACATACTGGGTGTAACAAGACGTAGATACCGAAAGATTGTATTCCAGCGATTCCTGAGGTTCTTTTGAATAAAAAATGTAGGTGCCATCCGGTGAAAAAATCTTTTACAAGTTACCTTTAAAACGTCGTATGCCAGCCCACTATTTCCACTCCCTGCTCCAAATCTTAAGCCTCGATTACATTGGGCGAGCTGCTAGCCGGCGAATTCACTATCTGCTAGTAAACTTGTTCAGTGTAAAATCTGCTAGTTAGCTAGTATATATGATCACACTGAGCGAGTTTACTAGCAGATAATAAATTCGCCGGCTAGCAGCTTGTAAACTCGCTCAATTTAATCTAGGCTTATCTGTCCACTACTGCTCGGTTGAACGATGTAACACGTGGTATAAATGGGTTAGACTAAAGTTATTTCTATAAATGCAAATCTACTTAGAAAATATTCGAGCTTTTAATCATGTTTTTTCAGGGCTTTTACAATTTATGTTTTATTTTTTCATTGATTGATTCACAATGACTAACTACATTGTGGTATACATACTCGAGGTATGCGTGCATTGTATTACTATAAATTAAATAATGCGTCCATTTTATTACTATTGTTCAGGTGTGGCTCGGCCGATTGGCAGCGAGAGGCATTTTCCATCTCCGTCATATACAATTCTTCCAATGGAATGCATTAATGCATTAATTATTGCAGGCGCCATTATTGTTATTCTATCAGCCGTGAAATACAGTCATTGTTCTTCGATGGGTTCGTCGTATGTCGATGAGTATTGGTCTCGTTAGTTGACTGAGCCCCGCATAATGCTGCGGCTCTCTCAGAGTCCAATAAACATCATGATTACCCGGTTCACGAGACTTGTCTTCCGAAACAAGTTTTAGCACGACAGAAAAATATCATTTGAGATCGTTTTTCTGCCACTGTTCACTCGTTGATCTACTTCTTCCATGATAAATATTCTTACCGTAATGTATACAGGTAAGTACAGACTTATCTGTGATTAATGGCAAGGAATGTATTTTCCTATCGTAATCGATATGGAAGGGATTTAAATCGTAGAAATTGTGAACAATAACTGGTACCATGGATCAAGTTATCACGGGATGATCTAAAGTGCTCATAAACAATTCAAAGTTACTACGCTTTATGGAGTTGTATAGTAGTTCTATTAAGAGGACACTGCCACCTCAGGAGACACATGTAGTCGTTGAGGGTGGAAAGCCCTAGCTGTAGCAGGTAGGAAACATGAAGGGTTGAAGATACACCGATTCTACGGTGGATTCTCGCAATAATTTCGTCAATAATAATCTGCTGAAAAGTTAGTTAGTGACTTTTCAATTAGTATTGGTGATTAAAGTATTATTACACTTAATTTAATTGACCGTAACCGGTTTCAGCCCGTTAAAGCCATCTTCAGACATTAACAAATTATTCTTAGCCTGCGGTTTATATACATAACATATGGGGTGGGGGGAGGGGTGGTCTACAAGGATTTAATCAATTATATTAGTCGTCTTCTTATATTATTCGTCATCTTTGATTGTCGAATTTCTAATTATTTTGGTTTTTCCCAGTAGGCTAATTACCCCGTGTTTGTAGCTCACTTCAATATTGTTCGGGGAAAACCTTACAAGTGATACCAATTATTAATGACCTTATTTTATTGTTGTCAAATCATTGTTATATTTATGATGTAATGGATTTTTTTTATTGACTTTGTAAAGGGACACATGTTTACATTGGAGTAGGAATAATATTAAAATGGTCATTACATTATATTAAAAAAATACATATTTTTCTTTAGAAATTTTTATGAGAATTACAATGGATACAGAAGCATTGGTGCATTCGAGATGCAATAAGCATGCAGAGATGCAGTAAGCATGCATGCTTGCATACAGCAAGCATTCGAGATAAAGTATTGGTGTTGTTGATAGCTAATTTGAAGAAGTAGTGTTGCAGGTTTCATAATAAATTGACGAATTTAATAAAAATGTACATAGCCATTCCTATACCATCAGTTTTCCCATCACTTAATAGGAAACTTCCATTTTTGCTTCATCTGGTACCTACCTACATTCATCTCGAGTTTACAGCTACCACATAGTGATGGGGTCCCATTGCGGACAGAAGGAACAATGCCTCGTACAATGAACGAGTGGACCGTAGCGTGAACCGTGCCACAAAAACTACACGTGTTCACGTTCACTGTTCATCTTCCGGGCGGGCACGGCCCAGCCCACTGCTACCAACTTACCCAGAACATTAGATATATCTTGATTTAGGTTTTTAGGTAGTTAATTATTTCCTCCGCCTTCTCACTTCTTTCCCTAACTAAACTTGTGTTATTCAACTCAACGCTCCATGCTTGTACAGTAAGGGATTCGCACACTTATAAATAGAACATGTTTGAAAGGAAATGATTGATGAACCAATATAGCACTCATTCCCCCGGTATATGACATTTAAAAGCGCTGAAAATGGAAAAAGAGTCCGAGTGAAGAGAAATGGCATCATCTATCAATTTCAAACAAAAAACTTGTGAAATGGAGATAAAATACAAAAATCTATCTGTTGGGGACTTAAAAAAGCTACTCGCAAAGCAGAACGAATGGGAAAAATCAAGGGTTGCCGAATTATCCTGTTACGGCCGGCGTAGTCCAGCGGTAAGACTCTTGACTCGTATTCCGAAGGTCACGGGATCGAATCCCGGCGTGGCAAATAAATTTTATTTGATAAATTTGTGTTTTTTTCACAATTTATTCATTTAAAATAATATATTGTATATTTGCGGCACGTTCCAAAGTGGAAGATACTCTCAGTATCGCCCTGGTATAAGACCACCATTCAGAATTGAAACGTTCTTGAAATGGCTTTAGCCGTGTTTGGTGACCAGATCTGAATAGCCAGGTACTCTTCCCCATCTCCTTCCCCTGCGAAATAACACAAATTAATCAAATAAAATTTATTTGTCCGTGCCGGAATTCGATCCCGCGACCTTCGGATTGCGAGTCAAGGGTCTTACCCCTAGACCACGCTGAACGGTCGGGGAAAAAACAGTATTTTGTGGGTAGGTACAAGGATGAATGCTAGGTACCAACAGTATCTTCGTTACCTACAAATAAGGGAATGAAATTTGTTATTTCCACTTGCAATTTTATTTTTAACACCTAATTTATTAAACGATTTTATGCATTTCATACGAGACGAAACTTTTCGCTTAAATTGAATCAGTCTGCCTATTTGCTCCGTACAAAACGAATTAGCGAGCGGAAATGCAACTGCAAAGCTTTCCCGTGATATTTTATTATCCAATCCTGACACCAGACAGAAGTAATGTAATTAGCTAACTAACTGCTTGCTGGACTGTACTTAGTACCGACTGGGACTGGTCTCCAATGTCCAGCCCGTGTGACTGAACCTACTCTCCAATGTGCATGCATGTCCGCACTAACTTTGTTGTTGCTCCGGCGCAGGAAGTCAGGAACTCTCCGGCCCGTAAGTTACCGACTACGCCCGGTTGTTAAATTCATCCGGAAAATATTTAATCCTCGGTTTTAATTTGTAATCCGTTTTAAGAGGAATATAAACGCTAGAAACATTTCGATTCTCATGCCTACAAAATTTAAAATCGCGCGTCGTATTTGCACGAGGCAAGTAAGCAAAAAAGTGGTTTTTATTTTTTTGTGCATAATTTTATAAGAATGAAAAAAAGTTATAACATACAAAACCTCAAAAATAGTCTTAGCCATAAAGGGGTGGTTTTCAAAAATTGTTTCTTACATTCCTTCATAGGTAAGTCGGGAAAAAACATTTTTTTTTGTGGTTTACGCTTATATTTTTTTGTTATGTAATTAATCATTTTATTGTAATTCCCATACATAGAAAAGCTAGGAAAAGCATCAATTTATCCGTACTTTTTGATGTTCATAATGTAAACCGATGCGTCGTAAAGATTAATCTAAATAGTACAATAGGATTTAACGTATAGCTTCATCTTAATGCTAAACACGTGAGTCATAACAGGAAATCTCCTAGTTGGACAGTCAAAGTATTTTTTTTTTAATAATGTATATGTATTTTGTTTCAATAAATAAATAAATAAATAAATAAAAAATAAATAAATATGAAATAAGAGGTTGGTTGGTATGGGTACCGCCGCCCCGGGAACCATTTATTGGATAACGAACACCCCTACCATAGGTCACCCCAAGTGGTTTGCTACGTTTGGCAGGGGGGCCCGGGTTCATGGGATGAGGTTTGTCTTGGCCGGGTCGGGTGAGACTGTGAGGTAGAGTAACTGTTGGGAGACCTTTTGATTTCTCCAGTCGGACTCTCGACCCGTCGCCTTGCACCGCAGTGGGAAGGATGGATTCATACTTCCGTCACTCCTGGACACACTGATCCCAATTTCCTACCCACCCCTCATTTACCTCCTTTCCCTAAAAAGACCCTCCACACAGCATCCCCAAGGATGAAATAGGCCCCGAGGGAAAATATTTTCCTCAGGGCCTCGTGTGTGGGGAGCTATTGTTAAAAAAGGGTTGCTTGATGCTCATTTTCACAAATATTGCATCTTACTAGATTTAACCTGGTAATATAATTATAATTGGTGACTGGACAATTCAGAATGAAACCAACTCAGAACCACCTCAGAAAAGTCATTAAAAGTGATGATAAAAAAAATTGGTTAAATAGGTTATGTTAGGTTAGGGTTATGGGCTATTTTAAAATGACTTTTTTCAGAGCTTTTAATGACTTTTCAAAGTGTGTTGAGTTGACTTTATTCTCAGTTGCCATGGAACCGTTATAATTCGCTTGTTTTTTGGTCCCCTAATTACGTTTTGTTTACACTTTTGCTCTGTTCATATTGGGAGACAAAAGCTCTCTGTAGTATTTTAGGCCGTTGAAACAATGAACACCATCGGCGACACTTTATTGAGGTCGTTGGCAATAAAAAGACGCCGGGAGCTTTATGACTCCCAATATGAACAAAGCAAAAGTAACGATTGAAGTTCCCAACCCCACTAACTCTTGACAGTCGCTAATATTGACTTCAATGATTAAGTGACTATTTGAAGTTTTATTCTTAAAGTTATTCCAAAAATAAAATATTCATCTTGGACTTGCAGAAAAGTCAATAGATGTCGCACATTAAAATAAAATAAATTGATATATTTATCCAAGACACTATCCAGATTGCATTTAATTCGGAAAGAATCTTGCAATTATTGCATAAATATAGCCGCCAATAAAAATATGCGTTTAGAAAATGAAGATAATGTTGTTAGTTCTTAATCGAAGTAGGATACAGTTAACCCCTTGAATGGCACGAGACCATATTTCTCCCAGCTCACACATGTCTCATAAAAATAGCTGTAACTCCCTTACTATCAGAATGAGAAATATTTTCTAAGCGGAGTTAAAAAGGCAAAACACCACGCTTTATAGCCAAATCTAAAAAATAACCAACAAAAAAGTAAAAAGTACACCTTTATGAAACCAAAGTTTTGAATTGCAATTTGAAAAAGAAAAATTGAAACTTTGAGAATTTTTTATTAATTATTTTCATATAAAAAGACCAAAAAGTGAGGTGACAATAATGTTTATTATTCATTTGTCTAATAAAATATGGGTTTTTATTTTTTTTTATCAGTAATTTTAGTTAGAGAAAAACGTAAGGGGAGCCATTTTTAAAACTTTTTTATGTTTGCATACAAATTTTTTATATTTCAAAAATTATATGTTTATTTCATCACGTTTCAAAAACAGTTTTTAGTTTTGGGATATGTTCATAAATATTCCATTTATTTGCATTTTATTGTAAAGAGGAAATATTTTGACGAAATTATTATCTGAAAAATACGCCAAATTTCTGTAGGGTTAAATATGACCGAGGAGTTGGGTCGAGTGGTTCGAGCAATGATAAGGTCCTGGATTTAATTCCTAGATGCGACCTTTTCTAATTTTTCTGTTTTAAATTTTCGTTTTAAAGCCGCTAATATTGTCTTAAATGATTTATCCACAATCCCACAAAATCTCAAATATTCGAATGAATTTCATGGCGCTTAAAAAATAATGTAATCGTTCTTTACCGCTTTGGCTATAACACTGGTGAAACACTCGGCCCTAACTGAAACATTGGCTAAATTAACGTGTTTTGAACTTTGTTAAACGGCGCAATCAAAGCCTCAAAGATTGGTCTACATAGGTGACCAGTGGCCACGCTTGTGTTGTTCTTTTGTATGGCTTTGTTGTACGGGTTTCACTCAGGAACGAAAACTAACCATTTACAACAGTTGCTGGACAAAATAGCCGTTATTATTTTATGTTTATTGGCCATAAACTGTGTAGCGGGCTATCAATGTACTCGTAACTTTGATTGCCTATTGACGTATTCATAATTATTAATTCACGTCGATGGTTTAAGAGGAACGACTGCTCGGTCTTTTTCATACAAAACTTAAATTTGGGTTTGTTCCCAAAATACTTGACCAAATTGAATTTTTTTTTTTAATCTAAAATTTTAGCCAATATCTAGTACGGATATGTGCAACTTTATTTATTTGTTATACTTTATTAAATTTATAGACCATTAAAGAATTCAATTTTCATGGTTAAAGAGACCTTTGACAATTTTTTGTGGGTCATTGTTAAAAAAATAATCTTGCCCAAGCTACTAAATAAATGTAATGAAATCTTAAATATTTTTTTTCGTATTTTATGCGCTGCCATCCGATTGCGATGAAACTTTGGTGATTTGTTGTGCGCACGCCCGCGAAGGTTATAGGCTATATACTATAATGGTAAGTTCTGGCGTTATGAAATTTGTATAAAAAATTATTACAAGTAGTGTGCGAGTGGTTTGAAAATGTGTGTATGTCATATATTTTAGTGGCAGAGAGTGAAGGCAGGAGAGGGAGACTAACGAAGGAGGTGGGGTTCGCGAGAGGGGTGTCGAGGGAGGGGAAGGCGGTGAAGTTGGAAGACGAAGGAAGGAAACGCGGGAAGGAAGGAGACGTGGGAAGGAAGGAGACGTGGTAGGGGAAAGGGGATGCATGGGAAAGGACGTGCAGGGAGAAACAGTTTATTTCTTTAATGGCATTGCAACGCATGCCGGGTACCCTTTAATATGAAATACAACATTGTAAAAATGAGTTCTTGGGCCTAAATCTTAAATTTATATGCGTTGAATTTGTGTTCCAACGTAAATCTGACGTAAAAATGCTAATTTTAAATTTAAGCCCATCGAAACGCTTTTCTTAATAATTTTAAATAACTAACATTAACACACAAATAATTGCCAAATTTGCCACCAAACTCATGAAAATTAGAATCCTTTTGGTTGTACACATATAAGTCATAAATAAATAACGTATCACATACATGTTTGCTGTACCTTCTGATTAAAAAATAATTTTCAGTTTGGTCAAGTATTTTGGCCCTAAATTCAAATTTAAGTTTAGTATGAAAAAAGTCGCGCAGCAGTTCCTCTTACCTCTTGCGGGATGTACTTTAGGGTGGCTCGATTCGGTACATCATTTATCAGTCTTTGTGTATTATTTTTAAATCGTCTTATGATTGTAAGATTATGCTGCTAATACTAGAATCGACACGGTTAATACTGGTACATTAAAGCTTTTGTTTGTTGATTTTGCAACGTTTCCCTTGAGCTCTAAGTCGGCTGGCGACTGTGATTCAGTGTTTTTCTTTGCTTTGTTGATAAATTCAATAGCAATTCCTTCGTCATGCTCTCCTTTCGGCCGACATTTGATGTATTTAACTCTGTAATGCCGTCGTATTCATCGAATGAATAATACAACAGTAGTTGATAATGATGGTGTGGTGACTGGCGGGTGGAGTATTTTTAGATTCAAGACATCTTCCCGACAGAATGTATACCATTTATTATATTATGTTGTGGTAGATAAACCTCAGATGGTGGTAATGTAATGTTGAAAAACGTTCTGTAATGGGAGGCTTCTGAAAGCGAACATTCTGCGTTCAGTGAGCCAGATAATACTATTGTTAAACTTCATAGTCTACAATATTATCTTTATTAAAACCTCCAGATTACAGTAAATTCTGATTAGTAATCGATTCTCAAATCTACAACCCATTCCGATTAAATAAAAACACTGATGAATCATTGAATTTTACAATTACTATTGTGATTGTGGGTTTATAATATAATGTAAAATAATTTTATTGTTTGCAATAGTGGCCAACGTTGGCCAGATTTCTTTTCTTCATTTCCTCCTTCATCAAGGTTATACCTACTAAAGTGCCTCGTTGCTAGATTGTTTGTCCCCGCTCCGCGAAGGTCTTAAAGGGAGAATATGCATTAAAATTGAGGCCCTTTGAGTATTTGTTAAATTATTTGTCTATTATCTTATTCCATAACATCTACCATTTTCACCACCACCCACCGAGTAACTGATATGGATTACTTTGAGCATTTTTTTTTAATTTGAGCACGTTTCTTCTTGCTCCAGAACATCTACCGTTTTCACCACCGCTCACCGGGTAACTGATGAGGATTACTTTGAACATTCATTAAATTAGAGCAAGTTTCTTGTTGCCCCAGAACATCTACCATTTTCACCACCACCCACCGAGTCACTGCTGTGGATCACTTTGCGTATTGGTTAAATTATGGTAAGTTTCTGCTTGCTCCAGAACATCTACCATTTTCCCCGGCAACGTGAACCACCCACCGAGTAACTGATAAGGATTACTTTGAGCGTTCGTTAAATTAAAGCAAGTTTATTTGTCTATTATCTTGCTCCAGAACATCTACCATTTTCCCCGGCAAGGTGAACCGCCCACCGAGTAAGTGATAGATTACTTTGAGCATTGGTTAAATTAGAGTAAATTTATTTTTTCCTCTATTTTCCCCAATTTTTACATTTGATATATACAAACAATTAAATGATTGAATAATGCGAACCCACTAAAGCGCAGTCTGTGCGTGGATAATATAATTATATAAACTTTATTTTTATACCTAAATAGAAACAAACAGTGGGCTAATATAATACTAATATCTTGCTCCAGAACATCAACCATTTTCACCACCACCCACCGAGTAACTGATAAGGATTACTTTGAGCATTCGTTAAATTAGAGCAAGTTTTGCCTTAAGATTTTTTTGTATAATGATCATCTTCTTAGGTGTTAAGATTGTCAAAATGAGAAAATTGTACGGTAATTGGATTATTTATCTGTTGTACAATAATAAAAAAAAAGTTTCTTTGTATAACATCTTGCTCCAGAACATCTACCATTTCTACCAGCACCCACCGAGTAACTACCGAGGACTACTAAGCCGCTCTGAATTTCTGCGTAGGTCAATCGAGTCACACACCAGCGTGATAAAAATTTAAGATAAATATAGCATTATTGCATTTGAACTTCTGAAGGACAAAGTTATTAATCGTACACTGAACCAACATAAACTGTATCCGGTAGCAGTAAAAGGATAGTAAATAATATTGACGTAATAGTGGTGACCACCAAACCAACAGTGATTTTTATTTTTATATTCAGTTTTAAAATTCTATATTCCCGTGAGTATGACTACTAACTACTGACAGTTGTTAGACATCAGTCTATAATAATATAACATTATGTTGTTGTAATAAAATATTAATTTCCTACTTTGTTTATCTGAGTGTTGAGTGTAGCCAGCTGCCAGCGGTAATTGCCACAATGCTGCACAGATAATGAAAAGAGATAACCCACTTTCCATCAGCAGTCATTTAATATCGTTTTATGTTATTTTAATGGATTTCTGGCTTCCGTTGTCAAACAATATTATATTACATGATTCTGCACCTGGTTAGAGTGAAAATATATAACTAATTTGTTTTGTGAAAATGATCGTTTCAGTTTATACATTACAGAGTATTAAATTAGTATTATTGCCTAGTAATGTAAATCATTTGTTTTATCAATCTAAAAAGACAACACATTCAACTAAAATTTCGCCATCAGTTCCTAACTACCTGTTAAGTTATTTCTTTCGCACAATAATCACCGGAAGTGTGCGTGGATGACTCAGAAGACAGAGCCTCCGGTTTTTTTTTGACGACCGGTTAGATCGAAAACGTCAGTTCGAATGTTTTTTGCATTCGACGAAGTTTTGGTTTTTACTGATTTTTTTTAGTCTAATAGTCGTTTAGACTGGTAGTTCTGTTAAAGTATCTACCTAGTCCTCGCTTCCAAAAAATATTGTTAAATAAATCAATACCATATCAAAAATTTTGTATAAATATACAATATAATAATATATAATACCAAAAATCCCAAAATTTTTTTTTTTTTAAATTTAAACAATTATACAATTACAGGATTTTTTGTCCAAAGAAACGTCACTATCTCATCTCTATATGGAATTTTTTTTACAAACCTTTTTTCAGGCAAGTAGAAGCTATAATATTGAAAAAATGCAATTAATAAAATTAAAATAAATACGTCAATTTCTCATTTGAAAAATAATCTTTACTGAACCATTAAAGCGGCCACCATCTTGAACCGGAAACGGAACAAACATATTTACAGACGGACGAAATGCAAAACGGTCGATTTAAAACTGGACTTCGCTACGCTTAATCAAATATATTATCTACCAAAATAATAAACTGAGAACATTCGATTTACGTCAGTTTCAAATACGTATAGGAGTCACAGATATAAATATATTGTGTATGAAGTAGAAAATTATAAACCGATTTTCTACTACATTTTCATACAATAGAGGCGATATTAGAAATTACTCTACTGAATCACATTTCATTTGACAATTTATGACTGCTAACCGATTATCACTTTTTGCAGATAAACTTCTGCATCCAGAAGATAACTTTCGGTAACTTCACATCGTTCCCTAGGACAGCTGCTGATTGCTAACGTACAAACAACAGTTGACGTTGAATATAGAACACTGCCATTGTGAAATATTATTTATTCTTTGGCAATTTGCACAGGGAACATTGAGAAGTTATCGATTCAATCCTTAGCGATCGACAGTGCTAAGGTGGTACCAGCATTGTCAATGATCGGCTTTTTGTGGCCCGCTATTTTCTTTGCTTTCATATATTCATACGAACCTGCGGTACACCCTTTTATCGTCTCAAAGGTTCTCATTTAGTTTTAGTTTTATTTGGTCGTCCGTCGGGTATCCAAATATTCATTATATGCAAATTAATGCCTCGCCACCTTGATGCAATAAATTTAAGCGTAGGTATCTTTACGGCGGCGGTCGAACATTTTTTATTTTATTTTATAAGCGTTGTTTGATTTCAAAGTCACAAAGCGTTCAGTGGGGGTTTTGGTTTTTCTTTACATGCGATGTTGCAGTGATTCTCAGGATTTATTTATTTATTTATTAAAAGAAGTTTATACAATGAACAAAAAAAATTGTGATAATTCATCCGCCATTCTAAGGATGTTCCTGTGTTATGGCGGATGAAGTTTACAGATTAGATAGGTACAGTGTACAGTTATTAACTTATGCAATTCATTTAAGTAGTTTAAGTAACAAATTTAGTAACAAATTAAGTTAGTAATTTAAGTAACACATTCAATTAATTTAAGTTACAAGTTGTATTAATTATATTACAATTCAATTAAAATAGCAAGTTTTACACATCATCGTTACTGAATGTAAGGATCCATTTTGATAATTTTTTTTAAAGATATGGGGTTGGGTTTCGGATTTTAGGTTCTCGGGGAGAAGGTTAAACATTTTAGGAGCTAGGTACATGAAATGTCTTTGAGCTGATGTGGTGCGTAGTGTAGGAACATTGGAGTGTCGGTTGGTTATTGTTCTGGTGGATAACACGACTTAAATTTATTCACGCAAGGTCCTCACTTCGCCCATTACGATTATTCAATCAAAAATTATTAAATAATCTTTTATAATGAAAATAATGGCATAATGACACTCGAAAAAATGGGCCCTGATAAAAATGCTTCTAAACGTAATTTGAATTCAGTATGTAGGTTTTACATACTGAATTCACTGAGAAAAAAAACAAAAATAATGCTTCGTAATTTATATGCCATTTATTATTGATAAGGTAACTATCACATATATAGGGTGCGGTAGTATAACTTCCTTTTTTGAAATGCGCGCCATTCAGTCGGTTGATCTCGTTCGAGAGGCGGAACTGTAAAGTTTTGTCCCGACACAGTTTAGTAGCCTTCATGCGTTGGAACAGTGGGGAGTGTGCGTTTGCCTTTTAAGCCGCCGCTATCCGAATTTCTACCGATTTCTTACATATCTTCCTTAAACATTTGAAGTTTTTAAGCTCTTAAAAAAATATATGTTATTTTTGAAGATAATATCTAGATACGTTCCACGCCGAAACGCAAATTATATGAAACTCCCTCGATAGAAAAAAATCGCAAATGCTCCGAAAATTATTTAAAACAAGCCTATTTCTATTATTTTATAGGTTATATTTGTGAAAAAAAAATCACAATGTTTCTTTAAAGGATATTTAAGATACCTTCCACAAGATTTTTGCTCTATTTTAAACGAGTCGTGTTTTATTAAGCATTTTCATAATTTTCGCTTCAATTTTATCATTGAAAATATTAGCGGTGTCTGTCCAACATTCGTAATTACATATCTCTCCATCTTCTTCTTTTTGAGCCGGGTAGCGTCGCCTTAAGCCTAATACCTACATTTGTTGTTTTATAAGAAACATTAAGAATAGATATATTTTTGGCGAGTATATTCATCTTAGAGGCATTGGCCCTGACATTAGAATAGTGATCGTTGCAGTTAGTTACTAGTTAAACGCTTCTTATCCGGATCAAATCTAATCACCCCCATCGTAGAATAAGCGTCTGACTGTAGAGCCAGTAGAAAGTACATAGCTACTGTAAAGTGAAGTTAATTTCTCCGCACCGAGCACCTAATACATCTAGTACATTAGCCAGTAATTGTGTGATATCCCGCTGACAAGTAGAGCCTGCTTGTAAATCACTCAATTTAATTAACCGGAATGATTTGTTTGTCTCGTTGGTCCGTTTAGCCCTTGTTAGAAGGACAACTCAATTATCTGTAGTGTCTATTAATCCCTTTGTAAAGTAATACAGTCGTATAATAGGGCCATTAAAGTGTTAACCCTTTGTGTGTGGGGCAGTATTTCATTCACCATTTGTAAAAAGGTACAATTTGAAAAAAAAAAAAAAAATATATATATATATATATATATATATATATATACCTACATAATATCCAGATTTAAGCCATTCATAATGAGAGTTTTTTTATCGCGATGTAATTCTCGCCTTCCTGATTTTGTTTAATGTTTAATAGGATTGCACCAATGGGAGTTACGATAAAATGATTTTAACCAAAATCAGGCGTATTTTTTAGAAGGTCAAAATATTTCCGCTTTGTAATAAAATCTAAATAAAAGGAATATTTCTAAGCATATCCGAAAACGAAAAACCGTTTTTGAAAGATGATGAAATACGTTTTCAAATGTCACTATTAAAAATAAAAATATAATTCTATCTAAAATTAATTACTAATAGCGAAAAAAAACACACATTTATGAAATTTTTTACATTTTTCAAATTGTTATGGTTAAATTCTAGATTTGAATATAAAGCCTGGAGTTTTCTCTTTCTAACACCGTTTAGATCATATTTCTCACCATGGCAGTAAGGGAGATACAATGATTTATATAAGACCTATAAAGCTAAATGTATAAGCTAAGACAAATTTGGTTTCCTGTGTTTAAATGGGTTGAAGATTTTCGCCTAGGTAGGCACTATTGAAATCTTTAGACTGGGTTTGCAGCTAACTACCGTAATTATTATTAAAAATTATCTATCGTTGAGAATTTCAAATTTGGAATTTTATCATCCTTGTATTCTCAACTATTCGCGTGTGCTCGAAAATGCACGATAACGTAGGCGTCGGGTACTCAAAATGTAAATATCAACTAAGAGAAAGTTTTTAGCAAAAAGCGTCTAAGGCTCGTCTGCGAATGGCCTTCCACGCTATCAAAGTCTTGCCATCGAATATTTTACCTACATCTGAACGAGGCTTTATTTTTTTAAACAACAACAATAATCATATATTTAAAAAATCAGAGAAACTTTCACACGCGATAGAAGTGAAACCTTAAAAAAATTAAAGTAGCTAGAGTGGGGAGACTACGAAGCACTTTTTTTAGTGCACCTTTTCCTATACATTTGGTCATCTTAATAATATTTATGTTTTCTTCCTCGGAGTCGCTAGATGTCGCATTCTCTCGTGTTTTCTTTTGCCTGTTCATTTTGGAGTGGTTTGAAGATTGGATATTGATTTTACGAAAAAATATTTTTTTTTGGATTTCGTAGGATTTGATCCTTGATCTGCTAAATGTCTGCAGAGGTTCGTCAAGCGCTTTATACTACGCCAAATAAGACTTGCGTGGGACTTTGGATTTATCGTATTGTATTGGAACCGACTACCCTTGAATGTATGTGTTTGTCTGTTTTTAGTATCGCTCGTTTCCCTTTCATCGTTTCCAATCCGAGTTTCAAATCACAACGGTGCTAAAGAAGTTTTCACTTAAAAATTTCGCAATTTGTATTACCCAAGGTGTTCATTTTTAATTTGGTCGAAGTGAATATTGTGTAGTTTGTTGTTCGAGGGCACATTTGGAAATTGGTTTAGTCCCTCGAAGGAAACTTTTATTTTCATATAAAAATGTTCAATGTTTTACAGCTGATATATTTACAACGGTAGGGAGATACATTACGCGAGTACACGCGGGTGCGTGACGCTAATAACTGGGTACCTACTGTACTACTGTTTCACAAGTACAATAATTAGACCACCGTTGAATGTTATTTGTTATGTAGGCTGAAATCATCGGTGCCCTTCAGCCATAAACAAACAGGTGAATCTGAATACTTTCACATAATTAAATCACAGGAGTTATTCGGTAAACGCGTAATGATGGATACATTACGTTCCTACCTAATTAATAAAACTAATTTAGGTTGTGACTCCGTCCGTCTGTAACTCCGATTCAATTTGAATTTGTGTCACTTTCAAAGTTTTCAAGTTATTGTTTTGTGAACACATGATGTAATATTTTTAACAAAAACTAATTGTAATTCCTATTTTTAAAATTGGAAGTGATTTCAGAATGTTCGAAATTTTTACGGGTCTGCTCTAGTCATTTCTATTATTGGATTGTTTTAAAAATAATATTCCCTGTATTTGGTTAAACCGCACGCATTTTTATTATCATTTAATTTTAGTTGATAATTCTCTTTTTAAAAATGCATGAACTTTGCGGTGTGACATTTATAATATTCAAATCAATAGATTTTTAATGAATGTACTTCTGTTATTTTGCCATATACTACAAATATATGTACTTCAATTACAAATTTAATAAAATAATAAACAATTAGTTTTAAATACTTTTATTGTTTAAACACAACCGACATTTTTCGTGAGCAACGCTCACCACATAGGGTTTACTTAAAAGTAAATTTACAAAAATAACTTAAATATGTAGTGCGAAGAGGAATGGGTGTGGGGGAGGGGAGGGGGGTAGCAAAGGGAACAAATTTGACAGAAGATCATGATTACATTGATTACGATCACATGTTGGTTGTATCTAAACAATGAAAGGGTTAAAACATGGTGTTAACATATTATTTGTAATTAAAATGGTGCCAGAAAACAAGTTTGTTGTTTGTTAACTTGTACCCAAACTTATCATAAATAATTAAGTACTGTATTTAATTTTTTATTGTTATTTTGTCAACACACCTCACAAAAAGCACCTCACTAGAATAGAAAAACGCATTCAAAGTTGTGATTTTTTTTTTTACATGAGCTCCACACAGGAGGCCCTGAGGAAAATAATTTCCCACAGGGCCTATGTCATCTTTGGGGATGCTGTGTGGAGGTTTTTTTTAAGGAAAGGACGGGGAAGGGAGTTCTGGGAAGGAAAAGGGTTTAAGGGGTGGGTAGGAATCTGGGGTTCAGTGTGTCTTGGTCATCCACCTCCAAGACCTAGACAAACTTCACCTCATGAACCCGGGCACCCCTGCTAAATCACCAAACGTAGCGAACCACTTTGGGTGACCTGTGGCAGAGGTGTTGGTTATCCAATAAAGGTTCCCGGGGCGGCGATACCCATTCCCGCCTCTCAAATTGCTGAACGATAATTCAATATACAAACTGTTTCAAACGGTTTCACATACAATGCAGTATCTCTTCTCAATTTTACTAATTTCTTTAAAACATTTGGTGACAGAGCATTCTTAACAAATGCATTTTTCAGAAAATGAAATAAAAAAATTACATTCTTTTTTCAGTGTCCTGGTACCTTAATGTTTCGTAAACAAGAGTTTTATTATACAATGAAAAGTTATTACGTAGAAATAAGTGCGAAGACCCATGGTATAATTTGCCCGAATTCCCAATTAATTTGCCAATTCTCAGGTGTCATAATCCATCTTAGCTTAATCCCGGACGCCTGATTACGCACCGCACGAATACACCCTATAACTAGAATTTACCCTTTACACGTAACGGGTAATAATAATTCCATATCAAATTATCTCATTACCACACAATAATAATCACCCTGGATGTAACATTTCACAAAGAACGTGCTGAAAAATTAGCCCGTAGTATTTGATTAAAATTATTTTAATATTCATTAGTTTTATCATTTTGGGAATTGACTAGGGACGCCCTAAAAAGGTAACAATATGTAAATTTAAGTGGCAATATGCTCGATTTGCGAAAATGCAAAGTATTCAATATTCCGCAAGAATTATTGTGAGTATTCCGATCACCATCAAGAGGATGCACTGCCGCCGAGAAATTTGAATAATAGGTATTTTACCAAACTGTTGCTTTCACTGTCCCTGTTACACCCTAATACTGAGCGGAAGGGACAACTGCACCACAGGCTGAAAAGACTTAAATAAAATGGTTAAAATCGTGGTTTTGTATTCCCCATTTTTCTCCTACAAAACTGGACCGATTTAAAAATATTTTTTACCAAATGTATTAGAAGAAGATAGTTTTAAATTTTTTTTAAATACATTGTCTGGTTTGGTGACCAGACAACTCAGAATCATGCGATTTCAACACCTCCTTTGAAAAGTAATTTTTAAGTGATGAAAAAATTGGTTAAATAGGTTACGTTATGAATATTTTTTTATAACTTTTAATGACTTTTCAAAGGGGTATTGAAATGCCAATTTGTCGAGTTGTCACTGTCGTTGGAACCGCTTTGTTTTTATACTGAATGACTATTGATGGTGTTCAAACCAGGCAATATCAATTTTGGTGGGTCTAACTCCTATAAAAAATAATTTATCAAAAATTTACTGATACGCCAGTGGTCGATATCTATTATATTTAAGTTTATTTGCACTAAGTGGTGTCAAAATCCACGGAGAAAATTGGGGAATACCGGCCGGTTTCCTCTTAATTTTAATCAAATTGATGACAGAAAATGATCAATTCAACAAAGCGAGCGTGTTTAAACGGATTTCGTAATAATTCCTGTCTTCCTGTTTGGGTGATTTTATTATTACTTATGACTCTTATCTGCCGCATAATGCCGTACCGAATCAGTATGTCGAGTGTGGTTTGTTCCCGGCCGGAAGATCTCGGCTACTTGTTATTCTGTTGGTGCGACCACCAGCTCTTATTATTTTATCATTTTATGTCCTCATCGGCCCACGCACCCAACGGTATCATCGTGATTACTTATTATTAAATATTTGGGGAATTGTTATATAAAAGCACCTTTTCCAACCTTCTTTTGAACCTTGAATGAGACCTTTAAAAATCCTATTGATTCAGACTGATGTATGTATTGATATAATTGGATCACTTTTATAGTACCGTTAAATCAGCTCAAGTGCACTTCATAGCTAATGGGTATAATAAATTTGCAATAAACCTTATTTATACGTGTTGTTAAGGGTCGTACAAAGGAGCGAACCTGACAAACTTTAATCAGCGATTGCTGACCTTATTTGAAGTAAAAGAAGTGAAATTTTGTTTTTTTCAAATTCAAGCAGGGGTGCCCGGGTTCATGGGGTGAGGTTTGTCTAGGTCTTGGAGGCGGAAGGCAGGGACACACTGAACCCCAGATTCCTACCCACCCCTTAAACCCTTTTCCTTCCCAGAACTCTCCTCCCCTTCCTTTCCTTAAAAAAACCCTCCACACAGCATTCTCAAAGATGACATTGGCCCTGAGGGAAATTATTTTCCTCAGGGCCTCCACTTCCTTTCCTTAAAAAAACCCTCCACACAGCATCCTCAAAGATGAAATTGAATAATTTCCCTCAGGGCCTCCTGTGTGTCAGTAAAAAATCTTTCATTTGTTATTCATTGACTGGTCGGTCATTCAGTCAAATTTAAGTCTTAAATTTTTTAAGTTAATTTTCACATTCTGTGAAAGTTCATTTTAATGAAGCAACTGGCCCACAATAATATAACAACAGAACATAGATGTAACTTACACAGAACGTGAAAATTAACTCTAAAAATTTTACGAATTATTCAATTTTTTTTAAACAACCCGTCCATATTTGTATAACCAAATATCCGATGAAAACCTACAACCTATTTAGCGAAAACTAAATACGTACGCATATACATAATATAATAACTAACAAAATTGAAATTAGATGGGTACAATCAACCCAACAATCGACAAAAGAAAATTATAATATGCACAATGAGTGTCGTATTGTATGTCACAACACTATAATACTTGTATTCATATAATATGTAGTTGCCAACAACTAACAACCTAGCATGTAGTTTCATATAAGAAAGCTATATTTTGTGTACATGCTGAAGTTCTCCGGTAGTTCAGAGACAATGAATAGGCCCAAGTTAAATAAAACAGTTGATAAACAAGCAATTTGCAAACATAATTCATTGTGCACAGAAGTGTGTAGGTTTTGCGCTTGTGCGAGCATTTTTAAGATTTCGTGAAAATTTTCAGAGTTTGTTTTGCGTTTTATAAAAAATGGATCCGCTATCTTTCTTAAGGCGGCGCTTCTCGGCTGAAAAAGAAGAATATGGAGAGATATGTAATTACGAATGTTGGACAGAGCGCGCTAATATTTTAAATGATAAAATTGCAGCGAAAATTGCGAAAAAGCTTTTCGACCATTTATAATTTCACCAGCTCATATTTTGAAGAATAAAATAATTTTGTATCGCTTCTCGCCAAACGGGAAATTTATGCAGGTAACGCCAACTTGTAATAAAACATAACTCGTTTTAAATAGAGCAAAAATCTCGTGGAACGTATCTTAAGTATCATTTAAAGAAACATTGTGAATTTTTTCACAAATATAACTTGTAAAATAAGGGGCCATCCATAAATTACGTCACACCTTAAGGGGGGAGGGGGGGGGGGTGTAGAGATGGGTGACATTGTGTGACAAGGGGTATGGGGGTCATCAGCTTTGTGACGTCACATGTAAAAAATCTAAATTATTAAAACGCAAAACTTAAATGTAAACGAAAAAATGTAATATTGCAAAATATGTGACATCACACTAGGGGGGAGGGGGTCTCACAAATGTGACAATGTGTGACAGGGACGGGGGGGGGGGGGGGGGGGGGGGGGGGGGGGGGGGTAAAAAAATCATAAAATTCGTGTGACGTAATTTATGGACGGCCCCTAATAGAAATAGACTTGTTTTAAATAATTTTCGGAGCATACTTTGCGATTTTTTTCTATCGAGGGAATTTCATATAATTTGCGTTTCGGCGTGGAAGCTATCTAGATATTATCTTCAAAAATAACATATATTTTTTTAAGAACTTCAAATGTTTAAGGGAGGTATGTAAGAAATCGGTCGAATTCGGATAGCGGCGGCTTAATTTGCCAATACGAAAACATGCAACCCTTTTGCACGATTTCGATCCAACACAGGTAGAAGCAACAAATAATATTATTAATAAAAACAACAATATAACAAAAAAAATATTAATTACTTTCCACGTCAAAGAGCGAGTAGCAACCTACTTGCGTGTGGTCTTTCAGCTAAAATAAGTTTTGGTTTGATATTTTTAATCCCGATATGAACGTCAGTCTCATTTTCAAATCATTAAATTTTAATCTCCGTGCGAAACTGGTGTCTATTACCGGTTTCATTGAAAATAAAACACGTAGAGATAGTAGTAAATTGACCAATCGTACCATTTCTATTATATAGCCGGTGGTTTAGTTTCGGTTGATTGAGCATCGTGCTTGTTGTTCTATTTAGGTATTATTTCTTCTAAAATTTGACTGGCGGTTTTCTGCGAAGTAAATCTTCCACGACTGAGTTATTCGTCCATTAGAACAATCGTATCATTTTTCCTTTTCTGCGGAAGAGAACTTCTAGATGCAAGAATTGGAGGGAAAATGGAAACATTTTTTTTCTTCTTTTTCTTTTCTACAATAATGGACGTGTTCGATTGCACTTATTGTTATCAACATTATGAATTATTTTACACTGACACAGAAATATCACAACTTTCTACTTTGTTTCGTTTTTTTTTTATATGACTACCCACAAGGGTCCCAACTGCTCCCGTCTGGAACTAGTGAGACTATGGCATCCCCAATTGGGGTATGTTGTGAGGCTGAAGGTAGTGGGGAGGGGAAGGAGATGGGGAAGAGGAAGGTAGGGAAGGAATATCTGGCTATTCAGATCTGGTCACCAAAGACGGTTAAAGCCATTTCATGCAACGTTTCAATTCTGAATGATGGTCTTACACCAGGGCGATACTGAGAGTATCTTCCACTCTGGAACGTGCCACAAATATACTATATTTTTAATAAATTAATTGTGAAATTACACAAATTAATCAAATAAAATTTATTTGCCACGCCGGGATTGGATCCCGCAACCTTCGGATTGCGAGTCAAGAGCCTTACCGCTAGACCGCGCCGACAGTCAAATTCTATTATTGCCACTACTCCCTTAGTTTATAATTAATAATTAGTTATGAAAGGGTTGGGAAGTACATGTCTGTTCAGATCTGGACATTACACGCAACGCCTTTTAATTCACGTCGATATCGAGGTTCAAATACAAAAAATTTAAATGCTTTATTTGATAAAATCCTTTTTCCACGCGGGGGAGGGTTTAAAACCGAGATTTTTTGGGTCAAAGTCAAAGGCGTAACCTTTACCACGTCGTCAATAAGATAGTTATATGGTTTTTATTTAATTATATATTTTTTCCATGCTTACATAATAGTGATAGTCCTTCACGCTAAGAACTCATGTTATGGAGGACTTGTTTTGGGTTTCGTTTTATTATTTTTTTTGCATATTGTATGAAATATAATGTTGAAAAAAGCAATTAAAAACAAAAGTTAGTTTGACTGTTGTGATTTTTTTTTTGTTTGATGATGCTAATGTTCATTTTTGTTTCTTTATAGTTGCAAACAAAGCGCGAGCTGTTCTTCAAGTCGGAGCCACCGTCCAGCGCCAGCGTGCCTGCCGCCCCGCCGCCCGCGCCGCCCGCCGCCGCCAGCTTGCCGCCGCCCACGGCCGCGCCGCCGCCGCCCGGCCCACCCGCCGCCGCGCCCGCCGCGCCGCGCCGCGCCGCAACCACCGCGCTGGACGCGCACGAGAACGGCCTGCCGCCGCCGCCGCCCGTGCCGGCGGCCGCCGCGCCCGCGGACCGCCCCATCAAGGTGGAGGTGGCCCTCAGGAACGTAGAAAACCTCAAGGTAACACACATACTCAACCACACACACTCATCCACACACACTCAACCACACACACATTTAATCTCACATATACACACCCTCAACCACACACACTCATCCAAACACACTCTTAAACCACACACATTTAACCATACATACTCAACCGCACACACACTTAACCTCACATACACACATCCTCAACCACACACACACACACACACACACACACACACACACACACACACACACACACACACACACACACACACACACACACACACACACACACACACACACACACACACACACACACACACTTAACCTCACATACACACACCCTCAACCACACACACTCAACCACACACTCAACCACACACACTCAGCCTCATGTACACACACCCTCAACCATACACACTCAACCACAGAAAAACACAACTTAAATACACTTGCTTAATCACTCACACTCAAAAACACACACTCAACATAACTATATTTCATATGCACACTTCATTGAACAACCTCACAAACAAAATGTTTCAGTCTGGATCAAAACAAAAGGCACACAATTTCTCCCGATTTTAATAACATCGAACCAAACATAACTCAACACCATTTACATTAAATTATAATCATAATTTTGTTTTTGTAAAATGTACATATCACAAAACCATGGTCTGTCATGGTCAAGTGGTTCGTTACGTTTGGTGACTTAGCGGGAGTGCCCGGGTCCAAGGGACGAGGTTTGTGCGGGTATTGGTGGCAGATGCGTCTGCACACCATACACCGCTGAATATCACATGGCAGGCCGAATCGGGTGAGGCTGGCTGAGGGACACCCTTTGACCTCTCCAACCACTTGCACCGCAGTGGGAGGGATGGATTCACACATAGATCACTCCTAGACACACTGACCTCCAGATTCCTACCCACCCTTCATGTCTTTTTCTTCATAGAATTTCCACTCCTCCCTTTGCTTACGACGTACCGAGGGAAATTATTTTCCTCTGATCCTCCTGATACTCCAGTGTGGAGTCTAAAAAATCTTTTAAAAAGATCAAATATTTTTTAACTCAATAGTATTACAATTTTAAACTTCATTTAAAAAGGGAAAAAATTAAAATTATTAAAATGGTTCCATAACTCAACAAAGTGACACGCGATATAAAGTAAAAATGTGATGAAAAAAAAATAGCCCAACCTAACCCAACGTTACCTATTTTTTTTCTATCACTTTTCAAAGGTGTGTTGATTTGCCACAGTGTTGAGTTGTCCGGTCACTGTTTCAATATAATATCTTACAATGGATTTCCACCACGAATTCTCAGCATCAAAAATAGAAATACTAATATAACATTTTTTCCGTAAGTTAAATTTTGAAGCATCGGAGTTCTTTTTTGAGCAGATAATCAATTTCATTTGCTGTCTGGGATCTAGGAGTCGAAAGATCTTGGGTGAAATAATGAATTAACGTAATTAGACTGCACTTCTAGGAATCAGCGGTTCAGTGGAGTAAACTCTTGAAAATACACTGGAGGACTCAAGTGCAGAGTGCTAATTACCATCTGCGCTAATTGGGCCGAGGGTGATTGAAATATTGATTCACTTTCTTATTTGGAACCTCCTTGAATCATGATTCATTATCTAGCATGGCATGGCGTTATTCAGGCTTCGCCAACGTTACAAACTGTTATTTAAATATAAAATTAATAATGAGATAGTTACGTAAAAAAATAATATTATATTATAAAAAAATAAAATAATCTTAAGAGTAAAAATTTTTTATTGCATTAAATATTCTATTTTTTCTTTTTGCACAATTAAAATATTCGGCATTTCATCTAATTTTTTAAACATTTACAGATTTAGAAAAATAGAAAATGATTAAAAAATTTAAACTCAATAATTAACCTTTGTCCGCTAGCTCTTTTTAGATGACAATTTAGCCATTCATGTTTTTCAAATCATTTTCATAAGCTCTTCTTCATTTAACGTGCATATTTCGAAAGGTGACCGGACAACTCAGAATCATGCGACTTCAACACCTCCTTTAAGAAGTAATTTAAAAAAATATATTTTTCTACATAAGGTATGTTTACAAATGGTTTTTCGATGCCTGTCTCACTAGGATATACCTGTGTTGAGACAGGCGTACATAAATGTATATCATAGTTAAGAATATTTAAGGTTAGATACATATTAATTTCAATGCAATTAAAATGGAAAGGTAATTGGAAGTGTGGGTAAATCCCATAAAGAGAGTTATCTTATAAATGTAGGAAGAGACAAAGTAAAGTGGTAAATCCTGTCAAATCTATTTATGGAGTTAGATTTGACAGAATTTTATTATTTTTAATTTATTTTAAATGGGTTAGGTCATGGTCAGGTATGTAAGTTATTATTTCTGTCCATATGTAATTTATTTTACAGATGTTTTCCGTAGCGTGACGTCCTATATTTACAATCCATTTCTTCATATCTTGTTTGAATTTTGTCATTGTTTCTGTTTGTCTAATCGTAGCAGGTATTGTAGTATAAAGTTTGCAGGCTATGTATTTAAAATGTCTTTGTCCAAAGTTGGTTTTAGAAAAGGGAGTTTGGAGCAGTTCTTTGTTTTTGGCTCGGGCATTGTGAATCTTTTGTGTTGCTTTGTGTAGTGTTTTGTTGTTTTGGTGTAAATTAACTAGGATGGATCTTACACAGAGCTGTATTATGTCCATAACGTTGAAAGTATTTATTTATTTATAAATAAACGCCCTTTTTCGGGGCTTTTACATATATAGCATAGAAAAAACATTTTATTGTACATAACTGAACTGCCTCAATAACAATATTTTATATTTATTCAAAGATAAATTGAAGATGTCCACTGACTTGGTATAATTGTTTCCCTCCATTAGTATTCTGGGCAAAGAGGAATACATATGGTAGTTAGTCCCAGAATTTCTGCACTGAAATAAATCCTGACTTCTAGTATTACGAAGTGGAATTCGGAAGCTTATCAATTCAAGTAATACCGGACTATCAACTAAATCATTTAGAATTTTATATAAAAATACCAAGTCAGTGAAAATTCTTCTGTCTGACAATTTAAGCATATTCATATCGTTTAAAATTGTGTTGTAGTTTAACATATTTGCTGGAATACCCATTTATTTCTATTGAAGATCGTATCATTGCTGGTAGAAAGGAACTTTGAATTATTTTTATGATTAGTTGTTGTGCTTTAATGGTTGGCACTAGAATAAGCATAAAAGTGACGGAAAATTAGTCAAAAGTGATTAAAAGACAATTAATTAATTAAAAGTAAAAGATTAATTAAAAGTGATGGAAAAAAATTTGGTTAAAAAAGTTAGATTAGGTTATGGGCTATTTTTTTTTTTTTTTCATAACTTTTAATGACTTTTCAAAGGGGTGTTGACATTGCATGAATCTGAGTTGTCGTGGAACCGTTGCGAACCATTGAACTCACTGACAAAACATTGCAAGCACTTTGGTAAAAAAATCACAGAAATCAAATAACAAAAAATGGGACCTTCTTCTCCATCCATTCTTTCCCCCATCCAAACCAGCCAGGACTCGACCTATTTCTTCATCAATGATGTACAATCAATTTCTATACAAGAATGAACAACCCATCGTTAGCTTTCACCACAAATTATTGTAATTTTAAAAAAGTCCTATACATAATCTACAATCAATAAGTTAGTATCGTGAAATTAGTTAGTTTCTTTATATCAAAATACAAGTAATGCCATCTGTTGTGTTTGATTTGAAGTTTTTTGAATGATTGAAACATATATTGTATTATGGTTTTTAAAATAAACGTTAGTTCTTACTGTCTCCTCAAAACTCGTGTTTGATTTATAAAATTAATACATAACAAATGCAAAAACAAAAATTGACTGTTAAACTGACTCCACCGAGTTTGTGGCTGTATGTGGAATGTGCCGAAAATTAAAAAACTTGGCCAATCTACCATTCTAGCGAGTGGATGAATATTCACCTCATGCAAGAATGAAAAGGCCTGATCTGTAAATAGTTGCTTTGACCTATAAAATGCGATGCGAGCAGACAAAAGCTGACCTAATTTCATGTTATTAGTTGAAAATTTTTGCTACTTTCGGAATCCAGATTTTCTAATACTACTAGTTAAGATTTCTATACAAAATCTTTGTTTGTTAAGTTATTATTATTATTAAAGTTTACTTTTGTGTTGTTTTAGAATGAGCACCCGCCCGTGGCCCCCAAGCCCGACCCGCCCCCGAAGATGGAGCGCCCGAAGCCCAAAGAGCTGGATGGCTACGTGGGCTTCGCCAACCTGCCCAACCAAGTCTACCGAAAGGCCGTCAAGAAGGGCTTCGACTTCACGCTCATGGTCGTCGGTGAGTCCTGCAACACTTCACACATATACCCACAGACGTTTCGGTTATTCACGGCAGCCTTATGAGCAGTCTCATAACTCGTTTAAAGTAGCTGCTAGATTAGTAGAAATTTCCGGAGTTCAAATCCTCCACTCTGCAACAACAATCTTACTGAAAAATTTAAAAATACGGAATGATAATGTGGTATCTTTATCTTGTCTTGTTTTTTGGTTAAAATATCAGATAAATGAATATTTCAAAGCTCCAAAGTCATAATGGAAATGGCATTGCTAGTTTAAACATTTATTTATTTATTTATTTATTTATTTATTTCAAAAACATACGGCACAACATGTGCCATTAACATAAATTATATTATATATGTATTATAAAACAATAACAAAACGAAAGTAACAACATAAATTGAAGTTAAATATAAAAACAAAAGGTAAAAAAAGAGTTGAGGTAGTAAGCAGTAAGTAAAAAGTAAGATAGATAAATGAAAGTATAAAGTAAAAGCATAAAATTATAAAATATAAAGTACATATAATGAAAAGTTACAGATTGAGATAGAAAGTTAAAAGGTAGGAAATAAAAAGTGTAAAGTTATAAATATTAAAAAAAAAGTGTAACAAGTAAAGAGTAAGAAATGCTCTTAGGAGCCAAAAATTGAAGATAATATAAATTAAATTTACCAAATACAAAAGGTATCACTGATTATGATATGTTTCTAGTCATAGATATTGGGAACGCTCATACAATTGCGTATACATACATCTGTTTACAAAGTTAATAATAGCGAGTGCGTACTGGTAGGACTTGATTAATGATTATATTATAATTACGTCGTAGTAATAGCAGACAAATTCTGTTTTATGCATCTTTTGTATGATGACAGACTTCCGGCATTATCGATATGAGCAAATTCATTACCTAAAGAGTGTAGACGATGTATTATTGAATTTTGTTCAGCATTACTGAGAGTATTGTTGCAATAATAAGGTGTTTTGAGTCGAGTTATTCTACTAGGTACGTGATAATTCACCAGCGAAACTAGTTCAGGGGAGTCAAACCAATTATTATTTATTTTAAATAAAAAAATTAGATCATTAAATATTCTTCTATCTTTTAACGATAACAGTCGCATTTTTCGTAGTAGAGAATCATAATTTATTTCGTCCGCGGGAATTCCTAACTTAAAATTTAATGATCTAAGAAATTTGCGTTGGATTCTTTCAATGGACATTACATGACTTTTGTAAAAAGGGTTCCATAAGGGGGAATTATATTCCAAATGACTTCTAACTAGAGTCGTATAAAGTATTTTAAATGTGTTGATGTTTTTGAAATCCTTGGATATTCTTATAATGAAGCCCAACATTTTCATTGCTTTACTAGTTATAATATTAATGTGATTATTAAATGATAGTTTCGTATCAAAGATTATACCGAGGTCCCTTATTTCAGATACTGACAATAAACTCTGGTTGTTGAGTGAATAACTGTATTTTATAGGGTTTTTTATTCTAAAGAAACTCATGATTTGACATTTTTTAATATTAAGTGTAAGCTTGTTTATGGTACACCATTCTGCGAATTTAAAAAAATTGGATTCTAGGGACAAGCAGTCGTACATATTTTTTATGATTTTATATATTTTCATGTCATCAGCAAATAATAATACATTAACATCAGAAAATACGGAAGTGACATCGTTTATAAATAGAATAAACAATATTGGACCAAGGTGCGAACCCTGAGGCACGCCACTAGTGGCTTCAAATTCGTAAGACAAGTGATCTTTGATAGAGACAGTTAGTAAACGTTTTGATAAATAATCTTTAATCCAGTATAATAAGTTGCCACTTATACCAAGTTTTGACAATTTATTTAGAAGAATTTTATGGCACACCTTATCAAAAGCCTTACTAAAATCTGTATATATTGAGTCAACTTGTTCTCTATTAGCAAGGGCACCTGAAATAAAACTTTCGTACAATGTAAGGTTAGTTAATGTAGATCGTCCAGAGACAAAACCATGTTGAAATGATGAGATATTAAATTTTATACACGAAGAAATTTTTTGAAGAATTAACTTTTCAAAAATTTTCGGTATCGACGATTGTATACATATAGGTCTGTAATTTTCAACTAGAGACTTGTCTCCGCTTTTAAATATTGGAGTGAGAAAGCTGTTTTTCCATATTTGCGGGAACTTGCCTGTTAAAAGTGATTGATTAAATAGTAGGTACAGTGGGTAAGAGACACTACCCCCACATTTTTTAAGAAATACGGGGGGAATTTTATCTGGCCCTGAGCAAGTTTTAGGTTCGAGTAGTTTAATACATACAGCAATTTCTTTAATCTCAATATGTATCTGAGATAGTTGTAAATTTATATCTGACTCGAAGTTTGGAATGTGTTCATCGGGGATATCTGTTTCATATACATCCTTAAAAAAGTCTGCAAACAAATTGACAATTTCTTTGATTTTACAGGAAGTTTTCAGTTTGTAGTGCATAGTTTCAGGAATGCCAAGGTTATTGTTATTTTGGGACTTACAATATTTGAAAAAATGTTTTACATTATTAACAATCGAAAATTCAACATTCTTAATATAATTATTATAACAGATGTTTGATAATTTATTACAATCTTTTCGCAGCTTGCTGAAAATTGTAAAATCGGAAAGATTTTTTGTTTCTTTGTAGATTTTATGAGCTTTTTTCTTATCAATTACTGTGTTAATGAGGTCTTTGCTAAACCAGCTAGGGAAATTTGAAGATGATTTATAATTAACTGGAACAAATTTTTCTATGGCAATATACAGATGATCATAAAAGGCTTTAATATTTTCATCGAGATTACTTCCTTCTAGTATAGACCAGTTGGTGTTATATAAGTAATCACGTATTGCAACATAATTGGCTTTATTAAAGTTGGGAAATTGCGTCTGGTTTTTGATTTGGCATTTTATAGGGTTACATAATATAGTAATGTCTAAAGGTGGGTGATGAGAATCAGGGGCAAGAACTGAATCAAGTGACTTATCAACTGCAGTTGCCATGTCGGTACAAAGAACAAGATCTAGTAATCTATTATTGTCATTTTTTACATTGTTTAACTGAACTAGGTTAAGGAAATCACATAATTCTACTATTTCTTTTTCTGTTTCCGATAAGTTAGAGTTTTGTGATACTGTAGAATTGCCGCGGGTGCCCCAATTGATTTTTGGTAAATTGTAATCACCGATGATAGTGATTTTACTGTTAGGAAATCTGTACGACAGTTGTTCAATATCCTCAAAATGACTTTTGTATACACTTATATCCGATGATGGCGGAATATAAACACTGCCTATGATATTTTTTTGATTTTTACCGTTTAGTAAGATAAAAACTTGCTCCACATTACAATTCTTGGTTTTGAGAAGTTTTGAAGGATGTACCTTGTCGACAGCAATTTGCAATGACTTAGAAATTTCAGACTAAAAAAAGGTACCAATGCAAATTTCATGACCCCAGAGCTCACTATTTGGGGGTAGATACATCCTCTCAATTATCCACTTTCGATTTACTAAAGTTGGAATTATATCGGTGAATGCTTAATTATCTTACTTTGGCACTAGGTGCTTCAAAGTTCCTTCTCCATCTGTCTATGCGAATGTTCAGTGGCGGTTCTTCACAGGGGACAGTGGGGACAGTCCCCGCCGGTTACATCCGAAACCTACTAAAGGAAATAACTGTTGATGCTTTGTCTTCACCAAAATGAATGAATTCTTTAAACATAAAAGCAATTAACATTTGCAGAAATAGAATACATAAAATTTTTCCCGATCATTTAATGCAACCCGACGACCGCCCACGCTGGCAGGCGAGAGCGGAGTGATAACCGGTCAGTGGGCCAGCGCACAAACCATCTCACTCAGTCCATTTCTCAGTGTGCAGAACCTAATGCAGAGTTATCCCCCAAAACATTTTGATATTATTTGCGTTGATTTCTCGGTCATAGAGGCAATCCGAGAACCGCGCAGGCGCACTCGTCTGTGAATTTCAAATACCGGGGATAATCCTATTTATCCCCTCATGACAGAATACCGAACCATTTGTTTGCGGGTTTCGGGCGGGAATCGATCACTTACAAATAAGTTCGATAATAATCTTGGAAGATAAAGCTATATTTTTATTGAACTTTATTGTAAATTGGTAAATATCTACAGAAATTTTATATTATTTTGCGTTTAGTTATCCGATTAGCAGATTTGACTATCAAAATTTTTGTTTGAGAAATTTTATATTAGGTATATTCTCTGGGTGGTGAAATTACAGTACAGTAGGTACACGTAAAAAAATGTCAATCCCACCATCAAAGAAGTGCTCGTTACCCATCAGCGGCTATCCCCGTACGCGGTTGTCGCATATTTTATCCATGAAGTTTCATTAACTGGTTGAACGCCTCGGTGTTTACGGATGAAACTCGAAAATTTCGCGATGTTTTGACTTTTGACGTAAATTTTGTGGGTTAATTTTATGCTTTGGTATATAATATTTACCGAAATACGTTCCTTGAACAACAAACTACGCTTACAAACAACTTTACTTGTGTTTATTAGACAAATTGATAGGTTTATCGATCTTTTTATGACACGCGACGCTCAAAGTTTGACAGCTCGAATCGCGGCAGAAATGCCCATTTCCAAAGTCATAAAAATGTCCAAAGATAATTATTTGAGTGGCTAGGTGTGTTCCTTATATCTGTTACGTCAAGAACAAGAATGCCCCAAGCGATTCTGACCTTGTTCTTCATACATTTTCTTTATACAAAAGGTTTAAAATCGCATATCAAAAAGTTTTTTTTTATCTTTTATTCGGCTATAGGGCGCGCACCGGCGCGCCAACGGCACGCGACCTGTTAAAACACATATGTACATCGTGTCAAAATGTGCTGCGTGATGGGATAAATGGGCTAAGGTTAACTTGATGATTTTTATTTTGCAGGTGAATCTGGCCTCGGCAAGTCCACCTTGATCAACTCCATGTTCCTGTCCGATATATACAACCAGGAGCACCACCCCGGCCCCTCATTACGGGTGAAGAAGACCGTCGGAGTGGAAACCAGCAAAGTCCTATTAAAGGAGAATGGAGTCAACCTCACGCTCACCATCGTAGACACTCCAGGGTTCGGAGACGCCGTCGACAACAGTAATTGGTGAGAGAATTCATTTCTGAATGAAACACTAACTTATAAATGAGGATCTTAGCCACTCGACCAAGGAGGTCAACAAACCATTTAACTTTGTGTAGCTGACCAGGGTTCGGTTTTGCCTAAAACTTTTGGGTGTTATTTATTTATCTATTAACGGACCAACGTCCAATTTACAACCAAGTAACATGAAATTTTGGAAATGTGCATTACAAGAATAAAGGATGGTAATGAAAGCAAAGACAAACAGATAAAACATAAGAAAATAGAAGTGAAATGGATGTGTCAAGCCAAGTCAAGACTGATTGACTGACTGATTTATGACTGACTGTTGATTATTACAGTGTTTCATTTTATAACGTTCCATCACAAAGTTGCTAATGGAATTGGATTGTTGAAAAAGTTTGTAATTATTACAAGAAACACTTGACCAGATCTACATGACTGTCACACATGTGATCCATCAGCGGCTGTCCCCGTATGTGCATATTGTATATCCATTTAGTTTCACTCAAAACATACATTGTGTCAAAATATGTCGCATGGTGGGATAGATTCCTTTGAAAAGGTTAAAGAAAGTTGATGATTAAGATAGTAGTTTAAGGTAGAGGCACTGTTGAAAACCAGCCGCATTCCGGGAGAAATTCTGAATAATATAGCTGAACAGTGACCCACTTGTCAATAGAATCAATAAATAAACAAAATGTATACATTTTGTAAAAATCTATTGATAAATAGATTTTTACTTTAACTGTTATTACTTTAACTCTGTTCATCGAGAAGAAATCACTTAAAATAAGGATAAAAAATTGTGACTTTTAAAAGTCCATGCACCACGTGCAATAAAGGTAGCCCACTGCCCAAGCATTTTTGTGTAATATTCGTACCAAAATCATCGGTCCCTTTTGGGACCACTGGGCATTGAACGATGCAAATCCGTGGTCCTGAACATGACCACTGGGTGTCTAAAGGTACCTTTAAACGCTTGTGCGCCGCATGCAATAAAGATAGCCCACTGCCTAAGCATTTTTTGTGAAATATTCGCACCACAATCACCAGTCCCGTAAGGGACCGTTAGGCGTTCAAAGGGCAATGAACACCTTATTAATGTTGCAATTCAAGTACATATGTAATAAAACAGCAGAGGCTGTTTGCAATAGACCGACGTTCATTATAAGTATACAGTTACACTGAGATGGCGTTAGTAGTAATATCATATTTTGTTATTTATACTAAACATATGCAATGCGATATTTATTTATTTAAAATTTACGGCACAAAGTGCCATTTACAAGCTAGTGTATATTTAATTACAGTCGTAGTACATTATACAGGCATTAAAAATAAACAATAATATCAAAAAACTCATTATGTAGTGACCTCTTTAACGTATAATTGGCTGAAATGTTCGATCAGTACAACCTTATATTTCAGTATGGAAATATTAAAAATATCAGCCACATTGGCATAAAAATTTCCAATGGTGTGTAATCTATTTACAACTGAATTGGAGCCTGATACCGACATGTAGTTGTCACAATAAAACAAACTAGGGAACCTTGATCTAATTTTAAGTATATGAAAGTGAATCAACTTTAATATATCAGGGCTATCCAACTGATAGTTAACGATTTTATGCAAAAATATCAGATCAAAAATTTTTCTTCTGTCACTTAATTTCAACAATTTTAATGAGTGCAAAAAAAAATCATAATTTATTGATTCTAAGGGAATTCCAAGTCTAAAATTAATAATACACCTCAAAAATTTGTGTTGGACTCTTTCAATGGTATTGATGTGATTATTGAAGACAGGTGACCAAATTGTTGATCTGTATTCATTTATGGTCACTACATTCTATTGTAATTAAATGAATTTCAAGATGATTGTACCGTGTGTATGAACTACGTCTGTCTTGACCAGCTATTTCCTAGTGCGATAAGCGCCGAAAAACATTTATATACACACTTTATCTAGATAAATTAAAAAAAAAACATAAAAAATTGCAAGCACCATTTAGGGTTGAACAATCGTAAAGTTGGTTGTGCCCAAGAAAGACCTGACAGTATCGAATCAAATACCTGAGTTTGGTCAAGAATTTTATCCCCTAACCCTTCAGTTAAATGGTTTACTTTTCAAGTTCTCAGTAGCTTTGTAACTTATTATGTTGTTTATTTCATCTTGATAAATCAATTTAATACTCTTTTCCAGTTGGGTGCCGGTCATTGATTTCGTCGAGTCCAAGTACGAGGAGTTCCTGAATGCCGAGTCGCGCGTGGCCAGAAAGACCATGGCGGACTCGCGCGTGCATTGCTGTCTGTACTTCATTGCGCCCAGCGGCCACGGCCTCAAGCCGCTGGACGTGGAGTTCATGCAGCGACTGTGCGACAAGGTCAACATAATCCCCATCATTGCCAAGGCAGACACCATGACGCCCGAGGAGTGTGCACTATTTAAGAAACAGGTAAACACATTATGTGACTTCTTCCTCTTTTCTCAAAACGACCCATGTATCAGAAAGAGATGTTACAAAGGAGATCTCATTATATAGGAACATAATCCCTTTACACGATTGTCTTCAGTTTATTTGTTTGTTTTGTTTTGTTTTTTTTTTTTTAACTTTTTCTCTGACTTCCCAATGTTTATGAACTGCTGTTGTATAAGTTGTAGCTGTTTATGTATTTCCCCCAGGATAGTTACTTATATTCAGATAAATGTTTTTGCTCTCTAATATGAAAAAAATGTTCTACTGTTCTTTATCGCTCTTCTTAACCCTTTGAGGAGTATGCGATGGTAATCGGATGATCCAGATAGAGTATCGCCGCATACGTGCGGCCGTATGGCTTTATTGAAAAATTTTTATTTGTAAAATGTTGAGAACCACTGAATTTGTCCTGATGCATTAAGAAAAGGTTAAAGAAATAAAAAATCTCCGAAATTAACTTGTGTAGTAAAAAAAAGGTAAGAAGATAATTAATTAAATCAATTGCAAAATTAAGAAAAAGTTGAAAAATAACTCACTCCCCCAATGTAAATGGCAAAAAAATAACTCACCAATCAAAGGGTTAAGGGGCTTTCCTGTAAATAAATACAGTATCCCGACTTGAAAATCAGAATTATGACATTTGTTGACATGGAATTTGCGACGTGCATTTTCACAGATAAAATAAATATGTTTACAAGTGACAAAACGACAAGCTAAAGTAATAATATACATTATTTCCTTGCCAAATGAATAAAATGCGCACTCGAAGTGAAGTGACACAAAACTGCGCTACACAAATGTAATGTTATTATTATTAAAATATATTCCAGCATGCTAGGAGCATTTAAGGTTCAAAATTCTATAAAATTGAGGCAAATGCGGTGAGCTACTAGCAAATCCACTACATAAATGCTGACGTGCAATGGTACAAAATGTTACATATCCATATATATATAGCGGTTAAAAGTGTGGAAAACATTATGTATTATATTTTTGTCACCTGTAATTTTTTTAGCCAGTGAATTTGAGGATCTGGTGCAGTTTTCGCTAATTATAAGCTCAAACCGATATCTTTTAGTAGAACTTTAATCCAGAAGAAGAGTGGCATCAATAATTTGATTCTGAAAACTATAATCAACAACAATGGTAATTTGCAGATAATGAACGAGATAATTCAGCACAAGATCAAGATCTACGAGTTCCCGGTCGGAGGGGAAGAAGAAGAGGAGGTAGGCGTAGGCGTGGCACAAAAACAGGGCGCGGCGCAGCGGCTGCGGGGGCGCGTGCCCTTCGCCGTTGTGGGCTCCAACACAGTCATCGAGCACGATGGCAAGAAAGTGCGCGGCAGAAAGTACCCCTGGGGCATCGCTGAAGGTAATGCATTCTACCATAAATAAAAAGCACTGAACAACTGCAAGGGCCCTTTCTGCACATGGCAAGGGACATCTTTAGTTATTTTATTTGTGTGTATATAATATTGCAATATTACAGGTTACTGTATTTATCAAGACATTTAGTATGTAGTCACTACATACTACATTGTAATGCCAAAAAGCCTGTAAACTCACAGTAGGTCTCAAAGAATACATTGAATTTTTCATCTACGGTATTCAAATAGCAGGTCACTCTTCTTGTGGGTGAATTCAGATATAGATTTGAACGACTCGTTCAACTACATAACTTCTTGTGGCAGTGTCCCTGAGAATGAGCCTCTGGCCAGTCCAGAGTGATTTGTGCCAGAGTCTCACTGTTCGATACATGGCCGTTGATTAAATTAAATAACAAACGTCTGTGCACTTGCTGTCTAGCTATATCCTTAAGCCATCTTAATGTAATTCCTCGTTAATTGAACGCCCGTGTTCAAGAAGGGTTCAAAAAATGATGTATGCAATTACAGACCTATTTGTATTCTGTCTAGTATTCCTAAGCTCTTTGAAAAAATCATTCTTAGCAAAATATCCTCTAATATTAAACATATTATTACCAATTTCCAACACGGTTTTGTCTCATCTAGATCTACTCTCACGAACCTCACAGTATATGAAAACTATATAAACTCAGCTTTGACTAACAGGCAACAGGTTGACTCTGTCTATACAGATTTCTCCAAGGCTTTTGATAAGGTCTGCCACAAAATACTAATAAATAAACTAAAAAAATTAGGATTAAGTGGCAATTTCTTGGCTTGGTTGATCAGCTACTTATCTGATAGATTACTCGTAAAGATCAATGACTGTCTATCCCACCAATTTATTGCCACCAGCGGAGTCCCGCAAGGTTCGCACCTAGGACCTTTATTATTTATCCTATTCATCAATGATGTCACAAGCATTTTCCATAGTGTTGAAGTCTTACTCTTTGCTGATGACATGAAGCTGTTTAAAGTCATAAATGATGTGCACGATTGCTTAATCTTGCAAGAAAACCTTAATAACTTTTTCAAATGGTGTTCAGATAATAAACTTCAGCTAAATATTAACAAATGCCAAGTTATGAGGTTCCACAAAATTAACATCCAATAATATATAATTATGCACTCTGTAATGTTGACTTAATCTCTGTAGTCGAAATACTTGACCTGGGCATCATTTTTGATCAGAAACTCTGCTTTGCATCTCATGTAACTTCTATAGCTAACAGGGCTATGAAAATGTTAGGTTTTATATTAAGGATTTCCAAGGATTTTAAAAATATTTACACATTAAAAATTCTGTTCACATCTCTTGTTAGAAGCATTCTTGAATATAATTCAACAATTTGGTCACCTGTCTTCAACAATCACATCAATACCATTGAAAGAGTCCAACACAAATTTTTGAGGTATATTAATTTTAGACTTGGAATTCCCTTAGAATCAATAAATTATGATTTTTTGTTGCACTCATTAAAATTGTTGAAATTAAGTGACAGAAGAAAAATTTTTGATCTGATATTTTTGTATAAAATTGTTAACTATCAGTTGGATAGCCCTGATATATTAAAGTTGATTAACTTTCATATACCTACAATAAGATCAAGGTTCCCTAGTTTGTTTTATTGTGACAACTATATGTCGGTATCAGGCTCCAATTCAGTTGTAAATAGATTACACACCATTGGAAATTTTTATGCCAATGTGGCTGATATTTTTAATATTTCCATACTGAAATATAAGGTTGTACTGATCGAACATTTCAGCCAATTATACGTTAACGAGGTCACTACATAATGATTTTTTGATATTATTGTTTATTTTTAATGCCTGTATAATGTACTATGACTGTAATTAAATATACACAAGCTTGTAAATGGCACTTTGTGCCGTAAATTTTAAATAAATAAATAAATTCCAGTGGAAAACCTGGAGCACTGTGACTTCATCGCCCTGCGGAACATGGTGATCCGCACCCACCTGCAGGACCTGAAGGACGTCACCAGCAATGTGCACTACGAAAACTACCGTTGTCGGAAACTGGCCGGTCTGGGATCTGATGGGAAGCCGCAAAGAATATCCAACAAGTCAGTAGTCCTTGCACACTTACTAAGCTTTATTGTTGTCGCTGTCACCGATGCTATTTAATACATGATGAAGAAACAAACGATTGAATATTTGCCGTGTAAAATTATTGTTAATTTATGACTTGAAGTTGTTTGAAAGAGTCGCTCATTGATTTATCTAAATCTCCAAAGGAATGTCTAAAGACATACTACTATTTTGGAAACCCTCCAAGAATTTGCATAGATTTGTCGAGATATCCTTGAATTAATCTGTTGACTGCCCTTGTTGCAAAGCCCTCTATGCTGTATCGTGCATTAGTAAAATAAATCTTACTAACTTGTGGAAAAAGAAATACATAAAATATGACTTTTTAAAAAGGCTCGGCAGTTGTATTATCTTTGGTCTATAAAAATTATAAATCGTTAATGAATTCCTGAAGGTACGGGCATGTGAGTATATTCAAATTAGATTTCTTCTCTTCTAACAACCTCTAGTTACGGCTTGAAATATTTTCAACCAGCTTGTTTCATCATGTTTTGAATGCCATTGCTATAAAATTGTTGAAGGTCCACTCACATACCAATACCTGCCTTGTTAGTAATTTGAATTAGCCTATTTGCTGCTGATCGCATCGTATTATGGTGTGCAATTGCCTTCCGCTCCATGCACAACTTCTCTGCTCATCTTTTTGTGCCAAAATACAACGTACAACTGTCATAAAGAGTTGTGTGGTCTCCTGTAACAAAAATATGTAAAAGTGTACTGTACTGCTTTATTTAATAATTGTACATTCTGTGAATCAGTACTTGTCCGGAGAGGTGCCAGTATGTGAGTGGAGAAAATCAACTTGATTTCTTTCATATCATTTCCATTCCATCTTTGAATAAACTTGAATTGGCTTTTTAATATTCTGCAAAAATAATTCAATTCTGTTACCTACAAAGGGTTAGTTTATTCATCTTGTCTACAAAGTGTAGGTAACATGTTTACTCTGTAGCTTCTCTTGAAAGCCATTGATTTTTTAGTTTGAATTAATTGATTTTAGAATATATAATGACTTGCTCTGATTTCCTTTCTGCAGTGTTGAATGACGCTATCTGTTGTGCTGTGGATTTATTTTACAACAATTGGCTATTATGTATATGCAACGGCTGATAAACAGCTCAAGTCTCATTGCATTCCTTATTATTTATTTTTGAATGTCTTTTTCGTTCTTTAATTGTGCATTCATTTTAAAGTAATATTTTTAACCAAAAAACATCTGCTGTGGGCGCTAAAAAATCTAAGATTTTACCAACACTTCTTTGGCTTGTAATGATTTTCGTATTGGTGAAACGACAAGTTATGTTTTGCCCAGAACATTTGATGTGGATATGCAAAAATGATGTACTCTATAAAGCCTCATTCTGTTTTTCTCCCTTTTTTCAAAATTTTGTAGCAATATTTGTTATTCCGTTAGTAATGGTAGTTTGATGTTCAGTTTATGCCCTCAAGGAGTTATGAACAGTTTCATGACAGTTTGGTAAGTTTTAGAATTGAACAAACAAAATTTTCTTTGTGTTTTGATCTGTCGTAGAGAACCCCCTTTGAGCCATCATTTTTGTATGCCAAATATCCGCGAGGCTTCCACTTATGAAATATTACATTATTCTACTCTGCATTCAAAATAATATTTTATTAATATTATTAAATTGTTTATACAACGGTAAATACTTTGACAGAATTATTTAGATGTTCAGTGTTCACTCCTAATTGTTTGCATGTTTATTTTTTTTTGTAACATATCACTATTCTATAACTACTGGGGCGATTATGGTCGCAAAATGGACCACTTTTATTTTTCTGCGATTGATAGCGGTCCAAAATTGAACCACATTTCCTACCATTCGTAAAACATCTATTTTAATTATTTAAAATATTTCCATGGCCAGCCTTTTATTTTTAAACAAAGCTATTGAAATGCTTTATCTATTATGACTATAGATGTCGCAAATCTGAACTTCGTAGACTATTTTAGAACGATGTTAAAAATAAATTTTTTAAATATTTTTTTCACGCAGAATTTCTGATCAGCTGTTTACGGTTAAAATTAAGTCCTTTTTCTGTGGATATGCACCTTTTATTATCAAGTAAACCACAGACAACATACAGAAATCGAAAATATTCTATGTTGGCTCGTAGTACCTCTCACGGAGTTTCAAAGTAACAAACACGCAGGATTCGCGCGGTTATAAACTTAATGATTTAAAATTTTTATTTTTACAAATCCTACAAATATGAGATAAACGGTAAAATACAGGTTAATTCATTGGCTATATAGCACTACGATAAGTTTTTATGTCTCCACGTCAAAATTCGAAGGTATGATTTTTTAATGTTGGCGAAAAATTTAAACAATGATCATCTGGAAATCTCGAGCAATCGAGGCAAATTTATTCATTTCGTGTGGTCGCTCTAGTGGATATATATAAATAATATACTTCTAAAATAATTTGGACAAATTATTTATATGCTTATCACTTTCGTGATGTTGTTTGCTTATTTTTATTAGTATAAAATATTGATGCAGGGATCATTTTGAAGATAACTATTCGTTATCGCTGATGATTGATTATCTCAACAATTATATACGTACATACATAAAAAAAATACTTTGCCTCCTTTGAGTGTCTACTTCAAGAATGTCTTTGAAATGTCAAATTAGTGAAGATTTCATCTCATTAATTTGTGTGAATAAAACAAATTGCCTTTATTTTCGGTCTCAAATTGATTCATTAAACACAATCATCAAAGTAAAAATCCTAGCATCACTAGTATAAAGTATTTTACAATGTAAAATAAAACAATCACTTTTATTTTTTATACCCATTGAAGACTTTTCTGAAGAAGCCACGGTAGTAGCGAAACCTGGTAGGCAATAGGTATAAAAATAATAGTAATGTTTTATAACAAAGTTATTGTTTTATTTTAAATTATAATTGTCACTTTGCAAAGTTCAAATAGTTAAAATACAAACAAAATAATTCAATCAAACATTAAATCCCGTGACTTATGTTTGTGTAAAACTTTATACAATAGTGTTGTCAGTTATAGTACGCGCCAAACTTAAATGCTGATCTGAACTTGATACGATCCATTCTTGCGCAGGTACAGTCACTTTACTGACTTTACAATGACCACAAGTGAAGGAGAAAGATGCATAAAACATATGTGCGACAAAATAAGGCGTGGGCGTGGAGATGGGACCTTCCACCTACCTCCTTCCTCCCCTCCCACGCACACTGCATTCCGCTTTTCGAACCTTAAACCTTCGCCTATTGCGACGATTACTGTATCAACGTCAGGTCGGCATTAAAGTTTGGCACTTACTACGTGTTTGGTTATTGTTCTGAATTGCTGTCTATGTAGTAGATACTGTAACGTAGTGCAACTTATTGTGCTTCTATGTAATCGCTACCTAACCGCTTTTGTCTGAAGAAATTATTTGAATGTTATATATATATATATATATCAGATTAACAAAAAGATTGTGTATTTACATAAGAGGAAAGTCTGCGCCGCCTTTTTCACACCAAACTTAATTTTGGAGTTCAGACCAAAATACCCAACCAAATTAAATAATTATAACAATCACGCAAAATTGAATTCTTTAATAATCTATATTTTATAATTTAAAACATAAATAAATAAAGTGGCACACATCCTTACTAGAGATTTGCTATACATTATGATTAAAAAAAATTATTATTCAATTTGATTGGGTATTTTGGTCTCAAATCCAAAATTAAGTTTTGTATGAAAAAGGGTATGCAGCCATTCCCCATAAGGCACTTACATCTATGTACAGAACTCTCTCAATAATCCGCCACTCGATTATCCGACAACTACTATAATCTACATTTATTTTTACTAGTTGAAAGCAGAAAATCAAGCTCTACCTGGTATTCATACGTCAAATTCAGCGGTCTGTCGCGTGTCTACATTTTGTACACCGACAGGTTGGGTTATCTTACTTTTGAGTTATCTTTTTTAGAAGACACTGCCATCTATTGAATATGAATAGAAGTAGTCTCTTTCAACAAATAAATCGTCAATGTTGTACAGCGGGAGTAATTTTTTTAATGCATCTAGGGAAAACTTGCCAAAACTGGCAGCCAACTAATCCCAGAAATTTTAAATGGCGCTGTAGTTGTGGCAAAAAGCATTCCAGTGGTCAAAGAAATTTCGGCCCTTTTGGGATATCCATTTTTGGACACCGAATGCAAAATGAGTAATTGTACATTAGTGAGAGAGTATAGTGTTCTGTATTATACATCATTCTAATGGATCTGTTTGAGAGTTGTAGAAAGTAAAGGTTGATTATTGTGTATTGTAGGAACCCCCTGGCCCAGATGGAAGAAGAGAAGCGCGAGCATGACAACAAGATGAAGAAGATGGAAAGTGAGATGGAACAAGTGTTCGAAATGAAGGTAAGCACATTCTCACACAAATCTCTGTTATACATGGTGTCCGTAAACTAGTGGTACAAGGGGGAAACTGGTGAATCTACATCACATAAAGAACCCAACAACTTTTTTTTTTCAATCTGCACATCTAAATTTTTTTCCCTATGCTTCTATATATTTTAGTAGTATCTATTTTTTTTAATTTGATCTTTAAAATTTGTACTCAATTTACTCAAAAACATGACCTCAAATCAAATAAAAATTATACCGACAAATTGACTTGTACATTATTATTAGTTTCCAGACACCACGAACATTCTGTCCTTTCAAATACAAGCGTTATTATTGTAGTTCTGTAATAATTAATGAAGTCCCTTAATCACTCAAGCGATGGAGATTTCTGGTTTTCGATTCGGCCATTCAATTTAATTAACCAATTCTGTGCCGAGTCCGCCCCAAATAAAATTAAAAAAAAAAATTTGAAATGCGATTTTAATCCTTATGTATAAAGAAAATGTATGAAAGACACGGTCAGAATCGCTTGCGCTATTCTCATACGCCTGGTCATTCTAAATAATTAAAAATGATTTGTCTATGACTTCGGCCTTCTTTTTTGCCGGGATTCGAGCTGTCAAACTGTGAGCGTCATGTCATGAAAAGATCGATAAAACCTATCAATTTGTCAAACGCAAGTAATGTTGATTTTAGGCATAGTTTATTGTTCAAGGAATGTGCTTCGGTAAATATTATATACGATAGCATAAAATAAACCCACAAAATATTACGTCAAAGTCAAAACTTTGCGAAATTTACGAGTTTCCTCCCGCGGCATTTGACGAGTTAATATCATACCACTCCAAATATTAATATCAAAACATGTGAACTGCTTACTGCAGTTTATCCACCACCTAGATAGATTTCATCATTTATCTAATATTCTTAGGTTTTATAAAAACATTTCAACAAATAACTTTCATTGGCTCTGCCGCCATGACAGTTTGTGTGGTTTGGTTAGTTTGTGATATTTTGTGTAGCTCGGCTTCCATGCCATATCTCCTTTTATTTCTATTATCTACGGAAGTCTTGAGATTAAAAATATAATGTTTAGTCTCTGGAGCAATACCTAGTTCTTTTCAGACACCATTGCTTGTGTTGTAATATGTGTTGTTATATTGTTTGTTAGGTTCGAGAGAAGAGACAGAAGCTGCGTGACAGCGAGGCAGAATTGGCACGGCGCAACTCGAGCACCTTGCGCTCGCTGGAGAAGGAGGCGCGCGAGCTGGAGGAGCGCCGCAAGCAACTGGAGTCAGAGGTGGCCGCCTGGGAGTCCCAGTCCGGCGTGTCCCTGGACGACCTCAGGCGGAGGTCGCTGGAGGCCAACAGCAAGGAGTGAGTCACTAGCTTAACCTAACGTAACCTTATTTGACCTAATCTCATTTAACCTAACCTAACCTGAACTAATCCAACCCAACCTTTTCTCTCCTCACTGCCTTTCAGTAGTTTTCCAGTCAAGTAGTTAATAATATTAGTCGAGTAATACATTCAATATGTTCAATCCCTGTACTAGATGTTACTCTTTTCTTACCCTAGCCACATATTTAAACCTTGTAGTGGGTTTGAATATGTGGTCATTACCTTTGTGGCCACATGTTTAAACCCTATGTACTAAGATGTTATTCTTTACCTAACATGGCCATATGTTCAAACCCTGTAGGTACTAGGATGTTACTCTTCACCTATCGTGGCCACATGTTTAAACCCTGTAGGTACTAAGATAGTACTCTTTACCTATCCTGCCCACATGTTTAAACCCTATGACCTAACATGGCCACATGTTTAAACCCTGTAGGCACTAAGATAATACTCTTTACCTACCCTACCTACATGTTTAAACCCTGTGGGCAATCTACTAAGACGTTACCCTTTACCTAACATGGCCACTTAAATCCTGTAGGCACTAAGTTGTTACTCTCTACCTAGATGGCCACACGTTTAAACCCTATAGGCACTAAGATAATACTCTCTACCCACATGTATAAAACTCTGTAAGCACTAAGATAAAACTCTTTACCTATCCTGCCCACGTGTTTAAACCCTGCGGGTTACCTACTAAGATGTTACTCTGTACCTACCCTACCCACATGTATAAAACTCTGTAAGCACTAAGATAAAACTCTTTACCTATCCTGCCCACGTGTTTAAACCCTGCGGGTTACCTACTAAGATGTTACTCTGTACCTACCCTAGCCACATGTATAAACCCTGTAGGTATCACAAGTCACTCTTTACCATGCCAAAGTGTTTAAACTCTATAGAGATACTATTTACCTATTGTAGCCACATTTTCTTTCTACCCTTTACCACACGCAATGTACTAATGTTTTGTTTGTCTGTCGTACTTTCAGAACTATGGATGGGAAGGAGAAAAAAGACAAGAAAAAAAAAGGATTATTCTAAGCTAGTTTAAGGATAGAATTTATTTGGTTGCATGTGTATTCATTCAGTAATAGAATATGTTTGTTTGGTCAGTAAGGCGACTAAATCTGCTCAAATCATTTCTCTGGTTGGCGTCGTATCGCGCGCTGTCTGCGCGCTGTCTGTTTGAGCATCGCAGTTCAAATGGTTAAATATGTATAAAGTGTGTGCCATTACATAGATGTGTTTATTTGACAGTGAAAGGCTCTGTTGGTAAGAAGTATTATTCATAAGCAGCATGGACTTAATTTTTTTGTGATGAACATTGATGGTAACTGCCAATATTAATATTTATATTATAGAAGTAAATCGTATTTTTTTTCTAATAATAAATATTGCTTTGCATTATTATGATTAGAGCATTCTAAGGAATATTTCATTATTAACTTCCAAAGATTTTCACGTGTGTTAAATGAATATTATTATTAACTAATAATAATGGTAAATGAATTAAACCAAAAAAACTTATTTTCGCCAAAATCGCAAACGACGAATTGACATTGTAATTTTACATTACATCCCTATTTGACGATCGAAACGTAATCTATCATTCCACCAAATGCTTCATTCCCCCTTTAAAAGAATGTAATTTTCCTTGGAATGTTGATTTCTAGGTGTAGTTAGTCAGTTAAAATGAAACACCATTTGTATTTATTAAATTAGAATACAGAATATGTCTCTACAATTTTCTATGTAATATTGATTGGTATAAATATTATTTATATGTAATTTTGATGAATAAATTATTAAGACGCTCTTGGTTATTTCCATACATTTCTGTTTGAACGTGTGATAGAAGTGAGGCAGTTGGCCGAGTGTTTAGAAGAGGCTGATTCCATTAAGGATAGACGGGGAAAGTGGTTTCAACACCATTTTAATGTAAACTCATTTTTCCTCGGTAATTTAGACATAAAGTAGACTGACCCTTCCTCAGATCTATATATAATAATACCATAGTTGTTGATTGTGAGTCTAAACCATTTGTTGTGTAAATCTCAATAGTTTATAGGCGTATTCCACCTATTGTAAGAGTTGACAAGGTGGCCTGGCGCCTGGTGCCTGGCAGCCTGGAGCCAGGGTGCCTGGGAGCCAGATCATCCCTCATTGATCCCTCGCTAGTTCCATACTTTGTTTCATCCTCTTGACCCATCGCACCTTTACATTTTTCTCTTAAATCTAATAAATACCATATTCCTAGATTCTAAACACGTAATATGCTAAAACAGTATTAAAATTGAAATTCTGTGTTTTAATAATATACAATATCTGAAGAAGATGTTAGCTTTGCATTTCCATGTATTCATTTATATTTAAGTGTGGCATCTTCTATTTCCTTCCTGTCAAATATAATGACATAAGATTATGAATAAAATTGAGCATTTAAGAGTTTTGTGTAAAGAATCCCTCAATCCATTGATATATTATTATAATGACTCTTGTTATCCTAAGGAAACTAAAGTACAACGCATTTTAGACAAGCTCCCGATGAGGGGGTGTATTATTGACTGTTTATTTGGCAAAAGCAAAGCAGATCCAGTAGTCCGATAGACCAATAGTCTGGTAGCCCAGTAGTACAGTAGTCCCCACTTGTCAGTGCACGGGACCTTCTCATTCCAAGGCTCAACTTTCCTGTATAAATGTTTTGTATCTTTGTATTGTGGCATTAATTAAGTTTTATAATTATTTTATTTAGTTTGTACTTGAGTATTTGTATCTAATTCTTTTATACAAAAACAAAGTATAAAAGTAATAACCCAGAATTTTAATTATTGCTTACTATCAAGTGATGTAATATATACAGTATCTTTTATTAAAATATTTTAAAACTTGAGAATGTTGTTTCATTACAGTTGTTACATTAATGTTCTGCATATCGCACCTTCAACACCAAAAGATTGTAACTGACAAAAACTAAATTTTACTGGCCATGATTTTCCTTATAATTTTTTCAGTATAATAAAGTAAATTTAATGAATTTCATATTTTAAGGTGGATATGGTATCTATTATCTATAAACATTCGCTATAAAGCTTGGCATATTTCGTAAACATATGTATTCATTTCCAACCAAAAAATCACGGCCTCCTATCAGAATGAGAGTTATGAAATAATAATACGAATTGTGTTTCATAATGCTGATTGGGTTTTTTCATGTTTATGTTCCGTTCGGCCTATGAGATTGGCAGGAATTCTGATTGTTGAATTCTGCACATTATGTTGTACCTACAAGGCCGTGGGTCGAGCACCGCATCTAATCCATCTAATCCATCCGCGAGTCCATCGCAAATCATCGTATTGTAACCTTTCGCACCAAGTGGAAAGTGTTATTTATCTCATTGTAATTTTTATTTATTTATTTATTTCAAAAACATACGGCACAACATGTGCCATTAACATAAATTATATTTATATATGTATTATAATACAATAACAAAACGAAAGTAACAACATAAATTAAAGTTAAATATAAAAACAAAAGGTAAAAAAAGGAGTTGAGGTAATAAGCAGTAAGTAAAAGTAAGATGGATAAATGAGAGTATAAAGTAAAAGCATAAAATTATAAAATATAAAGTATAATGAAAAGTTAAAGATTGAAATAAAAAGTTAAAAGGTAGGAAATAATACAGTCATAAAAATAATAAAAAGTATAAAGTTATAAATATTATAAAAAAAAGTGTAACAATTAAAGAGTGAGAAATGCTCTTAGGAGCCAAAAATTGAAGATAATATAAAATTACCAAATATAAAAGGTATCACTGGTTATGATATGTTTCTTATCCATAGATATTAGAAACGCACATGCAGTTGCGTATACATACATCTATTTACAAAGTTAATAATAGCGAGTGCGTACTGGTAGGACATGATTAATGATTATATTATGATTACGTGGTAGTAACAGCAGACAAATTCTGTTTTATGCATCTTTTGTACGATGACAGACTTCCGGCATGATCGATATGAGCAAATTCATTACCTAAAGAGTGTAGACGATGTATTATTGAATTTTGTTCAGCATTACTGAGAGTATTGTTGCAATAATAAGGTGTTTTGAGTCGAGTTATTCTACTAGGTACGTGATAATTGACCAACAAAACTAGTTCAGGGGAGTCAAACCAGTTATTATTTATTTTAAATAAAAAAATTAGATCATTAAATATTCTTCTATCTTTTAACGACGATAACAGTCGCATTTTTGTAGTAGAGAATTCCTTTTCCAACCAATCAATGAAATCCAAAAGTACTTACCTAAGACTTGAATTCGAGTTCACGCACACGATGCAGCAAATTTTAATGATGACTGGAATTTGAGTTTTTTTGAGGAGAACTACGAGGTAATGGGAGATACAAGATAAGGAAATAAAAAAAGATAAAATATATCCTTAGGAATCACATCCTTTATGTATTTAAATAGATTATACATAAAAATTATACTATTCTATCTACGAATTAAAAAATACAAATGAAATTTTTTATGTCTTAACTATAAACTAAGTATTAAGAATAATTTGGCAGCACTATTGGAAAAATATGACTATTATTTACTGCTAACTGTAACGATTGATACATTTTGGTAACATAATTATATAATTTCTAAGTTTTACATAGTAAAAATATATTAACAACTGCTTCATTTTATACTACGTTTTGAATTGTCACATTCAATAGTAACTCAAAATACATTCATTGGTTTCCAAAAGCTAAAAGATCATTCGTAAATCTATCAAGTTATCTGTAAAGAACATAAACTTCTCCTTTCCAGTCTGGCAATTACATATTTCTACAGGAAGATGTTTGAGAAGCTGTGATAGATACAATTGCCAATAATGAAGGACTTTGCTTGATGGTGCGGGCATTTGCTTGTGAATTTATTATTCAATTCCTAAATAACAGTATTAATTTTTAACAAAGGCATTTAGAATTAGTTCACACTGTCTTACATTTTATAAGTTTTGATAAAGGACGCCTTACCAAATTAATAATTAAATTATATTGTCAACTTATTAAGATTACTGTAAAAGTTTACGTTAAGCGTTTTCTGTCAGAAAATGATGACAATTTAATATGTAGAAGCAAATTTCCCTGAGAAAAATATAATATAAAAAGATACTGACAAATTTAATCGAAAGGTCTGGGATTATTTTCAGATATTGAATAATTTTAAATAATGCAGGGAGTTTGACTTGCATAAATTGTGTATTTTCTAATACGAAAGCGAATATTAATTGCAAAGGAATTATTGATCAGCTCCAAATGCTCTGAATCTCACAGTCAAGATGACAATATTGTGACCAGCTGATAAATGCAGCGTGATGTTTCCACAGCGCAGTACTAACAGAGACAAGTGGGGAAAGATAACAGATAACACAAGTGTTACAGTGACTAGCGACAGTGACACTGTGACACGGTGACGGTGACACAAATGAAACTTTACAATCATCCTCTAACTTTTGGCTACACACAAATGTGTTTCTACTTTAAGGAAGCTCATAGAATATAACAACTAAACAAGTTCACAATCGGATAATTTAGACCCTGGCGACCATCTAAAGCGATCATGTTTGCGAATGTTTTACATTGAAGGTTACTTTAGATTTTATCTTACTAGTTGAAACCGTTGAGACAGAATAATACGTAATTTAAAGATCTACTCTAATTAAGAAAATTGAAAGAGATTTAATAACATTTTGATGATTAGTGAAACATTAAAAAGAGAATAAATTGAAAAAGTCCGTACATTATAATAGTGATACAAGCACATGAATACAATAACGATAATTTATTATATTACATTGACACGAGTTTACTGCGACAGTAACTGTAGAAATAGCATCTCCTTCAGATGCCCAGTCTCCAGTGGCTGTAGGTGCAGCCCAGTGGCTGTACAGCCGTACAGTACTGTACCAAACACCGCCAGCTGCTATAACTTAATTGGAGTTGGGATAACAATCATTTATGGCCTTAGTTCTACTATCCCTGCACAAAAGGTATTCGTATTCAGTTATAAATGTATGTAAGTATATTAAACAGGCACATTACATCCAGTATTTCTAGAACATTTTACTTTATTATTATTTGAACTGTAGTTCTGCCGTGATTATAGAAACACTTTATTCTAAAACTTACTGTTTACTCCTCATGACTATAAGCGTGATTATCAGTTTGTTTTATTATGAATATGTCGTTAAGTATTCCATTCTTTAAAGGAAATATTGCGGTACAAACAATTATTACATAATGCAGTTGACTTGATCATTGGAAGAATACAAAGTGCTCATGTGTAATAAGTGATCGTATCAGCTTCTCAGCCATTAATAGTTTAGATTGTTAGTTTTGCAAAAGAGACTATTCGATAAGTCTTTTTAAGGGATGGGTCTCTTAAATATCTATACTTACTCTCTCTACCCCTTCCTTACTGACCACACCATCGTTAAACTATTACATTCGTCAACCGACCAACCTCTTGTGAGATATTATAACAAACAAACAAACAAACAAACGATTCATTATTATTATTCTCTGACATTTTTCATTACAATATAGGTAGAACGATTTGATGAGAATATGTAAGCTGCTAGAAGAAGATTAAAGAAGTGACAACTCCGAAAATGTTTTTTTTTCATCATAAGATCACCTTCGTAAAAGTTTTTAACAAACCCTATGAGATTTCAAGAATCGCTCGCTTACGGGGGAAAACAGATATTTGGCTACGTATCGATAATATGTAGTTCTATAAAGTAAAATTAATTGGTGTTAACGTCCTGACCTCATTTTTTGTTTTATTAAGCTATCGTGAGAATCTTGTTAAAATATATACATTGAATTGTAATTGTTGCTTTTCTTTGCCACAAAGCGCAAAAATAGCTTTTCTAATTAGAGTGTAAGGCCCTTCGTACATAGAGATACTTACAAGCTGAATGTGATGCAACCACAAGTCGTCTACCGATAAGCTACTTTTAAAGCTGGTTTCTGCACACAGCTCTAACTGAATTATATTGAACATGATCATTTTTTCAAGTGCAGCCGCTCAATTAATTCAGTATCAAGTGACTCTAGCAACAAAGACAAAAATATTGTTCTTCTTTATTTTTACAAGCATAAAAACAGGTCTAAAAGAAGGTTTTGGGTTCATCCATACAACGAAATAGATGTTAGTTGTAGGTCATTCGTCGCTGCCAAGAAACTTCATGAGAATGATATCAAATTGACTTTTATTTTCAACCTTAATCCACGCCCTCTCCACTTAATCCTTTCTAACATATTCTGATAAATTAACATTATATAAACATGGATATTTTCCCAACTCTAGTACAAATCAAACAATCAAATCATATTTGGACATCGAGTAGTAGATCTGAATACAACTCGCGTAGCGTGCTACCACTGTCAGTAGCATGTAACTGATGAGAAACTTGTAGTCGATACGTCGCATCATGTACGAACACTAGCAAAATAGTAAAGCTGATACTCAAGAGCAGCTCGCACTAAACTCGAGTCGCTTGCAAGTATCTCTATATACGAATGGCCATACTGTTATCTATAAAAGGAAAATCTTTACTTAAAATGAATAACCACCCAGAATATGTAACTAATACAGATTATATTGTCACATCAGGTAGAGTTTTTAATTGATATTGGTTTTTAATGAAGAGAAGAAAGCAAGAAGATCCATTTGACAAAAAAATATGTTTTTCATGCAACATTATTAGACTATTGAATACCTAGTTACCATTAAAATTCATTAGAAAAACAAGCTTTTTTAGACTGAACCGATTTAGATAATTTCCGAGTTATTTAAGATGATTGTCAGTCTCTTACCCAAATATAATGGAAAATTCACAAATATCAAATACTTGCGAAATTGAGATTTTTCATTGAAATATTTCTATTTATTTATCGGACATCTACAACACATAATGATCGTTAAAGTCATAATATTATATTTTTCACCATCGTTAATCCATTACAATACATAAGATTACATTTTCACAAATTATTATTTACAACCTCAATGTTTAAATGATATTTGAAATTGAGAAATGAAACCTTACATAATTATTTATATCATACGGCTTTCGGCAAAAATCTATGACTTTTCTTAGTTTATTAATGCATTAATATTGTCCAATCCCAAGGTAACATGTGAACACAAATTACTCTGAATTTCACGGTAATTTAAGATTAATAAAAATATCTAATTATTGCACAAAATCCAACATAAACACAAACGTACTAGATTACAAAGAGTATAAAGTTAGGTTATGTACCTTACAATTTAAACATAGTCTAATCATAAAAAACTCGCCAAAAATATTGATTGCTTTGTAGACACAATGTTTAATATGACTTCCATAAATTTTATAATAAAATGAACAAAGAAAACACAAGGAATTATAATAATGCATCTACGATGGGAAGTATTACAAGTAGAAGTTTAAAATGCTAGAACAGTGATGATCAACCTTTTTAGACGGAGGGTCAATTGATCCGTTTTCCATTTATTCGCAGGCCGCAGGGGGCGGCTTGACATTGTTCAATTTGTAGTCAGTGGTGTGGCAAACCTACATATTTGTATTTTCAAAAATGGTAATTTTTCAATAAATCATTTATTACAGAATGCAAAAACAAAGCGTCGGAGTGAAAATTTTTGTATCAAGGCCAAATTAATAAATACTGTCGATTTTTAGCATTCGGAAATGTACAAGAATATATCCACTTGCAATTTTGGACATCTTTTGGTATTTATGAAATGGAAAATGCATTAAACATGGATCTCAACAAGAAAAGCGCTGCGCTGCGAAGGTGAATTTTTTTTACACCTAAGAACAAACCACAAAATTTTGTCTTTATAAAAAATAATTTTAAAAATCTTTTAATTTTGAGCGGCTGATTCAAAACTTTGAAGAAAGATTGTAGTTTTCTGCTAAACCCATTTTCAAGACAACAGAAACCGTTAAATATTCTTTGCCACAATTTTTGACGTGATAACGTCTTATAAATCGATGAACGCCGGCTGCACATGCGAAAAAGCATGACTCATTGTCACGTTCCGCCTGAGCCGAGCGTGCAAGTGAGAGGGCGGAACAAGCTAAAGAGAGGCACGATCGGCCTAAGCGTTCGGCTTATGACGCATCAATGCAATTTTTCATCAATGACGTTATGTATGACCTTATGACGTTATCACGTAAAATTATCATCCGTAAACTAACTTTACAGACAACCAATCTTTTTTTTTGTTGTTTTATTTAACCAACTGGGAAGTACGAAAAGGCTCGTGGGCCACACAAAATGAGCTTGTGGGCTACAGGTTGGTCATCACTGTGCTAGAGTTTTGTAACAATTTTTCTTAAATTGATTTACAAATTTCAGTGGGTAAACTTTTACTTGTAGACTCATTTGAAAAGAAGTAAGTATAAGACATTAACTTTTGTTCACAGATTTCAGTTTAGCTCTGAAACCAGGTCATATAAAAAAAATTATTAAAACGTACCAATAATTATGGATTATTATTTGTTACTCACAACTAGTACTCCCACCACAGATATCATGTTGACACAAACTAAATAATATGTAGTATCGTTTTCATTTGAAAATGAAAATTCTTAAATTAAAATAAATACAATCATAAAGGTAAGTTTTAATATTTATAAATAAACACAATCTTACCTAATTCATCCATAGATATAATAAATCCAAGTGTTGCCCACTCATTAGAACAGATATGAAAGGATTTATTATATTATTGTTACATATTCCATACACATGTCATTTGATACCTCCATTTTCATAACATTGGCCCTCATTTAGATAAATCTCTCACATAGTTTTACAAGATTATATATTGCGACTTCTTATAAAATTGATAGTAAGAAATACAAAGTAAATAGGGGCGTACACATTAACATTATTCATCAACCTACGCATTATGACATTATGACACCGAGTACAAAATTATTTTTTATATTCAGAATGATAAGTTTATTTTTCCGCAAATGCGGCAAAATGTTTCGTAAAGTATCTTCTATCTAGGCGAGGCTACCTCTAACAATTAATAATTTCTGTATTTACCTTTATTCGAACATCAACACTTTTTCTAATCAAACAATAGTAGTAAATCACAACATTGGAGTCGAATATTCATTCAAGTCTCGTGATGAGATAAGTTATCATGCCCAACCGTCCGTTGGGTCTGGCGCTAACGCCAACAATTCACCGTTGCACGTGTCGCGCCGTCTTCATTCGTACCATCTTACACAGTAAAACAGTATCCATCATCGCTTGCTTTAGTCACTAAAACTTTTTGCCCGTTATTCAATTTACAAAAGAGCTTATTAGTGGCTGAAGTATTGAAGTAAAGGATTACATTTATGATAGAATATCAAAGACTTTTAACTAAAAGCATTATGTGTTCGTTTTTTTTTTAATTTATTTCAGTATTAAGGATGTTATTTTTAAAAATATGGGAATGATTCTTCTTGTAAAAGACTTTATGAGTTTTCCACGTTGGTTTGCAGATGTCTATGATAATAAAGTGGATTCACAGAAGGGGGTGTGAGAAATGTAATCCTTCACGCTGCATGATATATTTCATTCATCATAGCAGAATGTGCTAGCATGCAAGCTTATAGAAATATCAGTAATCTCAAATATTTCCACGGAGAGTTTAAATCTCTGGTGTTTCCAAACATCTAATTCCCTGACTAGATTTGTGTACAGTAAAGATTATTGTACTTTTAAAGAACAGCTTTTCATTTATACAAATTTAGTTAACATTTGGTATCACAAACATACGTTATATTACTGTAGTTACTACAGGCAGTGTCAGTTACATTTATTGCAGCGTCGTCCAAATAATACTATTTCATAAATCTCACTCTATACAATCCATTTTCAAATAAAACATATCTGACGAGAAGATATTAAATGATATAACAACACTAGTGTTATTATTTATGTAACTTGGTCTAAAAATGACATAGAACAATGATAAGGCAAAATTTCCATCAAATTTACAAATGAGAACTGATCTAGCCTTTATTTTCTTTGAACACTTCCTGGGAGATATATATTTTTTGCATGTAAGCGCTAAACGTTTCTACGTAAATTATATTAATCATTGTAGATGAAACACACATTTAAATGAATACTTTGACAGAATTTCAACATGAATAAATACTGAAGTTGCTTGTGATCTGGAGGCCTAGTCTGTTAGAATATAATAAAATATTCTATGCGACTATTAGCACCATCTATGAGGTAACTATATTCTTGTAATAAACTACAGCCAGCCGCCTTGCCGTTTTATTAGGTTGTGGGTTGACAGAGATGTTGTAGTCATGGAATATTTGACACTAAATGAATGCTATTTTTGGGTTTATATCACGTAATTAAACACTAACACACAAAAAATATAATCTCCGGAAGAATTAAACTAATATACAATCATGGCACTGGTGAAATATATCTCTAATAAATACAATATTTCTAGCAATTGATCAATAAAATTGTTCGAACTGACCAATGGTCTCATTGATCCGTAACTGATCAATGTTCTTATTGACTCGTAACCGACATTCTCTCTCATTTTCGTACCTAAATGATGAGAAGATTGACATTTGTTTTTGACTAACGCAGAGTTTCATCCATGAAAAATGGGATAGTTTCTACGATATTTACCTTTGTAGAACCACAGTGCTCTCCCTTAAGAATATAGTTAGAACAACCGTCCAAAGAGAGAATTCTAAGGTTTCGCAGAGGTAGGTCAATATAATTAGTAGGTACCTATCCCGATTCAATTACAAGACTCAATAAGAACATTGCATGCTTCTGCAGGCTTGTATGAGTGAAAAGCCTTCTGGCACGAGGTGGTGTGGGTGCAGGCGCGCTTTAGAAGAGGAGGAAGCTGACCCTGGTCCGCCGGGAGTCGCCTTTGCCCCGGCGGCCCATGCCGAATTGTCACATGCTCGTGTCGGGACCCGACCCCCCGCCCTTGCTGTCGCCTCCGCAGCCCCCTCCACCGTCCTCTTCGCGCCCCCCGCTGCCCGAGCCCCCCATGCGCCCCGCCAAGTCGCTGAAGTCCAACTTGTACTGGGGAGAAAGGGGTACATTATTAATTTTGTAAACATGGCAACATTGAATGCATGCATGAAATTTTGAATTGCGTTATGAATGTCATTTTTTATTTGCGGATGAAATAGACATCTTGATAGACTTGCTCTAACACAAAATCTGAATAACATTTCGAAGAGCTGGAGGCAAACTATGTGACAATATTTTTAGTACCAGGAAGATTCGAGACTGCTATGAATAAACTATAACATCAGTTGTATGTTGACTGCTGAAGAGAGCATATTGAAATAACCAGATCCTGCTCAGAAAAATTTAATTTTTAAGAACTTTCTGTGCAGGATCTGCTAATAGTGATATTACAATGTGAGTTGCCTGTACGGGAGACGGTCACGCCGCCTACTCGCTCTATGCTACTTGGTTTGTTCCCCTTTTCCTGAACGACTGAATGCTCTATCAATTTAAATGTCTATGGTGTGTGACAAAGTTGAAAAACATGAACCCATTTTGCTCATTCTTAATACAATTATGGGACATTCAAACACTTACGGCCGCCATTTCCAATCCTACTGATCAACTGTTGAGCCGAAATTTTCTCTCAACACTCCTCAAATGCTCTGCCCAACGCAACTCCCCGACCAACAGGCAAATAGAGCGTTACTAAATAAATCAATTAGCTGATTCGAGACTCAGATTGATCGATTGAAAAGTTGGAAACAACGGTCAGTACTTTAATAATAACAATGTTATTGAAAATCTCACAATAAAGTTAAATGGATATCAGGTGATTTCAAAGAAACAATTCAATCGTGCACTTTCACAATCTAATAGCATTTGGTTAGCGGTGGTTCAAATCAGCACACACACCGCGGTATTTTTATGTATATTATATTTTATGGATGTATTGTGTGTTTGTATAAAGAGCCATCCATAGATATTTATTTTTTGTAATCATAAGCCCATAGACTAAATCAAATTTGATTCATATACACAGATAAGGATCAAAGGAGTTTATGTTTACCATTCACAAGGAATTCCTGTAAAATAACATGGCGAGTCTCAATTTTAACAGTGATAACGAAACAATACAATGTAAGCAAGCAGAAGCTTAATTTATGTTTTTATAAAAAGGTTAGCAATAATCCGAATATTAATTATTATTAATGTTAAAATATTAATATGGTTATTCTTTAGAATTAAGTCAGTTAAACAATAATAACATTACAAACAGTGAAGATATTATTCATGTATATTAAAAAACTAGGTATATGAATACTATGTTTGAGTTATAGTGTTATAAAACATTTTTTTTTGTTTTTTCAAGCACAACAAACAAACAAATAGAGGTGTAGCAAAACTCAGTGCAATATTGAATAACCCATACTTAATTTGATATGGCATTGCAGCTTTTATGAATTTCTGCCTTTTTCAAACTCGGTGTCCAACTTAAATCAATTCTTTCAGGCATATACAAACCAAACTGAAATTATAAAACAATAATAAAAGAAAATTCAACCATTCCGGGAACATAAAAAATACAACGACAATCTTAGTAAATAAGACAATCATAAGGGCACTCTCCTGTTGGGATGTTGGGGAAAATACGAAATGGGATTTAAAACAAGTGTGGGATAGTGGGACATTTTATAAAAGCAGATAAAATTTTAATTGAATGAAATATTTTGTACAATATTGACGCTTTTCATTAGAAACTAGGTTATTAGGTAAATATTAAGAATTGCCACTTCCAGGAGGGATGTAATTTATAATAAGGCTGTTTAAATTTTCAGACATAAATAAGACAAAAATTGATTAAAAAGTTAAAATAAATCAACAACAAAAGAAAAAGATGAGTAAAGCTTCATTCACAAGGGGAGTCTTTTGGCATAAACAAATTTAAATACAGATTTTGTCGCACCCCAGCTGCTGACTACTAAAAACTCTGGAGCAGTGGTTCCCAAAATCTTTTGGCCTGTGGATCCCCCCCCCCCCCCCCGAATATTTTGCAATTTTGAAAGATTTGGAAACTGAGAACATTCTCCTCTTCCCAAGTTTTGTTTGTACAGCAAAAATTTTGCAACAAACGCAGATTACACTTTAATTTATATTATTATTTATGCAACAATAACAATAATATAACAATACCAAAAATTATACTGTTTTATGTAGGAAAATTTGTTGTACGCACTTCACGCACGCATCACATTTTTTAATTTTATATCAAACCTTGCGTTGTTCTCTGACCCTGACGTTGTTCAGGGACCCCCAACTCAATTTTAATTTTCCACAGACCCCCTGAATGATCCTAAGGACCACTTTGGGAACCACTGCTCTAGAGGTTAAATGCACAATAATGCACAAACTGCGGCCTGTGGTCCACTTTGCAGTGTGAATCTCAAACTTATAAATGGGTTTCTGGTAAAAGAGCGTACAACGCTCGGTGTGAAGAGTCCGGTGTAATTTTGCACGGCGTAAACCTCTCGAGGTTGAACATTTAACTCTCTTGTGAATAAGGCTTTGCTAGTAAATAACAATAATTAAATGTGTGTGATGATTACCTTGCTAGCGCAATCAAAGCACGTAGTGACAAGTTTGCTGATGATGTTCATGAGGTTCTTGGTTTCCTGGATGACATTATCCACTTTGCTGAAGGTGGCCGCCCGCCCCACGGTTGGGTCCTTCACCGTGAACTGGAGCTGTTGTACGTAGGTGGGTACCTTGTCCAGGTGTTCTAGTAATAGCTTTTTACTACTTCCCGCTGGAACCTGCAAATGACACCAAAAGGGTTTTATTAAAATCGTTAAAAAAAAAAAAAAAAAATAATGGATATTCAACATACCCCATCACTACTCACATTAAGCTTCTTTAGAACTCTACTAACGACCGTCGTTCCCAACCCTATTGATCAACTGCTAAGCCAAAATTTTGACTCAACATTCCTCAAATATGCTTTTCCCAACGCAACTCTCCGACCAGTGAATCGAGTGCTAAAGAAACCACTTAGCTGATCGAAAAGTTGGGAACAACTGCTGTAAGTATATTGGAGACAAAATGTACAATATGTGCCAAGCATGCAACATCTTACATTATTTATTTTAAACCGTTCTAAAATAACCCAGAATCAACTCAACTTAACACCTCTTTGAAAAGTCATTAAGAGCTATGAAAAAAAAAATGATCCTAACCTGACGCAACCTATTTAACCAAATTTTATATATTTTTTCATCAATTTTAATGACTTTTGAAAGGAGGTATTGGGTTGAATTTATTCTGAGTTTTCCAGTCACCATTTTAAACATTGAAAAAATTTGTAAATTTGTTTTACATTTTTTTAATTTTATTTTTGGATCTTGAAGAGACCCACTATGTTTTAGGGAGGAAAAACAGAGGCCGGCAAATCAAGTGAAACTCAAGAACGAGTCGTAGAAGTGACCAGTTCTCATGTGACAAATGCCAAACGTGTTCATATGTTGGGTGTACGTTTGGCGTATTCCCCGTTAATGCACTGATGCCGAAAAAATCAATGACACTTGTTCCTCAGAGCATCTTCCATTGTAATACCGGCAGAACAATGACATGAACAGTGACAAGTACATACCGACGCTTGTGCTCTAAAGATTGCAATCTGTTTGTATTCAATAGTCACTCAATATCGTGATTCTAGTAGATGTATCATTCGTGTATGAATTGTTGTTGTGGTTCAGCACTTTTTGTTAGACAAAACTGATAAAAGTTGACAATACGTTTAAATATGAATATGACTTTTTTTGAACACAGATTTAATTTAAAAAATTAGATAAGTTAATAAAATCCATAATTAAAAATTCAGTTATCACCAGAAGATTGAACTTAAACATGTGGGTAAATCATGGTAAGCGAAAAAATTTACTTGACTCACTTATTAAATTTCAGGTTTCAGAGTTAGTATAACCAGGCATAAAATTAGTTAAAGTACCCATTTTAAAGGGAATACCGCAGTTGGGACTCTTATAATATCCTCTGCTAATAATCTAATATGCCCCCAATCCATTTGGAACCATAACAACGGCATTTTTCAGACCTTATATGCTGAGCTATATTTACACGGCGTTTATAAGTAAGGCAGTTATGGTTTATTAGTTTATGTACCTCCAAGCAAAGAGACTCCATCATCAATATCCACTCAAGCGATGGGGATTTCTGGATGTTTGGTTTTTTGTAGTGTAGGTGAATATGTATGTAGTTTCAATGTCTCTCAACAGATGTCGTTAAAATATGTAGTTTTAATGTGTCTCAAAGGAGGTCAGTAAGTTGCACTATATGTGTTGCACGAAGTGAGAAAAAACTGTAGCTTGTTTGGTCTCGTTATGAAGATAGCTGATCACATCTGATCTACAGATGGGCACCTTTAGTGACCACTTCCCCTGCTCTAGATTAACACAGAGCATCCTTTAGAACGGAAATTAAGTCCAGTTAAATATTTGTTGTAAATAAGATGATAATAAACACAACTCGTAATCTAGACAAACCAAAGTATTATTGAGACCCCGATCTTCAGAATTGTATATTCGTCAGAGAAAACAACAAAACACCACAGTTTTCGATTTGGTCATTCGATTTAATAAATATCGTACCTCCAGATATTATTTTTTTATTTAAGGTTTTATTCCAGCAGGGCTGTGAGGGAGGCTATTAATAAAGAAACATATTATGAACTGCTTACTGCGGTTTAAAGGCAATAAATCCACCTAGATATCACCTTTTATCCCATATTTTTCGGTTTCATTAAAAACTTATGAATCTATATTTAATTTACCTGATAAGAAAATTGGCGAACAACTTTATATAATCTATTGGCTTCTTCCGCAAAGTACTCGGCTTGAGTAAATAAGTCCTGCGTCGTCTTGAGCTGTCCCTCTCCTTTGGTAAATTGGTACATTGCAAACGCCATTGATGACATGTTCTTTGCTCTGTAAACAATCAAGAATTATACTATTATTCAAGTAGCCTGCATTGCTCTATGGGTAGGCTGTTGGCAGTTTTTCAAGTTCAGGCATGATTTGTACATATTTGAAAACGACCACTTCATTATCTTGCTAAAATTGCAAATTTGTCATATAGAAACAAATTATGCATCAATTTAGAACGATTGTGACATTAAAAAATATTAACAAATTATGGAAAAAATACATTTTGATCAAAAATTCTTTTATTTTATTTAAAACCACTCGAACCAGTTAGCATTGTATCATCACCAAATGACAGATCCTGATAAAATTTGTTCTATCTCCTTTTCTATTGTGGTCAGGCATAAACAGATTTAGAAAGAGAGAAAATCAAATTTTCTCTTTACATTTATAAGTTTTCATTTATGCTACACACACGCAATATACATACACATGCGGCATACAATTTGAAAAATTTCATCAAACAGAAAACCGCCAAATAGTTCACCTTGTCAAAGTTTGCCAGACTTTTTTTTAATATAAAACAGATAAAAAATGTGAAGTGACAATAACGTTGTACCTAAAACGTTTGTCTTTTAGTGTATAGAAATACAAAATACAGTTACAAAAAAACCATCAGTGCTTACCATCGATTTAAAAAAAATTTGCTATTCGTATTGTAAACTCAAAAGCTGAAAGAGTTTTTCATCTGCTTTCAAAAACAGTGTTTAATTTTGGGATATGTTCAAAAACAGCTAATCTATTTGAAATTGAATGTCAAGTGTAAATATTTGAAGACATGATATTATTTTGTCTAGGATAATGGTCGTTCTGATTGGGTTTACCTTTTAACAATATCATTATTTTCTTCTAGCGCTGCCCCACTCTCTTGCCATTTGTCAGTTTCTGCATCCATTTCTGAAGACATCATTTTCATCTCTAATCCAGATTTTGCAATTTTCGCTTGCTCTTCTGAATCCAACCTAACTGCTTTCAATGGTTTACTAGTTGTTCCGTGTTTCTGGAAATCAGATCAAAAGGCATTATTAGTTTAATTATTATTGTCATTAGTTACTGTAAATATTGAAATTTTTTTCTAAAAGTGACCAATTTCCACTGGAGCGTTTTTTGCTACAATATGGCACTATTTAAAATACCTCGAACTGCTTTGCTGCCAATTTTGGCAAATTTTCTCTCATTTGTAAGTAATTATTGAAATTTTCGATTTTATATATTTTTTATAAATTCTACCAATATGTGATAATCGTCAAAAGATAGGTGAATTCATTGGCTATATAGAACTATAATCAGTTTGTATGTCTTCATATTAAAATTCCGAGGAATATTTTTTTTTTATATGGGCGGAAAATATTCAAAATGATTATCAAAAAATTTCGAACAATCTGAGAAAAAAGTTTTAAATTGCGCTGTCGCTTTAGTGGATATACTGATTGGTATCAGAATGAAATTGCCCTAGGAAATCAGACGTGATAAAAAATTATATGGAAAAGTCAAAGAAAAAAATTCACACTCTTCACACTATATAAAGTATTAAAATATTTCAGAGGTTTTATTTTTTAAAATATTTAATTAACAATTTGATTCTATCTTTATTTCTAAAAACTATAAAATGATATAAGTTTTACTGATAATGCTTCATCTACTTCCTTATATAAAAAAAATCTTGTATTATAAAATGGGGGCCTCAGCACGGGTAAGCCGAGTGAGGCCAACATTACTGGATTATACTTTAAAATGTAAAATATTGCATCAAATAAATAAATAAATTTATCCACATATCTACTACCCAATTTTTAATTAATTTAATTTTGCTTTTGTCACATTTATTAATTGTAATTTTCTCCTGTGTAAGTTTATCACGTAACCAGCCTGATTCTGTATCTTTTACAACAGCCTAAAGCGTGTTAAATTGGCCGTGTAGACACATATTGACAGTTTTCTTAAATGAGGTATTCTGGATCGCGCTAACGAGCTTAATACTGCGCTTGTGTTAAGACACTAAATCTTAAAAGTAGACACGCTGAGCCAGAGATGGCGACGTGTTTGCGCGTAATTCTCGTTAAGAGATGGTAGTCGTGGGAAAATTTGCAAGTTGAATGTCATCGCGTACAAACATCAAAATAATACAACAAATGGATTGTCAAATATGCCTATTAGGCTCGTATGCAAGTAGTTTCAATATCTAATAAATAGGAATTCGTGTTTTTAAATAGATAATTAATCCCAACCCGGAAAGTAGGGAGGTCCTGGGTTCGAGTCCCAGAGGTGTAAATATCTTTTTCTGATTTTTCTGTTTCCAGATTTTCGATTGAGTTTCGCTCATAATATCTTCATTTAATTAGATAATTAATCTATTCAACACACGACAGGCATAGGCAAGCTATTGAAAATCATAGAAAATCAAAGATATTTAACAGCTGATAATGCATGACGGACATCTTCTGATATACAACAGATTTTGGTCTTAATTGTCTTGAAACGCAATTGGGAAGGGCGTATGGCGAGCGAAATGCTGAAATAGGCCAAAACCAAATGATCTCTTCTTATCTTTTAAAGCTAAGTCTGTTGGCCCCGTAATACAAATTAAACCGGTCAAATAACAATAGTTTAATTGTTTTGCCTTAAATAATTAGCGGCTCTGGAATTTTCGTTTTGCCTCCGAATTCCGCCTCCTACTTATTAAGTATTTCATATTTTAGCTACTGCTGCACGTCCACTACCACAACCATTCTGAGATAGTATTACACCTGTGTAGAGCGGAGTCAACTCACCCCCGGTCTAGGAAGAGACATGTAGACCTGCTTTTCGGGCTTGCCCTGTGCCAGCTCCAATACCTCCTTGGCCACGGCGGTGACGTCAGACAGCAGCCACTGCCACATGTCCACAAACACCTCCAGGTTCTCTTTGGCGATCTTGCTGCTGGAGTAGAGGCTCAGCGTCTTGGCAGCCGTCACAACCTGTGGTCCGTAGATCCGCAGGTTGATCTCCGTAAACTTGGCGGTTACTTGTAACGTTTCCGAAAGGGCTATGTGTCTCAGTAGTTTGCACACCTGGAATTAATAATAAACAAAACTAAGACATTGATCAGAAATGTGGCTTGATCTCCATATTCTCAGTGAATTACTCAATCACTATTGATGAATTTATAAATCTCTGTCGCAATAATTTCACTCTACGATTAAAAAAGAGTTTAGTGTCATTATTTACCACTGTAGTAAGTACTGTAAGCCACTTGTATTACTTGTACCATCTCCTATCCCATTGCCCCACGCTGCCCATGATGTTGCCGTGGGAAGACCACAAGAAAACACCTCAATTCCTCCAGGCATGCTGTATTTTAAGTTCATTCTCCCACATTTTATCTATAGGAACACGAATCCAAGGTTGGGTTGGGCTAATTGGTTAGGTTAGGCAAGGTTAGATTTGATCTAGCATGGTCAAATCGATAACTGAACAATATCAGGACGACAGGCTTAACCGTCGACGATTGTATATAGATTTCCCAAGCACGGTTGCGCTTAATAGGGGTGTCGATAGGATGGGCATTCCTAAATGTCAAACGGTTACGTAAATAGGAATAAAATGACAATGTTGAATTTATATATACTAACTATGTATACACATTGGCACTCTACATGTACATTTTGACATTAAAAATTTAATTGGTTAATGCGATCTTTAGCCATAGTTTGTGAGATTCTAAACAAATTTTTGAATTCCGTTTTTTCAAATTTGAATGGATTCAGTTGATCATGTTTACTACGTCATTCAATTCTACAAGCTCTGTTAATCTGCTTCCGTTCATTAATAGGCCAGTTATATTGACCCAAGCTCAGTAATTAATTAAAAGCCTCCTAATTAAGCTTATTAAGCACTTTTCTACCTGCTCTCGGAACATTTTACATCAATTATGACCGTGCTTGCACATTTTGCCAAATGACTCCTAATAAACAACTATCCAGTTAACCTGACTATCGACTACCATAATATGGGCATTTGTCTAATATGTATAAATTTTTGTACAAAAACATATAAATAAAAAAAGAAAAATAAAAAAAATTAATAACAGATGACGGATTTAGTCAATTTTGTATTGATGTAGGGTTTTTATCAATCGACTGCGCTGGAGCCCCAGGTCTGGGTTATGTTGGCACCCACCTCCAGTATGTGGTCTATGTGCTCCAGCAACAGGTCTGCGTGCGGATGCAGGCGGTGTCGCAGTTCAGCCGCATGCTTGGCCGCTCCGCCCGTAGCCTGCCCCAGCTCGGCGGCTTGTGCACGCGCTGCACCCACTAGCGCAGCCCACAGCGCGCGCAGGGCCTCCAACGCACCGCCGCACGCTGCCTCTAGCTCTGCCTCCATCTCGTGCCCGTACTCCGGCACGCCTTCATGCAGCACATCGTCCTGGAATATGAAATTTTATTGAACATTTTATTTTATTTGGAAAACCAACAGTTTACAATATTTTATACATAATGTAATAACTGAATCAATATTTGCTTGATTATATAGTAACATACGGCATTATGGGATGGGGAAGTAGTGCAGCATTCATTTTATACCCTTTAGAGAACGTTCAAAAACTTTTGCTAAGGATCATCTTTAAATGTCCCACTTCTCTTCCATCAGAGCCACTTTTCAAGTCCTAGACATTCCCCACTAAAATAGATTTTTGAATTTCCCAAAAGTCCCTTACCTCCAAAACGACCATATATTCTATTGAAATTAGCATTTATTTTTTATTACATAGTCATTTTCGGACCCATATCAACCGTTTTATTTTCTTCCATCAAGAGATTCTTAAATAATTGCCTTGCAAGCAATAAAATTATTTTGTTTAGTTTTGGGCGAATGGAACTGACTGCATTTGCTGATTTGTTTGACATGAGCATGCTCATAAAGAGCATGTGGGTTCAATTGTTGGCTTAGAGCATGCTCATTCATGAGCTCATTTGCTCAGTTATGAGCAAATAATGAGTTCATAAATAAGCATGCTCATGAGCTTGATATAAGCATAACTAGCATCTGCTAGTAGCTCTAACTATTGAAGCCCAAGATGATTTATAACATCACACTCCTCTTTCAAACAACACTTGATCCACTCGGATTGGATAATTTTGGTCGCTGAGAAATGATTCCGTTTATGGACACGGATCGGGTCGGATCCGGAAAATAATGGATTCATTTTGAGCTTGTGCAGTTCGTGACATCCAGTCTACATGAATGTCGAAGTGTTACTTGCACAAAATTTCATCCTTAAATTGTACAGCTACGAAAATAATAACAGTTTTACAAATCCTGATGAAACTGTAACACGACCAAATGGTAAAGTTTTGTATCTCTTAGAGCCTCTCATTCATCTAAGGGCAGCATGTCTTTAGGTCTGCTTGTGCAATATTAGGTCAAATGACAAGGGACTCCTCGCTTTGCAATTTTTGTTAGTATGTACTGTGAACAGTGAATGTGAACGGTGATTCGGTTCAGCAATTGATTCGGTAAAGAAAGCACATTTTTGCAACTTACAGAAAAGTAGAAGGCCTCCAGCAAAGCTTACAACCTGATACTACGTTATGTAGGTATTGGAAAATTTAGCTTTAGTTCTCACCATGTTGACGGCCACCCTGAGCAGCTGGTTGAGCTCCAGTTTGGTGCGGTCGCACAGCAGCAGGATGTTCTGCCGGCATGTGTGGCCCGTGTAGGCCGAGTCCGTGAAGTCGTGCGTGCGCTCGATCAGCTGGTCCAGGGCGCGAGCTAGTTGCGCGCGTTGCGGTGGGCCCGCGTGCGCGGCTCGTGCCCGCCCCACCAGCTGGCCTAGCCGCCGTAGCGCACCCATCACCGTGCCACGCTCTACGCGCTCATTGCCGCCCCCCGCCCCGCCGCCTCCGCCCGTGCCCCCTCCCAGGGCTTCGTCGCAGTCCCAGCCCTGAAATACATACACGCATGGTTAACAATGATTGCAAATTGGTTCATACTAATCATACCTCAGACAAAAAGATCTAATCACGAGTTTCAAACTAATGGCGCCTTCCCAACTCTACTATTCTATAATCTGGTATCTAGTTAAAGAATGTATGAAATAGATCAGTGGGAACAGGTTTTCCTGATTAAGGCAGGTATTTTTATAAATTACAACTGAGGACACTTATTAATAACTAGCGCAGACCCGTGAAAAATCATGGGATAGTCTGAATTCTTGACAAATCAGTTAGAATTTTGAAAATTTCTGTTAAAATATAATTTTTTTCAATTTGGGAGGCGAGCCGGGAACCATCTATTGAAAACCAACACTTCTGAAATAGGTCACCGCAAGTGGTTCTCTACATTTGGTGACTTAGCAGGGGTGCCAGGGTTCATGGGGAGAGGTTTGTCTAGGTCTTGGCGGCGAATGCATTTGCCCACCTACTGCATGGCGGGCCGGATCGGGAGAGACCAGTTGAGAAAAATCTAACCTAGACCTCTCCAGCTGGACTCTCTGGACCCATCGCCTTACACCGCAGTGGGAGAGATAAATTTATACGTCCATCACTCCTGGACACATTGACCCCCAGATTCATACCCACCTCTCGTATCTTTTTTCTTCCCAGAACTTCTTCTCCCTCCTTTCCCTTAAAAAAAAACCTCCACATAGCATCCCTAAAGATGACATAGGCCCTGACGGATTTTTTCCCCCAAGGATTCCTGTGTGGAGTTAGTGTAAAAAAATATATTGTTAGGTACTTTAACGCTTGTCTGAATTCTTCCCACAAAAATTCAAAGCAAAAGTTCTAGAGTTCATAAGCCGGAGTCATACCCGGAACTATTTTTTTTAAATTTCCTGAGGCATTGGAGAGAAATAACCCTCAGTTTTTTTTGACAAAATCTTGAAAAATATTTTTTTGTAGAGATACCCCTAGAGAATTGATAATAGTTATAAAGTTAATTATTTCAAGTCAGACGTTTTACGTCAGTAATTTCAAAATTGAAAAAAAAGCAAGAATGTTCTTAAAATACTACACATTACAGTGCTCCATACGGCAGGCAATAATTTTCCTGGTCTGCCAATGTAGCAAGCGGCAGTCAAGGGTTCAAACAAGGTAAATTGAAGGTCAATGTAAAATAAAGTTTGGTATGTGTTTGTGTTGTGTCCTACCTGTGTTCTGGGCGAGAGAGCCGCCTGGCAGTCCAGCACCCCGTCCTTGACGACGTAGTGGATGAGGTCCATCGCCCGCCGCATTTGGCAGAACACCGTGTCCCTGTTCTCTCGCGAGCTCGGGCACTCGGGATGCCGCAAACATGCCTGCAGAACGTACAAAAAAACATACACACAATGTTATTAAATAATATAACCGACGAATAAAATTCCGTATCGATGCCAGGTATCCATCAGAGAACTTGTTCTTTCGTCATTTTATTTACGTTTCGCGCGCGTTTATTCCCTAAATTTGACATATTTTCCGACTTGCCACACTTATCTCTTTCGTGGCAACACCGTGACTTTTCTAAAGCGCCGCGCAGACGATCAATTTCAATTTTGTCGAGTGTACACGATTGACGAAACTTCAATAGATCCGTTTTTTCGCCAATATTTTCGCTGCGTGAAAATATGCAGAAACAGCACATACAGGCAGAATTCGAGTGTGCGAATACAGTTAATAAATTGATATGAATCAATTAATAACTTTGGATAATCGCGACATAATAAAATTATTATTGTAAAAAAATAAGGTAATTTTTTGATTTGGCTACGGCTATTACGAATAATTTTTAGAAAAAAACTTTAGATTTGCCTTAATCACTATAAAAGGAAACTTATTGCATCACGGCTGGCGGAAAATAATGCATTTTAATTTTCAATATCGTTAAATAAAATTTCACTTCGCGAATCGATCTACGACAGCCCGCCCGCTGCCGCTCGCCATTCTGTCAACTGTTGTGTTGTTGGTATCCTTGACTTCACACAAACGATTGTAGTCGACTTCGTGGGATAAATAATAAGGCGCGTAGGTACTGGAAGCGCGTAGGTACTGGAATGGAGACAAACCATTCAAATCCTGGGATGTTTTTTAAAATAAAGATAATATACACAAGCCCGCTACACAAACCCTGCGTAGCCAAATAAACCATTTAAAAACGTAGGCTGTTTTTTAAAGTAAAGATAACATACACAAGCCCGCTACACAAACTTTGCGTAGCCAAACAAACCATTCAAAAACGTAGGCTGTTTTTTAAAGTAAAGATAACATACACAAGCCCGCTACACAAACCCTGCGTAGCCAAACAAACCATTCAAAAACGTAGGCTGTTTTTTAAAGTAAAGATAACATACACAAGCCCGCTACACAAACCCTGCGTAGCCAAACAAACCATTCAAAAACGTAGGCTGTTTTTTAAAGTAAAGATAACATACACAAGCCCGCTACACAAACCCTGCGTAGCTAAACAAACCATTCAAAAACAAAGGCTGTTTTTTAAAGTAAAGATAACATACACAAGCCTACGCGCCCATCATGTATCACGCGAAGTTGCCTACAATCGTATTTAGTTGTGAGGTCAGGGATACCAACAATGACAAAATGGCGGGCGGCAACCGGCAGCGGGCGGGCTGTCGTAGATCGTAGATCGATTGGCGAAGTGAAATTTTATTTAACGATATTGAAAATTAAAATGCATTATTTTCCGCCAGCCGTGATGCAATAAGTTTCCTTTTATAGTGATTAAGGCAAATCTAAAGTTTTTTTCTAAAAATTATTCGTAATAGCCGTGGCCACCAATATCAAAAATTTACCAAAAATAATGATTATAAACTTGTATTAAAAGAAAATATTTTATACAAAACATATTTTAACATACAACCTAAGTAAGAATCGTAGCTCCCTTATCAGGCACAAGAGCTCCTTTTCTGATGAGATGTACATGACCAATGATGACCTTAAATATAATATTTTGTAAAATATATATGTATACATGTAACTCATTTTCTTTATATAACATGATAGGGTTGGATATCAATGTGGGCTCAGTAACAAAACACAAGTCTCTTGGTACGATAATTTATTTTATAAGTTATACAGAATCTCAGTTAATGCTTTTATACAGTCTCACATTTCTTTCACAAGCTGCTGTCAGTCAAATTATTCAGTTATTTAAAAAAAAATGGAACCGTACGAAAGTAGGTACCTGTAAAGTACCTGTAACAAAGTTCGCAAGCTACAAACTACAATGCGTAGCTCCGCGTAGCTCGACTCGAGCCGTGACGGGTGACATTGGCGTTTTTCCAGTGACGGGGTTTTGATCATTCTTCATGCTCGTATCAATAAATATAATATTTTGTAAAATATATATGTATACATGTAACTCATTTTCTTTATATAACAATTAAAAAAAAATAAGTAAAATAAAATTTCGTTCCGCAATGAAACAAAATTGCAAAGGCCGCGTTAAGCCTTGATGACATTGAGCGAGTTTACAAGCTACTAGCTGGGAAATTCACTAGGCATCTGTTAGTAAACTCGCTCAGTGTAATCGTATTACTATCTAACTAGCAGATTGTGGACAACCTACGAAAAAAGTAGAAAGGTGGTCAACTTTGCTCGCTACTCGCTAGCGTTTGCCTCAAAATGGCGGCCCAGCAACAACGATTTAGTAACTGTAGTTCGCACGGGAGTCATTATTTTCGCTACTGGCTAGCGTGTGGGGCTAGCTGCGAGCTCAAGTTTTCTACAAAATGTCGACAGAATTGGTTGGCGCGAGATTCGTTAATTTGGCTGCTACTGTCGCTACTGAGCGTCACGAGCGAGTAGACAGTTTTGTGTGTCATCATGACAATCTCACTCGCTGATTCACCCGCTTTTAAACATACAGGCTAGTAGCTTGTAAACTCGCTCAATGTAATTGAGGCTCTAGACAGAGTAATTAAACGAAGGATTGTCAATTGCACAGCGAAACAACATTGACTGCGCTAGTCTTTGCGTTCAGGAACAGGAAGTTGCAAATATCAATCGCCTCAATTGACTCCATCAATAGTAAAAATGCTGTATTAGATTTGGATAACATATTATTTGAAGTAAATTGTTCTCACATATTTTCAATACCTAAATTGATACGGGTAAATACCCACAATCCGGAAATTATTCAAAACTTTACCGAGTAACCGGTAATTGAAAAGGTCAGATAATTACAAACCGCGTTCATAATCCCCGTTTACATGGGTATTCATTAACGATGTTGTTTTTTAAATAATCTTTGCAGAGTAGGCGAATTATCAGCTTTTATATCAATATACCTAAAGCTGAAAGCGGTACCATCTCTACGCACCTACCTAAAAATATGCTGGGAAAATTAATAAAAGCGGTCGCTCATTCTTCAGGTCGTTCTAGCGTTCGCCCGTCACGTGCACTCTAAAAAGCTTTGTGCAGTGAACTCCAATAAAAAATACGAGGAAATAAGAAAAACTTGTATTATAATTGTATCATACTTGGGGTTATATACGGTTAGGAAAATAAAAAAAAAACGATTTTTCAAGAATTTTTTCTGAGAATACCTTTATATTAATTAATGTAAAAATTTGTACAAATATTATGGTATTTTAACATTTTTGTATTTGTAAAAATAATAATTTTGAAAACTGTTATAGCTGATCTCCAGAAGCTCCTCTCAAAAAGGCATCTTGCGGTGACCACTTGAAAAATGAAAAAATCCAAACGGATTTCGTTAAAGTAATGTATAATCTTTTAATTAATCGAAGGACAAAGAAAAACAAATTTTTTTGACGAAATGGCGGTTTCTCAAAAAAAATAATCAATTTTTGACCGAAATTTTGACCTTAAATTATTGTTTATAAAAAAAAAATTATTTATTGGTGAGAACTGACTTTCGATTAATAACTAAAAAAATAGACGTTAAAATTTGAGACTGATCGGTTCAGCCGTTTCCGAGACATCTTGGTCACCGACTTTAAAAACACAGTTTTGAGAAAATGCTCTGACACGTCTTTACAAATATGCGTGTAACTTCTAAAATAATCGCCCGATGGACTTGAAATTTTCTGTGTGTGTACTTAAATATATGTACATTAAGAAAATGAAATAAAAAATTCGGTTTCTTGAAAATTCTAACAGTATATATAACCCCTTAAACAGCGCGCCATTCAAATTTCATGCTAAAAAGTCCACCCGTCCGAATGATATCGGACAATAATGATGAACGATAAACGTAGATAGGTCCGAATGATAAACGTAGGTAGGTGCTGCACAAGAGCAAGTCCGAAATTAATCCCAAATCTCATGGGTGAGTTTTAAATATCAGCACCTACGAGACCTTCCGGAATCCCAAATCCCGTAGGTGAGTTTTGAATATCAGCATCTGTGGGACCTTTCGGAATCTTTTGTGAAATGATACGATGGTATTTGTTTGTTTTTTGTTACCTTGGAGGAGGTGAGTAGCATCATGGTGGAGCGCTCGAGCACCTGACGGGCCGCGGCCATCTGGGCGCGTCGCCGCTCGTCCTTCAGGTCGTTCTGGCGCTCGCCCGTCACGTGCGCCAGCTCTACCATCTCGGCGCCGAACATGCTGAAGGCCTTCACGAACTCCGTGAAGTTGGACACCGACTCCAGCCGCCCGAGACTTCTCGCCACCTGAACAAGGAATGTTTAGTAATCATCATTCTTTTTAATTATTTTATGAAAAATACAGGATTGCAGAACTAACTTTATAAGAGATTGGTAGTCTTTAGAGCCGGATTAAATGTGATCGACCGGTCAGTGGCTGAGCTGGTATCGCGTTTGGGTCCCACCCAGGCGTCCCGTGTTTAATTCCTCGGCTGGCCAAGTCTTCAATCACAAGCAACATTTTCCGCTTATTGTTGTGGGAGTAAGAGATTTTCAAATATCGTCAGGTCAATAAAAATAAAATATAGGGTTGCAGCACCAAATACATATCTACATTTGTGGCCCATCAAGCCGGATTGAACGAGAAGAAGGATTGCAGCACTAATTTATACATTTGTGGTCCCTCTACCCAGATTGAATGAATAAAGGGTTGCAGCACTATTATTTGTGACCCTTCGAGTTGGATCGAATGGAATAAAGTATCGCAGCACTAATATTGTACATTTGTGGTCCTTCGGGATTGAGTGGAGAAATGGGTTGCAGCACCAACATTATAGATTTGTGGCCCTTTGAGTTGCATTGAATGGACTAAAGAATCACCTCACTAAAATAATACACTGTGGTCCTTCGAGCCGGATTCAATGCAATTAAGGGTTGCGGCACCAAAATTATACGTGTGCGGCCCTTCGAGCCGGATTAAATTAACTAAAAGATTGCCGCACCAAAATGACACATTTGTGGTCCTTAGAGCCGGATTGAATTGATAAAAGGATAACAGCACCAAAACTGTATAGTAATAACAAAGTATTCGAATAAAGGCAAAAAATAAGATACATTAATAAAGTATGCCTGAGTTTAAGTAGAATGTGAATTGCTGGAGTTAATTTTGAGCCACTAAGCCGACGTGCTTAGTTTGCCATCCACTTTTCTTGCATGTAAGTGGCGCATTGAAAAATCTCAGCGCTAAGTTAGACACTCTGAAACTTATAAACAAGTGACCCTAGTGGAGTAAGGGAGTTGAAGGAGATTTAAGGTAGGTTAGGTCACCAATATTATTATTAAGATATTTATTTACATTATCAAACTTCTTTCCCCATCACAATCCTTAAAAAATTGGATGCCCTAATGATACTACATCATTCCAAAATTGGGAAGTGTTGTGATTTGTGAGACTGAAGTTATTGGGGGAGGTATAAAAAGAGAAGTGAATGGGGAAAATTGTAAATTTTTCCCTATTCAGATCTGATCACTATACAGGGTGTAACAACACGTACCCGAAGGATTTTAACCAGCGATTCCTGAGCATATTTATAAAGTAGATGTAATTTTGCCGCCCGATTTTATATGTTTTATATTAAAAACAAAACAAAAAAAAAAATTCATTCACACGTCACCACTGATCACACTCCCATACGTCGCGACGGGGTCACGGGATACGCACGCTATTTCGTATGTTTTCGTGCTGCTGGAACGAGACGGAGTGCTCGTTACATGGCCCGTTATGCTATACCCGACTACTCAGTTTCTACGTGTGATAGAAAAATATTTTTATTATTATTGAAGAAAAATATCATGTAGAATCATATCCAGCAATGGGTACGGTTCTGAATCAGAGTATATATTTTCTTATAATATATATTATGTGAAAACCCCCAAAAAATTAACTCTTTTAATTTGCACCTTGAACTCAGGATCTCTGAGATTTAATACGATGCCACTCTCATTATTGATTGAGCATAGTGAAGTGCTGTTTTAACTCGACCGTTTTGCATTTAAATTTGCATTTACAATTTGGGAGACGTAAATGGGTACCGCCGCCCCGGTAACCATTTATTGGATAGCCAACACCCCCGCTACAGGTCACTCCGAGTGGTTCGCTAAGTTTAGTGACTTAGCAGAGGTGCCCGGGTTCGCGGGGTGAGGTTTGTCTAGGTCTTGGCGGCCGATCGCTTATCCACCCACCGCATGGCGGGCCGGATCGAGAGACATTTGTTGAGGGAGACCTAATCTAGACCTTTTCAGCTGGTCTCTCTCGATCCATCGCCTTACGCTGCATTTGGAGGGATGGATTCACATATCCGTCACTCCTAGGCACATTGACCCCCAGATCCCTACCCACCTCTCATACTCTTTTCCTTCCCAGAACTTCCTCTCTTTCCTTTCCCTAAAACACCCTCCACACAGCATCCCCAAAGATGACATAGGTCCGGAGGAAAATTATTTTCATCAGGGCCTCCTGTGTGGAGTTTATGTAAAAAAAATCGCCTGTATGCAAATATTTTGTTCGTTCTTTTTCCATTTCAAGATGGTGGCCGTTCCAAGGTTCAGTAAAGAATCCTTTTTCCTTTTTGTATTTATTTGGAATTTCTTTTTAGCATTTTTTTTCAATATCATGGATGGTACCTACATGCCTGAAGAAAGTTTGAAAAAAATAATTGATATTGAGATGTAACATTACTTTGGACAAATAAGGAACTCCAGTGAAAAATATTATGGCTTTAAAAAAATATGTTCATATAGACCAATATACGCTGATTCTGAATATATAAGTTTAATTAAATAATAGTTAACCTAGAGTTTTAAAAAAATTATTAAATAGTCCATTTTAAAAGGCGTCATTAAAAAACCTTGTCAAGTTGGTATCATTGAATTTGTGAGGCGTGACGTCACCGCGTTCAGAATTCTCCAGTCACCTGGTATATTTTTGTATTGAAAAATGGCAAGCCGTTCAACATTCCGTGTTATTGGTTTATAGAGGTTTAGACGTATAATAATTATTGTTTTAATTGAAACATTATTTAGGCCTAAATAATTCAGTATCAAAAATAGAGTATCTCTATTACTTTATCTTTATTATTTAAAATATTCAAAAACTTTAACTGTCTAGAAACATCCTGTAACGCCTGTCGCAGTGCTCCAATTCTGATTTTCAAAATGGCCGGCGACGAACAGCTGATTTCAGTTGCCTACAAAAAATGCTTCGGTTTCCATAATATTGATTTCGATTCGTAAAGCTAAAAAAATTATAATTTCTAACAATTTTTACACCACTCTCCAAATATTGAAATATATAATAATATAATTAATATAATATAATAAATAAATAATAACACCTAAATAACGTTTTACTTATTGAATGGTTTCATAGCTTCTTCCATACAAAATGACAACATCTGTTGAAAATAACTAAAACTTTTGGGCAGATGACGTCGCACTAGATACGGTGGTTTTCGGGGAATCTTGAAAAATTAAAACTTTGACATTTATTTTAACTATTAAAACTGACTATAAAAATAAAAATAAATATGCAGTTATTTAAGTTAGAAGGTCATTATTCATTTAAAAAAATTAAAAAAATTGGACTGGAGCTGCTTATTGTACAATTCCATATTTGAAATAAAAAAGATATATAAAATTTATGATTTATAATTAAGTACGTGGGTAGTTTTTAAAGTACCTACCTACAAACCTAATTATTTTAGAGGACATTTTGGCTTTAATTTATTAATAAAATTAGAAACATACTTTCTACTACTTACAGAACTATTAGTTTACAGGTTACCCAGACCGAGGATTAACATCTTGATTAATTCATATCTGAAGATATCGTTCTTCAACTTGTAGAATCACATAAACCAATTAACATTTTATTACAATAACGATTGTTCATTATCCTTAAATTATTCAATATATTTTTCGAGAAAAAGCACGGACAAAATTTGTTTGTCATCAGCGCAAGGTAATTAGACTTTGAAGAAGTTTAGAGAGTCTTGTGGAATTAATAATAGAATTCAAAATCTAATTAAGGCTCTACTGTAAGGGCTGAAACCGTAACTAGGGGTAACTACCGCCCCAGTTGGTCCAAGAGAAATCCATTTTAAAAATACAGCAGTGTAGTTAACGTCGAAAGTTTTATCGTTAAAATTTAACGAGTGTCAATTTTGAAGAACATTATTTTTCAATAAACCGAAGGGCTAAAGTTTTACTACGTAAGTACTTTGAAAATAATTGTGTAATTGAATGATCTATTAATTAAATTTGACATTTTTCGATTTTATATTTTAAAGTACGGATTAAATATATGTTGCTGTTTTTAAACACATCATTATGAAAATTCAAACAAAAATGTTCACAATTGTGACCCGACAGTTGATTTCCCAACATTCCGAAACTACAAATATTATAAAATTATAATTTTTTTTGCATTATTTGCTAACTAGCTGGTCCCCGGCATGCGTAGCAAGCCATTCAAAGAAACAAATTGATTCTCCGTGTATGTCTTTTTCTGTACGTCCTCATTCCCTTCCACCTTCCCCGCCTTCCCCCTCCGTCATCTCTTCCCTCTCCGCGAACCCAACCTCCCCCGTTCCCCTTCTCCCTGCCTTTCCTCCCTGCCGCTAAAATATATGAAATACACACATTTTTATTTATACAAATTTCATAACGCCAGAGTTAACCATTATATATAGCCTATATGTTTTTCTGATGTATGAGCTACATTATTGTATAGTTTCATTAAAATCCGGTAAGTAGTTTTTGCGTGAAAGAATAACAAACACATATACATCCATACAAACTTTCGCGTTTATAATATTATTAAGATTTCAAACCTCAAATCGACATCAAATAATAAGTTAATAATAATAAGTTGATATGGATATTAAATGAATTATTTTAGTGTCGATTTTTTACTTACCTATGGCTGGTAAAGACAAGTAGTTTTATCCTTGATGCGTTTGAATGAAATTACGTTTAATATTTTTGTTATTCGGCGGTACATCTCTGCACACCCCTTCAGGAACACTTAGTTATATTTTGTGTCAATATTTTCCCTAAACGGACTGCATATTGTATAAAAGTATACCAGGGGACTAACTATCGTGGAATCGAAAATGATTTTGGATTTTCACGGCCAAAAGTATTTTCGTTATTTACTTTTGGGGTGTTATGCCGTGTTGAGCTACCTGTTACAGTGCAGATGTGTCCATCATCAGGGCAGATGTGTCGCACATCTGCTCCGATGTGTCGCACATCTGCCCTGATGATGGACACTGTAACGCTGTCCGAAACGTTGGCTAAAGAAGGAGGTAGCGTAACACGGCAAAACACCACAATAATAAGTAACGAAAATATCATGGAATCTTTCGCAATGGGTCGAAGCAATCGAAGAATCAGAGATATGGATAAATAATAACATAAAAAATGCGAAGTTGCTTTGTTAGCCAAAAATCTGGCAAATTAATCTTTATATTTCCAGTACAATCATCATTGTGAATTTCAAATAGAATGGCGATATACGATGCCAGGCAAGTGTAAGAGAGACAAAATGCTTGCTAAATGGGCTAGAACCAAAAGTTAGGTTAGGTTGGCGACATTGATTTCCAATCAAATCTACCAAGGCTTTTGTAGCCTGTATTATCTATCTTCAGTGATCCGGAGGTCTGTCAGTAGCACTGTGGGTGGTTTGGTATATTTATGGTGTCAGGTCTATCACTAGAGGCAGTAGTGTCAGGTTATTTGTAACTTAGGAATGTTTGTCTTTCTTTAATAAAAAGGATCCTCAGGGGGACCATCTCCTTCCCAAAACTAAAACAATTGGATTGTGGCTTGATAAATGCTAAATGTTCGAATCCAGGCGTCATGGGTTCAATTCTTCTGCAGCTAGGCAAGTCCTCGTCATTGCAAATAAGCAACATTTTCTGCTTATAATGATGATAATAGGAGATTTTAAAATAGTGTCAGGGTATTTGTAATCGGGAAATAAATAAATAGATAGGTAATCATTGAACAAGAAGATACTACCTTATGTATATGAAACTGGGAAAACAACCCAGGATCTCGGTCGTACCGGGAAAACGCCTCTAACCACTCGGCCGTTGTGATTTGATTTTTTTGTAATTTTTTATTGACCTCATTTTTCAATCTCAGAAATAACAATTTTTCTCAACTTTATTTTCCCATATTTTTTGGCTGCTGTCTTTTTGCATGATTACAAAGTTCTGGGCGAATTTATTTGTGTAACCTAGATGTGTCTCGGATGTGGGTACCTATCAACCGACTGACAAATAACTGAAGTTTTTAAACAAGTCTAAATAAATTGGTGCTTAAAAAAAATTTAAAAAACGTTTTTAATAAATTTTGCAACTCTTAAATAATTTGCGTATATACTGACCTTATCTTTAGCTAACAGCAGCTGTTTGACCACCACGATGTCCGCGAGGAGGAGCACGCGCGTGACGGAGGCCAGCAGGCCGCGCGCCGCCCTCACCATGGCCGCCCGCTCGCTGCAGTCCGGCGCGCCCCCGCCCCCGCCCACCGGGCACGGCGCGCCCGCCCCCACCGCGCTCGCCGCCACGCATAGCCGCTCTATACTGCCACCTGGAATAAATAAACAATACACCTGATTAGTTCCCCTGATAACAGCTCAAACAATTCATTATTTCTGTACTACACATGCTATCCACATTGTTGTAACAGTACATGGTGGTCGAAAAATTCTAAAATTCGTGTAACAAACAATTTAATGAATAAAGAAAACTTAAAAGTAAAGCTCGAGTCCAAAAAAATTGTTTCTAATCTTCTCTTATTTTAAATCAAAACCAAAACTTCATCTGAAATAGTAAGATTTTAATTAGGTAGATACTTAAATGCCAACCTTCTTAACTCATTTTAAATTTTTTTTATGCTGCAAAAAAAAAATCGAAAAAACCGCTTTGTCGCTACCTAGGAAAACATATCACCTTATAAACGCATTTCGACTTTTTTTTTCAAATGATTCGTTAACGAGTTACCGCATAACAATTTCTTTTCGAGACGCCTCCGGAGATTCGCTCTCACGGACTTATTTATTGATATTTTTAATTAAATTTTTTTTCAAGATACTTCAGATGTCATACTTTAACGTGTATATAAAATAAATAAACCAAAATTATTCATATCTCAAAAAAAAAATTATGAAAATATGCCCTTTGTAGCCTATCCTTAACCCCTCCTTAATAAGGACAATATTTGGCTTAAAACTATGTTCAGTATCTATAGATAAACAAACGCTGATTCGGAATAGAAGTTTTAATATACGTATGTACTAGCTTTTGCCTATTGCAGGCAACTAATTGGTAAAAGTACTGTTCGATTTGATGTTTGTTTAAAAGGTAAGCAAAAAGTAAGCAAGAATTATGTGCCTACAGTGAAAATTCAAATAAAATATTCAAAGACAAAAAAACTGTGTTTGAATGTTGATGAAACAAGGAGTGTTGCCTTCTCAAAGGGCCCAAGGAGTTAACCGCTCAATCAAGTACACCTGCTACTGAGCCACTTCGGTTGCCCGGGTCAAGGCGTTTATTATGAGCATTTTCTCGCAAAAAGGGGCCAAGTAGCTTACTGCTCAATTTTTCAGTGAGTCATTTGGGTTTGTAAGTAGAAACGCGTAGTTTGATACCCATATCGGCTACTTTCAGGTTCTAACGAAGACCGCTACCATTGTATCACTTCGGTCGCCGACATTCTAAAAACGCCCCAGGGAGTTTACCACTCGATTCAGTACACCTGCTACTGAACCACTTCAGTCGTCCGGCTCAAGGCGTTCAGTATTTTATGTGACTGGAGTTATCATAAGCTATATTGTATAATTTCACGTAAGGAATTATACAATTTGTCCAAAGAATCGTCACAATCTCAATGGCATCCTAATATTGGTGATTTCTTTATGTCTGAAAATATCTAAAAAAAACAGTTTTCAAATTCAACCAACAACATGTTTGAACATAATTAGAAAGCGACTACTTTGTAACTTATTTTCGAACCGTCATTGTATCCAAATTGAAAGAAAAAACGCAATTAAAGAGAAGCAAGTGATTTCAAAATGGTAGCTATATATGTAGACATTCTCGATGATCCAGGTAGACCCCTGATTCAAAACGTTACGTTTGTTTTCATCACCTTCGGTTTTCACGAAGCTTTTCAAGTTCGTGAAACTTTCATGATAGGTATTAACGCGGCAATGTTTCCTCAATGAGGCTCCCTACACCATCATGTAGGCCTAGCTATATTTCAGGCTCACTTGCTGCCGACTATCTGTGGCAGACCGCGGCAAACGGGACTGCGTAAGCCTGCAATCTCGGCTGCGAGAGTTCATAATATTATATGAATATTAAAATTTATTCTAATATTACGGAAGATCCGTTATTACCCCGACCGACGTTACACGTTACATTATCTACACATAAGCTCTCAATATTACGGCCGGAGGGTGTTTTCCGAGTTCCCCTTTAGGGTTAACACAACTCTTATTATTCTGAACTGAAAACATATTAAACATCAACGTGTTTTAAAGAGATCAGCAGAAAAATTAATCAAAACAAAAGAAGAACGAACAACTTCATTTGAAGTAGCTATTTATAAATTTAATACTGTATGATGATTTTTTCTCGCTTTATGAGTCAAGGATAGTTAATCCTCCATTGATTTAATTGATTTAGAAATGTTTGTTTTTGTTTTAATTTACATTAAATTAGATATTTACTAGCGCAGACGTGTACAATCACTGTTGCGTTTTTTTTTTTTTACATGAGCTCCACACAGGAGGCCCTGAGGAAAATAATTTCCCACAGGGCCTATGTCATCTTTGGGGATGCTGTGTGGGTTTTTTTTTAAAGGAAGTTTAAGGGTTTTAAGGTTTAAGGAAAGGAGTTTAAGGGGTGGGTAGGAAGGAAAGGGGTTTAAGGGGTGGGTAGGAATCTGGGGTTCAGTGTGTCCTGGTCATCCACCTTCGAGACCTAGACAAACTTCACCCCATGAACCCGGGCACCCCTGCTAAATCACCAAACGTAGCGAACCACTTGGGGTGACCTATGGCAGAGGTGTTGGTTATCCAATAAAGGTTCCCGGGGCGGCGGTACCCATTCCCGCCTCCCAAATTGAGTTGGTACTAACATCTCGTCGAAAAGCGTTCCATAATTGTGCGCAGGGACCAGATTCGGTAGTTTCCGGTCGTTCGTCGTCAGAGCATTAGGAGCGTTGGAGGTCGAATTTGACTAATTGAAGGTAAGAGAGTGGAATCAATTTTTACGTTTCGTGTCCGTGGATGGTCTGAATTCTCGACAAATCAGTTCCAATTTTGAAAATGGCCAACAAAATAAATTTCTGCTGCAAACACTACATTATACGTAGATACTTTATAGCTTGCCTGAATTCTCTAAAGTCTAAACAAACAATTTCAAATTTGAAAATGACACTTTAATTCAAAACAAAAGTTCTAGAGTTCATTGAGCCGGAGTTGCACACCGAAGTCTAGAATCACAATTAGAACGAAATGAGTATTTTAAAATTTATATGTATTGCGAAAAACGGATACTGATAGTTCCATTTCTTTAGTTTTGTGAACGCTCCAAAAAAGAACGCTTACAAAAAAATCTTAACTGCTACACGGTATATATAATATGTTTGTATAAATCAGTAGAAATTTATAAACGAGATGCAACATCTGCAGATCACAAACGTCAGCCAGCATCAAAGGCAAATAATAGTACCTATCGAAGGATTTAAAAAAAAGAGGAAAGCATTAAGAATGCATTTCGAAAAATATCGAGTTCACCCCTTTGAAGCCTTTCACTTCGTGAGCAGATCAGTGTAGATCAACCTTTTCACACCTGCAGCCCGGAAAAATATTTCGCGTACCGCTAATGCAGAAATGAAAACCATTATTATTAATGCCACCATTATTCTTTCACGCGACTTTTATGTATAAAATTTACCGTTGACTTTTCCCACTATATCATCATGTGAACCGTAGTTATAAAATAATAATGTGTTCGTGGTTGGATGTAAAAATACATATTCGTAAATTTTTAAGCGGCTGATATCCACGGGAGCGTTTTTGGCCACATGTTGGCCAATTTGTAAACACCCACGAACGCCAATATATGACTGTACACTAAAGCAGTGTTCCACAAAGTGTGTGCCGCGGCACACCGGTGTACCGTGGTCAGTAGTTAGTGTGCCGCGCCGCAATGTTACATTGCGGCGCTGCGTCCGCTTAGTCGTCCCAGCGGTCCCATGTTTTTAAAGGGTTCAGATTTTACTTCTTTGTTTAAAAAAGAAGAATGGGTAGCAAAACTTGCATATCTGACGGACATTTTTGCATATTTAAATGAGCTCAACAAAAAAAGGCAAGGCAGGGTTCTTATATTTTAACGTCATCGGACAAGATATTTCTACGATACTTCTTAGATATTATATTAAGAATGTTTAAATTGTTAGAACCTGCAGACAAGCTGCCATATGGCAGCTTTGTGGGTCTACTCTATTTATTGTACAAAATGTTCTCTGTAATTTTAATATATAATAAAAAAAAATAAAAAAAAAGATTGAAAGCTTTCGCGCTAAGTTGGTGTTATGGATCAGCCTCGCTACCAATGGTAGTAATAAAATGTTCCCAATGTTGTGGTTACCGACTCAGAAAAAAAAAGTGCAGGCCTTGATAGTGAAATACTTGGAGCTACCAGCAGAAAAAAAGAACTCATATTATTCTAAGTGTGACCTGCAATCTAAGGACTGGGTACGAAATCCATTATCAGATAGCATTTCCCTTGGAAACTTACAGATAAATGAGCAGGAAGAATTCATGGAGCTAAAAACTGACCGGACATTAAACCCAAAATTTTCCAAAACAGAGCTAACACATTTTTGGCTGCATATAAAAAATGAGTACCTATAGGATGAAAAAGGACTTGAAAGGGAAATGTTTTCATATTGTCGAAGAAGTGAAACAAAAATCGCTGGATGCCATAAAGGACATTCCAATCAGTGAGTTTCAAAATTGTTTTGAACAGTGTAAAAACATGTTCGACAAGTGCGTACATTCTAATGGTGAAAACTTTGAAGGCGAAAAAATTTTGGTGTAAAAATATTTAAAAAAAAAAGTAATAAAGAAAGTCCCGTTACTTTTGGGTCCTCCCTCGTACGCAAATTGGGGTATTCAACTATCACTACGATTAAATAAATAAAAAATAAAATGCCTGAGGACGATCGACGAAGAGATGAGGACAACATTATCAACGATTGCTTCAAATTTTGATCACCTGTGCTCAGTTAAGCTAGCACACATTTCTCAATAAACATATGTTCGTATTATATTGTTTTAATAATAAATATTAAATAAACATTGATTTTTTCTTTGGTGTACCTCTAAAATTTCTGAATTGGTAGGTGTACCTTGAACCCAAAAAGTTTGCGGAACACTGCACTAAAGGATAAACCACTTCAGTCCATAGCTATGTCTATAGGAATGGTTGGTTTATCCTTTAAGGAACAGATGTGAATACATACAAAAGACTGCATATGTGGAATACACTATTGTACCTCGTTATGTAAGATTTTTTTACGAATATGCCGTAATGGGTGGTTAGCTTATTTAAGGGCCACGATGTGGCCAATTTGAAGAGACATTTTAAATTTTTTTTTTGCTTTTTGAAAAAAAAAAATCGAACTTAACTTTACGTCTGTGATTATCAACTATGCCATAGACAACATACAGAAGACATAATATTTGATATTCCCCACAAAGTGCCACGTAAGAGTTTATGATTTTAACGATTTTTAAATTTTTTTTAATCTTAAAAATATGAGATAAACGGTAAAATATGGGTGCATTCAATGGCTCTATAACATTTTAAGCAGTTTATATTTTTCCGTACTAAAATTCAGAGATACGATTTTATTAATGAGGGTGGGAAATTTACAAACCGAACGCTTAAAAATTTCCCAGCGCTCAAGGCTGAAATTGATCATATTGCAGAATATTCCAGTAAAATTGATCGGTAACCCGGCAGTTTATCCACCGAAAATTGGCCCCCGAAATTATATCTTCTTACATGTGAAAAATCAATATTTGTTTGTTTCTTTGTTCGTATGTTATCCGTTGCCATAGCATCATCCGATTGCGATGAAACTTTGGTGATTTGTTGTGCGCACGCCCGCGAAGGTTTTATATAATGGTAAGCTCTGGCGTTTTTACATTTGTTTAAATGAAAATGAGTGTATTTTATATAATTTAGCGGCAGGGAGGGAAGGCATGAGGGGAAGGGTAATGAAGGAAGTGGGGTTAGTGGGAGGGATGATGAGGGAGGGGAAGGCGTGGAAGGCGGAAAGGAAAGCGGTGGGAAGGGGACGCGGGAAGAGAACGGGGACGCATGGAAAAGAAAATGGGGGAGAAACAATGTATTTCTTAGCATTGCAACGCTTGCCGTGTACCAGCTAGTTTACTATAAAATTATAATTTTTTTGTACATTGTTTACCAATTTCAAGCGTAAAATCAACATCAAAAATATTCTTAATAATAAGTTGGTTTGAATATCAAACGAATTTATATACAGTAGTTTCGATATTTTGTACGTGTGCGTTGGGATACACAGCATATAGAAAAGTAAATCTTTTCTTGATGCGTTTGAATGTTTTATACTTTGTTATTCGTCGGTATATCCTCTCTGCACACCCCTTCGAGTAACCTAGTTATATTTTGTGTAAATATAACTAAACCGACTGCATATTGTATATAAGTATGCTAGGGGGCCAACTGTCGGCGGATTAACTGTCATGGAACCAAATTAATCAGAATGCAGAAAAAAGCGCTAATATCAGATTATGACTGCATTTTTAATGATCTTTGAATCGACCTGACCAACAAACGATAAAGTTTATTGATATTTAAAAACGGCTCTATATCGACTCCTGCCCCGATAGAGCTAGAATACAAGTGCAGTGTGCAAGTGCAGTATGCATCAGTACGTGCAATGTGCAGTGTTGAATGGCTTTACATTACACTCTGCAACTAGGCCAGATCCCACGTTACACATGTCGGAACAAAACAACGTGATGGTATGTCCAATCCATTGATTTGCGTGGGTATTTATGGACATCTACTTCAACGCGCAACCCACGGAACGGGAGCGCAGCGTGAAGGGATATACAATACCTATATACATAAAATAATATTATCCACTATATGCCATACAGCTGCAGAGGGTAATATGGTATTAATATTATTTGATGTACACCTGTAGGCGTATTGCTGATGCAGCCGGGAAGCCGTACTTTTAAATTATAAATGAACATTGGAAAATAACAATTCTCTATCAGCGCAGAGAATATTGCCTTCTGAAAGAGATAGTTCTGGCGTCATTAAAACGTTATAATATTTGAAATGATTATTTCAATAAATTATTTAAATTAATTAGGTACCTACTTTAATTAGTGATATAAAAGTAAAAGTTGAAAATTAAGTATTTAATTAATTATTTCTATTAATTAAATACTTCTCGACTCTCGACTCACAATCCGAAGGTCGCGGGTTCGAACCCGGCGTGCTTAAATAAATTTTATTTGATTAATTTGTGTTATTTCACAATTTATTCATTTAAAATAATATATAGTATATTTGCGGCACGTTCCAGAGTGGAAGATACTATTAGTATCGCCCTGGTGTAAGACCACCATTCAGAATTGAAACGTTGCTTAAAATGGCTTCAGCCGTGTTTAGTGACCAGATCTGAATAGCCAGGTACTTCCCAACCTTCCTCTTCCCTATCTCCTTCCCCTCCCCACTACCTTCAGCCTCAAAACATACCCCGATTGGGGATGCCATAGTCTCACTGGCTCCAGACGGGAGCAGTTGGAACTCTTGTGCGGTATTAACTGTAAAAAAAAAAAAAAATAATAATTTTTTTTTTTTTAATTAAGTATATATATTCATTATATTTGATTAATTGTTCATTTTAATTAGAGAAAAATTATTATGATGAATTATTTATATTAACAATTTAAATAAACGATTAAAATATATTAAAGATTTATTTGTTTCTTTGTTAAACCACTTTTCATTATTAAAAGTGGTTAAAACAAAGAAATCTTTTAATTTTGAATTAAAATGGTGCCACAAAATATATTTGGTGTATTTGAAGACGTAAAATATATTGTTTAAATTAATTATTTACATAAATGATTAAAATTGATTAAATACATTATTTAAATTAATAAAACTAGCCGCAAAGTAATTTCCGCCATGAGATTTGAATCCAGGAAGCTTGGAGATAATTATTAAAAATTAATGTAAAAAAAAGCCATATTTCTTAGTAAACATTCTACAAATGTTAATTAATAACAGTAATTCCTCTTCTTCATGTAGTGGTGGAAAAAAGGGATGCTGATGCTGGGGTTACTATAAAAGATTATTTAAAAATATATACACGGGTTGTTCTTCTTTTTAACCTATATAACTTTTACCACTCTGTCACATTTCCACCATTCTATCACATTTGTTTTTACTATAAATGAATCTCTCTGGACCTCAGAGGGGAAATTGTAGCAAGGGGGGAAGGAGGCCTAAAATGCCTAAAATGGGGATGACAAACACGAGCTGCATGTATACCTATTTTGAATGACAACCCACGTGACAACCCAATTGTCGTACGACATAAAAATTGTAGGAGACAAGTTTTTGAGATTTTTAAAAATATTTTATTAAACATCATTAAAAATAATAATCGCTGTTACTTGATAGGTTATACCAGTCATGGGCAAAGTACGGCCCGCGGGCCAAGTTCGGCCCTTCAGGCTAGTCAATCCGGCCCGCGACATTGTTTTGAATAACCCTACCACAATTTTCCAATTGAACACATACGCCTTCATACTCTTTTTTTTTATTTTTTTTTTTTATTTTATTTTTTTTATTTTTTTTTTTATTTTTTTTTTTTTTTATTCTTCATTTTAATTACCCGCTAAACTGCCAAGGCAGTTTGTCAGCAGGTCAATTTGACAATATTAATAAAACACTAAAACATAAAATATTATAAGAAAACACAATAGCAAAATAGTTCCAGAAGAATAACTTTTAAGTACCTACAATACAAAAGCATAAAATATACAGACAGACAGATATAACACAGGTAAATTACTGATAGATTAAATTAATTATAGATAGTATTTATACATAAGATTACAAACAATATCAGTACAAAAAGTTTTGACCCATTAGCCATTTTTTAATTTTTCTTTTGAGATCAGTGGGGCAATTGGATTCGATTTTGAAATTCATCGGCATCTTATTAAATATGGTGGGGACAAGATAAGTGAATGTCCGCTGGCCGTATTTATTTATAATTTTCGGAACGGACAAACCCTCATTTTTACTAAATCTAGTGCCATGTTCATGATCTACTTTTTCTTTGTAAATTGAGTCCGACAATAGGTTTTGGCATACAATTTTAAACCATAATATTCCTCGCACAGGTAATATGTTAACTGATTCATATAGTAATTTTATGTCCCTTCTTTGTGCATAAACACTTTTGCTTACCAAGAGCTTAGTCAAAGAGTTTTGAATCGTTTGAATATAACCTGTATTTGTCTTGCACGAGTTTCCCCAAGATGTTATTCCGTATCTGATAGTGGATTCCGCTAGTGACAAATAAATTATTTTTAGCGTACTAATGGGCATAAAATATTTTATTTTGTAAATTCGCCCCGCAATAGCTCTTAGGCGTTTGCAGATGTTGCTTATGTGGGTATCCCATTTCATGTGCATATCTACAGTTATCCCCAAATATACATATGTTTGTACAAGTTCAATGGTTCCGCATTTGCAGGACTGTGACGAATTGTGTATGCACTCAAATGTATGCGACTTTATTACAGGTGTGATGGTATATTTGGCATGTGGAGATCGTATATGCATTAATTTAGTTTTTTTTGAATTTATTATAAGACCCGCATCATGTGACCATTTCTGTAAGGATAAGAAATCGTGCTGCATGAGTTTTATTGCAATTTCTAATTCTTCATGCGAAATAACTAGTGCCGTATCATCAGCATAAACGTAATGTTTAACAAATGTGAAGATTTTATTCATGAGTGAAACAAATATTATGTATAATGTTGGACCGAGGATTGACCCTTGCGGGACTCCTGTTGACATAAATTTAGCTTTGCTGTAAGTTTGAAAGAGTTTCACTTTAATTTTTCGATTGTTTAAATAGTTTTTGAGTAGTTCTAGTAATTTTCCCCTGATTCCAATCGCCTCCAATATCTGTAATAGTTTTGTCGGATCAATAGTATCAAACGCTTTAGAGTTGTCTATGAATAAAACCAGAATATGTTTTTTATCATTGAGTTCTTGATTTGTGTAATTCGAAAAGTCCTGCAGTAACATTTCTGTACTTTTCTTTTTTTGAAATCCGTATTGGTTGGGATCAATAATGGAGAAACTTTCTAGGTATTTTATTAAATTTACGGAGATGTATTTTTCTAGAATTTTTTCAATAGCTGGCAGTATACTTATTGGTCTGTAATTTTCTATCTCGGAATGTTTTCCCCCTTTGTATATTGGCCTAATAATACTACATTTGAGCTCATCCGGTATAACTGTCTGAGACAAGATTTTATTAATTAGATGGGTAATTACCGGACATAGAATGGTTAAATGTTTTTTAATATCGAACATTCGAATATTGTCAATCCCCGGTGACTTGGAATTATTCAGTTGACTGATAATCTTTCGTATATCTTCACAAGTAGCTCTGGGCAGGTACATACTATGCGGCAGCTCAACGGGAGCTGTATTAGACGCTTTGTAGTCGCATTTGTGTAACATCGAGCTAATACTGTTTGAAAAGTACTCTGCGAATCTATTTGCAACTATTTCCTCTGTTTGCCCATTATTATTTAGCATATACTTTGAAATAGTTTCATCGCAGTTTGTTTTTGTTTTACGTCCCAATAATTTGTTAATTTGATCCCATGTTTTTTTGGAATTGCTGAAATAGTTTTTAAATGTTTCATTAAAATATGTTGTTTTACTTTTTACGATTAATTTGGAAACAGTATTTCTGAATGATTTGTATTTTTTTTCGAATGTTTTATTGGTGGGTGAATTTTTCCATCTTCTGTATAGGGAGTCTCTTATTTTAATTTTTTCTAAAATGTCATCCGTTATCCACAATTTTGTTGCAAATGGTCTTTTTTTTGGTTTGGACAGAAAGTGATTTTACTTTTTTCATATAGGTCATTAAAAACGTTTTTGAGTTTATTGTATACGTCAGCGCAATCTTGTTCCGCAAGCAGGGCATTCCAATTATAACTACGTATGTATTTATCAATTCGTTTTTGAGATAATATTGAAATATTTTCCCCGCAAAGTTTGATTTTTGTAATCGCACTACTGTATGTGATGTTATCTGTATGATCAGCTATAGTAAAATCACAAATACAAGATGAAAGAGCGTCAGCTTGTTGCTGCCTGCTATTAAATCTAATAAAAATGTGATCTATGCATGTGCGTGTAACATTTCCGGCTACTAATGCTTCCCTTGTCACATCGTTGATACACTTTATTAAATAATGGCTAGATAATATGTTTTCGTATGTCATAATAATCGGGTTTTGAGTGTTTAATAAATCTAAATTAACATCTCCAAAAAATAAAATATTTTCCAGGGGGTTAATAACATTTGATAAGATGGATGAGATTTCATTCAGAAACAGTGGTTTGCTATGATTTGGAGGGCGGTATATCGCTAAAATGTTCATTGATATATTATTGGGTAAAGTAATAATGCCAAATACACTTTCAAAGTGTTTAGTTTCTAATGATTTTTGTAGAAAAATGATATCGTCTCTAACATATAATAATATACCGCCTCCCGTTTTGTTTATTCTACAATAGTTATAAGATTTGAAACCGGGAATTTCGTAGAGACAAGTAAGGTCATTTGGAATTGCTGTTTCACATAACATCAAAATATGTATATGCTTCCAGCAGGTATTAAGATAGATGTTAAGAGTGTCCCAGTATTTGTAAATGGATCTTACGTTTAGTTGCACAATATTTACTTGTTCCTTTTTACAATCCTTATAAAAATTGTGTGTTTTATCCTCAAACCATTTTTGAAGATCACTGGTTTTGAGAAAATCAACCTCATTGTCCTCCTCAAAATAATAATCATTAGACGCCATAATCGATCGTAGCAAGGTCCTTTTTAAGTGCAGCTTTGTAGGCCGGGCAGTTGTCCCTGTCTCCAGTCGAATGTGTAGCGGGCTTTCCAAATCTAGTACATGTAGCGCAGACTGGTTCGGCCGCGGCATTAGGACAGGATTCGGTGGCGTGATTCTCTTTTGCGCAGTGTCCACATCTAAGGGTATCTCTGCAGTACTTGTACGAGTGTCCAATCATTTGGCACTTAGTACATACAGTGAGGCCAATAAAGTCCCTGACGCGGCACACAGTCCAGTTAACGAACACTTTCTCCTGTTCCACCATCAGTTTTCGTAATGTGGCGGGCATCTCATACACGCGATGACAGGTGATTCCGGTGCGAGCGCCGGCCAATCTTCTAAAGAATAATCAATTTTTGTTACTTTTTTACTATTGTAGCATATAATATACTTAATATTATGTTTGATGTAAAAATTAAAAATAAAGTATATCACTTTTAAAAAAATATTTTATTCAATTTTTTTCCGGCCCGCCTAGATAATTTTTTAATTTATCTGGCCCTTTCGTTAAAAAGTTTGCCCATCTCTGGGTTATACCTTTCGGAGTTTAAAAATAATTTTGTATTTTATGTATCTTATAATTTTTTTTAACATTATAGAATACACGCAAGTCGAGGTGGCAGAAGACAACTGTGATTTGTATGAAATACACTTCTATCACGAGGAGTTACAACTTTGTCACGTAATTTTTACAAAAAAAATATAAACACATATTTTTTTAAAACGCACACAGTCGTTACGTCTTTAGTACAGTAGATTTTAAAGTAATTATAAAATAATAATATTGGTAATTCTGTTGAATTTTTCTCCACTAACTGGTGGAGACAACTTTATGTAGGCTAAAAAGAAGAACGACCAGCACACCGTCTATGAACGTTTAGAATCAAATAAATATTCAATATCATTAAAGCGGTAAAATCTACTGAAAGAAAATTACTAGGCGGAGCCGGGTATGAGAACTAGATTATGCATACTCTTGAAAATATGATTCATTCGGCGATTTGTGTGAATTGAAACGTGATTGAAACGAACAAAACTGAAACCATTTTGAAGCATGCCTTTAATTGATCGACGTTCGTGTTTGAAATGGGTGATTCATTATCCCCGCGACGCCTAATTTCCTACAATCATTTGTAACAAAGCTGTACCACTTCAATAATGCGGTAATTCTGCCATTCCGTATTATTATCCAACTACCTCGCCTAGCATTAGGCACACCATCCCCAATCGCATTACTTTCACGGTCATCCATCTTAAAGATTATTCTATCAAATTCGAAATAGTTACTTGAATTGGAAAAATTCGAAGTTCGAAAAAAAGTTGGGTTAAATTGAGAATCGGGCCGCTAACAATAACAGTCCTTATGTAGATGGCGATAAGATTTAAGATCCCGTTTAACACCAGCCGCCTGTTTTAATTTAATAAAAAGTGTGGTTTATTTTACAGCGAAGCTCAGGCACAAATATTTAAATGTTTTTTTCGATTATTTTTTAAAGAATTTAATTTTCCTCTAACGCATTCCCATTCTGCCTTCCCTCTCCCGATTTTTCTCTCCTGCTTCCTCCGTCCCGTGAACCCCTCTCCTGAGTTCCCCTCCCCCCTCCCGCATTTCATACATTCATTCCCGGTACATTCAGTTTTCAAACAAGTCGCGTGCCCCTATTGCAATTTAAAAATTTCATAATGCCAGAGCTCACCAGTATATATGGAAACCTTTGCGGGAATGCTCACAACAACTCACCAAAGTTTCATCTCAATCGGATGAACGGTTATGCATAATTTACGCATAATTTCATGACGCCAGAGCTCACTATTATACATAAAAATCACCGCGGGCATTCACACATCAAATCCCCAAAGTTTCATCGCAATCGGATGAATGGTTAGCAACGCATAATTTTATGACACCAGAGCTCACTATTTTACATAGAAACCATCGCGTGCAGCACATCAAATCCCCAAAGTTTCATCGCAATCGGATGAATGGTTTAGCAACGCATAGACATCCCATATATACATTCCCAAGCAAGCATATTTTGATTTTTTTTATATACGTAGATGTATACATATATTTTTTTATCAACTAGTATTTAAATAAAGAAAAGGAACAAATTTGAAAAGTTTTTTAATCAAAATATTTAAAGCTGGAGAATATTTAAAAAAACCTTACTCCAAAGCTTATTATTGGAAGTCTTAAAAGACTTTTGACTGCCTCAAGGATCGCGGTAATCTCTCCCTCCGAATGTAATACTGCGTCTAGTCCTTTGAGTTAACCTTGACCTCCCCTTCCCCTCTTGATCCAGAACTCCCCCCATGCATGGGGTAGGGGGAAGAATGGAGTGCCGGGTCAATATTAGGCAGGACCACTTGTGCAGTGAAAATAGGACGTGAGTTTCCAGTTATTGACTAGTATACTTCATGTAATTTGTCGCGAGAGAATACGATTTTTTAAATTAAAATGACAATATTTAGGGTGACCGGACAACTCAGAATGAAATCAACTCAGAACCTGATCTGAAAAGTCATTAAAAGTGATGTAAAACATTGGTTAAGTAGGTTACGTTAGGTTAGGTTATGGGCTTTTTTTTTAATTATGTTTTTTCATAGCTTTTAATGAGTTTTCAAAGGGGTGTCGAGTTGAGTTGATTCTGAATTGGCATGAAACGATACTTAGATAGTTATGTTTTATACTCGTGATGAGGAAAGGTTTGAATAATACGTTAAAAATAGAAATAAGGGAGGAGTTCTACAAACCATTATTAGTATGAAAACGGGCGCAAAAGACTTACAAATAAGGGAAAATTTGCCAAAATTGGCAACAAAGCAATCCGAAGTTTTTAAACAGTGCCATATTGTGGCAAAAAGCGGTCCAGTGGTAAAATATAATGCTAACACATATAAAAATATAGGCACGTTACAGAACAACAAAACAATGTTCTTTTAAAAAATATGTTAAACCTGTATTTCGCCAATATAGCATCTTTTTGTTCGAAAACTCTGTTTAGAACAATCTCAAAAGATAATATTTTTATACAAGTGTATTTAAAAGGGAAGGCTGTATACAAAAAAATTTCTGAACATATATAAAATACTTGTATAATTATTTGTTGCTTACAACGAATCTCCGTGGAAACTCTTTAGTCTCCTATTCCCTGAATATTTAACATTTAATATTTATTTTTTTCAAATTTATTTATAGATAGATTAGAAATGAAAGAACAAATTACATATTAGGAGTTTTGCCTGTCCAACTAGGAAAGTTTCCCGTTCCAGGACAGACAAATTGACACGTTCAGTTCATATTATTCCTGAAATGTACATAATTTCATAACAAAAACAAAAACAAAAAAAGTTTCATTTTTCTCTGAAACTAAGTTTTGTAATAAAGAAAATGTGTATAATATATATAAATATAAGTACACATACATTTTTTTGTGACAAAGTAGAAAAGGTAATCTGGTAGCATATATTATAATCGGATTTACCGAATTAACCTGGTAACATATAATATATTAAGATTTACAGAGTATGAGATAAGTAGGTATGTTAGTAGCATTGAGAGATGTAACATGTACCTGATAACAAGATGGAGGAATTACAATAAGATTTACAAAATATAAATAAGAAATTATGTTAGGTTATGTGTTTAGAAGTTTGAACTTTTAATACATAGTACACTTATAGGAGAACCTATATTAAAATTTACAATATTAGATATAATTTATGTATGAAATTATCCATATGATTTTTTTAAGCATTGTAACTATAATGTATAATAAATTATGTCAAACATGATATTATCACTGAATTAAAACATGAATTCAGAACATATTATATTATACGACAATACGATTATACACCGCGCTCATGTCTTGAACTACTCCTGCTAAAATATAAAAACAATAACCATAAATTAATATATTAAGTATGTTTAAAAAAAAAGGGAAACATTAAAATCCCGTAAAAAGCGTTCAATGGCTCGTCGTATGGCATTTTAGCGCGACTGTGATTAAGTCCTATAAGTAAGTCCGAATTTAATACAAGTAACCTAAGCAATATCAATTTCTGTTAGTCTTGGTCGTAAAATAACCATTAAATCCCTTTCGACCAGTAAAAAAGCATTCAGCTTTTTCTGCAAATAAAGCAATAATCGGGGCCAGTTACACGCGCAGCTTAAAATTTAATGGTTCCTTCGATAAAAGCTATCAGATTCTTGTAGTAAAAAAATATTTGAAGACAAAGAATTTACGCAACTAATTTTTTTGTTAACTCCACGCGGGATGCTGTGCAGACGTATTTTAAGAGAGAGGAAAGAGTGAATCAGGGTGTCGAAGTTACAGTTGTTATAGGAATGAGAATATACCCTAATAGAAGCCATAGTAGTAAATACTCTCAGTATCACCACGTGAAGGACAACTTTTAGAAAATTCCAACGAAATGTAAAATAATATTTTGAATCATATATATGTCGTTCACTTCCCGCTATAATAATAAGTGAGTGAAAGCAAGACAAAACACCGTTTCTTAGGAACTCCACTGTCGGAATATCCACCAATGCACACAATCCGAAGATTGTAATGTTTGAGTCAACTCTGTCATAGGTCACCCGGAAAAGTTTGCTAAGTTTGGTGGTTTTAACAGGGTTCATGGGGTGAGGTTTGTTCGGGTCTTGGCAGCGGATGCCTCAGCCCACCGATCTGCGTGGCGGGCCGGATCGGAAGAGACAGTTTGAGAAGCACCTTTTGATCACTCCTGCAGGACTGTCTCGGAACATTACCTTGCGCCGCAGAGGAAAGGATGGATTCTTACGTCCGTCATTCCTGGACACATTGACCTCCAGATTCTTACCCACCAAACGGACCAAAAAGATCCTCCACACAGAGTCCTCAAAGATAACACAGGCCCTGAGGGAATAATTTTCCTCAGGGCCTCCTGTGTGGAGCTAAGGTAAAAAAATCTCTAATAGAGTAGCGTTTTTATTCAAAACTCAACAAATGCTTTACTAAAAAAATTGCTCAATTGAGCGACATAAAATAGATATTGATGCATAAAATAGAAATTTAAATTTTTGTTAAGGTCTGTCTTAAAGTGGAAAGTGGGCGCTGGAGACTTTTTGAGGGGCCATAGAAGGCTAAAAAAAATTAGGTGGCATTAAAGAAATCTGCAGAGGCGAATCTCTGAACTGTACCCTGGGTTATGGTCGGTTGTTCAACGATTTCTGTTAGCATTCCCATCATATTTGTGTGAACGTGGATTAAGTGCTGTAGCAAGGTTGCTAACTAAAAAGAGAAATCGGCTGCAAGTTTCTGAACGCGGCTGTTTTTAAGTGAATTCGACGTGAATTTGATATTAACAAACGAAGTGAATTTGATATTAACAAACTCGCCGAAATGCATCAGATTCATCCTTCACATTAGATAAGTTTGAAATTCAAAGCGTTCTTTTAATGTTAATAAAAATACTTCAAATATGATTAAGTAATTGATTTTTAATTCCTCTCGTTGAAACATTCTTTGATCTCAGAAATAGGATACGGGTCACACCCTATAAATCCTATCCATATACAAATGCATGTTTAAAAATTATATTTGCAATAATAATTATTTTTAAGATGCGTAACTCGTAAGTGCGCCCCACGATTGAATTTGGCAGCCACTTCTGGTCTGGAGCTCCAAAATACTTGAAAAATACCCTCGACTCTGTGCAGAAACGGGCGGTCCGTTTGATAGATTCTCCCACCTTAACGAACGGATTGCAATCTGTAGAGCAAAGGCGTCGGGTGGGAATGATATACCTGTTCTACCGGTATTTCAATGGAAGATGCTCTGAGGAACTAGCGTCTTTGTTCCCTTTGGCACCGGTGCATAGTCGGGAGACACTCCAAACATATGTACACGGTTGACATTTGTCACATGAGAACGGATCGCTTCTTGTGTTCAACGATTTGGAATTTGGCCGACACAGGCCCTGAGGGAAATTATTTATTAAATTAAATTATTTTCCTCAGGGCTTCCTGTGTGGAGTTAATGTAAAAAAAATGTAAAAAGGTCAGTTAAAAAATATGGGGGACACTAGAATTTTTTTTAATCTCAAAAGAGGTGATGGTCGAAATAAGTTTGAGAACCTGTGGCTTAGAACATGGCAGTTGTAAGGCAGTTGTTTAAAATAATATACCCCTTAGTCTCTTACTGGGAAAGGTTTTACCCCCATTGTTAGAATATTAGGTAAGTACTATCTTTATCTGTACAATATACATCAAACACGTAATATATTTAAAATCGTAACGTGGCGCTATCCCCTTTCATAACTTCCATCCGATGACTTGATAGAGTCGCCAAAGTGGCAATGGCAAGTCGTGAACTTTCCCCCCATCGCCCATCGCATCGCATCAACATTCCTCCTGAGCTCATCTTAAATAATGGATTCTGTAAAACCCAGTCAAGCGCGATTTATATCCAGCGGGAGAGATGGGAGACGTTGATAAATTTCATCAGTAGATGAGGTAGAACGAGGAGTCAGCAGCAGAGGCGCAAAGGATTTTGTCTTGAAGGGGGCGAGTTAAAATAATGAAAATAAACTAGCATAATAAGTGCATTATTTTAAATTCATTAAAATCCATTAACATACAGCTTAAGTTTTGATGATTAGATTTGATGATTAGTTACAAATGTCCTTACGTTCCTGTGAACAAGACTAACAAACCAACTAACTAACTAACCATTACGCCGTTTCCCCGCAGAGGGGTAAGCATAGAGGAAGGACTGCAAAACAACTCAATCTTGGCACACACTCCTTGCCTCGTTCACATTCGTACATCGTCTCATACATGCTCTTCTATTATTCTGACTCTTGACATCGCCCGACGCAAGTATCTGATTCACTTGGTCGTGCCATGTCTTTCTCGGGCGTCCCCGACTTCGTCTGCCATTCACATTTGTGTCGTATATTCTCCTTACACTCCTTTCCTCATTCATTCGCTCTACATGCCCAAACCATCTGAGTGTCCCTTTCTTAATCTTATACATCACGCTTACATCAGCCTTGCATTCTTTGCGGATATTCACATTTCTCACACGATCACACGCCTCAGGATATGGTTTTACCTACTACACATACGCCGCAGGGATCTCATTTCTACAGCATTTCAGTCTACTTTCATGTCCTCAATTAATGAAGTTACCTGCATTTATCCTTTTTTCAATATCTTTATCAGTTTTTCCATCCCTCGAAAACATACTTCCCAAATACACAAACTCATCCACCTGCTCCAAGTATTCATCATTCACAACTATGTTGCGCATTTCGTACTCTCTTTCAAATACAATTACCTTAGACTTACTTACATTCATCATTAACTCATTCTTCATACATGCTTCGTTCATCCTAGACACGAGCGACTGCAGATCTTCCATACTGTTAGAATACGTATGCAGATACGTATCTGAATATTTTGGGTTTTTTATTTAATACCGCCAAGAATCCCAACTGCATAATGCAACTAGCATTATTTGAAACATCTTCGGTTTTTTAACGAAAAATCTCTGTGTATCACTTTGTGCAGGTTTTTCAGACAAATTGATTTTCAATGACAAAATGACGTTTTGAAATTCAATTTACTGGTGACAAATATTAGCATGGTGAGAAGAAAATTCTCTCATCCTTGATAAGCGCTGTACATCGCTTTCGATTTCCGATTTTTCCCGCCGTGAGATGCAATCCAATGATCGGTGATACACATAAGCATTGAAAATTTTTTTTCCGTCATTTTTCTGCCCCGAGGTGCAGTTTATACGAGAATACTACGAGAATTACGAGAAAAAAAATTGCTCACGAATTACACAATAACTCCCATAATGCACAGTGCATGAGCCAGCACTTACCAGATAAATTAAAATCCACTACAGAATAAACTTCCAAATGCTTAACTTCTTCTTGGTAAGCCTTCTACATATATTTTAATTTCCGAGGGGGGCTGGGCCTTCTCTTGGGTGAGCCAATGGTGAGCAGAGAGCAGGGATGTCACAAGGAGTTGACACCCAAAGAGGGGAGGCGTATCGCGTTGCTGACATTTATGTATTTCTCAGCCCTGCAACGAACCATTTATTTGATCTTTATACTGTGAAATAATAGCAGATTAAATGTTTATGATTAATTGCATAATTAATCACGTAAGCACATTGTTCGTATTACAATATTATAAGCCTCACTGTCGTAAATTTCATGTCTGTAACAACGGATTTCTAACAAACACATCTAATACATTCAGTAACAAGACAAATCATCAATCATAAAAATATTAATTTCGATTGTTTGTCTGTCTGTAACTCTAGTTCAGTGAAGAACTTGGTTTAGCTTTGAATATGAGCGTCATTAAAAAAAATTAGAACAATTACTTTTTGAAGATTTAAAAATAGCGGTAAAGTACCTACTTACAATAAATTTATTTTTATCAGAAAATAATTTTAATTGCGATTTTCAAATTCAGTCGAGAATTCAAACTATTCCGTGATTTAACACGGGCCTGCACCAGTAATTATACTAATTACCGTAAAAATATTCCGATGATTGCACAAATGTCTTAGAGTACAAAATTAGTATTAATAGTGACTAGTGGTCGCCCAATGGTCGAAATTCGACCATAATTGTAATGTTTTTTTTTTATGTTTGACATTCAGTAAGACCATAGACAAATAATATTAAAGACTAACAATATTAATCTATTCTCAATTTGACCATAGACTTTAACAATAAACAATAGAGTAAAGACGCGAGTGTGTGTGTCAAATACATGGTAGTGTGTGTAATGTTTTTGTTATTGATTTAATCTATTTTTATGCATAATTTTTAAAAAATATTAGCATTCTGCACTCCTCCTCTATATAAACTATAAGTGTGCAAAATTTCATACTCCTCCGTCCGCGCAATTTTCGTAAAAAGGGGTACAAAGTTTTGGCTTCACGTATTAATATAATGATGATGATTACAAAATTGTAGAGAAGGAAGTTGTACAGGTTCCCAAAAATAGGAACCTGTACAACTGTAACAATAGCACTACAAGAATAGATGCATACAATTTTGACAAATACAGAAAAATAGCAAAGACAAAAATTCTCGAACTGTAAGACCTGACTATAAATTTTGTTTTAATTTGCTATCTTGATTTTCTACGCCAACGCAACTGTGTTCAGCAATATCTTTTTATCACAAAATTTTCCATTAATTAAAAGTAACTATCGAAAAATAAGGCAGGACGACATATTGTTTAAGCGCTAAGTTATAAAAATTACAAGAGTGGAAAAAAAAGCGCTAAAGTTGAACTAGTATTTTCATAAGACAAAGCAATGATACAAAATATCACATAAAAATCCCAACAGTTGCCATGACATAAGAGTGCTGATAAATTTTAAAGAATAATTTGTTACAATTTTACGACATTCTAATACGTGATTGAAATCGTTGAATTCAACGCCCCGTCGTAAATTTTCCTTTGACAAGCGGCAATTAATAATTGTGGAACATATCTCGTCGCGGACAGCGCTTTTGTCAAGCCCACTGCCCGCTGTCCAGTGCCCACGCTACCCTCACCGTAAATATATTATACAAAAATCCCCACAAATCACCCCGCGTTGCAGTTACGCCGTGATCGCTACATTTGCCCGTCATAATGTCCCTCTCTACAGTTTCAACGTATTCTCGCTACATTTCGTCACTACATTATGTTGCTGTATTTATTATGTCGCCATATTTTGTCACTATATTCTATCTATAGTATATAGACCGAATAGAACGCATAGTAATGCGGTCTCTATATTTAGTTGCCATATTTTGTTACCTTAATCAGACACTATATTAATAATGCTGTCTCTATAATTTTTCACTGTATTCTGTCTATATATTGTGCTGTCTTTATATTTTGGCACTATATTCTGTGATTCCATGATCAATACAATATATTATGCAAGAGGTTTAGGGAAAATACGGTACACCTACTTCTACAAATTATAACTAAGTGTCTCCGACGAGGTGTGCAGACAGAATGTATCGCTAAATAACAACAATATAAAACATATTTTCATTCAAATGCATTAAGGATAAAACTACTTATTATATGGTGTATATATCACCCTATAAGTAAAAAAGACAGTGTAAATAATTTCGTTTGATATTCATACCAACTTATTATTAAAGGTATTTTTTAAAGTTGATTATGGATTTGATAATGGTAAATAATCCACAGAAAATTATAATTTTATAATAATTGTAATTTCGGTGAGCCAACAACTGCCGGGAAACCATACTCTATACATTATGCTGTCTCTATATTTTGTCACTATATTCTGTCTATATATTACGCCGACTCTATATTTTATCACTATATTCTGTGTATATATTATGCTGACTGTATATTTTGTCACTATATTCTGTCTATATATTATGCTGTCTCTATATTTTGTCACTACATTCTGTCTATATATTATGCTGACTCTATATTATGTCACTATGTTCTGTCAATATATTATGCTCACTCTATATTATGTCACTATGTTCTGTCAATATATTAAGCTTACTCTCTATTTTGTCACTATATTCTGTCTAAATATTATGCTCTCTCTATATTTTGTCACTACATTCTGTCTATATATTATGCTGACTCTATATTTTGTCACAATATTCTGTCTAAATATTACGCTCTCTATATTTTGTCACTACATTCTGTCTATATATTATGCTGACTCTATATTTTGTCACAATATTCTGTCTAAATATTATGCTCTCTCTATATTTTGTCACTACATTCTGTCTATACATTATGCTGACTCTATATTTTGTCACAATATTCTGTCTAAATATTATGCTCTCTCTATATTTTGTCACTACATTCTGTCTATATATTATGCTGACTCTATATTTTGTCACTATATTCTGTCTAAATATTATGCTCTCTATATATTTTGTCACTACATACTGTCTATATATTATGCTGACTCTATATTTTGTCACAATATTCTTTCTATACATTATGCTGACTCTAAATTTTGTCACTACATTCTGTCTATATATTATGCTGACTCAACATTTTGTCACTATATTCTGTGTATATATTATGCTGTCTCTAAATATTATTATGTGGACGTAATTTTTTGTCGCCATATTTTGAGCCATATTTTTTTAAACGATCTTATGCTGAGTATACCTTTGCGATCCGAGATGCAAGTCGAACCACGAATTATGGGAAAGCAACGAAGCAATCGCAAAAAAATATAATAACATCACTGTCAATCTGGTCGCTGAACTAAATGTTACAGGTCAAGTACTTAAACCGTCAGCACATTTTGAGCATAACTTAAGACATTTATTTAACGAAGAAACCTTCTAACTGAAGATACAAAATTTCCGGTCAACTCACATTTCGTCTCACGTCACGAATAAAGGAATATAATAAAATTCTAAATGTCAATTAACACGTGTTATTTTAAAAGATTTTCACTTAATCCAATTCCACACAGCATCCCCAAAGATGACATGGATCTTAAGTGAAATAATTTTCCTCAATTGATTCGAATTTTTTACACATTTACCGTGAGTTTTCAGATAAACAACGCTGCATTTTTCTCTGCTGAAGACTTAAGAGGACCGGCCGCTCGGACTTTTTCACACAAAACCTAAATTTGGATTTGAGGTCAAAATAGAAAATACCAAATCAAACCAAATAATATTTTTGTTTAATCAAAAGGTATAGCAAATATCTAGAACTTTTTGTTTGTTTGTATTTTAATTTAGAAAATATAGGTAATTAAGGAATTTGATTTTTCATGATTTTAGGGGCAACTTTGGCTAATATTTGTGAGTTAATGACGGAAAATAATTTTTTTTCTTCCCTACAGTGTAAAAAAGTTAAAAAATGAAAAATTAAATTAAATTCAAGCCAATCAAATAGATTAAAAAAAACTTTTTGATTGGGTTAAATTTAAAATACAAATGACCATTTTACGTTAGCACCCAAATTTGTCTTACATAAATTATTATTTCTAATTACGTTTATGCTGATGATACGGCACTAGTTATTTCGCATGAAGAATTAGAAATTGCAATAAAACTGTGCAGCACGATTTCTTATCCTTACAGAAATGGTCACATGATGCGGGTCTTATAATAAATTAAAAAAAAACTAAATTAATGCATATACGATCTCCACATGCCAAATATACCATCACACCTGTAATAAAGTCGCATATATTTGAGTGCATACACAATTCGTCACAGTCCTGCAAATGCGGAACCATTGAACTTGTACAAACATATGTATATTTGGGGATAACTGTAGATATGCACATGAAATGGGATACCCACATAAGCAACATCTGCAAACGCCTAAGAGCTATTGCGGGGCGAATTTACAAAATAAAATATTTTATGTCCATTAGTACGCTAAAAATAATTTATTTGTCACTAGCGGAATCCACTATCAGATACGGAATAACATCTTGGGGAAACTCGTGCAAGACAAATATAGGTTATATTCAAACGATTCAAAACTCTTTGACTAAGCTCTTGGTAAGCAAAAGTGTTTATGCACAAAGAAGGGACATAAAATTACTATATGAATCAGTTAACATATTACCTGTGCGAGGAATATTATGGTTTAAAATTGTATGCCAAAACCTATTGTCGGAATCAATTTACAAAGAAAAAGTAGATCATGAACATGGCACTAGATTTAGTAAAAATGAGGGTTTGTCCGTTCCGAAAATTATAAATAAATACGGCCAACGGACATTCACTTATCTTGTCCCCACCATATTTAATAAGATGCCGATGAATTTCAAAATCGAATCCAATTGCCCCACTGATCTCAAAAGAAAAATAAAAAAATGGCTAATGGGTCAAAACTTTTTGTACTGATATTGTTTGTAATCTTATGTATAAATACTATCTATAATTAATTTAATCTATCAGTAATTTACCTGTGTTATATCTGTCTGTCTGTATATTTTATGCTTTTGTATTGTAGGTACTTAAAAGTTATTCTTCTGGAACTATTTTGCTATTGTGTTTTCTTATAATATTTTATGTTTTAGTGTTTTATTAATATTGTCAAATTGACCTGCTGACAAACTGCCTTGGCAGTTTAGCGGGTGATTAAAATGAAGAATAAAAAAAAAAAAAAAAAAATCCAAAACGCTTATATTAAGATGTTTTTAAAAACGTTGTATTTCATTATATTTACGTAATATGTGTAAGTTGGGCAAGATAATTTAGTAATTACTCTTAACCAAAGCCTCTGCCATAGGCACCCAAAGTCATTGGCTACGTTTTGTGTCTTAGCAGGGATTCCCGGGTTCATGGGTAGAGGCTTGACTAGGTCTTGGCGGAGAATGCGTTTGCCCATCTATTTTGTGGCGGACCGGATTTGGAAAGACTAATTGAGGGAAGCCTTTTTAGTTCCCTAACAGGACTCTCTTGTCCCATCGCCTTGAGCTGCAGTGGGAGGATGACTTCCGTCAGTCCTGGTCACACTGACCCCCAGGTTCCCACCCTCTTCTCATACCTTTTTTATTCCCAGATCTTTGTCTCCTTCCTTTAAAAAAAAACCCATTCACACAGCTTCCCCAAAGGTGACATAGACCCTGGGAAAAATATTTCCTCAGGGGCTCCTGCGTGGAAGAAGCCTCTAAAATCGTGAAAAATCGAATTTTTTAACGGTCTATATTTCATAATTTAAACCACACACAAATAAAAGAGTACATATCCGTGCTTAGATTTTGCTACACCATAATATGAAAAAAAATTCTGTTGGGTTAGGTTTGGTTGGGTTAGGTTTGGTTGGGTTAGGTTTGGTTGGGTTAGGTTTGGTTGGGTTAGGTTTGGTTGGGTTAGGTTTGGTTGGGTTAGGTTTGGTTGGGTTAGGTTTGGTTGGGTTAGATGTTTTGGCCTCAAATCCAAATTTATGATTTGAATGAAAATGACACTGCCCTCTTAAGTTTTGAAAATGGGAATATAAAAGAATTTACGAAGCATGGCAAGGCAAGCAAGGTAAAATCATGACCCGGCAGCGGTGGACTAAACCCTGGAAGTAACGGGATTCCCCGACTCAATGGAGTAATTAATGGCCGATAATGGAAGCCCCGCAGTGCATTTCAGATTCACCTATTAAATTATTTCATGCTGGAAAAGTGACACTATTCTCTGCCACAGGAAGGTGGGAATTTAACAGGGCTTTAAGGCCCCGTAACCGCTCTCGAAAAGAAGAAGATGGAGAGATATGTAATTACGAATGTTGGAGAGAGCGCGCTAATATTTAAATCGATAAAATTGAAGCGAAAATTACGAAAAAGCTTAATAAAACATGACTGGTTTAAAATAGAGCAAAAATCTCGTGGAACGTATCTTAAGTATCATTTAAAGAAACGTTGTGAAATTTTTCACAAATATAACTTGTAAAATAATAGAAATAGACTTGTTTTAAATAATTTTCGGAGCATACTTTGCGATTTTTTTCTATCGAGGGAATTTCATATAATTTGCGTTTCGGCGTGGAACGTATCTATATATTATCTTCAAAAATAACATATATATTTTTAAGAGCTTAAAAACTTCAAATGTTTAAGGGAGATATGTAAGAAATCGGTCGAAATTCGAATAGCGGCGGCTTAACAAGGGATCAATTGTAATGAAAAAACGTATTAAAAATAATACAAAATCTCCAGTATTGCGGTATATAATATTAGAACTATTAAAATAAAATGAATGTTTAAAAAATTGGATTTCAATTTAACAGTACATTTAATGACGATAAACGAAATAAACCTATGGTGTTACTAATACATATTTATTGTTATTTTTCAAAAAAACAAGCATAGGCAATTTTTTGTGTATTTGAGCACACCGAGCATGATTCGAAACTGTTTGTACAAAGTTATGGATATGATATTAGTTCACATATGATATAATATGGATATGATATTAGTTCATATAGATATAGTTCCCGGCGTGCGTTGCATTGCCATTTAATAAATAAATTGTTTCTCCCTGCGTGACTTTTCCCTTTCGTCCCGTTCCCCTTCCACCTCCCCTTGCGCCTCCCCTTCTACTCCCTTGTCTCTTCCCCTCCACCTTCCCCGCCTTCCCTTTCCCCTCTCCCGCTTCCCCTCTCCCACGTTCCATATATTCAGTCCCGGAACATTCAGTTTTCGAACAGCTCGCGTGGCACCTATTGCAATTTTTTATACAAATTTTCATTAATCATAATATATTACAAACATTCATTTGATATATTACAAGAACAATCAATCGAATTTGGTACCTAACAAAGGTACTTTTTTAAAAATCCTACAATTCTTGAATAGATTCAAAGTACTCGATTTTGATTAGTATCAAAGATGAGTACTTCAAGTAAACTCATTAATTTAAAGAGTTTATTTGAAAATTTAATTTTGATTGAACAATCGATGGTTCTCAAATATTTTTTGACAGCTTCGTAAGAGTTTTTGTAATGATTAAAAGCTTTTCAGATGTATTATCATGTGGTTGTAATAATCCATAAACCTTCCGGAGGGTGGAAAGAAGGTATTTTGAACGAAGAAGGTATTTTGATTTTTTTATGTATTCTTAATAAATATTTGGGGTGGTAATGGCTGGTAAAAATATAATTGGTTTTTTTATTGCACCTGAAAAAACACCTACAATTCATGCTTCTAGACTAGAACCCCCTTAAAGTCCCACAAGGTCCAATTCCTAGATGCGACCGTACCTTTTTCTGATTAGAATTTAGAGAGTCCCTAATATTGTCTTCAATCAATAAATATATTCAAAACATAAAAAAAGATTGGTTAAAAAAAACTTAAGTTAAAAAGAATAACCATTATTCGTCAATCGCTTGCGTTTTAATAAATTTCAACATATTTCGTGAAATTCGCGTGCAGTTAATTTACGCTTATAAAATTTGCAAAGTGATTGACATGAAAAATGGCATAAAAGTTTCCAGTTACGTGTAATAATAAACCTAATGGCAAAATGCACATTCCGTATTACAAGCTCGTGCGCAGCGAACAGTGAGAGGTGATGCCTTCATTTGCCCGGGGTAATAATTTGCAGTGACTTAATAACATTTTCAGTTGGTGACAGCACGTCAACAGCTCGGGATAAGCTTCACCTCCATTTGGTGCAGTGGCTCTAAAACTCTGACTGCAAATCGTATTAACTACAAATTATTTTAATTGGAATAAGCATTACTCTACCGACAAAACAACACAGTAAAAGTCAATTAAAAAAAGAAAAATATGAACCATTGTTGTAAGGGATTTCTATTGAAAGTACGCAAAAGAAGAAAACTGATTGCCTAAATTTAAAAAAAAAATATTTACATGCTTATGTATTTTTACTTTTTAATTTTTTTTATTCGTTATTATTCAGCCTTGCTTATAAAAAAAACACTTCACCCCACCGTTAAACGGTGTTTTAGTTACACATTGAATAAAGACTGTAAATTTTCCATTTCAAATCATTACTAATAAAAATTTATTTGCTGGATAGAACTGGCAACATCGCGTTTTGGTAGATTGGCGCATGCGCGGATGCGCCATGAGCGTCAGTTTCCCGGAAAAATAAGGGTTTGATTTTTGATATTTGACGTGCGATTAATACCGTATTTTAATTTTTATTATTGTTATAGCTGTTTTGGGTTCAAGGCTTCAATCAAACAGTTGTATGGTACATTTAGAAGACTTATATTTATATGATTTTATTTACTCCTTTTCTATTTTTATTTGTATGCCGTTAGTGATTTATTAATATTTTTGGTAAAAACCGATTTACTAGTGGGAGGCACTTACAGTTAAAATTTTACTGTAAACATCCCTTAAATTTTACTTTATCTACCGCAGTTTAAATGACTAAATATGAGCTACGACCAAATTGCACGGACTATGAAAGTGGCAGAGACAATGAGTGTGGGTAGAAACATTGGTAGGGCCCCGCTGTCCGTAGATGCGATTTGAACCATATGGATGAACAATGTAGGCGACTCTATTGTGCACGCGGTTTTATATTAATATGGGTTCATGGCCCGTATTCATTGTTTTTAATATTTATGGGAGGAACACCGAAGAAACGGGGATGAGACAATCATACAAGAATTCAAATTAATGCCGAACCATGCTGGGCAGGGTGTTGCGTTTTGTGAAAATTGCAAAAATGATATTTTAACCGGTCAGTGACTGGTTGGCATCGCGTCTGGGTCTCACCCAGGCGTCGTGAGGGCTCGGCTGGCCAAGTCCTCCATCACACACAAGAAACATTTTCCTCTCACTGTAGTAGTAGTAGGAGATTTTCAAATTATTGTAAGGTTATTAGCAAAACGAATGTGTTGTCTTTCTTTAAAAAAAAAATTGTCTATTGCCGAACCTTGGCCGTCAATAGTCTTGCAGCGCAAGGAGTTGGCCGACAATATTGCCATAATCCGTAAAGATAAAAACAATCTCCTGCAATATCTCCTAAAACTTGTATAAACCTGAACAAAATCGTTATCTTAGTCATTAGTATTAATCTAGCAAGCTATTAAGTCTAGCTACATGTAAACAGATCTAGCTTTGATTTAAACCTAATAAGCTATTTAGGAAGCCAGTTAGTAGGCTAGCATCTCAAGCCAGGATAGTTTAATAGAGTGGGTTTCTATTATTTGAGCTCGTACTACTCCCACCACCAAAGTTACTATAATGGCTTCATGTTTAGCTTCGTGAAGCGGGTGAAGCCAGTAAATAGTGTACATTGTTAACTTAGTCACTATACTTAAAATATCCCAGCATCGTCTCTAGCTTGTGCCAATCCAGGAGATATGATGACGCCACAGTAGCTTGCTAACCTAGCTTGAAATAGTAGCCTCGTGTGGCTTAAGGGGGGGGGGGGGGGGGGGATAAGGTTTTAAAGGCTTTTTTTTGTTTTCATGTTTTTTTTGGAGATATGAATAATGTTGGATTATATATTTTATATACACGTAATAGTATGCTGAAATATCTTTAATTTTTTTTTAAAATTAAAAATATCAATAATTAAGTCCGTGAGAGCGAATCTCCTGAGGCACCCCGAAAATGCGGTGAACATTATAACTCATTAACAAATCATTTTAAACAAAAAAAATAAAAATTTTTAAAAAGGTGATGTGTTTTGTTAGGTAGTGGCAAAGCTTTTTTAAAATTTTTTTTTTGCAGCATGTTGAAGTCAAAAATGTGATTTTTGCTAAAATTTTCGGTGAATATGTTATTATAAAATGGAAAAAAAAATAGTTAAAAAAAACTCTTCGTCACTACCTGTTGATTTATGTGTAAAAATTGTGTACTTAATTTCAAAAGGATCGGTTGAGCAAATTTTGAGTTATGATGTTCAAGAACTTTTTAAAAAAATTTGCGAGAAAATCGATTCAAAGTTTTTTTATACTCGAAATATACTTGAATTGAGCAAGAGGACCGGTCGCTTGAAACGCTGTATCTTTGTTAGTTTTACTCCGATTAACTTGAAATTTTGACACAATACTCTCGACATGTTGTACATTTAGAAAAAAAATAATGTTAAAAATAGCTTTTAAAACCTTTTAAAACCCTTAACAGAGATTTGGCTCGGCAATGTTGTCGTAATATCAATAGCCGAGACAACTCATCATCAAAACAATGCAACACATCCATACGAATAGGCAATATTCGACAATCTTGCCCAATCTTGACCAAATATACGAACATTTTATGGAAATACCTTGCCGGCAAGAAATTGTCAAAAAGGTGCTCTTAACCAGAGCCTTTAGGAAAGTAATCATTAAAACTTTAACAATCTCTGTTGCAGTTAGAACATTTCATCTCTCAGGCTTAATTCAACTGTTGATGGCTGCCCTGCAGTACTGTAGTTATAACATATGATATTACAGTAATACGGTTCCATTAACTCCCGCGGGAACACTGAATCAACTTCAACCCAACTCGCGCCGACAGAGGAAATGCTGACATATTGTATCGGTTTATCTTGTTCGTGTCGTTGTTGCTGGTTTGGAGTTACTACAATTTACTAGTGATGATAGTAAATGAGGAAATGTGTTAGAAAACATTACAGTTTGCGGTGCTCTCAACAGTGAAACTGTATATGAGTTTATTTCTTATCATTAGTGTCATACAGTATGGCGTAGTGTTTGTACAAAATATTAATTAGATGTGATGTCACAACTAAGCATTATTATCTTATTTAAATAATTATTAAAACAAGTGAAAAATGTGTTTAACTCCTAGCAGTTTTTGCACAATGAAATAATGTTTGTTTTAACCACGGCTGTGTAAAAATTTACGCGAAAAATAGTATTTTACAATGCACAATAAATTCATACCCGAACTTGAAAAACTACTCATTCAGAATTTTTACCGACGAAAACTATACTTTCTTGAACAATAAGTTTCAAAGCTTACAAAAAAAGTTATTTCTTATCGCTGCACATCGGTCGAGTTGAAAAGTAATTTTATGAATTTCGTCGAAGGAAAAAAGGTTTTTTTACAAGGATTTTTACTATCGATTTTTATAAAAGATGATTATTACCATCATTACCAAATTATAAAAAAAAACATCTCTGGTTCTGTTGTTAAACATATTATAGGTAAAAAAAAACAGTGTTTCTCTAAATACTACTTAACCACTGGAGTGCTTTTTGCCACAATTTGGCACTATTTAAAATACCTCGGATTGCTTTGCTGCCAATTTTGGCAAATTTTTCCTTATTTGTACGTAACTAAGTAGAAGTATACAATTTTGTAATATTTTTTTTATAAATTCTACGAATATGTGATGATCGTCAAAAGATAGGTGAATTCATTGCCCATATAGAACTATAATCAGTTTATATGTCTCCATATTAAAATTCGGAGGTATGGTATTTTTTAATGTGGGCGGAAAATATTCAAAATGTTAACAAAAAATTTCGAGCAATCGGAGAAAAAAGTTTTGAATTGCGCTGTCGCTCCAGTGGTTAAGACGATCCCCAGTCATGGACTCATTCGGAATTCGGCGGAGTAAGCGACTTTAGGACGTTCACCAAAAAAATAACCAATAGCAAACAAATTAATAGCAAACGGTGTTAACTTATTTCACAAGTATATTTTTATAGAACGAAGCGACGCGAAGAGCAAGGCACGTCTATTTGGCCCGAAATCTGGGCGGTCACTAAGTGCGACAATACGATGCGCTTTCGGTCCTTCTGCGGATCGCAGAAAGGTAAAATTCGCATTTGGGTAACGCCTCTTTAAATTTACTGAAAAAGGACATCGCCAAAATTCATGTTTTTTTGTGAAGTTCAGATACATATATTAAAATGTTTTAGATTATTTTGTAAGAAAGATAATTTGCTACATTATACAATAAAACCATATCCGAAAAAGGGTTTTTAAATTAGAGATTTCACACTTCAAAGCATTTTTTTATAGGCCGGATATTTTGTTTTTTTCTTGCCTTGTTAAAAGACTTACTTCGATGTTTTTAAAGGCTAAGATGTGTAAGACTGGCAGTATTTAATTTAAGCATCTATAATATTTCTAAGCGATCAAATTTTCAAACCCAAAACGCGTGATTTTTTAAAGAGATATTTGGTCGAGACGTTTTTGCTCTTTTTCAAATAAGTCGTGTTTTATTTTGACAAATTGTTTAAAAATATTAGCTTGCTCTCTCTAACATTCGTGTTTACATATCTTCATTTCAAACCATCTTTAGTAATCTTCTTTTTGAATGCTTACTACGGAGCCTTAACTTTGGACATGGGGACTTTTGAATATCACGCTGTTGGCATGTAGCTGATAACATGACAAATAAAACTTTAACATGATAGATAAATAGTATCCCTTTATACTAGATTTTTCTATCACAAACTACTAATCTGTTTGACGATGGTAATAATTTAAAACGCTGTCTTACTAATTTCAATAACTTAACTAAAACAAAGGATTTCACCACCGTGATTGTAGTTACATACTGCATACAGTCTCCCCACTCTCCCCACTATGCAATGCATTAAATTTGAAACTTTCGGCGGGAAGCAAAAGGCGTAAACACGAGGAGAGTGGGAAACCGGGGCATGTGGGAACGGTAGGTAAATTGGAAAGTTCTTAACAATAGCAGCGAAGTTGGGACAATTTATCGCAAAGGATTTGTGTTCATATTCTGAAAATGAATTCAAAGCAGGTGTGCTGCGAATAAAGCAAGTTAATGTAATGCAGAACTTTTCGTTCACGTCATTGAATATTTGCGTCATTTTACGTCATCCGAGACATTGAATTTCCCAGTTTACGACTCTCTAAAACTTTATAATGAAGAAGTCTTTCATTTTCATATTCAAATGAAACGAGGAGCCGAATAATCTCCATTCAAAGTCAAGGTGGTTTTCAAGATAAAATTGTTTTTTTTTTTTATAAAAGTTAGGAAAAGTTGCCCGATAAGCTGCTGAAAGTAGCTAGCTTTTCCGTGAAAACATTGCCGTTGATTAAGTGTGGTCGTATAAGAATCTTTTGTAAGCTTTTCGTGATAATCAAGAAATACTCATCATTTTTTATAACCCATTAAAAACAGATGGTGATAATATGAATATGTTTTATTTACTTAAAACCTACATACGGATGCTAATTTGTTCGCTTTTGGGAAAAAGCTCACATAGGTCTTATAGAAATCATTGTATCTTTCTTACTGTAGTAGTGAGAAAAATGATCTAAACAGTGTTAGAAAAAAAAATACCACTCTTTATATTCAAATCTAAAATTGACTACAGAAAAATTAAAATGTGCACCTCTACGAAACCAAAGTTTCCGACCGCAATTCGAAATTTTTTTTTGAAACTTGGTGAATTTTTTATTAATAATTTTTTTATGAAGCGACAAAAAATGAGTTGACAATAACGATTGTAATACGTACGTGTTTTTCCTTTATTCGTTTTCTTATCAGTAATTTTAATTAGAAAAACTGTAGAGTGAGCTTTTTTTCAAACGTTTCATGTTTGCTTTAAAAATTTTAATATTTCAAGAACTATACTTTTATTTCTAATAATAACATATGAAAATAAAATTTTATCTCACTTAAAAAAAAGTTTTTGAATACATTCAGATAAATTTCATTTATTTGGATTTTACTGCAAAGCGGAAATTTTCTGACCCCCTGACAGGATATGCCCGAGTAGTTAACGTTAAGAACAGACAGTTATTACAAATTTTTAACCTGACAATAATTGAAAAATTCTTTTTTAATTTATGTTATTTCACAATCAATTTATTAAAAATAATATGTGATATATTTGCGGCACGATCCGGAGTGGAAGATACTCAGTATCGCTCTGGTGAAAGACCACAATTCAGAATTGAAACGTCGCTTGAAATGGCTTTTACTGTGTTTGGCGGTCAGATCTGAATAATTCACACACCTTCCCCCTTCCCATCTCCACCCGCTCTCCAACCCTTTCAGTCGCACTACGTACATAAACATACATTGGGAATTCCATAGTCTCACTGGCACCCGATGATTGGGAGCTGTTGAGACTCTTTTGCGCTTTCATATACAAAAAAAAAAATACTAAAACTTCACTCATCCACTAACCGGTCATACACATAAATTATATAACCTGTTTTTAAGGCTATGCTCATAATTAAAGCCTTTTCACTATGCGTAGCTTCTAAAATGAAAGAAGTTACCCGCTGTGGGAATCGAACTCCGTTCAACTTCTTGGCCAAGTGTCCAACTTCTTGGTCAAGTGTCCAACTTTTTGGCCAAGTGTTCAACTTCTTGGTCAAGTGTCCAACTTCTTGGCCAAGTGTCCAGCTTGTTGGCCAAGCTATTAACCTCAAACTAAACATATCAAAGCCATACATTTTATGGTAATAATAATCTCTATCCCATTGTGACTACCGAAATTTTCATAAGATTTCCTTCAAACTTCGGATTTTGGAATGCGCATAAAATTTAATTTCTGTGTGTGTTTCCTTTTTTGAACTTAAGTATAAAATTCAAAATTGGAACTGATTGTTCTGACAAGCAATAAAATAGGTACAAACCTATGATCACAATGGAATAGTTGAAATAGGTATTTCTTTTGTTTAAAATTTTAACAAATTTCGTGATTTTTAAAGATTTTTCCGATCATCTCTCTAATTTTTGTTATTTATTTTTGGGGTGTTGTGCCATGTTGAGCTACCTCCTTTTTTAGCCAATGTTTCAGACAGCGTTACAGTTCCATCAAAAAAGGATCACACATCTGCCCTAAAAAGGGGGTACCGCAAACAAAAAAATGGCAATATTTGTTCATGAAACGCGATGATCCTTCAGAAAAATATTTTCAGCTACGTAAATCCTACAATTACAATATCCCAACAATTTTTCACGGGTCTGCGCCATTACGTTAATAAACTTGTTTGAAGGAACTGCTGAGAATTTGAATAGAAACGGTTAATAAAGTTTTAGCTCTTTCTTCGGATTTCCTGAAACTGAAGACATTAAAGTAGTTTTCAGTCCCAACTATTAAGGATGCAAACATCCCCGGGCCGGAATACCGTAAAGTCCCCAGACTTCACTGAAATAACGAAAGAACGGAAAGAACTCCACATCCATAAAAAGCCGGTTGGTTCAACTAAACTAGCTGATAGAGCGGAAAGTCCAGTTTTCAGCGGAATCAAATTGAATGCCAAAGAGGATTTGACCTCTTAAGTCAAAGAGCATTGGAAAACTTACTAAGAAAAACACACAAATATACACGGTGTCCGGAAACTCGGCGTATAAGCAGAAACTAGTGAATCTACGTCACATTTCGAGTCGATTTTGAAGTTTGACTTTTTTGATTTGAGCTTTCGTTCTCGAATAAATTGAGACCGAAGTTGTAATTTTTTTAATCGAATTTTAAATAAATCGGTCGCTAGGGGTTAATATCAGCTATATAGTGTTTTTAAATCCAGCTCCAAAACTTTTTTTAACATTTAGTTTACGAAAAAAAATCGAAAGCTCAGATCGAAAAAAACTTGTATTGGGTTCTCTATGTGAGGAAGATTCAATCAAATTGTAACCTAAAATTATTGGATAATTCGGAAGGACATCAAAAGGGAAGTGGGAGGTAGGAAAGTTCCTGGCTGATCATTTTTACTCACTCATTTTTATTCCCCGGCGTTGCCCGGTCTTTACGTACAGTTTTTCGAAATCAGATATACAATATACTCAGTAACCTTCCTCTTCTATAGAAGTTCAAGTGTGCAAAATTTCATCAATCTCGGAATACAACTTGTGTTCACACAATCAGTTCTCCAACTCGTCTTGGAAATGAAATTACTTCTTTGGGAAAACATAGAGTTCTTTATGTTAATCTGGATTCATTAGTACTTCGCGTATTATACGTTGTGACTGCGAGTAGTCAACTTAACTAGGAGCTAGCTGAAATAGTGTTTTGCGTGAGGTCCTGCATCTCGGCCCTCGGCCCTCTGGAGCACTAACACATAACTAATCCAACCGCCATCTTGCGGACTTTTGTGAAAGCTCTTAGCACTGCCTTCTATGTGCGAATCGAACTAACTTGTATATCTTAACTACATGAAATCAAATCCACGCCGCTCGCCGCCCGCCACTAAAAATTATTATTTTTATAAATAAACAGCAGATAAATAGATGGCGTGACGGCATGATTATTGAAACATTTTGTATTAAAGCATTTAATTTCGAAAAAAATTGGTGCAATTTATGAATATTCATTTTTTTTTCTTTAGATCAAATTGTGTAACCTTTGAATAATGCAATTTTATGTAATATAATTGTGAAAGTATTATAATTATATAACACATTTGTAATGTCGATATGTTGGACCTCAGACCAGGCTGGACCAGTCTGAAGATGGCCTTAATAGGCTGAAACCGGTAACGGTCAAAATAAGAGGAAAAAAGTTATTTTTTCAATACATTATTACTACAATGGAATTCCATCACGAATTGTCGGTATCGAAAATAGAAATATTAAAATTTCCTTTTACCACTGTGAATTATTGTCCATAATCCCTGGCGATCTGTGGAGAGGGGGATATTCATCCCAACCGGGGAACATATTTACGATCGGGTATAGAAGACAGAGATAAACCAAGTACCTACGTACCAAATTCGGGAGAATTTTGAATACCTACTACGTAAAATTTTATGTTTGATTCTACTGCGTTCTGCGTAGTCCTCTGGACCTTCGAGTTAAATGGCGCATTTTTACCAAAGAAAAGTTGTCGAAGAAATAATAATAATGTAATAACACATATAATTATTAGCCTTTATCTTAATTTTTAATTGGGTAGTATTTCTGTAACATAAAATTTTTTAATATTTAAAAATCAATATTTGTTTGCTTATTCGTATTTTATGCGTTAACATTCCGTTCATCAATAGTACACAACTGCTAGCCCTGTACAAATCGCAAGTGCGCCCCACGGTTGAATTTGGCAGCCACCTCTGGTCTGGAGCCCCAAAATACCTGAAAAAAAACCCTTGACTCTGTGCAGAAACGGGCGGTCCGTTTGAAAGATTCTCCTAATTTAACAAACGGATTGCAATCTTTAGAGCACAGGCGCCACGTGGGAATGCTGTCCTTGTTCTACCAGTATTACAATGGAAGATGCTCCGATGAACTAGCGTCATTGATCCCCTCGGCACCGGTGCATAGTCGGGAAACACGCCAAACGCGCGCTCAACATTTGTACACGGTTGACATTAGTCACATGAGAACGGGTCGTTTCTACGACTCGTTCTTGAGTTCAACAGCTCGGCTGTGGAACGATTTGCCGGCCTCTGTGTTTCCTCCCTCCTACAATATGGGTCTCTTCAAGACCCATGTTCACTCCTTCCTCTCCTCAAAAACACCCTCCACACAGCATCCTCAAAGATGACATAGGCCCTGAGAGAAATTATTTTTTCCTCAGGGCCTCCTGTGTGGAGCTAATGTAAAAAAAAAAATCCGATTGCAATGAAAATTTGGTGATTTGTTGTGCGCAAGCCCTCGAAGGTTTCAATATATATAATGATAAGCTCTGGCGTTATGAAATTTGTATACATGAAAATGTGTGTATTTCATATATTTTAGCGGGAGGGGAGAAGGCAGGAGGGGGAGGGTAACGGGACGGGTGTCAAGGGAGAGGGAAGGCGGGGAAGGTGAAGGGGGAACGCGAGAAGAGAACGGGACGGGGAGGGGAACAGGGAAGGCATGGAAAAGGAAATGAAGCGAGAAATTCAATTATTTGTTTGAGTGGCACTGCAACGCTTGCCGAGTACCAGCTAGTTTTACATAAAATAACAGATTTGTTTTTACATTTTATTTAGTTCAATATTATATTTTTCCCTAATGTGAGCTGATGCTCGTGCTTAGGAAAGGGGTGCGCGTAAATAATAAAAAAATAAATATATATATACATTTATTTAATACACATTTGAGTATAGAATCGAATGCCAGAGTTGTGACTCGACGCCGAGTCTCTGACGTTTGACAAACCAATTCGTCATAATTTACTTTTATGACTCGTGTATATTTCGTGACGAAAAATATCCTATGTAAAATAGATAAATCAATAGAATTAGCATGTGGCATGTCGCGGCATCATACAGTTCTTATTATTTGTATGATTTATTATTCCGGTAAAGAAAAACTGTAATCAATAAGAAAAATGCTCGCTTTTCCAAGAAAGCAATGTAGAAACCTTCATATCTTACTGGAATAGTTGAGTCACTGTGATAGTTTCAGAATTACATTTATACCATGGATTTAAATCTAGATTTCTTGTTGTATAAATCGGATGCAATAATTTATAAGTGTTCTCGTTTTTCTAGTTCATTTATTTGGGAGGCGGGTATGGGAATCACTGCCCCAGGAACCATTTATTGGATAATCAAACACCCCTGCCATGGGTCGCTCCAAGTGGTTCGCTACATTTGGTGACATAGCAGGGGGTGAGGACTCGCGGCGGATATGTCTACTACGTGGCGGACCGGATAAGGAGAGACTGATTGAGGAAGACTTTTGACCTCTCCAGCCTGAATCCAGGGATGGATTCCTAGGTTCGTAATTCTTGAATTCATTGACCCCCAGATTCCTACCGACCCCTCATACCTTGTTCCTTCCTAGAATTTCCTCTCTTACCTTTCCCTAAATAGACTTTGTTCTTTCAATACCTCTATTATTTTATGTTATTTTTATTGTTTTATCAAATTATTAACCTCAATACAGACTTGTCCTAGTGAGGTTAAAAATTAAATTGTAAACGTGTGAAAAGAAACAAAAAATAAATAAATAATATTGAACATAATGACAATACATTTTTCGGCCTCATTTTCTGGTTCCCGCATATTTTTAGATATTTTACGACTGATTGAAGTAAAAATTGCTCTCACTGTATTTTTAGGGCATGTAGCAGTTCCAGAGATAGGTTATATGTATGTCATCAATCAAGAAGAAACGATACAGAAATTACCTGGTATATAGACGTCACGTACGTCATCCTCTGGGACTAATTATTTTTGGGATTTTATTTAACTATTTTTCGGAAAAAATAAATGTTTTTGAAGTGAAACTTCTATGGCCCCGTCAGTGATTTGAAATTCGCGTGAAATGGAAGTGAGTCACTAAAATGTATTATTTGATGGGTCCTCGGTTCTAATATAATGCGCTAAATTCGCGCCTCGGCTCTAACCTCCCGTAGCGCAGTGGCTAAGGCGCCCGACAAATCCAAACGGCCAGAGAGACAGACATCAAGAGAACGAAGTTCGAATCCTACGAAATCAAAAAAAAAAAAAAAAAAATATTTTTCAAAAATTAACAACCAAACTTCAAACCACTTTAAAATAAACAGGCAAAAGAAAAAAAACGAGATCTAGCAACTTTCTAGTTTCACTTCTACCGTGTGTGAATTGAAAATTTTAATTTATTTTTTTAATTGCGTTCATATTTATAGTTTTTTGTGGATGTTTTTAATAACTTTCATAGTTATAATTTATGTCGAAAATAAAAGGGGGAAAAGACCCCGCTGTTAGATTTGAACACGATTCATTCGATTGTCAGTCAAGAATTGTGCCCATTGAGCTACCACCCACCTGCTTTTAGTGAAATTAGTTAAAATTTTTTAAATAAATTTAAATAAATAACAAATATAATTTTTTTTTCATTAGCTCTACACAGGAGGCTCTGAGGAAAATAATTCCCCTCAGGGCCTATATCATCATTGGGGATGCTGTGCGGAAGGTCTTTACAGAAAATGAAGGAGAGGAAGTTACGGGAAGGAAAAGAGGGACGGGTAGGATCTGGGGGCAGTGTGTTCAGGAGTATTAATCCATCCCTCCCACTGCGGTGCAAGGCGATGTTCCGAGTGTGGCTGGAGAAGTCAATGAGACTCCCTCAAACATAATCTCCCGATCCGTCACTCCACTTGGGGTGACGTATGGCATAAGTGTTGGTTAACCAATAAATGGTTTCCGGGGCGGCGGTACCCATACCCGCCTCCCAAATTGAACAACAAAATGAATATATACAACAAACTTAACATTCGTTTAACTTTTTTTTTTAAATATTTCTACTGACAAAGCGTGCTCGACAATATAACCAACGCATGGTGCATAAAAAAATCAATAAAATCGTGTATTTGTATCTGGAATTCCAATATTCCTTGTTTATCTCCTTATTAGGTGCGTATAAAGCCTGACATTGTTTTGTCTTCCCCTGGCTGTCTTATGACGTCACCACCCCTGCCCCCACCCCCAAACACCCAACCCCACCCCCAACACCCTGCAAGGCAAACGGGGTCACAACGGACCTGAACTTTCCCACTCGAGCCGCGTATAAATTTACATCTTTAGAGCCCCAAATTTACGCCCTTATTGTAAGTTTGAGCACCAAAGGCTGGTTAACAGAATTGGGGAATTCCAACAGAATAGAAATTTCCCATTAAGGACTGCCTGTTGCAATTTAATTGCGTCCCCCTCTCCTCCACGATTATTTTTCTATGGACTTCTACAGACTTATTCTCTGAAATACATTCGTCGAATAAATTGATCCCATTATTCCAATCCATTTATTTTAATTACGTCGTCCGTCTATGATATTCGCTACAAGGAAGTTGGATAGTGTAAATTATGTTTAACACTCATTTTATAGTCGAGAAGTAGCAGATTCAATAACGTAAAAAATTATGTGGTTTGGTTAATTTAATATCTTATAATTCCATTGATGTGCTTGGTGTAACTCTAAATGTAACTTAACTTAACTTAACTGTAACTCTGGGGGCTCTATCGAAGCCAGAGTTAAGAGGAATATAAACGCTAGAAATATTTCGATTTTCATGCCTACAAAATTTAAAATCGAGCGTCTTATTTGCACGAGACAAGTAAGCGAAAAAGCGATTTTTATTTATTTTGTGTATAATTTTATAAGAATGAAAAAAGTTAGAACATTCAAAACCTCAAAAATAGTCTGAACCAGAAATGGGTATTTAAATTTTTTTTCTTGTATTACTTCATGTTAAGTCATGAAAAAACATTTTCTTAGTGATTTACGCTTATATTTTTTGTTACGTAAACAATAATTTTTTGTGATTCCAATACAAAGAAAAGCTAGTAAAAGTTTCAATTTATCCGTAGTATATTTTTTGATGTTCGTAATACAAACCGATTCGTCTAAATAAAGATTAATCTAAATAGTATACAATTAGGATTTCACGTATAGTTTCATCTTAAGTTAGCTTTCAGAAATTGGGCATACTGTACACGGCCCGCAGATACTTTAATAGTACACAAATACTAATCATGTACAAATCTTTCTAACACCGTATACAGGGACACTGGAGGTCTAGATTGGTTTAAACTTAAAATTAGATTCGTTCATTTAAAAAAATTAGAGTCCTTGCGGAAGCCTTGAAGGAGTAACCATCTGTTACTTATACGAAAGTGGCGGATAACCTCCAAAGTAACTTGTACAAATCGCAATTGCGCTCCACTGTTGAATTTGGCAGCCATCTTTAGTCTGCAGCCCCAAAATACTTGAAAAAATCATCGGCTCTGTGCAGAAATCGGTGGTCCGTTTGATAGGTTCTCCTATCTTAACAAACGGATTGCAATCTTTAGAGTACAGGAGTTGGGTGGGAATGCTGTCCTTGTTCTACCGGTATTTCAATGGAAAACGATCCGAGAAACCAATGTCATTGATCAATGATCTCCTCAGCACCGCTGCACAGTCGGGAAACACGCCAAACGCACGCCCAACGTATGTACATGGTTGAAATTTGTCACATGAGAACGGGTCGCTTGTATGACTCGTTCTTGAGGTCAACAACTCGGCTTTAAAATGATTTGCTGGTCTCTGTGTTTCCTTCATTCTACAACATGGATCTATTCAAGACCCATGTTCACTCCTTCCACTCCTCAAAAAGACCCCCCCCACGTAGCAGCTTCGTAAATAAAAAGTAATTAATTTAACTTTAATTTTACTCCATATGAGAGTTGTTTTCAAATACAACACTTGTGTCATGTCTATCATAGTATAACGCTGCGATGGATATCAAATCCTCGACCTCTTGACTAAAGAAAAATACGTTCACCACTTCGCTACAGAGAGAGTAAAAAATATCCGGTTTCAAGGTTGTTTGATGGTTGGTGATATCAGTCCTCAATCATTGCACAAGAAATGCCTTCCGTCTATAATAATGGTGGTGGTAGGAGATTTTCAAATGTTGGGAGGTTTTTCGCAACCCGGGAATGTTTAGCATTCTTTAATTAACCTCTTTCTTCCTTATAATAGCGGTATAAATAATATTGGGCGGCGCGTAAGGTCGGAATAGTGAAAAAAATAATTTATCAACTCGGAGAACGGTTAAAAGCATTTAGTCATAGCCTTAAAAACTTAAAGCTTTACTTTTGTAGTAACTAATATCTAATTATATCACAAATAAAATTAAAGCAATGATGAAGAAGACAATATTTAAATCATACGAAACACGAAATAGAATAAGATACCGAAAAAAAGGAACGGTTGCACCTGGGAATCAATCTCAGGGTCTCTTTTTAAGTCATTCTTTATCGATCTCATTTCTCAAGCTCAGAATTATCAATATTACCCTCAATTAATTTCCATATTTTTGGGAGCTTTATGTGTATGATTACAAAGCTCCATCCGAATTTATTTGTAACCTACATAGTGTCTCGGATATATCTTTCTGATTTTTATTTATATGGGAAAACTAGGAGTATTGTAAAAATAACTTTGTTTAGGTACACCACTATTTAATCTAAATAATCGACATATTTCAAAAGCAATGGTTTTTCTTCGTCAGGATAAACGTTCTTATTAGTATACTTGTTTTATACTTGCTTAATTTTGTTAATTTTCATCGTATATTTATTCCGACGAAGAAACTATCGATTTTGAAACTAGTCGATTATTTCCATTAAATCTAAACCTCCTGATAAAGTACGTTAAAAACATCTTCCCACTAACAATACTAAGATCGATCTATTTTGCACTTTGTCAATCCATTGCCACATATGGAATACTAGCTTGGGGAAGTGCTACAGTTTCTACTATTCACAGTTTCACCTTCACAAAATAGTCAGGCATACAAAGTTATTTATTTTCATTAAAAGAAAGTATATGTTTTTATTCTTCCGTAATTTGGTAATTCTTTTAAAGCTTACAAATAGCTAGTCACTGGAAGAAAGAAGCTGAAATTTTCAATAGGAAAATGGTTAATTTTTAATGAAAATATAATAATTACGAGAATAATACTACGACAGAGCCTTAATTCCAAAAAGCCTGCACTGAGATATTGTCAGATGAACCTCTGAATATTTCTTACAAATACATATGAATATTTTTGTTTCGTCCAATAAATACTCCTTTGGTCTGACTGCGGTTAGAACCTGTCATAGTTCGGTCGCGATACGACTTTTCCCAGGCGAGCATTTTTATGTTCTTTTTACTCGGATTATGTTTACGGTGGCCGGAATTTGTAACACCTGCGCGCCCCACCCTACCTAGTGACAGCTACAACCAGCGGCGGTCCGTGGCCTATCTCACTGGGGGTTAAATCGGAGATTAAAAAGGGAGAAAAATTACCTCAAATAAATGAAAAAATTCTATGTTGGTCTTTTACATAATATTTATGTTATATATTTCCCCCTAGACTAAGCGACCTGAAGAAATTTCATCACATCACTGCACCAGAGATTAGCGACTTAGTTACTTCATACAATTCGGCAACACATTAAAACATCTGTGGCTAAAGAACGCAACGTCAATGGTTACAAAAAGTAGTTTTAAATATGAAAATCACAATATTTCATAATTATATTTAATAGTAACGCCTTCATAACGTATAACGCGATAATCACAAAAAAATCTGTTGATTCTTGCAAAATACTATCATAATTTGGGAGGCGGGAATGGGTACCGCCGCCCCGGGACCTTTATTGGATAACCAACACCTCTGCCATGGGTCACCCCAAGTGGTTCGCTGCGTTTATTGATTTAGGTGCCCGGGTTAACGGGGTGAGATTTGTCTAGGCCTTGGAGGCATATGACCACGACGGCGTATGAACCCCAGATTCCTACCCACCCCATAAACCCCTTTCCTTCCCAGCACTCTCCTCTCCTTCCTTTCCTAAAAAATAACCCTCCACCCAGCATCCCCAAAGATGACATAGGCCCTGAGGGAAATTATTTTCCTCAGGGCCTCCTGTGTGGAGCTCATGTAAAAAAAACTCCCTACAAATTTTATGTTAACAAATTAATCTCATAGGTGCTGCGCACTCAGTTTTTGTGTAGATTTGTGCACTCAGCTTTTGTGTAGATTTGCGCACTCAGCTTTTGTGTAGATTTGCGCACTCAGCTTTTGTGTAGATTTGTAGCTTCCCAAGGTTTGTAGGTCTACCGCTTTGGCGCTATTATGTTTTGTAATTTTGTATTTACCTAGGAGGCACAGAGTGTGTGCCAAGATCGAGTTGTTTGGCGGTCTGTCCTCTCTGCCTACCCTTGCGGTGAAACGGCGTGATGGTTAGTTAGTTAGTTACCTAGGAAATATGACGGAAGGTCTCATAGGTGCGAATATTCACAACTCTCTAATGGGATTTGGGATTCATTTCGGACTCGCTCTTATGCAGTACGGGCTTCATTCAGATGGGTGGATTTTTAGCGCGGAATTTGAATGGCTCGCTATTTAAAGTTTGGAAAAATTATAATACAAGTTTGTCTTATTTCCTTATATTTTTATGGGAGTCCACTGAACAAACGTACCGCCACTGACTTTAACTATGCCACCGGAACTCTCCCGAGCTGTGTCGGCAATACAACCTGGCAACATTTGGCTTATTTACGACGAGTACAATTTGAAATATACGCAAAGGAGTTGGTATTTGAACTACACGTGTATTGTATACCCGTGTGTACCCTTGCCAGCTGATTTATTAAAAATTGGATGTTTCTCGTTTTCTTTGAAATAACTCATACTTTGAAAAATACATTTCCGAAATGGAAGCATGATCGAAAATCAGAATGTTTCATTTTTCGAGGGATGATGATTTAGCGAAACTGTGGCCGGAGATACCAGAACATACGTAAATCTGAAAACGGGACGAAGAAAATAAGTTTCGAGGAAATTTGATCGAGATTTCGATTGCGATTCGCGAACATGGATATGAAATGATTTCGACTCAATGGGAAGCAAGATGGAGAAATCGAGATGAGACGTTCCCTATGAATCGCGACAGGCATCCTGAAAAGGACGGAGAATTAGTTTTTTTTTAAATAACTAAACACAAAATTAGCAATATGTAAGTGGTCAAAATAATTCATAAAATAATTTATGACCGAAAATAGATTCTTTTCAATAATTTTATGTTTTAATCACCTTACCCTATAATATTTTTGTCTTTAGTTTTTATTTGTCTGTACTTGTTTGTCTTTGATTATTTTTATTATTGGTTTCCTGACGAATTGTTTTCGAAACATGTTGATAATTCGTTTAGGTATTTTATAAATGTGCACATAATTATTTCTAGGTGCAAACAATATTTTTTTATTTTTTTTATTTTTTTTTTTTTTTATTTAATATAGATATATAAGTTTACAGTGGGTTAATATAAATTACATATTGGTTCAGAGATTCTTTAAAATTGCAGTCTCACCAAAGAAGAAGCTAGTTCTTGTGCTTGATGAGCGAGTTACACTAATTATGACAGAAATAGAATGACATTATGCAATAGGTAAGTATATAAGGGAACAATTGAAACTTCTGGATCATCTATATGTGAAGATGTACATACAATGGGATATAGTTACATACTAAAATATTGTGTACTTTAGAGAAATTAGAAAAATCTAAATTAAATAGAAATAAATATAGATTGCCAATAAATAGAAAGAAAGAGAAAAACAGGTAATTATTTAATTAATTATTCCTGATGAAGTGTTGCTTCAGCTTGAGTTTCAGTTTATTGATGTCTTTGATTTTTTTTATTTCAATCGGAAGATTGTTGAAATACTTTATTCCTAAATAGATGTAATTGTTTTGCATTAGTTTGGTATTAAATTTTGGTATTTTGATGTTGTCTTGATATCTTTTTGATTGGTGGGTTTCAAATTTTTTGACGATATTATCTTTGTAAATTTGGATAATTGCATTTTTCTTGAAGATATTCTCCACTCGAGGCACCGTGAAATCTGCGAAAAGCGTTTCTGTTGGATATGTGGAGGGTTTCTTTAGGATTACTTTAATGATTAGCTTCTGGATCACTTTGATCGGGGTAAGAATATTGTTGTATGAACCCCCCCATCCAATAATTCCATATTGAATTAATGACTGGATTAGTGCATAGTATACTCTTTTTAGATTGTTGGGTTTTAAAATATTTCTTAATCTTATGAATATATATATACACTTTCTGATACGCTTAACCAATTCATAGATATGGCTCTTCCACTTCATATGTTGTTCTATTATCACTCCGAGATATTTAATTTCTGATACTGATTTCAACGTTGAACAGCCTTGGATACATGTGATTTTATTGCATTTGTTATTGTGGATAATTATTTTAGTGTTGGGGAGTGTTTTTAGTTTGTTAATTGAGAAGTGTATGTAGTATGTTTTGTTAGTGTTCAATGAAAGGAGATTTGTATCAAACCAATGTTTTAAGGTGTTCATGCTATTATTTGCTTGTTCGTTTACTATATTCCAGTCGATCCCATTCACTATGATAGCTGTGTCGTCGGCATATGATATTATGTCTGCGTTAAGTGGTAGTTTGAAAATATCATTGACATAAATTATAAATAGTAGGGGACCTAGCACAGTGCCTTGAGGTATCCCGAAATTGCTTTTTAGTGGTAGACTTAGGGAGTTATTTATCTTGACCACTTGGTATCGTTCAAATAGATAGCTTTTTATCCATTTTAGAGCTTTATCGTTTATCCCAACACAGTTTAATTTTTCAATAAGTTTATCATGAGAAATACTATCGAAAGCTTTTTTAAGATCTATGAAGATTCCAAGGCATTTCAAAGATTTGTCTAATGTGTTCTGAATAATGTTCGATAATTTGGCAATCGCATCTTGGGTACTTCTATTTTTCATAAATCCATATTGGTTGTCGTGAATTATGTTATTTTTGTTAATAAATTCAGTCAATCTTTTTTTGATAATTTTTTCAAAGATTTTGGCAATGTTTGAAATCAGCGATATTGGACGATAATTTGTCACTTCTTCTGGGTTGCCAGATTTATGAATTGGAGTGATGATGGTTTGTTTATATATCGTTGGGAATATTCCGCTTTGAAGACTAATGTTGATTAAATGTGTCAATGGTTTTGAAATATGTTTTTTGATAGCTTTCAGTGTTTCGACAGTAACTCCATCGAAACCTGGTGCTGATCTTCCCTTCATGCTTGAAATGATTTGTTCGATTTCCTGGGCTGAAGTAAGGGAAAACATGTCAATTTTGTTTGAGATATTGAAGTTAATGTTCTGTTCGTCATTGGACGGTAATTTTTCTATTTGATTTGCAAGGTTTTTGCCCACGTTTGCAAAAAAGTTGTTAAATATATTAGCGGCAGCTGAAGGGTTTTCTTCGCATCGTATTTTGATATTGTTATGAGTAATACTATGTATTTCATTTTTTTGATGTTTTTTCTTATCTATGATTTCATTTATAACATGCCAGACTTTTTTTGCATCGTTCTCCGTTGCTTCTAGTTTTCGCCGATAATAGTTTTCCTTTGTGTTTTTTATTAAATACGTAAGTTTGTTTTTGTATGCTTTTAGGTATTTTTTTAGGGTTTCGTTTGTAGGTTGTCGGATTAATTGTTTGTATATTGCTTCTTTGTGTCTGATTGACACAATTAATCCAAAAGTTATCCATGGTTTAACCGGTTTAAATTTTGATGATTGTTTTCTGGAATCAATAGAATGTGCAGTACTTACATGCATTGATAATTTTTTTTCGAATAGTTCAAAGCATTCGTTCGTATCATTACAATTATAATTATTATTCGTACACCTTTGTAATATTTATTAATCATTGACTCAACAACAATCAAAGAAAATATGAAACGGACAGCTAAGCTTCAATAAGTTTACTGATAAAATTGAATATTCATTCAAGACTTATCGAAAAATTGAATAGGTTTTCTATAAAAATAAAATCGGATATGTGTATAGGAGACACCATCTAGATTAAAAAAAAAATATTCTTGTATACATTGCAATAATGCCAAAAAAGATGGCAGCCAAAAAAAACATGGGAAATTAATGAAGATAATGTTAGTAATCAAAAAAATGCTATAAATGGCGAAATATCTTTAGGTGGTAATAGCTCAATTGGCACTGTGCCAGTCCTGGTAAGACTAGAGGACCCTGGTCCGATACCCTGTTTCGACATGTACTTTTATATTTGTCTATGTCTGTTATTTTATATTTTCATTGGGAGTTGGTTTTAATTTTTTTGTCTATGTGACACGTCACAAGAGCGCCCTTATCCGTTCGGTGTAAAGGAAGGGGAGCTCCGTCGCCCCCCGGATGGGCAGCGTAAGACCCTCCGTTCATGGAGATACTTACAAACTACGTGATTGTGACACAACCAAAAGTACCCTGCAGATATACTACTTCTTAACGCAGGTTTCCGTGCAAGGCGCTACCCAAAATATACTGAACTTGATCATTTTTCACGTGCAGCCGTGGAGTTAACACGATGTCAAATGACTTTTTTTTCAACATCAATCCATGCCTTCTCCACTAAATCCTTTCTTAAGTATTCTGGTAATGTATAGTTGTATAAACACGCATTTTTTCCACTTCCAGAACAAATCTAACATTACTTTCATGTTCAGACGCCGTTTCTGTCAAACGTCAAACGAAAGTATTAGACACGAATGCTGCAACGCGCTACCATCACCGTCGGTAGCGTGCTACTGACTTCAAACCGACAGCCATCGCGTAGCGCCGTGTACGAACAACAGCAAAATTGTATGGCGGGTACTCACGGGCGGTGCGCGAGGTTCGAGTAGATTGTAAGTAGCTCCATGTACGGAGGCACTAAGTTGTGAGGCGAGTGAAGAAAGGGCAGTAGGAAGGGATTCATTAATGCGGGTCTTGAAGAGGTCCGGATTATATGAAGGATGAAAAACAGATGTCGGTAGCTCGTTCCACATACTCACACAAAAACGATTTGAAGAAAAGACCCGTTCTCATGAAGCCAATATAAATTGTGAACGGGTATTTGGCTCGCGTCCGTAGAGTTTCAGGAATAGTACTGAGTACAATTAAGTACAGAGTACAATTAAGTACAATGTACAATGAAGTACAGAGTACAAGTAATTTTTTTTTCATGAGCTCCACACAGGAGGCATGAATGTCATCTTTGGGGATGCTGTGTCGAGGGTTTTTTTTTAGGAAAGGAAGGAGAGGGGAGTTTTGGGAAGGAAAAAGGGTTTGAAAGGTGGGTAGGAATCTGAGGTTCAGTGTGTCCTGGTTATCCGCCTCCAAGACCTAGACAAACCTCACCCCATGAACCCGGTACAAAATACAAAGTACAATGAAGTACAGAGTACCTAAAAGGAAGTAGGTACATCTGGTACATAGTACGAGGAAGTGCAGAGTACAGTTAAGTACAGAGAACGGAGAAGTATAGGGTACCTACAAGGAAGTTTTTTTTTTTTTTTTTTGGTTTTAGGCAATTCACCCTGGAGAGAGTGCTTTGTGCCGGTAATATTTAAAATGGATAAGAAATTTCGGTTAATCTAATGGGAAAATAATAAAACAAATTAAATATTGGACTCATTTAGATCACTAAAACAAATTAAATATTGAATTCATTCAGGTTAATAAACTTACATAAAGCTGTATGAACACGAGAATTGTTAAGAGATAAAAGGTATGAAATGTTAAGGGGGGACTGGTGTGTGATTTTAATAAGCCGGCGGTATATGTTCTTGAAAGATGAATGGTTTTTACAGTTAAAGAAAACGTGGTCGAGGGTTTCCTCTTCCACACCGCACTGGCAGAACGGATCATCTAAAACTCTAATTCTAGACAAGTGAGATGCAATTGAACAGTGGCCAATTCTCATTCTCGAGATACATGAAATGAATCGTTTTGAAAGTTTTTTACCGTGAAACCATGGCTTAGCAGGGATATGGTTTTGAATTCCCGCATAGAAAGATCCAGTTCTTATTTTGGAGACTGCCCAATTTTCTTCCCAGGCACGAGTCATATTAGATTTAAGAATCGGAAAGACATCGGATATAGGAATTCTAAAATTTAGTGGGATAGTTCCGGAATCTGAACCAGATTTGGCGAGAAAATCGGCCATCTCATTACCCTCGATACCCAAATGGGCAGGGACCCAGGCCAATATCGTCTCAAACCCAGATTCACTAAGAGAATTGAGAAGATTTTTTATTTTACATATAATATTGTCTTCCGGATAACGTAAAATATTTGACCTAATTTTAGTTAGAGCACTTAGCGAATCAGTACATAATAAGGCTCGATGAATGTTGAGAACCTGGATTTGATTTAGCGCTTGTTCAATTGCAAAGCATTCGGCTGTAAATATGGAAGCTTCTTTCGGTAATTTATAAGTGAGATTGATGTTGAATTCTGGACTATATATAGATGCTCCACATCTTTTATTTTCAAATTTGGAACCATCCGTGAAAAGGATGGAAAATCCAGGGAATTTCGAAGCCACTATGCTTTTAAAACAATCATCCACATTTTGAAATTTATTTGGGGAAGATAAAATATTCTTCCGAAAGACTGATGTTATTGTGTTCGGCATAAAAGTGATTGCCTTAAATGGAATATTGTATATAGGAAGATTGGGAACTTCTTGAAGATATTGGAGGGAAGATGATAGAGAATTATAGAGATGAAAACTTTTAATTAAGAGAGGAAAACATTGTTTTTCTCTCAATCTTTTGTTAGAATTCAAATTAACACTTAACCTATTAAGACTTTGTTTAATAGGATGATGTGATAACGATAAAGCCTTGAAAATATATTTATTGGCAAGGAATTGCCTTCTGAAATATAATGGAGGCTCCACACATTCCACCTGAAGAGCATTAATTGGAGAAGACTTCATAGCTCCAATAATCATTCTGAGGGCTTTTGATTGAATTCTTTCCATTTTCTTATCTAGATATTTAGGGAGTGGGTCAAAAAGGAATGAGCCATAATCCAAGTGGCTCCGAACTAGGGAATTATACATTAATTTAAGAGTGGTAGGGTGAGATCCCCACCATACTCTGGAAACTGCTCGCATCATATTAAGTCCCTTTTCACACTTTGTAGAAATTATCTGAATGTGTGGAAGCCAGGAAAGTTTATGGTTCAAAAGAAGACCAAGGAATTTGATTTGAGTAGCGGTTTGTAGAGGCACATTATCAAAAGAAATTGAGAATTGGGGAATTTTTCTTTTGCGCGTGAAAGCCACGACCCTTGTTTTAGATGCCGCCAGATTCATCCCATTTATTGACAACCAGCTTTTAATATATTGTAAAGCCAAATTCATTTCCTTAGCTGCAAGAATAATATTTTTATGTAACAAATATATAAGGATATCATCCGCAAAGTAAAGACGCTTGATAGAAAAAGGAATTACTGAGTCTAGGTCGCTTATATAAATATTAAACAACAGAGGACTAATAACAGAACCCTGGGGCAAACCTCTCCATAGTTTGCGCCTTAAGCATTTAGAGGAAGACTCAATAATAATGGACCTATCTGAGAGCAAATTAATAATAAATTGGACTAATTTCGGGGGGATTTGTTTTTTAATTAGCTTTTCTTTCAAAACATTCAGTAAAACATCATCGTAAGCTGATGAAAGGTCAAGGAATGTGGCCAATGTATAAGAATTTAGGGATTGGGAAACTCGGATATCAGTTGTGAACAAACTTAAATTATCCATTGTAGATTTCTTTTTCCGAAAACCATACTGATTTGGTGAGATAATATCTTGACTTTCAACAAACCACTCTAATCTGTTCTTCATCAACCGCTCCGCTACTTTCATCAAACATGATGAAAGAGCAATAGGCCGATAAGACGAAATTTCAGATGGATTTTTTCCAGGTTTTAAAATGGGAATGATTTTTTGAGTTTTCCAATCATCCGGAATTAGTCCTGTTTCAAACATATTATTAATAAGAGATAAGAAATATTCAACCGCCATATCAGAAAATGATTTAATGAAACTATTAAGTATTCCATCGGGACCCGGAGCAGAGTCAGAAAGGGTTCTTATTACTAGTTTCATCTCATCAATGGAGAAAGGAGCATCTAGCCAGTTAGAGTGAGATGGATATGGCTTAATAGAAGGCATTTCTTCACATCCGGCCACTGATGGGGGGGCTATTTTATCCGCAAATCCTATAAGAATTTCTTCTGATATATGCTTGGTTCTCGGCGGAGAATACGATGATCCGAATTTTTTTAAGCTAGACCAAACTGAAGATTGGGGAGTTTCCGGAGACAGGTTCTCACAGAACTTCCGCCATCCAGCGCGTTTTTTATTTTTCAAAATTCGTTTGGTTTCTGCCTGGGCTTTTTTAACTGATAAAAAATTTTCTAGTGACATACACTTACGAAAAGAGGAAATTGCTTTTTTACGAGAGTTGACGGAGCGAGTGCATTCCTCGTCCCACCACGGAGTAGAGTGTTTTATTTTAATGTTCGCATTGCGTTTCGGGATGGATTTTTCTGCTGCATTTATAACCATAGAGGGAAACGTCTCACATTGCAATCTGATGTCTCCCGGGGACGATTTTTTTTTTAAATTAATAAGGTTATCTAGTTCAGAAGAGAAAGTGCTCCAATTCGCATCATTTATTCTAAATTTGAGATTATTTTTAACTGGTGGAGGATAAGTGTTAGATTGATGTTGGAATCGGATTATAATTGGAAAATGATCACTAGAGAGGGGATCGTTTAGGATGTCCCAAGAGCATTTAGATGCTAACGAATATGAACAAAGAGATAAATCAACAGCACTTTTCCGTTGATGAGGGGGGGTGAATCTGGTTGGAGATCCGTCATTTAAAAAACATAGGTTATGGGTATCAATAAAATCTAAAAGATTGCGGCCAGAACGATTTGTTATTTTGCTACCCCAAGAAGGGGAATGTGCATTAAAATCTCCAAGGATCATAAAAGGGGAACAAATCTGGGTTAAGATTGGTGCCCATTCATTTTCAATAAAAGTGGTAGAGGGAGGAATATATATTGATAATATTGTGATATCAGATAAGACAGCTGCTATTATCTGGATATCGTCGGAGGGAGTATGTATATTAATTTGTTTAAACGGGATAGAATTATGGATTATCAGAGCCGTGCCGCCTTTACCATCCGGTCTGTCGTGTCTGAGACAATAATAACCCGGAATTCTTAAGTGAAAGGAGGGTTTTAACCACGTTTCAGAAATGGCGGCCACTGAAACGTCGTGTTCGTCGAGTAATTGAATTAGGTCAGATTTGTTAGCGAAGAGGCTTCTACTGTTCCACTGAAGAATTTTGTTCAGTTTCGAAGTCATTGGGGAGGCAAGATAATAAAGATTTAATGTAATCGGCAGCGTTGGACGGTACAGTATTGTTGTTTGTAAGGATAGAAATTAAAAGGGTAATTAAAGTTTGTATAAAAGAATTATTATTCAATATTTCGGGGAGAGCAGGAGGGGATGTATTACTATTAATGGCACACCCATTGGGGGTCCGAGATTTGGCATTCCCATTCGGGCTGGTCAAAATATTATTCAATTGTTTTTTATCAAGGTAAGGAGTATATTTTGGGTTGGGTTTGACTGGCTTGAGAATGGTTTCTCTGTGAGAAGATGACGTTGAATTTAAAAAGGTGGTTGATTGGAAAGGAGCTGAGGACGATGTCATCTCTGCGAAAGATTTTTTCGCAGGAGAGAATAACTTTGAGGCCTGGAAGTACGAAATGTTGTCGGTAGCCATTTTATGTTTTATGTTCCTCTGTCTTGTCAATTCCGGACAGGCTAGACTGACCGCGGTATGTGCACCCGAACAGTTAATGCAAATGGGATTATTGGAAGATTTTGGACATTGATCAAATGGGTGACCTTCTCCGCAAAAGTAACAACGTGGAGGGGAGCGGCATACGGATTTCGTATGTCCAAACCGGCAGCAATTGAAGCATTGAACAGTTGGAAATTTATAAACTTCGACGGGAAGCGAGGTATAATAAATAAACACACGAGACGGAAGGGATTGTCCCTCAAATGTAACAACAACAGATTGGGAAGGTTTCCAGATCGTGTTTCCATCAGTAGAATCCTTGTAGTTCAGTCGACGTGCTTTTATTACTTTCGGGGTTCCTTGGGAATTATTCAAAGCATCAACAATTTCAGCCTCTGGGATATCCGTGGGAATTCCTCGAACAAGACCCATTCTCGTAAGGTTAAATGACGGGATGAACGATTTATATTTATGTTTTGAGAGCGAGTCAATTTTTTTTACAAATCCATTTGCGGAAGCGGCAGTATTAAACTCGATAGATAATTTATATCGCCCTTCCGGTTTAATTGAACCATTAACAATACCAAGGTTATTATTTTTTGAGTCAAATAAGAATTTTCCAAAATCTAAAGGATGAATAAGTTTTCCTTGTTCAGTTCTCTGAACAATTACGATAAAAGGACCGGAAGCGGAAGCAGGATAAAGTAAGTCAGTACTTTTTGTATTATCGCTAGCTAAAGTACTTGTCTGGGTGTTACTATTGGGGTTAAGGTCGTTAGAGGTCGAGGTTTGTTGAATCGGCGGTATAGATTTAACTTTCGATGGGATGTAAAGGCTATGCGATGGTCGTCGTTTACGAGATGGAAGCGTAATAGAAGCCTGGCTAGTGTTAGATTCCGAATCAGAAAAATCTAATATCGATCCTGGGTCGGGAGGTCTATCTTCGTCTTCCTCCATTATATAAAAAAAAAACTTAACTTTTAAAAACTAAACTGAAAAAATAATACGCAGTCTATTTCATTGACTGTACAAACAAAAACGGATTAGCCGTAAGTAGGAATGCAAACAAATAAGTATACGATAAACAGAATTAAATAAAATGTAACAATAATCTCTTATCTGTATGAGGCACGGGAACGGGCGAACGGCACTAAGCAATAGGTAAGGTACACACAACCACTGTTGACCGCGGCTCGAATCGGACTCAAACAAGGAAGTTCGTATTACAAGTAAGTATAGAGTACAAGTAATTACAGAGTACGACGAAGTACAGAGTACAAGTAACTACAAAGTAGGAGTAAGTACAGTGGGGTAGTCCCGCTCCGAGTACCGAGAGCGCATGGGGCGGAAAGGCATTCAATGTTTATACTGTTAATTGTGTTTATGCGCCTGTGGTGGGGTAAACACAACACAACACAGCTCTCAAATACATCCTGCTCTGACTGAACCAGTATCTATGAGGGTATCTACCCTGACAGGTGTGAACACCGGAAGCTGCGGGAAGGGTAGTTGCGGTTTCTTGAATTGAAGGAAGAGTTTCTCGAACTGTGAAGCATGTTTTGTTAGAATGGACCGTGCTTATTTTGGAAAGGAATCAGAATCGGTGACTTAATAATGATATACAATAATATTGGGATGATTTGTGCAGCGCCGTTTATTGAAAAATCACCCCAAAGGCGCATTGAATTTCATACATAATTGGCTGAGTGTAGTGAAGTCCGGTTTTAGCCTGACCGTTTTGCATTTCATTTGTCCGTAAATATGTTTATACATGCCGTTGGAGTTCGCATCTACGAGCTGTCAAATCATAATAATCAATATTATTACATCTATCTAACTGAAGAAAGTTTGAAAAAAGAATTTTCATTGAGAAAGTGACGTTTCTTCGGAAAAAATGTATAATTTTTTTTTAACATTAGTTCCACACAGGAGGCTCTATGTCATCTTAACCATAACCTTGCGAATAAATACTGCGAATTTATAGATATATTTAATGTAGACAGTTTTGAATGTTTCAAAATCCACTTATCTCGATTTTGTCTGTTAATTTTTTTTTAAATATTTGTTCTCTAGACTTTATGTCCGGGTTAAATCTTCCCCACAGGAAAAATTTAACCCTTCCACACACTTTTCCACAAATGATCATCTAGTCAATCCACGAGATGTAATTGCATTGTATAAGTATAATAAATTCAAAACTATACAAGAACAACACGTCAACCTACCAGAGACCATATGGGAAAATACTTCACCGACTCCAGATATTTTCATATCAGAGGGTTCGGCTCAATAGAACTCCTAACTGAACCGATAAATCCTACTGATCCCTCATGTGTTTAATATGACTGATTTTTGCATCTTTATATAAAGATTTATTATTTTACTACTTTTATTATTTGTTTGTTCTTTTTATAAAATCTTTTCTCATCCAAACCTTACCCGTAATATATAAAATTATTTTTTTATATGTTTTCTGTTCTATTTGCAGTAATAAACACATATAATTGTTTGTTTATACCCTAATACTAACTAGCTCTTATACATAAGACTTTGTTTTATTTCAGGTCTTATTATTGATAATATGTATAAATTTGAGCTAACCTGTGTTAGTTTTTTATAAGTACAATTCATACTTTTTCATTTCTTTTAATATCTGTTATTATATTCTATACCTAACGAGTTAATTGCATTCTTATTTTTTCCGTTTTATTAATTTTGTAACACACATAATTAATATTGTGAATATAAATTTCCTTCTATTCATGTAAAAGCCCACTAAATAAATATAAATAAATAAATCTTTGGGGAGGTGTGTGGAGGTTTTTTTTTAACAATATGAAGGAGAGGAAGTTCTGGGAAGGAAGAGGTATGAGGGTGTGTAGAAATCTACGTTTCAGTGAGTACAGAAGTGACGTGTTAATCCAGCCCTCTCACTGCGGTGCAAAGCGATGGGTCGGGAGAGACCGGTTAATATATCCCTATAATTGAAAGAACAAAATGTCACATAAAATATATGGTTTATCATTATTATTATTTGACTAGATAGTACCTATTTACAAATATATTACATGTAACCATACAACATATAACTATTTTGATAAATTATATATCATTGTTTGTTTCCCTAACAAACTAAATTAAAAAAAATAATAAACAAATTAAATTAACTTAAATTAAATAAGATTTGAACCAGTGACTTTGGATCGCTAGTCGAGAGACCTACCTTTCAACCACGGAGGCTGTCAATATTTCATTGCTTTCTAAATATATTTTTAAACCTGCAATAAAATTAAAAACAAATAAATTCACCATTAAGAATGTAATAGCCGTCACACAAATTAGTAAATGAAATGGAAGACAAATCATCAGTCGATAAACCACGTACTTAGTAGCGCCAGATTGCACACACGCCGGGGAATATAACGCTTTCACTTCGCCGAGGAAAGAAGAAAGAAAGTCTCGTTAAAAAGTTTGAGAACCCGCGCCCGGAGATAGCAGAGAGTAGAAGACGGCAGACAGTAGATACAGCCTCCCTGCAGGCAGCCAGAGATTGGATAGATATTACTTCCTTCCGTCGCGGCGGGTGGGAGGGGGTGGGGGTGGTTTTGCGGCGCGGGAAACTTCAAAACACTTTCCTAACTTTGAGCTTTGGAGGCTGCGACGCGCGAGAAGGGATGAAACTAAATAATTACTTTATTTCGCACAGCCCACATCAATTTGTTACATTTTTCGACGACTTAAGGCAGGATTAATAATATAACGGTGAGATTTTCATGGGAAAGCTTGACGGATTGTTTAAGTAGTCAGAGAAAGGCATATTTTATCTAAACATGTTAAATTGTCACACATTTAGCCTCCCAAAAACTACGCGTACTGTACAGGGCCCGCAGATACTTGAAAAATACCCTCGACTCGGCACCGCTGGCACACTTTTCGTCAGCCAGTGGTGTGTTTGACCTTCAGCTTTGTTACAGCGACGAACCCATCACATTTTTAAATCTTTCATGAATGCGAATTGGCGTTTCACCTTCTACAGTCAAGAATCAATCACAGAACGCTTTCTAATACGAAGATCGATGTCGGCCATTTTGCAAGCGACTGCAGTGCTGTCACCCGTTGACGCAAAAAAGTTACTACTGCAGCAGATTGTAGAAAAAGGTTCGAGGAAAAGCACCAAAATCAAAATTTTCAAAATAGGAGGCATTACTTTTTGACTGACCCTCGTACTTTGGAAATAATAAAAAAAATACTAATATTGGAAAATTTTTAATATCCTAAGTTATGTGAAATAAAGAAGAATTCGAGAAGAATAGATCAAAGTACTTAACAATAATTAGAAGTAAGTACTCAACCTTCCTTAATCTTATTCATATTATCACAGAATAAAGATTTTTGGGTTGGTAATATATAACACAACATTAGAATTCACGTTGCAGAGGAAACGAGTCTAATCTGTAATAAATAATTGAAGCAGAGTAATTTTCCTACACACCCAAAATTCCCTAAATAATAATCAAGTGAAAGTTTTTTAGAATAAAATATACAGAGCTAAGATATCCAAAGTCAGTATAAATATAGTATAAATCTCGGATAATCGCCAACAAATACGAAAAAATCCCGAATCTGAACCGACGGAAAGTTTAATATTTACGTCACACATCTCCTGTAATAAGTAATGCCGAATTTATTACGTCAGTATTCTAGATTCGATTTCGATTCCACTGAGACGGAACATAACCAGCACGTGCTGTGAATATGACAATGTCCCCAAGATATACACGCGGATACACAGTTATATGGAGTTATACCTGGAGGGCCGGAGGTCGAGGGTATTACCGGTATTACCTGTCGAGGGTTCGGAGGGAGATTAAGTAGGACAAAGCAAATAGGCACGCCTTATTAGGTTTCCAAAATTGTGTCGCAAGGTTATCGATTTCAAATCGCCATCGTAATTTATCATCTCCTAGATATTTGGAATCGTACGTTGATAATCTCACGGAAACTATTTGCTGACATGTATCTAAAGTCTCGATGACATTGAGCGAGTTTACAAGCTACTATCTGGGAAATTCACTATCTATCAGTAAACTCGCTCAGTGTCATCGTAATACTTGCTAACTAGCAGATTGTGGATAATCTACGAAAAAAGTTGAAAGGTGGTCAACTTTACACGCTACTCGCTCAAGATGGCGGCCTACCAACAGCTGATTTCGCAACTATTAAAATTAGTTCGCACGGGAGGCGTAATTCTCTCTACTGGCTAGTGTGTGGCTCTAGCTGCGAGCTCAAGTTTTTTTACAAAATGTCGACTTAATTGGTTCGCGCGAGAGTCGTTTTTAGCTGCTACTGTCGCTACTGAGCGAGTAGACAGTTTTGTGTGTCATCATAACAATCTCACTCGCCGATTCACTCGCTTTTAAACCTTAGTAGCTTGTAAACTCGCTCAATGTAATCGAGGCTTAAGCATCTAAGTAACCTTAAAACGAACCGATGTTTTTTTAATTACAAAATAATTTTAACTACTGATTGCTTTCGGAATTTTTTGCTCCCTCAAAAATAAAGTGCCTCCCATGCAAAACCATTTTCTTATACCTTCGACTTGTGTTTTTGTTCCTTTTCCATGTTAAAACCCTGTGAAGAAATGTTATTTGATGATTTTATCTGCTATCCACTTGAGTAGATTTTTATAGGGTATCTAAAAATTCAGAATGTTTTCTACTTTCAAAGAATCTGCATGAGATAAAAAACTGTTTATACTCAGATTTACTACTGGATTATATCAGAATTCCGGTGCAAATTTAAGATTTTACGTCTTTGGATACTATCTCGAATCTATTTTTTTATATTTTATATTCTCTGACGCATTGAAGTGAGAAACAAGATAACCTTTTTGGTCCTGAGGGATTATTAGCCAGAGATAAATCTTTCCTGGGAGTCAGAAATGGACAGGAAATGCCATAGGAGGTCCATCCCTTGGGACAAGATAAGGAATAAGGGATCAGGGATAAAGGCGCATAACGAGGAATAACGCATCCTTCATCTAAGTGGATTGAATCGTCAGGACACGGAAACTAAAATAAACATTTCTAGCTGCGGTCACAAATTTGATTTTTGAATTCTGAACACGAAATAAAAATCTAACCAAAATCTAAATAGAACAAAATTTTAAACCCATTTTTCTCCAAACCACTTTTTTCGAGACGGTTGACACGATATCTTAAGTTCTACTGAACCAATTTACTTGAAATTTGGTGTGAGCCTTCTCTGTACATTTCTCTGTGGCGGGAGCTAGAACTATAACAAAATTTCAATTTTTACTATTTTTAAAAAATTTAGAAAGTCAGAAAAACTGGTACAAAAACGTCTTTTTTATTTCAGACAGCCGCCATTTTGCCAAAATTTGTTTTTTTACTCCTCCTTTTTTTAGATTACTGGGAGGGTTGCAATCGTGTTAACCAGGGCGCGCCATTTTTTTGAGACCCCCCACTTCAACACCCTGTAACTATTTGAATTTTTAATTTTTTCGTTCGACTCTTTTTTTAATGGATTCTTTAATGTTTAATAAATATTTGATAAAATAGTAGTTGGTAAACATATTATTGGTTTTTTTTGTTGCAACTGAAAAAACACCTACAATTCATGCTTCTAGACTAGAATACCTCCTTAAGGAAGACATTCAGAATCATAAAATACATTGGCTTAATAGATCCACAATCATTGAGCGAAACCCACAAACACTGACTGGCCATAAATCATTGACCGATTTGAATAGATTAAGCTCTTCGATTGAATTAGTGCTTTGTGCCTGCCCACTTAGTGGTTAGCGATCGGCGCGTAGCGCGGGGAGCCTTGAATAGCGCAGATTGTGCGCTTATCTTGTTTACATAGCTAAGATCGATTGTCGATTGTTTTCCGACTATAGTCAAACATTTGCGCTCACGCGAGGACTGTATAACTGTTGGATGCAGGACTCTTACCATCTTATCGGTTGTAAATTCCGTTAGCGTGAGATGATATAGGGACTAAAATATATTCTAAATTTGCTTTCTTTTCTCCCCGTCATTTTAAAACTTGGCTTTCTTATGTTTTCAGACATTTTTTGTCCTTAGAATTTCCCAGGCCTCATAATTTTCCATTAAAATCATACTTGTGTTTAGATTTATCCTGTATTCAGACTCTTCCTCAGGTAGATTAGTTTTGGATGGAGGGTCGGAGAGTTGGTTTTTATGACAGCCCAAAGGCCGTGCACTAAAATCACGGGATAGTCATAGACACACTATTGTGTATTAATATCCGGACGAAACGCTTTTCACTAACATCACAATATACGTGCGCGGGGACCGAATTTGCTAGTTTCCGATGGTTCAATATTAGAGCGATGAGAGCGTTGGAGGTCAAATTGGATTAAAAGTGAAATCAATTTTTTCGCTTCCCGTCTCATCTAAATATAATATATCAATGGAATTAGTCTGAATTCTCGACAAATCACTTCCAATTTTGATAATCACAATAACTATTTTCAATTTTATTAGAAAAACTTTTTAATAACTTTTGAAGGTTATACCCATCAATATTATAGATCGAAAAAGAAGATTGTTAGGGAATTTGTATGGGTTCTTTTTTAATTTAAAAACATTCTTAGAGATTTTTCACTGAGTTATTTATTTACAACTTCTTTTAGGTTAAACACGATCAAAGAGACACTGAAATATGCTACAATATTAAACAGCCTGGTTCCCAGATTCCTGATAAAAAAGGCAAGAATGGCCTCGTTATTATTCGTACGATCGTCTGTAAAAAGGAAGGAAGAAATAAACTGAGATACCTTTTTATATTAAAAAGTGTGAATCCCTTCTACAGAAACAAAATGCTTTGTTTGTCATTTCAAATGTCAATAAGACCGTTAGCTCCACCAGCTTTGGCGGTAGTAACCTGCATTGCTGACGTATGATTTGTAGATAATCAACTTAGATAAAAAAAACTACAGATGTCACTAACTGTATTAATTTATAGTTTTTAACAGCAAATAAACCGTATGTCAAATCCAAATATAAGATTTGTGTGAAACTGGCCGAAATGGGCCACCTATACTTTCCTCTTAAGGCGGCGCTATTCGGCTGAAAAAGAAGAAGATGGAGAGATGTTAATTACGAATGTTGGACAGAGCGCGCTAATATTTTAAGTGATGAAATCGCAGCGAAAATGGCGAAAAAGCTTAATAAAACATGACTCGTTTAAAATAGAGCAAAAATCTCGTGGAACGTATCTTAAGTATCATTTAAAGAAACATTGTGAATTTTTTCACAAACATAACTTGTAAAATAATAGGAATAGACTTGTTTTAAATAATTTATTTATTTATTTATTTATTTATTTAAACGCCCATAGGGCTTTTACATAAAGTGCAGTACATGTTTTTGGTAAAGTATAGGAAATAACAAAATATAATATAAACATAATATAACTGTAAGAAAAAAAAAGATAACATAAGATATAAGAAACAAAACATAGATAACACTAGATATGACACAAAGCAGGTAAAATAGAATATATGGTCACGTAAATTAATGTGAGATAGTTATTTTAATTATAAAGAGAAATAAGACAAGATTGTCATTATTTATGTTTATAATTAGCAATCTTTGTTATACATATTTGGTACGTGTTTATTGAAACATAGCTACAATAATATATCGATAAAGGTGCTATATAGTGCATGATATTTATAGCTTTATTTTAAATGTTCTGATATACTGAGTTTAAATTTAGAAATCGATTGATGTCGATAAACGTCAATTGAAGTATATTTATTTCCGAGTATATGAAGTCTTTGTATTGGAGAGTTTTCAAAATAATTATTAGTAGAATTGGTAACAAAGTAAAGTGCATTAGAACGGGTATCACGCGTGGGTACTCTCAAATTAATAAGTTAAATCGAGGGCGTCCAGTCTGCCATTCGCAATATTAAAAAGGCAAACTAAATCGCTCACTACACGCCTTGACGTTAAATCGCTTATATTGAGTAATTCCATTAGATATACATAATTTAGTTCTTCGATAGGTATTCCGAGTTTATAATTAATAAATAATTTTCGGAGCATACTTTTTTTCTATCGAGGAAATTTCATATAATTTGCGTTTCGGCGTGGAACGTATCTAGATATTATCTTCAAAAATAACATATATGTTTTAAAGAGCTTAAAAACTTCAAATGTTTAAGGGAGATTTATTTATTTATTTTATTTATTTATTTATTTTTTGTTATAAAAATACAAAAACAGTACAAGGAAGCTTTTGACTGTCCAACTAGGAAGGACTCCCGTTCTAGGACAGTCAAATTGATAGGTTTCGAATGCATTAGGTACATGATGATTAATATATTTACAATTACCTAATTATAATATATGTTACAGTTTTATAATTAGTTAAGCATCGAATATAAAACGTATAGTGTTTTCGAATTTCGATTGAAATAAAAACAGTAAAGGCAAAGAAATTAAACATTTGGGTAACAAAAGAAATATAGTAAATAAAAGTACGTATACAATAAAAACAGTAACGGAAAAGAAAATAAAAGCAGTAAAGGAAGAAAATAAAAACAGTAAAGGAAGAAAATAAAAACAGTAAGGGAAAGGAAATAACAGGCGCTCGTAAGACATAATTATCTACTGAACCAGTAACAATTTGTTATTTTTGAATACAAAAAAAAAAAAAAACAGTATACAAAAGAAACAGAAGAGGAAAATAAAATAAAAATTTTTGGAAACAAAGAGATACATACCATTAACAATTTTAGTATTATTGGATACAAGCAAAACAGCAAAGAAAATCAGCATAAAAACAGTAAAGAAAAGAAGATTAAAATTTTCAGAGATATGTAAGAAATCGGTTGAAATTCGAATAGTGGACCCTTAAGTTGTTGTCAATTATTAATTCTTAAATTAAACAATCTTATGTAAATCATCACTAGTATATAATATTTGTCTATTGGTTTTGTCAAAAAATTCCAAGAAAATATCAAAGGAAAAAGTAAGATTTTTCTGATGGGCGGGCAACATTGCCAGTCAATATAATATAACGTTGATTCAACAAAAGCAATTCTTAAATGCCTGGTTCTACAACCCAATCTTAAATCCTTCCAGTCCCGAGTGCCTGTTGCTCTCCGCCCCTCTACTGCCCCCGCCCTGCTCTACCGCCCCCCCGCCCTGATCCACCACCCCCGCCCAGATAATCCGCCCCCGCCCGCCCGACCAACTTTATGTGACTGCTGAGGGCTGATGTTCTCAGATCTATTAGTCATAAGCGGCGCGAGGTTATTGGTCTCTTTATTATAGAAATATTCTCATACGAGACCGCTTTATTCTATATGAGAAATGTATTCGTTGAATAAGAGCTGAATGTAGTGCCATATTATTAGTTGTACTAGAAGTGACTTACAGAGATGATTATTCCCGTTTTTTCAATGGTACAAAAGAGAAAAGGATTATTTTACAATCGTTCTGTGGTAAAAATATAACGATAATAAGGAACTCCAGTGAAAAATATTATGGCTTTAAAAAAATATGTTCATATAGACCAATATACGTTGATTCTGAATATATAAGTTTTATTACATAATATTTAACGTAGAGTTTTTAAAAAAATATTAAAAAGTCCATTTTAAAACGTGTCATTAAAACACCCTATTGCTGGATTTTGGCGGCGTGACGTCACCGCGCCGCGTCACCTGGGTCAAAGTTGTATAGAAATCAATAGAAATGAAGACGCAAGCCGTTCGGCATTCCATGTTATTGGTTTATAGAGAATTGGACATATAATAGTTTTTGTTTTTATTGAAACATTATTTAGGCCTAAATAATTCAGTATCAAAAATAAAGTATCTCTATTAGTTTATCTATATTATTTAAAATATTCAAAAATATTAACTCTACAAAAAACGATCGTATTGCCCAGTAATGTCTATGAAAACGCTCCAATGCTGAAATTCAAAATGGCGGGAGTCGAACAGCTGATTCCAGTTCCCTACAAGATTCATACTTCGGTTAGTCATGATGACGTCACACTAGATTCGGTGGTTTTCGGGGGCTCTTGAAAAATTAAAACTTTGACATTTATTTTAACTATTAAAACTGACTATAAAAATAAAAATGCAGTTATTTAAGTTAGAAGGCCATTATTCATAAAAAAAATAAAATAATTGGACTGGAATTCTCTATTACGATTAGCTTTGTATTATCTACATTCTTACTGTAATAACACATTTCTGCTCAAAGCAAAGAAAATGTTCATTGGTTTTTTTTCAGAGATGTGCACACAGAGTTTGTTCTTCCAGTCCAAACGAATTGGTGGGTATATCCTTCAAAAGTTATTAAAAAAGTTGTTCCAATAAAATTAAATTATTTTCAAACTTAAGTGAGGGATTAAAAGAAACCAGTTATTTCCCACAACATTTTCACTGGCTACAGAAAAAATCCCAAATAATATGTTCCGAATGACGTATTCCTGTTTTATCACATAATTATTACACTCCTATGCGACGGATTCAACAGCTAGGAAACAAATACTCTGATGTTGTTGATATATTTAGTACATCAATTTTAATATATAAGCATACCTTATTGAAGTGTTTTTTTCATCAAGTAGGGGAATATTTTGATAAAGCTATTTAAATTGACTAACACATTAATAGTATTTTGTCGGCTGAAAGAAAAACAAAAAACTATTTTGCTTTTTTTATATTTTGTACCTACATACTGTGTGGATCAAATTCAATAATATTCTTAATTTATATTTATTTTTGTGCAAGTGTGTTCAACAGTCGTTTCCTGCACTATTTACGAGAATAATTTTGTAAATATTTTTATTTAATATATGTAAAAGCCTAAGTAGGCGTAAATAATTTTTTTTTTCACAAATTTGAGAGGCGGTTATTGATACCGCCGCCCCCGGAACCACTTTTTGAATAACCAACATCCTTGCCATAAATTAATAAATGGTTTCCCGGGCGGCGGTACCTATTCCCGCGTCCCCAATTGGATATAACATATGGGTGTTACAACTTTACACGAAAACCATTAGGTAATGTACTTAGATAAACCTTTATTTTCAATCTTGCTCCAATGACAAACTGTTGAAATATAAAGCTTCCGAGTTCCCATTTCACCTCCTCTCCCTTCCTTGTGTTTGTGTTCCTATGCCTGTACACAGTTTTCCGGAAACCGCCGCCGGTTACCGCATGATTAAGCATCCGCTATAAATTGAATGCCAACTCGGCGTATCAAGTGAGACCCTTCCTAGAATTCTAATTACAGCCGTTTCGACTGTTCCCGATTATTCCGACTGTTCAATTTACCCGTGTCATGCCATTTTACGAGTACAAATAATAATTATTACAACTCGGGGTGGAAAATAACCCCACCGTACGTAAAGATGCTCACCCTTACGCAGTATTCAGAATTCATACAAGATGAACTGAAATATTTTGCTGCATATATTTATAGTCTCAAAATGTTAAGAATACAATCGCGCTTATGATATATATTTTTGAAATGTATAAAAGGCATTTTATTTTTATTTTTTATGTGAATACCTCACAAGAGTCCCAGCTGCTCCCGTCTGGAGCCAGTGAGACTATGGCATCCCCGATCGGGGTATGGTAGGCTGAAGATAGTAGAGAGAGGTAGGAGATGGGGAAGAGGAAGGTAGGGAAGTACCTTTCTATTCAGATCTGGTCACCAAACACAGATAAAGCCATTGCATGCAACGTTTCGATTCTGAATGGTGGTCTTACACCAGGGCAATACTGAGAGTATCTTCCACTCTGGAACGTGCTGCAAATATACTATATATAATTTTAAATGAATTAATTGTGAAATAACACAAATTAATCAAATGAAATTTGATTGATTGATGCCGCGCCGGGATTCGATCCCGCGACATTCGGATTGCGAGTCAAGAGCCTTACCGCTAGACCACGCCGGCCGTTAACGGCATATTGATTGGTTTGTGTTATTGGTTAATTTTATTAATTGTTTACTCGAATGTGTTTAATTCGTAGAACTCCGTTTAATTAAAAAAAAATAATTAAAATTAAAATTTAATTATAATATTATTGAATTCTAATAAATAATAATATCAAGTTCTGTAAGTATTTTAGTTTTTATTTTGTTACAGCCGTTTCGGCCTACCAGGCCATTTTTAAATTTTGGTTAAACCACTTTGAGACGACTTATTTATAGGTTTCTAAATGTAATTTTTTGAAGGTGTCTAAATTGATTCAATACCGATTAAACCAATTTGATGAGAAAATAATTGAGACAGAAGACACTCTATTATGTGGGGTACTTCGGAATCTAATTTTTCCCGCACTAAATGTTAAGGTTATTTTAATTCTTTACTAATGAAGTTACTGCTTTGACTCATTTAAGAGCGTTGTATGGTTTAGGTTTTGTAAACAAACTAAGGAATAAATAATTTTCCTTACTATATCAATTAGCGTTACTTTGGAGGTCATTCGTTCGTTTATTGATTTCTAAATATAAATAATGTTATCCTGATGTTATCGTTTATTCACTATATTCACCCTAAACTTACGCAGCGATATATATTGGAATTTCCTTTGGAAAATTCTTGACGAGCACTACTCAAGTTTAATCCGACGTCCTTTTCAATTAATTGTTCAGCTAAATCTATAAATACACGCGGCTTAACATTGGTCGATTTATTGGGGACGGGACATAAATTCAAGAATGACGCCGGTGTATTTATAGCCGATATCCAAAGAGAGAAAGGCATTAAACTAAGACAGAATTAATGGGAACACATATAATATTAAGCCTACGAAAGCTGTTTGTGTTTGACACCTTTAGGTATATCATCTCGCCTGTTTATGTGAAGAGAAATTTTAGCTTTAACAATTGGTTTTCTCTTTGCTCGGGTGATAATGTAACCCGTGCAATCACGAACCACCACAAGCGTAAACCTACCTCTACCCCTTTCGTTCTCAATGCAAGTACGACAACTTTGTAATAACACACGGCCAGCGTAGTCCTTAGCGGTAAGGCTCTTGACTCGCAATCCGAAGGTCGCGGGATCGAATCCCGGCGTGGCAAATAAAATTTATTTGATTAATTTGTGATATTTCACAATTTATTAATTAAAAATAATGTATAGTATATTTGCGGCACGTTCCAGAGTGGAAGATACTATCAGTTTCGCCCTGGTGTAAGACCACCATTCAGAATTGAAACGTTGCCTGAAATGGCTTTAGCCGTGTTAAGTGACCAGATCTAAATAGCCAGGTACTTCCCCACCTTCCTCTTTCTTATCTCCTTCCTCTCCCCACTACCTTCAGCCTCACAACATACCCCAATTGGGGATGCCATAGTCTCACTGGCTTCAGACGGGAGCAGTTGGGACTCTTGTGCGGTATTCATATAAAAAGAAAAAAACATAAAATAAAAACATATTTTGTTTTGTAATACCTGCTTACAAGCAATAAATTCTGTGTTACCGGGGGATGAAGTGGCAATACTGAACATATTACTGATGCTGATTATTTTGAGTAAGATGAACTCACATGACAAATGTAAGGAATAGGTTCTTGTTTAAGAAAGAAAGGAAAATATTAAAAATAAAAAGACATTCTGAAATCTAAAGCTGCCTGGCTTAAAGGGCTTGCTTCGGTTAATAAGTTTATGATGATACCGATGTAAGTAGAAATGAAACTAAAGTGTAGCATGGCGAAATCTTCCCCTTTTAAACGAAACGAATCGAATCCACACATTGTGAGAACAGCAGGACTGCAGATAATTGGCTCCCAGCCAAAAGGATCCTCCAGAAGCAGAACAGGCGGATGTCTCTGGATGCCAAACATCCCTTCAGGATGATTCCCAGTCAGCGAGGCATCCAAGGTCCAAGATCACAATCGTAACGATTTTCAAAATGATACGTCATGTTTCAGCCGAGAAGACCGTCCAATGCTCTGGGCTGCTGCACAAAGAACGACCCGCTTTTTTTTCAAATCTGCTGATTTGAATCTGCCTGCAGGATCGACATTCTAAAATATTGCAGGGCTCGCAATATGACCAATGCCCAAATGTCAATGAGCAACCAAGTAATGGAGGTGCCACACACCGAGACCAAAAATAAAATTATATAAAAGGGTGCACACACCTTGTTACAAATGCTTTTATGTAACAACTATGTACTCGTTCAAATAATTTATCTGTAAATTCTATTCGAGTGATATGAAAATATCAGGTTTAAATTCGATAGGAATTTTAGGTAAAACGTTCAAAAATGCATTCGCTGGTTTTTAAATTGCATGTATAACCTACAGTCTTTATATATAAAAAGTAATGTTTTATTTTGTTTGTCCTGTATGCGTGCCTATACCATTCACCCGGTTGCGAAGAAAATTTGGTGAGTTGTTGCGCGCCAAACCGCAAAGGTTTCTATATACTGGTGAACTCTATCTGTGCGTTAGTCCTGCGTGAATTCTGGTTCAAGGAACACAAATTTTCTAGGAATATGTGTGATTTTCAAAACTGGAAGTGATTCATTTAAGACAAGTGATAAAGTAGGAACCTATCTATAGTATACCATTTATAACAAAAAGATATTTTTTTAGAAAGTTTTTTTAATTGTTTCAAAAACTGTTTTGTCGAGAATTCAGACGTTATAAAATTAGATTTACTTCAATAAAAAAATTATACATAAGAAAATCGTAGTTCTACAAATATATATTAATCTGTGCCTAATTCATAGAATGTCAAAGAATTTAATTTTAGTATAAAGTATGCATATTACAATATGCATAAAAAATCGGATTTAGGAGACAGGTACGCGTACAGCCGCCCAGTAAACCATTTATTGGAAAACCAACACCTCTGCCATAGGTCGCTACGTTTGGTGACTTTTTTTTTTTTTTTTTTACATTAACTCCACACAGGAGGCCCTGAGGAAAAAATAATTTCCCTCAGGGCCTATGTCATCTTTGAGGATGCTGTGTGGAGGGTGTTTTTGAGGAGAGGAAGGAGTGAACATGGGTCTTGAAGAGACCCATATTGTAGGAGGGAGGAAACACAGAGGACTTAGAAGGTGCCATCCGTAAATTACGTCACACCTTAAGAGGGGGGGGGAGAGTAGAGAAGTGTGACAAGGGGTATGGGGGGGTCGAAAAATCATGAAATTCTAGGGGGGAGGGGGTCTCACAAATGTGACAGGGGGGGGGTCAAAAAATCATGAAATTCGTGTGACGTATTTATGGATGGCCCCGAACGGCTGCCCGTGTTCATGGGGTGAGGCTTGTCCGGGTCTTGGCGGCAGATGTTTCTGCCCACCAACTCGTGGCAAGGCGGATCGGGAGAGGGCTGAGGGAGACCATTAACTCTCTTGGAATATGCACCGCAGTAGGAGGGTTGGATTCACACACCCATTACTCCTGGATACACTTACCCACAGATTCCTACTCTCTCTTCATATCTTTTTCATTCCCAGAATTTCCTCTCGTTCCTTTTCTAAAAACACCCTTCACTTACAAGCGGCCCTGAGGGGAATTATTTTCCCGAGGGCCTCCAGTGTGAAGCTGATGTTAAAAAAAGGGTTCGAATTTTTCATTGTTAAATAATGTCCTAATTTAAAATGTCGAAAGAAACACGTGTTTTTATAATTTTACGAGAGCGCGTGGGTGTCAATCGATAATTGTCCCTAGACGCAGAACTAATCAAGCTTCCATTGGAAATGCTTCACGGTAGAACGATCGTGCTATTGAATGAGTTTGACATTTACCACTTGAAAATTATTAAATTAAATTTAATTAAAAACGGTAGAATGTGAAAAATGTGTATGAGGCGTGTTGAAACAAAGATGACAATCTCCACCATTGGTCTAAAATGAGTTAGATATGGCGTTGGATAGAGAAACAAAAGTACTATCGATAGCTGCAAAGGGTTCGGAGCACAAATGACAGAATCCCATTAAAAATAAATGTAGTTAGTTCTCCGACAAAAACGGCTATCTCCATTAGGAAATTGCGGAGTATGGAACAAAAGCGGCAATCTCCATCTATTAATTGAAGGTAAGTAAATAATTTACCATTTAATTGCAATAAAATTTACACACGCAACTAACGGACAAAAATTCTGCTTTATTGTTCACAGTACGGTAAAAGAAGTAAAAAGACATTTTTTGCTTTTTTCTCAAAATAAAAATTATTGGTTAAAAGGTTTTTCTTTGATTTGAGTAATAAGTTATATATAGGTTACAATATTTTCATAGTGTTCTTGCAATACTTATTGTAAGCATCCCTAAGACCTCAATAAATACATAATAAATTATAAAATTTTGCATTTAAAAATAAAAATACAGTGCTAATTTTCCATTGATACCATTTTTCTCTTAGGCTAATTTGTTCGCTTTTCGGAACAACTCATATATGTTTCATAGAAATCGTATCTTGTACACGGCGTTAGAAAGAGAAAACACCGCTTTTTCTATTCAAATGTAAAAAATAACCACAAAACAATTAAAATTTACGCCTTTATGAAACCGACCGACCGCATTCGAAAAAGAATTATGAAAGTTTGGGAATTTTTGATGTTTTTTTTTACATGTGACTACAAAAAAGTGAATTTATTTTATTTATTTCTATACATTACAGTATTTACCTTTATAATTTTATTATGTTGGGTGTAAGGTAGGTTTGTGAAGGTGAAACTGTGGATAGGTATTGTTGTATGTTTCGTGAACACCTCACTAGGAGAACCTGTGCTGAGGTGTTCACGTGTTTATTTATGTTTATGTGTGACAAGTATTTATGTGTTGTAATATAAAGTTTTATACGTATTTTTTTTCAAATCTTAACAGTTATTGTACATTGGTTATATAGAAGAGAAAAAAAAAGTATTTAAATATATTAACGATAGAGTTTATAATACATGTGTATAATGAAATATTTAAATGTTTTTTTCGTTATCTTTCGTTGTGAGCCACTTTTAAAACTTATTTATATGTTTGCAATAAAAAAAAATTACATTTCAAAAATTAAATTTCAATTTTGAATTATACAATTTTAAAGCGTATTTCATCACCTTTCAGAAACAGTTTTTAGTTTTCGGATGCGTTCAGAAATATTCTATCCATTTTGATTTTATTGCAAAGTGCAAATATTTTGACCTTCCGACAAAATAGGCCCGAGGCCTGAGGTTTTAAATACCGAGGGTTATAATAACAAAATGAACTTAAAAACATCGAGTAAATACTTTCGAGATTTATTTTAAACAAATTTTAAAGAGCTGGCTCCACGAAAACGCCAATTATTGATCTGTGTATATATATTTTTTTAAATAGTAAATATGAAATATTAACCTTTATTGTAATTAAGTGATAAATACAGTAACAAAGTACAATCTTATCACTGTTTATTCACTATTTTAATATCAGATAAACCTACATATTATTCATCCCTTTGCACCTTACGAGGAAGGTACAAGCCAAAAATGTATGTATTCTTTGTGTGACCTTTTTAGACTTAAATCGCAACGAATGTAGGTAATATGCATAAATAAATGAAAAAATACATTTTTTAGTAGTTTACACTGATATTTTTTATACAGTAATTAAATTTTTTATTTTATTTCTATTCAACGGAAACGGTAGAAAAAGCTTCAATCTACCCAAAGCATTTTTTTTTGTATTTATATTGTTAACAGATTCGTAGTAAAGATGCATCTAAAACAGTCATTTAGCATTACGCTTTGCTTTAAAAAGTTATCCCATCCCTCGTTATAGTGGGGTACTAGAGGGGCTACAGTGGCTACCCGAGTGATAACTTCAAAGATAGAGTGGTACCTGTTTGCAGGTCGTGCGTGAAGTAAATCATCCGCATGGCGTATCATTACACAGGCTCTGAGGTTAGTTAATTAAGGGAAGGTTGCGCAGCCTAGGATTAGGCGGAACCCGTTCTCCGCATCCTGAAGGTTACGTGAAAAATCTTTCTACGGAAATCCGATACTGCGGGACGGGGAAGAAATCATGGGTCTTACATCAATAGAATGTGTCATCCGCTATCCTAATCCCATAATCCCCTTTACCTACTTAATAATTTTAATATTAAAACTGTCGGGTTTTAATAACGGTTTTAATAATAGTTTCAAATCGGTAGCCAAGATCTGGACAAACCTCATCTCATGAACCGAGCACCCCTGCTAAGTCACCAAACGTAGCGAACCACTTGGGGTGACCTATGGCAGAGGTGTTGGTAATCCAATAAATGTTTCTCGGGGCGGCCCGCCTCCCAAAATTGTGCGCCCTCCATGAATGTTAGCAAACTTGAAAAATTACGACGGCATCTGTCAAACATCTAAACAAAATAAATACACATTTCAAATATAAAAATATAACTAATTAATACAAAATCTTGGTACCTACCTACCTTATCTCTTGTCCCGCATGGTTAATAATTATCAGTTCCAAATTTGAAAAATTAAAAATTCATTGAACTTGAATAATTTACGCACCACCAAGGAATACAATTTCAAATCACGCACCCATGCACCGACAGCCGAAATTGGTAAGTTTCAATAAAATCATTCCATTGGGACCAACAATAATTTATTATATTACTAGCTAGTTTCCGGCGTGCGTTGCAATGCTACTTAATAAATTGTTTCTCCCTGTGTGTCCTTTTGCATTCATCCCGTTCTCCTTCGTTCCACCTCCCCTTCCTTTCTCGAGTCTCCATCCCACCTCGCGTTTCCCCTCAATCTTCCCCGCCATCCCTCTCTCTTCTCCCGCTTCCCCTGTCCCACGAATCCCCCTTCCGGCTTCCCATATATTCAGTCCCGGTACATTCAGTTTTCAAACAGCTCGCGTGCCACCTATTGCAATTTTTTAATTTCATAAATTTCATAAAGCCAGAGCTCACCATAGTGTAGGAAACAATTTCATAACGCCAGAGCTCACCACTATATATAAAAACCATCGCGGGTGTGCTCATCATAATCGGATGAATGGTTTAGGGATCACATAAGGGACAAACAAAGAAACATTAATTTTTATATATTAAGATTATATTAGGTTCAGGATCAATGTCTAGTTATATTATTAGTGTGTTAGATTAATAATATTGTGTACTTGGACTGGGTAACAAACCAAGTTGAATGAACATTACCAAACACGCATGTAGTTACGTTCGGTCGTATGTAACTTGCAATGTTAACACGTCGTGGTTCGTGTAACGCATGTCCCTTCATCAGGCGGCAGGCCCCAACCGTTCTCCGGCTTCGGAGGATCAACCACCTGTCAATAATATCATAAACCTGCCATCCCGCCCAGCCAGCCGCCCTAACAGGCCGCCCGCCCCCGAACCGCCCTACAAGCTCTAGCCAGGGGCGGATTAAGTTTAACTAAAGTTTTCCCGTGTGCCGACGTCATAGGGAAGATAATCTAATATTTTGGATGAATACATAATGTCGTTTAAATAGTTTAAAAGTAGACGGAATGGATGTGGGTTTGGTGAACCCCAATTCCAGTCTCATATACACTAAAGCACATAATATGTAAACCACAATATATAAAATTCTGAAGTGACCGCAATCACAAAGGCACACACATTATTTAAACCTGATAGGCATATTTGTACATTCATGCAACCAAGAGATTCTAATGTATTTAAAAACAATAATAACATAAAAATTTTGATTTATTATCTATTTTTCCAGCATATTTTTGACAGTAGTGCAATTTGATTACCTTTTTGTCGTGATAACATCTTATAAATCGATGAACGCCGGCTGCACTCATGAAAAAGCATGACTCATTATCACGTTCCGCCTGAGCTGAGCGTGCAAGCGAGAACACGGTACAAGCGCTCGGCCTAAGCGTTCGGCTTGTGACGCATCTATCTCTCTTCCATTTAATAGTTATTGTATGACGTTATCACGTAAAATTATCGTCCGTAAACCGAATTTACAGACAACCAATTTTTTTAATATGCATTGGCATCTCATTAAATGAAGTAGGTACAAGAAAGTGGAAGTTCGTCGCCCGACTTTATTGATAATTCAAAATGATTATTTTAGAATTAGTTAAACGCAAAGACGATATACTTTTATAGTTTCTGCGAGCATTGCGATAGCATGCTATGTGCTATCTCCCAATTCATCTTATTTTTTTGAGATTGTTTCCAGGTCCCGTGAGGGTTCCTGTTTTTCCATGAGTCCTCCAGAGGATCCATACGCGGTAAGGTTTTTTCTAGTGAAGTCCCTCCATACTTGGGTTCCCTGAAGGGAAGAGTCCACATATGTAGTATCAGCTCTCCTCTCCACTCCTCCTAGGTTTCCCAAAGGCCCCTAGTTTTTTTTATTTGGTTTGAATGGTCCATTTTTTGGTCCGACGATTGTCTAAGAGTAGAAGGTCAGCAAGGCCCCGATTGCTGGGGTAAGGTTTAAATAATTCGACATGCGACCCTGTATCTCGGAGGTACCGTTCGTGACACTGTTCCCCAGTGCCATTTAGCCTGAGCACAGTAGCTAACACCTTGGCTTGGGATAGGTTTTGCAGGTCGTGTTTCCAGGTGCTGAGTGATGATTCTTTTAAATAATAGTAAAGACCTCGATAATAAAAACTAACGATCAGATCAAATAACAGAGTGACGTAAAATTAAGGACTTGTAAGTTTCACTGTGTGTCGTGATATGACGAAATATGCATGTGGCGTCAGAAGTCTGGGTCATTGCTTCTGTAGCGTGTGCGGTAAATGTTTGTATGTGGTTCATTAATCCCCACAGACTTTTTCTAAGTAGCTACTCATTGTGGGAAGTATAAAAAATTCATAACTAAAACACAAATATGATCGAAACTCGCTTATCTATAAAATTGTATGGATTATTCAGCGATGATTCTGCGCGTAATAAAACTTATATCAAACAATATGTTCAATTTTTTACAGGAATTTTTTTGTCATGCTGACTCTGAATAAAATTAAACCAACCGGAGCAAAGTACTCCTTTGTTTGAATCATATCAATGCCTCTTGCACGATCAAATATTCTCGACGGAATATTTTACCTCTCTATGTTCTATGTTTATTTTATGTTTCCGATGGTTATCTCCGTCACCGACAGCATAGACTGTTTTATCTCCCGGCTTGCAGAACTAATTTGCCAATGGTGACGCTAGTCTTGTTGTTAAATAGAAGCACTTCGAATATCTCAATTTTAACATCAATGAAGCGCAATTTAAACGGCAAGCTTTGTTCTGTTAGTTCGATTCTTCTTATAGATCTAAAATGTTTTATATATTCTCTATTTTAAAAACGCTTTAAAATTTTAATTTAAATTTTGAATTGAATTGAAAAGGTCTACCACAATCAGTCTCTCCCAATCTATCTTCCCAAGCAGCTGGTGGGCAGGTGCACCCACCACCTTACCCCATAAACTCAGGCACTCCTATCACCAATCGTAGTGAACCACTTGGGGTGACCTATGGCAGAGGTGTTTGTTATCCGATAAATGGTTCCCGGTTGGTTTATTACGGGAAATAAATACTTTACTCTTGACATGAGAATTTTCTTTCACTTAATAATGTAAAGGTCACTAAAAAGCTTCGTTGAAGGAACAACTCGAAAAAGTTCTAGAATTAAAAAAAATATTATGAACAAGTTCGCTCCTGGCAATCGTTCCGGCGGACACCTAATGAGATTGCTTCTCCAACCGTTCATATCCCATCTTTCCACGCAGATAGGACTCGATCCTTTCTGGATATGTTTTATGGAATGGCGGTACCATCTTTCAACTATACGGAAATATTGAATACGGTAAATCTTAGTAAAAAAACTTTGCAAATGGATACATGCAAACATGTTTTACATTCATGTCGAAAGTTCTAAGAAGATTTCGCTTATGAAATGTAATCTTATTTTTATCCATAGTGGTAGATGATTATTTATTTATTTATTTATTACACGCCCTAGTGGGTTTTTACATTCTTTGTTTATAAATTAAGTATCACAGTACTTTTAATTACTTTAAAACTAAAACAAAAAAGAAAATATAAAATAATGAAAAAAATGTAACAAAAATAGCATATAATGCAAAATAAAATACATTGGTAAAAACGATAAGAAGTCACACATGAAAAGAAATTCAGTATAAACAAAAATTGCAGAAATTATCCACTACTATTTGTGTCTAGATTTATAAAAGAATTGGAATAAACAATGTTTAAATTGGTTATTCTTAAGATGAAATATATCTCTTAGATCAGAATATTTATTTCCGAGATTGTGAAGTCTCGGAATCGGGGAATTTTGGTAAGGGAGTGTCCTGGTGTTGTTAAAGTAAAAGGGTAGTAAATGTCGGCAAGGTCTTTTGGGAAAGTGGATGTTGATTGATTGAAGTAATTCAGGACAGTCAATTTTGTAATGCAGTATTTTATGTAATAATATTAAATCTGTGTTAATTCTTTTTTCTGAAAGTTTTAATAGGGACATTTTATCCAGTAGGTAATTATAATCAATATTTTGTACAGGAATATGCAATTTATAGATTATAAACCTCAGGAACTTAAATAACTTATATTCTCCGTAACTCCCTGGTAAAAGATCATTCAGAATTGAAACGTTGCTTGAAGTGGCTTCGGCCGTGTTTAGTGACCAGATCAGAAGAACTAGGTAAGTACTTTCCAACTATCGTCTCCCCCATCTCCTTACTTTTCCGATTTTCTTCAGCCTCACGACATGGAGGTCTAGAGTCTTGAATCTGAGTAGAGCCGTTTACAAAATTAGAGTCCTTTGGGGCCTTGAAGGGGTAACCATCTGTTACCTATACCAGGGCGGGAAAGAGGGTGGGTCCTCCAAAGCCTCACGACATACCCCAACTGGGGTTGCCATAGTCCCATCGGCTCGGGACAGTTGTGCGGCATTCACATAAAAAGTAGGAAATTACTGATCGTCGCGCTGTACGCAACAAACTGAATCCCCCTACACAGAGTTCCTAACTGACTCGATATCCCTTTTTCAACTCCCTGCCAACCTAACTAACTAACTAACTAACCATCACGCCGTTTCCCGCAGGGGTAGGCAGAGAGGACGGACCGCCAAACAACTCGATCTTGGCACACACTCCTTGCCTCGTTCACATTCATACATCGCCTCATACATGCTCTTCTATTATTCTGACTCCTGACATCGCCCGACTCAAGTATCTGATTCACTTGGTCGTGCCATGTCTTCCTCGGGCGTCCTCGACTTCGTCTACCATTCACACTTGCGTCATATATTCTCCTTACACTCCTTTCCTCATTCATTCGCTCTACATGCCCAAACCATCTGAGGGTCCCTTTCTTAATCTTATTAATAACGCTTCCATCAGCCTTGCATTCTTTACGGATCTCCACATTTCTCACACGATCATACATGGTTTTATCACACATACGTCTCAGGGATCTCATTTCTACAGCATTCAGTCTACTTTCATCCTTTCTCTGCCAGTTCCATGCTTCACTGCCATACATCAGGGTAGGTACCAGCACTCCATTATGGACGGCTAGCTTCGTTTCTTTTGACAGTTTTTTGTTGGCGCCAACGGCGTTCAGTCCTTTATTAATGTAGTTACCGGCATTTACCCTTCTTTCGATATCTCTATCAGTCTTCCCATCTCTCGTAAACATACTTCCCAAATACACAAACTCAACCACCTGCTCCAAGTATTCACCATTCACAACTATGTTGCACATTGTTTTCGTACTCTCTCTTTCAAATACCATTATTCTAACCACCTAAAAATGTTCCACTTCATTCATGAACGTTGTGATCTACACCTATATGGTGGTAGGGTCAGGCTTTGCGCATTGTATAGCTCTCGACTACCAATCCGAAGATCGCGGTTTCGACCCGGCATTCACAAATAAATATGATTTGATTAATGTGTTATTTCACAATTAATTAATGGCTTTAATTAGCTTTGGCTTTTTTAAGAAATGGCTTTAGCCATGTTTTGTGACCAGATCTGAATAGCCAGGTACTTCCCCATATTCCTCTTTCCCATCATATTTATGAAAGATAATGTATTCGTTGTATTTTTGTGATTTCGATGTTACTAAAACATTAAAATCTTATGAATAAATAACTAAAAAAGTCTACACTAAAAACAAATTGTACGTAAAGCTGTCACTTGCTTGAGTTATTTACTCATATTCGTTAGTGGTTTGACTGTTTAAATCAAAAATGAGCGTTAATGACATCATCAATCATATACCGATATTTTTTTGCAATTAATTTGAAGGCAAATATAATCAAAATCCGCAAATTGTGTAAACAAATCGAGAATTTTCGCCCGGCAAACTATTAACCCAAAATGATTTCATTCGCTGATCGCACTTATTGCATATAATGATACTCTACGTCAGTGATGGCAATTGGCGGCCCGCGGGCTAGATTGGCGCGCATCGGTCACAATCTATTTTTTGGGAAGATGACATAGGTAAATGTAAGTTTTTGAGAACCCGCAATGTCAAAATGGGATTCAATAAATACAAGCTACTAACTGGTTGGTCGTGATATTTCAAAACATAAATGATCACTTAAAAAATTTTACGCCTGCGGCGCTTTTTCCGTATGTGCTATGATTCTTATATGTACAGAAAATCGCAGAATGTTGAAAATCCATCCACTTCCATCATTGTAAGTGGAAAATGTGGCGTCTGCAATGATGGAGAGAACTAAGAGAGGATCGAATCAGCAACGGCCGATTTTTTATTTTTTTTTATTACATTAACTCCACACAGGAGGCCCTGAGGAAAATAATTTCCCTCAGGGCCTGTGTCATCTTTGAAGATGCTGTGTGGAGGGTGTTTTTGAGGAGAGAAAGGAGTGAACATGAGTCTTGAAGAGACCCATGTTGTAGGAGGGAGGAAACACAGAGGCCGGCAAATTGTTCCACAGCCGAGCTGTTGAACTCAAGAACGAGTCGTAGAAACGACCCGTTCTCATGTGACTAATGTCAACCGTGTACAAATGTTGGGCGCGTGTTTGGCGTGTTTTCCGACTATGCACCGGTGCCGAAGAGATCAATGACGCTAGTTCCTCGGAGCATCTTCCATTGTAATACCGGTAGAACAAGGACAGCATTCCCAACTGACGCCTATGCTCTAAAGATTGCAATCCGTTTGTTAGATTAGGAGAGTCCATCAATCAGACCGCCCTTTTCTGCACGAGGGTGTTTTTTTAGGTATTTTGGGGCTCCAGACCAGAGGTGGCTGCCAAATTCAACCGTGGGGCGCACTTGCGATTTGGAAACAATAACTACCACGCTACCAATTTGTGAGAAGGGCATGGGTGGCGATGGAAACGGCACCGCAGCCCCGGGAACCGTTTATTGGATAACCAATAAATGGTTGCCCTGTCATAGGTCACCCTAAATAGTTCACTACGTTTGGTGACTTAGCAGGAGTGCCTGGGTTCATGGGGTGAGGTTTGTCTAGTTCTTGGTGGCGGATGCCCAGCCATAGTGGCGGGCCGGATCGGGACTGGTGGAGACAGACAGCCAGACTCTCACGCCCCATCACCTGGTACCGCAGTGGGAGGAATAGATTCATACGTCCGTCACTTCTGGGCGCACTGACCCCCGGATTCCTACCCACCCCTCATACCTTTTACCTTCCTCTCCTTCCATTCCCTAAAAGACCCTCCACACAGCATCCCCAAAGATGGCATAGGCCCTGAAGGAAATTGTTTTTCTCAGGGCCTCCTGTGTGGAGCTAATTTAAAAAAAAACCGGTGGGTCGTGAAATAAACATTTAATTTCAACTCAATTTATTTTCAGACGGGGAAACTTGAAGATAAATATAGTGCAACCTCTGTAATATACGATGCTACTAGCTGCTGGGCACGACACAAGCGCACTGATTGATCAGGCTCCCACGCGCACGAACGACGTGGACAGTCGCATGGCCTGCCAAAGAAAATGGACATATTCATACAATCACCAAAACTGATTGCCGATCGCTGCTCTACACTATAGGCATAGCATAATATCATGAATGGCATTCGCTAATGCAACATAACCGAGGTTTAACGAAATGAAGCCTCATAAAATACAAAATACTAATAAATTTACTGTCAACCTCGGCAGCGTCATTCCCATTAGGGATTGCAATTTCCCGAAATTGAGATATTCGTTCATGAACAACGTGGCGCTACCATCGAAAAGAGGTAGAGAAAAAAGTTATACCAATGACAATAATGCTTTCATCAATAAAACACGTTGTATTTTTATATTAAGAAGAAGATAACACTTATAATCTAAACAGAAAAATTATTTGGTACGTTGTATGTGGGAATAATTAGTCGCCGATAATATCGTTAATTCTATATTTAGACAAAAACTACTTAAAGATAAGAAATCCCAATGACCAATTTGATTAAGGTGTTTGTCCCAGTAAGACAAGAGATCCTGGGTTCAAGTCCCAGTTGCGAACGTTACCTATATTTTCGTTCAGATTTATAAGTATTATGTTCTTCTTCAAAGATATCTTTATATTATGTATTATTTGAAATGGTGCAATTTAGAAGTAAAATGTTGGGGCTCATGTACATCACATTTATTTTAAAAATACCATAATACGATAAAACACCTAAAAATCTTTTAGAACAAATCATAAGAAAATAAACCTGTAGCGCATTTTTAATTAATCGATTGTTTGAGAAGACGCAACTCATCTTTGGAAGCTATCTTAGAAGAAGAAGCAAAGCCTCAGAACTAAAAACTGCTGTGTTAACTTACTAACTGAATTGAATTCAGTTATTTTATTAAGTTAAAAATTACACAATGAAGCAATTATCGATGTACAACTGTCCGTGCTTTATTTTTATCAGTATCACAGATGGCGTTGTGTACGGATTTATAATTTGAGTTTATTGTATTTTTCCTGTGAAGGGATGCAGACATACGTTCAAAGTTTGTCCTGTTTTCGACTGTTGACATTTAATGTGTAAGAAAGCTAAACAATCAGCGCATTGAAATTTGACAATTTTTGGAATTTTTGGAATTCACTCACTACTCAATATTATACTTATCACAATATTCGTGCAGCTCTTTCAAAATATGAGAATTCGTTCCATACAAAATGTATGAGACAAAGAATTTTCTTCATAACTTTTTTTTTCGTGAATTTTCCGATGTTTTAATAGCTATTCTGCTATTAGGGGAAAAGACAAATCCAACAAATCAAAGATCATAAAAATCGGTTAAGCCGTTCTTGAGTTATGAAAGGTGTAACTAACTCGACTTTGTTTTATGTATTAAGATGTCTACATGTCTATAGAATAACAATATATCGATCACGGAAATTTGAAATGTTGTAAAAGAAAAAATGTTCATTGGCCAGGAGAGCGAATATAAAGTATTTTATTGTTTCAAAAAATCATTAAACAGCAATTATGATTTTTCTCCTACAATTATGATTTTTATTTATTTTTCTTTTTTATTTATTAACAACTTTTTTGGTACAATAATTGGTAAAATTTTGTAATACAAACTTTTTTATATAAACAGTTTTAAAAAAGTAGAGAATAATACAAATAGATTAGCAGATTAACCAAAAAATCCCACAGGGGCATCGCCAGTTCGTGGGTATACTTGAGTGTTTTTAAGACAGAAATTTACTCATAAACATACACTATCTTTGTAGCAGATTAATAAAATAAATTAAATTAAATACATACAAAATAGATTCAGTGTTTACTGAAATACAAATTCAAAGGACATGTAAATAAAGATTAATAAAAATTTGTTAAGTTACAGCAGGTCAGATGTTACAGCAAGTAAATGTTTGTGTCGACGGTATTTATCCAAGACTTTAATACATTTTTATACTTGCTGTAGGTGGATATATTTTTACAATCAATTTCTGTAGCCTTATATTTTATATATTTGTAAAATAACATTGAATAGATCTGCAAATACTTTTTGTAATTTAAAAAAAAAATTATTTAAGCAGTTTCGGGACTTCATTTAAATTTTTTAAAAAAAGTTTGATAAAACCAAATAAATTTACGCACCCAATTTTCCTTTTCAGATGTATTTCAAACGCGCTAAAATGAATAACTTTGTAATGTTTTTTAGTTATTTGTTTTTGGTGTTATGCCGTGTTGCGCTATCTCCTTCTTTAGCCAACGTTTCGGACACTGTAACGCTGTCCCAAAACTGTCCCATAAAACCCCAAAAACGAAAAACGAAAATACTTTTGGCCGTGAAAATCTAAAAACTTTGAAATGTTTTTAATAAATTGAACTGAACTGAATTGAAATGAATGGAGTTGATTTTTGCGTATATAGACGTAGACTGTAAAATTGTTATACAAGTGAACTGCGTTTCAAATATTAGACAAATCAATCCCACAGACTTGATTGTCGACAGCAATATATTGAATACCCGCCCACTTCTTCCCGCCCCCGCCCGGATTTCCTATTCACCTGAAGCTGTCCGCGCTCCATTCATGCAGCTGGGCGGGGAGCAGGGAGTAGCGAGTAGCGAGTAACGAGTAGCGAGTACCTGGTAGCTAGGGCGGCTACGCAAGGGTGGCCTATTTATAGGGCGGATATAGGGCAAGGTCCCGAAGGCCGCGCCGGGGGCCAGGACGAAGGTACAATAAAGATCGCACCACTTTGCCAGTTCAGTAAACGTTTCGTCACGTAGCTACGCAGTAATTCAAATGTAAACTTCAACCTTTCATGTTTAATAAATACACCCTTGCAATATTGTTGTAACTGACATTTAGGTAAAATGTCATCACACAATTGATTAAAGTGTTCATTTTATAACCTGTTTTTTTTTTCAATTTTTTTCGGCAATCGAAGGGTCAACAAACTTTTGAAGACTGATCTACGGTTGAACACAATTTAACCCCTCAGGCCTCGAGTCTATCATGTCGGATGGTCAAAATATTTTCGCTTTGCAATAAACTCCAAATAAATGGAATATTTCTGAACACAACCGAAAACTAAAAATTTTTTTTGAAAGGTGATAAAATATGCTTTAAAATTTTATAATACGAAATAAACAAATCATTTTTGAAGTACAAAAATTTTGAATGAAAACATAAAAAAGTTTTCAAAGGTTAACCTTACGTTTTTTTCAAATAAAATTATTGATAACGTAATATTAAATTAAATAGAGTAAAAAAAAACTACATATCTTATTAGGCAAATTTGTGTAAGTATACAAAAATCAATATATGTTAGTTTGTATATTTATGTAAGTTGTCTATGTATCTAATATTAAGCATTGGAAATGTTTGAAACTTTCAAAATACCTCCTTTCCACCCTCGTGAAGGTTTCTGGATTATTACAACCAAATGACAATACATCTGAAAAGTTTTTTAGAAATTACAAAAACTCTTACGAAACTGTCAAAAATGTCACAATTTGAGAATGACATTTTGCAAACCATCAATTGTTCAATCGAAATTCAATTTTCGAATAAACTCTTTAAATTAATGAATTTAATCAAAGTACTCACCAAAATTGAATACTTTCAATCTAATAAAAAAAATATATTTATTTTAAATAGGTACCTTTGTTACATACCAAATTTGATTTGATCTTATAATATACAAAAATGAATGTTTGTGATATATGAACAATGAAAATTAGAATGAAAAAATTGCAATAGGTGGCACGCGAGCTGTTTGAAAACTGAAGGTACCGGGACTGAATATTTGGAATGCGGGAGAGGGGAGAGGAAAGCGGGAGGGGAGGTTGTCGGGACGGGGTAACGGGAAAGGGGAGAGGGAAGGCGGGAAAGGTGGAAGTAAATATATTTTTTTGGTTGGATAAAAAACAATTATTCAAGAGTTCAGAATAAAAGGTTACACGTCATGTTAACTTAATAGGGTTTCTGAGGAAATTATCATTTCACTCTGATGTAATGTATCAATTTCCTTTCAAATTGTAATACAAAGACGGCGTTAGTTCACGCCACGATGACAGATCATTACTCATAATTGAAGACAAATCTGACAGCACTTCTCGCGGGAGAACGATCTCTTATCACAAATTTTAGGGAATAGCCTTTCAGGGCGGGTAAGTGGTGGGATCCTCCAAGGGTCATGTATACCTTATCAGAAAAGTGGAGATCTCGTACCTGATAAAGAGCAATGATGCTTGCTTTGGTTGCAGGTATACCAGTATTATAATGTTTTGCATAAGATTTTTAATTTTTGATGTACGCTCTTTTTTATCAATTGCTCTGGATTCAGTTTTGGGTAGCGTGTGTGCCTCTGTCCCGACAGGGTAGTTAAAGAGGAGAGTTAGAAAATACTTTATTGACTTTTACGACTGGCGCGAGTGTGGCCTGACTTCTTAAGCCAATTTGCCGACTTTCTTACAAATTACTTTTAGAAATAGGCAACAGTCGGCATGCTGCCTTATTTATCCCTGTGCTGTTTTTAGACCATTAACTTTTGAACAAGTTTATTTTTAATTTATTTATTTATCTATGTATTTCAAAACCGTCTCTTGTCATTTTTTAGTTAGTTCACTTGGGATGACCCAGAGTTGTTGGTTATCGTATAAATTGGTTTCCTGGCGGCGGTCGTGGGTCTGTGATTCTGAACTCGGATTCGAAATGAATTTAAGTATTATTTAGTACCATATTTTTCTTCTTCTTCGTGTGCCCTATCAGGTCCCCCCGACCGATCACTCTGGAAAATGTATCTCTACTTGTGCTGTCCGAAATAGCTCCTCCACACTTCTAATGCCGGTCCACTCTCGTATATTTCGCAGCCAAGACATTTGTCTCCTCCCAGGCCCTCGGCGACCCTCTATTTTTCCTTTCAATATTAATTGGAGCAAGTGATACTTTTCCCCTCGAAGTATGTGACCCAGATATGAAATTTTCCTGACTTTTATTAATGTGAGCAGTTCTCTATCTGCTCTAGCCCGCCTGAGAATTTCTCTGTTGGTAATCATGTAACCTTGGAACATGGAACTTGGAACATGGAACCTTGAGCATTCTCCGGTGAAGCCACATTTCAAAAGCCTCTAACTTGTTCATGGTATTTACTTTCAAGGTCCATGTCTCACATCCACACAGCAAGACTGACCAACGCAGGATATCGTACACCGATATCACTGAAGGCCGACCGGGTTCATGTTGACCGCCGGCCGAATCTTCCTGGATGAGGTTTTTCATGGTTTCCTCATTCCCGAAGGCAAATGCGGAAGAACTCCAAATAAAAGGACATGACCGCCTCCTTCCCACTCCCAACATAACACAAACACACACGTATGTATTTATGCTTTCCAGCTTGCGGGCGATCAAGAGTAAATGATGAGCAAAAAAGATGCAATTTTTGGTAGGGTTTTTAGGTAACAATTTTTCCCTACCGATTTAATTCAGGACCTTAAGTCTAATAAACAAGTAAAATTTTTAAATACCCACATGAGGTAAAGATTGCGAGGCGCAAATGACGCCGTTCTATTTGTATAAAGAACATTAAGGATGGGTTGTTTCAAAAAATTTGACGAATTCGTCAAATATTTGACGTTAATTTTCTCGTTCTGTGTAAGTTATATTCAAGTTCTGTGATAATTTCAGTTTTGTGAAGCAGCTGGCCTGGCAGCTGATGTTAAAAAAACAGAACTCGAAAAGAACTTACACAGAACCTGAAAATTAACTTCAAATATTTGATGAACTCATCAAATTTTTTGAAACAACCCGTCCTAACTTTAAATTCAGTAAATTTAAATGATTCACCTCTTCAAGGAATATAAGAATCTAGTAAATAAAAAATAAAAAGCAAGACTGACCACACATAACACTTTAACATTCTCTGCCTTAGTTTTAAATTAAGGTTGTCATTGCAGAAGAGGGATTTCATTTTATTGAATGCAGCTCTTATTTAGTACCTACCTGTAATATAATATTTTTATACTAGAAAGTTATGTTAATTCTATTTATGAAAGGTGCACATCTTTTCTGTAAATTTCTGGTGTTTATTCTGACAAGCCAAAATCCAGATTTCGTTATTTTTCAAAGGTCTGCGCTTTTTAGTCAACAAGCAATTACTATCAATCTTACGATCTAAATATCTTAGCTCCAAATAGGGGGCTTTGAAGAAAATAATTACGCTCAGGGCCTTTGTCTGCGTGGAGGGTGTTTTTAAGGAAAGGAAGGAGAGGAAGTTCTGGGAAAAAGGGTACGAGGGGGGAGGGGGGGGGTAGAAATCTGGGGTCAATGTGTCTAGGAGGGACAGACGTATGAAACCATCCCTCCAACTGCTGTGCAACGCGATGGGTCGAGAGAAACCGGCTGGAGAGGTCTAGGTTGAGTCTTACCCAATTAATCTCTCTCAGTCCTGCCTGCCATGCAGTAGGTGGACAAAAGTGTTGGCCGCCAAGACCTAGACAAACCTCACTCCATGAACCCGGGCACGCTTGCTAAGTCACCAAACGTAGTGAACCACTTGGGGTGGCCTATGGCAGGGGTTATCCAATAAATGGTTCACGGGGTGGCGGTACCCATATCCGTCTTCCAAATTGTCCATAATACATGTGATATGTGAATTATCACACCATTTAAATAATGTACGTGACATAATTAGCAGACCATTTAAATGATATGTGTAATATAATAATCAGACCATATAAATAATATATGTGATATAATTATCAGACCACTTAAATAATATATGCGATATAATTATCAGACCAATTAAATAATATAAATGATATAATTATCACACCATTTGAATAATGTACCTGACGTAATTATTAGACCACTTTAATAATAAACGTGGCACAATTGTTAGATCATTTAAATAATATACGTGACATAATTAATTACCAGACCGTTTAAATAATATACGTGACTTAATGATCAGACTATTTAAATAATATACGTGGCATAATTAATAAACACCTTTCAAATAATGCACGTGACACAACTATCAGACCACTTAAATAATAAAAATGGCATATTTATTAGGTGATTTAAATAATGTAGGTGAAATAATTATCAGACCATTTAAATAATATGCGTGGAGCATAATTATCAGACCATTTAAATAATGTACGTGACATAATTAATTATCAGACCAATTAAATAATATACATGAAATAATTATCAGACTATTTAAATAATAGACGTGAAATAATTATCAGACCATTTAAATAATATACGTGGAGCATAATCATCAGACCATTTAAATAATGTATGTGAAATAAATACATCCGACCACTCAAATAATATACTTGACATAATTATCAGCCATAAAATGGAACTTAATATTTTATCGGTTTTTTAAGTTACCAGCGATAACACATTAAAACGTGTTATTTTCAAAGTGAACATCATAACAACATCAAAAAAGACAAGTCATGCAACCTTTGATTCGAGTGCAACAGGTTTTTTCCTATTTGGCTGACGGGCGACAAAGTTAGAAAAACAACAAGCCAGTCCGGCGGAAGCGAGCCCCCATTTTCCAGCAGAGCGCAGCACAGCCCGCCTAATATGCAATACGTTACTATTCTTGGACCGGAACTATTTGACGCCGCGGAAGTAACAGGGCTTGCAAAACTACCGAGAAATGACCAAACCGGTAAATCAGTAAAAAATAAATGGTTGAATTAATACAATGACATATATATAATATTTATTTATTTATTAACGCCCTTTTTGGGGGCTTTTACACACGAATAATAAGAAATATACAGTATTTATTGTACATAGTTGAATTGCCTCAGAAACAATATTTTATATTTGTTTAAAGATAAATTGAAGATAACCACTGATTTGGTATAATTATTTCCCTCCATTAGTAGGTTTACAGAAAAATCAGAAGTTTTAGGAGTATAGTCAAAAAATTCATCAAATTAGTGAAATACTGGTTTCTCATATTATTTTTTTACCCCTCTCTAGGGATGTAAGTAACGTAGTTGTGCTTACACTTGCTGCAGTAGAATAGTGGGTTTATGAGTTACAGGTGTTCGAAACAATCGAATTTGGGGCCCAGAAATTTAAATAAAAAAGTTAAATCGTTTATTTTACAACCATCTTCCAACGTGGATATTTTTACATTATTTTATAAGAAAGTATAAATAATAATTAATGTTTGTATTAAAGTGAGATATTTAATTTATATTTTATAAAGTGCAGACCACGGAAATACACGGTAAAATAACTTTATCAATTTGGAAATATAGATTGACCTTTGGCTTGTATAAAAGATGCTTTAATAGTTTTTAGTCATGTTTACTGATTAGATTTGATAGTCAGATACTTCTCTGCCTCCTTTTCCTCATCTCCTCCCCTTCTCATTTTCTTATATTTTTTTTTGTTGTTTTTTTACATTAACTCCACACAGGAGGCCTCGAGGAAAATAATTTCCCTCAGGGCCCATGTCATCTGAGTTGCTGTGTGGAGAGTCTCTTTGAGGAGATGAAGAAATGAACATTGATCTTGAAGAGACCCATGTTGTAGGAAGGAGGAAACGCAGAGGCCGGAAAATCGTTCCACAGCCGAGCTGTTGAACACAATAACGTGTCGAAGAAGTGACAAATGTCAACCATGTACATATGTTGGGCACGCTTTTGGCGTGTTTCCCGACTATGCACCGGTGCCGAAGGGATCAATGACGCAAGTTTCTCGGAGCATCTTCCATTGTAATACCGGTAGAAAAAGAAGCGCATTCCCCACGACGCCTGTGCTCCAACGATTGCAATCCGTTTGATAATTTAGGAGAATGTATCAAACGCACGTCGAGAGTATTTTTCAGGTATTTTGGAGCTCCAGACCAAAGGTGGCTGCCAAATTCAACTGTGGGGCGTACTTGTGATCTGTACATGGTTAGTAGTTGTGTACTATCAAAGTATCTGCGGGCCCTTTACAGTGCGCCTAGTTTTTGGGAGGCTAACTTTACTCTGGCTTCGATGGAGCCCCCGTATCTGAGCTGATCACTTAGAGTTACACCGAGCATATCATTGGAGGGCCTGTTTGGAAGATTGTTTCCGTTGAAGGAGACTAGATTTTCATTTCGATCCCTTTTAGACGTAATCAGATATGATTGGGTCTTTGAAACATTAAATTCAACGAGATTATTTTTACCCCAAGAGAAAACGTTCTCTAGGTAACCGTCCATTATTTGTTTCAAAAACCTCCGAGCAGTTGGAGTTTGTGAACCCTTTGGGGGCTGTCTTACAACGTTTTCCCCAAAAACTGGGTAACCATAGTTTCAATAGCTGACTCCTGCCGGTAATCACACGAAATGTAGATTTTCAACAAACAAACCGACAACACAAATTATCAAGTGAAACACTCGCTGCAAATATCATCAGATAATATAGTAGAGATTCGTAATTTATTGAAAAAATATTGTTACCGATAATCTGTTGTCAAATTTTGGTATGCCAAAAATCAGTAATGCCTGCCCTAGCAGGAAGGTAGGTAGGCAGGTACTGTTCCGGCGCCCGTCGATTTCCGAGTCGGAAATGATGTCATAACCTCGCGGGAGCACAATCTCCGCCCTTTGGACCTGTTCACCTTTGACTGCTGCCTACTGTAACTGTCTATAGCTAGTCTACCGGCTGTTGGCTGTTTCAGATGAACGAAGGTAATGAAGCACAATGAAGGATATGTGTGATGGGCCATTTATTCGTTCATGCATATTCAACCCGCAAACATTGGCTATGTCCGAGTGTATGCTTTTGGTTTAAAAATAAGCCCTTTTTGGACATGTTATTCTTTATTTAGGATCTGATTTTACTTGTATACAACTGTTAATAAAAGAGTATGGGATATAATATATGACAGGTCTAAAAGTTGCCAGATAGTTTAACGGTCTAACTAAACCATTGAACTATTTTGCGAATGTTTGAAGTTTTAATATTTTATATTTGAAAATAATTTTCAAATACAAAAATCTAAAAGTTAATTTTATCTAGATTCTAAAATCGTATTTATTTTTACCTACAAATTTTTACTACAAGACACTGAGAACACATTTTCGCCTTTAAAATAATAGATAATTTTTTTTGATAAGCCCAGAAAAAATAAAATGTCAGTCCTATAAAAATTGATTTTAAGTTCAAAATCTCCTACTTACGAACCCCTTTTAGGATATTGTTTTTTTGTTGTATAAAATGGCCAGTTAAGTTCTTTACAAAATGATCGGAAAATATTTTAATATTTGTTACTGAATATTGCAAAATAAAATAAAACATAATTTTTGGCTATGTTTTATTCTTGCATGTATTAAAACAGTTCCATAACAACTCAGAATCAACTAAATTCAACATTTCCTCGAAAAGTCAAGCTACGAACAAAAAAAAAAGAAAAATAGCGTATGACCCATTTAAACAATTTTTAAAATATAATTTTTCATCACCTTTAATGGCTTTTCAAAGAAGGTTGAATTGGATTCATTACGAGTTGTCCGGTCACCATCGAAACAGGCGTCTGGTGTCAAACGGGAATTTAAACCTTTTAGCCATCTACATAATGTGTGAGCGTTTTTTGTGTGGTTTCGGGTATGTCGAAGTACCTTGAATGATGCGTGTTTTATGTGTGTAAAATGAGTGTGAAGACCACTGCACAATGCAGATAATATGCACAAGGAAAGGAGAAAAGGACTTACTGTGCAAGTACTTTCAATCAATTCCATCCTGGCTGGTTTATTGTGCACTTAAATGACCATACTGGTCGCGGTATGCGGTGTGCGGTATGCGGTATGCGGTACGCGGGATGCGGAATGCGGTACAGATGTTTATGCAGCGAGGGTCATTAAAGACTTACTTGGGTAAAGCAAAATTGGCAGGTATATAAGGATGGGTAGGAAGGAATATGTGACAATACTAACAACAAGTACATGGTCATGATGTATAGATGTATGTATGTAGGTTCGTGTAGCTGTGTATTGTGTAAATGCCCAACCAATGGTGTTATTGTTAGTGTTTTAATGACTGATTTGAAGAAATCGTAAGGGATGCAAACGACTGAGCTTGAAAATTATGTATAGCGAACTTACTTAGATAAATAAATTTTAGCGTCCCGTTTGCTTCAAACAGAGATTAGTTAGTTATTGTAAACATAAATAAATCTTTGCTTTAAATGTTTGTACATTAATCTCATAATTTAGGACAGAAGAGCGCCGCTTCTCTTAGTGAAAAGTAATTGAAAATTTATGTACTATAATTTAATGTTCGTGTCGTATCATACCAATTTAACAATTTTACTTTGGCATAAATAATCTGTACTGGTAACACGAAAGCTCAAGTGTTGCCATAAAGAGGAACTTGGCCAAACATTGAAATCAGAATGTTTCAACTTTGCATTTTAGACAAAGTTTTGTTGCCATTTCGGAAACTTTGATACAATTCAAAACAGGATGATAAGTGGTTTGGGTTCTAGTAACTTTTGTCTAGCGATATAGTTGTTGAATTTGATGGCTTTGTGTGATTTTCCAATTAAAAAGGTCGTTTGAATAAAAGGTTTGGCGTCACCAAGGTTGACTGCCTCCGTGATTGGGGGATAAGGCTCTTGCGGGTTCAAATCAAATGCGCAAGTTAATTTGTGTTTTTTCGCAATTTATTCATTTAAAATAATAAATTGTTTAATTGCGGCACGTTGCTTCAAATGGCTTTGGACGTGTTTGGAAAATTTAAAAAATCTTGTAAACTGTTTGCCTCTCATTTTATCTATGTTTTATTAATTTCAAAATAATAAAACAACAGAGTGTGCAATTCACGCGGGAGAAGTGAAACCTTCAGAAAACTAAAATAGACAAGAGCGGGGAGGTTACGAAGCACCGCACAAAGGGGAGACCGATAATACTATCTCGTTGTCCGGTCGGTGGCTGAGTTGGCATCGTCTTCGGGTCCCACCCGGGCATCGCGTGTTCGATTTCTCGGCTGATTAAGTCCTCCATCACGACGCAAACAACATTTTCCGCTTACTGTGGTGATAGTAGGAAATTTCCAAATTTTGTCAGGTTATTCGTAACCTATGAATGTTTTTCTTACTTAAAAAAAAATTCTCTCGCTGGCTAAATCCTGTAGATGTAACGTGTTTGTCACTTTTAAATTTCGCTATTTTTTATTTCATCGAGTTTCAAATCACAACTAAGATGTTTTCACTTCAAAAATTTACAACAAAAAATAATAAAAAATACATAAGAATGGTTGTTTAAAAAATTTTAACAATTCATCAAATATTTGAGGTCAATTTTCACGTTCTGTGTAAATTCTATTCAAGTTATGTTATTACATCATTACAGGCCAGTTGCTTCATAAAACTGAAATAATCACAGAACTTGAATAGAACTTACACAGAACGTGAAAATTGACCTCAAATATTTGATGAATTGTTAAAATTTTTTGAAACATCCCGTCGTAAGTCTTGCACTACATGCCGAAGAAACCTTTGTACAGATGCTTGATTTATTATACTTTCCACGCTTTTTATATTTTATCTTATATAATGTATCATATAATATATAGCAATCTCATTCTCCATTTAGATGAAGCTATACGTGAAATCCTATTTAGATTCATCTTTACGACGAATCGGTTTACAATATTTTTATTATTTTTTATTTTTTTATTTATTTATTGAATATAATGGTACAGAGTTTACATGTTTTTATAAATTAAATAAAGTTTTTCTTTTAAAAATACATTAATTAATAAGTATTACACCTTTTTTTAGAGCAGAGCTCGAGTAAAAAAGGCGGAGAAAACGAATGTAAAGCACAATTTAACAAAGAAAAAATAGTAATTTATTTTTTTATGTGTAAAACAAAAGATAGAAATTTAACAGTAAAATAAGAAAAAAAGGTAATATATGTAAGTATACACATACACACACGTACATATACACACATACCTACATATATTTTTTTTTTTTTTTTTTTTTTTTTTTTTTTTATTTGTTTATCTCAAAAATGGTACATATAAAGTAGTACTGGTCTTCCATTAAAAGCATTTGCTTGTGGATGGAAGAAGAGTTTACATTCTATATATATTTATACATTTAAACAGTCACGTGCGTTACATAATTAATTAGTGCAGTTAATACAAACACATCGCAATTTTTAACTAAAAGACACCCATGCATTCCATAAGAGTAAAAACAAGTATATTTTTTAGTGTTACATTCATGTGGAAATAGGGGAAGCAGTCTTCCCGTTGCTGATTTCTTTAAAATGATTTTTGATAGAGTTCGATAATTTTATTTTGTTATTAATGATTCTGATTTCTATGGGTAGGTTGTTAAAAAAGTATTTTCCTTGGTATGAAAAATGATGTTGAGCAAAAGAAGTTTTTAGTTTCGGGCATACAAATACATGTTTGAGTCTGGTACGATTTTCCGTTACGAATGAGTGTTTTTCTTTTTCTTTTACAATTTGTAAGATTGAATTTTTTATAAATAGATTTTTGAATGTTGGGACTTTAAATTCTTCGAATATTCGTTCAGAAGGGAAGTCTGGAGGTTTTTTTAAAATAATTTTTATTATGAGTTTTTGAACAATTTCTATGGGGGTCAAACTAGTTTTGTAAGCTGCTCCCCAACTGGTAACGGCATACTGAAGAATAGACTGTACTAATGCGTAGTATATTGAGTATAGATTTTTCGTTGATAAGAAGTTTCTAATTCGTAAGAATATATAAATTAATTTCCTAATTCTTTTTATAGTATGGCCGATGTGATCTTTCCATTTGAGGTTTTTATCTACGATTATTCCAAGATATGTTATTTTATCCGCTATTTTCAGAAGTGAACATTTTTGTCGACAGTGATTAGTGTCGTGTTGTTCGAGAGAATGATCATGTAAGATTATTTGTAGATTTGGAGGTATATTGTTTGTGTTAATTTCGAAAGGGATGACATATGTTTTATCACTATTTAACGACAGGAGGTTATTGTCAAACCATATTTTTAGAGTGTTTATGTCTTCCGTGGCTTTTAAATTAATTTTTTCCCATGTTTTTTCTTTTACTATAAACACTGTATCATCGGCGTAAGAGATAATTTGTCCATGTAATGGTTGAATAAATATGTCGTTTACATACAAAATGAACAATATTGGTCCCAGCACGGTGCCCTGTGGGATACCAAAACTTGGTGTTTCTTTGTCGCTTGTTTGGTCATTTATTTTAACAAATTGTGCACGATTGTTCAAGTAACTTTCTATCCATTGGACGGCTTTATCATTGATGTTATTTGATTTCAGTTTTTTAATAAGCTTTACGTGTGAGATACTATCAAATGCTTTTCTTAGGTCAATGAATATTCCTGCGCATTTATTGCCTTCATCAAGTGCCGAGTATATAAGTGATGTTACATTTGCTATTGCGTCTTGCGTGCTTTTTGTTTTTACGAACCCGAATTGATTGCAGTGTAATATTTTATTGTTCTCCAGAAAATCTACAACCCGTTTTTTCACAATCTTTTCAAATATTTTTGCAATATTTGATATTAAGGATATCGGTCGATAATTTGAAATGTTTTGTGGGTCACCGGTTTTAAAGATAGGGGATATTATAGATTGTTTATAATTAGTAGGGAATATGCCTTTAGTCAGACTGAGATTAATAAGATGGTTAAGAGGTTTCAGTAGATACATTTTCATTGTTTTAAGAATTTTCACGGTAATGTGATCAAAACCTGGAGAGGATCCGTCTCTCATGTTTTCTATTATAAGTTGTATTTCAGTTTCAGTAGTTTTTTTAAAAGTGGATAGTGTATTGCGTCTTTGTATATTGCTAGTTATAGGTTTTGGCGTGTGTAAAGGTTTAGAGATTTTTTCAGCGAGATTATTTCCTACTTTAGAGAAATAAGAATTAAAAATGTTTGCTGTCAGTTTTGGGTCTTTGGATACATCTATGATATTATTTTCATGTTGTATGTATTTTATAGAATTATTTTTTTTCTTATTTTCAATTGCATAATTTACCGTTTTCCAAATAACCTTCGAATTGTTTTCTGAAGTAGAGATTATATTTTTAAAGTAGTCGTCTTTACTTTTTTTAATTAAAGTTGTTAATTTATTTCTATATTTTTTTAAAACAATCTTAGCCTTTTCATCGTGCGGATTTTTTATTGTAGTTTTATACAGTTTTTCTTTTTCCCTAATAGATTTTATTAGACCACAAGTGATCCAAGGTTTTATACGTCTGAACTTTGAATTTGTGTACAGTGAAACCTCTGTTGTGGAGGTTTCAATATGATTCATAAGTATTTTTTCAAACATACTGGAGCATTTTTCAACGTCGTTAGATTCTAAAATTGTATACCAAGTTTCTGCTTTCAATTTTTTCTCTAACATGGCAATATTTGTGGTTTTTTTAATCGTAATTGGAGCTTTTATTTCTGATTTAATTTCGTTATCATATAATAATAAGCACGTATAGTGGTCAGTAATATTCGTTTGCCAAACGATTGTTTTGATTTTATAAAGGTTTTGTAATTTTATGTTTACCCAAATATGATCTAAGCATGACGATTGTTGTCCATGCATTTCTCGAGTATTTTTGTTTACACATGATTTAAAATCTAATTCAGACATACAATTTAGATACTCATTTTTGAAAATATTTTCAGATTTTTCGTTAATATTAATATTAAAATCCCCCGCAATAAAGCAGGTTTTATTTTTAAGGGTTAGTAAAATAGTTTTCAGTTGATTTATAAAATGTGAAATATTTGATTCGTGTGTTCTGTAAATTGCAATAATGTGATAAATATATTTGTCGAGTTTTATTTCGATTTGAATACAATTAGTCAGTAATATTGGGTGTTCTAAAATCGTGACAATACTGAATTTGGTGTGAACGAATATTGCGATTCCACTATTTTTATTAATATTTATTTTTGTCGGAATGTATGTGTAGTTGGGTAGATGATAAGCTGGTGACTCATCATTTGTAAATGTCTCTGTTAATATAATGCAGTCTGGTTGAATTATTAAGTTATTGATTTTAATAATAAATTCGTCGAAATTTTGGAAAATACTACGAATATTTTGGTGTAATATAAATAAACCTTTAAAGTTGTGGGGGAAAAATTCATTACAGGTGTCTGTGCTTGCACATTTGTATTCATGGATTTTGTAGATATTTTCTATTTGACTAGATATGAAATCATCCATTTAAAATTAATTGAGTTGAAAGTTTCTTTATGGATGTTACAATTTTATACAGTGTCGTAATAGTTTTTTGTTTAACAATCTTTAACATATAATTTTTCCAGTTGTACAATGTATTATTTGGTAGATGATCGGTGTGGAGATTTTTCAGTTTTTTTTTATTAGAATTTGAGCGGTTTGTACATTCGTAAGGCCGCGGCCGGTTTGGAGATTTACATTTCCAATATGTAATACATATCCTCAAATATCCCATGTTAATCTGATATTGATTTATAATTATTACACATAAAATAATAATACAAGTAATTATGTTATAAGTAATAATATAAGGATACAAGAAATTTATTTGTTGTTTATGAGACATATTTTTTTTTTGTATTTTATTATGTTGATATTCGTGATGTGACATTTTAGTTTGGTTTAGAGTGGTAATATCGAGGGAAAGAGTAATGAAAATGATAGGTAGTCATAGTTTTGATAGAGCCAATTCGGAATCTATTAGAAACGGTCGTGATTTGTCATCCTTTTTAATAAAGATCTGACAGGCTTTAGTCCAAACGTATTTGTACTTAAAATCAGCTGCGAACTGACGCGCCAGGTACCATAGATGTTTGGCGCGTGGGGTAAGGAGTTCACAAACATAGATTGGCGAACGCGGACCCGGTAATCCAATAACAACATTATTTAGTTTATCACTGTTTTGTTCACAAGATCTATTGTATGTTTTTATAGCGTTATGTAATTGTTCTTTTAAAGCCGTTGAATTAAAACGAATGATCACTGTTCTGGATTTCACGGTCGGAGAAATATTTTTATTTCGTGGAGTGACTCTATATATATTCTCTATGTCGTTGGTGTTGAGCTGGCAGTTCACTATTTTGCTGGCGTTGAAGATGATGTCTTTCAGGGATTGGGTCGTTTCTTCTTTAAATTCCGGAATACCCCGAAATTCTAGACAAGCGTTATTTGATTCTCGGTTTCTTCTTTCTTGGTCTCTCTCGATTTCGGTGATTCTTTTTTCTAAGTCTTCATTTTGCAATCTCATCCGTTGTTCCATTTTATTGGAATCATCTTGAATTGATTTGATCGTTGATTGTAGGGAGGATACTTCTTGTTCTAGTCGATCGACTTTGCTCATCGTCTGTTCAATTGCTTCGAATCTTTTTGTGAATTCACTTAGTTTTGAATTGTTGAAATCGACTGATTTTTTTATTTCTGACATATCTTCCTTCACTTGACTGTTGAGAGTTTTAAGGGAGGCGAGTTCAGAGGAAATTTTTTTAATTTCAATCATCACGTCCTCTATGGAGTTGGTTGAAGTAGCGGTTGATTGAGGTGAGGTTTTGCATGTTGAGCAGCGCCAGGATCTTCTTTTTTCATTATTTGCTTTGCGAAACGTGGTTTCTGTTGTCCCCCCGCATTCATAGTGGAACTGTTTACTGCAGGACTGACATGTGACGCCATCGCTAATAGTCAGTTGGCATTTGGAGCAAAGCATATTGAGAAAGGTTGGTCGCCTCTGGATTAGTAAGCGCTTCGACGAGTATAGAGGTACGTACAGGCAAGAATTGTCTTTCGGCTAGAGCGGCAACGCAGAGCACTGTATTTGTAGGTAGCACTGAAATAATGATAACTCAGGATTGCACTTTTTGCTATTTTAAAAGTTGATTTTGAGAATAACGCACTTTTAATATTTTAGAGCAAATATGACACTTATTCTCGAATAAATTTACTGAAGAGTTTCGTAAAGTTTAATGACATGAACTGTAGTTTTAAACTGCTAAAATGTTATAACTTTTGAGGAGCGAATAATAACGTCTGTCACACTTGACTGATATATACATATATGAACATCAACAAAATATGCTCCGGATAAATTGAAGCTTTTACTAGCTTTTCTATGTATTGGAATTACAATAAAATTATTATTTACATACTTAACAAAAAATATAAGCGTAAACTAATAAAAAAACGTTTTGTCACGACTTTACTATGAAGTAATAATATAAGAAACAATTTTTTAAAACACCCCTTTATGGCTAAGACTATTTACGACGTTTTGTATGTTCTAACTTATTTTCATTCTTATAAAATTAAGCACAAAATAAATAAAAACCACTTTTTCGCTTACTTGTCTTGTGCAAATATGACGCGCGATTTTAAATTTTGTAGGCATGAGAATCGAAATATTTCTAGCGTTTATATTTTATTTATATAAAAATGGTAAATCTATTTTCGGTAACGTTTTTTTGGAAACTTAAGTGAGCTCTTGATTGAAAAACATTATCACATTTTCAAGTAGAAATCTCCCCATATTTTACACAAAGCCCTCAGAATGCCAAGGAGGAGAGATATTTCGGTTGACTTTGAGTTAGATCTGAGATTACCGCAGTTTACGAATTGTCCTGTCCAAAGCCGTTCCACATCTGCGCCAAAATTGAACTTCTTCCCGCTTCCCGGCCTAAATCTCCGCATCCGACGGCAGATGGCGCTTAGTTATGGCGGGAAAGATTATTCTTAAATTCAAAAAAGGAAAAGTTCTTACCTACTTGAAGAAATAAGCAAAAATATAAGTTTTCCATAGCAGAATGGTACACGTGTATGTAAGTGCTTATTTTAAAATGTCACAACGTTTACCGTGGTAAAAGAGATAACTTTGAAGGGCACTCAAAAGATGTGCTGTTTGCGAGGTGAGCTTTGTTTTAGAAGGAATAACTAAGCATTCTGTGTTTGTCACCTAGCTAGAACACTACGATGACATTTATATTTTTAAGAGGAATATTCCTTATATAAACGCTAGAAATATTTTGATTCTCATGCCTACAAAAATTTAAAATCTAGCGTCTTATTTGCACGAGGCAACAAGTAAGCGAAAAAGTGGTTTTTATTTATTTTGGGCATAGTTTTACAAGAATGAAAAAAAGTTAGAACATACAAAATCTCAAAAATAGTCTTAGGCATAAAGGGGTATTTTTTAAAAATTGTTTCTTATATTAAGAGTATTTCTTCATAGTTAAGTCATTCAAAAACATTTTTTTAGTGATTTACGCTTATATTTTTTGTTATTTAATGATTTTATTGTAAATCCAATACATGGAAAAGCTAGTAAAAGCTTCAATTTATTCGTAGCATATTTTTTATGTTTATAATGTAAACAGATTCGTCGTAAAGATTAATCTAAATAGTATCTTAATATGATTTCACGTATAACTTCATCTTAAATATACTTTTAGGTAAAAATTTCACCAGCAAAATAACACCATTTTCAAGCAATTTCCTGAAATAATTACACAATTATACACATTTGGGAGGCGGATATTGGTACAGCGCCTCGGGGACCATTGATTGGATAACCAACACCTCTGCCATAGGTCACTCGGAATGGTACGCTACGTTTGGTGACTTAATAGTTAGTAGGGGTGCCTGGGTTCATGGGGTGAGGTTTCTCTAGGTCTACGTGGCGGTATATGTCACATATCTGCCAACATATTGTGTGGTGAGCCGGATCGAGAGAGACTGGTTGAAGGAGGCCTTTTGACTTCTACAGCCGGAATCTCTCGATCCATCGCCTTGCACACAGTAGGAGAGATGGATTTATAAGTTCATCGCTCCGGACATACTGACCCCCAGATTCCTACACACTCTTCATACCTTTTCTTTCCCAGAACCTCCTCTCCTTCCTTTCCTTAAAAAGACCCGCCGTATAGCACAAGATGATGTAGGCCCTGTGGAGCTAATTAGAAAACACTAACAAAATTTCAAATTTTGTTAGTGTTTTCCATTTCTTTAGCATAAAACATTTAAGCCCATAAAATACGTCAAATGGTTCCTAAACGCATACATGAACAATAAAATTAATCAAATAGAATTTATCATTGAGGAAGAAGATAACACTTATAATTAAAACAAAAATATGAAAGAGAACGAGACACAGAAAAATAAAAAGATAACGGTCGCAACTGGGACTCGAACCCAGAACCTCTCGTTTTACCAGGATGAGCGACTTACAAATTAGGCCTCTGCCACCTCTTACCAAACTTTCATATTTGTCAAACTCATATTTAAAATTTTAGAATAAACAATATTATCTATAACTAATTCTTTTTTTCCATGTTATAGGCAACTACCTTTTTGATTGAAAACAATCGTTCTAAGAACTTAAATTGCAAACTTTAAAAGTTTTAAAAATGGCTCACCTAACGCTTTTTCTAACTAAAATTACTGATAATGAAAAAAAAACACACACACATATTTTATTGAACAAATGAGTTATAAACGTCATTGTCACCTCACTTCTTTTGTTGTTTCACGTGAAAATAATTCATAAAAAATTCACAAAGTTTCATAATTTTTTTTTCAAATTGCGGTAGGAAACTTTGATTTCAGAAAGGTGTAGATTTTAATTAATTTATAAAAACCGTATCAAAACATCACCTAAATACATATCTCACTTGCAAAACACAAGAGCAAAAATAAATAAACACTTACCCAATCTTTTATGAACATATATCAAATAATAAAAACAAAATGTACATGTAAATATCAAATTTAACAACGTTACGTATATGCATGTGTGTGTACATATATGCTTATATTTTTATATACATATCTATTTTGAAATCTTTTGTACATTTTGTATATACATATCTTTTTTTAATAATACGTTATTTATCCGCGTCGGAACCAGACTCTGTCTAGCGAGGTGGGTAAAAGAAAACTGTATACCTAAATGAAAATAAAATAAACGCCCCGAATAAATTGGAATAAAGAGCGTGTTGTTTTCTCTTTCCAATAATCCTGTGATTAAACGGATTAAATAAAGTTTAAAAAAAACACCGCCTTCACTGTTGTTTTTTATTTTCATTTTGCGCCCTTGTAGATAGCAGATATCGCGTCCGGAATCAGTGCCCCGATGGCCCCTCCTTGCCCAGGTCCTGATACTCAATTTGACAGAAACCCAGACATAAAAGAAAATCCTTCGGCTTTGGATTTTGCTCACGTAGTTTGTATTTTATGATAGATTGTTTTATTTTATACAGCCCGCGGTTGGTCCCACAGCTGCTGAGGGGATTCAGGAAGATCCAGGGAGATCTTGCCTGGTAATGAGCGTACGTGGGCACTTACTAACATATTTTAATTTACATAAACATTCATATTATTATGCATTTTCTTTCTTAACGTAAAGCACTACCAAGTAATACAAAATCATGTGATGTTGGTTTGAAAATCAGATCGCTTAGAAATATTTTACATGCTTTAAGGGGGGCGATACATGTAAAAAAAAATCGATTTTTTTTTTTGCATAAATAGTTAAAATAATATCAAAAAAATATGCCTGTAAATTTTTAGAATGAAATTCGCATTACTTATCCATTAAAAAACTCATTTAAGTGCTCCGCCTCAACTCAAAGACAAAGTCGATGACCAAAGAGTGAGTCGAGAAAATCGCCACAGCTCTTTGACGACCAAAAAAGCTCGTCAAGCATGTCAAGAAGAGCTTAAGAAAAAAAACGAGCACTACGAACGCACCGAAGGACTTCTGTATGGCCCTGGAATCTCTGACTAGTTGGTAAGTCGTTGTAATCATAGTGTGTCAAACTTAACACGTGTTTCTTTCCAAACTACTTTTTTAAATTGGCGGGCAAGATAAGTCAAAAAGTTCTCAACCGATTCTTATGAAATTTGGCACACGTCTTTCTATAGTATTAGCTTTTAGTTGATTTTCAAAAATGCTAAAAAAATCTACAAAAATTGCCATTTTTGACCCAAAAACCTCAAAAAGGGTGAAAAATCGAACTTTTTTATTCTGAGGCGTGCCAATTTACGATTTTTTTTACGTTTTTGTTTTTTTGTTAAATAAACTAGAAGATACATGTTTTATGAACACGCTCAAACCAAATTTTTTGATTTCAGATAGCTGTAACAGAAGCTAAAAATCCCGCCAATTGATGCCTTACGTCGCGAGGGTCTCAGGAGATTACGGCGGCCATTTTGAAAAAAAATTCTGACTCTTGTTATTTATTATATAATGAATAAATATACTGAATTTAAAACGATTAAATTAGTCCTTCCCTTTTAACTAAGCCTCTGAAAAACGGTCAAAATTCAGGCGGTTACATGTATCGCCCCCTTAATTAATTACTGCGAGTAGAACACTTAAAACATGCCTTTGAAATAATCGAGTAGGTATTTTTTATCAGTCTTTTTACATCTGGTTTATAAAAAGTGCTTTAAAGTTGGCCTATAAAATCTCCTACTAACGAATCCTTTTTCGGTTATGGTTTTATTGCATAATGTGAAAAATTTAATTCTTTACAATATGATCATAAAACATTTAAATATTTGTGCCTGAGTAAAGCAAGGTAAAATATAACACGCTTTTCGGCGATGTTTTTTTGTTTAATAAACCAAAACAGGCTGGTGAACGGGAATTAAACCTTATTGCCATCCCAAATTTTACATGAAGTGGTGCGTCGCCCTATACAGGTTGTTTCATAGCTAATTTAAACAAAGGAACTAGGACATACAACCATTAATAGTATGAACCAGCTAGAACTTGATAAGATCAATTACATCAGTATATTGAAAAATTAAACTATATTCAGGCACACGGACACTCCCAGAACACACTTTTATCGGATACGTTTTTAGATTTTCACGGCCGAAAGTATTTTCGTTATTTGTTTTTGGGGTGTTATGCCGTGTTGCGCTACTTCCTGTACACTGTAACGCTGTCCAAAACGTGATAGACACTGTAATGCTAGTCCGCTGGCTAAAGAAGGAGGCAACACGGCATAACATTGGAGGGGACCACGGCATAACATTGGAGGGGACCCCACTACTTTCCCAATGGCGTTATAAGGAAACATATGGTTTTCTCCTTCACCGCACACGTCAAGACTCTATTTTTGATTGAACGAAGCTACATTTATTTGAACGACTCTAGACCCTCCAATGTCCATGCATACGGGGTTAGTAAGCAGTATGCAAGTACTTACATTAACATAATACAAAAGAGAAGCAGAAGTATCAGCCCGTGGAATAATTCCTCTGAAATGCCCGTGGAAAAATTCCTCGGTAACATAAAAAATAAATAGAGATAAAAGTGTTAGTAAGATAAAAAAAACACGGCATAACACCCCAAAAACAAATAATGTAAACACTTTTATCGGTTTTTATTTTCGGTGACCGTAATCAATAAAGAATTTTCTTTACATTCAGTAGCCATAATACGTATTTGAAAAGGAATTTTCTCTACTGTTGTTTCGAGCGAAACAGCAATCTTCTTATCATTATAAAGACATTAATCCTTCAGTGATTTTTTAAATTTCAATTTTAGCTCATCACTTTCCATCATTCCGCATTGTTTGCTGGCTATCTCTTGCGGACGATAGCCTAAATAATAAGAAACATTAAGCGTCTTCGAAGGTAGGTACTAAAAAGCAAAATTTGTCAGAGAGATTAGTGCTAAGTACGCAATTCGTTGTGAAGTGCAGATAAAATATTATTACCCATTAACCCGGTGACTGCGAGGGTGGCGAGACTTGTAAGTTGTTGCCGGTGCCATATTTTACTAGTTTTATTATTTGCTGTAAAGGGACAGCCTCCGTGTTCGAGGGGTAAGGCTTTGCAATCTGAAGTTCACTGGTTTAAATCTCGGCGAGCGCAAATGTTGTTTGATTGAATTGTGTTATTACACAATTCATTGATTAAAAATAATATACAGAGTGTAACAGAATGCACCTGAAGGATTTTAATCAGCGTCTCCTGGGAATATTTGGAGTAAAAAATGTAGATGACATTTTGTTATCCGATGATTTTTTTTGATATAAAAAGTAATAAAAAAAAATTCCATCACACGTCGCAACTAAGTAGTTGGGTGCAGCCAGCACGAGTCACGTGTTACACACTCCGTCTCGTTCTAGCAGCACGATAATGGAGGAGCGAAAACGTGTATCACGCGATCTCGTTGCCATGCGTAGAAGTGTGATCAGTGATGACGTATGATAGAAACATTTTTGTTTTTGTTTTTAATAGAAACAAATATCATTGGACAACAGAATGACATCTACGTTTTTTACTCCGAATATGTTCAGGAATCGCTATTTAAAATCCTTCGGGTACGTATTACGTATACATTTGCAGCACGATCCAGAGTGAAAGATACTCGTATTTGGTGACCAAATCTGAATAGCAAGGCTCTTCCCCATCGTCCACTTCTCCATCTCCTGCCCCTCACTACTTCAACCTCACAACACACCCCGATTGGGGATGCCTTAGTTGGGACTCTCGTTCGGTATTCAAATAAATAAAATCAAAACGTACATCAGAACTTTGAAAATGGGATAAAGGAGCATAGCAATAGTTTCTCGGAGTTCGCCAATCATTTATTAGAGACGAATCATACTTTTTATTTTAATAATGGAAAGAGTTGCTATATTGTAATGTTAATGGTATCCATTTAGACAAACTTGAAATCTTGAAAATTAGAAAGAGTGTAAAGATGAGTTTAAATATTAATAATAACTAAAAAATATTTTTAAATTATCCATTATCAATTTTGTGTCCTTTGTAAATTGTGCCATATTACGCCCCCCCCCCTTCCCACTCCCGCCCTTCCATTGATTTCATTAAGTCTATTATTGGCATTAGTTTTAAGTAAACCCTGATGAAGTAAACATTGCTTACGAAACATGTTGTTTTTTTAAACAATAAAGTGCTTAAAACTAAGTATTTTATTAATTTTGAATTTTTATATTCAACTAGCTTCCCAGCATGCGTTGCAGTGCCACTTAATAAAGAAATTGTTTCTCCCTGCGTGTCATTTATCCCGTTCCCCTTCGGCTGCCCCTTTCCCTCACATGTCCCCTTCCCCTCACGCGTTCCCCCTCCATATTCCCCGCCTTCCCTCTCCCCTCTCCTGCTTCCCCGTCCCGCCAACCCCCCTCTCACGTTCCATATATTCATTCCCAATACATTCAGTTTTCAAATAGCTCGCGTGCCCCCTATTACAATTTTTTTATAAAAATTTTCATTTTTCATATATTATAAACATTAATTTTCGTTTATTATAAGAACAATCAATCAAATTTGGTACCTAACGCAGTTTATTGGAAAATCGAATTTTGATTGAACAATCGATGGTTTGCAAAATGTCATTCTCAAATTGTGACATTTTTGACAGTTTCACAGACAGACTAAAAAACTTTTCAGATGTCTTGTTATGTGGTTGTAATAATCCAGAAACCTTCGCTAGGGTGAAAAGAAGGTATTTTGAAAGTTTCAAACATTTTCTATGCTTAATATAGCAATACATAGACAACTTATATGTACATATAAGCAAGCATGTTTTGATTTTTATATATACAGATGTGTACCGTGTTTGATTCCCACCGTCCAAGATTTCCACTTTGGAAACTGAAGAACAGTGAATTGAAACTCGATAAAATATATAAATAGGTAACACGTCTCTTTCGAATGATTTCGGTTGAACAACTCCACAAACAACATGAACAATGGTTGGAAATCGCTTAGTTTCTACAAGAGTGGCAAAAACCAATCATTAGCAAGAGTAGATACAAGCTTTTTGTTGAGGCATCTTTAGCCCAAATACAATCAATTGAATGTTGGTCAGTTGTAGAAACTATTGCCACTGTGATAATAATAAAGATATAAAGGTTTGATTGCCTGTTGTAAGGTTTTACTGTGACATGGGATGGCGGAAAAATAGTCAATTGATTATTATTCCTGATGACTGCGAGACTTCAGCGACCCTAACAAAAAATAACGCGCCGAAAAATCATAGTTAATTTATTTTAAATCAAATCAAATGTCGTTTCTAAATTGATATTTAGCACAAGCGATCTGACCTTGTCATTCATACAGTTTCTTTATATACAAGGATTAAAATTGATTAAAAAAGAACTCGAACCCTCACGGCTTCCCGTAACGGTAACCACTATAGAGGGGTGACATTATGTACTATCGACATCTGTCGAGTAATTCTTTACCTTATATGATCTATCTACACTAGAGTCATAAATGTCTCGTAGCTCGAACTTTCACAATATGAATACTAAAAGTTATACCAAATACAAAAAATTGAAAGGTATCAAATTTCAGCATATATAGTAAATCTACCGTAATCTAGAGAGAAAATAATATATCACGACAGCGACGGGTGTATTGAAGATTTAATATAGAAAGAACGAAAAGTCAGTACGCACAATAGATGAGATAAGAAGATGAAGGAGGGATAAATAAGTGTGGCGGTTATCGAAAGGCAGATGAAAGGATAATTGAAGACCCACATGAGGAGAAGAGAAAAGAAGAGATGTGGGAACAAGTCTTTACGGCTCAGAAGAAGGAGAATGAAAAATGAGAACGAATATCATCATTTCTTGGTGCATGCTTTTCTCAAAGGAATAATAAAAGAAGGCAGCGTTTGAACACAAAGAAATGGCCAAGAAATTCTTCTCATGCATAATAAATTGGCTAAGCCCATTTCTAAAAAAGAACCTTTTTAGAATATAACAAAAATGTGAAAAGTTTTCACTTTCATGTTTAGCTAGTACCTATCAGCCTACTATATATTCGGTGGTGTGGCAATTGCCACATGGGTAGCTCCAAGGGGTATTTACGATTAATTCCTCAAGCTGTAACCACTTCTGGTACCAAATACTAAATATGTTTATTGATTGACCATTTTCAGAAGCGATGTCTTCTGTACACTGTCATATGATTTTTTGGTTTAGGTAATCATCTACGTTTGTAAGGGTGGTTTTTTCGACAGCTGACTGTAGCGAAGTCCTTTTTATTTCATTCCAAATTTGCTTTAATAAATACCTACATTCAAAAATGCTGAAATGATAAAACAATTAAAATTATGGGCTTTTTGTAATTATTTTTTGATCATTTGTATTTATAATTTTTCAATAATGTCTAAGCAAAATAAGAATGTAATTTAAAAAAAAAATATTAGTTTGTAAGGCAGTAAATAATTAGACAAAATGAAGTATTTTCGTCACAAAACAAGAGCGCGGATCTTTTTTTATGATTTTATTTGAACTATAATAAAAATTCTGAAAAGCAGTTTTCCCAAAAAAAAAATTTTTGTTTGAAAATTTAACAAATCTGCCAACGACCTACGGTAAAATCTTATTGTACTAAAAGTAAACATATTTTCTCTAAATTTAAAAAATAGCTTTATTAGATAAAAAAATAGTCTTTCGAAATCAATTTATAAGTTTTTGTGGAAAAGAGTCAATATGTCTAAAATTTGATTTAAAAATGACATGTTTCCGGTTTTGTCTGGTTATTTTCTCTTACAAAGGTAGGTATTTAAGGCGGCGTTTCCCGGCTCAAAAAGAAGAAGATGGAGAGATATGTAATTACGAATGTTGGACAGAGCGCGCTAATATTTTAAATGACAAAAATGAAGCAAAAATTGCGAAAATGCTTAATAAAACATGACTCGTTTAAAATAGAGCAAAAATCTCGTGGAAGGTATCTTAAGTGTCATTTAAAAAAACATTGTGAATTTTTTCACTAGTATAACTTGTAAAATAAAAGAAATAAACTTGTTTTTAATAATTTTCGGAGCATACTTTGCGATTTTTTTCAATCGAGGGTATTTCATATAATTTGCGTTTCGGCGTGGAACGTATCTAGATATTATCTTAAAAAATAACATTTTTTTTTTAAGAGCTTAAAAACTTCAAATGTTTAAGGGAGATATGTAATAAATCGGTCGAAATTCGGATAGCGGCGGCTTAAGTACCTTCTTGCAAATCTCACGATTTCAGGGGAAATTTTTGTTTTGATTTATTACGTAAGAGAAAAATAAAAACATACTTTTTCGGCACGCGGTCTACTGTTCACATAACCACTAGTCAATATGTTAAAGCAAATAAAAATAATTTCGCAAATAGTGGCTGAAATATGTACATTAAATCAACTTTTCGGAAACAATAGGTTGAAGAAACGACGAGAAATTTCGCGCTACTTATTTCATTTCCGCTCCGTGTTTTATATTTTATATTCACACCTTGGAAAGGAAATCATAAAATTTTATGACGGAATTTTCACGATATTCCCAGCTCGGGGCTTTCCGTATAAAGATGCAAAGGGTGAGGCCGCATTGTTCGCGTGGTCTGTAGAAAGTTTTACACTTATAACAGCTTATGTACGATTGGCAAAATTCTCAGGATTTATTCCACATTTTCATATTTTTTTATTACACCGAATGATCCAATAAACCGCTAACACATTCATCATAAAAATACACATTAATATTTTGCCGGCAAATTTGATAACTTAACACTTCAAACGGAGGAATTTTATCGGTTTCTATTTTATTCTGAATACAAAATTAGAAACTTGCTCCTCAGGCATTGGACTTATTTTTTCGGAAGGTCAAAAATTTACGCTTTAAAATAAAATTCATATAAATGGAATATTTCTGAACGCTAATATACGCTTATAATTTAAATAAACATGTCGTCCAGTAGGCCGCCCCAGACACAGCTGGGCGAGGCAACTCCAGAAACGGTGTGAGGAGAGGATGGGACTGCCATGAACGGAGGCCGAACAGTCAGCATAAGAAAGGGACGTGTGGAGGAACCCTGTTGATGCAATGGGTCCCCGACCAGAATAGGATAAGGGGATGAAGATGATGATGATGATGAAATATACATTCATATATGTTGTAGGTTCATATACAGCGTACGTAACCGAGGGAGTTTAACCAGCGATTCCTGATATTTGGAGTAAAAAATTTACACGTCATTTTGCTGTCCGATGACATTTTTTTCTATTAAAAACTTTAAAAATATTTTACCATCACACGCCGCCACTGATTAGTTAGGAAATGGCGCGTTTATAGCCTAGCGGTCATTTGATAAGCGTCGCGTCTCGAAACAGCGCGCGTATCGCTGACACCCATCGCGACGGTATATAATCCATTGCGATGGGAACAGTAGCGACATGTCATTGAAACACATTTTTTTGTTTTTAATAGAAAAAAAAATGTCATCGGACAGCAAAATGACATGTACATTTTTTACTCCAAATATGCCCAAGAATCGCTGGTTAAAATCTACATTAAAAGTTACACTCTGTACAACAAACTTTTAATGTAAACATAAGAAAGTTGGCTCACCATTCCTTTTTTCTAACTAAAATTACTGTTAAGGAAAAAAAAACCCCTTCACATATTATATGAGGCAAATGTATTATAAACATTATCGTTACCTCACTTTTTTATCGTTTCGAAAAAATAATTTATAAAAAATTCCGAAAGATTCAAATTTTTTTTCAAATTGAAGTCGGAAACTTTTGTTTCATAAAGGTGTACATTTGAATCATTCAAGGGATTTGAATTATATTTGAGATTTGAATTACATTTGTGATTTGAATATAAAGAGGGTGGTATTTTCTCTTTCTAACAACGTTTAGATCGGATTTCTAACCATGATGGTAAGAGAAGCACAACGATTTATATGAAACCTATAAGAATTCTTCCGAAAACCTAACAATTAGATTGAGGGGTTAAACTTAATAAAGGCCGTGAGGAAATATTATTATCATATTAAATTTCAGGGGTTGTTTTCATGTTGTGCCGAAGCGGAACTTGATTCTCGGATGAGTTATTTTTCAGACTGGATTTTGAAACATAATTCACTTTTAAAACAATGGTGAAATGTAATGAATACTTTTAGGTACATGTTTCGACATCTCACCCTTCAACCAGGAAAACATCAACAACGTTATCACGAATAGATAACAAAAGAAACGAAACGAAACGGAATGAACTTACTCGTTAATATTAATTTTAATGTTTTCGTTAAAAGTCGTAGGAAAATAGTATTATTACCGAATTCAAAGGGATGAGAATAATATAAATTGCCAATTTGCTGAAGGTTAATTTATGATATCGAATGTGGAATGACAGGAAGTAACCCGCACTTGCACAATCATTTCGTTAATAGGAAACCGGCGTTTTGTCCCCAATTTCCTATCTGGATTTTGACACTAGTGCAAATATTTTTAAATACAATATAGATATCGACCTCTAGCGTGTCGGTAATTTTTTGCTTTTTTGACCGCCCTCAAACCAGGTAATTTTATGAATTTTAGTTCATAAAACAGACAATGTTTTTTTAAAAATAACAAAACATCCAGAAATAGAATATTTTCTCACAAGTTAAAAATTCTTAAAAATCAATTCAGTTAGTTTTAAAGGAGAAAAATTAAGTACACAAAATCTCGATTTTAATTACGTATTATCTGCCTAATCTCAATGAAAATATCAAAATACATACATGCCTTCAAAATAAAGTTAAGCCTCGATGACAAAGAGCGAGTTTACAAGCTACTATCTAGAAAATTCACTATCTGTTAGTAAACACGCTCAGAATCATCGTATTACTTGCTAACTAGCAGATTGTGGACAATCTACGAAAAAAGTTGAAAGGTGGTCAACTTTACTCGCTACTCGCTAGTGTTTGCATAAAAATGGCGGCCCACCAACAACTGATTTGTCAGATTTAATTCCGGGGGGCAGCCGTTATTCTCGCTACTTGTAAGCGCTGCGAATGCACGTTTTCTACAAAATGTCGACAGAGTTGCATGGCGCGGAAGTCGTTATTTTAGCTGCTACTGTTGCTACTGAGCGAGTAGACAGTTTTGTGTGTCATCATGACAATCTCACTCGCCGATTCACCCGCTTTTAAACTTACCGGCTAGTAGCTTGTAAACTAGCTTAATGTTATTGAGGCTTAAGACACCGATTTTTTGCTTGATGTCAGTAGCTCAATTGGTCGAGTTTTGGTCCTGGTAAGACTAGAGGATGTAGGTTCAAGTCCCAGTTGCGACCGTTATCTGAGAAACAACAAACCTAAAATTACTAAAGCAATTGCAAAAATAGAGCTATACAATTAGAGGCCCTAATGCATACTAATATCTCGTTGAAACCTGTTCCACTACTAGAACCCAAAAATCGGTGCAGGAAGGCCGGATTTTGTAGTTTCGTTGGAAGGGTTGGAGGACGTTTTGGAGTACAGAAGCGGAACCTATTAATTCGTTTCATGTGTCAAATAAATATTAATCAGTGATTGTAACGCGTTGTGAAGCAGTCGCAATTTAGATGCTGCGTTCCGTCAACCTTCCCATACTTAGTATATACACATTACCCATTCCTCGATACGTTCTGCGGTGGATCCTAAATCAATAAAACCTTTTTTTATCACACCTAATGGACTTTAGGGCTACTTTCCTTTTCCCACATATAAAGTGACAAAAAATATATTTCGCCAAAAAGTTAGCTCAGTATTTTTTATAGCCGACACTTAGATTTAAACCATTAAAGCTACACTAAGAAAAAAGCTTTCAAAACGGAGCGATGATACCCTCAATTAAACGCGAAATACCATAGCTACATAATACTCGTAACTTTGCAGGATTTATTTAGCGGATTTGCGTGCAGAGCCGGATATAACACGTCGTAAAGAATATTCCACTTAGAATGAAATATTGGTTTTATTTTGGGGGAGCGCGTGCGGCTGATAGGAAGAGGCGTTTTTGCTTACAGGCAGGATCGTAAAGTGGCCTACTGATTTCGCCGTTTCGGGTCGCGGCTATTCGTGCCTTCGGGACTGGTAAGACGTAGTGCGTAGGGGTCTATTATAGTGGGCACATCGAAGGCCCTGCATAAATGCGTGCGGGGTTGCAAGTTTTTGTAAGTACTTCAATATTAAAAAGTGTTTTTAAAAATCTATGAAAGTACCATTGGTTTCGAAACATGTTGATTTGAATAATTAAAAACAGTGGTAAAAGCTAACGGAATTCGAATTCAGTTCAAAACACCGGAAGGTGGATCTCGTAAAATGCCGCTTTATAGTGGAAGATTTTCAACATGGTTTACAAACATCTGTTTTATATAAAATTTTAAAATCAGATTTGAAAACGAAACGACGATGCGTTAATAATGCTCTAAATGCTTCCTTGAAGAATGTATCAATGTTATTTTCGCGTTTCCCTGGAACCGCTGCCCCGGGAACCATTTGTTGGACCAACGCCTAATAGTTATCAAAAAATTGTTACCGTAAGTGGCTTACTTTTGGTAATTTTAGCAGGGGAGCCTGGGTCAATGATACGAGGTTTTTCCGGGTCTTGGCGGCGGATACATCTGCCAATAAAGTGAGGGATGAATTCATACGTTTTTCACTCTTGGACAAACCGACCCATAGATACCTCCCCACCTCTCATACCCTTTTCCTTCCCAGAACTTCCTCTCCTTTCTTTCTTTTAAATACCCTCTACACAGCATCCCCAAAGATGATATAGACCCTAAGGGGAATTATTTTCCTCAGGGCCTCTTGTGTGGAGCCAATGAGCACCCACAAAAATCTCGATTTCAAGAGGCAACTGCAATTTTGAAAAAAAAATTTTTAATTGCAAATCACATGCCCTCAAATCACCTGATCGGATGCGAACTCGGTCATTTGAGAATAAATCTTAAAGTCATTTAAAATAAACGGAAAAGTGGTCGATTTTGGATAAACAAAAAGTCTGAATTTTTCCATATAAAAAAGGGCAGCTCGTTGTTCTGCCGAACGTTTAATTATTATGCAGCCAGAGATTCAATCGATAATGAAAATGTATGAACTAACAAATTGACAAAACTGACGAAATTTATTAGGTATGTAACATGATGATAAAATATATACAATTTTATTTCAATGTGCAAGGCTTTAGAAAATATTGAACATTTCCGAACCATTTGCATTTATTACAATAGGCATATTAAATAATCAAGCCATTTTTTCACAATATTCACTAACTATCTTATACCAGAATATTTTGGTGAATTTATTTTTAGGTTCTAAATGTATTTTTTTAAATTTTGTTAAAACGACCAATTTTAATTTTTTTAAATTTTAATTTTTACAAAGTATTTTTAAAAATTCGGAAAAGTCAAAAAATATCTGAAAAAATCAAAATAAAATAATTTTGTTGTTTTTTGAGTAGCCGCCACTTTGCGAGAAAATTACTTTGTTTCATTTTTGTTGGTTCTACCATAACAATAATGGTGATCGGACAACTCGGAATGAAACCAACTCAGAACCATCTCAGATAAGTCATTTAGAGTGATAAAAAAGTGTATATTAAAAATTGGTTAAATAGGTTACGTTAGGTTAGGGTTATCGGCTAATTTAAAATTATTTTTTTCATAGCTTTTAATGACTTTTCAAGGAGGTGTTGAGTAGACTTTATTCTCAGTTGGCATGGAACCAATAATAACGAAATTTGTACTGATAAAAAATCTACCTTTTTTTTATTTTTCAAATGACCAGAATCGTGACTGGATGGACACGCTCTTTTTCCCCCTATACTTCATCAGGATGTAACTTCGTGAAATATACATGTGTTTTTGAAAATTTTTTTGTGAATTCTCAAAATATAAATAAAAAACTAAAAAAACGTAAGGCTAAAATATTGATGTTTTTTTATCGACTGTCAAAAAACGCCCGAAATTTGGGCTTCTAGACTAAAATACCCCCTTAAACAGTGATGATTCCCATGTACCGCAGTAAATGTGACAAGTACCAACAAAGCTATCCTAATCGCCGTTTTTTATCTAGCTGCTTCATCAAACATTTTTACCAATTTTGCAAGCAAGTATACCTACAATTTGTACCTTTTTAATCTGAAATACTTGATTCAATAATCGTAATGATTTCTACAACTTTTCAACCTTCTCAATCCAACCCTGCCCAACACACCCGACCTCGGCAGAGCGAATGACGGTCCACCAGCTGAAGGTTATGACTTTCTCTTTAGAATGTTAACTATGCAGGTCGTAACCCGCATAAATCGTGCGGCGTGAAATTAAAGGAATGTTTCTGCCAAAATATAAGTGGGTGGGGGGGTGCGAAAGCGCCTTTTTATTTACAAGGGCTGTATTTCGCGTGCGTTCGTGTTTTGGATACCCGCATTTTGTTGAATTCGATGAAATTTATAGGTGGAACTTCAAACGCAGATGCAAATTCCATTGAGGTTCAGAAATAAATGGCCGTATTTATTTTGTGCAAATATCATATTTTTACAATTTTTCTGCATTATCACTCCAACTAAAATTAAAGCGTTTTTAAGCAGAGTTATTTATTTTTATCATAAACGTTAAAATATTATCAATATTCAATGAAATTTGACGCATTTTCTCATTCAATCCCTTCCTTTTTTAAATACATCTATTTGAATTTCTATTTTGTATTCTTGAATGAATGCAAATCTTGCAAGTGGAAATAAGCTCACTTTCCGGCATTTGATCGAACTGAAACTCGACAGATTGACTTATTGTCAATGACAATATATATTTTTTAAACTTTTGTTGGCTGTCATGCACACGGTGACCGGATAACTCAGAATGAAATCAACTCAGAACCTCCTTTGAAAAGTCATTAAAAGTGATGAAAAAAATATATAAAAAATTGGTTGAATAGGTTACGTTAGGTTAGGTTATGGGATATTTTTTTAATTATTTTTTATCAAAGCTTTTAATGAATTTTCTAAAGAGGTTTTGAGTTGACTTGATTCTGAGTTAGCATGGAACCCGTGCACACACCCGAATTTTTGAAATTGGCTGCTAGCTAGCGCAAGAACTGGCACAAAAATTGAAAATAGATGTAATGTAACAATTTTTTTTTTAATTATTGGTTATTTTTTTTATAAAAGGCAAATGTGACAGACGGAGAAATTATAGCGGAAGAACCAATAAAATTTTATTACAGTTGAGGAGCAATGTTTTGAAGTTGAAATAAGCAATCAGTAATTTGCTTATTTCAACTCCAGCAATGATCGTGATCTGTATATACATAAAAATGAAAATGTGTTTGCTTCTATCTATGTATGTATGTATGCTACGCGCTGCTAAACCATGCATCCGATTGTGATGAAACTTTGGGGATTCGATGTGCGCTTGCCTGAGTTCTGGCATCATGAAATTACGCAATGCTAACAGTTCATCCAATTGCGATGAAACTTTGGGGATTTGATGTGTGCCTACCAGCGGTGGTTTTTATATATACTGGTGAGCTCTGGCATTATGAAATTTGTATAAAAAATTGCAACAGGTGGCAAGCGAGCTGTTTGAAAACTGAATGAACCGGGAATGAATGAATGGAATGCGGGAGGGGAATCCGGGAGGGGAATCCGGGAGGGGGACGGAACTCGGGAAGGGGGAGGGGAATTCGGGAGGGGGATTCGCGGGTGGGGGGAGGGAGAGGCGAATCCTGGAGAGGGGAAGGGAACTTGGGAGGGGGGAGGGGAACTCGGGAGGGGGGTTTGTGGGACGGGGGAAGAGGGGGAGGGGAGTGGGGAGATGGAAGGCGGAGTGGGAAGGGGTGGCGGAAGAGGAACGAGACAAATGGGAAAGGACACGCAGGGAGAAACAATTTCTTTATTAAGTGTCATAGAAATGCATGCCGGGAACTCGCTAGTTACTTATATTATTTGATGGTCACGATTACTTACATTTTTAATTTGGTAATAATATTCATTTTTTGGTTTTGGAGGTTGGCTATTTTTGGTTGGAAAGGTTTATTTAATATCGGCCAAAGTTAAAAAAATATATGCCTAGCGATATTTTTTTGTTTGGATTAATGTAAATTTAATTCAGGATAAACATTTGTGTAAAATTTGCAATTAATTATTTAACTTCTTCAACGTAGGTTAAATACTTTCGCTTTAACCCCTATTTACTAATATCGTTGACCTTACCGTAAGCTGTTGGAAAACAAACAAAGAATAAAAAGGAAACTATTTTGAAACTTTGCGAACAAGGTGACGGAAAGTTAGTTCGTTTTGTTAGCTACACGGGTATATAGCTACTAAAGAGTATAGTGAACTATCTACTATATAGTGAAGCAAACCTAACCCAGAGTAAAGTATAGATATAACAGAGTATAGTTTGCAAACTATGGGGAACTTTGCATAAACAATTACTAATATTGATTCTTAGGGGTACCAACAATATTTTTATTGCGTTACACAGCAACAGTATGCGGTATCCAATGAGATAATAAGTACCTAAGTACAAAAGTAGATAAGTTGCTTAACGAACCAATTTTGGTTTCGAACAAAAAATAGTTAGAAGTAGGCAAGCAGTTAAAAAAAATAACCTTGTCTATGACTCGTGTTACTGTAGACCAGTGATTCCCAAAGTGGTCCAGGTGGACCCCTAGGGGTCCACGGGAGACCCGACGTAGGTCCACGTAGGCGCGATAAAGAAATGGGGGTTCATAAGTTGTAAGTGGGGTCCACGAACTGGTTTTGATTGAGACTCATCCCATGCCCCACATCCATATCCCAACCCACCCCCCGTCTCATATCCCATTTCGCCCCCTCCATAACAGAGCGATTGGCGTACAGCGCACGTTGTTGTACCGGTTATGCATGAGATCTTAAAATGCCTAGCTAGGCAAGGGTGGGGGCGTTATGGGATATGGACGTACTTTAATGTGATGGGACTAATGCCCATATCCCATAACGCCCCCTCCGTCGTGGCAAATATAATCTCGAATAGTGGTCCATTTTGCCCCCGTTTGAAAAAGTCGTAGATCCGGTATTGCTCCGTTGTGACAGACCACACCTCGCCATTCAATATTCAGTACAACGCGTGTCGAGTTTGGGAATGTAGAAATGTACCAGCAGGGGGTCCACCGTGATCAGAAAAAATTTGAAGGTGGTCTACGAGAAAAAAAAGTTTGGGAACCTCTGCTGTAGACATATTAGCCTTTTAGATTTTAACATCAAACAAGATACTTGTAATTATTTCAAAATTAAAAGATTTCTTTGTTTTGAAGAAGATGTAATGATTTGATTTAAAAAATTAACCGAAATCTACAAAATCATAAAACGTGTATTTTTGAACGCAAGTTTATGCGAATTACAATTCTGCGTTTTTTTATATTGTAGCAAAATAGGTAACGTAAATTAACAATACTTTTTGGGTACCATAATTAAGTGTTCCAATTTTGATACGGTAGGGATATGGGTATCCAAAGTGTTTTTCTTAAATTCTTTATGTGAATTACAGCAACTTGAAAAGTTTATAAAAAAATATGTTTTATATCAACATGCAAACTATGTTTTTTTATGGTGTAGCAAAAATCATAGGTAACGTAAATTGACAATACTTTTTGGGTACCAAAATTTAGTATTCAAATTCTGGTAGGGTTATGGCTGTCCAACTTGTTTTCTTTAAATTCTTTTTCAGTTGCTTGTCACCAAAAATTGTCTTTTCTGGAAGAAGGCGATGACATGAAATGCGACCAAATACGTAAAATTTGCATGCAACCATCAATAATGCTACGGATAGACGCGTCTATAAAAGCGCTGGCGTTATTTGGCTAGGCGTATTTGGAATTATCGCTCGCCAATGGGAATGTACGGCGAGTAGTAGTAAGTCTGTCGGCCCCATTCCGACTTCATTGATCTAGATTTTGTCGATGAAAATGAGGTACAAATTGAATATGTACCAGGTCCTCAGTTTTAAATGAATCATTTTAAAGATCTGAATAGCCAGGTACATTTTCATCATCATTCATTCTCACAAAGTTGGGATGCCATAGTCTCACCAACTCCAGACGGTTGGGAGAAGTTGGGCCTCTTGTGTTGTATTCGAGTAAAAAAAGTTATATTATATGAAGGTAGGAACCTTTTACCGAAGGGTTTTTGCTAAGCCGACTGCACGTATAAGTATGTCGTATTTTGTTATTACCGCATGCTCCTTCGAAAGCTCTTTCGGAGAGTCGAAAATATTGTTAGTAAAAATATTTTTACAGGGGATTTTCAGTTAAGGTGCCTGCAGTATATCGACTTTGTTGTACGGCCGTATATCCTGTTTGCATGCTTACTTGAAGAAATAATCTTCTTTTAGAGGATCAACTGTCCGAAGGATCAACTGTCCGAGGGATCAACTGTCCGAGGGATCAACTGTCTTGAGATCAACTGTCGTGGGATCAACTGTTGGGGGACCAACTGTCGTGGGATCAACTGTTGGGGGACCAACTGTCGCCGGATCAACTGTCGGGAGATCAACTGTCGTGGGATCAAATGTTGAAGGATCAACTGTCGGGGGATCAACTGTCGGGGGACCAACTATCGGGGGGCCAATTGTCACCGGATCAACTGTCGGGGGGGGGGGGTCAACTGTCAGGAGATCAACTGTCGGGAGATCAACTGTCGGGGGATCAAATGTTGAGGGATCAACTGTAGGGGGGATCAACTGTCAGCGGGCCAACTGTGGGGGGGGGGGGGGGGGGCAATTGTCGCCGGAACAACTGTCATAGAACCGTGTTAATACGTGTACAAAATAAAATGCGTATTCGTTTAACCTTATTCGTGATTGATTTATTTATTAGAACCTGAATGTTTTATTCAAGCCAAGCAGTATCTTGTTCGTCCAAAAATACTCAAATTAAGCTCGAACACCGCTACATTGTGGTCACTGCTATTAGCGGATAGGGTGACAAGGACAACATGCATTAATCAGTCCAACTGATGCTGCTTTTCCCGTTTACTTTTAGCTTAAACATTAATATTATAGTCCAATAAGTCTATTTCTATTTATTTCTACGCTAAAATGGACACCTGTGTATCTTCTGTCTTTCTTGCCGTGTGAGAATGTTCACATACCGTGGACTTCGTTGCGTGATATATGCACGGAGGGCATTGCATGCGCAGAGAAATAAAACTAAGTATTAAGTTCTTGGGAAATGTTTAATATTTCATACTATTCGTAAATACACGCTGTTTGCGTTGTATGGTTTACTTTTTACGGTCGTTGATTAGAACTACTACTAGCCACATTTCAGTTTGTGAAGTTATTTTACTGGAAAATTTCTTGGATAAGAAATGATCGAATTCGTGATATCTGAAGCTAAATTATAGACAAATAGGTTGAATTGGACACAAAAAATGTTTTTATATTTACGTGACGGTTCACGGTTGCGGTACTGACAGCAAAAAAGGCAATAAACAAGCTGCAGCTCTTTCTTACATATTATATAATGGTGAGGCATACAAAATCTGTTTTGTTTCCTACAAAGCACTACTTTTCCTTGCGTTTCATTTTCTTTAAACGTGTGAGTGAGGTATGATAATGATTGTATGTATCTTTTGGCGGAGGGGGGGGGGGGGGGGGGGGGGGGGGGGTTTAAACATACATTCACCGTTTGTCTCATTTTCGACTGTTATTATTTAGTGTGTAAGAAAGAGCTGTAGCGTTATATGTTTAAAAACAAAAGCAAAACCATCAATGCATTGACATTATTGAAGTTTTCCAATTTTTGGAATTCACTCACACTTCAATATTATCCTTGTAACTATATTCCATACTTTCAAAAATTTCACGGCTAGTAAGTATTGTAGTGGTATAAGGAGACGTCACGGCGCGGTGTGTAAGAGAGATGCAAGAAAATGATCTCTTTTTTTTCCTTTGGAGGAATCAGACCTACGTCCATTAGGTATCTCATATTTTGTAAGAGCTGCGGTTTTAGGTGTATTTATTGTTTTTTTTTGCCGTCACGGTACCGTGACCGTGAATCGTCACGGTAATAAGGAAAGCGTTCATTGAGAACAATATCATCTCCTTAAATTTTACATATTGAAATCCATATTATGTGGTTATATGACTTTTAGAGAACTTCACTGGAGCGACCACGCGAAATAAATAAATTTGCCTGGAAAAAGGAAGTATTTAAGTAATAGAAAACAAGTTATTAAGTCTAGAAAGAAGTATTTTATTAACAGATCTTGCAAATATAACGTTGCGAGGGGCGTAAAACGGTATCAAATTGAATTTTACAACTACCTAGGTAGGTACTTACCTGAACCATAAATTCTCTCAGGAAAAATGTCTGATAACAAAACGGCAAGCGTTTAAAGTCGAAGATAACAAGTTTTCTACTTCATAATCTACTACTTTTACTACCAAGCATCTCCCGTGATTGGATTTATTTTTTGCATTAACAATCCACTGGAAAAGGCAGATAAAAAGAAAGATTGTCGTTCTAGTATAATTCGAAAATTCCACAGCATTTTTTCTACCTGGAAATTCTAGATAAAAATGTGTGGTGTGTAGATGTGTAGATTTCAATTCGCCGTAGCTCTCGGTTTAAATTTTTTTGATATTTCAGCACACACAATTTCTATAAGGTGACACATTTGATTTATGAAATTATTTAATATCTTTTAGACTAGATTAGAATTTTAGATTAAAAAGAAAACACTAGTCTAAAAAGATTGAACTTAAGAGCCATTAACCAGCGGCCGAGAATTTAAATTTCGTTGAACGATGTTCTTGCGATTGTACCCTTGCAACGGTACAGGGCGGTTCCAATGAGAAAGATTAATTGTACTCTTTACGAGCATTTTAACATAATAACTCAATATCGATTTTATTTCATTCCAAATTTGCTTTGATAAATACCCGCATTCAAAAATGCTCAAACTTGTGATGAAAAAACAATTAATAGTATGTACTTTATGTAATTATTGTTTGATCATAAGTATTTTTAATTTTTCAATAGTTCAAATGAAAAAAACTGCCAACGACCTACGGTAAAATCTTATTGTACTAAAAATAAACATATTTTCTCAAAATTTAAAAAATAGCTTTATTAGATAAAAAAAATATTCTTTCGAAATCAATTTATAATTTTTTGTGGAAAAGAGTCAATACGCCTAAAAGTTGATTTAAAAATGACATTTTCGGTTTTGTCTGGTTATTCCTTCTTAAAAAACAGAATTGTCTACTGTATAAAGGCAAACAAATGTGCACGTGTAATAACTAAAGTGTATATAAATATGTTTGTAGTTTCAATGTTTGTCAACAGATGTCGTTAGTACATAGAGATATATGTTTTAATGTGTCCCAACAGGTGTCAGTAAAGTTGTTACTGTCACCCGTTCGGGCCTGAAATCGGAATGGTTACGAAGATAGTCGATGATATCCGATAGACTAGAGAGCGCCTTTAGTGACCATTTCCACTGTCACAGATTGAAAACATCCTTTAGAACGGACGTTAGGTCCAGCTAAATATTCATTGTCAATAAGACGACAATAAAACGATTCCCGATCATCAGAGTTGTATTGCTCATCAGAAAAAACCACACACAAAATAAGTGTTAGAAGCAAAGTATATAAAATAAAATCTAAAAATGTATGTTTACATATTACCACATGAAGTGGATATATTTTAAGTTTATTAAATGAAATAATATCTTTTATATTTCAACAAATGCTTTATATTATTGTACGTTTCCTCGAAAGATCGTATTGTAATTATTATAAAGTTGAATGGGTTACAATAACGGTTCCGAACAAGTTAAACGAAATGGCTACCCGAAAGATAAAAACTCCCGACAAAAACGAGTTCATGCCAAGCGAAATGGGAAGTATTTAAACGGAAGATAACAAAGAAATGTCTTTGTTTGAGGACAGTAGCCATTCCAGAAAAGTACCGGATAATAACCGTACATATTCCAACAATTTACATACATCAGGTGGTATATTTGATGCAACGGCCTCATTCTCTACTAGATAAACGCTACACCGAAGTACCAACCGTTAAGTTACTGTCATACAATAGGCCTATACATAATAAGCATGCTTTTTAGCTGTACATTTTGTTCGTATTTATAATTAATATTTCAAAATTAATAAGATACTTAGTTTTTACCACTTTTATTGTTTACAAAACCAACATGTTTCGTGAGCTAAGCTCACTTCTTCAAGGTTTACTAACTATTTATAAATAATAGATAAAGACAAATTAAGCTTGTTCTTTTTTTAATGAAAACAAATAACTTTGTGTACAACACTATAATTAACATTATCAAAGTACAAAAAGTTATTTGTTTTCATTAAATTAATAATTACGCCACAAAGTGGATTTGCGAAGTTTGAAGAAGTAACTTGTTCCCTTTGTAAATTGTTCTCTATTGCCCCTCTTCCATCTACCCATTCTCACCTTTCCATTGACTATGTCTATTATTTACAATTACGTTGTCTATTTCTATGACCATTGTCTTTATCTATTATTTATAATAAGTTAGTAAACCCTGAAGAAGTGAGCTGAGCTCACGAAACATGTTGGTTTTGTAAACAATTAAAGCAATAAAAACCTGAGTATCTTATTAATTTTGAATTAAAATGGTGCCACAAAACAAGTTTGCTATGTTTGAAGAAATATTGAGTATTTGTTTTAAGCGTATTCAAGAATAAGCCTACTCCAAGCAAAAATTGAAAACTCATGCAATTTCCAAGCATGCTTTCAAAATTGAAGCTTTGCAAGAAAATGCCATTAATAAAAACGGTGTCAGTTTTTTTTTTACATAAGCTCCACACAGGAGGCTCTGAAGAAAATAATTTCCCTCGGGGCCAATGTCATCTTAAGAAGGAAGTAGAGGAAGTTCTGAAAAGGAAATAGGTATGAAGGGTGGGTAGGAATCTGGGGGTCAGTATGTCTAGGAGTGACGGACATATGAATCCATCCCTCCAACTGCGGTGCAGGGCGATGGGTCGAGGGATGGAGAGGTCAAAATACCTCCAAAACCGGTCTCTCTCGATCCGGCCCGACACGCAGCAGGTAGGCAGACGCATCGGCCACCAAGACCTGGACAAATATGAACCTGACCCCATAAAACCGGGCACCGCTGCTAAATCATCAAATGTAGTGAACCATGGCAGAGGTTTTGGTTATCCAATAAATGGTTCCTGGGGTGGCGATACCCATACTCGCCTCTCAAAAAAAAAAAAACAGAAGTAAACAAAACATCTTATTGCTTGAAAGAAACTTTTAGCGAAAGAAAAAATTAATAAAAAGTCAATTTTGTTCCATAATTGGATAAGAGTTGTTCCATAATTGGACAAAAGAGCAAATCTTTGAGCGAGTAATCATGTGTTAGTAGAGAAGCGAGAAGAAAAAAATTAATGAGCTCCTCTCTAAAATTAAATATTTATCGAGTCGGTTCTAGCATCCTCGTAAGTAAGCTTGTTCAGACATGCTTAAAGGACACTCCTTACAACACAACCGCGAATCCAGTAAGTAGCATGCTCACAAATCTATAACAAATCAACCGGCTGTTGATCTGTGAGCAAGCTCAATACCAGCAATATGAGCAATTGCCACATAGTAGCGTGTGTGTCACTGACACACTTGGGCGATTGCTCGATAGTAGCATGCTTTCGTGCTGTCTGTCCGTTGCTTTAGTTGTATACTTCACAAAAATGTTGAACATTAATGTTTCAAATGGAAGATAGCGTGCCGGCTGGACAAATTATAGGCATGTTTAATTAGACATATACCTAATTGGTTGTGAAAAATAGCGCATATTTCTTTAATAGTCGTTTTATTCAACTGTAAAGGGTGTTTAAATTATTCATCACTGATTTACCGAATAAATGGAATTTTTAAAACTAAAATAATAGAGACAAAAAGAGAAATTAAAAGCACTAGTCATTATTGATGGTTGACTTTGACGAATGGCTTTAAGTTGAAGTTTTAGGCAGCTTTTCATTGTTCTTCGTCATGATGGAAAATTATATTATATACTGCGCATATAAAAACGTATTGTTCTGTAAACGCTTTCTTTTTCAGTGTGTCCAAAACCAAGTCACATTTTTTTAGTTGAATCACGAGCTCCCTTTTTGTATCTTCTGAAATAACCTCCCTTTCTTCAATTTTCACCATTTTCTTTTATATAATTTTGTAATTTGTAAAGGCACAATATTGTAAAGTCTTTGCCCTTTGCATAGTGGAATTTTACTTTGAAATTTTACTGAGATTTTGGGATGGAATAATCGAACAGTATTATTCGGTTTCGAATTCAAGAATTCATCAAAAGATGTCACCACTTCCGTTAACAGGTCGTGTGGGGACGTGCCTCTGGCAGGTTTAAGTACTACGAATTTGTGAATTTGAGTGTCTCTTCGGATATGGAAAGATTGACGTATAATACGGTAATACTTGGTTGTGAATAATAGTATCAAGCGACTATATATTACATACGACGTCATTGCCTGTCACGGTTACTTTATCCCGGTGACTAGCTATCCCTGGATGGCAGTGGAGCCGAGGAACGGGCTATTTTTGGAACCAGTTCCTATGGGATTTATAAAATGCTCACCAACACTAACTGGGCGAAGCCGAAACAAAAGCCGCCCGCAAGGCCTAGCAACAAAAACCTGTGGAGCGGGTTTTTAGCTGCTAGTAATTAAATAATAGTCAATGGATTTTTATTAATATGATGTATTTTTGCGGGCTCTTATATATACCTACATTGTACGTTTTATTACTTACTTTTAATTACTTACCTATTAGCATTTACTAATGTTTTTTTTATTTATTGTTATTTTCGTAAATAATTGTTCATACAATCCCTATAATTATGGGTGAAAAGCCACCACAGTTACTTTATAATACTAATTTAGTTTACAGTAGAAAGTTATTGTTGACAACTATAAACGTACTGCCCAACTGCAATTTTAGTTTGAATAACTATAGTGTTTATTTTTTAGCGCCCTTGAGGTGATTTTTCACAAAAACGGCGCTCTACAAATTATCCAACTATTATTATTATTATTTTTGTGATAATTTTTTAGTTTTATATTTTTAAGTTTAAGTTTACTTGTGTTTTTTTTTTTTTAAATTTACTTTACATAATTGTAAAGCTGCACATCTCAACACAGCGACTAGCGGCACAGTAGACTTGTGAGATGAGCGGCTTATGATTTTATTGTAATATACTATTTTTTTAATAAATAAATTCTCCTATTTTTGAAACTGACAATTCATGATGGAATTCCATTATAATATTATATTATTATAAAACAAATTTAAAACTTTTTTCCACTTTAATTTTATTGACCGTAACCGGTTTCAGCTCGCTAGAGCCATCTTCAGACTGGTACAAATTATTCTTAGTCTACGGTTTATATACATAACATATGAGGGAGGAGAAGCGGGTGGATCTACAAGGATTTTAATCAATTATATTAATTACATTTGTTACTAAGTCGTTTTAGACTGTCGAATTTCTTAATATTCTAATAATTCCAGTAGGCTTATTACCTTGAGTTTGTAGCTCACTTCAATATTGTTCAGGGAAAAACCTTACAAGTAATATGAATTATTAATGACCTTATTTTATGGTCAAATTGTTTTTGTATTTATGATGCACGGGATTTTTTTATTGCTTTTTGAAGGGATACATGTTTGCATTGGAATAGGAATGGTCATTATATTAACTAAATACATATTTTAATATCGAAATTATTATGAAAATTACAATGTTTTTGCAAATTTACGCTCAAACGCTGGTGTAACAATAAAAAAATAAAGTTTTTTTATAAGTAACACAAAATTCTACTCGCTTTCGCGCTGCCAAACCCAATTAAATATTTGATTAAAGACAAAGAACTTTTTGGTCAATCTCTTTGTCTTGGAATAAAAAACACTCGGTTTAAATAAAATACACAATAAACTCCAAGTAAATCTCGCTGAAGAGTTGAAGTTGTGATTGTTACAAATGCCACCGCCGGGATTAAATGGGGGAAGCATTTGAGACAAAAAAGCTCGCAGTTCCCTGCTGCGCGAAGCAGTTGTGTTTTAATGAAAGACTTTGGAGAAATTCGGACACACTGAGAGATACGGTTAAGAGAAAAGTGCTTCCTGAATAAAGTCCTGCTTAGTCGAGGAGAAATAAAAGGGGAAGAAAGAGACGAGAGATGAGAAGGGATGTTTTGTGTACCCACAAGTACTAAGACCTATTTATACAATATGTAATTGAGTGAATGAGGTAGGTCATAGCCGATCTTAAGTGTTAACAAGCCTTGTTGTTAGACTTGGCAACATTGCATTTTGTTTATGGTGTGAACCATTGTTATATTTGACAGATCAAAGACTGTTATTGTATTTCAAGCGTTTGTGGTAGGATTTTTTAAGAGGAAATTTATATTTCTGGTCGTTAATGCTAGAATTGCCTATGTCAATTTTGGTAATTTAATTTACGTACCAGAAAGTATTTTTATTTGAATATTCTGAATACCTATGTTAGGTGCTCTGGATATAGAGTGATGAAATTGTGGCCTATCTAATGTAGAAGTCAAAATATATCTGAGATCAAGCCTTTTTATTAAATAAAAGTGGTACAAGTTATAAGGAAACTGGAGTGAGAATATTATTGGGTTGTTCTTCTTTTTAGCCTTCATAAATTTCACCACTCTGTCACATTTCCACCACTCTGTCGCATTTTGTTTTTACCATAAATGAATTCTCTTTGGATCTCAGAGGGGAAATTGTAGCAAGGGGGGAAGGAGGCCTAAAATGCCTATTGTGGTGACAAACACGAGCTGCGTGTATACCTATTTCGAATGACAACCCACGTGACAGAGTTAACGTACCACATAAAAGTTGTAGGAGAAAAGTTTTTGAGAGTTTTAAAAATATTTTATTAAACATCATTAAAAATAATAATCGCTGTTACTTGATAGGTTATACCTTTAGGAGTTTAAAAATAGTTTTATATTTAATGTCGTCATATAATTTTTTTGTAACATTATAGAATTTACGAAAGTCGAGGTGGCAGAAGACATCTGTGATTTGTATGAAATACTCTTCTATCACGAGTTACTCGTACAACTCTGTCACGTAATTTTTACTACAAAAATATAAAGGTAAGGAAATAGATAAAGGAAAAATATAAAGGTACTCCTCGTATGTAGGAATCTGGGGGTCTGTGTCTTCAGGAGTGACGAACGTACGAATCCATCCCTCCCACTGCGGTGCAAGGCGATTTTCCGAGAGAGTCCTGCTAGAGGGGTCAAACAGTTTCTCTCGATCCGGCGTGCCACGCAGCATATGTATTTCATATTGTTAATAAGGGACTGATTCATTCCGTAACAGAATTAACCCAATTTACAATTCTCCAATGACGCCCCGTATAACTCAATTCTCCGCCTGTTAAGTATTCGCCCCTGTGAGCGTTTTCCTCACAAAAGGCGAATTCGACGAACACATCATTTAAGAGTGAGACAAATCGCATCCGATTACAATGGCGTTCCGCAAATGGGTCCAATCAACGGTGACCATTGCAGACTTATCTGAACTCTGAATTACAGTAAACGCTGCTGGATTTTAAAATGAAAATTCATTAGAATTCCTACTGTTCCACATTCCCGTTCCCACTACTTACATTCCACCGTATTTATATTTTCTGTCAATATAAATAAAAAGGAATGTCCGTATGTGTGTCCTTAAGACTCAAAAACTACGGAATCGATATGGCTTAAAATTTCAGTGTTTGTTCTGATAAATGCCATGAATTTTTAGAGAGTAGTTTGAATGGTAGAAAAAGTTGGGGACGCCCAAAGAATATATGGCGCGACCAAGTGAGTCATATACTTAAGTTTGGTAAAATGAGACAAGTATTAAGTGATAAATGAAGAATGGATGTAAGAAGGATGTACGATGTGGAAGTGAATGGTTGAAGAAGTTGGGGATGCCCGATAAAAACATGGCACGATCAAATACTTATGTGTGGTAAAATGTAGCGTATACGATGAACAAAGAAAAGGGAGTAAGGAGAATGTCTGATGCGGAAGATGATAGAAAAAGTCGAGGATGACCGAGAAAGACGTGGCACGATCAAGTGTAACAAATTATTTTTCAATTTTTTTATTAGTATTATTTTCACCTGAAAAATGCAATCAGTTTTCAGGTACATTAGAACTTACAATCTCAAAATTTTAGGTCTTCCAAACCATTCATAACCCCGAGCAACTTTGGATACGCGTCGACTGATATAAAAATAAAAGTAACCGGAATGAACAGAACAGTGATAAAATAGAATTTAGATTAATAATATGTTAGGTTAGTTCATTATGGTTTGGTTTAGGTATGTGTGCGTGTTTTTTATTACCTAAACGTCTTAAGCCTGTAAAATCACGTATGCCTGATTTTATCACACATAAATACCCATATGATTCACTTCATATCAGTAAGGGAGAAACAATGATTCATATGAGACTTGTGTGAGCTGGGACAAATTTAGTTTCCTGTGATTATAAGGTTATATAAAGTAGAGAAAAAACTTATTTTCTTTTTCGTTATTTGTTTTTGGGTGTTATGCCGTGTTGCGCTACCTTCTTCTTTAGCCAACGTTTCGGACAGCGCTACAGTGTCCATCATCAGGGCAGATGTGTAATTGTTAGTGGTGAAATGTGTGCTTATGTACTTGGAAGCAATACCGTGTTGCCAGCTTCACTCCACTACGAGCTGGTATTACAATATACTTCAGAATAGTTGTAGATCTCACTTGTATCCGTATGACGTATTGGAATCCGGAACTCCCAGTCTCTGTCAGTCTAACTAAATAGTTATTGCTCATATTTCCCATGTGAGCTGCCGACGGAATTGGCGCCATCTTTTGACGAACAACACGGCAACACGGCAACACGGCAACACGGCAACACGGCAACACGGCAACACGGCAACACGGCAACATGGCATAACACCCCATAAACAAATAACAAAAATACTTTTGTCTTAAAATCTTATTTTCACTTGTTCTACGTGTACACCCGCTACATCTAAACCCAAAACTCTCACTTTTTGCCAAGCTTTTTTTTTTTAAATTTACGTACATGAAATGATCGGCTCTTTAGAAATGGAAAGGAAATTACTTCGACCATGAATTCTTTTCACTGTTAAAAAGTCTCCGCGAATGATAAAATCTTTTTATTCCTACGAGGCGAGGGTGGCAAAAGAAAAATTAACACCTAATTTTCACTTCTTTATTTCCCGTAAAAAACTTCTTCTCCCCCACTGTGCGGATTGTAAAAGATCCTAATCAGAAAATTAACACAATGGGCTAGAGCTTGAGACGATCCAACTTCGCTCGTGAAGGGAGCTTTTAACACCGATGACCTAAAGCATGCAAATGGTCGAAACCACGTTGTGGGGGCTCCCTGGAGACGACTCCTCCACTTCGCAGCGGTGATTCAGCTGCTGCTGTTTGGGGAACCGAACTATTTAATCCGACAGATCCGTTCAACTTGCTTGGTGAAATAATGTGAAACAATTCTATTTTAAATCTTAAATAATCTTGTCAACTCAACATATCTTCGAAAAGTCATTAAAAGCTATGAAAAACAATTGAAAAATAGCCCATAATCTAACCCAGTGATTCCCGTCGGGGTCCACGTAGGCGCAATAAAGAAATGGGGGTTCACAAGTTGTAAGTGGGAGTCCACGAACTGGTTTCGATTGAGACCACCCCCCGTTTCATATCCCATTACGCCCCCTCTATAACAGAGTGACTGGCGTACAGCGCACGTTGTTGTACCGGTTGTGCATGAGAACTTAAAATGCCCAGCTAGGCAAGGGGGGGCGTAATGGGATATGGGACGGGGCGGGATGGGTGTGGACGGGGATGGATGTTCCAATCCCATAAAGTACATCCATATGGAACGGGGCGGGATGGGGGTATTGATATGTTTCCCTCCCAGTACAGGACACCCATATCCCATTACGCCCCCCCTCCGTCGTGGCGAATATAATCTTGAATACTGGTCCATTTTGCCCCTGTTTGAAAATGTCGTAGATCTGGTACTGCTTTGTTGTGACAGACCACACCTTGCCATTCAATATTCAGTACAACGCGTGTCGAGTTTTGGGAATATGGTAGAAATGTACCAGCAGGGGGTCCACCGTGACCAGTAAAATTTTGAAGGTGGTCTACGAGAAAATTATGTTTTGGAACCTCCGATCTAACCTAACTTAACCTATTTCACCAATTTTTTTCATCACTTTTAATGAATTTTCAAAGAAGGTGTTGAGTTGATTTCATTATGAGTTGTCCGGTCACCGTTGCGAATAATGCAGCTAGCAAAACATTCTGGTTGCTTCCGAATGGTTCGCTAGAATAATCCGCATATCTCTGTATTGGAATTACTTTGATATTGCAGCATTCTCCGTTAGATTTGCAGATATTTGCAGCCAAATACTCATATCTCAAAGCTAAATGTTCACTTGGATTCATTATATTGTTTGTGCCAACACAGAATGAGTTACGGGCATTACAAAATTACAAGTGCCCTATGTGTGTTAATTACCTGCCTATTTATATTAAGTTATTGCAAAAAATATCTCGTCGGGGTCACCAATTACGAGAATAAAAAAAATAATAATTTACGTGGTTAAGTTATTCTTGCTAGTTACAAAGGTTTTATATTTTAAAAGGAAACCGAGTGGCGTTTTTTTCTATACAAAGTTTTCCCCAATTTCTTCCCCAAATTTTGACACTATTGCAAATATTTTTTAATATAATATAGTAATTGAACGTTATGTTATGCTTTTTTTTTACTTACTTTGGTTAATTCCTATAGGAGTTAGGACCCTCTCAATACAAATTAGACAATGTATACTTAAAAAATTAAATGTTTATTTTGATTTATAAAATTTGAAAGCGTGTTTTATAACCTCACAAAAACCATTTTTAGTTTTCAGAAATGTTCAGAAATATACCATTTATTTGGATTTAATTGCAAAGCGGAAATATTTTGACCCTCTGGCAAAGAATGGTCTAGATTTTAGGGGGTTAATAAACTCATGTCGAGAAGGACAGTACCACATAATTAAAAAGAAATTATTCATAGACAAGATTTCGAATTTAAAAGGGAGTTCAATGAAGAGTGCGTATAGATTTTAAAACAGACTACACACACACACACACACACACACACACACTAGACACACTTGACACAGATAATTAAAAATACATTTATAAAGATAAACAAAAGTTAAAGAGTTCCAAAAAAGGTTGTGTCACTGGTTAATAAAGCTGCATAGCAAATATCCACTCGTCAAGTGCCAAAGAAGAAACCATGTAAAATCGCAATGTTTTGAATTTGACGTAATATTTTGTGGGTTTATTTTGTGCTATCGTGTATTATATTTACTGAAACACATTCTTTGAACAATAAACTATGCATAAAAACAACATTACTTATTATTTGATGAATTTATATGTTTTACGATCTTTTTCACGAGAACGACACGAGAATGACGCTAACCAATCTGACAGCTCAAATGCTGGAAAAAATCTCATCCGGAGGGCATAAACAATTCCATAGAAATTATTCCGCTCCCCTAGGTGTGTTCACGATATTTTATACCTTAAGAACAAGAATGCTCCAAGCGATTCTGACCTTGTTCTTCATACGTTTTCTTTATACATAAGGTTTAAAATCGCATTCCAAAATGATTTTTTTTAACGTTTTGGCTTGTGTGTTGGCCCACAACCGGCAACTTACCGGTTTTAAGAGCTTTTGTCAATGTTTGTTGTTGCAAGCAATTTTTTTATTTGTTGCTGGATGTTCTGATTCTGAAGTGATGGTTTTCCAAAGATCTTAGAAAATTGAAAACGTTTGTTCAACACCAGAAGTAAGGAAAAAATAAGTTTACTCTGGACGCATGCATACGTCCACAATACAATTCCATCGGTTTACCACTACACGCACTGGGTTGGAAAAATATGACTCGAAATGAAACTACGTCTTTTGCGTTTCACGGCTTAAAGAAGGATCATCCCTATTCCCTGCGAAGGTACGAAGTTGAAAAGCGATGCCACCACAACCACAGGGTAGGAAGAATATAGTTTTACAACCCTTCCGCTTCCTACCCTCCCTCTCCCTTCCGATCACACCCGGTTCGTCTCTAAGGACCACAATAAGGGCCTGTGAACGGGTGACTTGGTCCCCCAAGAGCCCTAAAGAGGGATATTTGTCTTTAACTCGGACCCGCAGGCGCGAATATTCGACTCGAACAAACTGACGCAGAGATTTCAGACAAATGATACGAATGAAATGTTTCACGGAGAATTTATGTGCTAAAGTTGAACGTTAAAAAAAAGATATAATTTTGCAGTTAAATATCAAATAATACAATCTCAGCCAGAAGAGCGATTCTCTATCTTTTGTGGGATCATTATCGAAATAACGGACGTGATCTCCTGTGAGATTTGTATGATTTTTACGGTTCCATGCCAACTGAGAATAAAGTCAACTCAACACCTCCTTGAAAAGACGTTAAAAGCTATGAAAAAAATCATTTTAAATTAGCCGATAACCCTAACCTAACGTAACCTATTTAACCAAATATTTATATATTTTTTTTAATCACTCTAAATGACTTATCTGAGATGGTTCTGAGTTGGTTTCATTCCGAGTTGTCCGGTCACCGATTTTTACATATTCACTATAACATATATGTTATATTAGTTTAGCTTGTTTTAAGCAGGAATTCCTGCAAGTATGCATGATTATTTATTCATTTAATGTACGCTGTACATATAAAAAGCAAATAAATCACACAACTCTGACAGGAGATCACGTCCGTTATTTCGATAACGATCCCACAAAAGATAGAGAATCGCTCTTCAGTTTGTATAAACAAAGAAAATTACGGAGTTCAAAATCTTCCTAAAAGTTTGTATTACAAATTTTGTAGGTAAATGGCGTCAAATACTTACTGCTGTGAGTGCTGACTCTTATGTTAAAAAGTAAGACGATACGCTATATTGCTTCGTATTTTCCAAATATCTGAGTAATGGTATTGTACTGAATATATAATTCTAACGAAGGTTGTTATTTAAGTGTGCAGTAGTTTTAAAACGGTTTCTGTCGTACATGTGGGATTAATCCGGATTGGCAATCCCGTCCGAAATTTTGGCTATGTACGTCTAAACCCTAACCTGGCAAATGACCAATAATGATGCTTTTGATGTCTTTATTTAATTTAAGTAATGGTCCGAAATTTTCGGAAGCATTATGGCAACCCTAGTGAAACAAAGGCTACGAATACAGTAAAAATTCCTTTAATCTAGAAATAGCATTCTCGTTACGGTTATTAACGCTTTTATTATTTTGCGACAAACGATAAAAATATATATAGCCCAGTCAATCTAGACAAAAAACAGGCCCTAACTGGAACATGCTAGGGGAGAGCTGAATTTTTGCAGGTGGATAGTACATCTTATGTGGAGTATTTTCCAAAAAAGTCCCTACCCCTCCCCCGCTTGCTTCCTCCCCTGTGCCCTCCCAAACATTAAAATGTGGGGTTCTACTAAAGCGATTATATCTCGTAAACTAAAAGATATATCAGAAAAAAAATTTCATCGTTGAATTTCTTATAAAATTGCCTAAAAATTCTATAATAAAACTTTTTTTAATATCTGCATTAGTTTGGCCAATAATAATGAGATTGTTGTTAAAAAAATTTTTTTTTTTGCAAAATTATTTTTTGAAGTTGAATATTTTTTTTGTCTGAGAAAATATGAAAAAATACTTTTGACAAATAAGTTGTCAAATTTAATAAGCTTTAAAACCATGCATAACAATGTTTACTTACATCTTTTATTTCTATCGAAAATAGTGGACAAACGCAACGGCGAGCGCGGGCTGGCCGTAACACGGAGTGGCGAGGCCAAGCGACATGTCGTTCTTGTCGCGTCGCTATTTACTGTTTTATCAAGTTGAAACAAACGAAAAAATAAATAAATATGGTCAGTTTGATCTCATATGTTAAAAAAAAAAGATATGTCTTAAGGTTAAGGTGTGTGTCGGTTTTGTGGTTATATTTTGACGTGGTTGCGCCAAGCCGTGTATCAAGTTTTTTGTGCGTTTTCCCTCCTTCATCAGGTTAAAATATTGAGAAAAAATTAATTAACAATTAATAAATAAAAAAAAAACCACTGAAAATGTCTGAAGAGAACTTATTGTGTATTTTATGTAAAAAAAATACCTTCCAGGAAATTTTGTTAAAGTAAAGAAAGGGTTACAAATGCTAATTAACGCTAGTATTGAAAGAGATAATAATTATGTTAAATTAACCACTTTAGGTAGCGTAACCAACTGTCCACGTAGATTGTAGAAAAATGTATAATAAGCCTAGCAGTATTAAAGCTTTTACAAATGTTAATTGTAGCCTATTGACCAGTAGGTACACCTCAGCCATTCCTAAGGCATTTAGAAAATACATTTAATTTCACGGAGAACTATTTGTGAGTATTATTTTTGATAATAAAAAACAGCGTTTGATTTTAAACTATCTCATAAATATCGTTAACAATACATTTGGTGTTAAGACCAGAAATAGGGGAAACATTGTAATATAATAGATGACAAATGGGGTGCAAAAATAAAATCTAAACTTTTAGGTGTGTTTGATTTGGTCGTAGCAGAAGCTCGCTATCATGGCATTTGCTACAAGAAGTTCTGTAAAAGTAAACCAACTCAGTATATAGGAACACCTAAATATGATAATTCAGCTAAAAATTTTCTTAAACTCTGTAGTTTTTTAGAAAATACTGACGAATGTCAGTTTATATTAGAGAAATTAGGGAAAATAGTAAAAGACATTTGTGGCAGTGATCTTCCGTACTCATATACATTTCCTAAAAAACAAGTAATTGACTATTTTCAAGATTTTATGTATACGTGTATTTTTGGCAGAAAAACTGTCATGTGCATGTCTCACTCAAGTTATAAGATACTAGGCGACTGGTACAGAAACAAAGAAAAGAATGCAAATCTGGAATGTTTAAGAATTGTACTTGCTGCCGCAGAAATAATCAGAAAAGAAGTTTAAAAAAATGCCACATGATTGTGAAAGCTATCCTGATGTTTCGGAAATCAGTCGTGGGGGTGATGATTTAGTTCCTGAAACTCTGAATCTGTTCACGTTAACTGTAACCAAGAAGAGATTGTATGATAATGGACCTGATGTTACGAGAAGACGTTTAGTAATTAACCACGCCATAATAGCATCTGCAAGGCCAAGGTCTTTTTGTCATCAATTCAGACAAGTTTGTGTTTTCTACAGAGAATGTACGAATCTAAGAATTTAATAGAAGTGTTGTCGTCATTGGGCATTTGTTCGTCGTGTCATGAAGGTGACAGATACCAAAGATCTGTAATAAGAGCTGGGCCTCCTACAATCGAAGATGATACATTCTAACAATTTGTGTTCGAAAATGCCGACGTTAATATAAAAACATTTGATGGCCTAAGCACATTTCATGCCGTGGGAAGAATAAAGTGCAATGTGCATCAATCCAGCCTCTAATTTTACAAGTCTAGATGTACTTCGTCTTCAGTGATGAAATGGAAATTACGTTAATCAAGAAAATATCCTTCAACCTTGTTACGCGAAGAGAAAAAAGAGCGGCTTGAAAGATGTAACCATCAAAGACGTCAGTGAATGTATATCTTTCAGAAAAGAGCATGCCGATTCATTATCTTTTGTATCTCCAACCAATTATTTGTGGTGAAGTGACATAAAATTAGCATTGTGCATTCAAAAGTTAGCTGGAACGGGTTTATGAACGATTGTGTGACATTGTAACTTCGACCAACCGCTTTTTCTCAAACCTATTGAAATGGTAGCGGGGGCTGGTGGATCATCTGAAATTTCAAAAATTATTGTATGACTAGGAAGTTTCATTTGTAAATATCATATTTGGGATGTATTGGATCACGGAAGAAAGTGGGCTCGAAGATTTATGGAAAACTGTGTACGGAGGTCCCACAGTGATGCACGTGATAAAAGGACACGCTTATGCAAGAGCTGTAAGAGCCTATGTTCTTACAGGCGCTGCAATCGTCAAAATAATTTGCAATGACTCTCATGATACATTTTTTCCTCTGAAAAGAAATATTGTGAAATAAAAGAAATATTGTGAACAAGAAGATGCCACATGAATAAGCTTGTGAAGACGAATCAGTTGCAATAAATCTTAAACATTTCACCGACACTTAAAACACAATCAAAGCGACAAGTCGGACAGCAAAACTTACAATATGTTTTTACTTAACAACATGTTTTGCTCAGGAGTTTGGACTGATACATGCATTGACATGAACAATCCTTGATGAAGTCATTAAAAACAGTAGGAGCACTTACGCAAGGGTGTGGGATTTCTCAGTAAATGGATATTAGGAGCTCCATTATTCATTTCAATCAGTGAAGCTTTTCAAACAAGACTTAACAAAATTTATACTGGTGACACACAATACTTTTGCTCGAAAGTCTGGTGAATTAATTTGCATTTCTTCGAGATTAGTATCAGACTCAACTAAAACATATGACGATGTTTATGAGGTAAGGTTCAAAGCTATGAAGAAAATGGCAGGGCAAAGTTTTTCAGAAGTAAAACTACACAGATCGGATATTATTGATATTCAAGCCAGTAATAAATCTAACAAAGTTAGAAACAAAGAATTTATAATCAACCCTAATCAGATATTCAATAGAATATTATGCGTATGTGACAGTCCTGCAAAGCTCAAATCCTACTCTGAGTTTGAACTAGCTTCACATCCACCTTTATTTTAAGACGTTTTTTTAAAGCAAGGTAAGAAAGCCTCCATTACTACTATTACTATACAGTTTAGTGTTAAAGCGTTTTTATATCGTGAATCAATTAAAAAGTACTCGGTGTTTCAATTTAAAACTATAAATACCTACCTAAGCTCAAATCGGTCATCTGCAAGCACAGCGAGCTAGGCCCGACCACCAAGCACGCCGTGCCGCCCTGCTATCGAATCGGATTTTGACCAGTATTAAGAATAAAGGTAAGCAATATTATTCATCGTTTTAAAGCTTATTAAATTTGGCAAATAAATTATATGAAATATTTTTGCGTGTCCCCCCAGATAAAAAAAATATTCACCTTTAAATCAAAATTTTACGAAAAAAAAAATTATTTTTGCGACAATGTCATTATTAGATAACAAAGACAAACATACACCTTACTTTTAGACAGCTTTCTAAGAAGTTTAACGGAGAATTTTTTTTTCAGATGCATATAATAGTTTAAGAGATATAATGGATTTTGTAGAACTCTAAAATTGTAAAGTTTGGGAGGGGACAGGGGAGGAAGCAAGCGGGGGAGGGGTGGGGACTTTTTTGGAAAATACTCCACATAAGAAGTACTATCCACCTGCAAAAATTCAGCTTTCCTCTAGCATGTTCCAGTTCAATGCGTTCATTGACTGGGCTAATACGGAGCAATTTAATTCATTCAAATCATTTGTCAACCGAAATGTTGGAGTATTTCATTGGAAATATTCAGATATTGTGTTAATGAATACTTGAAAAATTGCCACGATTAAAAAAATAAAACGGTTACAGTTGTTTTTGAATTTGACGTACAAATACTAATATTTTGCCGATTTCAAATTAATAACGGTGTAATTTCAGATTATTAAGAAAATATTGTATATTTAAATTTGCTTCGTGAATGTGAATTTTGTGAAATAGAAATACTTGATAAAAATTGCACCGTCATTTATAAAAGAAATCGTAAAAGTGAGTACGGATAAGGTACACGAAAATTTAGGATATTTCACGAGAAGGCGAAGGTATATGATACTTGTATGCAGGGCCGGAATTAGGGTGATGCCACCGGAATTGTAGTAGCGGGTGCGGTATTTAAGTGAGCTACCAATAACGGCCGTTTAAAATCAATATATAAACATGTATAACTTCAAGTTTGCCCCCGTAGTAGTAAAACTATTATATAGACGTACAGGATTTGTCTTAAAATGGAGTCGAAAGCTCGGCTCTTTCTTTTATTTATCCAATGATTTTATTATTCGTGACGCGTGACAGCCGCTTTACCTTGAATTATAAAATAAAATAATATAGAGTTCTACAATTAAACTTAATAAAACTTAAATAAATAAAAATTAAACTTAAAAATAAATATATCGATAGCTCAGCTCTATTTGAGCATACGTAACAAGTTTTGAGAAGGATAGCAACTATTTCAGAACAAAACTGGAGTTACTAAATACAAAGGAATTAAAATAAAGGGACGTACGACTTAGTTTAACCAGTGATTCCAGACATGATTAGGAATAAATAATGTAAATGAAATTTCGGTTACCGGTGACTTTTTAAATGTTTTTTTCTTAAAAATCAAATAAAAAAAACAATCTTCCCAACAACCCCTCGTACCGACCAGATATTCCAGACATTATTTGGAATAAATAATGTAAATGAAATGTCAGTCTCTGGTGACTTTTTTAATGATTTTTTTCAATTTTTTTTCTTCAAACCAAACAAAAAACAATTTCCCAACAACCCCTCATCCCGATTCTGATTGTCCAATCAACTGATTTTTTTTCGTTATTTGTTTTTGGGGTGTTATGCCGTGTTGCGCTACCTCCTTCTTTAGCCAACGTTTCGGTAACACGTTACACTGTAACGCTGTCCATAACACGGCATAACACCCCAAAATCAAATAACGAAAATACTTTTGGCCGTGAAAATCTAAAAACTTATCTGACAAACTGATTTTTTAATAATTTAACTTGGAAAGAAAATAAAAAAAGTCACCATAGACTAAAATTTCATATACATTTTTTACTCCAGATAATGTCAGGAATCACTTGTTGAAGACAATAGAGAATTCCAGTCCAATTTTTTTATTTTTTTTTATGAATAATGACCTTCTAACTTAAATAACTGCATATTTATTTTTATTTTTAGAGTTAGTTTTAATAGTAAAAATTAATGTCAAGGTTTTAATTTTTCAAGATCTCCCGAAAACCACCGAATCTAGTGTGACGTCATCATGACTAACCGAAGTATGAATCTTCTAGGGAACTGGAATCAGCTGTTCGACTCCCGCCATTTTGAATTTCAGCATTGGAGCGTTTTCATAGACATTACTGTTAAAGTTTTTGAATATTTTAAATAATATAGATAAACTAATAGAGATACTTTATTTTTGATACTGAATTATTTAGGCCTAAATAATGTTTCAATAAAAACAAAAACTATTGTATGTCCAATTCTCTATAAACCAATAACTCGGAATGCCGAACGGCTTGCGTCTTCATTTCTATTGATTTCTATACAACTTTGACCAAAGTGACGCGGCGCGGTGACGTCACGCCGCCAAAATCCAGCAATAGGGTGTTTTAATGACACGTTTTAAAATGGACTTTTTAATAATTTTTTCAAAATTCTACGTTAAATATTATGTAATAAAACTTATACATTCAGAATCAGCGTATATTGGTCTATATGAACATATTTTTTTTAAAGCCATAATATTTTTCACTGGAGTTCCTTATTACGTCCCTTGACACCTTATATATTGTGTGCAATCGTCAATTATTGTCAAACATCTTGTTACATTTTTGGAATGATCGCTTACCTCTTCTATTCCAATTCATAAACTTTCTAGTTATTAATATTCGACCGATGAATTTTATGATCAACTGCAAGAAATTTCAATAATTTGAACGAACTCCTAAAATTTTAATTTTAGTAACATTTTTGTAAAATTTGAGGCTTGGGCCCAAAATACCTTGTTCTGGCTCTGCCAGTGTGTAGTTACGTAAGCTGAGTATTTGAAAAGATTTCTTCCAAAAACATCCATTACTCCAATGACTCCGCCAAATTTTACTCCACTGAAGAAGAAATAATTGATAACACCACAGGCCTGAAAGCGACGGGGTAATAAAAAATAAGCTGCAGTAAAGAGCGATGACATCGCCTATAAAACCGCTATAAACCTTACAATATTCCCTCGCAAAGGAAGAAAAATCTAGGGGCACTCGAAAATATTCTCATAGTCTCTCCTTTGTTACCAGCGCTGATCTTTCTCATTCTTTCGCGAGGCAATTGAATGTTCCGCGAGTATAAAACGGGCTTTGTGAGGTTTCACCAATACCGCCTGTATTCTGTAAAGGCCGGCCTCTAGCGGCTGATTAATAATAGGCCTCTTATTCGTTATTTTATATGTAAAAAAGTTTTATTTCTTCTAGACATTTTTTAAATTAAATACTTTTTAAACTCCTTCGTACAAGAAAATTTCTTTTGGAAAATTTTAAAATTATATTATTTAATATCTGTTATACTCTTTTTATATTGGTTTTTAGTCATTTCCGTTCCTTTTTTATTCTTAAATACTATGTGATTTTATTTTATTTGATGTATTAATAATCTATATTATGTAAAATCGACCACCATAACACGGGCATGTGCCTAGCATGGTTGTTGAAAAATCCACTTATTTGTAACCATCAAAACACTGAATAAAGAAAAATTTAAAAAAAGTGAAAACTTCTTCAGCACCGTTGTGATTTGAAACTCGATGAAACGATAAAGCGACACTAAAAAGGTACAAAGAAAACATCTATAGGATTTGAGCCTGCGAGAGAATGAGATAGACTAATCGGTCTTGTTTTTGTGCGGTGCTTTGTAGCCTCCCCACTCTTGTCTACTTTAGTTTTCTGAATGTTTCACTTCTACCGCGTGTGAAATGCACAATTTTTTTCTTTCTCTTCTGTTGATTTCTCCTATCGAAGGTTAGGTATCGTCAGGATAATCATAACCGAGAAGCTGAGAAGTTAGAAAAGCTATTATGCAGTTCGAATTTTTTGCAGATTTTCAAATGGACTTCCACCTCACTAATGATAATGAATAATTAAAGAGTAAGTGGGTCCTTAAAACTGAATTTTTCTTATTTATTTCGTTTTGATATGTTGTATCAAATTTTTAGATTTAATTTTATTTATTTTTACTTGACGGTTTTTTAAAATTTCATAATGCGTTGATTTATATTTTTATTACGCATGTAACAATCCTCGGACATCGTAATATGGTCTATGCCTAGTTTAGTGACAAAGAAAACTTTTATAGTAATGGTACAGTTAGTGCTGAATAAAGAAAGAAAAAAATGACTCGATTTGCTGACAATCTGATTTTAAAAAAATACCTTAGTACACTTGCATTAAAAAATAACAAAATATCATTCAATCAATTAATTAGTTTCAATCTTCGGAACTGTTCGCGAGAAATGGGACGAATTTTTCAAAAGGGTAACAATTTTTGATTCAATAAAATAATTTATTAGAGTATGAAAGAAAATGAAAAATAATATATATCTACGTAGGTTATTCCACAAAGAAAATAATACATAATGGAAGATCTTCCCATTAAGTATTGCGCTTTTTAATGGCTTCAAAGGATCACAGCCAGGTAGGTACTTCCCAATCATTGAACCCCTCTCCTTGGCCTCCCTTTGAGGCCACAATAATAATTGGATTTTTAGTATTTTCATGTTGGCAACTTTATAACCATTGAAAGACTACTTCGATAAATAATTTAATATCCGCCATGTTTGAAATGAATAGTGTCCGGGCCTTTAATACAGGCGGTATTGGCTTCACGCCCTCGAGACTACGAAGTTCTACGGTTGGTTGGCGGATGACGTAGACAATTCGCAGCTCGAGCGACATATTAAACGTTTTATTATGCCGAGAAAAGAGACGAAGCTGAATAATTTATAAGCTTTTTATTGTTTTACTTCTCTTTGCGAAATATTTTGACAAAAAATGTTTTTCTTTGGGAGAATTATTTTTTGTTTGCGAATATTGTTGGAAATAATACCGCTAAGGGCTAAATTAAATCTGAAGGAGAGAGGTTGTTTACTTCGTTACTGATATTAATGTAAAAATATCGTGATTTGAAGCAGTTGTTATTTTTGATGTGTAAACTTCATAATTTACGAAACCCGTAGTTTTTTTTGAGGTTACAGGAGAGTTCGTTTTCTAAAAATTTAAAAACTTTGACCTCCTGAAACCTTTAGGTACTATGGCGGCATCTACCGATGCATAAAAATCTTGTAACTATTATAATTTTGCATGAGAAATACACTTATTAATAATGTCATAACGTTCGCATGTTGTCAACATAAAACGTTCCCATGTTGTCAACATAAAACGTTCGCGTGTTGTCAACATGAAACGTTTGCTTTTAGTATCAACGTAAAACGATCGCACATTGTCAACATGAGACTTACGCATGTTATCAACATAAAACGGGGGCATGTTATTAACAGAAAAAGTTCGCGTATTATCGACATAAAACGTTCACATGTTGTCAACATAAAATAAAACTTAGGTTACTGCTGCTACGCTAAGCAATCATTATTCTTCTACTCGTATATATATAAAAATTAAAATACGTTTATTTTTGTCTATGTATGTGAGATGTTATGCGTTGCTAAACCATTCATCCGATTGCGATGAAACTTTGGGGATTTGATGTGCTCGTACCCGCGATGGTTTCTATATACATAGTGAGTTCTGGTATCTCGAAATTATGCGTTGCTAACCGTTCATCCGATTGCGATGAAACTTCGGGGATTTGATGTGCTCATGCCCGCGATGTTTTCTATATACAATAGTGAGTTATGGCATCATGAAATTATGCATTGCTAACCATTAATCCGATTGCGATGAAACTTTGGGGATTTGATGTGTGCATGCCCGCGATAGTTTCTTTCGTTCGCGGGGAAGGCGGTGTGGGAACGGGAAAAGAAGGGGAGGTGGAAGGGGAACGGGACGAATCGGAGAAGCAATTTCTCTATTAAGTGGCAAAGCAACACATGCCGGGAGCTCACTACCATGAAATAAAAATATGCAAGCAGCCAAAAGACGAACCAAGACTGATATTACTTTATTTGCGCTTGAGATACCAATGCTTAAAATTGAATATTTAAACAATTTTCCAACATAATTGACATAATTATTATAATGTAAAATGAAGGGAGAGGATAGCTAAACAAGTTACCCAACTTATGCAAATTGGTGAAAAGAGAGAAAGGGATAAAAAAGTTTCAAATGACCGCCCAATTTCAAAGGCGGGCACACTTTTGCCAAAGGTCATTCTCAGTGGTTCGCTATGTTTGGTTACTTAGCAGGAGTGCCCGGATTCATAGGGTGAGAATTGTCAAGGTCTCGGCGGCAGATGCGTCTGCCCACATACTGTGTGGCGGGCCGGATTTGCAGACTGGTTGAGGGAGACCTTTTTACCCCTCCAGCAGGACACTTTCTATCCATCGAAGGGATAGATTCATACGTCTGTCACAGATCCCCTGACTCCTACCTATTCCTCTTGCCTTTTTCCTTCCCAGATCTACCTCTCCTACCTTTCCTTAAAAAAACCCTCCACGCAGCATTCTCAAAGATGACATAGGCCCTGAGGGAAATTATTTTCTTCAAGGCCTCCTAAATTCATACCGCCAACTTTCAGTGAAAATGTTGGCTTAATTCACTGCTCAATCTCAGATTTTGAAGCATTTAGAGTAATTTGTTTTTGGGGTGTCATGCCGTGTTGCGCTACCTCCTTCTTTAGCCAACGTTTCGGACAGCGTTACAGTATCCATCATCAGGGCAGATGTGATGCAAAACACCTCAAAAACAAATAACGAAAATACTTTTGGCCGTAAAAATCTAAAATCGTATCATTTAGAGTTATTTTACATAAAATTACATAGCAATGTGTTCCGTGGGTGATAAATATACTTACTTTATAAATCATTTAAATGCATTTATAACACAATGGGTGCGTATATTCATGTATATTGCAAGTTTTGCTTATTTCGAATAGCTAATCCAAATAAAATAAAAAGGTTAAAATAAAATATACTAGTAGCCGAGTCGTGCCGACAAATCGTCGCCTTAGTTCTTTTTTGTCCAAACGACCATTAGAAAAATTTACAGGAGGAGAAGGTTTTCTTTCATTATTTCAATGAAACATTAAGGACGGGTTGTTTCAAAAAATTTGATGAGTTCATCAAATATTTGAAGTTAATTTTCACGTTCTGTGTAAGTTCTATTCGAGTTCTGCTATTTTATCATCATAGGCCAGCTGCTTCATAAAACTGAAATCGTCACAGAACTTGAATAGAACTTACACAGAACGTGAAAATTAACGTCAAATATTTGACGAATTCGTCAAATTTTTTGAAACAACCCATCCTAAGATAGGTGTTTTAGATAAAGCTATTTCCGTAAAGGTAAAGGTCTCATTCGTTTAAATAATTCTTAGTTAAGTGATCGCCTATCATTTTTTATACTTTATTTTTAATTTTAAAGTGGAGATTGAACAAAAACTTAAATGGTGGTTTGGACAATTAAGAACTAAGGCGACGAAATGTATCTATTTTCTTCCCAAGCGTCAGTCCTGGGTACAATTCCTCTGTTAGTTAAGTCTTCCATAACTGCACGAGAAGCATCTTCCGCTTATAAACATGGTAGTAAGAGTTTTTTTTTATATTTAAAAAATTGTACTCTGTTAACTTGTGTAACTATCACAGCGTGATAAAAACACTTCCCAACAAAAATCAATGGCGTTAAACGGTTCCGTGATTCGTTCTCGTGCGATATTCGGAAAATGGGGTGAAGTTGGTGTTTTGTTTTCAATTATTCATCGTTAGAGTGCGGCAAGGTACTTTGTTAGCAATTTTACGCTACGAAGCGAACAGTGAAGAAATGATTAAAAATCAGTACACATTCTACTATTTTTTTTTCTAAATTATAATGATTGAACTTGTAATGCACATAAAAAACTCATTTATTAGGAGGGATACATTAGTACATTTCAATTAATTCCGACGAATTTGTAATAATAATAAGAATCTTTAGATGACTTGTGTAGCGCCGTTTTTGTGAAAGATCACCTCAAGGGCGCTAAATCACCTAAAGGGCGCTCTATAATATCTTTGATTAAATAAAGAAAATATTAGCAAAACTCAATCGAAAATCTGAAAACGGAAAAATCTAGAAAAATTTGAGGTTTTACTCATTAAGTTAAAAATGAAAATAAATTTTCATTCTAGACTTGCAAAAAAGTCAATAGATGTCGCGTTTTAAAAATAAAAACCGTAAATTTATCCAAGACACTATCTAGATGGCATTTAGTTCGGGTTTGCATCTTGCAAATCGTACATAAAGACGGCAGCCAATAAAAAATATGTGTTAAGAAAATTAAGATAGTGTTGTTGGTTCTTAGTCGAAGTATGATGCAGTCATTTTTTGACCGAATCGATTGGTAGAGATGTGCCCCGGCAAAGCGAAGGTCCTGGATTCGAATCTCAGATGTGAACGTATCTTTTTCTGTTTTTTTGTGTTTTCAGATTTTCGATTGGGTTTCGCTAATATTGTCTTCATTTAATTAAATATTTCACTTTGAGGTTTAACGCATGTTATAAATAAATATAGTGGCATTATTAAATGGATACAATATGGAAATGTAAGTTATTAATAATATTTTTTTATTTATTTATCTATATTAAGTTAAAGTTCTGGTGTTTTTTCGATGCCTGTCTAACTGATATATATCCTGGAATAAAACAAAACTATTATTACATTAAGCATAAAATCTATATCGGTATAGGCCAGTATCTAAAACTGGAATCATCATCTATTTTCAATGATCCATTTTATAGAAACTATGCAATCAGTACTACTATAAGATCAGTAAAAGCTTAGGCTTTCTATGCGATAGAAACATAAAGTTGAATTGACTTCAACTTTCGATCTATGAAGTAGATCATAGAATGGATAAGATGAGAATCCTGCAATACACGACAATGATAAGAATCAGTTACAATGCGTTGATTTCATTGATAAACTTTTATATTTTATTTCTTACTTTCGAAAATCTTTATTAAAAGTCGAATTAACCTTTGAAACAAAGGAGATATGCTTTACTTTTATCAATTATGTACAAAAAAGATAAAAAATAATTTCTTGTAATAGCTTCATTGTAGCTTAATTATAAATTAAACCTGTATTAATCGGAATAAAGAAGTTCTCGTTGGTGTAATGGTGTACTGAGTGGATCAAAATATAGTATTATATTCCCTTTTAAGGCTTGAAGTTTCAATAAACATTCGTTTCATTTTTATTTTTTATGCTTTTTGGGAAAACATTTATATTCTGTCACTATTCTCTAAGCAAATTGGATTTGGCAACTAGCTGTACTGATGTAAAAGCTGCAATGATGTTAAATATGTCACACATATCAACATTGTGTAAGTGCGGATTAACCTTTGTGGCTAACAAACTCTTAGTACAATCTAAACACATCAAAATATTCATAATCTTCCGACCCAGGGCCTAATGCGTGGACCATTACACCATGTAAACCACACACTAGCTACGCAGACCACAAAGCTACGCAGACCGCTACGCTACATAGACGACCATGCAATGTAGACCCGCTACGTTTTGTAGAACCGCTACGTTACGTAGACCACCACTACGCTATATGATTACGAGATTATTTACGATTCAGCATTCAAAAATAAAAAGTTTTATTTTTGTGGGTAACAAACTTTTCTCCAGCAGGATATCTTGGTACTTGCCTACCAAACTAAAGTTTTACATAATATATGGAGATTAACTGCGAAGCGCTGGTAGCGTAACTGACTTGACTTTGTATTATGCCACGTTGCGCTACATCCTTGTTTAGACAGTGTTCCAGTGTAAAAACAGCAAAATAAGAAGGTAACGCAACATGGCATAAAACCTCAAAAAATAAATCACCATTTTACGTATTTGTAACAATCTAAAATCATACCTAGATAATATTTGTTGTGCAAGAATCTAGTTGACGTTAAACTTATATTTAAAAAAATTTAGACGTAAATTTTTTTTCGAATGAAAGACAAAAATGAAGCATTGAGTGTACAATATTTTTATTCTTTCTGCAGAACGAGACTCAATTATTGGCGCCTTCCGAGTGTGGGATTACTTTTTGGCAAGGGACTATCGCCAAACCGTTGTGGTTTTAGAGCCAAGTTCTGATTGTAATAAATATAACACGTAATGAGGAATAAACAATATTTTATAAATAGAAGATTGCATCTTGTGCCCTTGATTTTCTTTCGAATGTTTATAAAACAGCCATTTTATATCTATGTAATAATTTGTAAGTACTTATTGCTTTTGGAAGAAGTAAATATGTGCATTTTTCCGTTTGTTTAAGAATTGGCATCCTTCTTGGACAGGATTATTTGGCAAAGAAAACTTCGCCAAACCAACTCTTTTTGGAGCCAAGTAATAATGTTTGTTAGAATTTCTTTATTTTTTTTTTTTAAATATGATGTTTATTGTTGGCTTGGCTACCGTTAAATGGGGCGACTTACTCATTTTAGAAACTAAACTTTTTTTTAAATATTTGTGTTGGAAAATTTAATGTAAAATTGTGAAAAAAATTAAATTGTGTACGTGTTTGTTTGGTGATTTGGTGTTTGTTTGTAATGTAAAAAAATCTTTGGGGAATGCTGTGTGGGGCAACTTTTTAGGGAGGAATGGAAGTTCTGGGAAGGAAAAAGGTATGAGTGACGAATGTATGAATCCATCCCTCCCACTGCGGTGCAAGTCGATGGGTCGAGAGGATCCGGCTGAAGAGGTCAACAGGACTCTCTTAACTAGTCTCTCCCGATCCGGTCTGCCACGCAGCAGGTTGGCAAACGCATCCGCCGCCAAGATTTGAACAAAACCACACCCCACGAACCCGGCATCCCTGTCACCAAACGTCACTTGGGGAGACGTATAGCAGGGGTATTGCAATAACAATTGGTTGCACATCAGCTACACTTAACTTACATGAACAGAGCACATCCCAATCCGGGTTCATGGGTTGAAGTTTATCCTGGTCTTAGCGGCAGATGCGTCTGCCCACAAACTGCGTGGCAGGGCATATTGGGAGAGACTGGTTGAGGGAGGTTTATTATCCTCTCCAGGCAGAATCTCACGACCCACCGCCTTGTACCACAGTTGGAGGGATGGATGCATACGTCCATCACTCCTGGACACACTGATCCCCAGATACCTACCCACCACTCATACCTTTTTCCTTCACAGTACTTTTTCTCCCTCCTTTCCTAAAAAAGACCCTACCTCCGACCTTCCAAAGATGAGGTTAGCCCTGATGGGAATTATTTTCCTCAGGGCCTCCCGTGTGGAGCTAAAAAAATGAACAGAATACATCCGAATAATCCTGTAAGCTTTTAGATACTAATTTAAAAAATAAGTAAAATATAAAATTAGCTCGGAAAAAGTATCACAGCGTACCCACAGTTCACAACAAGAACCCCGCTATAAACAGACCCAACGTACAAAAATAAAATTAACAAGAAAAATAAACAAGCAATGGGCACGCCAGTAACATTCTGCACGAATAAAACAGCAAGAATCAACATAAAAGTTCAACATCAACATATCTCTGGAGTATGTAATTTTCCCTGAACAAGTAATTTTAAAAGACTTTTACACCCGATAGTTGCGAGCTAACAACGTAACAACCCATAAAAGTCGTTTACAGCCTCCCTACAACAGGTTTAAGAAACGATAAAGTTAACTTTTTTGTGTTACTAGGAGGTCTAGCACGGAGATCGATAAAACCCTATATCAATACAATGTTGACTAAATCCACTGTCTATGGTCACTTATCAAAATTTGTGAGCATGGTCAAGGGTGGATAAGAGATATTCCGACCGACAATTGATAAATTTTAGCGCGGCCTCCATAGACCAGACAAGTTAATATACACTTATTTATTAATAACGTCATTCGTTATACAAAATTACTGACTTATTAATGAACGGAGTTGAACTAACGAAGCTCTTAAAATTTAATGTAGTCGTATATGCGATTCGTATATTTAAATAATTCATCTAAGATGAGATCAGTTTATTCAGCTCAATTTTTGAGATATGAAAGTGGTTGATATTTGACTAAAGACCTCATTAATTAATTAACTACAATTTGATGTCAAAAATAAATGAGTACTGCCAATGCGTATTTAGGTAAGTATTTCAATCCAACATTGCCAAATTATTAATACTAGTGTTCGCCCAATGGTCGAAATTCGACCATAATTGTAATGTTTTTTTTTATGTTTGACATTCAGTAAGACCATAGACAAATAATATTAAAGACAAACAATATTAATCTATTCGCAATTTGACCATAGACTTTAACAATAAACAATAGAGTAAAGACGCGTTTGTGTGTGTGTGTCAAATACATGGTAGTGTGTGTAATGTTTTTATTATTGATTTAATGTATTTTTATGCATAATTTTAAAAAAATATTAGCATTCTGCACTCCTCCTCCAAATAAACTATAAGTGTGCAAAATTTCATACTCCTCCGTCCGCGCAATTTTCGTAAAAAGGGGTACAAAGTTTTGGCTTCACGTATTAATATATTGATTTTTACATAATTGTTTGAGGTTTCGGAATGTCAATTTATATTCAACACATCGAGCCAGTTTCTTAATTATTTCCTGTCAATATTCGGCTGTCAATATCTATGATATCAGAATATCGATATAAAATCATCGATATCCTATCCTATATCCTATCGATCCTATATTGTAAAGTTATCGATGTCTCTGTGCTAGATCTCCAGTTCTAAAAGTATTGTTATATTTGATGGCAGTCTGTGGACTGTAAAGTATTCCAAAAGGGGTGATTCTGAAAGAATTCCTAGCAGTGTGAAAATGGCCTTTTCAGATAAAAAAAATACTGAAAAAGGCATTCATTCCAGTTGCACTTTTATTTAAATTTCGCTGAAGTTTTTTCAGATTATTTTCAATTCTCCGAGTGTCAATTAATTAGATAAAGACTTCTGACTTAGGAGAAAGGCGACTAAAGGTAATATAAATCTCTTAATCTATATCTAAAAGTATCGTTAGTCTGTAATCATATATTGTATAGAGACCATTGGAGACTCTCATTGAAGTAAAAAAAAACAAACGGCTAATTAAGTAGCACGTTCGCGCGGCCCGTTTCATACAAATCTTAATTTTGGATTTGAGATCAAAATACCCAAACAAATGGTTTATCAAATATACATTTATTTTTGCTTTAAATTATAAGATATAGGCCATTAAAAATGTTAGTGTTTCATGATTTTAGAGAAACTTTGGCAATTATTTGTGAGTAAATGAAAAACTAAAAAAAATAGCTTTACTATATGTATTATAAAAATATAAAATAAAAAATAAACATTAATAACAGACATCATTTTGAAAGACCCAATCATGTCTGATTACGTCTAAAAGGGATCGAAATGAAAATCTAGTCTCCTTCAACGGAAGCAATCTTTCGAACAGACCTTCCATTGATATGCTTGGTGTAACTATAAGTGACCAGCTCAGGTATGGGGGCTCCATCGAAGCCAGAGTAATGTTAGCTTCTCAAAAACTGGGCGTACTGTACAGGGCCCGCAGATACTTTAATAGTACACAACTGCTTACCCTGTACAAATCGCAAGTGCACCCCACGGTTGAATTTGGCAGCCACCTCTGGTCTGGAGCTCCAAAATACTTGAAAAATACCCTCGACTCTGTGCAGAAACGGGCGGTCCGTTTGATAGATTCTCCCATCTTAAAGAACGGGTTGCAATCTTTAGAGCACAGGCGTCGGGTGGGAATGCTATCCATGTTCTACCGGTATTTCAATGGAAGATGCTCTGAGGAACTAGCGTCATTGATCCCTTCGGCACCGGTGCATAGTCGGGAGACACGCCAAACGCGCGCCCAACATATGTACTTGATTGACATATGTCACATGAGAACGGGTCGTTTTTTCGACTCGTTCTTGAGTTCAACAGCTCGGCTATGGAACGATTTGCCGGCATCTGTGTTTCCTCCCTCCTACAACATGGGTCTCTTCATTCCTTCCTCTCCTCAAAAAGACCCTCCACACAGCATCCCAGATGACATAGGCCCTAAGGGGAATTATTTTCCTCAAGGCCTCCTGTGTGGAGTTAATGTAAAAAAAAAAAAATCATTTTGAAAGGTGTAAATTTCAATTACAAATTACATATTTACGTCGGAAAAAAATTTGTCGTTTACATATTAAAATTACTAGCCAAAATTAGCTTTGAAAGACGTTTTATTTTGTATTTAATCATATTTTTGTAATAAAATTAGTAAAACTTTTTTTTAATGTTTTTCATTTACTCACAAATAATTGCCCAAGTTGCCTCTTAAATTACGAAGTATTAAAAATTTTAACGGCCTATATCTTATAATTTAAAGTAAAAATAAATAAAGTAGCTCACGTCAGTACTAGATATTTGAAATACCTTTTGATTGCAAAAGAAATTTTTCAGTTGGTTGGGTATTTTGATCTCAAATCCAAAATTAAGATTTGTATGAAACTGGCCGAATCGGGCCGCGCAAACGTTCCTTTTAATTATTGTTTGTTACTGTTTTGTCTTTTATTTATATTCTCTCCTGTGAATATCTTCATACGGCAAATACTGGAATCTGCATTCTTCAGAACTTATTATCCTTAAAAACCATATGATTGAAAAATTAAAGTTCTTAATAACACGGTGACTGTTCATTGTCGTATTGTAATTGGGTTGTTCTTCTTTTTAACCTACATAACTTTTATCACTCTGTCACATTTCCACCACTCTGTCACATTTCCACCACTGTCACATTTTGTTTTTACTATAAATTAATTTTCTCTGGATCTCAGAGGGGAAATTGTAGCAAGGGGGGAAGGAGGCCTAAAATGCCTATTGGGGGTGACATTCACGAACTGCGTGCATACCTATTTCGAATTAAAACCTACATGACAGAATTAAGGTATGACATAAGAGTTGTAGAAGACAAATTCTTGAGTTTTATAAAAATATTCTATTAAACATTAAAAAAATAATAATCGCTGTTGATTGATAGGTTATATCTTTTGGAGTTTAAAATTTTTATTTTTATTTTATGTCGTCATATCGTTTTTTGTAACATTATTTATTTATTTATTATTTATTAACGGACTAACGTCCAATATACGCAAGTCGAGGTGGCAGAAGACAACTGTGATTTGTATGAAATACACTTCTATCACGAGGAGTTACAACTCTGTAACGTAATTTTTACCACAAAAATATAAAACATTTTTTTTAAAACGCACACAGTCGTTATTTCTTTAGTACAGTAGATTTTAAAGTAACTAAATAATAATATTGGTAATTTTGTCGAAGTTTTCTCCACTAACTGGTGGAGACAACTTTATGTAAGTTAAAAAGAAGAACGTCTCAATTACACTGTTATTTCTGAGGACAAACGTTATTTCAGGCTGAAGGCTAGTTTTAATCTGAAGAGCAACATACGTTATTATCTAGGTTTTAGTATGATGATTTTATTTGTTTGATATATGTATTTCGAACGTGGTTCAACCATAAAGCTAAATTCGCCAAATATTTCTGCCGAATGATGGCAATTTCGCGTTTTCAAATTCTGTGGAAATACGAAAACAGTATTCGCATAACTTCTTTTCTGACAAGAATAATAACCCTCCGTCATCATTTGTGGCTTTCATTTTCGATTCGGTGAAAAATAATAATAATAAAGAAAGTAATTATAATGGGAGAACGGCGTAGATTTTTCAAAGACATTGGCACCATTACTGTAGCGGCGTTACGAGTTAGTAGGAATGTCACCCTCATTTATTATCGTCTGTTATCAAACGAAGGTCTTGGATATAACCCCACAACTGAAGGGGAAGCCTTACCCGAACCTACGCAGGTACTTGCTATTTGTCACTTGTGTCTTATGGAGGGCTGGCAGCGGCAGCATACATAATAGAAAAGGGCCGTGAACCATTATTAGTAGGAAACCGTGCGCACAAAAGCGTCGCCAACATCGGTGACCATTGTCAATGCAATTCATCTATCTACGTACAGCGCCTCCTGTTTCTATCTACATACCAAACCTTTAACCTTCATTGCATAGCCGATTATACTCTCAATATATATTTTTGACTCCCTTTTTTTACATTACCTCCATTGACGGCCGGCGTAGCCCACTGGTAAGGCTCTTGACTCGCATTCCGAAGGTCTCGGGATCGAATCCCGGCGTGGCAAATAAAATTTATTTGATTAATTTGTGTTATTTCACAATTTATTCATTAAAAATAATATAAAGCATATTTGCGGCACGTTCCAAAATGGACGATACTCTCAGTATGGCCTTGGTGTAAGACCACCATTCAGTATTGAAATGTTGCTTGAAATGGCTTTAGCCGTGCTTGGTGACCAGATCTGAATACCCAGGTGATTCCCACCTTCCTCTTCCCCATCTTCTTCCCCTCCCTACTACCTTCAGCCTCATCACATACCCCTATTGGGGATGTCATAGTCTCAATGGCTCCAGACGGGAGCAGTCGGGACTCTTGAGGGTTATTCATATAAAAAATAAAAAAACGCAGGTGGCCCTGAAAAAAATAATTACCCTCAGGGCCTATACTATCTTTTAGGGGATGCTGTGTGGAGGGTATTTTTAAGGAAGGAAAGGAGAGGAAGTTCTTGGGAAAAAGAGATACGGGTGGGTAAGAAGCTGGGGGTCAGTGTGTTCAGCAGTGACGGATGTATGAAGTATGAATCCATCCCTCCAGAGATGGAACTGCTATGGGTCGAGAGAGTCCGGTTGGAAAGGTCAAAATGCCTCACCCAACCAGTCTCTCTCAGCAGGAGATGGGCAGATGCATTCGCCACCAAAATCAAGACAACCCCACCCCACGAACCCGCGCACCGTCCAGTACATGATTATGGTCACATTGTCACATTTGAAGTTAATGATATAAAAGGAATTAGAAAATACGTGAAAGAGTCGATATTATTAATAAACGTAATGAAATTATTTTTTCGAGGAATTTATAGATGTAATTTTTTTAACAGTGTAGGAAAACACGTATTTAATGTCTTACGTAACAAAGTTGTACTGAAATGTTGCATTTTTATTTCGTTTTCATTCAAACCATTGATAAAAATAATAACAACTAATGTATATGTAGTAGGCCGATCGTAAAATCAGGCATACATGATGATCCAGCCACATCATGATCTGTCGCATCGTGAAATGGCGGCAGATCGTGATGTGCCTGAGGCGCATTTGCCTGCCTGATTTCACGATTGGCCTGCGACATATACATTGTATTCACATATAATGGAAGCTACGGTACAAATAAAACATCGTGTAAAACGCTCATAACTCTATAGAGGCAACTACCAAACAGACGACGGAACTAGTGAGTGCCTTGGTGCGCCTCGTTTATGACAGTGCTACAGTAATACTTGTGTACTATCAGAGTGACATTTCCACCGGCGCAGCTGTTCTATATCGCCATCTGATTGTTGAAGTTGTGAGACGGTTTCGGAAGGAAAAACCAATATAAGTACGAGTATAAAAACGACTACTTTAAGGGGAGGGGGGGGGGGGGTAAGGTCTTAAAACACATTTTATAAATTATTTTATTTTCTAAATGTACAACATGTCGAGAGAATTGTGACAAAATTTCAAGTAAATCGGAGCAAAACTAACGGAGATTCAGCGTTTCAAGCCACCAGCCCTCTTGCTCGATTCAAGTATTTTTCGAGTATAAAAAAACTCTAAATTGATTTTCTCGCAAACAAATTTTTAAGATTGTGAACATCACAATCTTAAAAGACGGCCTCTGTGGTCCCGAGGCAAGACTCTCGACTCACAATCCGAAGGTCGCGGGTTCGAACCCGGCGTGCGCAAATAAATTTTATTTGATTAATTTGTGTTATTTCACAATTTATTCATTTAAAATAATATATGATATATTTGCGGCACGTTCCAGAGTGGAAGATACTAATAGTATCGCCCTGGTGTAAGACCACCATTCAGAATTGAAACGTTGCTTGAAATGGCTTTAGCCGTGTTTAGTGACCAGATCTGAATAGCCAGGTACTTCCCCACCTACCTCTTTCCTATCTCCTCCCCCCCCCCCCCCCCCACTACCTTCAGCCTCACAACATACCCCAATTGGGGATGCCATAGTCTCACTGGCTCCAGACGGGAGCAGTTGGGACTCTTGTGCGGTATTTCGTGTAAAAAAAAAAAAAAAAATCATAACTCAAAATCTACTTTACCGATTCTTTTAAAAATTTGTACACTATTTTTACACATAAATCAACAGAAAGTGACGAGTTTTTTTTACCATTTTTTTACATTTTATAATTCACCGAAAATTTTAGCAAAAATCGCGTTTTTGACTTCAACATGCTCTAAAAAATATTTAAAAAAACACTTCGTCACTACTTAGGAAAATATATCAACTTTAAAACGCATTTCAATTTTTTTGTATGATGTTCACGGTATAACAATTTTTTTTCGAGGCGCCTCAGGTGATTCGCTCTCACGAACTTATTAATTGATATTTTTATTAATTTTTTTTCAAAGATACTTCAGATGTTATACTATAAAATCAATAAACCAACATGATTCATACCTGCAAAAATTAATCATAAAAATACGCCATTTTTCGCCTTTAAAAACTTAGCCCCCCCCCCCTAAATAAATATCAATTAACATACAACCTTACCTAAATAAAATAATATAATCCTGTCGAATCTAAATAACATAATTATTATTTAAATGTCTTTTTTACTCATCTTTTTCCTACATTTGTAATATTTTACTCTTTATGGGAGAGGAGTTAACCCACACTTCCTTTAACTTTTTATTTTATTTTATTGGAAGATGATTCTATCAACAAAAGAATGTAACTTTGCGAATGCACGTAACTTTTAAATTCATGTAACTATGTTTAAACTTTTAATTTCATGTAACTGTGTTAAAAATTTAAAATCCTTGTAACTGTGTTTAAACTTTTAAATTCGCGTAACTGTATTTAAAATTTAAAATCCATGTAACTGTGTTTAAACTTTTAAATTTGTGTACTTATACAGTATAGAGACAAGTATCCTTGTTTATCCTTGATGCATTTGAATGAAAATACGTTTTATGTTTTTGTTTTTCGGCGATACATCCTCTCTGCACATCCTATCGGGATATTTACTCATACTTTGTAGCAGATATACAGTTATTTTCAGTAAACCGACATCAAACTGTCATGGAAACAATGTATTTATATTTGTAAAGGGTTTAAAGGTGTCAGTGTCCGAAATACAAATAAAAAGTATTGCAAAATCACTTGTTTTTGGTTTGAAAATTTGATCGCCTAGAAATGTTATGTTGACTTTAATTATATCAGGTAGAACACATTATGATCTTTACTTTAATTGCCCATTTCTTTATATTACTTTTTTGACAAAGCTTTTTATAAGCATAGAAAAAATAAGGTATCAGGATTATAAAAAATGTTTTCAGGTGTAAAATTTCCTACTTACAAACCTGTTTTCGGATACAGTTTGTCGAAAATATTATTATTTTTTTCTTTATTTACGGGAAAAATCTCTTTAAAAACATAATAAAACTTTTTTTACATAAAAATGGATAACAGTCAATTATACGGTGCAATCATAATAATTTGATATAAATTAACTAAAATTTACATTTTTTTATAAGAAAAACCCTGTTTTATAACTTTTGAAGGTTATTCTCAGCAATGTAATATATCATTGAAGATGACAATAATAATCTAAACGAAAGTATGAAAGAGAACAAGACACAGAAAAATAGAAAAAGATAACTGTCGCAACTGGGACTCGAACCCAGAACATCTCGCGGAAAAAAATTGTTGAAGATAATATTGTTAATTTTAAAATTTGAAATATGAGATTGACAAATATGACGGTTTGACAAAAGGTGGCAATGGTGGAATTGGTAAACGCGTACCTTCTGGTTAGACGAGAGGTTTCGGGTTCGAGTCCCAGTTGCAACCATTATCTTTTTCTATTTTTCTCTTGTTCTCTTGCATATTTCCATTTAGATTATTATTGTTATCTTCTTCTTCAATAAAATTTTACAGGCTATGGAAACAAAGTGTAAACTTATAAATGTAAAATGCCTTTTCTAAGTTATTTTGGTACTATTAAAAATATCTGTTACTTTTGCTTGTTGGTTAGCTAAGCTGTGTATACGTGGTATAAGGTAATTCGCAAGCGAATTAGTATCGAGTGGCAATATAAATTCTACGTTGTGATCCCAAAACATTTAAATATTATTTGTGCCTGAACTTCACAAAACAAAATAAAACAAGAATTTTTGAGATGTTTTTTTGCATAAATCAAAACAGGCGGCATTCAACTAAGGTGGAATGGCAAATTTCAGCCCTATGGTCATTTGCGTGAGGCATGCATGCATTAATCTTTCGGTGTATGATAAATCTTGTTTAATTATTTTCCGTCCAACAGGACCACCCCACTAGACTTGTCACCCCTACTAACCTAATCCCACTAATAAGTGATACCATGTGTTTCAGTGTGTAACCGAGAGGCTTACAGAGCCCGATATAGACAGGTCGACTTATCGCGTTATTGACTCGAGGACATCAGGTAATACGACGCGCGGGGCGCATCCCTACATTACATAACTTCGCAGCAAACAGTAAGGTATTATTACGTGATATTAAATAAAGCGTGTTCATTATACCGAAGGCCGTTGGATTGCTTTTCAATAAAGGCGTAGAAAAGCACATGTAATGATGATTGTGTCAATGAATTATTTTAAAACCAACTTACAAACTAAAATTATTAGTTTTGCTTTATAACGTAGACGATGTTAAAACAACAAGTTATAATCTAGCTTCATGCGTAACAAAATTTGGGAGACGGGAAGGGGTACCGCCGCCCCGGGAACCTTTATTGGATAACCAACACCTCTGCGATAGGTCACCCCAAGTGGTTCGCTACGTTTGTTGATTTAGCAGGGGTGCCCGGGTTCTTGGGGTGAGGTTTGTCTAGGTCATGGAGGTGGATGACCAGGACACACTGAACTCCAGATTCCTACCCACCCCTTAAACCCTTTTCCTTCCCAGAACTCTCCTCTCCTTCCTTTCCTTAAAAAAATCCTCCACGCAGCATCCCCAAAGATGACATAGGCCCTCCTGTGTGGAGCTTAATAAAAAAAAAATCACGATATTACTTTACTCACTTTAACCAGTGATTCCTGGCATTATTTAGAGAAAATGCTAGTCGTCCATAATGAAGTGCTGGTACCTACCCTGATGTATGGTAGTGGAACTAGCAGAGGAAGGATGAAAGTAGACTCAATGCTGTAGAAATGAGATCCCTGAGGCGTACGTGTGATAAAACCAAGTACGATCGTGTGAGAAACGTGGAGATCCTCAAAGAATGCAAGACTGATGTAAGCGTAATGAGCAAGATTACGAAAAGAACGCTCAGATGGTTTGGGCATGTACAGCGAATGAACGAGGAAAGGAGTTCTCGCAAAAGTGAATGGTAGAAGAAGTTGGAGACGTCCGAGGAAGACATGGCACGACCGAGTGAATCATATACTTGAATCGAACCATGTCAAGTGTCAGAATAATAGAAGAGCATGTATGAGACGGTGTATGAATGTGAACAAGGCAAAGAGTGTGTGCCAAGATCGAGTTGTTTGGCTGTCGGTCCTCTCTGCCTACCCCTTCGATGAAACGGCATGATGGTTAGTAAGTTAAAAAATGTTAATGAAATTTTTATCTCCAGTTTTTTTTTTTTTTTCTTATTTCTGGCCTTCACACTTCAAGGGCCATCATTTAAAATCACAGAGAAAGGAAAGGTGAATTCAAATATTAATTTTATTTAAATGTTCAAATTTCAGTATTACATGGAAGATTGGAGTCGAGTTCAGACTTAGAAGAGATAAGGTGTTGAATGAGAGGCAATTTTAGAAAAATCTTGATAGAAGAGAGGATATTTATTTAGAGAGCGACAACCAAAAAATATGTGATCTAAAGTTCCCACTTCTAGACTAGAATGTACTATTTGGGGAGTCAAGGACGTGAATTTAAAAGAGGTGAGAGGGAACGGAACAATGTCCGATTCTCATTCGAATAAGTGAGGAAATTTCTTTTTTGGAAAAATGGGAGAGTTGTTGAAACCATGTTTTGATGGGATAGTCCTTTGTATTGAGGGTGGCAGGCTCTCTTGAATTGACTAGTGGTACTCGAGCCCAAACATTGCGGGTAGTCACCGGTTACATTTAAAAACAAAATCAGTAAGATTTGAACAGTTAGGTGAGGGTTGAGGGGTTAGTCGTCACTGGTCATTCGGCTGACTGACCAGTGACGACTTGCGGAAGAGCTTTTATTTTTTATTTTGCAGTAAAAAAAACTTTGAAAAAAAAGACATCGAAAAAGTAATAGAAAACCGAAAAACGATTTACATTTTTTACTCCAAATAATGTCAGAAACCACTAGTTACAGTAAGTCAAATACGTCCCTTAATACCATTATAAAATATAATTTTATAATAGTGTATACTTTATTCATATAAATATAAAAGATATAATCTCTCAGGTCGCCTGTCTTTGTCCGCAGACCCATATAAATCACGGGACACTGAATTATTGATAAACTAGTTCCAATTTTTAATGTCAATTAAAAAAAATCTATGTTAAATATATTATTTATTAGGTAGGTAATAGGTAGATACTGGAGATCTGAATCCTTCAGACAATCAGTTAAGATGAATCTATACGTGAAATCCTATTTAAATACTATTTAGATTCATCTTTATGAAGAATCGGTTAACATTATGAACATCAAAAAATATGCAATGGATAAATTGAAGCTTTTACTTGCTTTCCTATATATTGAAATTACAATAAGATTATTATTTAAGTAATAAAAAATATAATCGTAAATCACTTAACTATGAAGTAATATAAGAAACATTGAAGAAGAAGATAACACTTTTAAATCTAAATGAAAATATGAAAGAAAACAAGACACAGAAAAACAGAAAAAGACAATGGTCGCAACTGGGACTCGAACCCAGACCTCTCGTCTAACCGGGACGGCGCGACCGTCGATAGTTGCGACCATTGTCTTTTTCTGTTTTTCTGTGTCTTGTTTTCTTTCATATTTTCATTTAGATTTAAAAAGTGTTATCTTCTTCTTCAATGATATATTACGTTGATGGGAATAACCTTCAAAAGTTATAAAAAGAGAGTTTTTCTCGTAAAAAATTGAATATAAGAAACAATTAAAGTAAAAATACCATTTTATGGCTAAGACTATTTCTGAGGTTTTGTATGTTCTAACTTTTTTCATTCTTATAAAATTATGCACAAAATAAATAAAAACCACTTTTTCGCTTACTTGCCTCGTGCAAATACGACGCGCGATTTTAAATTTTGTATGGCATGAGAATGGAAATATTTCTAGCGTTTACAATCCTCTTAAAATTTTTGAACTAAAATTTAAAGAAAATTTGAACCGATATTACGCAGGACTCCAGCACAACCGAAATTTGTATGAAGTGTTAGTACTTGTAACGCAAACGTACATTTTTAATTAATTTTATTAACAAAGCTATGGAGGATTTCTATTAAAAAAAAGAAAAAAAACAGTTTTCCACGTGAAGAACTCTTCAAAATAAGATATTAATTAATTAATTAAAATTACCTTCTCATAGGTTCCATAGAACAAGCTACATGCCATCTTATAGGCCCACAGAACTTCCTACCTACTAGAATGGAAAATTATATACACAGAGTTAGTTCCCTTCTCCTTTCACTCGCGTCGTAAAAAGCCTACGTCACGGCGCGACGTAGTCAATTCTGAACCTGTTGATTTCCCGGAGAATGACGACGTTTTAATAATACAATTCAGATAAAAGGTTCTTTAGATCTCAATTAAATTTGAGTGCCATGTAAAATGGGTTTTTTACATCATACTTAACTCTAATTAACCTGCTTTAACTTGTGTCGTAAAATGAAGGGACAACTAAAATACTTGAAGCGAAGCCAATGATTTTACAATACATCTAGACTTGCTGTTGTCTCACAAACTCAATATAAAATATGGCAAGCAAGAAACACTCGTATGATTCCAGTTAATTCTTAATTCAAACATTGTTCATGTGTGACAAAGATGGACATTCAAACAATATGTGCGTATGAATAAAATAAACGATAAGACCAGAAAGGCTATTCCCTAAAATTTGTGATAAGAGATCGTTCTCCCGCGAGGAGTGCTGTCAGATTTGTGTGATTTTCTACAGCTGTTAATGCCTACTTGCAGGAATTCGTGTTTATAACGACCCAAACTAAAATACGTGACAGCTCACAGCTGAAATTTTGACATCGACCGATAGAAAAAGCAAATAACAGCCGTAGAAAATCACACTAATCTGACAGCACTTCTCGCGGGAGAATGATCTCTTATCATAAATTCTAGGGAATAGCCTTTCTGGCTGAGTTTTCGTATTTAAAGGTTTCCTCGAATACTAACCTCAAGCAGACTAGAGTAGGAGGCCTGAGCGCCTGACGGATTTTGATGTATCAAGTGATCAAGCTAATAGAGTAAGCACAATTTACAAATGGCGGTGATAGTTGTAATAGTCGTTATTACTGCTGATTTATATTCGTGTATTGTTTTACCGCAAGCATATAAATAAACAGAGCGATCTAAATATTATAAGCCGTACAGTTTACCTAGAAACGGCACTGATTTCGTAATTTGGCTGTTGCGCGCCCAGACCCTGTACTTTAAGTAGGCCTTGCATTCTCTAATAAAGCAAAAAATCTTCGGGCGGAAAACAATAAATAATAATCAAAAATAATAAGTAATTTGAGTGTGTTTGTAAATGAAATGTTTTTCCTTGGCCTCAGGGCCTCAGCAAGGGCAAGTCACCCAGTGAGGCCAACATTATTAAATTATACCATAAAATGTAAAATATTGCCGAGTAACAAAAACATTTAACCATAACACACGAGAGCATTTTGGCACTTTTTTAAAATGCAAAATACATATTTAGGTAGCACACGTCCTTACGCGATGCGTGGCAATTTATTACTAAACTACGTATTCTAAAACACTACAATTGACTTGCTAGTAAGCCTGCCACTTTGATATTTCTACATCACTTCTATATATTTATGTTGTAACTTGTAACGTCATTGTTTCGAGCCTTATTATTTGTCAAATGATTAATTATACATAAAGTGAACAGTTGTTGTACGTATATATATTTACAAAGAAATCAATCAATAGTCTTTCTATCCTAATAATATTCATATTGGTAGGCGGGTATGGATACCGCCGCCCCAGAAATCATTTGATAACCAACCTGTCATAGGTCTCCCCTAGGGTTCACTACGTTTGGTGACTTAGCAGGGGTGCTCGGGTTCATAGAATGAGGTTAGATGGTGTAGGTCTTGAAAGTGGAAAGGATGGATTCATAAGCTAGTGACAAGCCTGAAGACAATGTCCTCAGATTCCTACCCACTCCTCATACCCTTTTCCTTCCAAGAACTTGCTCCCCCCTCATTTCCATAAAAATGCCCTCAGCATAGCACAAGACGATACAAACCCTGAGGGAAATTATTTTCCCTAAGACCTCCCACGTGGAACTAATGTAAAAAAAAATGACGCAGTAAACTTTCATGAAAATATTTATGAATAAATATTGTCTATTTAATAAAACGTAATCATTTTAAGTGATGTTAAAAATAGATAGGTCCTCATAATGTCATTTGAATTAGAACCGAATTTGTTAAAAAAAAAATTCACATTCATTTATTATTCTGAAGAAAATTATCGATTAAATAATAATTCTATGAATGTTTCTTTTCATCTATCTTCTCTATTATTCTTCCACCATTATACACCTACATAAATGTCATTAATTACATATGGATATAAAATATATTTAGATCTAATAGATTAGCAGATTTTTATTACTTAAAAAATATCTTCCTAACACCGGCTATACACGATTGACATGTTAATATAATTTATTTTAAAATGCGCATATATGTAGCATGTTTGGGATCAGCTAAAACGAACTCGAAACTTCCAGCCCATATAACTTCAAGAGCACGCCCTTCAGGTAAAAGCGTGAACCTTCTTCATGGATAGGGGATAGAAGGCTACCGCACCATATAACTCCCTTGATTGTACCGAGACTCGTTTCTGAGTTTTAGCGGAACAGCTAAAAGCACACTTTGAACACTTTCTTTTGTAATATGTATTGGTTATGGTTTTTGTTTGATGTGATTCTGTTTATTTCTCATCACAATCTTTAATTGGTTGTTTCTTTAGTACAGTGATTCCCAAAATGGTTCAGGTGGACCCTCAGGGGTAAACGGGAGACTCGACGGGGGTCTACGTCGGAGAGATAAAAAATGGGGGTTCACAAGCTGTAAGGCGTCCACGTAAATTTTTCTGGTTTCGGTAGAAAAGAACAAAAATGTTGGCCTGGCTTTACTACTCAAAAAAATTAAAGGAGAAAAAAAAATTCAAAATTTTTCGGTGATTTTTGACAGGCACTTTTGATTTTTGACAGTCTTTTCAGTCGTATTAAATAGTCGTATTGAGACTTGAAAAAACGCATTTTGAAGCTTTAAGATTCTAATTTTCAGATTTTTGGCTAAAAAATTTTAGGAGCTAGGTTTCTCATGCAAACAAATTGCGAGAAAAAATAATTTTGCAAATTTTTTGATTTTTGTTTTTTGGTCCACGGGCTTGAATATTTTTTTTTCGGTTAAGCCGGCACATGTATCAGATAGCCTGTTTATTTAGCATTAATTTCCCTTTTTTAAAATAACAGTGTGCCATAACACAGGGACATCCCTAGCATGGCGGATGAATTAGCACAATTCATCCGCCATGCCAGGGATGCTATTTTGTTCATTGTATAAAGTTCTTTTAATAAATAAATAAAACTAAATAGTATACTATTTTTCTTTTTATTTTACCACTCCGAATTTAGGGTTGCAACTCAACCGCGACGCTAATTTCCATTGTTAGATTTAATCTTCACATTTTTAATGAGTTTTGGGAATATGGTAGAAATGTAGCTGCAGGGGTCTTCCGACACCAGTAAAATTTTCAAAGTAGTCTACAAGAAAAAAGTTTGGGAACCTCTGCTTTAGTAACTACATAATATATTAAAAATTAAATACGGCTATTTAAGGGTTCAGTGTGTCCAGGTCATCTACCGAAAAGATAAATTTTTTACATTAGCTCCATACATAAGGTCCTGAGGAAAAAAAATCCACAGGGCCTATGTCATTTTTGGAGATGCCGTGGGGAGTCTTTTGGGTGAAAGAAAGGAGTAGAAGTTCTGAGAAGAAAAAAGATATGAGGGTGAGGTACAGGGTGGGTAAAAAAGGTAAAGGGGTGGGTAGAAATCTGGAGGTCAGTGTACCCAGGAGTGACGGGCAGGAGTATCCAGTATGAATCCATCCCTCCAACCACTATGCAAGGCGATGGTCTGGAAGTCCGGCCGGAGATGTCCAGGTTAGGTCTCAACCAGTCTCTCACGATCTGGCCCGCCATGCGGTAAGTGGAAAAAAGCATTCGCTTGCCAAGATCCAGACAAAATCTGAACACATAAACCCTACGACGTCACAAAACGTAGCGAACCACTTGGGGTGACCTACGGCAGTGTTATTTTCAATAAATGGTTCCCGGGGCGGCGGTAGCCATACACGCCTCCCAAATTGATAAAAAATTAAAACAGATTCCTGCTAACACGTTTTCGCGTCACAAATTAGATAAAATTGCATATTAAAAGTCAGGTACGCCTCATAAGTCATACATATGTCAAGTAACGTTATATTATCGTGAAAACAAGCTTATGGGCCCGAGCAACAGATAAAATTTACGAAATAAAGTAAATACAAAAATAAGAGTTGAAATATGAAAGTCTAAACATAAACATACATAATATTAAATCCCTTTAATAATCTGCACATTGCTTTAACTTTAGAAATGACTTTATGACATTTGACCTTTATTTAATAATATTATGGCGGTTCACGGATCTAGGACACACAAATTAAATATCTGACCCAATACCTTGGACGGCGTGTGACCTCAGAGGGACACCGGGGGACTTAAGCATTCCCTCACGACCCGGTGATTTACGGTGGATCTAGAAATGTATTAGTCCTAACAGAAATCTAATCTAAATTGAAAACCATCGGGCGGTCGAGCGGGCGGGCGCGTATTAAAGGTAATGTCTTGAGAATTAATGCTTTTGAAGCAACGAACCGAAGGTCAATCAAAGAGACACTGTTTGAATATATTCTTAATTTAAATTTTGAACGTCCTCCCACAGTCAAATAATTTATTAATATATCGTTCTTGCGCGAGTGTGACAAATTCAAAATTAGAACAGATGTATTAAGTGGTATAAAAATTATCAAATTAAAAAAGAATCCTTTAAAAATTCAAATAAAGAAATGATATTTAATGTTATATCTGGAGAATAAGATAATGCTTGAGAAATGGTGGTTTTGAAGCAACGAACCGAAGAGAGAAGAGACATAGTTTGAATATATTCTTAATTTGAATTTTGAACGTCCTCCCATAACCAAATAATACATCAATATATTGTTCTTGCGCGAGTGTGACATATTCAAAATTAGAACAGATGTGTTGAGTGTTGTAAAAGTTTTCAAATTAAAAAAAGAATCTTTTAAAAAAATCGAAGAGCGATAAAGTACCTACCCATAATATGTTTTATTATGACGATAATTTTTATTGCAAGTATTTTTTTATTGTAATACACAAAAGTTGTCAGTTAGCATCTTCGCAAGTCAAGTTATTTAACAGGTAAGATAATTTTTGATAAAAATAGGACATATACCTCAAGGGAAGACCACTGAGTTGACTGGAAAGTTGATTGAGTGTTAACATACCTGCAAAAAAAGAAAATTATAATTAGAAAATAAGTAGGAAAATATGCAACAGAAAATTAGTTGTTATATACAATGTATGTGTATGTGAATGTGTATGCGTATGTATACGTATGTATATATATATTTATATGCATGTGTGCAGGTACATGTATTTATATGGTTGTGTATGTATGTGTATGTTTATATATATATTTTTTTTTTCTTTATATTCCTCTAATATATTAAAATTTGAAAAAAAATACATATAAAACTTTCTATTACAACACATAAATACTTGTCATACATAAACATAAATAAACACGTAAACACCTCAGCACAGGTTCTCCTAGTGAGGTGTTCACGAAACATTCAACAATACCTATTCACAGTTTCACCTTCACAAACCTACCTTACACCCAACATAATAAAATTACAAAATATATTATGTAAAAATGTTTTCGAAATTGATCTATAGGTAAATACTGTAATATATAGAAATAAATAAATAAAAATAAATAAAATACAATCAACAACAATCGCACTACAAAATATACGGGTCATCGAAAAATCTATCGGTAATTTTAAAATGAATAAAATAACTCTGGGTATAAATTGTTTACTAAATAGTTTTACACCAAAACAATTTTTTTTAATTGCACGGCACCCATTTAAATAGTATTCGGCCTCCCCCCAAGTACACTGAATCATATCAGGAGTTAGTTGTAATTGCTGCGCGAATTCTATCTTTTAAAAATGCTGCAGATTCCAGATTTTTTCTGCGTTTCGTTCCGTTATGACGTGTTTTCGTCACTCCGTGTGATTATTTTTATATCGTTGGCCCCTTTGGTCCAATCTTTTTTAAAATGTGTCAAAATACGTGTTTCAGTAAAAGCTTCATAATTTGATTACAAAATTCGGTTTTGCATTTACGAACTTTTTCTTGCTGGGTTTTCCTAAGAACGTTGTTCACACAGACAAAATCCGGGATATTTTTTTTTTTTTTTAATGTGCTCCACACAGGAGGCCCTGAGGAATATAATTTCCCTTAGGGCCTATGTCATCTTTGGGGATGCTGTGTGGAGGGTTTTTATACGGAAAGGAAGGAGAGGAGAGTTCTGGGAAGGAAAAGGGTATAAGGGGTATGTAGGAATCTGTGGTTCAGTGTATCCTGGTCATCCACCTTCAAGAACTAGACAAACCTCACCCCATGAGCCCAGGCACCCCTGCTAAATCACCAAGCGTAGTGAACCACTTGGGGTGACCTATGGCAGGAGGGAGGCATACTTGGAGGGAGGTCAACTGTCAGATATTTGCCGTGCAATAAGGAGAATTCACATTGAAAATAAATTTAACTCATATTGAAAATTGAATAAAAATTGTATAAGTAATGTAAAAAATTAAGATTTTATGCGTGTATAAATAACTAATAAAAAAAACTTAGTTATTTCATTTTAAAAACACGGATACACTGCATATTATAATGATTATAACACCGTGTGAGCTCTGGCTGCAAATATCCACAGCCAGGTCGTTGGTCTCCAGGAAACACTTAACACGTGCAACAACTTGAAACTTATTCTATTACTAGCATTACCTATAAGTATAGCATGAACAAGGAATGGCAATGTTTGCACGAACTTCCGAATGTACATTAAACACGAACCGACATTTTTGTTTAAAATATTACAAGCATTTATTTTCATATTGCTGATTATAGTGATTATGCACACACAAACACAACCAGGCTGTAAAAAAGATTATATATTTTAATATGTAAGAGTATGAAAAATATAACATTTTTGAAAACTACCCAATCGTTTTGGACTATCCACGTCTCAATGAGAACTTATTCTGATACAAGTTATAATTAAATCAAAAAAAAAAAAATCATTTGCATCAAGTATTCAAATATACGGTATATCAGTATGGGGAGCAGCAGCAGATACATTAATCCTCTTCAAATCAATCACAAAACAATGATTAGAATTATAATTGAAAAGCCTCACCAATATCCAATAGAAGAGCTGATAGCTGTTTCCTCCCTCCTACAACATGGGTCTCTTCAAGACCCATGTTCACTCCTTCCTCTCCTCAAAAACACCCTCCACACAGCATCTTCAAAGATGACATAGGCCCTGAGGGAAATTATTTTCCTCAGAGCCTCCTGTGTGGAGTTAATGTAAAAAAAAATAAAATCCTGGACATATCGACCTACATACCCCTCATATCTCTTTCATTTCCAGGACTTCTTCTTCCTTTGCTTCAAAAACCCTCCACACAATTTAATGTGGAAAAAATGTTTTTATCGTCTTCATTTATAACAGAGATCAAAGTTTCTGCAAATTTTTGGTAATTTAAGAAGTAAAAGGTGAGGCGAAAAGTTTGGGGGAAATGGTGGGAGATAAAGGATTTCTGATTAAGAACACGTGTCGTCAGTGAAGTGGAAACAGAGTTCGCGCGTTTTCTCTTTGCGCGGGAAACTGGGAGTGATACGCTGCTTGCATTGCTTTAATGGCCAAAAAATGGGGGAGGGTTATTTATTTATTATTATATACGCCCATAATGACTTTTATATGTTTTATAATAAAATATTATAATTATACAGGAGCGCATACTTCTATTTTGAATCAGGGCGATGGTGAGAGTATCTTCCACTCTGAAACAAGCCGCAAATATGTTATATATTTTTCAATTGAATAAATTGGCGAAAAAACACAAATTAATCAAATAAAATTTATTTGCGTATGCCGAGATTTAAACCCGCGTCCTCCGGATTGCTAGCTGAAAACCATGACCATTGACCATTGATTAAAAATAACAAAAATTATACAATTCAAAATAACATAAAATGTTATTCAAGATAACGAAAAGTAAGTCAATGACGACTGTTTTTTTTTCAATTGGTAATTGGTACTACATTTTAACATTATTGTTGCATGAAAGATATTTTTAGTTGGCCTCGCCATTAGGAACAAGAAATGAACACATTGTGGAAAAAAGCCATCTCTTTACATAAATCTTGCAATAATAATAATAACGTTACATTTGTGTAGCGCAGTTTTGTGTCACTTCACTTCGCTTTTATTATTTATAAATATCTGTGGCGGGCTGTGTGGATTTTTACACCAGTGTTTCAGAGTTACCAGAGAGAGTTCCAGAGTGGAAGATACTCTCAGTATCGCCGTGGAATAAGATCAGCTAACAATGGGGGGGGGGGGGGGGGGTAATTTGAAAAATAAGAATCTTCCTTTATAAACAAAAATTAGAGTTTTGACTGAAGTATAGTGAAATGAAGGTGCAAACCATACGTTTCCTTAGAATGCCATGGGAAAGTGGTGGGCAACCTCCAATGGTGTACAACACCCACCAGTGTTTGGTGACCATATCTGAATAGCCAATGGTGTACAACACCCACCAGTGTTTGTTGACCATATCTGAATAACCAGGATCCCCATTTTCTTCCTCTCCCAATACCTTCAGCCTCACAACACATTCGGGGTTGCCATAGTCTCACTCGTTCCAGACGGTTGAGAGCAGTCGGGACTCTCGTGCGGTATTCTCATAAAAAATATAAATAAAAATCTTCATTTCTCATCATCATATAATCTTTCCTTAAACAAAGGTCTAACTTTATGTTTATTGAAAAGATACCGTTTGCACAAGAAAATATTATGTAAAAATAAAATTTCCGTTCAATTGGAGGGTTTTTAATTTAATTTTAGTTTAATCTTTTGGTTCTGGCATCGTATTAAAAACATTAAACACCTAAAGTTATTACAATCTACATTTACTTCAAATTAATTGATTGCTTCGTTTCTACCATATGAAATAGCAAATTTCTGTTCTATTTTTATCCTGAAAATATGAATTTAACATTTTAAAGTATAAGTGAAAATTGGTAACAAAAACTGAACCTTACAATGAAGAAGTAAGAACAAGAACAGGAAGTCAATGCGCGAATCAACTGTACTTATTCACAGTATTAACCTTCGAAGAGATTAACAACCCTCGTTCAAATAAACTAACCAACCTTGAACGTTAACTTAAACTCGCTAACAACCTCAACACGTATAAGAAAACACACGTAAATAAAAACAATTAACGTTTGCCAGTCAAAATAAAAACGTTTCGCTTGCTTAATACCGACTTTGGAACGCAAGCTTATTTTATAATTCCGGTATTACCCAACACGGGAATGTTGTATTTGCAAAAGTAACAAAATAAAACGAATACTTCCATAAATAGTCTCGAGGGCTTCTGAGCCGCTTTCAAATACGACTGTAAATTAACGTTAGTTTGTGGCGCTGTGTTTTGAACACTTTTAGAAGTGAACTAAACTTTTAAAAGTTTATTCGGCGCTGTCTCGGTGAATAGGCATTCTATTTAAGATGAAGTTATAGATGAAATCCGATTTAGATTCATCTTTACGACGAATCGGTTTACAGTTTGAACAACAAAAAATATGCTACGGATAAATTGAAGCTTTTACTAGCTTTTCTATTTATTGGAATTACAATAAAATTATTATTTACAAAACAAAAAATATATGCGTAAATCACAAAAAAAAATGTTTTTTCATGACTTAACGATGAAGTGATAAAAGAAAAAAATAAATTTTAAAATACCCCTTTCTGGCTTAGATTATTTTTGAGGTTTTGTATGTTCTAACTTTTTTTCAATCTAATAAAATTATGCACAAAATTAATAAAAACCACTTTTTCGCTTACTTGCCTCGTGCAAATTAGACGCTCGATTTTAAATTTTGAAGGCATGATAATCGAAATATTTTTAGCATTTATATTCCTTTTAAAACGCGTTTAAATAAATTTCTTAATGTATAACAGCATTTTCTGCTTTTAACTTAAGATTTAAAAAAGTATGAATGTAGCGTAATAGTTCCAATCGCTCTCCATTGTCCGGTGCTAGTGGGATTACTGGATCCCCAATTGATGTAAATGAGATGGTAAAGAGGAGGGTTGGGATATTGCTGACTAGTCAGATCCAGTCACCAAACACGGTTGAAGCATTTTCAATTAACACTTCGATTCTGAATGGTGGTATTTCACTAGGGCTATATTGAGAGTATCTTATATCTTGAATGTGTCGTCCTAACACTGTAAGATAGTATATTAATTAAATATTTAACTAGGAGAATGGGGAGAGGAATGAGACGGAGAAGAGGATGGCTGGGGAGTGCCTGGAATTTCAGATCTGATTACCAAACACGGCTAAATTCATTTAACTGTGTACCGTGTACTGATAGCCGGCGTGGTCTAGCGGTAAGACTCTTGACTCGCAATCCGAAGTTCCAGGGATCGAATCCCGGCGTGGTAAATAAATTTTATTTGATTAATTTGTGTTATTTCACAGTTAAATCATTTAAAATAATATATATAGTATATTTGCGGCACGTTCCAGAGTGAAAAATACTCTCAGTAACGCCCTGGTGTAAGACCACCATTCAGAATTGAAGCGTTGCTTGAAATGACTTTAGCCGTGTTTGGTGACCAGATCTGAATAGCCAGGTACTTCCCCACCTTCTTCTTCCCTGTCTCCTTCCCCCCTCACTACCTTCAGGCTCACAACATACCCCAATTGCGGATGCAATTGTCTCACTGGCTCCAGACGGGAGCAGTCGGGATTCTTGTGCGGTTCATATAAAAAATAAAATTAGAAAGTAAAATTTTATTAAATATTTTCGATTACGCATATTAATTAAAATTGTCTTTATTATTAGCACGCTCCCTCAATCATTTGTATTTATATTTCTCTCTTTCAAACCAGCTACAGTAATCTGCTTCTGCTTTTTGAATTCTTATAAGTACTTATAACGATGCTTAACTCGTTTTGCCCAACCCAAAACGGATTAAACTTTAAGCTTTTGCATAACACACGTGTAGCTTTTAAATGGCCGTCATAAACGGAAATAAAATAACCACGCAATCTTTAATTTCATTTATTACTCATATAATTGTTGAATAGAAGTAGGCTTTAATATAAATTCCTGCCTTATCAGCCCACGCGAGCCAAGAGCGTGTTACTCGTGAAAGCGGACTTGCCTGGTAGGTACCTTGGGAAGGCTCCACAGGAGTCGGGACCGCCACTTGGAACCTTACCAAAAGTGAGAACAGCCGATTACTAGAGCCTGCCATATCTACACCGGGGAATGGGAACATAGTCCACTCAACAAAGAAACCTGAACAACCTGGTAAAGAATATTGCGTGCCGTATTCGGGAAATTTTCTTTGGCCGTAGCGTCTGGACTGACTTGAATCTATCGTTAAATTTAATATTACGTTCCGGCAGCAATCTTGCACAAAGAATTTTTATAATTTATTCATTTTTAAATCTGTTTGTTGGATAATCTCATTATATGGTACACAGCATTTATTGCGCGGAACATGCTTTTGAATTTCAGACCAGAAATTACGAAAAGAAAGCAGACGATTTTAGAATAAGGTTTGATCTTACGTCTAAAAAGTGTTATTTTTACATTCTTTTATGACGGTTCGATTTTGACGGCCGGCGTAGTCCAGTGGTAAGGCTCTTGACTCGCATTCCGAAGGTCGCGGGATCGAATCCCGGCGTGGCAAATAAATTTTATTTGATTAATTTGTGTTATTTCACAATTAATTCATTTAAAACAATATATAGTATATTTACGGCACGTTGCAGAGTGGAAGATACTCTCATTATCGCCCTGGTTTAAGACCACCATTCAGAATTGAAACGTTGCTTGAAATGGCTTTAGCCGTGTTTGGTGACCAGATACTTCCCACCTTCATCTACCCCATCTCCTTCCCCTCCCCACTACCTTCAGCCTCACAACATACCCCAATTGGGGATGCCATAGTCTCACTGGCTCCAAACGGGAGCAGTTGGGACTCTTGTGCGGTAATCATATAAAAAAAAAAAATGAGACGATTTTTTTTTGTTTGTATGCAAACAGGGAACAAAGTTTTTCCCCGTGAACAGAACATTGCCAATAGCCTTGAACTTTGATTCATGAAAGGAAAATATCACGTGCTGTTTTTGTACCGAAAATGTAGTACGTTCAAACTAAAAAATTGGTGTGATGAACACAATTAGGTTTTATTTTTATTCATCGATAATTTGGCTTTACGATAATGTTTTCTCGATCATCAAAATAGGCACAGCTATTATGGTGTCCGAAGAGGCCGATATTCTTTACTAGGCTGTGATATTTCGATAGTCCGGTTGATTAGTCAGTCATCTTCAAAATCTAAGTTTTGAGATAATAATTTTTCGATATTCGAATGCACACAATAAATCAAACATTTTTGTCGCATGCCTGTGTTTTACGTAATAAAAATGCTATAAAATTGTGCCAGGAGGTAAAACAGTTCGGTATATTAGAATGACATTTTGGAATATCTTATTAGTGACCCAGACAACATCATTTTTTTTTAAATTCGTTTCAAGTTTTTCTGCATTGTAATAGATTTGGTTGCGTTTATGAGGAATCGGAGTATTGTACATGATAGGGTACATATTTACATATAACTGCACACTCAACCCAAATTTCGATTTTTCGGAGATATCCGACAAATCAACTGGACGATCGATTTATTTTTGCATTTAACAGTCGATTTTTATTAAACACGTGACTCTAGTGAGTACCCGGCATGCGTTGCAATTCCACACGAAGAAAATGTTTCCACCTCCCGCGTTCATTCGCCTTCCAACTTCTCCGCTTTTCCCCCTCCCTAGTCTCCCTTCGGCTAACCCTCCCCTTCTCCTTCATTCCCCACCCTCCTCCCAGATTCCTCCCCCCTCCCACCTTCCCTCCTTGCCGCTAAACTAAATGAAATACACTCTTCTTACAAACAACTCGCGCGTCACATATTTAAAATTTTTATACAAATTTCATAAACCGGAGGTCACCATTGCATATAAAACCCTTCACAGGTGTGTGCACAACAACTCACCAAAGTTTCTCTTCAAACTCGCAATCGTGTCAATGGTATAGGAAATAATTTCTTAACGCCAGAGCTTTCCATTACATGTAGAAACCTTCGCGGGCATGCACACAACAAATCACAAAAGTTTTATTGCAATCGGTTGAATGGTTTAGGAACGCAAGGGACAACCAAAGAAACATTCATTTTTATATATTAAAACTAGTCCTCTATTACTAAATATGGTTCCATGCCAACTTAGAATCAATACAACTCAACAACTCTTTGAAAAGTCATTAAAAGCTATGAAAAAAAACAAAATTTTAAAATAGCCCATAACCCTAACCTAACGTAACCTATTTTATCATTTTTAAAATTTATTTTTTACATCACTTTTAATGACTTTTCAAAGGAGGTTCTGAGTTGATTTCAATCTGAGTTGTCCGGTTACCTTTAAATATATATGCGATGAAATAATTAAAGCCTAATGAACACAAATCTGAAACGTAAGGACACATTTGTCCTTTGAAAGGTTACCATGTTTCCTTTCATCACCAAAGGTCATTGCTGATTACCCTATTAATTCGTAAATTATACATATTATATCATAATTTATCGTATATTATTAAGATATGATTACTAAATACATTATCAATTATTCAAACTAATCCTTAGAATTTACACACTAAAGGGGGACAACCGATTTAACTACTAAATTACATCAAATAGATATATTTAGTACAAGTTTTTACCTGCGGCTTCGCTGGGATGATATTAGGGGGAAATTACTCTAGCGCTTGCACTTATCACTATCACTTATAACTGGTCCCTGGCATGCGTCGCGATTTGGCGGGTGAAAACTGTTTCTACAAAATAAGTCTAATCTAAAGACAACGTTGAATAGAGATGTGTAACGTGTTTGATTATAGATATTCTCCTTTTTGTTTTAGGGTTGTAACTAGAAAAAAGTTATTAAGATTTTTGTGGGAACACACGCGTTAGCTTGAAAACAAGCTTATTGTATTTGACTGCTATTGTTATATTGTCGTGTAAACAAGCTTAGGGGTCGGAGTATTAATTTAAGCCACCGCTATTCGAATTCGACCGATTTCTTACATATCTCCCTTAAACATTTGAAGTTTTAAGCTTTTAAAAAAAAAATATCTTATTTTTGAAGATAATGTCTAGATATTTATTGTTATCAAGTTTAATTTGTAGAACTCCATTTTAATTTTTTTATTTCTTTTATATATTTAATAATATTATTATTCAATTTATAAAAACAGTTTATTTATAAACAAGTTCTGCTAGGTAATTATTTTTACACGTGACAGCTGTTTCGCCTTCTGAAGGCATTATCAAACTGTTTGAAACAGCTGTCACGTGTAAAAATAATTACCTAGCAGAACTTGTTTATAAATAAACTGTTTTTATAAATTGAATAATAATATTATTAAATATATAAAAGAAATAAAAAAAAAAAAAAAATTAAAAAAAAATAATGTCTAGATACGTTCCATGCCGAAACGCAAATTATATGAAATTCCCTTGATAAAAAAAATCGCAAAGTATGCTCCAAAAATTATTTAAAACAAGTCTATTTCTATTATTTTGGAAGTTATATTGGTGAAAAAATTCACAATGTTTCTTTAAATGATACTTAAGATACGTTCCACGAGATTTTTGCTCTATTTTAAACGGGTCATGTTTTATTAAGCTTTTTCACAATTTTCGCTGCAATTTATCACTTAAAATATTAGCGCGCTCTGTCCAACATGCGTAATTACATATCTCTCCATTTTCTTCGTTTTTAGCCGAGAAGTGCCGCCTTAAGAAGCAGCCAGACGGACCAGGGGTAAGTTTGTGGTTTCCTCAACTTTTCTTTCCTCACCCCTAGGAAATTCAATATTGTTGTTTTTAAGCGCACCCGCGATGAGCGGAAATTTATTGAACCAGCGCAACTAATTATTTTAGTTGCATTAAAGACAGCTTATTCGCGAATACAGCACAGATGCGCCTTATGCCAGAAGCGTACCGGGGATTACGGATTACGGGTATGTCATTGCATTTCATTTTGCATAGGAATTCTCTTATCATTTAAGGCTAAGTGGTTGGCAGGGAAGCGACCGGTTCCATCAGGTAGCTCATAAGGGATGTCGTTAGAACTAAGCGGAGCTAATTTGAGTAAGTGCTCATTCCTACAGAGCGGCAGAACCGCGAGGTTTAAGCCGTTAGATATTTTAATATATTTTTCATCTGTTATTTTATTTCATTTTTGAAGTGAATACTTCTTTAGCACGGGTGTGATTTGGATTTCGGATGAAACGGAAATGCGATTAGTGCACCTGCGACGCGCGACGCATCAACTGCGCTCATCGGCCGCTTTGAAAATGATGTCACTTCTAAAGCCTCCTATTGGTTGGGATATAAAACGGAAATTACGCAAGGCATTGGTCGTTTTGATTATGACCTCACTTAACAAGTATTGGTTGAGATTGTTTTGATAAACTTCTTCAAACACGACCAACTTATTTTGTGGCACCATTTTAATTAAAAATTAGTAAAAATAAGACCGGTGGTTTCAAATTGTGATGCTCCTAGCAATAAAATATCATCAACAATCGCTTTTGCCTCAGATATCTCAATTCTACAGCATTCAGTCTACTTTCCTTGCTCTTGCTTCCTCTGCCAGTTCCATGCCTCACTGCCATACATCAGGGCAGTTACCAGCACTCCATTATGGACGGCTAGCTTCGCTTCTTTGGACAGTTTTTTGTTGGCGCCAATTGAGGTCTATCCTCCGTTAATGGAGTTACCTACATATACTCTTCTTTCAATATCTTTGTCAGCCTTCCCATCTCACATAAACATACTTCCCAAATACACAAACTTATCCACCTGCTCCAAGTATTCATCATTCACAACTATGTTGCACATACTCTATCTTTCAAACACCACGATTTTAGACTCACTTACATTCTACATTAACTCATTCTACGTACATAATTCGTTCATCCTTGATGGAAATCAGCACCGCATCATCGGCATACAATAGACAACAAACTTTCAGATTGCCCAATTTCTCGGCCAATCCCATCTCTTTCAATTCTTGTATATAATCCTTCACATCATATATAATAATTCTATCCACTCTTGTCTACTTTATTTTTCTGAAGTTTCACTTCTACTGCGTGTGAATTGCACACATGGTTTTTTTTACATTAACTCCACACAGGAGGCCACGAGGAAAATATATTAAAATTTCCATCAGGGCCTATGTCATAAATGGGTAAAGTGTGTGGAATGCCTTTTTGAGGAGAGTGTTCACGCTTTTATTGTTGCATGTTGCTCTTTGGCAAGTATCTATTGTGCCCTCTGCCTTATTGAGTTCAGTTGTTCTCACCTCACCGCAAAAGACACAAGTTCTAAAAACAGAATCGCTTTACTAAGTTTATAATCCGCAATCATTCGCAAAGTAAAAATATTTCCTCCGCGCCGCCCGCCTGATCTCGCATGTCATCATTGTATCACCAAATCCTTTCCAAAATCTTTCCAAACTAACACTTACCTTCCTGGTGAATAAGAATAAGTGGAATGCAGGAAGCAGTTTTTTTGGGTAGTGAAATTATAATAAATAGATATTAAAACCGAATTCGCGCCTTAACAGGGAGGAAGGAGTGAACATGGGTCTTGAAGAGACTTGTAGGAGGGAGGAAAAAAAGAGGCCGGAAAATTGTTCCACAGCGTCGTAGAAACTACCCTACTTTTATGTGACAGATGTCAACCGCGTACAAACGTTGAGGGCGAGTTTGATGTGTTTCCCGACTATCTTAAACATAGGGCAGAAAATTTGTCCCTATCATTGATTTGAAAAGATTTTTTACTCTGTGGTATTTATGAAGCAGCAAAATCTTTCGAACGGTGTGCACCAGACTTATAAAATTTGCACATGTTGTATAGCTATATTTTTGCGTCAACTCGCAAATGTTTTCAGTTCCCAATGTTATCGTAATCAAGAGCGATAGAGTTTTGAAGTAGCTTTTAAATCTCAAAAAATGTGTTATCTTATTTATGTGAATAACGCACGACAGACCCAAATTCCCTCGTCCGGGGCCAATTGCGATCCAGTGGGCATCCTTAATTGGGGTGTATAGCGAGGCTGCGGAGATAGGAATGAGATGGGAACAGGAGGGCGAGGAAGTGCCTGTCTATTCAGATCTGGTCACCAAACATGGGTTGAGCCATTTCCAGCAACGTCTCAATTCTGAATGGTGGTCTTTCACCATGGCGATACTGGGAGTATCTTCCACTCGGGAAAGTGCCGCAAATGTACTACATTTTTCTCTAATTTAATAAATTGTGAAATAATACAAAATAATCACATAATATATGTGCACACGCCGGGATTTGAATCCAAGACCTTCAGGTTGCTAGTCGAGAGCTTTACTCTGTAATCTAACACAACCCCAAGTGATAAATAAATAAACCAAAATTTCTAGAACAAAATGATATTGAAAACACAACCATCACCTTTCCTTTCTTTTTATAATGAAAATCAATAGGAACCATCTGATAATAATTGTTAACAGTCTATTAGCCGCAACGGTACGTCCATCAGTCCATTAAAAATCAGCCCTGCGGCCGCCAGATGGTTGCACTGATAGGGATTATGCTTTTCCTGGTTTGATTGACGTGGGACCAGGAGTCGGCAGACTTTCTATTGAGGAGAGGGAAACAGAAACAAAAAAATGTGAGCCGCAACATAAATCTTCACTGCAGCTAATTAAATTTTAATGACTTAAATCCACCAAGAAGGTACATAACCAAACAACATTACGACTAGCGGCACAAATTATAAACTACGGCGTCAAAAATACTAAAGTTACTACAATACTACTAAAAAATAAAATTTATAACTCAGCATACATGTAAGTATACGGAAGAAAAATTTGTTGTACATAAAAAGTGAAGAAAAAAATACTATAATAATATAGAGTGAATACAATATAAAACAAACACATTATAAAGTGAAGTGTATCTAAGAAACTAATGTAATATTAAGTGATTCTAATTAGCTAAATTATTTAAGACATTATTGCGTAATTTATTACTTAATTTTTTGGAATAAGGTTCTAATCTCAGTTCTATCGCTAGTTGATTAAACCAAACCATTCCATTGTACGTGTAGTAGTGTTGTGCAAAACTGGTATGCATTAATGGCATGCATAAGCGACCCACTGTGTTTTGTCTATTGCTCTCAGCACGTACCATGGCATGGTGTGATTTTTTAGAATGATTATTGTGTATTTGAAAGTCTTGAAGAAGTTGAAAGGTTGAATAATCTGATGGTTTTTTAGTTATAATTTTGATTACTAGACTTTTGAGTAATTTCCAGTCGCAAAATTGATGTACACGTTGTCTGACTTCTTTACAAATAATCACTGACATTATTAACTAGTAGTTCTATGAAGAGTGGTCTTCGCGTAATATTGATTACTCCGAATTTAATGGAATAATATAATTAATAAATAATAATAATATAAATAATAAATAATAAAACACTAGAAGTGCTTACCGTACAAATTTGGACGGAAATAAATAAGTCACTGACTTAGTACCTTTTTGTTCTAGACCATTTAGCACGCATTCTGTCTTTCGTACACTTCCATGAAATTGTATAATGCTATCCTATTTGAATTTCATAATCATAGTGAAACACAGTTTTGTATGAAATATGGGCCCAAATTGAGCCTATCCTGAAATTTGAAACAACTTGTGCGAACGCGCCGGTAGAAAATGTGCGTTGCCATTTTGCCATTTGAGTTTGTTTGAGGTCACGAAGTGCCTCGCAAAAGAGACTCACAAATGCCTTTGAAAAGAGCCCCAAACTATACGCGAGCCGCGGTCTGCCGACCCCCGGGTAGGCCATTACAAGCGGCATTAGAGCCTACGATGTATGGCCTTTACACCCCTTTCATGGCTGCCTGATGCGAGAAATACATTTATTATATAATGTTATGTTGTTATATGTTTAGTTTTATTCAGTTTTATGGAAGGATTCATCACGTTAATGGCTTTTTTCCGTTATATGCGGATAGTTGCGGCTATGACCAGATTAAAGCATAGTTAAACAAATACATTATATAAATTAATATGGACGTAGTTTCTACGAACCAGATTCAAATTAAATGTTTACATGAATACAACAAAATATACCAAATTTGGGAGACGGGTATCGGTGCCGCTGCCCTGGGAACCATTTATTGGATAACCAGCCATAGGTCACCCAAATGGTTAACAGTCTATGTTTGGTGACTTTTCACCGAACACACCCCTTGAAACCCTGGGTGTCCGTGTTCATGGGGTGAGATTTTTCACAGTCTTGACGATGTATGCGTTTGCCTACCTACCGCATGACAGGCCAGATCGGGAGAGGCTGGTCGAGGGAGACTTAACGAGCCTTTCGAGCCGAACTCTCTAGACCTATTGCCTTGCACCGCAGTGGGAGGGATGGATTCATATGTCTGTCACTCATGGACACATTAACCCCCAGATTCATACCCACCCCTCAAACCTTTTCCTTCCCGGAACTTTCTCTCCTTCCTTTCTCTAAAAAGACCCTCCACACAGCTTCCTCATAGATGACAGGAACTGAGGGATTTTTTTCCCTCTGGGCCTCCTGTGTTGAGCTAAAGTAAAAAAACGACTACTTTTTATGCAGAACCAGTGGGATCATGACATCCTCATTTGTGGTATTTTTCGTGGCTGGAGTGTGAAGAAGAAAAGGATAAGAGGAAGAGGAAGGTTGGAAAGTCTTTGGCTATTCAAATCTGCTCACTAAACACGAATAAAGCCATTTCAAGCCACGTTTAGTCCTGAATAGTGATATTTCGACAAGGAAGGCGATACTAAGAGTGTTTGAGAATATTCCTGTCTTTTGTCCTACATACGTCCATACCTACATACTTCCTTCTACCCACTTGGTGAGATTGCAAACCAGTGCAGTGGCAACCTTCAACAAGCAAGCAGTGTATTATTATGAAGTTCTATTATGTCCGTTTTTTCGATTGCAAGTGCAAATTATCTTTGTACGTAAAGACTTCAAATTATAACTTATGGTGATCATACAATCTGGGCACAGTTTGGAATATTTTATGTGGAATGTGAATTCTCATGTGGACACCATCAATCCAGCCTGCTACGTTAACAGTACAGTGAGTTTTACGCCTGCTAATTCCCACCTTCTAAGAAAGTTTCTAACAGAGAGTATATACAGGTATGAAAAAACCGATAAAAATTACAAATCACAGTTAAATCTAACAAATTTATATCAATTTGTTAGGTCAGTCAGATTGCTAGGATTGAAGGTTGATATCAAGCAGGCAGTACCTATATTATGAGCCGATAAAAGGTTGTTGGTACGTTCCATTAATGTCAGTTGACATCGCAAATAGACCCAGGATTAATACCCCTGAAGGCCGGAGGAATTGCTCCGGCCAAACTATTATTTTATTGATGGGCGATTAGCCCAAGTCAGGGCTGAACCTATAACGGTTTGCGACCGCGGTCGGTGCAGAAAATGGCCAGCCCTATATTATAACATTTATTACCCATGAAAACTAATTTTAAAACCCATAAAAGTATTATTTCTTTTCTAATAATTTTACAGTTTAAGCAAGGTATACAAATACTATGACATGATGTTTATTAATGTGATTAATTTTTGGGTTATTATGCCTTGTCGAGCTTTTTCCTTCTTCAGTAGATGCAAGTACATATTTATATTGTTAACCGTAAAGTAGGAGTAATGGGTACATTTTTTGGTCTTTCGTAAACACTACAGACCAGAAATCTGTTCTGAAGCGTTCAAGTTTTTTGATTCAAGCGTTTGGTATGTGTAAAATGTATTATTTTACAATAAAAAACGTCTTGTTTTTAATGTAATTGCCAAATGATGTTACGTTTTGTTTTGCTTGGTGTTATTGAAATCTGGAAAATTTATGTATATTCCTTTTGTTTTGAACTAGACTGAAACCATTTATTTGATTTTTGTGTCGATGTATTATTCTCCGTGGTCAGTGAGTAAAGCATTTATTTATTTGAAGATGATTTGCTGTGACGGCCGAAGTACGGGTGGACACCGGGCGAGCGGCGGTTGTTTGATTTTTAAACAAGTCTACAATTTTAATCCGAGATTGACGAAATTTAGCAAGCTTGATCTTCAAAACATGAGGAAGGTCACTTCTGATTTCGAAAAGCTCTGTGTCAAGCCCGTGTAATGCCGGAAACTACGGCTAGTGTGGTTATAAAGTTTAATGACGTAGTAGTTAAAGTGTCTTTGTCCGTGGGAGGTATTATTATTTTAATGAAGTATTAAGGGTGACGTAGTTGCTGAAGAGCAGAATTCAATCTTCATAATGTGCGTAAGGATTGAGGAAGTCAATAAACCGATAACAGTGCACCTAGTGCCCTACACAAGAGGAGCTGTACCGAATTTAAAAAACCAATGCCCACTAATAGGCTGATTAATAGAATTCACTGGGATGACGAAAAACGGCTGAATATTATCTGGATGGAGGAATTTCCCAAGACCGCTAGATTTCAATAAAGGGCGATAGAACTATTACGTAAGCATAATTCTTCAGCAAGGTACGACACCACCACCGTAGCATGATTCCTACAGGCTTGAAAAAATTTATTAACAACAAAAAAATACTATTTATTTATTTATTTAAGGAACATTAACAGTCTTAGTAATACAATAAACATAAGAGGATGATACAAAAACAGACCAATTATTAATGTTCACAGATAGGTATTTAGAAACAAGACTAACTGAATATAAACTAGAATATTTAAAAAAATAATAAGAGTACAAATGTGAATTCAACAAATGGTAAACTAATAAACAACATTAAAATAAGTGTGATTATAACTGAAATAGACTGCAAAATAGGGATTTGGGTTGGGAAGGGTAAGGGGAGGAGAGGGATAAGGGAAAGTTGCCACGCAAGTAATATAAAAAATATTAGATACAATTAATTCATGTGTTATTCGCACCTAGAATGTTATACAGTGAAGTTCTGTAGCGACAGTAACTAGCAGTAAATACGTCAGCACGTGTGTCTATATTTGCAAATTTGTTGTTATAGTAGTTACATGTCCTTTGTATAAATTCATTTTGATTGGAATTGGTGTTGCATCTATCAATATAGAAAAGGGTATTTTGTCTACTATATCGAATGGACGTGTGGAAATTTATTTTGTTTAGCAAATCCGGGCAGTCAACTTTTGAGTTAATAATTTTGTACAGGAGCATCTGATCAGCGACAAGCCTCCTGTTGAGTAGTTTTGTGATTCTAAAATGTTTCTCGATTTCGTCGTAATAGTTGTATATGTTGAATGATTTAAAATTGAGGAATTTGAGAAATCGCTCCTGAACTCTTTCTAACCTGTTAACATAAACAATTTATTATTATATTATATTTGTTTGCATCATAGTATATTTATTGTTGTAATCTTATTTTATAACTTTGATGGAGGTTCCAAAAAGACTGTAGCGAAGAGTACTGAAATAAATAACAAAACTTCTTCAATGTGCAATTTAATATAGTGATGGTAACTAAGACTTTACCATGCCTTTTGATATAATGCATAAAAGTGAATGCTTTTAGTGAAAAATGAGCTTCTTTTATTCGCTAGACTTCATTTCCCATTTAGAGTGGCGGGAAATGAACGCTTCTACAGACACCTACCTAACTTAAACTTCTATTCAATAAAAAATGCCGAAAAGGTATTCTTACATAGCTAATTCGTGCAAATTTCTTTCATTTTCAATCACTGTATTTTATTACTTTTCGCAATGACTAATCTATTTTATTCTTCGTTAAAATAATTGTTGTGTTCCTTTTAATTCCCTTAATTTCGATGACTCATTTACGAAATTTTCTTTCTTTGTAAATGAAAGAAAATACAGCCATTTTCAATCACTATATTTTTTTAACTTTTTTATAATATTTGGCGTTCTTTATAAACAATTCCACGGTCGTTCCCTTATGTGAGTTAAGTAAACTGCTCCAAATGGTCTGAAGCCAGTGGGACTATGGACATCCTTAAATGTGATATGTTGTGAGACTGAAGGTTGTGGGGAGGGGAAGAAGAGGGGTAAGAGAAACTCATTTAAAAAAATCAGAGCGTGCAATTAACACGCGGTAGAAGTGAAACTAGAAAGTCGCTAGATGTCGCCTTCTTTTCTTTTGCCTATTTATTTAAAAGTGGTTTGAACATTGGATATTGATTTCACAAAAATAAAAATCTTTATTTTTTTTGAATTTCATAGGATTCGAACATCCGTTCACGAGGCACGAGTTTATCGCATTATATTAGAACCGACGACCCGTCAAATAATAAATTTTAGTGACGCACTTCCGTTTCATCCGAATTTCAAATCACCTACGGGGCTAAAGAAGTTTCACTTCAAAAATCATACCTTTCATGAATCTTAACTCCTCTTCAATACCAGTTTGATCAAAAAGTTTTAGGACCGGCCATTGTGTGACGCCGTCAGTCACCCGATTGCAATTCTTTTTTTTGTTAGGTTACCAAATCTATTATTGACACTTCCCTCTACATTTCAGCGTATTAGCTTAACTTTTGTAAACGTTACTCTTTACTGAGTGATTTTTTGTAAGCCTGAAAATGGCATTAATATTGCACCACAATAACGCACCGTCGCACAATGCGATCATTGTCCGTGAGTTTTTGACCAAAAACAACACGAATACTATCCAGCAGCCTTCGAATTCGTCTAATTTTACCCTTGATGGTTTTGAATTATAATACTATTTCAGAGTGGAATACTTTCAGTATCACCCTGGTACAATACCATCTTTCAGAATTGAAACGTTACTTGAAATGGCTTAACCATGTATGGCGACTAGATCTGAATAGTCAGGTAAATTTTCCACACTGCGGTGCAAGGCGATGGGTCGAGAGGCCGGCTTGAGAGTCCTGATTATGTCTGCCTCAAGCAGTCTCTCCCGATCCCGATCTTCGTGGCGAGAAAAAGCATTCGCCACCAAGACTTGGACAAACCTCACTCCAAGAACCAGGGCAACCCTTATAATTCACCAAACGTAGTGAACCACTTGGGGTGACCTGTGGCAGGGGTGTTGGTTATCCAATAAATGGTTCCCGGGGCGGCGGTAAACATATCTGCCTGTATATAGTCGGATAAAAAAAGTTATGTCATATGATTTTTTAAATTTTTACGCTGGTGTACAGTGTATGTAGGTTAAGTCTTATTACTTGAAACGGCTTTAGCCGTGTTAAGTGACTAGATCTGAATAGCCAGGTACATTTTCCACATCTCTTTCCCCTCTCCACTATCTTCAGCATCCCACCACACCAAAATTGGGGATGCCATAGTCTCACTGGCTTGAGACGGTTGGGAGCAGTAGGAACACTTGTGTTATATTCAGATAAAATAGTTGTATTATATGCAAGGAATTTTTAGCGGTTTTTGGCTAAGCCGACTGCACGTACAAGTATGTCGTATTTTTTATTGCCGCATGATTTTTCGGAGAGTCGAAATTATTGTTAGTAAAAATATTTTTACAGGGGATTTCACTCAAGATGACTTCAGATATAAGTATATCGACTTTGGTTGTACGGCCGTATATCTTCTTTGCATACTTATTTGAAGAAAAAAATCTTCTAAAGGATCAACTTTCGGAAGGATCAACTGTCGGCTGACCAACTGTCGCAGGATCAATTGTCGGCCGACCAACTGTCACGAAACCGCTTAAAGGTTTGGTAAAAAAATACAACACAATTTGTTTTATTTCCTGCATCTATTCTATTATTTTTTGTTGTAAATGGCACTTTATTGTTATTTTCCTTAACAGTGTTAACACAGCCTTAATTTGTTAGATTACACTATTTAAAATTCCTTACGTTACACTAACAAATTACAAGAATAAATTATTGTAAGTAACTAATCTTGTCGTACCTAATCTGCGAAGGTTAAATAACGACAGTGAATTATGATTTCCCTCAGAATAGTAGCGAGTTAATATTCACCACAGTTCGCGGCTGACAGCATGAGAAAGGTCGAGGGAAACTTTACAGATTTGTTATCTTTCAGCGGGTTCATACTTCCCCCACTTTACCACCCCTAAACCCGTCCCCCAACCCCCACCAACACCTCCAGGCTGCAGATAGCATCTCCCACCCCACCCCCTGCGAGTTTAGCCAAATTAACAAGGTAAATCTAAAACTTACATCAAACGGTTTATACCGCGGAATAGGTAATGTTTAAATTATAACTTCATGAGGATGCCAGATGCAAATAACACTTGTTCTAAATTTATTTAAATTAAGAAAATATATTCGGTGCAAAGGGATCTTTACAGTAGCTTTGAAAATTATGTAAGTGCGCTGGAATAAAACCGCTCGCAGAGCAACGTACATTCATAGCTTAGTTTAATAAAAGAAAACTTAAAAAGAACACCAGACAATGTTAAAATGATAGTAAATATGCATTATATTCTATCTTTTTTTATTTCAAATGTGAACTTGAAAATGTGTTGGTACAATTTTATTTAATCATCGAAGACTATTAAATTGGAGCATTGTTCTGAACCCTGAGCTAATTCGACCATATCAAATTCCGTAATGTTTAACTGTAACATACTTTGACTAAGAACTACTATCGACATTATCTTAATTTTCTTATTATTTTTTTGGCTGCAATCTTTACGTAGATTCTAGAAGAATTAAATTGTAATCCAATTTATCCTGGATTAAATCTCCAGATGCGACTGAATGTTTTTTTGCTTCACATTTGAGAGTGGTTAATATTGAATAAAATTTGAGATTTTCATCGCCAAAAGTAAAAGCGTGAAATATTCGTATATTTATAGGAAGTGCTGAAAGAATTTGTCTGGTCAGTGGTTGAGTGGGCATCGCGTTTGGGTTCCACCCGGGCGTCCCGCGTTCGATTCCTCGGCTGGCTAAGTCCTCCATCACAACACAAGTAACATTTTCGGCTTTCTGTGGTGGTAGTAGGAGATTTTCAAACATTGTTGGGTTATTCGTAACCCGGGAATATTTGTCTTTCTTTAAAAAAAAAAAATAATAAATAAATAAAAAAAAATAAAAAAAAATAAAATAAAAATTGCGATTTTGATTCACAAAAATGTAATTCCTCTTCTTTTTTACGTGCCAAACTGTGGTGTACCGTGGTTTTCTCTGATGAACAATAATTTTCAGATGATCGGTAGTTTCACTGATAATCGGTTCGTCAGATTACGAGTCTTGTTTATTTTATCGTCTTATTTACAATGAATTAATTGTGTTAATTAATTAATTTAACTGTACCAAACATCAGTTCTAATGGATGCTCTATGTGTTTCTGAATCAAAGGAACTGATTACTGAAAGTGCCCCTTTGTCGATCGAATATCATCGGCTATTTCCGTAACCTTTCGGGTATTAGACAAGAGCGGGCGACAGTTGAACCTCTCCTACAGTACTACTTTACTGACATCTGTTGACACCTTGTCGAGGGGTAAGGCTCTTGACTCGCAATCCGAATCCCGGCGTACGCAGAAAAAAATTATTGGACTAATTTGTGTTATTCCACAATTAATTCATTTAAAATAATATATAGTTCATTTGCGGCAAGACAGAGTGGAAGATACTCTCAGTATCGCCCTATGAAATGGCTTTAGTGTTTGGTCACCAGATCTCAATAGCCAGGTACTTCCCCACCACCCCTTCCCCGTCTCCTTCCCCTCCCCAATTGGGGATGCCATAGGATCACTGGCTCCAGACGGGAGCAGCTGGGACTTTAGCGAGGTACTCACGTAAAAAAACACCCATAACTATATACAACTACCCATACTAATGACATCTGTTGGAGGAAATCGAAACTAAATACATATTCCTGTACAATAGACCTGAGGACCGGCGTAGTCCAGCGGTAAGGCTCTCAAGGTCGCGGGATCGAATCGAAATTTTATTTGATTAATTTGTGTTATTTCACAATTTGTTCATTTAAAATAATATATAGTTTATTTGCGGCACGTTCCAGAGTGGGAGATACTCTCAGTATCGCCCTCGTGTAAGACCACCATTCAGAATTGAAAAGTTGCTTGAAATGGCTTTGGCCGTGTTTGGTGACCAGATCTGAATAGCCAGATACTTCACACCTTCCTCCTCCCCATCTCCTTCCCCTCCCCACTAACCTCAGCCTCACAACATACCCCAATTGGGGATGCCAGCCTCACTGGCTCCAGATGGGAGCAGTTGGGACTCTTGTGCGGTATTTATATAAAAAAAATTAAAAAAAGCACGTGGCTAAGAGTGGATAAAGATTTTACAAACATTAAAACTTCTGTACACGTCACTAGTGAGGAGTCAGGTTGAATATAACTCAACTGTATGGTCTCCTCACAAAGTCATCAAGAAAATATTTATTAAGGTACACGCGCAGGTTAAGTACTTTGCATTTAGCACTTGGAAACAAAGTTTTGTAAGGCAGTAAGTACTTAATGCATAAATGCTTCGCTTGTACAGGCTTTCATCAAGGAAGTTAAACCGGGTAATTAGTTGCGATGCACGCTTTCATTATAAATTTAAAAATCATCATTGAAACGACTTTCCTAGTATTACACTTCGTGCTGCATAGAACCTAATTGCATAATGACTGCCACTCAGAGGATTACCAGGAATATTACTGTGATGTGAGGAGTTGTTTTCTGTGAAATAAGTCGTAAATTAATTTTGCATAATAAAGCAGATTCTGTTGAAGAAAAAATAAGGATCTTGGTATTAATGGTCTCATTAAAAAAAGGGGCACGTGAGGCGACCGTGAGCATTTTTTACCGTGGGCTTTTTGAAGTTTTTTTATTTTTATTTTTATTTAAAATACAAACATATAACAGATTTAAAGGAAAACAATATGGTTCTTAAAACTAATTACAATATATTAATTTCTTGTTAACAAGCTACAAAAACAAGGACCTGGGTATCGTATTTGATGAAAAATTAACATTTGTTCCACACATTAATGATGTTATTAATAAGGCTATGAAATGTTTGGGATTTATTTTAAGAACAGTTAAAGATTTTACGTCACTTTATTCATTTAAAATTCTCTTCACTGCCTTAGTTAGAAGTAATTTGGAATACAATTCAACTATTTGGTCCCCATACTATAAAACACATCAATTAAAAATTGAGAGAGTTCAACATAAATTTTTAAGATTCATTAATTTCAAACTCTCTATACCAATTGAACAAATTAATTATGAAAATTTAATGAAACTACTTAATTTAACTGACTTATCGTGTAGAAGAACCAAGAGCGATCTCGTACTTTTATTCAAAATAGTTAATGGATCACTTGACGCACCTGACTTGACAAAACTAATAACATTCAGAGTACCAAATCGTGACACGAGACTTCCAGAACTATTCTTTGTTTATCCGCCAAAAACTAACTTTTTCATTAACTCCCCAATCCAAAGATTACATAGGCTTGGTAATAAATTCAGTTCCGTTGATATTTTCATTTATTCTTTACCAAAATTTATATCAGAAATTTTTTAAATTCTGACATAAATTTTTATAATTATTATGCTAATATTTTCATTTCTTTTTAAATCTACTAATAATTTTTAATACAATATTAAATAACTTATGTAATTATAATAACTTATGTAACTATAATACATGTAAAAGCCTTCAAGGCGTGAATAAATAAATAAATAAATCAATAAAGTAAGAATTTCTCGTGTTTGAATTTTGGAGTGGTGCCATTGTAAAAAAATAGGTAAAGAAATTATTTTATTAGAAGTAATTAAATTAGAAAGAAAAAATAAATGAACTTTTATACATGACATTCAATTCAGATAAAACAGGTATAGGTATGTAGCAGAAATAAAAATATTATTATTGCATTTGATTATTAGGTAGGCGGTAAGTACACAGAATTGGTATAAAAACATTGATATTTGAAATGGGAGAGCTGTAAATATTGTATAGTAGGTACATCATAATAAGTTGTTACAATTAATTGTTGTAATAAAATGCTTTAAATTAAATGCGAGCGAAACCGCGGGTAAAAGCGAGTATTTTATAAATTGAATAACAGGAATAACGATTTACAAACAAAAAACCATCGAATTCAAGAAGTGTTTCATTGTTCACAAACCTCAACATCCTCGAACAAGGTCCTGAAAAAGAAAGCCTGTATCCATATTACACACTATAATCTATCCATTAGGCGTAAAACGGCTCGTCCGCACACAATTTATGTAATTAGGTGTCTAAAATGTCCGGTTATTTCAATTTGGGGGTGGGTATGGGTAACAACACCCCTGCCACATGGTTCGCTGTGTTTGGTGACTTAATAGGGGTTGAATGAGGGTGAGGTGTGTCTTGGCAGCGAACTACTACTTGGCGGGCCGTATCTTGAGAGACTGGTTGAGAAAGACCTAAGCTAGACCTCCCTAGCCGGACTCTCTTGACCCATCACCTTGCACCGCAGTGGGAAGAATGGATTCATACGTCCGTCATTCCTGGACACTTGACCTCCAGATTCCTACCCACCATCATATCCTTTTACTTCACAGAACACCTTCAACTTCCTTTCTCTAAAAAACCTCCGCACAACATTCCCCAAAGATAACATAAGCGCTTGTTTTGAGAGATTTTTTTATGCTCAGGTTCTCCTGTATGGAAATATTGTAAAAAAACTCCCATTTCTTTTGCCTCACACTATCTACTACTCTCCACAATAATTGTGATGCATCAATCACACTGGCATAAAAGTTGAAACTTACTATCGATAATAAAATTGCTCGTCGTGGTAGCTTTTCTGAAATAACTGCCTTCGATATGTATTTCAGAGCCAACAACATGTTATTCAGACTCTCTCAATAATAATTCACCGGGGAAACTGACATTAAAAGTACTTTGGAAGTAGAGCGATGTCAAATTGGACAATTTTAAAGTCCGGTGTTTTGTGAAAAGCTCCCAACTTCGAGAACCAAGAACCAGCCTCAGACTTAGCGACGCTCCCATTCAAGACATTCATAAACAGTTTACATAATAATGTATCCAAGTACGTAGGGATTTACTTCGTTCGAAACTATTCAGTATTATTTCAAGGGAATATTGTATGAGAAAACGCAAAGTGATAGAAATTGTTTGAAGGTTAACACCGAATGGTAATGTTTATAGCTTTGTTTTGCACGTTAGAGTTGCGTAATGTTTTGGATTTTCTATAAATTTGGATGGAAGGGCTATTCTTATTTCGGTACAGAATTTACGAATAGGTCAAGGTAATAATGTAACGAAATTGTACGATTATAACAGATGCTTTTTAATCTACAAAATACAATTGACTTAAACACATGAACAAAACATTTATAAAAACGTCACAAGTACATGAACACTATGCAAGACAACATCTATACTAATATTATAAATGCGAAAGTGAGTGTGTTTGTTTGTTACGCTTTAACGCCAAAACCACTAAACCGATTTTAAAAATTCTTTCACCAAAAGAAAGCTACATTATCAGCGAGTAATATTGGCTGTATATAATGGTAAGTTCTGGCGTTATAAAATTTGTTTTATTGTAGATGTGTGAATTTCAAATATTTTAGCGGCAGAGAGGAGAGGCAGGGGGAAGGTGGGGTTCACGGAGAGTGAGTGAGTGAGTGAATTAATCAGTGGTATTTCCACCTAATACCATGCGAGCGAAGCCGCGGGTAAAAGCTAGCAATATATTATATTGATAGTCGATCATATCCAATCTACAGGCGGGCACTTTCAGTGAGCGGTTCCCCCGCGGCATTCCATTGCAGAGCATTTTTTAGAACGGACAATAAGTTCAATAAGATATTCATTCTAAATTTTTTTTTTTTACATTAACTCCACACAGGAGGCCCTGAGGAAAATAATTTCCCTCAGGGCCTTTGTCATCTTTGAAGATGCTGTGTGGAGGGTGTTTTTGAGAAGAGGAAGGAGTGAACATGGGTCTTGAAGAGACCCATGTTGTAGGAGGGAGGAAACACAGAGGCCGGAAAATAATTCCACAGCCGAGCTGTTGAACTCAAGAACGAGTCGTAGAAACGACACGTTCTCATGTGACTAATGTCAACCGTGTACAAATGTTGACCGCGCGTTTGGCGTGTTTCCCGACTATGCACCGGTGCCGAGGGGATCAATAACGCTAGTTCCTCGGAGCATCTTCCATTGTAATACCAGTAGAATAAGGACAGCATTCCCACCTGGCGCCTGTGCTCTAAAGATTGCAATCCGTTTGTTAAATTAGGACAATCTATCAAACGGACCGCCCGTTTCTGCACAGAGACAAGGGTTTTTTTTCAGGTATTTTGGGGGTCCAGACCAGAGGTGGCTGCCAAATTTGTACAGGGTTAGCAGTTGTGTACTATTAAAGTACTAAATACGGCGATTATAAACAAGACTCGTAATCTAGACTCTTGACGAATCGAAGTATTATTGAAAACTCTTGATCCCCAGAATTTTACTGTTAATTAGAGGAATTGTCAGTACATCACGATAAAACATAAACTAATAAACATAAATCTTCTGGCCATGAAGATCTCAAATCATGTCTAGTTGCCTAAGAAGAAGCTTATTAAAAACACGTGTTTGGTTTATTTTTTATCAAAAATACGTTTACACACGGAACAGTAATTTTCTCAGAATTTTGCAGCGTATGGTGTGCAACTCAAATGCAAAGCTTCACTCGGTACACAAGAATGGCTTCCTTCGATGAATCTGCAACTTGTTTTTTAAATTTATCGTTATATTCTGAACACAAAACTGGTTTAAATTAAATGTGGGCGCGGGAATTAAAACTACACCCAGAACATGAAATACGAGGAGAAAATTATTATGAAATATTTGTGTGCATGTATCATAACTCGCAAACAAAAGTAAAATATAAATATCGCTCGATCTATTCGATATGTTAAGCCGATTTCAAAAACTTAATTATGCTGGATAATAAAATAAACCCATGAGTCATCATTTGGGAATAACTAGATTAGAATAACGACCTTCAGTCAAATTTAAACACTACATTAATTGGGGAAACCTTAAAAGGATAATAACCATTATCAGTCATTTTACTCAGAAAAAAATAATATGAGCAGTAAAAATAAAAGCAATTACATTTTTTCATCGTAAATACCTATCTAGAAATAATATAAATACATCGTCTGTAAGTGGTAAAACCACAGTTTGATCATGTATGTAGAAGGCGAAACAACTGTCTCGCGTAATAATAATTGCACAGCAGCATTTGTTTATACATAAACTGTTACAATAAATTGAATATTAGTATTATTGAATATCTATACTAATATTATAAATGCGAAACTGCGTGTGTTTGTTTGTTACGCTTTCACGCACAAAACAATAAAACTTTTTTTTTAAATTCTTTCACCAATAGAAAGCTAAGTTATATGCGAGTCCTATAGGGTATATATAATAGTAAGCTGTGGCGCTATGAAATTATAAATATTAATAAAATATATTTTTAATACGTTTTCTGTCCCTAAGAAAAGCGAGATATTGCTAAGCGAAACAAATCGTTGCCGTGAAAAACCAATCGTTGCCGTGGTTACGATGTTGAAATATTTAAAAAAATTTTATAGGGAGAAACAATTTATTTGTTAAACGGCATAGCAAAGCATGCCGGGTACCAGCTAGTATAAAATAAATAAAAATATCGTAATAATATTTTAAGTATCACCATAAAATATTATTTTGAGTAAGATTACAGATAATCGTCAATCCTGACAATTATTTTCAATTGTTTAATCAAAATAATAAATCATTTTCATCTTGGAATCCGTTTTGTGACTTCGAGAATTTTATTTCTGCAAAACAATGGAGTATTTTTGCTGTGGGAGTTATGAAATTTAAAAAAGAGAGGATAGCGACTCCGGTCTTTTGTCGGCGGAGGATTAATTCATTATTTTGTATTGTTCCCTTTAAAAGACAGTTCAGTTTAATATATTTTTACTTCAGAATTTGTAGGAATTAATCGTGCCTGTATTTAATATTAATCATTTATAAATAAAAAATTGTTAGTACAAAATTTAAAAAATAACTTATATCATTGATGTCGCTATTCCAAATTCCTGTAATATTCAAAAATCTGTTTCTGAAAAAAAATAGGAAATATACAGATTTAGGAAATGAGATTAAAAGAATTTGGCATTCTCGGACTATAAAAATATTACCATTTGTTATTTCGGCTACTGGCATTATACCTAGCTCTCTAATTCAAAATTTAGGTTTATTAGATTTGTCAAAGAATCTTTATATAAAAATACAAAAATCAGTCATATTAAACACATGTAGGATTACGAAAGATTTTTTTAAATATGCATATTGAGGGATCAGTAAGATTTTTCGGTCCAGTTGGGAGTTCTATCGAGCCGAACCCTCTGATATGAAAATATCTGGAGTCGGTGAAGTATTTTCCCATATGGTCTATACTAGGTTGACGTGTTGTTCTTGTATAGTTTTGTATTTATTATACTTATACAATGCAATTACATCGCGTGGATTGACTAGATGATCATTTGTGGAAAAGTGTGTGGAAGGATTAAGTTTTTCCTTTGGGGAAGATTTAACCCGGACATAATGTCTAGAGAACAAAATAAATTTAAACTTCAACTACAAGCAATACAACAAAATTATTCATTAAAAAGTTTTTAATTGCATTCTTTGAAGAGGGAATAACCAGACAAAACCTGAAATATGTCATTTTTAAATCAACTTTTAGACGTATTGACTCTTTTTCACAAAATATTACAAATTGATTTCGAAAGACCGTTTTTTTATCTAGTAAAAACATTTTTTAAATTTTGAGAAAATATGTTTATTTTCAGTACAATAAGGTTTCACCGTAGGTCGTTGACAGATTTGTTTAATTTTCAAACATCCGTGCCCTTGTTTTGTGACGAAAATACTTCAGTTTGTCTATATATTTACGGTCTAACAAACTGATATATTTAAAAAAAATACATGGTTATTTGCTTAGACATTATTGAAAAATTATAAATACTTATGATCAAACAATAATCACATAAATTACATAATTTTAATTGTTTTATCTAACGAGTTTGAGCATTTTTTAATGTGGATATTTATCAAAGCAAATTTGAAATAAAATCGATATTGAGTCATTATATTAAAATGCTGGTATGTAGAATAAATAATCTTTCTCATCGGAACCGCCCTGTACCGTTGCGAGGGTACAATCGCAAGATCATCGTTCAATAAAATTTAAATTCTCGGCCGCTGGTTAATGGCTCTTAACCATTATAACAAATGCGAATTTTATAATTTCATATAAAAAAACTCAGAACGTGTACACAGGTGCCTACCAGAAATATGTACTGAATGGGGGCAAGCTACGGGCGAGTACACAATAATTAATAGTGTGTTTGGCAACGCGGTAAGAAAAGCACAAAATCTATCAAAGTAATGTTAATCAATCTTTACGCACTTCCGCCTATCACGGAAGGCAACTATGAAGATCCCCATCGTCGATACGGGCCAGCCCCGCAGCCTCTCAGCCCACTAAAGCCTTATACTATACTGCTACCTCCCAAAAATATTGTCACCTCAGTTGGGCAAGGTTCTATCTGACTTTTTTTTTCAAAAATGATATTTGATAGCAAAAGCATTTCTTTTGTTCAGTTCTAAAACCAAAACAATTTTAAGAGTCATCTGTGTTGTTTTTCCGATAGAGATTTGTACTAATTTCTAACATAACTTTGAACCTTTTGCAATTGCCACTTTCTTTGTATCTGACAGTTGATCAGACAGATAGACAGACAGACAACAGTCCTTTCAAGGCGCAGTCAATACTTTTTTTTTTATGAGGTTCTAATTTCGCCTTCCCATGTTAATGAATACATTGTGAAATAACACAAATTAATCAAATAAAATTTATTTGCCACGCCGGGATTCGATCCTGCGACCTTCGGAATGCGAGTTAAGAGCCTTACCTCTGGACTACGCCGGCCGTCGAATGCTTATGGTTCTATCGGCACGTTTAGGTATATTCCAAAATGTCAAGTGTACGCCCTATTTAAAAAAAAACTTTCCTTTAAAATATGTTGAACTAAAATAATTTGCACAAGATTCAACCTCAACATCAGAAATCGGTAAATAGATTATGAGAAATAGTCTTTGCAAACTTTGACACCTCATTTCACAGAACGTATAGAACCCCATCCAACCAAAGCGACGATATACTAGTAGTTTCCTAGAGCCTTTATTATTTAGACACGCTGCCGCCCAGGTGTGTGTAGCTTCCTAGACATCAAGGCTACATGATAATAAATACCCGCCCTGGCCGCTATCTTGGCCATCTCTTGGGCGGCAATAATTGCCGACCAGATAAGGTCGGGATATGCACACTGGCCGTCGCGTGTTCTACAAGGAATAAATTTGTTTCCAGTTGCTTTGCATGAAGGTCGATCGTTTTTACGATAAGCTGGATTGCTTTGCCGATACATGAATAAAAGTTTCGTGTAAATTTATTCGAACGCCCCTTGTTTTGTTTTCGTTTATTGGATTTATTACGCTGGTAGCCGCTTTGTTTTTGTAAGTTAATGAATGATCTTGAAAAAGTTTCCTTATGAATTCGTTTATTACGTCAAAGTATTTTTTAAATGTGAATTCCGCACAAGAGTATCAAATGCTTCCTACTAACTGGAGGCAGTAAACTAGTAAGAAATATGGCATTCCCTTTGGGGATGTTGTGAAGCTAAAGATAGCGGAGAGGGGAAAGAGGTATGGAAGAGGAAGGTGGGAGTTCCTTGCCATTCAGATATGGTCACCGAAGATAGTAAATGTTTAATAATGAATGTCTAAATTTGGAAGGGTACGGGTACCGCCGCCCTGTGAACTTTTATTGGATAACCAAAACCTCTTCCGTAGGTCACCTCAAGTGGTTTGCTGCGTTTGGTGACTTAGCAGGAGAAGCCGGGTTCATGGGGTAAAATGTATGGTTTATGGGGTCCGGGTCTTGGCGGAAACTACGTCTGCCTACCTAAAGCATGGTGGGCCGGACCGGGAGAGACTGGTTGAGGTAGACCTTTTAACCTCTCCAGCAGGAGTCTCACAGAACATCGTCTTGCACCGCAGCGGGAGGAACGGATTCATATGTCCGTAACTCTCTAACTGTGGGCATACTACCCCCAGATTCCTCATACTCACCCCTCATACCTTTTTCCTTTTCAGACCTTCCTCTAAAAAAACCTTCCACACAGCATCCTCAAAGACGACATAGGCCTCGATAGGAATTATTTTCTCCAGGACCTCCTGTGTGGAGCTAATGAAAAACAAAAAGTCATTTCAAGCAACCTTTCAATTCTGAATGATGTATTTTAACAGGACGATGCTGAGAGTGTCTTCTGTTCTGGAACGTATCACAAATCTTTTTTTATTTCATATTTATACAAAATGTATATGTAAGCTTATTATTTTGTAATGCAAACGCCATTTATAAGTAAACTTATTTTATTATTATTTTGATAACTATGCAAAGCATACAACAGTAATAATCATACCTTAATTGTTTATTTTTTTTTTATTGTTTCTGTTCTCTTTATAGTTCTCATTAATAGGATTACATTATGAAATGCAAACACCAGTTCCCTTTATGTTTAAGTGTAAAAATATTTTTATTCCTTTTATTTATTATTATTATCATTTTAATAACTGTTGTATGCCACGCATACACAAGTGAACTATATGTTTAAACCCTTTTTTTCAAGAACCTATACATATAAACCTTTTTTTAAAGTAATATGTTAATACGCTTTTCAATTAACTTTCCAATTTTATGTTTTATTCTTTCTCTTCTTTTCATTTCTTCAATTTTCCCTCTTTTTGTATAAATCATGGTCCATATATATTCACACTTATCCTAATTTGACTGTCCTAAAACGGGAATCATCCTAGTTGGACAGTCAAAACATTTTATAAATAATGTACATAAATGTGTAAATATTTTACTAAATAAAAATGAAATAAATAAATAAATAAATAAAATATGCATATATTTTATTTTAATTAAATTTGAAATGATATAAAATATACAGTATTGTAAATGGTGAATTGCAAGAAATGTTTTACCGCACGATTTACTGGAAAATCAGAGGCAATTTCACATGTTATTTCTGTCCGTTTACATGCTTCTTTCCTAAAAATCTATTTACTGTCATAGGGGAATTCTAACATAACCAGATTTCGGAGTTTGATGCCTCAGGGAAATCAAAAGAGCTGATATTGCCAACAAAATTTCAGTATTCAATTTTCAGAGTTCACCTTGTCTACACGTCTATATGAAAAAATAACACCAATATAGGCATATTATACTCACTTTATCTAGAAATGTTCAGATACTAGTAAGGGCGAAAGAAATTATTTCAAAAACCTACGATACACGTCAAAATAAAAAAAATAAATCTTGGAATATCAAAATTTACACCAATTTTTTGCGATAAATAATACATTATAACTGACGGCTTTACATTGTGTTTGAAAAGGCTTAGATTTTTCTGACTTCTGACGAAAGGCTTTACTTTAAAAATCAAATTCAAAATCCCAAAGGGTTGGCTTATAGGATTTTCCATTTTCTTACAGCTAATCTAGAGCCTATAATCTAATCTCTCTTTAGACGTTTACTAAATATTAATTGAGGCTTACCTAGGAACGTGAGATCGGATTACAATATGATATAAAATATAAACAAAACAGATGGGTGTTATTAGTGCGTCACCTCTCATTTCAACAGTGATTTTACTAGCAACGTTTTTTAATGTTGATTTAATTTAAGTTATATTTTGTGAACGCTGCTATAGTGTTATGTTTTATTTTTAAAAAATTATGTAAAAATGAGTTTTTATTAGGCAAAATATAACTAATTAAGAATAAAAATCCGGGCGGATCGCAGCGGACGTTCAGAACTCCTTTGCGGCAAAGGGTCAAGGGAACATGTGAGGTGAGTCTTGGCCGATAGTATGTTCGTTTGGCTTTTTTATAAAAGGGCAAATAATTGCTTGCGTAAGGAATTTTTTTTATTAATAACGTAACTCGAGTAACTCAACGCAGATATAAAATACTGCATTACAAAATTGACTGTCCTGAATTACTTCAATTAATTAACATACACATTACCAAAAGATCTTGCCGACATTTACTACCCTTTTACTTAAACAACACCGGGACACTCTCTTAGCAAAATTCCCCGATTCCGAGACTTCACAATCTCGGAAATAAATATTCTGATCTAGGAGATATATTTCACCTTAAGAATAACCAGTATAAACATTGTTTATTCCTCTTTAATAAATTCTTTTATAAATCTAGACACAAATAGTTGTGAATATTTTCTGCATTTTTTTTGTTTATATTGAATATCTTTTTATGTGTGACTTCTTATCATTTTTACCAATGTATTTTATTTTGTATATATGCTATCGTTGTTACATTCTTTTCATTATATTATATTTTATAGCCCATTGGGGCGTGTAATAAATGAATAAATAAATATCATTGTAGGAAACTGACTGTTGCCATAAAAGGGCTAATCCTTTGGTGTGGAGGCTCGACCACATTATCATAGTCACGACTGATTTTATACATTTTATTTTTCCCATTTGACGGCATAATGCAAGATGGGAGCGACTGGATGCGTTGCGCGGGTGTGTCGTGAGGATGTAGCCAACCATTAACAAGCAACTTGAACAGTGGTCTACAAATCTATTTTTCGTGTAAACTTACCAGTGTGGTTTTAATATAACAAGTATTTTAATATCCTCTCTAGTCCTCCACTGTCGCACCTACAGAATAAATCTTCCATCTCGACCACACCTACCATCGAATTCCTTGACTAAGAAAGCGAAAATTTCCCTACTTTCTCCATTATTTGGTGGTATTTGCATAAAACAGTAGCTGTTCAAGTGGAAACATGGGAAATAAATGGCTAATTTGATCAGGGAAGTTCCCGCGGACTGTGGCGTGTTCGCCGCCCATCCCGCCGGAGTAGGGCGGGGGCGGCGGCGGCGGCCCAAAGTCTTTTATACATTTATCTTTATTCGAGGAGGGAGTGCTTCATTCTCCAGACTGAATGTGATTTTAATATCTCGAAGCGTTTTGCTCGCGTGCTCCAAAGGATTGTGCCAGTTTCGACGCAATTAAATAAGGTAATCATCTTTATTATGGCGACGCACGTACCAAATGATAATATTTTTTTGATTTAAAGCGATATTAAGTTTTATTGAAGATTTTATGGTAATATTACCTGTCAAATGAACGTCTCAAATAATCTTAGAGACTGCGTAGTTGAACAACTTAAATCCAGACATAATAAATAACATAGTAGTTAAAGCTCTTTGGCACAGTATTTGAGGTTGTGCATGAAAATTTGAATTTTGAATTGGTTTTTAAATCAGACCTAGATGGATGTTAGAGAGGAGTAGGTTATAGATATTAAACCTTCGGAAATTTGGCGTATTTTTCAGATGGTCAAAATATTTCCGCTTTACAATAAAATGCACATAAATGGAATATTTCTGAACATATCCCAAAACTAAAAACTGTTTTTGAAAGGTGATAGAATACTCTAACAAATTTTTATAATTCAAAATAAACATGTAATTTTCGAAATATAAAAATTTTGCATGCAAATATAAAAAAGTTTTCAAAATAGTTCACTTCACGTTTTTTCTAACTAAAATTACTGATAACGAAAAAAAACACGTACATATTTTATTATGTATTATAAACGTTACTGTCCTATCACTTTTTTGTCTTTTCAAATGAAAATAATTAATAAAAAATTCACAAAGTTTCAATTTTTTTTTCAAATTGCGACTCAAAACTTTGGTTTCATAAAGGTGTAAATTTTAATTTTATGGTCGTTATTTTTTAGATTAGACTATAAAGCGTAGTGTTTTGTCTTTCTAACACTGTTTAGAACATATTTCTCACTCTGATAGTAAGGGAATTAGAGCGATTTATATGAGACGCGTGTGAGCTGGGACAAATATGGTCTCCTGCCATTTTTTTTTACGAAAGACAAACATTCCCGGGTTACGAATAACCCAACAATGATTTAAAATATCCTACTATCACCACAGAAAGCCGAAAATGTTGCTTGTGTTGTGATGGAGGACTTAGCCAGCCGAGGAATCGAACACGCGACGCCCGGATGGGACCCAAACGCGATGCCCACTCAACCACTGACCGGTCATTCAAGCGGTTAATATTTGCAATCGACAATAAACTATCAGATGATAATATTATGGACTTCGACAAGAGTTACGGGTAGTTATCGGGATCGGGTGAATGGAGTGGCAATTTATATACTCGTAGCAAAATGTATGTTCATCAGTAAGAAGAGCGATTTCAGTCTGTTATTTATTGGGTGGAGCTTCTGTAGAAAGGGTCAATAAATATCGATACCCGGGGGCTTGGCTAAACGAGAACTGGTATCCTGAAAGCGATAAAAAATTGAAATGACCAGTCAATATTAAATCAAGTTGTTCTTGTTGTGTCATTGTGCACTGAATCTGTTTCCAAGTATGGCGAATAGTTTCATAGTGCCAATTTAAAAAAAAAAAACTAAAATCGATTTTTTGACGCAACTATAGATATAGCATTCAAACATATGTTCCCTACCTCCACCCAACCTTTTATTCAATAAACGGTCCCTATCTGACGTGTGTTGCCGAAATACCTACACGCTTCTGTGACATTTGCAACAAGTACAATCAGTCTATTAATGAAGTTCGTGCAATGAACAACAAATTTATCTCTCAGTCCAATTTAATATCGACTCAATTAAGAAATTTGAGTAGTGACCACCTGATACTCCCTCTGTGTATAATTTCGAATCTCTTATGTCTAGGAGGCGGAATGCAGAGGCAAAACGAAAATTCCAGAGCCGCTAATTATTAACGGCAAAACAATTAAACTATCGTTATTTAACCGGTTTAATTTGTTTTATGGGGCCAACAGACTTAGCTTCAAAAGATAAAATATCTTTTGGATCATCTTAAACCATAGTGAACTAACTCACTTTTTGCAGTTTCTGAGTTAGAGCTAGAAATGGGGGCTCCAAATCATAATCTAGCTCTGCCAGAGAGAACCAATCAGAGAAATACTGTCTTGACCAATCGTAGACAGTTTTTCTCTGATTGGATCTTCTTACTGGCAGAGCTAGATTATGATTTGGAGACCTCATTTCAAGCTTTAACTAAAAAATTGCAAAATGAGTTAGTTCACTATGGTTTAAGGCTATCCATTTGATTTTGGCCTATTTCAGCTCCGTCAACCGCCTACTGTGTGTGATTGTGCAGTGTATCAGTAACCCTCACTGCCAAAATAACTTTTCTTATCAACAAGTATATCGGAAGACAAAGGATAAGTCAGCCTTTTACAATATTCCAATCATTACCAACTTCCATAGATGTGTCAACTTGAAATGTATTTAAAATTATTGATTACAGTCCACAAATTGATTCGCAGAGAATATATGCGAATACATCTGAAATGAGACTGCACGGGAGAATGCTGAAGATGCAATGAACAGAAAAGAGATTTCAACAAGGAGAGAGAACTTCTTAAAAGTATAAAGAGAAGAAAAATATCCCAGACACATATTACAGAGCAACAAGTGCCATATACTGAAAATGGCAATGAAAGGAATGGCGAATGGGGGAAGGTCAATAGGGTGTATAAAGTCGAAGATTTTCGTGACTGGGGAACATCCGTCAGTGGACGGGTGTTAAGGGTGTGGAGAAGTTGCTCCGTGTTCCGACGAAATTAGCAAGCTACCATCTTAACACGCTTAACACCTGCAAGAGATTCCTCATTTGGGTGTATTGGTACATCTATGGCTACGTTCAAACCACCCCCAACTAGCAATTAAATAATTGAGCAGTCAAAAGGGCAAAATAAAACCAACAATTGTACCCAAAATAGTGTATTCGGGCCTTCCCAAAGATGCTATTTTTTATTTGAAGGTTACTATATATTTCGCCCTTTCCAGAACGAAAAAACCTAAAATTGTAATCTTTCATTAATGTAGACAATATTGGCGACTCTCAAACGTAAATTTGAAACAGAAAGTTGGTCTTGAGCAGAACCCCGGTAAGGCCTTAGGTAAGGTATTAGCCCTGGGATCAGTTCCTAGATTTGACCGATTCTTTTTCGTTTAATTTTTTTTTTTTTTAAGTTTTCTTTATTCATTGAATTGTTGGTTACATAAATTTTAGGATTTTTTGACCACCATTCTAGGCACATGCCCGTGTTGTGGTGGTCGATGAGGTTTGAGAACCTAATGTATGCTTGTAATGTAATAATTAATAATTTTGCATATGCAAATGCATATAACTCTATGATTACGGCGATAATGCATATTTAAGTCTATTTTCACAATCATGCATATTTCGTTATATTTTGTGCATATTTTGTTCAATTTTGAGACCGTAAAACAAGCAGTTGGTCAATTTGACAGTTCTGAGGCCATTGCAGTTCATTCAAGCAATTTGAAATTTGAAGACGCATCCACTAAACAGAATATCACCCTTATCTCAACAAATGTCCACAAGTTACCAGATGCCATAGAAAAATTGATAACAAATAAACATCCTCTATTTAAATCAATAGAAATACTGGAAACAATGATCGAACTCGCCAACGACCTTCCTAATTCATTTATTAAAAGAAAATAACTTAGTTTACATCACTTTATTTATTTTATACTATCAACATGTTTCGTGAACTGTGTTCATTTCTTCAGGAATAAAAGTATACTAAAGTTAAAAAATTAATTATAGATTACATATGTAGAGAAGAAATTGAAGGAGGGGGGAGGGTTGACAATGGTGGGAGTTTCGAAGAATTGGGGATTACCAAGCTATTAGAAGAAAAAGGCCGGTTAAGTGGGAAGATATTTAAAACAGGGTTAACAAAATTTTTTTGCTTATTAATTATGTCAGCTTTTGAATTGACATTTTTTCTTATTTCTAAAATTTCTAAATTATTGATTTGCGATGTTTTATATCCTGTATGTAATATTTGAAGACCTGAATTTATGTCAAAGCTATGATCATATTTTAGGTCTTCAAATATTACATACAGGATATAAAACATCGCATATAATATAATCATATTTTAGGTCTTCAAATATTACATACAGGATATAAAACATCGCAAATCAATAATTTAGAAATTTTAGAAATAATAAAAAATGTTAATTCAAAAGCTGACATAATTAATAAGCAAAAAAATTTTGTTAACCCTGTTTTAAATATCTTCCCACTTAACCGGCCTTTTTCTTCTAATAGCTTGGTAATCCCCAATTCTTCGAAACTCCCACCATTGTCAACCCTCCCCCCTCCTTCAATTTCTTCTCTACATATGTAATCTATAATTAATTTTTTAACTTTAGTATACTTTTATTCTTGAAGAAGTGAACACAGTTCACGAAACATGTTGATAGTATAAAATAAATAAGGTGATGTAAACTAAGTTATTTTCTTTTAATAAATAAATAATGACATCACAAAGTAACAACCTTTTAGAAGAAGTTTTCTTCGAAAAATTCCTAATTCAATATCAGAAAAGATTTGTAAAAAGTTAGACCCTATTTTGCTTAAAAAGCCGAGTCTTGAAGACATGTAAAACATTAAAAGCGTTCCCCACACGGCTATAAAAGCGCGAGAAGATATCTGTTATACCGCGAGCGCTTATTTGTTGTACCGTCACACTACGCTATCAAATATTTTTTCCTATGTTAGGAAAGGGGGTCAGATGTATTAGTGAGCTGCCACGAAATGCCATTTCTTTGTACTGAATCTGTCAATTTGTTAACAGCTGTCATCCGCCCGTTTAGGCAGCTCCGTGATTAAAATGACCCCCTCTTCTGTTTACCGCGGAGAAGGAGGCGCATAACTTTTCGCATATCGCCTCAGGAGCGGTTACGGCGTAAGATCTGTATTGCCTATGATTTATCTGCTCATAAAACCGCTAGGTGTGACAGGTCTGATGGGACAGGTGGAGAGCGATATTGTGCGCTCGATGTTCTTTTATAGCTGTGTGTGGCATTTGTCTAATGCCTACATCAACGGAACAGGTTATAATACCCTGCCTAAACAGGTATCTCCAGAAATGCCGCCAAGTTCTAAATTTTGTCCAATGACGTCAGTTGACGTAGAGAGGTCGTTTTCGGAAAACAATTTAATACTGTTTTTGTTATTGTTTTTGGGGTGTTATGCCGTGTTTCGCTACCTCCTTCTTTAGCCAACGTTTCGGACAGCGTTACAGTGTCCATCATCAGGGCAGATGATGATGGACACTGTAACGCTGTCCGAAACGTTGGCTAAAGAAGGAGGTAGCGAAACACGGCATAACACCCCAAAAACAATAACAAAAATACTTTTTGGCCGTGAAAACCTAAAAACATACCTGAATTTAATACTGGGTGACAAACGTCACTAATTTGCGCTAAAAAAATTTGAAAAATACTTGATTGCATAATTGCATAATGTCACCAAAACTATGCACAATTTTAAGAATATTTCGCTATTTTTGTTCCGTTTTTAATTAAAGTATGTAAAAATAAAAATGGTTTTTTGATTTTGCATTGTGCATATTTTGAGCATTTCAAGAGTTTTTAGTGCATATTTCGGCCTTTTTTAGTGCATATTTGCATGCATATTTTGGCACTTTGTTAGTGCATATAATCCGATTCTAATAATAATGTATGCAATGACATTATTTGCGCCTGAGATTGCGCGTGGGATCTCATGGTGGAATTATTTGTCGAATTATGGTTTCCACCCTTCTACATCTTCTTCCTTTCCTTAAAATTACTCCGGAAAGCATCCCTGAATTATTTATAGCACCTTTTCGGTGTTGATATTTAAAAAAAAACCAGCCTGCGGGAAATGATTTGTTTTGATTCATTGGACAGTTTACATATCAGATACTTCATAATAAAAATGTTCTAAAAGAAATGGTTTTTCGAAACCTGTCGGAGGCCGCCCGAGATTTTGATCAATGGGAGGCAGCCTTCGTAAGGCTTCACCATTCACCCCATTACCATCTTTACTACGTATTATAATATATAATGTGTAAAACCTTCCATGGTAGTTCAGTGGAATCGTCCGTTAAAACAGATTTCTCCAGGGGCTTCTTGATTCTCCTATCTTTCAATTACAATGGTTGACCCTTCACATTGATGTTTTTTTTGTTCTCTATTTTAGAGTCAAATTACGCAAAATGTATATTTTAGGGTTACAGACTAAGTGATAAAAAGAAATCGTAATGTTTTAACGACTTCGACCCCTAAGTTTGTTTTCACGACAATATATCAATAGCAGTCAAGTACAATAAGCTTGTTTTCAATCTAACGCGTGTGTTCCCACAGAAATCGTTATATTTCCGTTCTTGTTCTAGTGATAACCCTAAAACAAAAAGGAGAATATCTATAATAAACCACGTTTCACATCTCTATTCAAAGTTGTTCAAAGAAGTAGATAAAAAATACTCATAAAATTTTCAAATAACATTTGTATAATAAAATAAGCGTTTTTTTTACGTTATCCGTGATTTTAGTACCATTTTCTCATAAAAATACAGTTTCTTACACCTTTGAGTCCTGTCTCTTCCCAAAGAAAGAATGAAATAGTTTTTACACTTCTTAAAGATTAGTTTTATTTGTAAACTTATGTTATTAATTTATTATTGAAATATCTGATTTAGGCCTCCACCGTTTATTAACAATTTGGTCGGTGCAATTAATTTTGCCTGAAATATCGAGATAGCGGTATGTGGTTCTTTCTACCAATAACGATTTAGTGACATTTTAACCATTTCCTTGATTCTAATGTGTCGCATTGAAAAAATCATATTCGTTTGTAAGATACTATTATGAACCGTCATCAAATCACCATAATATTATGTGAAAATGATTTCACGTTTCGTATACGACTAAAGATAACAATCCGATATTCGAAATGAATGAATTTGTAGGCCAACCACACGATGTCTGAATATAAAGTAATTTTCGCCACATTGGTGAACTGGGGACTTGTGGAAGAATGCCAAATGTTTGGGCGGCTCATAAGGGTAAAGAGAAATGATTTCATCTGGTTTGGAGATGTTGGGGAAAATTTGGCTTAGTTTTCATCATTATGCTTTTTCGTTCAAACCATAAGGGATAGATCAGAACGAAAAATGACGATGTGTTGAATTTTTTTTATGGCATACATAAAAAAGATTCAACACATCGTTATCGTAGTAGAGTCAATAAATATATTTAATTAATACGGGTTTAATTAATACATTCCATTAAAAGATTAAATTCAGAGATTAATTTATCAATTCAACAAAATAAATTAATAAATCAATTATTAAATTAAATAAATAAATTGAAAATATATATTTAATTTATAGATTAAATTAATAAATTAAGTTAACAAACCGAATTAATTAACAAAATTAGCAAAAATAAAATAAGTTATTAAATTAAATTAAAAAGGAAATCAACGAAAGATGAAAATTAATTAAATGAAGTAAGTTTATAAATTTAATAAACCGAAATGAGGTTTATTAAATGCACAAGGAATCGGGGGGTGGAGACTATTATCTTTCAAAGTCGACGTCATCATTGGGGATGCTGTACGAAGGATCTTTTAAAGGGGAGGAAGGAGAGGTAATTCCGGGAAGGAAAAAAGTATGACAGGGTACGAATCTGGGGATCAGTGTGTCCAGGAGTGACGTATGAATCCACTCCCCAATTGCGGCTCAAGACGTTGAGAGAGTCCGACTGGAGAGGTCAAAGGGTCTCCCTCATCCGGCCTGTCCCGATCCCGAACAAGACCTGGACAAACCTTACCCCATGAACCCGCGTACCCCTGCTAAGACACCAAACATAACGAACCACTTGGGGTGACCAGATGGCAGGGGTATTGGTAATCCAATAAATACACTAATGAGAAAAAAATGTCAACAGTTTTTGATAAGTTTGTATGAAAATCCCCCACAGTGGAACACGGTGTATAAGAATATAATATACCCCTTTCACTGGCTAGAAATATGTTCTCAACACAGAACACAGAAAATATCAGAATCCATTTTTCAATATCACATGTCGTGCAGAAGTTAGAAGTAACAAATCCTGGGACCAAGCAATGACCTGTGGCCTGTGAACTGTGAAGCCACGTTGACACTCCCTGTCTGTAGGGAGGTCTGCATCATGTCTGCTTTGTCATCTATTTTTCGTCTGTGTTTGAAGTACGTTCACACGGAGTAAGACGAAGACGCGGGGAGACTTTTCAAATAGTGCAGTCGAAGCAGCGTTATGTTCGTCATTTTAGCTGGCAGAATCCTTCGAACGTCTGTGCCACCTCATATTTCGTACTCGTATCGTAACTTTTTAAAAGTTATATATTGGATTTACTAATAAAAGTAGGTAGGTACCTAACTAAAGTAAAAAATCAACGTTAACCAATGAATGTGATTTATTTTTGAGTTATTATGCCGTGTTGCGCTACCTCCTTCTTCAGTCAAAGTTTCGGTCAGCATTACATTGTCCATCATCAGATCAGATGGATAAATAATAAGACATTATGTTAATAAACCTAGTTAGTTAGTAAATAACGCTTTCTCGAAAATGGAAAAGCGCATATCCTTAAAAAAATCACGAAATCTAACTTTACTTATGAAGATCAACTCTTTAATTTATTTTTATTTGTAATTTAAATAAATGAAATAAACATTTCAAAAATAGAACAAAAATAATTTTCTGCTAAAATTTATTTGCCACGCCAGGATTCGATCACGCGGCCTTCGGATTGTGAGTCAAGAGTCTTATCGCTCGACCACGCCGGCCGTCAAATGGGCCCAATATGTCCAACTTAATTAAAGGGAATGCACAAGCCTAAAATCTGTATATTCTTAGTGTACCTTATATCGCCACGAATATAGCTAATTGGCACACACATCTGTATATTATTAGTGTATCGCGACGATTATAGCTAATAGGCATACAAATCTGTATATTCTTATGTCCCCACTTATGTCTCCACGAATATAGCTAATTGGCACACACATCTGTATATTATTAGTGTGTCGCGACGATTATAGCTAATAGGCAAACAAATCTGTATTTTCTTATGTCACCACGAATATAGCTAATAGGCACACAAATCTGTATATTCTTAGTGTATCTTATATTGCCACAAATATGGATAATAAGCACACAAATCTGTATATTCTTAGTGTACCTTATATTACCACGAATATAGCTAACAGGCATAAAAATCGCTCGGCAAACGGGGACTAGAAATGGTCGATTTTGGCGCAAACGTGATTATTTATTTGGTAACTAATTTTACAAAGAAGATAAAAACTTAGTCAAGGGAAACTATCACAGATAATCTTAGATATAAAACGATATTTTTAAAAACTTGTTTCTTATATGTGTTCATACATTTCTATTGAAAAAAAAAACATATTTTTGTTGTTTACGCTTATATTTAAAAAAAAAAATAATTGACAATTTTATTTTATTTAATTCTACTCAAGCGAAACTATTGGAAAAGCTTTAATTTATCTAAACCATATTTATTTCATATAAACGGTATACATATACCATAAACACGGATTACCTATCACAAAATCACCATCATCATCATCACCATCATCATCACCATCATCTTCAATAAATAAAATCATAGTTGAATAAGAAATAATAAAAAAAGAGTGCAACAGTTAATTGTGGCTTTTGATTAAGAAATGACACCAGAGATACAATTACATTTAAAATTCTATAGTGCAAATAAAATTAATACTGATTGTATAGCCTTCTTGTACCTGGCTTCCATGCAGTTAAATACATCTGCCACATCTGCATATCTATTAGTAACTTTATGAAATATAGGTACAAGCGAGTGTTAAGTATACTTAGTCCGGTTATTGTAGCATTTAAACAGGATTTTAGGACGACTGGCTCTCGTGGGTATATGAAATTCAATGAGCTTAGTTAAATCAGGACTGTCTATTCTACAATTTACAATTTTGAACAAAAATATTAAGTCGGATATAATTCTTCGATCTGAGAGTCTTAATAAATTTTATTCTTTCATGAAGTAATTATAGTTTATGTTTTTAACGGAAATGCCGAGTTTAAAATTAATGTGTCTTAGAAATTTATGTTGATTTTTTGTTGGTGTTCATAATAAAAACCAATTCATAGTAAAGATTATTCGAAATAGAGACTTCTCTTTAAACTTCGCCTTAGGTAGGCGCCAGATTTGTTATCTCTTACACAGAACCTATAAAGCGCAGTGGTAGAGATCCGGAAGACTGCAAGTTAGACACTTTGTATGGTAGCCTACTGGCTGGGGCAGGCAGTACAGGAGTGCAGAACAGACTTCACGACTACAGGCTACACGTTACAGGGTGCACAGCGGGAGGCAGGAGGTACAGGGTGGTTGGAGATGGGGGCGGATTGAATGCGGAGAACACAATAGCGGTCTCCGACAGACGACCGGGCATTGTACATTCACTTTTGCGATCCGGGCAGAGCCACCAGAGAAGCCGCTATGGATCAAGCACTGTGAAATTTAATATTTACTTTTAACATGAAAAATAACTAATTTCGGTTTTCTCTGCGTCGCTCTTTATTCGGTTTTTTTGTACTGCGCTCTGTTATAACTGCGTGAAATATGGTTGAAAATGATCTAAAATTTGCTTTGAATTTAAGTATCATTATTTAAATTGTGCGAAAAATCCAGATAATCTATAAAGTAGGTAGGTACTTACTTACGTATAATACTTCCCCCAGGGTCAACTTTAGGCGTGCCGTGTGAAGGTTTTTTTAGAAAAGGAAGGAGAGGAAGTTCTGAGAAGGAAAAAGGTATAAGGGGTGGGTAGGAATCCGGAGATCATTGTGTCCAGGAGTGACGGACGCATGAATCTAACCGTACCACTGCTGTGCCAGGCGATGTTCCGAGGAAGTCCTGCTGGAGAGATAAAAAGGTCTCCCTCAGGCAGTCTCTCCCGATCCGGCCTGCCATGCAGAAGGTGGGTAGAGGAGAACTTGTCTCCAAGATTCGGACAAACCTCATCCCACGAACCCAGCCACCCCTGCTAAGTCACCAAACGTAGCAAACCACTTTGGGTGACCTGTGGCAGCGATGTTGGTTATCCAATAAATGGTTCCTCGTACGGCGGTACCAAACCTGTCTCCCAAATTGTATTAATGGATAATTATTTTTTGTCATTTTCAAAATTGTAACTGATTTAACTAGAATTTAGACAATCCCATAATTTTTCACGGTCTGAGCTAGTAAAACAACAAATCTGTTGTATGCGTTAGTTGGTCCTGAGAGAAATCTGGTCCAATGAACTCAAATTTCCTTTGAGTTTAAGTGTCATATTCTAAATTGGAATAAGTTGTATCTACAACTAAAATCATATTTTAGAAAATTATTTTATTAGTCATTTTAAAAATTGTAACTCATTTGTCAAAAATACATTGTATGCATAATCAACTCAAATATCTACTTCAATACTATACCAACTAAATCAAATTATAAAAGTTAGTAAGTATAGTTAAAGGCGCCGTAAAATCCGATTTCCATGCAAACGCTATTTTAAAGTAAGCATTTGGTGAGATTAGAAAGGAACACACTGTTTATGCAAGCCGATAAAAAACCATAAGAAAATTTGCATATCAAAATTAAATCTAAAATTTGAAGCGGAAAATCTGTTTGCCAAAGCGGCAAAAGCTCATGTAAAATTTCACAGATTTATCAGTCTGGAACTTTGGAATTACTTTCTGTTCACTTTTGTCAATATTTATTCAGCTATGAAAGATTAAAGTAATAAGTTATCTTAAAGTCATCATAAAAATATTTTAATAAACACAGTGTTCATTCTGGCAATTTGGAATATATATAGTCAAATCCAGAAACGCAGCGAAATCATCTGATTCCAAATCGGGTAGGCGTGAAAATTTGTAACAGAGAATTGAAAACTTCAATTACCACATTAAAAATTTTTTTCTTAAAAAAATACTATATTTAGAGCTCCCCCCGGGAGGGTTTGATTCATAGATGTGACCGTATTTTTGTTTGATTTTTCTGTATCAGATTTTCGATTGAGAGTCGCAAAAATTGTCTTCATTAATAAATTACTTTTACAATAATTATGAGGATAAAGCTAAAAATGAAACATTCTGGAGTTTATAAATTAAATTGCAGAGATAGTAGATTTTTTTTAATATAGATAAAACATTGGATAATAGGAAAACAGGAATTTTGAATTAAGGAAAAAGAAGAATTTAATGAAAACAAATAACTTTGTGAACACCACTATTTAATTAATAATATCAATCTGTTTCGAAAACTATGTTTTCTTCGTCAGGATAATAAGTTAATAAAAAATAACAAAAGAAAAACAAGTATAGACAAATTAGAACGTAGACAAAATATTAGAAAGGAGAGGTGATTAATTACTTAAAATATAACACACTAATATAATTAGATAATTTAGAAATTTTAGAAATTAGGAAAAGTGTTAATAGTAAATTAAATATTATAAATAACAAAACGTTTTTTAAAAATAGTCATCTTTTAAATTTATTAATACTTATTTTTATATTAATTTATTTTGTTATTTAGACTTCCTATTTTGTTTGAATGGATTTTTTTTTAAATTATGTTAATGTAATTTTTTACCCATCCTAAAATAATTTTTATGTTTTATTTTATATAATTGTTTTTTATGATATTTTAAGTAATTAATCACCTCTCCTTTCTAATATTTTGTCTATACTTGTTTGTCTTTTGTTATTTTTTATTAACTTATTATCCTGACGAAGAAAACATAGTTTTCGAAACATGTTGATATTGTTAATTAAATAGTGGTGTACACAAAGTTATTTGTTTTCATTAAATTAATAATGACGCCACAAAGTGAATTTGCGAATTTTGAAGAAAAAAAAGAAGAATACCTAATGGCAAGAAAAAGGCAAATATATTTAAAAGTTTATTTCAGTTTATTTTTATAAACAGCATCTACATATTTCGTGAACAATGTTCACATCGAACAAAACGTAAACTTTTTTTCGTTATTTGTTTTTGGGGTGTTATGCCGTGTTGCGCTATGTCCTTCTTTAGCCAACGTTTCAGACAGCGTTACAGGGTAGCGCAACACGGCAAAACACCCCAAAAACAAATAACGAAAATACTTTTAGCTGTGAAAATCTTAAAACGTATCTAAACGTATACTGTACATTGGGGTAAATGTACACTGATGATATGGACATTGTTCACGAAAACATAGATTGTGTATGTATGTATAAATAAAGTGATGTAAACTAAATTATTTGTCTTTTTAATCAAAAAAATTTAAAATATTTCAAAATGATCCTTTGTTAAATTTGTTCCCTTTTACATTACGCCCTATTACCCTCCCCCCTCCCTTCCCAGACATGTTCATGTCTTTTTTTTTACATTAGCTCCACACAGGAGGCCCTGAGGAAAATATTTACCCTTTAAAATATTTCACCTTTAGGGATGCGGTGTGGAGGGTCTTTTTAATAAAGGAAGGAGAGGAAGTTCTGGGAAGGAAAAAGGTATTAGGGGACGGGTAGGAATCTGGGGGTTAGTGTGTCCAGGAGTGACGGACGTATGAATCCATCCCTCCAGACAAATTGACTCCAGATTCTCACTCTTTTCTCATACATTTTTCCTTACCAGAACTTCATCTCCTTCTTTCCCACAAAAAATGCTCACGTCACAGCACACCCAAAGATGACTTAGGCCTTAGGGATATTTTTTTCAACAGGGCCTTTTGTGTGTAATGTAAGAAAAAAGTTTCAAATTTATAGAAAGCATCACGACCAATGTCCTGGCTCATCGTTATCTGTGATTATTTCTAACAAATAGTTTATCGCTACTAAGCGCCATACAGTAGTCATCCCACTTGTAGGAATGTAAGTCATTTTGCGCGATATTTTAAATTTAATTTTTGTCCCTAGCCTTGTAGGGATTTCAGCACTGTGCCGCGGGTTGAAAGGTGTCCGGCGTACGATACGACAATGGGACGTGACAATACTCCCGACCACACGGTGTCCCACGTCGACCAAACGTCGGCCACACGGCGTCGGTCGGCAACGGCGTCGTCGGTAATCGGAATAAATCTGAACCGTAGTACACGGAAAAAGGAGTGCCAGCATTTTCAGAAAAGCAAATTTGTCAACTGATATAATTTATTTTTCAGCGTGATTTCGTGTGCCAGGAATGAACAACGTAAAACATTTAAAAATAAGTTTTTTTAACCACATGCGGATTAAAAAACTCTCCAAAAATTAAAATCACCCAAAACTTGGACGAATAGCTAGAAATAGCATCAATTAATGGGAAAATGTACAGTGAGGAGTCGTAAGCTTGGTTTTTTTTGGTGTAGTGTATAAAGGTATTAGACTTATTACTTGAAGTGGCATTAGCCGTGTTTGGTGACTAAATCTGAAGAGCCAGGTACATTTTTACATCTCCTTCTCCTCCTCACTACTTTCAGCTTCACAATATACCAAAATTCGGGATGCCACAGTCTCACTGGCTGAGGACGGTTGGGAGCAATTGGAACTCTTGTGTGGTATTCAGATAAAAAAGTCAAATTATATGCAAGCAGGATCTTTTTGCGGTTTTTTGATAAGCCGTCTGCAGTTTTCAGCTTCACAATATACCAAAACTCGGGATGCCATAGTCTCACTGGCTGCAGACGGTTGGGAGCAGTTGGGACACTTGTGTGGTATTAAGATAAAAAATGCTATATTATGTACAAGTAGGAACCTTTAGCGGTTTTTTTTTAAGCCGACTGCACGTATAAGTATGTCGAATTTTATTATTACCGCATGCTTCTTCGTGGAGTTGGAATATTTGTTAGGAAAAATCTTTGATTTTCACTCGAGAAGCATGCAGATATCGACTTTGGTTGTATGGCCGTACATCCTCTTTGCATACTTACTTGAAGAAATTATCTTTTAGAGGATCAACTGTCCCAGGGATCAACTGTTTTGCGGGTCAACTGTCCGTCGGATCAAATGTAGGGATCAACTGTCGGGAAATCAATCAGCGGGTCAATTGTCGCTGGATCAATTACGGGTCACCATGCATATTAATTGCGTGCAGTTCTGACCGTTTGTGTTTTGAAAAGACGAGCGACATTCTCAAAACTAGTTTTTTTATAAGATAAAATTCTCACATGCTGACCCCATATTTTTTTTATTTATTTATTTATTGTATCTTTACATTGCAGGTAAAAATGTTTACAAAACAATTTGCAACCTCACTAGGACAAGCCTGAGTTGAGGTTAACAATTCTACAATTAACAAAATAACACAAAATTATACAGATATTGAAAGAACAATATTGTTGCATTTCTTACAGGTTGAGATTATTACTAAACTGCTGGCGCTAGGTAGTACATTCATGTAAACATGTAGACTTTTGTAGGGTGGCCATTTTTTTGAGGACTGATTTAAAGTAAAAAATAAAAGTTTTTTTTTTTTGTTTTAACGATGAAGTTGTAAATAATAAATATATGTATATAATATAATATGCTTTAAATTTGGCAGAAGAATGCTAATACTAATTTGGCTTATTATTACTATAAACATAATAATTTAGCTAATAATTTAGAAAGGACAAAGTTGAAAAAATCAATTGGCAATCCTCGGCTAACATAAATAATTTGACAATCTTTTTAAAAGTGCTCAAGGAATTAGATGACTTGATATTTTCTGGAAGGCTGTTAAAAATGAGCGGAGCCTGATAAAAATAATTTCTTTGGCCAAAAGAAGTTTTAGTTTGAATTGCAACAAAGTTCAGACCAGAGCCAATTCTAGTAGTACGAATTTGCTGTGTTCTTTCTGCCATATTAATATTATCAAAAAATCTACAAAGCGTTTGTGTAATATATAACAGTTTTACATTCATGACATTGCATTCCTTGTAAAGTAAATGAGTTGGATATCTAAATTTTTTCTTGAACATAACTTTAAGAATCAATTTTTGGGCAATATTAAGTGGTTCTAAGTAGGTCTTTTGGCAGGATCCCCAGCACACTATATTATAAGAAAGCATAGACTGGATTATTGCAAAATAAACCGTTTTCAATTTTTCTTTGTCTAGTATATGTCTGAGTTCTTTGAAGATATAGGTAAGTCTCCTTGTGGTATTTACCAACATATTGATATGATCGTTCCATCTCAAAAATTTATCTATTATTACACCAAGGTATTTAATGTTAACTACATTTTCTAAAGGATTGCAGTTACAGGTTTGCGAGCAACTGTGTATGATCAAATTATGAGTGGCAGGAGGCTGACTTTTGCATGAAATGCTAAAAGTGATATATTTTGTTTTTTGTTTGTTCAAAGTTAAAATATTATCATTTAACCAATTATTTACCACTCTTAAACCTGTATTACATTTGTCAAAAGTTTCATCCCAAGTTTTACCCTCAAATATTAAGGTAGTGTCATCTGCAAAACTAACAATGTTACCAGGAATATTCAAACGGCATAAATCATTTATATAAATTAAAAACAATATTGGCCCAAGCACACTACCTTGCGGGACCCCAAAGGAGATTGATTGACCATTGCTTAACATTTTATTTATCTCAACTTGCTGTGTTCCAGAGTTTCCTGTTACGATAGACGGCCGATGATAAAATTATAATTGCATAATAAATCTCAAATTCATATTAAATATCGTTTTCCTGTATAGGTAAATAACACGCATTAAAAAAAACAGATCACTATAGCAAAAAAGGTAACATGAAAAATTACGGCCAATTTCACAGTGAATGGTTTTTTACGTGTCATAAAAATTCTTCTCAAATTTATTGCATATTAAAATCTCTGATAATTTTTTTCACCTCCCGGGGAAGTTAGCAGGCAGGCTAAGTTACTATAAACACAACAATCCTGAATAATAACACGAGAGATAAAACATAATATATAGGTATACGTAAATATAAAGGTATGCTAGCGAATTCCTGGCATGCGTTGCAATGCCATATAAATAAAGAAATTGTTTCTCCCTGCGTGTCCTTTCCCATTTGTCTGTCCTCGTTCTCCTTCCGCCTCTCCTTCCCTTCCTTCCCGAGTTTCCCTTCAACCTTAAGCGCCTTCCCCCTCCCGCGTTCCCCTACCGCCTCCCGCGTACCTCTTCCACTTACCTGCCTTCCCCCCTCTTGCAAACCTCCTTCCTTCATTCCCCTCCCCCCTCTCGGATTCTTCACCTCCTCCCTCTTTCACTCCCTGGCGCTAAACTATATGAAAAACACTCATTTTACAATTCATTTACTACATTTTTTTAACAAATTTCTTAACACCGGAACTCACAAGTATATATGGACATTTCGCGGGTGTGCGCACAAAAACTCACCAAAGTTTCATCGCAATCGAATGAAAAGTAAAGGAAATCATTTCATAACGCCAGAGCTCACTATTATATAAGAAACCATCACGGGCATGCGCACATCATATCTCCAAAGTTTCACCGCAATCAGATGAATGGTTTAGGAACGCATAAGGAACAAACGAACAAAGATTCGGTTTCGGTTTCGGCAAAAAATCTAGTTTCGGCATCACTTTCGGTTTCGGCAGAAAATCTGCCAAACCTTCGGCCGCACCGAAACATTTTATAATAATTTTTTCACATACCTACTTCAATTATTGTTTTTTATTTCATTTAGCACGCGTAATAAGAATTTTGTGATTGTAAACGCAATTAAAATTAAAATACTCAATCACTGTTGATTATTGACAATTTTCTTTTTCCAAGAAGCAGTTAAAATGTTTTGTTAATTTTTATAGTTTTTGTTTGTTTTCTACTGTGGTAAAAAAAAAAATTCATTTACTTAAATTATTATTATTTTTTTCATATGACACGTTTTAACTGTCTGTATAAGTATAAAAAATAAGCAAAATTTCAATAAACAATAGATTTTTCTCATGTCTAAAAAAGTTTCGGTTTTGGCCGAAAAAACCCCTCAGGACCTGTGTCATTTTAGGAGATCCTGTGTGGAAGGTCTTTTTAGGGAAATGAAGGAAACGAAGTTCTGGAAAGAAAAAGTATGAAGGGTGGGTAGGAATTTGAGGGTAAATCGGTCTAGGAGTGACATAAATCCATCCCTCCCACTGCGGTGCAAGGTGATGTTAGTCCGGGTGGAGAGTTTCGAAGGTCTCCCTAAACCAGTCTCTCCTACCCTGCATGCAGTAGGTGGTCAAATGCCTCCGCCACCAAGACCTAGACAAACCTCACCCCTTGAACCCAGGCACCTACGCTAAGTCACCAAACGTAGCGAAAACCACTTGGGATGATCTATGGCAAGGGTTCTGATTATCCAATAAATGGTTCCAGGGGCGGCGGTACCCGTACCCCCCTCCCAAATTGAATGTGTGGCGCGAATCTGGGAGCGCTTGTATAAAGGCTGGGGAGTCGCGCAAAGGTGATTTTTTTTCTTACTAACACGGGGGTTGCGCCTTCAAAAAGTTTGAAAACCGCTGTTAATTAATGAAAAAAATAAAAAAAAATCTAATTTGATCACCTGAGAAAGGAGCAGAATCTAATTTTTACATCTAGGAACCAAAATATATAAATCGTTAAGAATCGATTCATTATCACTAAACAATTGAAGATATTTTATATTAATCTATTTTTATTATTATTTCTATTACAAAGTCTTGACTTGACTTGACACTTCTATTTTCTTATGTTTTATCTGTTTGTCTTTGCTTTCATATACCATCCTTTATTCTTGTACATTTTCAAAATTTCGTGTTACTTGATTGTAAATTGGACGTTAGTCCGTTAATAAATAATAAATAAATAAATAAATTATCACCGAAGCTTTTGAATCGATGAATTCGATTCATTTTTTTTTTTTACATGAGCTCCACACAGAAGGCCCTGAGAAAAATAATTTCCCTCACGGCCTATGTCATCTTTGGGGATGCTGTGTGGAGGGTTTATTTTTAAGGAAAGGAAGGAGGGGAGAGATCTGGGAAGGAAAAGGGTTTAAAGGGTGGGTAGGAATCTGGGGTTCAGTGTGTCCTAGTCATCCGCCTCCAAGATCTGGAACAAACCTCACTGCATGAACCCGGGCACCCCTGCTAAATCTCCAAACGTAGCGAACCACTTGAAGTGACCTATGGCAGAGGTGTTGGTTATCCAGTAAAGGTTCCCGGGGCGGCGGTACCCATTCCCGCCTCCCAAATTGAATGTTCCCATGTTGAGTTTCTCTAAAAAAGGTTTGTTAGAAAATGACAATCGTAAAAACTTCATTATCACAATAGCCGTTCTGGGAGTGGCACCATGTAAAGGTCACGTATTTAATGTTTATGCAGATACATCTATATAATTCTAGGTTTACAGAGGCGGGCAGTGGTGGTGGCTAATTATTATGCACACATATTGGCGCTAATGGAGATTCTAGGGGCGGACTGGTGTAATTGCCATAATTTATAGTAATTTGTGGTTAACATTTAACGATACTTAAACAGAAAGGGGATACCGGAATTGGGCGGTGGCAGCATGTTGCCTGACAACTTAATACTTCTGTAACGGGTGCCACAAATTAACCTTTCAACTTATATTGGCGGCCATTTTGTTTTGATTCGGTTTCGGCAAATTTTATCGCGTGACTCGTAACGCGAACTGATCGCCAATGGATTCTTAATAATAATAATATAATAATAATAAGCCTTTTTATTCTGGACTTCTGTTAGGTATGAAAACTAGACATGTTCTTGTTTGTTATAAGTTATAATATATCCCGAAGCTCAGTTTGCCTCTTGGCATAGGCCTCCTCTAACATTTTCCAATGGGACCTGTCACGCGCTACTCTTCTCCAATGATGTCCAGCCGTGAGTTTTAGGTCGCCTTCCCATCTTATTTGTTGACGACCTCTACTTCTCTTGTCATCTTTGGGATACCAGTCAGTGACATTTTTGCACCATTTCTCTTGTGGATCGCGGATCATGTGACCTGTCCATCTCCACTTTGTTGGTCTATTCGGGTAACTATATCGGCAACTTTAGTTTTCTCCCTTATTATGCCACATCTCACTCTGTATTGTTTCCTTATTCCGGCCAAAGTTCTCTCCATGGCTCTCTGGCAGCGTTCCAACTTTTCTCTGTGGCGTTTGGTGAGTGCCCAAGTTTTACATTCATAGGTGATGACTGGAAGTTTACATGAGTTGAAGACTTACCTTTTTATTTGCATACTTAGCTCCTCAGATTCAAGACTTCTTTCAAATACCAATATTTCTTCCACCCATTTGCTATTCTTTGCTCGATTTCTTTAGTAGTTTGGTCTTTGTAAGATATTATCTGTCCTAAATAGATGTAATCTGATACATATTCGAGTGGTTGGTTGTCAATATTTTTAGTCACTGGTCCAGAGTTTGTAAACAATTTTGTTTTGAGTTTGTTCATGCATAGGCCGACTTTCGATTCTTACGTGCTATCAAAGATAATATTTATAAAAAGAATTATATCTAGCAAAACTGATACCGTGTACCTAACTGACCAGTAAGATTTTCCGAAAGCCTTTATTCTGTAAACCATTTTATTATTTGATTACGGGCATTGAATTACCTGATTGCGGGCATTTAAGACTATTGATTTTAAGCCAATAATCCAATTCCCGCGAAATAACTATAGAACATTATAAATTTTACCCACAAATTAATCACGATAATTCATTTTAGGTGAGCAATACAAGTAAAATCAAGTGACTTAATTTTGAATACAGAAATATTTCAGATGTTTTAATTAAATCCTGCGAGTAAAACACGTATTTGCCCTTGAAGTATTTTTTTAATAGTCTTTTTATAAGCCTAGAAAAAAAATATGTATCATGCCAATAAAACTTCTTTAAAAGTCAAAAGTTCAAAATCAAAATTTAATAAATTCAAAGTTCAAAATCTCCTGCTTAACAACCCCCTTCGGTTGTATAATATGGAAAATTAATTTTTTTAGAAAATGATCGTAAAACATGTAAGTATTTGTGCCTGAATTTCGTAAAATAATTTAAGATACGCTTTTTGGTGAAGTTTTTTTCTTGAATAAATCAAAACTATTTATTATTTTTATTTATTTTAATAATTCTTATCGCCATCTACCTACATAAGGACTGTTATTTTAAGTGACCTGGTTCAGAATTTTACACGACGTGGTGCATCGTCTTAATATGACATATAACGTTGTTAATGATTTCGTTTTAAAATATGTATTCACTGCCTTTACGTAATAATAATAATAGAAATTATTTGCAATGAATATTCGGTCAGCCTGTATTTTCTACCAAAGGCCTTCCGACAGTTTTATAGCTATTTTAATTGGGTAAGAGCATTAAACTTTATAATAACTATTTCGTTACATTGAAAAGCATTTCGGAAATCAAAATACATAATATGAATTGAAATATTTTAAAAAAGTAGAAGAATGAATATGGTTAAGCATTGTAATATGTTTTTTTTTTGTTGTTATTTATTGATTCGAAAAAAATAATTTATATATTTTTTAATACAAAAGTAGTGATTATGGCGCCTCTTTGGATGGATAAGATGCACTAAATGTATTGTTCGAAAAAATTGTTATATCATCATGCTTAACTTGGAACAGAGATGTCGCCCGCTTGTCCATTTGAAGAGATACAGTTTGGAATGTTTATATTTGAAAATATTATCGTGGCAATGTTAATAATTCACATAATTTTGTGATTTGAATATTTTTGCTATTCATCGTGAATTCTGATCTAGTTGTGTAAAGTTGACAACGGACTTGTGCCCATTTAAAAATTACGAAAATTATACTGATAATAATTTAAGTGTGTGGATTTGTTGGGGAGGCCTCCCACACTTCGCAGAGATCCTATACGTTGCAGAGATCAACAATTAATAAGGTCAGTGTTTTCTGTTTTTCCTTTGAGGTTCTGCCAGATCGTTATTTTTTGTGATATTTTGTCCGCGCAAGGTAGTCACAATCATAATTTTTGAGTATTACGCTCAGAGTTCTGGGCTATTTACACGCCCCAAGCCCGCAAATTACAATACTTACATAACAAGAATAATTAATGTAAGTGAGTAGGTAAACGTTTGTTTATATTATTATAAAACAGGCTGTATTATAAGTGGTTCCATGACAGTCAAGCTGCCGACAATTGGCCTCCCGGCATACTTATATACAATATGAAGTCGGTTTAATAAAAATACTGTATAACTAATTACACAAAATATAATTCAGTAACCCCGAAGGGATGTGCAGAGGGTGTGTACCGCCGAATAACATATTTTCATTAAATGCTTCAGGGAAAAATCTACTTGTCTATATACAATGTATACCTGTGTATAAGTACAAAAAACCGACACTGTATATAAATTCGTTTGATATTCATGTAAATTTATTATTACGAGTATTTTTAAAGTAGATTTTGATATTCATGTAAATTTATTATTACGAGTATTTTTAAAGTAGATTTTACGTATTATTAAATTATTATAATTTTATAGTAAATATCATTTCGGGGGCTATAATATAACTCTCGCCGATATAACTATCGGCGGATCAACTGAAGGGTCGCCATTATAGGTAAATAAAACAAACTAATTAGAAAAGGGGCTAAAATATTTCTACTAAAAGTGTACGTATGTACATAATACAACGAATTCATATTCCGCAGAAAACATCTACCTCTTGAAATCATTATTTGGTTTCATATCTGTACGATTAGACTTTGATTGATCGATTATTCTAAAGGCAAATGACATTTCCGAACGTTTTGTGGATTGCATCATGAACATTTTTCACCAAAGCACTCAATCTTTGTCTAGTTTGTATTGACTACCGTTTAATATGACATTTCGTTTAATACGAGAAATCATAAAAGAAAATAAACTAATAAAATTCGACTAAGGAATTGAGATGTACGAGTACTAGGTACGATTCATTTTTTCAATCATTAATGAAACATAAACAAATCTCGCAATGCATACATTTATTAATTCACACGTGATTTTTAATGGGCTAAAATTTTCAAAAAAACTTTCACTGGAATTCAAATTCATACACATTATTTTCCGTTAACTCTGAATTTGGTTTTTGAGTACTCTGATTCGATTTAACGATAAATTCTACAGTGGTGATCGCAGCCTTCCAGCATCAAGCGCCACTCCTGAGTGAGCTTTGGGCCTGAGCTCACCCCAGATCACGCCAAACATAATAATTGATTAATTTTTTTTTTTTTATTACTATTTTTTATTTAAAATCCGTTGTGTAAATATATAACTATATGAGACCTTTGGGATTGTACTATCCTCCCCATATCCTGGAATAAAACATTATTATTATCTCTAAGAAGGACACTCAAAAATTGCTTTAAAATTTGTAATAAACAAATTATTATTTGAAATTTTCACGGCCAAAAGTATTATCATGATTTGTTTTTGGGTTATTATGCCGTTTTGCGCAAAATTATACTTAAAATTAAAATTACATTATTGTTATATATCAGCTCTTAGGGGCATACTGGCAACATCACGATGAGTGTGAGGGAGTGGACTCCGGATCGGCAGAGACGGGAGATATTGAAAGACGTGCTGTCGATGTAGCGAGTCGAGTCTTTATTGTAGCTACGTAGCGATGGTCGATGCGCCAGAGGTGTAGACGGATGAGTGATGGTTGACCTCATGAGGGTGAAGATGACGGCTGTGACCGAAGAAACCTTGTGAGGCAGTGACGAAGATCTCTGTGGTAGCGAAACGCGACGGGCTTCGGTAGCCAGAGATCGAGTTGCTGCACTCTGGATAGAAGACGCTATTGGCCTTGTTGTCGCGGGAGATGGCATCTTTTGAGTTGTGGTGCGATGGATTGGAACTGCGAGATTATGGTGATGATGATGAACCTCAAAGGTAAAACAAAGACTCCGATGAAACGCCTTAGTTCTCTGCTCCCTGATGCTGCGCTGGAAACGCAAAGATCACATCTTCGCGCTATGCACTGTGTGTTACGTCTGGCTGATGCTGGCTGGCAGGTAGGTATTGACTGACCAGCTGTGCTGGGACCGTTGTCGCTTATATATGCGGACTGATTCAGTTAACTTTAAGAACTTCGGGTAATACGTATCTGCGAAGGTTCTCGAATGTACTCGCCTCTGTGCTCGCAGGCGCCTGTTGAATCGAGACCTTTCTAGTCGGTGTCGGGAATGATTGTTGCTACGCACAGAGGCATGTACCAGCGGTGCCTTGATATGGCGTAGGTAAATAGCTAGGTAGGTAAGTACCGGCAGTAGCATGCACGGTGTAGGCAGGTAGGTTCACCGACGCCGTACTAATATGTAAGTAGCTCATCTGGTTTTCTTTTGGCGGCGAAAATAATTGTGTGGTCGTCACAAGTATGTGAAGCTTTATTTTCTAATAAACTAAAAATCATTTTGTTTACGCCGAGAATTCGGTTGCAGGTACTAAAAAACTAAGTGTTATTTCTAATTCGCCATGACTTTAATCCATTTTGCTATTAGATATCCTTTATTGCATCCTCACAAGATAAACATTACTGAATAATTTGTTCATGTGTGCAGGAAATGGGTAGGAAAGTAAGGTGGTCTGCATTAACCCTTATACGTAAAGTACTTGTCGCACTCCCATAGCTTTGTGCCCGGGGATGTAACTTTAGACGTCTGTAAGACTGCCGCTGCGGAGCAGATATAAATTGAAAATATCAGGTGCGCATTTTCCGTGCAAGGATATTGCAAGAGGGAAAACACATGGGATTTTGTCTTACTGTGTTCATATTGTAACGAACGTGTGACTGATATCTTCCATGAGAGGAACAACAAAGAGGGGAGAAACAATGCAGGCAAAGAGAATTTTTTTCAGATCCACTACACAAGGGGTCGGCAGACTTTCAATAAGTGAGAAAACTAACCAACTAACCATCACGTCGTATCCCGTAGGGGTAGGCGTATGTGTCGTAAAACGTAGGCATCGGATCGCCCAACAACTCCCTTGCCTCATTCACATTTATACATACTCCTCTATCATTCTGATTCTTGTTATGGCTCGACTCAAGTATCTGATTCTGATGTCTTCCTCGGGCGTTCCCGACTGTTCTTCCATTTACACTCATTTCTTCGTTTATTCGCTATCCATGTCCAAACCATCCATTAACTCCATTAGTGGAGGACTGAACGCTTTTGGCGCTAAGAAAAAACAATCCAAAGAAGCGACACTAGCAGTCCAAAATGGAGTGGAATGGATTTTTTTTACATTAACTCCACAGGAGGCCCTGAGGAAAATAATTTCCCTCAGGGCCTATGTCATCTGAGATGCTGTCTGGAGGGTCTTTTTGAGGATAGGAAGGAATGAACATTGGTCTTGAAGAGACCCATGTTGTAAGAAGGAGGAAACACAGAGGTCGGCAAATCGTTCCACTGCCGAGATGTTGAACACAAGAACGAGTCGAAGAAGCGACCCGTTCTCATATGACAAATGGCAACCGTGTACATATGTCGGGCACGCGTTTGGCGTGTCTCCCGACTATGTACCGGTGCCGAAGGGATCAATGACGCTAGTTCCTCAGAGCATCTTCCATTGAATAACCGATAGAACATGGATAGCATTCCCACCCGACGCCTGTGCTCTAAAGATTGCAATCCGTTCGTTAAGGTAGGAAAATCTGTCAAACAGACGGAGTCGAGGGTATTTTTCAAGTATTTTGGAACTCCGGACCAGAGGTGGCTGCCAAATTCAACCGTGGGGCGCACTTGCGATTTATACAGGGTTAGCAGTTGTGTACTATTAAAGTTTCTGCGGAGGAAATGGCTGAGGAAATGGCGGAGGAGGAATGAAAGTACACTGAATGCTGCAGAAATGAGATACCCGAGGCGTCTGTATCGTACAACCATGTATGATCGTGTGAAAAATGTGGAGATCCGCAAACAATGCAAGGCTTTAGCTTAGAAGAACCAAATTGTCAAGACAACTGGTATCTAAGAGCCAAGTAATTCAAGGGAGGGGCATTTCTGAGAAAAAGGAAACAAGTTCAAAAATATTTTAAGGGGGGAGGCCAAAAATATTGTGGAGATGGTTTGTAGCGGGTGTGGTGGATTTGATTTTTATACAGTTTTTTTCATAGATTAATGAAATCTGGCACATTTGACCTTCAAACAAAACGAAGGTCACTGTCCACATGTGATTTCAAAAACCGTCCAATCCTCGTTTCCCACCACTTCAAGTGAAATATTGATACATTTGATGATTTTTATTTGTACACATTGACGTTCAAAATGAGAGGATTAATAAAATTACTGTTTACATCTGATTTTGAAAAACTCTGCGTAAAGCCCGGGCAACTCCAACAACAAAGATCTCAATAGAAATAAACCCGTTCCTTAGAGAAATAACCTTCAATTATGAATACGTTCTGTTTTAAACGTTAGAACTAGAATATATGAGCAAAATCATATATTGGAGCTAGTGACGTTTTAGAGCTAAACATAGTTCTAAAAAAGCTGAGTTGGCAACATTAAATTTCTTCAGTGTAAAATACTCTCAGTTTTGCGCTGATGTAAGATCACCGTTCAGAATTGAAAAGATGTTTGAAATGGCTTTAGGTGTGTTTGGCGACCAGATCTGAACAGCCAGGTACTCCCCCATCTTCCTCTTCCCCATCTACTTCTCCTTCCCACTACCTTCAGCCTCACAACGTACCCCGGATGGGGATGCAATAATCTCACTGGCTCCAAAGAGCTGGGACTCTAACGCGGTATTAGTACCCTTTACACACAGAGTTCGGAGCGGGACGTGCCCCGCGCCACTTCAGGCCGCCGCGCAGAAAAGTAAAGACCGAAAGTAAGATAACGGTTTACAGCGCAGTTCACTGTGAGACTTTTCTGCGCAGCGGCCTGAAGTGGCGCGGGGCACGTCCCGCTCCGAACTCTACGTGTAAAGGGTACTATTCACATAATTTTTTTTAATGTATCTGACATTGTATCACCAATATCGTACGAAGTTCGCATAAAAGAAAACTTAACCCTAAAAAATCGTTTAAGTAATCAATGCATTAGCGTAGTACGTGATCGAATGTAATTTGTTTCGTGTATTTTTCGGAAAGCGATTCAATCGGAAAAATAAATTAACAATTCGGTTTGACATATTTGTCCAAATAATGTTTCGTTAAAACTAACGGCGTACATAAATCACCGTGTTATTTAAACGCTATAACTATTCTGACAAATCAGTCGCTCTTTTCCAAAACGTATTTATTACGTTGAAGAATTACATGTACTCGAGCGTATAATTAACCTTTCGTGACGAAGTGTAATATATAAACAGGATTCTAGCAAGTAATGATATCTAAAAAACGTTTTTTTTATGGTTTTTCGCAAAAAAGATTAATTGACCTCGAGATTTTCTCGAAAGGAACACCTGAATTCTTTTTTCACTCAGTGGTAAATTATGTTTTGATGATTTTTATTTTTATTTTAACTTTATGAGTAAAACCTCTAATTGTAATATTTAATTAAATCAAGACAATGCAAGCGAAACTCAATCGAAAATCTGGAAACAGAAAAATCAGAGTCATGCCACTTCAACACCTCCTTTGAAAAGTCATTAAAAGTGATGAAAAAAATATATAAGAAATTGGTTAAACAGTTTGTTATTTATGTTAGATTAGGCTATTTTTATTTTTTTTTTAACTATGGCTTTTCAAGTGGGGTTGAAATTGAATGATTCTGGGTTGTCATGGAACCATCATAATTATTATTACTAGTAATATAATTTGGGAGGCGGGTTTGGGTACCGTCACCTCGAGAATCATTTATTGGATAACCAACGCCTCTGCCTTAGGTCACCCCAAGTGGTTCGCTGCGTTTGGTGACTTAGAGGAGGTTAATGGAGTGAGGTTTTTCGGATCTTGGCGGTGAATATACTTATATACTTGAAGTGGCCCAAATTTATCTCACCAAGGGAGGGGAGGATCTAGATTGGAAGAAAAACTGCTCAAGTAATTAATGTATGCCCCCTATATCCAGCGGCAACTCACACAGCATTCCCGAAGACGACACAGACCCTAAGGGAAATTATTTTCTTCTCGGTTTCACGTTTAGAACTATTATAAAAAAAGAAACCATGAAATATTTTGAAGAACAACGCCTTTAGTGTGAATATTGCAAATGCTTGAAAATTCCTGTGAAAAATCAAAACAAATTGAGGGCCACCGTGGTTGACGGATAAGGCTTTCGACTAGCTATCCGGAGGTCGCAAACCTGGGGTGCGCAAGTTAAATTTTAATGGATTAATTTGTGTCATTTCACAATTTAATACCTAAAAAAATGTACAGCATACTTGCGGCACATTCCAGAGTGAAAGGTACTCTCAGTATCGCCCTGGTATAAGACCATCATTCAGAATTGAAACGTTGCTTGAAATGGCTTAAGCAGTGTTTGGAGACCAGATCGGAATAGCCAGGTACATCCCCACCTTCCTCGTTCCATTTCCTCCACTCCTACTACCTTCAGCCTCACAACATCACAACAAACTCCAATTAGGGATGCCATAGTATTACTGGCTCCGGATGGTTTGGTTCAGTTGATACGCTTGTCCAGCTTTAGTATACAAATAGTAAAAAGAGGAAAAATAAATCAAATATTTTATTTAAACACATAGATGCATGCGTGAAGTGATGATTCCTGCATAATACGTAAAATTGTTCACGTTCAATAAGCTTATAATTTTCAAAAGTGGAACTGATAAGTATAAATCGATAAACTAGGTATCAAAATTTTTGTATTTAAAATAATTCATAATTTAAAAACTGCATTTCTTTTATTCAAATGTTTAAAAGATGTCGCAATTTTTTAGGTTTACTAACATTGTATAAGCAAATTTCTTCTTTTGAAAAGTAATGATCTTAATGATCTTAAGGCAAATGTTTTTTTTTCATATGATAAAATTATAATATCTCGTGATTTTTCACGGGTCTCCGCTTGTAATTAGTAAAATGTAAAAAAAATACGGTTTTCTAAAGAAATGTATTTGGCAACGATAAATGTGTACATTTTCATGGTCTTAATGACGTCATTAAATGCAATTTTTGTTTATAAAAACCCTCTGCAGTTGCCCAAACGATTTGCTCAACGAAGCTCTAGTTCTAATAGGGTATTAAAAGATTTTTTAACCATTTGGACCCATAAGCTTGTTTTCAAGCTACCTACAACATGGCAGACATATGTAATGATGTATGAGGCATACATGGGTTATTTTAAAAACTAATTACAATTAGCTATGTCGTGCTGCTGCATTTGAACGTAAAGACAAATTAATTGACATTATGAAGGGTTTTTTTGCAAAACTGACTTATTTTGATTTTTTTTTTTTATTTGACCTGTTAATGCAATATTTTTGAAATATGTTTTTTTTTTAAATAGCTCCATAAATTCGTTTCTACGACTCGTTCTTAAGTTCAACAGCTCGACTGTGGAACGATTTGCCAGACTCTGTGTTTCCTCCCTCCTACAACTTGGGTCTCTTCAAGACCCATGTTCACCCCTTCCTCTCCTCAATAAGACCCTCCACACACGGCATCTTCAAAGATGACATAGGTCCTGAGGGAAATTATTTTCCTCAGGGCCTCCTATGTAGAGTTAATGTTAAAAAAAGGAGGCTTTGAGGAAAAAATCCCTCAGGACCTATGTCATCTTTGGGGATGCTGTGTGGAGGGTCTTTTTAGGGAAAGGAAGGAAGGGAAATTCTGTGAAAGAAGAGGGTATGAGGGGTGGGTAGTAATTTAGGTAATTAATTTAGGTAATTTAATATGTAATCATTGTAATCAATATGTCCAGGATTAGTGGTATTAGTTGTATATATATGGTAATTAGTGGTAAGTGATGGTAATCATTACGTCCATGAATTCATCCCTCCCATTGCGGTGCAAGGCGATGGGTCGAGAGAGTCTAGCTGGAGATGTCAAAAGGTCTTGCAGAGTAAGTAAATGGAAGAAGAAAGTAGACAGAGTAAGATACTTTTTTAAATTATGATATTTAACTCGTAAAAATGGCAAAGTTGTCTCTAATATCATAAAATATTTTTTTTATTGTGCTATTTTGTCAAATATACTTGCTGTATCTTTAACCTAAAAACCTGGTATACCTTTTGAATAAAAAAATTATTCAATTTTTTTTTTTTTTTTTTTACGAGAAAAACTCTCTTTTTATAACTTTTGAAGGTTATTCCCATCAACGTAATATATCATTGAAGAAGAAGATAACACTTTTAAATCTAAATGAAAATATGAAAGAAAACAAGACACAGAAAAACAGAAAAAGACAATGGTCGCAACTGGGACTCGAACCCAGACCTCTCGTCTAACCGGGACGGCGCGTTTTCCAATTTCGCTATTGCCACCTTCTGTCATATTTCTTTCATATTTTCATTTAGATTTAAAAGTGTTATCTTCTTCTTCAAAAAAATTATTGTTTGGCTTGGTTGGGTATTTTGGCCACAAATCCAAATCTAAGTTTTGTCTTAAAAAAGGCCGCGCAGCCATTCTTATTAAGCGATTTATAGAACGGAAATCATTACGTGATGCGAAAAACTTTATTGTAGATCAAACACGAGCTGTGCCATTTAAAATAACTGCCTGCGACGGGGTTCTACTTCTTCGTAAGCTGCGGATTATTTCAACATTTTAATGAGGCGGATGGAACGACTGCGAGTTAAAACGTGAATTTTAAAAAAAAACTCTTTTAATTATTTTCCGCAGAGAGCATTGTGAACTTACGTAAAATGAAGAAAATTCAGGATGACTCTTATGCAGTGTCCGGCCGAAACAGGACTGGAAACCGAAAACGAAAACTAAACCTTTTTAGGCATGTTAAAAATCTATTATTTACTGAAATTTTGCTTATTTTTTACATTTATTCAGACAGTTAATACGTGTTAAATGAATTAAAAAAAAACAATAATAATTGAAGTATGAGTTTTTTTTTTAAATATTACTGCTACAAAACAAACAAAAATTATAAAAACAAACATGTTAACTGCTTCTTAGAACAAAAATTTGTCAATAATCAACACTTACATTATAAAGAAAGGACCTCATTAATTGAGTATTTTAACCGACCGGCGAACTCAGATGATGATGGCGGGTGACACACGAGCCACAAACTTACTCGAAGTCAGCCGAACGACGCGCGATAATTCACGTACCCAGAGTTTCGGTGCGGCCGAAGGTTCGGCAGATTTTCTGCCGAATACGAAACTGACGCCGAAACAAGATTTTTTTGCCGAAACTTGCCGAAACCAAAACCGAACCTTCGGTCGGTCACTACTCATATGAAATACATTAGATATTAATAATATATGTAATATTTTTATCTTTGTCGCAACTGTATATATTGATTTTGGTAGTTTAGAGAACAGCCGCCCCGTGAAGCATTCATTGGATAACCAACACCTTTACGGTTTGCTACGTTTGGTGACTTTAGAGGGGTCCCGGGTTCATCGGGTCTAGTGGCGGATGCGACTGCTCACCAGCTCTCCGTAGCTGGTTGAGGGACATTTCAGCCGGACTCTGGACCCAACGCCTTAGACCGCAGTGGAGAAGGTGGATTAATACGTCACCCCTGAATTCCCTGGCCTCTAAATCCTGTACCCACTCCATTGAACTTCCCAGGACCTCCTCTCCTTTTTTTACTTAAAAAGACCCTCCACTGAGGGAAATTATTTTCCTCAGGACCTCCCGCACGGAGTTAATGCAAAACACAATTGACTTCTTGGTATGGATATATGCCTAACAATTAGTATAATGAACATGCAAATAGAATCAAGATGGGCTATGAATTTCTAGAATCCAAGGGCTTTTGAGATTCTCAGAAGTTTTTTTGTTTGTTTTTGGTCCTTCTTAGAAAATTTTACTGTTAGTTTTTGGTGGATAAATATCACGTGAAAATCATTAATTTGATTTAAAATTTTTAGACCACACAAGATTCTCAATCCAGTTTATCAGTCGATTACTAAATAAATAGTTTTTTTTATGCGGATAAATTTTGGGAAAGTTTATTGCCGGGTTATATACATGTATATATATATGACTCGTTTTTTCGTTATTTGTTTTTGGGGTGTTATGCCGTGTTTGAAAATCTAAAAACTTATATGACTCGTTTGCTTATCTTTTTAAAACTTAATATTTTCGGATAATTCATATTTAGATAAAAGAGCAAACAATTGTTATTGGTCTTGAAATGAGTAAACCTTGTTCCTTGACGAACTAAAACCGTTTAAATTATGGAACATATTACAGGAAAATTGTAACGAGTGCTTTTGTTTTTTGTACCAATAAGAAAGATATTTTATTATCGTGGAAGAACGTGTTGTTGGTGTTATTTGTTGTGAAGGGAGACATGGTTTTTCCTCTAGTATTTATCATTTATTGTTTTACAAAATAAACAAACTTATAAAGAAAGTGATTTTGTGTTGTGTGTCCGAACTCCTTCGCAGATGCTACCTTGGTGTTGGTAAGTGGTTTGGTTATCCTTTTTCCCCCATTCCTTATGTATATCCTACATTAACTTTTACCCAATTCCAACGAACTTCCATCAATTTGTTTTTATTCAGATCGAGTAACAGCCAATGACGTAACAATATAATATGTATATAATATAAACGCGCTGTAGAAATCTCAAAGCGGAAAGCCTAAAAAATAGAATTCCGTAACTTAAACTTTAGGTCGCACAGTTTACACCCGAGCTGTGCAAGCGGGTTCCCTACAGAACATCGAACCATCCCAATCAATTGAAGAGCTTTTGATTTCGTAATTTTAGTATGTGTCACGTAAGTTCGTGGGCTACCTCTAAGTTAAAAATTTGCATAAAGTGTCAAAATGCAATCGTGTGTGATGAGAAAATGTTTTCATTACTCGGCAAACACTAGAAAAAGCAAAATAATATCATTTTATTTGTAAGTGACTTATTATTATCATCGATTATTATAAATAATTTCACTGTTTTCCTCTCCAACATTATACGCGTTATTAGAGAAAATGCAAGGCCTACTAGAGTACAGGGTCTGGGCGCGCGTCAGCCAAATTACGACGTCAGTGCTATCGCCAGGTAAGTTTACTGTTTAAAACAGTCATCACTTCGTTTATTTACATATTTGCTTGCGGTAAAACAACATACAAATCAGCAGTAACAACGAGTATCAACAACAATCGCTGCCATTTGCAACTATCGTTGCTCTATTATAACTTAATCACTTGACACCTCAAAATCCGTCAGGCTTGTCACTCTAGTCGACCATAAGTTAATATTTGATGCAACTTTGTAATACGAAAACGCCACCAGGTAATACCGTTTATTTCTTCCATACGCATTTTCAATTTGGGAGGCGGGAATGGGTACCGCCGCCCCGGGAACCTTTATTGGATAACCAACACCTCTGCCGTAGGTCACCCCAAGTGGTTCGCTACGTTTGGTGATTTAGCAGAGGTGCCCGGGTTCATGGGGTGAGGTTTGTCTAGGTCTTGGAGGCGGATGACCAGGACACACTGAACCCCAGATTCCTACCCAACCCTTAAACCCTTTTCCTTCCTAGAACTCTCATCCCCTTCCTTTCCTTAAAAAATCCTCCACACAGCATCCCCAAAGATGACATAGGCCCTGAGGGAAATTATTTTCCTCGGGGCCTCCTGTGTGGAGCTCATGTAAAAAAAAAAAATACGGATATATTCTTTGAATATCTATCTTTTTCATACATGAACAACGTTTGAATTGAAAATTTACTGAAAACACGATAGTGTTTCTTATTTGCCACATTTTATCATGAGTTTGTAAGACAAAAGTAAGTCTAGATGTATTGTAATATCATTGGTAACAACATTTTTCTTTTACAGTAAAGTCAACACCCTTTGATAATCATTTTTTATTTTATTAAAATGACATATAACTTCGTTTACATTACTTTATTTTTATATGCACACTCTTTGTAGCAAAAGATTGTATATTAAATATAAAAGATTGATAGTCAGATGTGTATTAAAAATACGTAAACTTAATTATTTGTCTTTTTTTAAAATAAATAATGCAATTGCAAAGTGATAATTGGTCAGAAGAACTTTTCTTCGAAAAAAATTAATAATTAAAAATAGCTAAAGCTAAAAAGTAATTCAAACAAAAACAAGAGTTAAATTGCAATTAAAGTAGGTTCAATTTACCACGGATCTGCTACACAATAAAGAATATCGTTAGAAATTGAGTTATGGACCATTGTTAAATCCGAAATGGTAAATTGCTGAATAGTCGTCTTTCACTGAGGGTGTACTGTTTTTTTAATGTTTTATAATTTAATTGATTCCCCGGGGAGACGGTTGGTTCGGTTCGCCATAAATCGAAACAGGGTTGCCGTCACACGTTCCCTCGGATTTTTTTAATTAATGTTTATTCGGAAATCCCGCCGCAGCGCCCAGGGTGGCCCCAGGACAGGGCGGGGGCGGGGACGGCAGAGGGGGGCGGGCCGCCCTTGGTGGCGATAGACGTCAGAGAACACACAGCATTTGAATTTGATCAGGAAGCACTGGGAAATCTAATTAGAATTGTTGAAAATATGTTTTAATCAAGGCGTGGAATAATTTGTTCAAATGGATGTTAAAAACGAAGAAGATGACGCTCCTTGGATTGTCAGGATTCAATATCATAAGAAAATATTGATTAAGTTTATAAAGTGGTAGATACTTTCAAAATCGCCCTAGTCGGAGATCACCATTCAAAATCAAAATGATACTTGAATTATAGGCATACTTATAACAATACTTATAGGAAAAAAAATATTATTCTACAATAATCATTCTGAAACCAACTACCACATACGTGCACCTATTCCTCGATTTCACACACTTGGAAACAAATTCACCTCAAATATCGACGTATTAATTTAAGTTTATCACTATTTAAGAAATATCTGAGAGATACTTTTATGTAGGATATATTGATATTTAAGCAGCATCGCAAAAGAACTATTGCATATTATTAGTGTACTATTTTTATTATCCTGTAAATTTTGTATTACTAACCTGCACTGATTATTCTTTCTATGCCATCAACAAACTTTCTCCTTTCTTCTAATACATTATTTTTATTTTATTTTATCTTTATATCTACTTTTCATATGTTTATTTCTTCAAGTAAATTTTTTTTTTATTTAAAAATTGTGTCTTGTATTATGTAAAAGCCCGCCAGGGCTTTGAAATAAATATTTGAAATAAATTGGCTTTAGTTGTGTCTGGTGACCAAATATGAATAGCCAGGTACATCCACACGAACGTAAGCCTCGTAATATACCCCAATTGGGGATGCTGTAATCTCACTGACTCAATATGGTTGGAGCAGGGACTCTTGTGCGGTATCTATTCACATTAAAAAAGCTCACAATAAAAATATGAAAGAGATAAAGAAAAATACAAAAAAATAACGGTCGCAGCTGAGACGCGAACTCAGATTCTCTGGTCTTACCGGGAATGGCATCTGTACCATTTTAACTATTGCCACCTAATTGAATTCTGTAATTTTTTATCTATTTCTTACTTTAATTTTAGAATTAAAACATTATCTTCAATGATTTTACTCTTTTGTTTTGCTGCCAACTTTTTGAATATTTTTTTTCGTAGAACGCATTACTATTCTAGAAAGCAATATTTTTGTTCGTAAAATTATTCAATTTGAAAGCCTCCGTGGTCGTGGGGCAAGGCTCACGACCAGCAATCCGAAGGTCATGGATTCGAATCCTGGCGTGCGCAAGTTAATTTTATTTAATTGATTTGTGTTAATTTCGTTATTCCTTTGGAATGATATGCAGTGTTCTTCGGCCAACGTTTCGGACAGCGTTACAGTATCCATCGTCAGGGCAGACCTGTAATCACACATCTGATGGGCGTGTAACGATGGATGGCGTAACACCCCAAAAATAAATAACGAAAATTCTTTTCATTTTTTTTTACATGAGCTCCACCGAGGGAAAATAATTTCCCTCAGGGCCTATGTCATCTTTGGGGATGCTGTGTGGAGGGTTTTTATTAAAGAAAGGAGAAGAGGAGAGTTCTAGGAAGGAAAAGAGTTTAAGGGGTGGGTAGGAATCTGGGGTTCAGTGTGTCCTGGTGTGATGAATCGTAATGCCTACCTACACCTACGCTATGGGAGGAAAGAACATTTTCACGTTCAAGAGGGCCTGCAAAGTTTTTTTCTAATATCGTGTAAATTATAGGTACATCCAATAACGGCTAATAATCAAAACAAGAGACACGTGGACTTTTATCACGATGGGCGACCTTCATTTTCGTTCCCGCAGGAATTAAAGTTGAACGAACTTTATTTTAAACAGAATCAAAGACAAAGGAATGAATGTTTATTGGCTCTGAAGTGTTTATATAGAGTGGGCTTGGAAACATGAGAATCTATTACACGAACAAAGGGTGCACTGTTAGATTGACACAACAGACGACGAAGAGTACTTTAGAAAAAACCGATTATATTTGACAGTGCGGCCGTTAAAATTAAATTACAACCAAGTACGTAAAAATTCTAATATAAACAGAATCCAATTAATGAAGATTTATTTCAAAATATTTTAGACATCGGAAGGCGTTTAACAAGGTTGAACCAAAAGAATCCGGCCCTTGTAGTTAGTTGGGGGACGAGTTAGCAGCAGAGACGGTCTGGAGAGAGTTGAATCGTGAACGATTCGGTGTATTCTTTTATAACCTTAATCAAAGTGTAAAATTCAGTGAATTTAATAATAATAATGATAATATTTGGATGATTTGAATTTATATTCGGTGTTTCCGTACGACTTAAAGATAATTGGAGAGTGGTCTTTAAACACTATAGAAATTCAGTGTCACAAAGTGTATTAACAAAATATTAAACAATTAAAACTTGGTTTTAAAACGAATAAAATAACATCAGTGAAATAAATAAATAATAATAACGAATTGCTCCAAAGCGATAGTGATTTAATAAGATGGTCAAATTTAATAACAATTAAAACTTGGTTTTAAAACGAATAAAATAACTTAAGTGAAATAAATAAATAATAATAACGAATTGCTCGAAAGCGATAGTGATTTAATAAGATGGTCAAATTTTAAAAATTAAAACTTTGGTTTTAAAACAAATAAAATAACATCGCTGAAATAAATAAATAATAATAACGATTTGCTCGAAAGCGAAAGTGATTTAATAAGATGGCCAAATTTTAAAAATTAAAACTTTGGTTTTAAAACAAATAAAATAACATCAATGAGATAAATAAATAATAATAACGGATTTATTATGAGTGATAAAAATGATTTAAACTAAAAGAGGGAGAGGATCAAAGGGTTTTAACATAATCTAATAATACTCAAGTGAAAATTTAAATAGAATTGTTTTTTTTTTTATATAATTCAACAATAGCAGAAGGTTTTAGACATAGTCTAAAAATATCCAAGTAAAAGTTTTTTTTGTATCGGTTCTTTTTTATAATGGAAAATCTAATATTAAGGAATGCGATTAAAATCCTCAAACATCAAATAAACAAATCGCAGTAGTAAATAAATCAAATCTTTCTAAAAGAAATAAGTAAAAAGGGAATCATGTTTGAGATTTTAACTCTTTGCCCAATGGGAAACAATGAGAAATTTGCACTACGGGAAAACGGAATATTACGAATATAGGAAGGATGAATTATTCATATTATATGATCATAGTTATTGCACTTTAAAAACAGAGTTAGAGTTTTATCCATTTAAAGAAGGGGGAAGCAGAGCAAGGGGAAGCAAGAATTATTGTACTTTAAAAACAGGGTTAGAGTTTTATCCATTTAAAGAAGGGGGAAGCAGAGGTGATCAGATGTGCGATAGAAAAAATAGGGAAGCGGAAGGAGTTTGGGTGAGTATATTCCATATTGAGGTGGGAATTATTACAATGTGAAAATCGGGAGACCTGATTCCAACATCGTGGAAAACCCAATTGGAATTGTTGAAAACGTATCATGGGACATGTAAGTTTATCAAGTTTAATTAAAATATTTTCAGAGATTGGGAAGCTGCTGATCAATTCACCGAATTTTAACGAACTTACTAACAAACACTGTTACTAAAAAAAAAATTATATTATATTCCCCATGTGATTATCATTCCTACAAAAAAACTAGGCCAATAAAAATAATACGTATGTTAGGAACTAGGTCATCCAGGCAAACCCTTTAGAAGTAAGCTATTACCTATTTAAACGGTTATATTTAGCAAAAATAGGCCATTCAGGTAAACTCTTTAATAGCATACCTACTAAAACGATCTATTTGGGCAAAACCTAAGTCAATTAAAAATACCAACCATAACGAATAAAAAATGGATCGAGGATTGAAGGGACAATGATCGTAGACGTAAACAATCTTTAAAGGTGGGTCACTGTGCCAAGGGACGTCTGTGTGAGTTGTAAAAATTAGTCATAACAATAATATAGCTTCGTTTTTTGCGTTCAAATATTGATAGCACGTTACAAATTAGAAATCACATGGTTTAATTTAGATGTACTTTACGAACAACTTTAGGTATACATGGAGATTCGTATTTGCGATTATCTCGGGGTATTTGTAAAACAAATACCAACCGCTCCCTTCACTAACAAAATTAGAGTTTATTTATGTTACCTTCGATTGTGGTATTTATTTAATGTCAATGTTAATACCAAATGTTAATGTTAATGACCAGGTGATTTACATATGAATCACTATACAACAAATGTACGGGACTAGGGTCAAGTTTATTAATTATAGTTTTGCGATAGACTTTCGGTCGATATGTGAAAATTTAAAATTTAAAAATTAAATTTATCAAAATTGAAATTAGAACTTTTTGCATAACATTGTCTTTCTAGTTATCGAGGCGAATACCTACTACTTCATGAGGAGGGCTTCCTCAATAAAAATAAAGTCAAACCAAAAACTCACTTTTCCATTTATACCTACCTAATAGGATAGGTATCCCCTATCCTTCCATACCTAAACACGTGGACTCAGTGACCACATTAAAAAGCACTGGTAGTGAATGAAGACATACAGTCCAAATCCAAAAACTTTACCCACGCATTTAGACTTCCGGATTGTTGTATGCAATTATGTGTCTCTAGGAAAGGTTAGTGAGAAACTTTCCCCAAGGGAGAGAGAAGCTTTAAGCCCTGTGACGGTATTGCCAAGGCGGAGGCATGCGGAGGCAGGAGAAGACGTATGCGTGGAATACGCTGGCGCGGCGCTTAAAGAAAACTCTAAGTCATTTGCATATCATAGTCTTGTCGACCTTAGATTTGATGCGAGCCAACTGGAACGCTCCCTTGGCGCAATCGCAGCAGGTCTAAGAGGTGGCAGGAGTGCCATTCTGTCGGATCACGAGGGAGATGGATACGGCAAAAACAGTCGCACACCACATTCAACGCGAGTAGAGTCGTGATAAGGGATGCAATGAAATACCCCTTCTAGAATCAGTCGAGTTAAACTACCTGGAGGTGAGGAGGTTGGGATAGTTCTGAGATACGACGGAAGACCTGGTACTTATCTCTGGTACGTAAAGCTCCTATCGAAGCAAGGAAGCCCGCAGAAGAGGGTAAAATCCGGTCTTTAGGTATGTGTAGCCGTGCATTGACAGAGGCCTTTTCGGAAGTCGGTCACCAGAATCTATTTGGTTAGTGGAGGAGCCAACCTTTGCAGAAAACAATTTTTTTTTTATCCTTGTCCCAATCCCAACACACATCCCTTCCCCAAACAATCTAGTGTTTATTAACCATGAAAAATAAAATTCATGTTAGGTGGAGGTTTGCAGACTTCAGGTGAAAAACTGAGACCTAGAATTAGGTCATATTACGCAGGTAAAATAAATACTTTTTCATGAAATGCTTGTTATAAACTGTTAACTGTTATTCTCTTTTATTTGTATTTTAAATATAGCTGTGTTAGGGAGGAAATAAACCAAACGTTTATCAAGTATAGGCAGAATCTAAGACAGGGTTAGTTTATCAAACGCGTTAGAAGATATTTAAATCAATCAATTAAGAATTCTTTCACTCTTACTCTAAAGAACCGAAGTTACCACAAAACCATACATTATACTCTTTACATTTGTATGCGTTTTATTACGCGTATGGGTGTAAATCCTAAAACAAAAAATTACACAACGCAGGATACGGAGATAATGTAAACAAAAATTCAAAAATCTTGATTACTGTGTGAAATTATCACAGGGATTGCGAAAAATAGGGTTTAGATTAGCTCAGGAAAATGTAGAAGTTTGAAAAATAGGTTGAGAGAAGAGGTATTTGCAAAAGTGCGAATGATTTAAAGTTAGACTAGAAATACCCTAAATGATGGGCTAGGTACATCATGATAGAAAGCTACGAAAATTGAAGCTACGAGGGTAGGCGCGACACAGCGCATTCGGTACCGTGATCGTACGTAGGGGTAGAATCTCAACATATTTGATACAGCGTAGCCAGGGTAGATTTATCACGATTTGGTGCACGTAGGCAGGGTGTATCGTCACACTGGTCATCCGCCTCCAAGACCTAGACAAACCTCACCCCATGAACCCGGGCACTCCTGCTAAATCACCAAACGTAGCCAACCACTTTGGGTGACCTATGGCAGTGGTGTTGATTATCCAATAAAGGTTCCCGAGGCGGCAGTATCCTTTCCCGCTTCCCAAATTTTGGCCATAAAAATCAAAAATCATAATTGATTTGTATAATTTTCACAATTTATTGATATAAAAATAATATACAGTGTATTTGCGACACATTCCAGAGTGGAAGATACTCTCAGATTCACACTGAAGGGCTTTAGCCGTGTTTGGTGACTAGATCTGAATAGCCAGGTACTTTCCCATCTCTCTCTTCCCCATCTCTTTCCGTTTCCCACTACGTTCAGCCTCACAACATACCCCAATTGGGGATACCATAAACTTACTGACTCCAGACGGGAGCAATTGGGACTCTTATCCGGTAATCACAATTTAAAAAAAATCACCTGTAGATTATTATGGCGCCAGCACACGAGCGCTACACTCCCATAATATGTATATGCGGGTTTGGCCTGTTTCACCATATCGCTCGCCATACGTTTCTATTCGGAGACAGGCCGATCCCACATAAATTGTGAGTATAGCTCTCGCGTGCCACTAGCATTATTCCTTGTGATTTTGTTGTAACCCCCACATGCTAATTCGTTCGCTTTTCGGAACAACTAATATAGATCTCATAGAAATCCTTGTGTTTCTCTTACTATCAAGGTTAGAAATATGATCTAAACGGTTTTAGAAGAGAAAACCTCAGGCTTTATATTCATGTCTATAATAAAAGTTAAATCTCTCATAAAAGTTAACCATAAAATTATTAAAATGTATCCCTTTATGAAACCAAAGTTTTAGATCGTAATTTGAAAAAATATCATAAAATTATGGAAATTTTTTATTAATTATTTTTACATGAAACGTGAGTTGACAAATAACGTTTAGCATTAACATTTGCTAAAAATATGTGTTTTTATTTTATTTTGTTATCAATAATTTTAGCTAGAAAATCGCAAGGTGAGCCATTTTTAAAACTTTTTATGTTTCAAAAATATATTTTTATTTTGAATTATAAAATTTGAAAGCGTATTTTATCACATTTGAATAACATTTTTTATTATCTGGATGCGTTCAAAAACATTCCATTTATTTGGATTTAATTGCAAAGCGGAAATATTTTAACCTTACGACAAAATAGGCGTAAGGCCTGAGGTTAATCGATTTCTGGAATACCATTATATTCCGTATTTTTTGTTATTATCTGTTTTTCCATCATTCATTTTTATTTCTTGCTGTCATTTGTGTTTAAAGACCATTCATTATTTGAATTGAGAATAGTTTCAGAAATTGTAGTTAAATACGCCGTGTTTGCATGCATAATGCTAACGATTTGCATACGGGTGCATTTCAGTATGTAAACCATGTAAAGCTAAATAAAGGGTTTAAAATTGTACCGAGGCGAGCAGCTTACGGTCCGAGTCCGATATAAAAAGTCCGGACGGTACCTAAACGGAAAACGGGACATTTCCCTTTGCGCGCCCCTGCTCCCGCGAATGTGGCCGACCGCGTCGTTTGCCACTAGCTGAAATGTTATTTCAGCCCAACCCGCCGAGCAGTCCCGGTACGCCACTGGCCACTGTGATAGTTTCAAGGTATAGTTTAGCATGTAGGTTAGGTAGATTTATTGGCTGTGCGTGCTATTTGCACGGACAGGGGCGGAGTGAGATGTAGAGAGGGTTTATGAGGCGATTCCTGCTGAGATGACTTCATATTCAGACCATTAGGTATGTGTGAATAGTGTTGAGCTTTGTAGGCATGTCTGAACTGAACATTCATTTATAAACCAATTGAACGGTTACAATAAACCTAAATAAAGAAACTTGTAATCTCAACGTAATGTAACCTAACCTCGATCTTATTTGGAAGTTTCCGAACACAATTCAAGTAATTATAATTAAAGAATGGTTCGCTCTCACCTTGAATACGTCAGTGTCATTTGGTCTCCTTTCTATGCTGTCCACATTTGTCATATCGAATCCGTACAAGATCGCTTCCTACGAGGAATTGCTTGGAGATAAGGACTTGAAAGAGGTGAGTACTCGTATGATGAAATTGAACAAACTTTAAACATCTTTTCTTTAGAAAAACGTAGAAAGGACACTGATCTAATTTGCATATTCAAAATTATCAACAGTATTACTGACACACCTGCTATGTTAGAACTCATCCAGTTTTCCCTCCCGTAGACTCCGAAATAATGAATTGCTGTTCCTCAATCAACATTCTACTAATTACGGATATCATTCTCCTTTATCCAGAATGTCGAGACTTGTTAACGCAAGTCAAAGCATTGAATTTTTTGGTGTTAGTCTAAATGACTTTCGGCAGTCGATACGAAATGTGTAATTTTTAAAGTCTTTTAAATCCATCTTCAAGCTTTAACTTGTAGTCTTCTATATGTTCTTTATATTATAATTTGTCAATGCTATTCATTTATATGTACTTTCCTTTCATTGTCATTTCTTTTTTTTATTTGTCCGTAAATAAATAAATAAATAAAAACGTTTAAAATTTTTTAAAGACCACTGATTGCCGGTGTAAAGGTTTTTATTCCCACTTATCCTAGCTTTTATCTCTAGCCATTCAGTTTTAGTTTAATATTATACGAGTAGATATTATGGTTACGCTCCAATAAACCTAATGATAATATTGTAAGAACCTCGTCTCAGAAGCCTCTCAACATGGGAAACTTTTTACATTTCACCCCGTTCACGCACACTTAGGAAATCTTCAAAATTGGCAGTGATTGTTTAAAAGACATTCATATAAATTTCTCCTCAATATGCAAATATAAATCCCCCACACTTCTGGCAGTAGCACGAATGGAAGCCTTCAATTGTCTCTAATGGATTCAAATGACGCTACGTAGATTAATTCTGATTAAACTGTCAGACAATTCAACGATTCTCTCTAGTTAATTTAACAATTCACATTTTGTGACATTTAAATATTCCATCAGCCCATTTTTAACGTTATACAGCGCATAAATCCTGCCGAATGTCAATTAGTCGAAGTTAACGGATTTGTTTAGTTTGAAACGAGCGCAGAGGGGGAGAAAAGGAAATTATTTTAACCCCCACAAAAAGGGTAGGACGCTTTGCTAGCAATCAAGCATATCGTGTTTGAGAGCCACATTTGGTACTGACTTATTCCCTTTTCAAAACAACTTACGTATATTCAATGATATGTTTTGGGCTAAAAAATTATGAATGCAAGGCTTTATAATTTCTTCAAAAATTTGGGAAATCTATGTTATTTTTTTGTTTTTCTATTTTCACAGGGACAACAATACTTCAATATTAATATATCATTTACATAGCTTCCGTGGTCAAGAAGACAGGCTCTCGACTAGCAACGCGGTTTCAAATCCCGGCGTGCGCAAATAAATTCTATTGGATTAATTTGTGTTATATCAAATTTTTTTCTTTAAAAGTAATGTGAGGTACCTATATTTGCGGCACGTTCCAGAGTGGAAGACGCTCTTATTGCCCTATTGTAAGACCATCACTTAGAATTGAAACCAGAGATACCAGATCTGAAGAGCCAGGTAATTCCTCACCTTCATCTTCCTCATCTTCTTTCTCCCTCTCTACTACCTTCAGCCTTACAATAAGGAAAATAATTCCCCTCAGGGCCTATGTCATCTGGGATGCTGTGTGGAGGGTCTTTTGAGGAGACCCATTGGTCTTGAAGAGACCCATGTTGTAGGGGGGAGAAAACACAGAGAGGGGGAGAAAACACAGAGGCAAATCGTTCCATAGCCGAGCTGTTGAACTCAGTGAACGAGTCGAAAAAACGACCTGTTCTCATGTGACAAATGTCAACCGTGTATATATATGTTTGGCGTGTCTCCCGACTATGCACCGGTGCCGAAGGGATCAATGACGCTAGTTCTTCAGAGCATCTTCCATTGAAATTCCGGTAGAACAGGGATAGTATTCCTACCCGACGCCTGTGCTCTACAGATTGCAATCCGTTCGTTAAAGTGGGAGAATCTATCAAACGGACCGCCCGTTTCTGCACAGAGTCGACGGTATTTTTCAAGTATTTTGGAACTCCATATCAGAGGTGGCTGCCAAATTCAGCCGTGGGGCGCACTGATACAAATAATATGAACGAAAGAAGCAAAAACCATCCTATGAAGTGCTGTAAATTTGAAAATGCGACTCGGTCGACAATCCCAGAGATCTTGCATTGGCCAGCCAGGGTGGGATAAACGCTCCACCTTACCCCACCGTGCCTACGCCCATGGTACCTACATACTCAACTAAGAAATCTCTTTTTATTTCTTTTTAGTTTAGCTATTTAGCGTCGCATCAAACTGTATTTTGTTTACGGCTTACAAATAAATGGTTCGATTTCTCAGTATGTACCTACATACTAACAAAGTTAAATTAAGTACCTACAACAGTAGGTATATTTAAAATGAATTAATGTGCACAAACTACTTGGGCGTAATTTTTGTTAGGTTATATTGGTATCAAGCCCTAATATTACATTATTAACTATTAAGCAACAATCCTAGTTTTGAATCAGCAAAAACTGAACCGCGAAATCGGTCGTCGTGAATTTTGCAAATATTTTTCTATTTGGTATATTTCTAGGTTAACTTGTTTTTTACAGCTCCTAAAGTTATTTCATAATGCTTTTAAATGTTCATGTAACAAAAACTTAAAAAACCGATGCTGAAACTCTGACGTCACAGGCTAGTAACTACCTATATAATATATAAACAAGTTTAGGAGTGCGTTTCTTTTAATAGCATAATAAACTAATAAATAAACTGAAAGGAGTTGGCTTTGACAGATGCATTATTGAATGGGGAAAAGGAGTAATGAAATACGTTTGGTAGTTTTGAACAGAAGAAAGTTTATTGTCGTAAAACAAAAGCATGTAGGTACAGTGAGCTCCCCATTACTCATCCTAGATGGCGGTAGTTGTATTATTTTAATTATTTTATTATCATAGATTAATAAATAGGGCTAGGAAGAGATTGAGAAATGTTTGGAGGTTAAAGTAATGTGTTGTATAAACGATGTAATATTTTTTTAAGGTGATAGATAAACAAGAGAGGAAAATGAATGGGTTCCAACTGGAGTCAGTTGGAGTTATTCGGAACCAGTTGGTAAGGCATCCTTTATTGGGGGATACATGTCGAGAAGCTGGCGGAAGTGGGATAGGGAAAAAGATGGAAAGAGGGAGGTTCAGATCTGGTCAACAAACATAGCTAAAGCCGGTTATGTTTTTAGGTTTTCACGGCCAAAAAGTATTTTTGTTATTGTTTTTGGGGTGTTATGCCGTGTTTCGCTACCTCCTTCTTTACTCACTCATCTGCCCTGATGATGGACACTGTAACGCTGTCCGAAACGTTGGCTAAAGAAGGAGGTAGCGAAACACGGCATAACATAGCTAAAGCCATTTAAATTGTGAATGGTGATCTTTCACCAGTGCAAGTATCTACAACACTGTGTCTACATATCCCGCAAATACACTCTTTGTTATTTTATAGAAATTATATTTATTAATAATGACGCCACAAAGTGAATTTGCAAAGTTTGAAGAAGTTATATTTATTTATTTATTGTTTTTTTTATACATTTTACATTTACAAAAGAAAAGAATGTGTCCTTACTGGGGTACCCCGTTCTAAGGTCACATTGTACATGTTTTAGTCTTTGAATTATAAGTTAATACCTTTTTTAAAATATTATAAGAGGAAAATTATAAAGTTATATCTAAAATAATGTACAATACTACAAGCATTAATCTTTATTTGGTTGCAAAATTGAATTATATTCTTCCTGTGAAGTAACTCTAAGGGAACCTGTTTCTAAATGTATGAAAGAGATAACCAAATATGAGTGAGACAGCATGATTGTGCGTATGTTATAAAAGCGTAAGACTGCTGTCTTGAATGAAATTTGTTTCTTGTCTTTACCGTATTGTATCTTCCGAGCGTGTAACATATTATATTTGTGACTATCGATTATGCTATAGATAGCATATAGAAGTCAAAATATTTAATAGCTTAGATATCTTAAAGCTTTCGAGCTTCTCACGTAGATGGCAGGGCTAAGAGCATTCCTGAAAGTCCGCAAGATGGCGGCAGGATTGGTTCCCAGTTAGTTCGCCAGAGGGCCGAGGGCCGAGGATAGCGGTTCCCACGAAATACAGTGGGAACCAGATCAATTATAACCAGCTTCTAGTTAGGTCGACTAACCGTAGTCACTACTTGTAACACGCGAAGTATTACTAAATCACAGATTAACCAAAAGAACACTGTTTCTTTCCTAAGAGAAATCTGCTTCCAAGACGTGTCGGAGATACTGATTGTGAGAACACAACATTCTCCTAAAAAGTAAATAATACTTAAGATGAAGCTATACGTGAAATCCTATTTAGATACTATTAAGATTCATCTTTACGACGAATCGGTTTACAGTATGAAAATAATAAAAAATATGCTACGGATAAATTGAAGCTTTACTAGCTTTCCTATGTAATGGAATTACAATAAAATTATTATTTACATAACAAAAAATATAAGCGTTAAACACAAAAAAAAGGTTTTTCATGACTTAACTATGAAGTAAACAATTTTTAAAAAATTACCCCTTCATGGCTAAGACTATTTTTGAGGTTTTGAATGTTCTAACTATTTTTCATTATAATAAAATTGTGTACAAAATAAATAAAAACCACTTTTTCGCTTACTTGCCTTGTGCAAATACGACGCGCGATTTTAAATTTTGTAGGCATGAGAATCGAAATATTTCTAGAGTTTATTTTCCTCTGAAGTAAAGTAAATAAAAAGCAGAATTCATGCGTTTATGAATAAAATGAATTTTTAATCGTTTTATTCACGAATCCTTAAAATATGCGATAAACGGTTAAATACAATAGGTGCATTCGATATCTCTCTAATACTTGAAGCACTTTATACGTCTTCATATGAAAATTCGGAGGTGTGATTTTTTTAATGAAGGCGGGAAATTTCCAAATCGGACGCTCAGAAATCCCGGACGCTGGATGGGTATTTCAATTATTAACGCTAACGCACAAATGGTTAAATTTGTATAAAATTAAAATCGTGATATGTGAAAGATCCAAAGATAAACAACATCGCTGAGAAAAGTTGAACCCTGCATACCTTAGGAACAAACACAAAGCACTCTCTCCAGGGTGAATTGCCTAAAACAAAAAAAAAAAAACTTTGAGAATACCGTACTGGCGTACGAGGAAGTTGGAAAGTTTTCGTGTCATGGAGGTAATCCGATACATTCCTGTTGAGAAGTTTTCCCGGATAATTGGCCTAATCCCGGTTAGTCCGCAGTCCCCTAACTCCTCAACTCAACACAAACATCAACAGTAATCTTGCCTCTTGGTCGTTTAATGCATGAAGGCTTCACCTTACTTACCACTCGTCAGCTTAGATTACTCTAATAGGGATGCAGATGCAGAGTGAGTATGAACGTATAAATTCAGAGTGAGTATACTCGTTTAACGAAGCTTCTGTATTCGTGCTGCAAACGGCGTGTTCATAAAAGCCTTTTCGGCTTTTCTATGTTGAGGTGTACAACGAAACCTTAATGTAGTGTATTGATTATCCACGTAGTATCAGCTTCTTTTAATAGGTGTCGATAGGTTAGTTCCCAAGAAATTTCAGCTAAATTAGTTATCAGAAGAGTACCATCTACCGCCGTTCGTGTCTTAGGTACGAATGGTTATGATGGTGGCCAAAGGCTCCAATGAGATTGCGCGGTATTCCTCGGTCCACCCGCCGGAGCGACAAAACAACTTAGAGCCTAGTCTAGTAAGGACGTCTGTCCAGTTAAATATTCATTGTTAATATTCACAATAATTAAATAGACTAATAATCATTCTAAATTTAAACTTATTGGAAGATACCCAACACATCTCAAGATGTCTAGTTAAACATTTTTTTTTTTAATTTTTTAAAATAACAACTCTCTTTTCATAACTTTTGAAAGATATTCCCATTAATGTAATATATAAAATTAGTCAAAGATAATATTGCTAATCCTAAAAATTTGAAAATATGAGATTGACAATTATGAAGGTGTTTGGTTCTGAAACAGTTTTAAAAAAAAAAAACTTAATCCATATTCCTCAAGTCCTTCAATCATGTATTCCTTTCTCTTCCTCCTTTCCTCAAAGTCTCTACCAGGAAAAGAAGAAGATGTTCCTATGTACATGTGAAAAAATGAACAATATTGCCACCCAAGTTTACATTACCTACTTGAACAGTTGCAATTTGATAGTGACATGGCTCACAATTCGCTCTTTCGAAATATCGCAAGTAATAGAAAATTTCATTTTTTATTAAATCAAAGTGTCGTTGTTTAAAACCTGGTGTTGTGCCGATATATTGGGAAGCCAGGATCGATCCTGAAACGCCATAAGAAGCCGTCAGAAGGTAAGAGACTTCCTCTCAAAACTATTCTCCTACGATCAAACTTCAAAACACAATCCATGGTCTTTATTCATCAACAAAAGGATTTACAGTTCATACATTCTCGTGTCGTGGCATCGGCCGTGACAGAAGGTTTGATGCAAGATGGCAATGGCTGAATAGGTAAAAGCGCACTTCCCGGTTATACGTGAGGTTCTGGGTTCGAGTGCCAGTTGCGACCATTACCATTTTATATTTTTCTGTGTCTTGTACTCTTTCATATTTTTGTTTAGATTATTAGTGTAATCTTCTTCTTCAATGATAATTTTATTATCAAAAACACTAATTGAGAATGTTTGCCCGTCGTGGGTAACTCTCGTTAAATCAACTCTGAAAGTCGGATTCGCTTTGAATTTAAGTTTAATTTAAAAAATCGGAACTGATTGGGTGAAGAATATGAAAAGAAAGAAGAAAGCGATAAATTACCTACCTATGATACAATATTTTAACAGACAATTATTTTCAAAATCCATTTCAAAGAAAGTCATTTTTAAAATTGATATTATAATTTGTTAAGACCATTCGTGATTTTTCACGGGTCTGCGCTAGTCTACAATAAACACGACATTTGATTATTATAAAAAGCTTTTATCATAATTGTGTGAAACCAGTGTGCCTGTGACCATCAGCAATTAGTGAAGTACAAGTATTATAAGATAACAAAGTTGGAGACGAAAAAATAAGGCAAAAGAAATGATTCTAAGAAAGATTATCAAATCTCGCTAATATAAAGCTATGGCTATTTTAAGCCGGTCTTTCAAAATGCTGATTTCTCGCCGATAATTATGAGCATCTTCTGATCTGGAACGCGGTGCAAAAATTAATTTATTTACTTCTGTTAGTTCAAATTATATGCAAAACCTCCTAAAAATACACAAAATTTGAAAAATTTCACTTCGGGGTTTAACCAGCGATATCTGAATCTTGAATTACGGTTTAAGCCTAGAGTAAAAGATTAAGTGCGTTGTTAATGATTAAAAATGGTGGCTGCCATGCAAACTAAGAAAACATATTTTTGTAAATATATATAATACATAACATGCGTGATGGTGTTAAGGGACGTATTTGACTTACTTGAACCAGTGATTTTTGACATTTTTTGGATTAAAAAATGTAAATGAAATTTTGGACGAGGTGACTCGACGTGTGACGTAACGTTCAATTGAAAAAAAGACACCTGAAAAGTCACCGGAAAGTAAAAATTTAATTTGCATGTTATACTCCAAACAAAGTAAGAAATCACTGGTTAAAGTAAGTCAAGTATCTCCCTTAACACCCTCAAGCATCTCGTGTAACACATCCTCTAGCATTAAATCAGCCAAGTCAAGAACAGACAACACAACACACATCTATTAACTTCAAGTCTCCCCCAAGTGGAGTCGTTAGCTTAATCCGTGACGTCACACTCATCCGACTGTCAAAGGGAATTCAAACATGAAACGTTCAGCTTCAGACGCCATCTTGCGGTAGGAACTCAAAGGAATTGTCGGATAAATTATTGTGACGTTTGGGATGTTTTTGCAATGAATGAAACGTGCAATCCAATTTCTTAAGTTGAACCAATCTAGATCAGAGGGTCAAAATATTTTCATTTTGCAAAAAATTCAAATAAATGGAATATTTCTGAATGTATCCGAAAACTAAAAACTATTTTGGAAAGGTGATGAAATAAGCTTTGAAATTTTATAATTAGAAATAAACATAATTTTTGAAATTGCGGTCGGTAAGTTTGGATTCTTAAATATGTACATTTTAATTACTTTGCGGTTAATTTTTAGATTTGAATAAAAATCGTGATATTTTCTTTTTTAACACCGTTTGTGTTATATTTTTAAGTTAGCCAGGTTAACAGGTTGCCACGGTTGTGCCTCATGACCTGTCAAGTTTTCGAGTAATTTGCGATATGTCAGAGCAGGAATATATCGATTTCGTTCAGGAGGTTGATACATTATTATCAGGGGCGTAGCTACCGCCGTATCAGCCGTATCAATGATACGGGGCCCCCGGGCTTTTGTTTCTTTTGTGAGAAATCTTTACCCGTCATTTGGGCCCCCCATCTAATTTTGATACAGGGCCCCCCCAAGGCACGCTACGCCACTGTTTATTTTTATATTTTAAGTTTGATAATTGATAAATTATTAATAAATTATATGTTTGTTAAACAAGCTGATGTACTTACAGAAATCGTAAAGATGAGTTGCGCCGTGAATTGAATTGCCATCCAGTTTTCGGTTTCTTCATGTGCAAATGCCCTTACTCTCAAAGTACATAGAAACCACCGGCCAAAAATGAAATGATCAGAAATTGAATAAAGCTTTCACAGAACCCGAATAATAACTTTGAAATTTGATGAATCATTCAAATTCGGTGAAACAATCCTTCTTAGTTTTGTCAGTAAAATCCGTCCCGTTTTCTGTACGAATTCCAAACATCCTAGGCAATAGTACTACTTACTTCACGGATCACATAAAAGATTATTTTCAGTTTTCATAGAAAGCAGTATTCTTATTCGTTGTTAAATTCACATTTAACAACGTGTAATAACCGTGACGAACCATAAAGTAAAAAGAAAATTTGTTACTCTGCGCTAAATCTGTTAGTAAAATTTTCATAGCGGACATATAAAAAAGCGCGTGAACATAATCCTTTTTCTATCAACCAGAAGCAAAGCAGTAAAAAAATATTCGCGGCGTAAAAAAGGATAAAGATGTGACACTCGGCAGTCATTTGGGTTACGAGTGCGCGATATTGGCAGAGATAAACGCCAACATGGCCGTAAAAGGGCGCCAACTCCCGGCAAGGCGGCCATTGAATCTTCAAAATGGCGGGCGATGCTTTACACGTGAGGAAATAATTTGTATTCCATAATTTGGGACGTAAAAATTCAGCAACGACCCACCGCCCCCCTCCACTCTCACGCGTCGGGACCAATTCAGCAATCGTGACAGATTTGGGCGGCAGAAAGCAAAAGCAATTTTCACAATTTGCGAAAATACGCTGTCAGCGTTTCGTTACAAATCATTCGTAAATTCCAGCAGATTTCTATCTAATGAATCCAGATTATTTGAAGGTTTGACAGAATCAGTATTTTGTCCCTTAGTCAAAAGGGTATTTATAATATCTTTAAAACAAGACAGTTCAACACAGGCTTTATTTATAACGATGCATTGATGATTTGAAGGTTTAAAAATGCCGAAACAGCTTAAAAAATCAATCTCGAAAGGAAATAATTAATTTCCCTTTGTAGGCATTTTTTGCGGGCTTAATATCCGTTTTGCCTTTTAAGGAAAGTGATTTCTGGAGAAGGGGTGTAAAGAAGGTTTTGGTTTAAATTCAACGGGTTCTATAATACGTACTTTGATAGAGTTTGATTTATTACTCTTTTATATCTACTTAGCGTTTTTACATTTAAGCATTTTTATATATCTATGGTTACAATTTTTTTAAAGGTTAGGTTAAGTTAGTAGGTTTTTTAAGTTAGTAGCTCGGAGGAGTTTTCCAAATGTTGTTATTTGTGTTATATGTGATAGAAAACGACCTGTGTTAAGCCTCGATTACATTGAGCGCGTTTACAAGCTACTATCTGAGAAATTCACTATCTGTTAGTAAACTCGCTGTTAGTGTCATCGTCTTACTATCTAACTAGCTGATTGCGGACAATCTACGAAAACAGTTGAAAGGTGGTCAACTTTGCTCGCTACTCGCTAGCGTGTTGGCGGCCCACGAACAGCTCAAGATGGCGGCCCACGATCAGCTGATTTTGTAACTGTCAAAATCAATTCTCGCGGGAGTCGTTATTCTTGCTACTGGCTAGCGTGTGGCGCTAGCTGCGAGCTCAAGTTTTCTACAAAATATCGACAGAATTGGTTCGCACGAGAGTCGTTATTTTAGCTGCTACTGTCGCTACTGAGCGAGTAGACAGTTTTGTGTGTCATCATGAGACAATCTCACTCGCCAATTCACCTGCTTTTAAACTTACCGGCTAGTAGCTTGTAAACTCGCTCAATGTAATCGAGGCTTTAGAAATTTTTGTTTTTGTTGTTTTTAATTGAAAAAAAAATATTAACGGATGGCAAAATGACTTACTTTTTTTATCCCAAATAATCTCAGGAATCGCTGGTTAACGCCCAGTTGTTAGACATAAAGTTTTAATGTTCATTAGACAAGTCGTTATCAAACCAAATAAAATGCAAATGGAGCTCCTAAGTAATAAATCTCCAGTAATGTCATCAAGAAAATTAAATGTCCAAATCGAAGAGCTAACATCGGCGCCAATATTGAAACGATCAACATATTAATTCATTTTATCCCTCCAGACGAGTGCCTCCCTCGCCAGCCCGTGATTCGGATATTTATCACTAACGCCGAGATATGGGGAAAACTAATTGAATCGACAATCACAATAATGTGAAGGAAATAGTTACTGAATGTATGCGAAGTAGTAACTGGATTGTGTAGGAGGCTTTACACGAGTCGTTGGCGTTATTTGTTGGGGAAAGGGATGCACGACTGACGTGACTCCCGCAACAAAAGTGGAAACGTCAATATGCCAGTTTTATTGACAGGAAAATTGACACAATGAGAATTTGTCGAATTTATAAGAAAACATAATATACAAGCTACAGCGTAAGCAATCAAGACGGTAATATATTACTTATGTTATTCAAAAGCAACGATCAATATTATTATTATTCGTGTTGATAAAGCTTTTTATTTGTTTGTAGTGTCCTGGAAAGGGTGAAATATTATTGAAAGTATTCGTATATTTGTTTCGACAGCTCTTGTAAATTTCAATTTATGACCGCGAAGTTTTGATCTTTGATGACGAAATGATGGAAGGAAATTTAAGGAATGGAAAATGGTTCAACAGTGAGATGCCAACAGATTAAGATGAAGCTATACGAGAAATCCTATTTAGATTAATCTTTACGACAAATCGGTTTACATTATGAACATCAAAAAATATGATACGGATAAATTGAAGCTTTTACCAGCTTTTTTATGTATTGGAATTGCAATAAAATGATTATTTACATAACAAAAAATATAAGCGTAAACCACTAAAAAAAATGTTTTTGCGTGACTTAACTATGAAATAATACAAGAAACATTTTTTTTAAATACCCCTTTATGGCTAAGACTATTTTTGAGGTTTTGTTTGTTCTAACCTTTTATCATTCTTATAAAATTATGCACAAAATAAATAAAAACAAACTTGTGCAATTAAGACGCTCGATTTTAAATTTTGAAGTCATGGGAAACGAAATATTTCTATCGTTTATATTCCTCTTAATGAATAGGTTAACTATGATAATGGATATTCCCCCGTTCCCTTATACGCACTAAACAACTCGACAGAAAATTGCTATCTCTTTGTGCGTAACGTAGCGTTAACGTTGTAACTTGCTCGTAAAATAGTAATAATAATAATAATAATAATTGGACAATTTGTAGAGCGCCGTTTTTGTGAAAAATCACCTCAAGGGCGCTTTACAGTTTTTTTTAAATTTATTTATTTTTATTTTTTTTTTATATTCTTAGAATCTATCTAATTTTATTATTTACAAAAAGATACAGAGCCATACTTACCTGGCAGGTCACTTCCGATAAACACACTTTTTTAGAAAGTTTATGCTTTGGGATGATACGACTTTGCACGTGGAGGACATTATATTGAAAACACTGGACATTGCATGAATTTACCTTTGCTACCCCCATCGCTGTTGCTTTTACATTTATAAGAAGATTAATGCCAAAATTGAATTAGTATTTATTTTGAAAGACTAGTGAATTTAGAGCTCTCTGGGACTGGAAATTTTCATAAAATGACCTTTACAAAAGATTAAAATAAGAATTTGGTTATATTTTACACAATTAGTTATTTACAACGTCGTGGGCCGTGAAGGCGAAGGTGAAAGGTTTTTTTAACTTATGGATAAGACTGTCTGAAAAGATGAGTTTTGAGTTTAGCTCTAAATTCCACTGAATCTGTGATCATTCTTAACTCGTGTGGCAATCCATTCCAGGCTTTAGGTCCTGACACTCCGAAAGCACGCTCACCGAATTTAGTATCTGGTGTGCGTTTTGGTTCCTTCAACCTTCTGATAGCTGATGTTGCTGCTGACCTGAGGGTTAATTGTCGAGGATTGGAATTTTCTGGAATACACATTTCCGATAAGTAAGCCGGAGCCATTCCGTTAAGGGACTTAAATAGTACTTAGTAGAAAAGGTATTGGGCGCATCTTTTTTTTTACATTAGCTCCACACAGCAGGCCCTGAGGAAAAAATCCCTTAGGACCTGTCATCTTTTGGGATGCATGTGGAGGCTCTTTTTGTGGAGAGAAAAAAGGAATGAAATTAGAAATCTGGGGGTCAAGGAGTGACCATCCCTCGCACTGTGGTGCAAAGCGATGGGTCGATAGATTTCGACTGCAGAGGTCAAAAAAGGTCTCCAACCAATTCCCTCGATCTGGCCAGCCACGCAGTAAGTGAGCAAACGCATTTGCTGCCAAGACCTAGACAAATCTCACCCCACAACCCAGGGCACCCCCTACTAAGTCACCAAGCGTAGTGAGCCGCTTGGGGCGACCTATGGCAGGGGTGATGGTTAACCAATAAAGGGTTCCCGGGGCGACGGTACCCATACCCTCCTCCCAAATTGAAATATCCTCTCCAGGTGACAAAAAGATTGGAAAGGACGGTGGTAGGTATTTATTAAAATAATAATAATCAGCTGTCCCCGAACAAAATATTGATTTTAGATTTTCACGGTCAATAGAATTTTCGTTATTTGTTTTTGGGGTGTTAAGCTGCTCCCTCTTTAGCCAACGTTTCGGACAGCGTTACAGTGTCCATCATACATATGCCCTGGTGATGGACCCACTAACACTGTCTGAAACATTGGCTAAAGAAGGAGATAGCGCACCCCTAAAACAAATAACATCCCTAAAACCAATAACGAAAATATTAATATTATTAACGCAGCTGGGTTATCATTTATATTTAATTTGCTATTTTGACTGCTTTATTATTTATTTGCTAGTTGGAAGCGGCTCATTGCGTTATGGTGGCATCGGGTGAACTAAGCTATTGATTTATTAAAATACTGACAAAGTTTATTTACAAACCACGTGGATTTACTGAACGGTCCATTATCCATTAAGGTCCGTCTCACTGCAGACCGTAGAATTCTCAATACCCAATTTAACAACTGTTAAGGCTGTCCCGCCAGTAATTGAAGATTTTATCATGTAACATATTACGTATTACGCTGCTGGAAGGAATGAAAACATAAATAAGCCTTCACCAATGAAAACCCAGCCGTATAGAAAATAAGAAGTTCCAATCTTTTGCATGGAAAAGAAAAACCGATTTTGCTTTTCCGTCCGTTTTGCTAAGTCTAGCGTACACGTAATAAGGTTTACGAATGCGAATTGATTGGGAGGAAATACGTCACTGGGATTTAATTTGTTTTTTTTTTTCTCCGACGAAATGGAGACTGAAAGAATAGGCCTTTGGATATTTTAGGCATTCGGAATAACAGTTTGATGAGGGAAATTGCGACAAATTTATGTTATAGGGCGGAATTTATGGAATTTGTGATGTAATATCGGAGGACGTTTGTACGGAAAACATTAGTTTGAATGGCCAATTCTGTTGGAATTGAATCATTTCTTGGAACTTTGTATTACCACTAAGATGTGTAGCAAAATTACGTTTACTCATTTCAAATAGTACTTAGCAATGTTATGTAGGTTATAACATATTTGTTATTTATTGAAGTGAAAATTTCTTTGGCAAATGATTTGAAACTTGATGAAACGAAAAATGCCGACGCTTAAAATAGACAAACACATTTATATGTAGCGAGAGAATGAGATAGCATAATCGCTCCTCTTTGTGTTTCGGCAAAAAAATCTAGTTTCAGCATCAGTTTCGGTTTGGCAGAAAATCTGCCGCACCGAAACTCTGCGTTCATGAATTATCGCTCGTCGTTCGGTTGACATCGGGTGAGTTCGTGGCTCATGTGTCACCCGCCATTACCAGCTGAATTCACCGTCCGGTCAGGCGTGATTGTATTGTGAGTTTATCAGTTATTGGAAGAGATTGTAAACGCAATTAAAATTAAAATACTCAATAATTAATGAGGTCTTTCCTTTGTAAAGTAAGTGTTGATTATTGACAAATTTTTGTTTGTTTTAAAGCAGCAATATAAAAGAAACATAATTTTTTTACATACTTCAATTATTGTTTTTTTATTTCATTTAACACGTGTTAACTGTCTGTATAAGTGTAAAAAATAAACCAAATTTCAGTAAACAAAAGATTTCTAACATGTCTCAAAAAGTTTTGGTTTCGGTTTCGGTTTCGGCCGAAACTGAGACACATACCGAAGATTTGGTTTTGGTAGAAAGTCCCGCTTCGTTCGGACACTACTTATAATGCCTGGCATTTATGGTGTATTTGTCCAAACCGTCGGAGTTTTTATGTTTTCTTTTTACGCTTGTCTAACTGGTCTGTTGAAATTTGTTTTTTTGTTCAAAAATATAATTTGGTAGTGTTTTAACGTATAATTGGCGTATATCTAGTAAATGCAATGTTCACACAACGTGCGTTGCGGAGCGGAAACGACGAACAATGATTCTTGTCTTTGGCCTGGTCATGTATAAAGGAAGAGGAGTGCAAATTTAGGCTATTCAATGAATTGATTTAAACAACAGGTAGGTACCATAATCCGCACAAACAGATTCCTAGATATTTTATTTGGCCTGTTTTATGGTTATGGTTGTCATATGAGAATGATTTTGAGAGACGTACCTACATATTATATGCAGGCAACATGAAAATTACCCATTTTGCTTGTTAAAATTATCATACACCGAAGTAGATATAATTTTATAACCCCTTTTGTTTGGCATTAGCGCCTCTCAAAATTTATGAATTTCCTAACACCATTTTCATAATTTACATTATCATCTTGTACATTATCTACTGGGTTCAAACAATGCAAAATATAACAATAGATTGAGCACATCATCAAATTTGCAACCCCCTTTTCACACTGTTAAAACTTACGCATTTTGATTACAATGGAAACCTTTGAAAGAAGTAAGCACGTGTTGTGTTACAATATAAAAGAAGTTAAAAAAATTTTTTTTGCAGCTAAATAATTTTCTCCCGTGTGGAGTTATATACAATTTAAACAACATTTTTTTTAAACTGCCATACAAGCGTCCCAACAGCGGGGAACCAATATGAATGTGGCATTTCTAATTCGGGTAACTGTGTATGGGGAGAGGAAGGTGTGTAAGTCTAATCTGACCGTTAAACACGGCTAAAGCCAATTCAGGCAACGTTAAATTTCTGAATGGTGACCTCTCACCGGGGCGGTGCTGATATGCCAGTTTAAAACTCGTTGAAAACATACTATTTATTCAATAATTAAAGAAAAAGTTGATAATACGAATAATCAGGGATCAAACCCTGGATATCTTACCGGGACAAAAACATAGTGGCTAAGGTGATGTAAAATTCGGAATCAGGCCGCTAACAACAATGCTCCTTGTGTAGGCGGTAAAAAGGTTTAAAATAGCATTTAACATCAGTCGCCTGTTTTGATTTAGTCGCAAAAAAAAACATCGCCAAAAAGCGTGTTTCATTTTATTTTGCAAAGCTCGGGCACAAATATTTCAATATTTTACGATCACTTTCCAAAGAATGAAGAAGAATATTCCACATTAGACATTAAAACCGTAACCGAAAGGGGGTTTGTAAGTAGGATAATTTGAAATTTAAAGCAGTTTTTACAGGCTTGATAATTTTTTCTGGACTTTTATTTATTTATACTGGGTTTTACAGATGTTCGCACTAACGTGAGAACAATCCAGTTATAAAAACTCAGTTATTATACAATTACAAAAATCTAAAATTACATACAATTAAATGCAGATACGTACAATTAGAAAAACAAAAACATCACAAATTAAACAAAAAGACTAATAAAAATAACTCAATTATTTCAAAATATCTACTCACAGTATTAAATAAAAGCATCTAAAATATTTCTAAGCTATGTAATTTTTAAACCAAAATCACACGATTTTGAATTTGAATTGAACGCTTAGGAGTGCATTACCTTTGTTGCGACCGTTACCTTTTTATTTTGTGTGTCTTGTTCTGTTTCATGTTTCATTTAAATTTATTATTATTATATTGGACCGGTCAGTGGTTGAGTGAGCATCGCGTTTGGGTCCCATCCGGGCGTCCCGTGTTCGATTCCTCGACTGGCTTAGTCCTCCATCACAACACAAGCAACATTTTCGGCTTTATGTGGTGGTAGTAGGAGATTTTCAAACATTGTTGGGTTATTCGTAACCTGGGAATGTTTGTCTTTCTTTTAAAAAAAAAAATTATTCTTCAATTATTAAATATTACATTTATGGGTATAACCTTCAAAAGTTAATTAAATAAAATGAAAATACTCCTTGTTATTTTATTACAGAATGCAAGAAATTTTCAGACAAATAATTTAATTGATTTCTGTGTGTCAAGAAACTTATCGCTCATCCTCAGGGGTCAAAATTAGACAAAAGTTGTCGGACTTAGCATAGATGTTTAATCTAATTTTGAAGGGTCCTTCGAGTCCCCTCAGGAGCCGAAACGCGCCCTTACTTTGTAATTTATGCAACAAAAAATCAAGTTTAATGCATATTTTGCATTGGAAGCAGCACAACAAATTGAAGTGGGCCGTCATCAAGGAGAAATTTGCATATTACATGAAATTTCCATTTAATTTTCTTTTAGAGCCTTTCTTCACTTTCCGGGCGGAAAGTAATCACTTTGTCAAAGGATTAAAAAGCTTCTGAACAAATTTAACAACTTACGAATTTAGGGTTGTTATGTTTAACCCACTCCACTTGAAGAATAATTTATCCTCATTTCACTGAATACATGAAAAAGCCTTTAAAACATTTCAACAAGTATTTAAATGAAATTAGGTTTAAACTAACTAACCTTCTAACCGCTTCACCGCAGGGATAGGCAGAGAGGATAGATCGACACACAACTCTGCCTTAGCACATTGTTACATAAAAATTATGCAATCATGAAGAGGTATCTACATTCATAGACAGTAAAATGTCTTTGTGTTTTTACGTACTGGTATCACCAGGTTTTCTATGGAGATGTCAGTGACTCGAAGGGAAAACTTCATTCCTTGCCTAAAACACAGACCGATTGGAGTCTCGGTGTGTATCTTCGTCAACGAATCAATCCAGAATCAATCGTACGAGATGTAATCTTTTTATAAAAACGAGTGAAGGATACTAATCTGAAGTAATCGGAATGCCCTTCTTTTTGATTCATTCATATTCATGCATCGTGTCATACAACATACTGTTATTCTGAATTTTTATAGAAGCAAACTGATTTTTTAATGCCGGAACCAGAATTGGGTGGATACCATCTTTTACAATTCTGATAAGGGTAAAAAGAGGAAACAAAATCGAAAAAATATTTAGCTTTGCCGTTTTGTGAAAAAAATATAAGCTTGGTAAAATACGCTACGCTTTTTTCAGATTTACTTTTAAGGGACACGTTTATGAAACATGCTTTCTTAATTTTATGTGAATACCGCACAAGCGTCCCAACTGCTCCCAACCGTCTGTAGCCAATGAGACTATGATATCTCTAATAGGGGAATGCTGTGAGGCTGAACGTAGTGGAGAGGAGAAGGAGACGGAAAATAGGATGGTGGGGAAATCCCTGGCTATTCAGAGGTCACCAAACACGGCTATAGCCATTTCAAGCAATGTTTCAATTCTAAATGGTGGTCTTACACCAGGACGACACTGAAAGTGTCTTCCCTTTATGGCGGAACAACCTTACAATTATTAAAAACAAAATTTTATCGACTGGTATCACCGCGAGCCGCTCATTGGCTGAGTGGATGAGATTGCAAAATCATTTCATTGCTCACGTTCTTCGGCTTCAGCCGTTTTATACGTTTCCTCCAGTGTGCTCTCATCGCGATAAACTTAATTTTGTACTAAGTTTTATTGTTAATAAATTTGACCGCATAAACGGGAATTATTATTTAACAAATACCTCCTTACACACGATCGCAGCTACAGTGATAGGAAAGGCTGCTAGCTGTCAATCCAAGTCAAGGTTAAATACACAATTCACCAACACAAACACTTTTCCTAAACCTTACTAATATTATTTCAAATGATTAAATTGTGAAATAACATAATTCAATTAAATAAAATTTACTAGTGCACGCCGTTATTTACGCCCGCGACCTATGGATTGCTAGTCAAGAGCCTTAATTCTTGACCAAAAATAGTTGATAGTGAATAGTGAGTATACATGTCCCTAATGCGTCTACAACGTTAATATTAAACACAAAAAAAATCAAATGAACAAAAATTATTTTAATTAAATATAAACCTAATTTACATATTACCTAGAATATTCAACGAGTGCCAGTTCTGATAGATTTAGGCCTATAACTTCCGGAAGACTGGTTCGAATCAAGAAGTATTTTTTGCGCTCCGCTGTATTACAATATACGAAACCAATACGAAGTCATTAAAATGCGGCCACGTTTTCAAAAGAATAATAAATACGAGTATGAAATTTCAAACTTGAATGGCTTTCAATGAATTAAATCAACTCCAAAACAGCAACCTAGACAATATTACCGCCTTAATCCCAGATACATATCGATCTCCAGTTGATTAGTCAGACATCTCCAATACTAAGTTTTGATATAATGAGGAAAGCAACATTCGAATGTTTACCATAAATCAAATATTATTTACACATGTCTGTGTTTTGCATACTAAATATGCTATAAAAAACACCGGGAGGCATAACGGTCCGGAACATTAGTATGACATTTTGAAATATCCTACTAGTAACCCAGAAAACATCAATGTTTTGTTTATTTCACCATGTGTAAGTTTTTCTGCATTATAATTGATTTGGTGATGTTTGTGAGTAATCTGAGTATTTTACCAGATAGGCGGTACACTTTTACGTACAACTGCGTATTAAGATGAAGCTATACGTTAAATCGTATTTAGATTAATCTTTACGACGAATCGGTTTACATAACGAACATCAAAAAATATGCTACGGATAAATTAAAGCTTTTACTAGCTTTTCTATGTATTGGAATTATAATAAAATTATTATTTACATAACAAAAAATATTAGCGTAAACCACTAAAAAATGTTATTTTATGACTTAACTATGAAGTAATTAATATAAGAAACAATTTTTAAAGAATACCCCTTTATGGCAAAGACTATTTTTGAGGTTTTGTATGTTCTAACTTTTTTTATTCTTATAAAATTATGCAAAAAAATAAATAAAAACCACCTTTTCGCTTACTTGCCAAAATCAAAATATTTCTAGCGTTTGTATTCCTCTTAAACCCAAATCGATATATAGATTATACAGAAACCTTTAAAACACACTCACAGCTTTCCCTAAAAACCTTAAAACCTAATCACATATAACTCTCCACAGAAGTTTTAGTAGAAACGGTAGAAATGTAATGGAAAAGCTTAGCAGAGAGCGTATTAAAAAGAGTTCACCGTGAGCGTAGTTACCAGGGGTCGATCACACACTTGTATTTAGAGCGTTCTCTAGTGAGAGCCTGCCAGGCGTACTGAAGACATTATAATGGATTTTTATACCTAGGTACAGTCCGCCAAGAAAGCATTGTATAAATGGAGGACTTTGGTATCTTTTTTTTATTTTTTATTGTTTAATTTTACAGCATTGAACATAATATTAGGCAAAACAAAGTAGTGAAATATATATTTTAATGAATTTCTACGCCAATTAAGAGTGCTAGCTAGTTCTTGAGCTTGGCGTAGGAGTTATCTTATAATTATTTCATTATTATAACATAATTTTACATAGAATGTACAATAAATATAAACGTACTAGGATGTTGTGACGTTAATTTTTAATTGGCATATTTAAGTTATAACATTTTGATTGGTGATGTTATGGTTGTTAATTTTTAATTGGCATATTGAAGTTATAACATTTTGATTGGTGATGTTATGGTTGTTAATTTTTAATTGGCATATTGAAGTTATAATATTTTGATTGGTGATGTTATGGTTGTTAATTTTTTTTTCAAAAATTAATTTGACTTTATTCTTGAGTGATTTTTTTAACTTCTTCGCGAAGACTATCAAAATATTTTATGCCTTTGTAAATATAGTTATAGTGCGTTTGTTGTGTTGAAAATAAAGGAATTTGTATGTTAAATTTATGCCTTAATGATAAGTTAAGATTAGATTTTTTGATTAAATTTTTCATTGAAGAAGAAGATAACACTTATAATCTAAATGAAAATATGAAAGAAAACAAGACACAGAAAACAGAAAACAATGATATATTACGTTGATGGGAATAACCTTCAAAAGTTATAAAAAGAGAGTTTTTCTCATAAAAAATTGATTAAATTTTCTTTGAATATTTGTAATATTGAATCTTTTTTATAGAGGTCTTCAATTTTTGTACTTCGGAAATTTTCAACAATGATTTTTAAGGGAATGTTGGCTGTTTTTTCAAAATTACTTTAATAATTAGTTTTTGTACCACTTTTACAGGACAATTTTTTCACATGCACCTCCCCAATTTTCCAGTAACTATCCTTAATTATGATAATCGTGTCGTCCGCGTAAGATAAAACGTTGAAAAATATTTTAAATGGCAACGTCAACACGAAAACAATACAACCTTGAAAAAGCACCATGGTCAAATAATATTTTTCACATTACTTGTTTCCTCGTAAAGGAGGGCGAATCGTCTGATTGATAAACCGTTTCAATCCTCACAGACGCAATGTAGGCAGATTTTTTTAATATGTACTTCAATGGATCCTGCTCGAAGGAGCTAGCATTATTGATTTCTATGCACCGGTGTACGTAGGCGTAAGTCGACAGACAAGAGATGTCCTCAAGGTGATATTGGTTTCATAAAAACGGGTTTCTTTAACTCCTTTGAGTGTAAATCGGCATGGAACGATCTGCCGGCACCAGTTTATCCTCTTTCGTATATCCGGCCCTTCCCAAGACCCGCAAATAAATTCATTCATTCTGTCCCACCTTAACCCACCTCACAACGCTGTCCAACCGGGGGGCCACATAATTCCCCTATCTTTACATTGTGCATACAGAGACGCTTTCACGAGGTGTAACATAATAAATTAAATCAAACGGTATTTAGAAATTATTTCTGCTCTTACTGAACAGAGATGATTCTACAATATTCCACATCATATTTTATTGTTTATTGTCATTTTTGACACTTCTAGCTAGATGCTCCCTAGATGATCAACCCCATGACCAAAGCAAAAGATCTTCTGAGTTCATTTATCAAAATTATAAATGACCCTTGAAACAAATTTGCAAAGTAGCAGATGAACAAAATAACACCAATAACAACGGAACTGTTGGGAATCACAGGATTGATTGCTGTAAGAATGGGAATATTGGAAGGCGAATTATCAACCTTAAAAAGCGTAGCGCGAACTCAGTCAACAGATGATACTAACATTGAACTAGGATTTATTTTGAACTAACGAGTTCCCGACATGCGTTGATATGCCACTAAATTATTTTTCCCTACGTGTCCTTTCCTATTCGTCCCGTTCTCCTTCCGCTTTCCCTTTCTCTCCCGCGTCCCCTTCCCACACGCGTTCCCATTCCGCCGTCTCCGCCTTCCTTCTCCCCGCTCCCGCTTTCCCCCGCCCGAGTTCCCCTTCCCCCTCCCTCATTCCATAGATTCAGTCCCGGTACATTCAGTTTTTAAACAGCTCGCGTGCCACCTATTGTAGTTTTTCATACAAATTTCATAATGCCAGGGCTCACCAATACCATAGAAACCTTCGCGGGCGCACTTACAACAACTCACCATAGTTTCATCGCAATCGGATGAATGGTTAGCAACGCATAATTTCAATGATGCCAGAACTCAATATTATATATAAAAACCATCGTGGGCATTCACACATTAAATCCCCAAAGTTTCATCGCAATCGGATGAATGATTAGCAACGCATAATTTCATGACACAAAAGCTCGCTATTGTATATAGAAACCATCGCGGACATGCGCACATCAAATCCCCAAAGATCGGATTAATGGTTTAGCAACGCATAGACACCTCATATATTCATATAAATATATCCAAGCAAGCATATTTTGATTTTTATATAAATAGATTAAGTGTCACTTTCAAAATCGGAAACGCAGAGTGAAAAATTTAGATAAGCGATAAAGCATCTACAACTTATGTAATATATTTTTATTTATTTATTGATTTTATTTTAGTAAATTGTACATTTAAGTTTACAATTTGCTAATTAATTTTATCATATCATATTGCAAACTATATTTTTTTTTGTGTTATGTAGCTCCTACAATACATTTTGTCTTTTCCGAATTGGTGCGGACTTTAAAGTTTCTGGTAGAGTATTGTATAACTTCATCCCTTTGTATAGTAAACTGTTCCGCGTATTCGCTTTATCCTTTTTTGTAGCCTGATTTCCTTGCACGTCCTTGTGTTATGTCTGTGAATGTCCTTGTTGTATATAATTTTGTTTGTTGTATAAAGTATTTTGGTAACAGGTTGTTCACTATTTTATGGATAAACTAGCTGACCCGGCAAACGTTGTTTTGCCATATACATTATTTCTAGGAAAAATAGGGGTTGATGGTAGAAGGGTGAAAATTTAGGGCTGTATGTATTGTTTAATGCCACACCTTAAAAAAAATAAAAATAAAAAATTCGGGGTGGACCACCCTAAACTTTTAGGGGTATGAAAAATAGATGTTGCCCGATTCTCAGACCTACCTGATAAGCACACAAAATTTCATCAAAATCGGTCCAGCCGTTTCGGAGGAGTATGATAACAAACACCGTGACACGAGAATTTTATATTAGATATCATGGTGTTCAAGGTCAACATCTGTTTTACGGTTAGCCAATTTAGTTCCTTTAACATTTTATTTACTTTGGAAAATCTATTTCGCCGAAGTATTATTCTCATTGTCTTGTTTTGGAGAATTTGAAACTTGAAACTATACGAACTATAAGAATTTGAAACTTTACACATAGAAAATTATTTTCAAACTTTTAACTGATTAGTCAAGAATTCAGAATATCCTTAGATCTGATGTAGGTATTAATCGGTGTTGAAAATTGTTGAAAGTGATAAAAAATTGTAGTTCCATCTTACTGAATTTGTTCACTTTCTTGGCAAACTGTTTTAGTAGGTATAGATACGTGGTCCGTACCTTTCGGGTCGCTCTTTGCCCCGACGAACACGTCTCGAGGGACCTATAAAAATCTACCCTGAGAAAGTAAAGAAAATATTAGGAACTGAGAAACTCGAGTAGAATTTCACGCCAGTAAATATTTTCGCCGCTTGTTTTCTAACCGATCTATCTTGATTCTAAATCTGATTTCAATTTTATATTCTATACAAAGAAAGCTTGTCGTTTTAATATGAAGATGAATTAGCCAAAGTTTTGTGATGATAAAAGGCCCGAGTTAGAAATATCGTTTTTCTCATTAAGCAATTGAAAATATTAAACAGTAAGTATAGTCTATCAATTAAGAGTAGAAAATATTAAAAAATGGGAGTACGAATTTTATAGGCTGGCAACACCAATTTAACCGCCAAATATTCTTTTAAAGCGCAATGACACTGAAAATATAGAACACTGTAAATCATATTTCAATTTGGGAGGCGGGAATGAGTACCGTCGCTCCGGGAACCTTTATTGGATAACCAACGCCTCTGCCATAGGTCACCCCAAGTGGTTCGCTACGTTTGGTGATTTAGCAGGAGTGCCCGGGTTCGTGGGGTGAAGTTTGTCTAGGTCTAGGAGGCGGATGACCAGGAAACACTGAATCCCAGATTCCTACCCACCCCTTAAACCCTTTTCCTTCCCAGAACTCTTCTCTCCTCCTTTTCCTTAAAAAACCCTCCACACAGCATCCCCAAAGATGACATAGACCTTGAGGGAAATTATTTTCCTCAGGGCCTCCTGTGTGGAAAAAAATGTAAAAATTGTAAAATGTAAAAAAAATTAAAAATGTAAGAAATGTAAAAAATGTAAAAAAATGTAATAAAAACATATTTAAAAAAAATTTTGGTTCTTAAAGAAAAAAATTAAAATCACAAAAGCACTGTTGTTAAGGTATCTACTTATGACATAAATTTTATTAAATGGTGTTTTTCAGAGTAATTTTCTTTAATTTAATTTAACATAAATTTGAATTTAACAGAAGGTAGAAAGGAAGAATCACTAATGGTGAATTTAGTTATATTACTTTTAGATCTGAATATTTGGATCTAAAATTAGAGACATGATCTAAAGCCCGGGCAACGCTAGGTACTTAAGCTAGTGTTAAATAAATGTGAGCAATTTCTAAACTGTGCTTTATATTTACAATATCGTTATTCTTCATTATGTTAACACAAAATTATAAAGGTATAATATATGTACCTATATGCAATTCTAATTTTAAGATCAGTTCTAATTTAAGATATTGCAATGAAAAAATATATTTTTCACTTTTATTATGTCTTTTAAAATTTTTACAAAAATGTAGGTAACATAGCTTTACATTACCCTCATGGGTTATATTTTTAGTATTGCCATTTGAACAACAATGGCGCCCTCCTATGTTTTCTACTCTTATTTGACAAACTGTATGGGTGGAATTTTGCGTATAAAATTTAATTACATAATGTATATATTTTTAATTACATTAATTAATAAATTTAATTACATTATATATGATATTAATTTTGCTATTAATATTTTAAAATTAATCACAATTTGGGGGTGAGAATGGGTACTGCTGCACTAGAAACCATTTATTGAATAACCAACACCTCTGCCATAGGTCACCCCAAGTGGTTCGCTACATTTGGTGACTTAGAAGGGGTGTCCGGGTTCATGAGGTGAAGTTTATCCTTGGGGTCTTGGTGAGAGATCCCGAGGGGGACTGGGTTGAGGGAAACCTTTTGATCTCTCCAGCAGGACTCTCTCGGAACATCGCCTTGCACCGCAGTGGGAGGGATGGATTCATACGTCCGTCACTGAAACGACACTACCCCCAGATTCCTACCCAAATCTCGTATATTTTACCTTCCTATAACTTCCTTTCTTTCCTTGCTCTACAAATATTCTCCACACAGCATCCCCAAAAAGATGACGTACCTAGGCCCTTGGGGGAATTATTTTCATCAGGAGTCCCCTGTGTGGAGCTAATTTAAAAAACTTTTCTTACCCACCTTCCTCTTCCATATCTCCTTCCCCTACCCACTACCTTCAGCCGCACAACATATACCAATCGGGGATGCCGTAGCCTCACTGGCTTCAGACGGTTGGGAGCAGTTGGGACTCTTGTGCGGTATTCACATAAAAAAATTGAGTGTGCTACCCGAACAGACACAAGAGTCCCAAACAATTACTTTAAAACAATGATTTTATTCCGGCTTTAACGCTGTTTTAGTTTTAAAAAAAAAGTGTTGAAATCTGTTTCGCCTCTTACAAAAAAGTTTTAATGATTTTCTCGAGGGATTTTCTATTAACTGAAAGTCTGGCATATTCTCCCGATCATCGTCTAAACATCAAGCGAAAGTTTTTCGGCAAGGTCTAGAGTAATCAACCCTCACGAGCGTGCTGCGTTGATGGCTGCTTTTCCCGCCCAATAATTCCATCCCCACGAGCGTGCTGTGTTGATGGCTGCTTCTCCCAGCCAAATAATTCACCCGCACGATATTGCCAGTTCTCGGAGTGCAGCAAAAAATAAGTAGAAAATGAGAAAAATACGGTCCACAAGTTGAAGAAACTTTTATCGTCAATCATAATATTGTATAATGATGAAGAAAAGCTGCAGAAGTTGCTGAACTGTTTTTGAAGGGAAAGCAAACAAAAATGGCCAGTTAAACCTATTATTAAACATGCTTATTGCGTGATGTGAAAAATCTGACAGTATTAATAGCCTTGCGACTGTTGAAATTTAAGAACCCGGCTTCGAGTACATCACTGACGCCGCGCCTTACGCAAAACCGTTTTCGTACGTGAAGAAGATTACAAATTGACTTCGGTAATTGAACCGTATTAAAGCAATGCAAAAAGATGGCACCACTTACGTTAACAGCTAGCGTTAGGAGCGTCGGCTGGCAGGCATAAGTATTATTGGATCCGTACTTTCGGCGATCTCGCATGGTATAGAGAAGTAGATATATGGTACGTTTTGATTATTATTGTAACTGGCAGCTGTGACTAATAATACCACACGTCTATGTATTATATATGACTATATCATTGCCTGTCACGGTTACTTTGTCGCGGTTACTTTGTCCCGGTGACTAGCTGTCACTGGATCCAAGTAACCAGTTTGGAGAGATAGATGGTTTGCTTATTATTGTAACTGGCAGTTGTGAATAATGATACCACGTAGTGATTTCTACCACGCTTCTATATATTACTATACGACATCTTTGTCTATCGCGGTTACTTTGTTCCGGTGACCATGTGTCACTGGGTCCGAGGAACCGGCTTTTTTCAGGTCCTATCGGATTTATAAAATGGTCACCAACACTTAAACTGGTTGAAGCCTGACCAAAAGCCGCCCGAAGGCAAAAACCTGCGGAGTGGGTTACTAGTTCCTGAATAATGCGTAAAGTTATTCAAGTTTAATTTTCAAAAATATAACAGGGAATTATTGAATCAGACTAGCGGTACAGTTGCGTGAATTCTGCGCGTAACGATACTCGTGAGCGGTGGCAGCCATGACTTCAGGAGATTCCTGCAGGAGATATAGATCGAATCAAAATTATATAAAAAAATCATTCCAAGTTATAATATCACATTTGGACAAAAAAACTACATTTATTTAATTCATATTTGGACAAAGAAACAACATTTATAATTTATAAAATCACATTTGTACAAAGAAACTACACTCATAAATTCACTTTTGGATTAAGAAACTACATTTATAAAATCACATTTGTACAAAGAAACTACACTTATTTTGTTATTTAATTATAACTTTACTTAAATTTTACATATTATTTTGTATCTACAATATTTTATATGGCCGCTAAAATAAAAATAAAGTAACAAATTGTCAAGAATTCAGACACTGTGATTTTACACGGTTTTACAATTTTACAATCCGTGATTTTACACAGTCTGCTTTTTTTTGAAGATTTACATGAACCAGGCGTTATCCAAAATACCACCAAAAAATTGATATAATCAAATTCTGAATTCTGAAACAGTCTGAATTCATATTTCTAAAAAATCCATTAATAAAGACACAAATAAAGTTACCAGCCGCTACTGCTACTACTTTTGCTCCAGAAAAATGTATAAATTATTTTACTTTTAGAATAATTAATTACTGTTGAGCGATGGTGTTAAACTTTAATTATTAAAACCCGGCTTAATTAGGTAAATAAGAAAGTTGAGTTGACTCAAAACTTAAGCGAACTTTAACAGCTTGGAAAGACAAAGAATTTTCAATAACGGCGCAGCGAACTTAGCATAATGTTAGCTACTGGGAACGTTCGGCGTCGGCGTCGAGGCGGCTTTGTCAATCGCTCTGACAAATTGATACAATTGAATAATCTTTGAAGTAGAAAAGGGCAATCGGCCCTAAGCACCTGCCATTAATATGTCTTCTCAGTCTTGAGGCCGCGCCTCGTCTTGAGTTGCGCTGGGCATTGTCATATAATTGAGCCTTTAAGTTGAAGGATGCTGCGACAAATGAATGGCCCCATATTGTCCCCTTCCATCGAAGCACGTTTATACCTCGGGCTCCCTGGAGCCCTATTTACCCCTGAGCACAGGGTCGCTGCAAGGGATACAATCTGTATGCGACAAAAAAATTCCGTCTTAACCTGTGGAGAGCCGGTTTAGAAAAATCTTTAGTATCTATGCACTCGAGCGCCGGACGAAAATACGCGGAGCCGCGTTAAAACTATCTTGACGAGTTTTGCTCAAAAATCCTACTAAAAACTACGCTTCTTATATTTTTTCATATATCGTAACATGTTTCGCCAGAAGAGCTAACTTTATATTAAAAAATATATATATATTCCATTCTGGAGACAAATATCAAAACAAAATATTTATACGAATATAAAAACTAGTTTTATTGTTTACACATGAAGCTGAATATATAATCTACCCAAAAATATCAATCAAAAGGTATTTTCAAAGAAACAATTACCTTTATACTACTTAAAACTCAATTATACAACGCCGTTCTACGAAAACTAATTTTAGCTTTCATTGATAATTTATTTGATGAGCTGCGATTGAAGCTACATTCGTGAAATAAAAGTGGAATTGACAGTGTTCAGATTCTGGTTTTATCTTCTACATAGTTTTCAAAGCTTAAACCATAAAGATCGCATCACAAAAAATCCAGAGTGGATGGTATTAGCTCGGGTCTCCGGAGCACTCGGACTCCAGGGCTCGTTAAGTTATCTAAAATAGATTTGAATTATATGTTTCTACCAAATATAATCATGCTCACTCCTCTTATGAGAAAAGAAACATAAAAAAATGAAAACAGTTATTCTAAAAGAAGCAAAGATTATCAGTTGTTACTTTATGGTAGATAAAGTATTTTAAGAATTTTGTCATGTTTAACTCAAACCTACGTTTTTGAGATGTTATGGAACTGAGGTATCGAAATAATGGCTGGGTAAAAGAGGCGAATTCAAAGTACGAAAAGACCGCCCATTGCCCTCGTGTACGCGCACACATTACTCACGAAAATTCCACCCTGATCTCACGGGGTTAAATAAATGATCCCAGCTGCCTGGATCTTAGTATTCGGTCGCGTCGCTTTATATGTGTATAATTTATTAATGTATTACTGACTGCCTTTATTAATTCAATGTACGGAATAATTCTTGTTTTTGAGTTTACGGCATTAGCAGATGGCTAGGAGCTTTTGATGTTAAGTACAATCACATTAAGATTACGGCAAACCACAATGCTATGACATTTGCATTTGTTAAATATGTTACACGTTTTTTTTTTTTTTTTTTTTTTTTTTTTATGTTAACTCCACACAGGAGGCCCTGAGGGAAATAATTTCCCTCAGGGCCTATGTCATCTTTGAAGATGCTGTGTGGAGGGTGCTGTTGAGGAGAGGAAGGAGTGAACATGGGTCTTGAAGAGACCCATATTGTAGGAGGGAGGAAACACAGAAGCCGGCAAATCGTTCCACAGCCGGGCTGTTGAACTCAAGAACGAGTCGTAGAAACGACCCGTTCTCATGTGACTAATGTCAACCGTGTACAAATGTTGAGCGCGTGTTTGGCGTGTTTCCCGACTATGCACCGGTGCCGAGGGGATCAGTGACGCTAGTTCCTCGGAGCATCTTCCATTGTAATACCGGTAGAACAAGGACAGCATTCCCACCTGACGCCTGTGCTCTAAAGATTGCAGTCCATTTGTTAAGTTAGGAGAATCTATCAAACGGACCGCCCGTTTCTGCACAGAGTCGAAGGTTTTTTTCAGGTATTTTGGGACTCCAGACCAGAGGTGGCTGCCAAATTCAACCGTGGGGCGCACTTGCGATTTGTACAGGGTTAGCAGTTGTGTACTATTAAAGTATCTGCGGGCCCTGTACAGTACGCTCAGTTTCTGAGAGGCTAACTTAACTCTGGCCTCGATGGAGCCCCCGTACCTGAGCTGGTCACTTAGAGTTACACCAAGCATATCAATGGAAGGCCTGTTCGGGAGATTGCTTCCGTTGAAGGAGACTAGATTATCATTCCGATCCCTTTTAGACGTAATCAGACATGATTGGGTCTTTGAAACATTAAATTCGACGAGGTTATTCTTACCCCAAGAGAAAACACTCTCGAGGTAACCGTCCATTCTTTGTTTCAAAGCCCTCCGAGCCATCGGGATTTGTGAGCCCTTTGGAGGCTTGTCAAACAAAAAGCTATCATTGACTGTACTGTCATCCGCGTAACAATGAATCGGTGCACATGTCAAGAGGTCATTGATGTGCAACAGAAACAAAGTCGGAGACAGAACCGATCCCTGTGGGACGCCAGCATTTATCGAATGCGAGGAAGAGGTGAAACCATCAGCAACCGCCTGAATCGACCTCTCCCTCAAAAAGTCGGCAATCCACGTACACAAGGAAGCGGGAAGTCCGTAAGAAGGCAGTTTGTTGACAAGCCCTCGGTGCCAAACCCGGTCAAAGGCCTTGGAAATATCCAGTGCAACGGTTTGGGTCTCACCAAAGCGTTCCAGGCACCGCCCCCAAACATGTGTCACGTTCGTTGAATCATTCGCTGAAATATTCGTTGAATTATTTGCTGAAGCGTTCGTTGGATCATTCGCTGAAACATTCATTGAATCATTCATTTAATCATTCATTGAATCATTCATTGAATCATTCATTGAATCATTCATTGAATCATTCATTGAATCATTCATTGAATCATTCATTGCATTATTTGCTGAAGCATTCGTTGAATCATTCGCTGAAACATTTATTGACTCATTCATTTAATCATTCATTGAACTATTTGCTGAATCATTCGCTGAAACATTCATTGAATCATGTATTGAATCATTCGCTGTAACATTCGCAAAGGTTTTATGAATATTATTTATGATTTACTCATAATTCGTTTCGGATTGTTTGTGATTTATTATTTAGGAATTCGTGAAAGCTTGAATATGAAATTGCCCAAGGGAATAATTTGAAAAGCGAAATGGCCGGAAAATCGTCAAAAGTGGAATGCACATGAATTGCACAAGAATTGCACATGCAACAGCATTGTGGGATGATTTGACGTCATAAATCAAATACGCTTCATTAATCAATTCACTTTTTCGATAGCCGAGTTCAGACCAAAGGTAAAATATTAGATAGCAGTCACATAAAAACACGAAACATACCATATATTTTCAATGAACTCCATTTTTGAGCTTTTGATTGATTGTAATGCATTAATAAATAATTTGCATTTGAAAAAATATTTGAAGGCATCACGGTAAGCATTTTTATATGCTTTTTCTTTGAATATATTTCCGTCTGGAGCCAGTGAGACTACGTCATCACCGATTAGGGTATGCCGCGAAGCTGAAGGTAGTTGGGAGAGAAAGTAGATGGAGGAGAGGGAGGTGTGGAAATACCTGGATTTTCAGATCTGGTCAGCAACGGCTAAAGCCATGTAAAGGGGTATGCCGCGAGGTTGGAGGTATTGGAAGGAAAGCAGATTGGGAAGAGGAAGGTGGGAAAGTACCTGGTTTTTCATATCTGGTCAGCAACGGTTAAAGCCATTTCAAGTAACATTTCAATTCCTAATTGCAGTCTTACACCAGGGCTATTCTAAGATACTACTGAGAGTATCTTCCACTCTGAAACGTGCCGCAAATATACAAAATAATTTGTTAAACTAACTAATTATAAAATAACACAGATCAATTATTAAAATTTACTTGCGCACACCAGGATTCGAACCCACGACCTTGGGATTGCTAGTCGAGAGCCTAACCCCTCGACCACGGTGGTCTTGATTTTGATGAAAAATTTGATAACATACAGTATCTTCGTATGTATGGCCTGTTTTATATACGGTTTTAAACCCCCGTCACGACTTCAACATCACAAATTGGCACGAATTGGAATTTTTTTAGACTTTTCCCATTTAAAAAACGATCTGCCTTCGAGAGAGCCTTCTTTTTGAGCGCTTAAGACTTCGTTTTAAGCGCTCAAAAAGAAGAAGATGATTGCTAAAGGTGGTTTTCTGAAGGTATTGCTGAGTAAATGCAAATGATGGAGGGAATGCGCCAATATTCAAAAAATATACGACTGTACTTAATTGGTGTAAGGGACAGTTGTGAAAATTTTTAATAACACGGCTTATTTAAAATACAGCAAAAATCTCTCAAAATCTGACTCTGCATTTATAGAAACATTGTGATTTTTTTCATAACTGTAGCATGTTAAATAACAGAACCAGATATTTTTTTTTATAATTTTCGGGGCATACTTAACTTTTTTTTTACCATCGAGGGAATTTCATATTCACACAGTAATTACGTTTTCAACTCGGCATCTGAATAGCGATTACCTTAAAAATTACATACATTTTTTCAAAAGGTATATTACGTCTCAGTGAATCACGCAAACAAATCAAATCATCAATCTTCGAACTACAAAATATCTTGTGATTTGTATTAGTCCATAGTCGGAGATAAGAGGAAAAGCGATCTAAAGTACGCGTTTGGTCCATAGAGAGAAAACCAGTTTTTGATTAGTTTTATTAATCTTAATCCTACTGAGTGACAACCAGAAAAATTGATTGTCGTAAAGAAAAATAACATATTATTGCACTGAAGCAAGACCTTACTGTGCCAAATTAAAATCAAGTTCTTGAATTAATAATTGATGGTAAAAACCGATAACGAGCGCAATAACGTAGCAATTCGTTTTTTGTCCGGCAATTTGGATCGCATGCACATTTCACAGTTTTTTGGCCTTTTTCTTGTTTATTGCCAAATGATTTCGCTCAGCGTGATTGAAAACTGTTTTACACCAAACTCTCTGAATTTTCAGCGAATTCGTTGAATGAAACGAAATTTTCCGATGAAAGGGAATACCTTTTTAAAAATCTTATTGCTACTTGATTCCTAAATTCGGCCTGTACAATTAACATTATACATTATACATTACACATTATACATTATACATTATACATTATACATTATACATTATACATTATACATTATACATTATACATTATACATTATACATTATACATTATACATTATACATTATACATTATACATTATACATTATACATTATACATTATACATTATACATTATACATTATACATTTACATTATACATTATACAATTATTGGTTTAAACTCATATCAATGAACAAAAACTATACCGACCAAAACTGATGTCAAGAGTTTATGCATCGCTTAAAAAAATATTTTGATTAATTTCAACCGAAAATTAATTTCTACATCAAGAACACAGAAGCGATCACAAAACACTTAATGACTATAATAACCGTAAAACGTTTAGGGAGCATCTCCTATCCTTATCCTATTTTCCTCCTTCTCCTCACCTAAAATTAATTTTAAGTTATAATAAAACTCCATCTCGAAGTAACTCTAACATAGGAGACCTTTTTGGCTTGACTTTATTTAACTTGTATATTATGTATCTCTATAATTTTATGTACCTATAAGCTGTTAGTCTCTTCCAAAATAAATAAATAAATTAAGCCAAAAATAAAAATTAGGAGATTTAGCCAATTTTTAACTATGAAACTAAATAACTTTTTTAATAAATCATTAGTGACGGCAAAGTTTATTTCGTATTTATTGCACATGTTAAAAATATCGAAAAATTTGTTTAAACAAATATATACATATATGCGTTTTGGGAGTAAAAAAAAATTTGTCAACTTTCGAAGTGTAGTGTAGTATTTTATAAGCTTATTACTACGATATGCCCATTCTAAAAAAAAATGTAACATAAAAATGCAGGTTCGAATTTTCAAGTAGTTGTATAATATATCCGCCAATCAATAATAGAATACGGCAATACAGGATGGGGAGGAATTGGAACAAAAAAAACACACACAACAGATTTAAACACTAATATTAAAAACAATTCTTCTTAAACCAAATACATATATATTTGTCAGACCTTCTGTATAAAGAATTTAAAGTCATAAAACTATACGAATTATACTTCTACCATGCAGCATAAAATATTTAAAAAAACAACTTTTTAATTAAACCATCAAAATGTTTGAATAATAAAGAAGAACAATTTGAATTTGGAAACTACAAATCAACTGATTTGATACTTATTTATGCAAATTGCTTGAAAAAATAATCATTACAAATATGCTAGTGATTAGTCATCCCCGTATTACGGCACCTATAGATAATTTGTATGGCGTCGTTTTCGTGAAAAATCAGCTCAATTTGTATTTCTTGTTTTTCTGTCGGTTTTTCTTTTCATCTCTCATAGAATAAAATTTTATGCAGGGTGTTGGGGGACGTATTAGACTTATTTAACCAGTGATACCTGAAATTATTTGAAAAAAAAATGAAAATGAAATTTTGGTCTTCGGTGACTTTTTCAGTAACTTTTCAATTCTGAATGGTGGTCCAAGGCGATACCGAGTGTATTTTCGGCTCTGGAACGTGCCGCAAATATACCTCATATTATTTTTTAAATTATTAAATTGTGAAATAAAATAAATAAATTACTACTTGCGCACGCCGGGATTTGAGCCCGCAACCTTTGGATCGATAAAATAGTTCTGTAAACAGAATAAATAATATGAATAAGCTTCCTAGAAACTGCAAAGCAATCGCAATAAGTCGGCTTCAGCACGCGTCAAACGGAATTGATTCAAGAGTTGAGTCAAGAATTGTATTGTGTTACGTGTCCAAGTAACTCGGCGTTGAACACTTTGTTTCAAGTGCCTTGTGTGCAAAAGCTCGGAGTGCAAACAATAGACACCAGACACACAAACTCGAAACATGGGAGACAGAGTGCATTCGGAGACTGGTTTCTTTGGAAAACTCGTTTATCTGGAAGACACGGATAACGTAGTCAAGATTTACTGAACGCTTCAGATTATGGGATTTAAAAAAAATGCACATGCGAATGTTATGTTGGTACTTCTTTATACTTAAAACACTTAAGTTCTGTGGAGGACTTCTCAATAAATAATAGGTTAACAATAAATAATCTGGTTTATTTAAAGATAATATATTTACAATAATAAGATTGCAAGTCAGCCGACCTATCTACACGGGAGGTAAAAATGATCTGTTCCATAAATATACCAAACCACCCACATCTGTTCGCTCCCTCAAACAAGCTTGTCTGGCTGATACTAGCGACACAGGCGCCTCTATCGGCCAAGCGGAGAAATACTTCCCTGCTGACATCTAGCGAAGTAACTTGAAAGCTTTTTCAATATATTACAGTAAATAACAAACTTAAATAACGCAGAAGAATGAGGTTTTCTAATGCAACGAAATTTAGTATTATTTACAAATGTGTCACATTAGACAGAGCATGCTGAGGACAGACCTTTTTGATTTTTTGGACAACACCGAATAGTACCCAAGATATAAGACGTCAAAGCGTTGATATGGCCGGCTTAAAAGATTGTGACATCACGGTATATACGCGGCAGGTCTGAAGCACTGACATTCGAATTATGTGTACTGCGTGTCATGAGACAAAATTGCATACACTGGAAACATGCATGCAATTCACTTTGAAAGCTCATAACTTCGTCGTTTGTGGAGATACCGAAAAACTCAAGTTTCTCTCAGTATTAGCTTTATATAATACAATTTTATCAAAAAAATGCGACAACCTTATTGAGGTATGTTATGAAGTTGAACCGAAATGGGGAAGAGGAGTGTCAGAAACCATCAGTAGTTTCAGCTATTTATCGTCAAAACTTTGGAATGAAATACCACTGTCTATTCGAACATCGACATCTCCTCGAGCTTCAAGAAGCTCTGCGGCGAATGGACGCTGACTGCACATTCAACCTCAGATCATAATTGATAGAATTTACAATGGAAGGTATATCGAATTGGGTTTGTGTTTGTGACTTAACTATTTATTTGGAATTTTAAAATTATTTGTTTTAAATTGAATTTTAATTATTTGATTTAATTTTGATTTCACTTTATTTTTTAATTAAACATATAATATATTACTAGCTTTTTCCTGCAGCTTCGCTCGCAAGGTATTACTGTAGCGCTTGCATTATCAATTATCCCTCCTCCCCCTCACCCCTTCCCCCTCCCCTTCCCCCCCCCCCCCTCCCGCATTCCATACATTCATTCCCGGTACATTCAGTTTTCAAACTCGCGTGCCACCTAAATTTCATAATGCCAGAGCTCAAAGAAAAAAGAATTATCCAATTTAATGCAGTCGTTCGGAAGTTATGTGCGTACAAACATTTCGGTGATTCACTTTTATTTAAGTATATCAACATCGTTTCCACCGCAACGATTTGTTTCCTGACGTTAGCAATAACTCGCTTTTGTTAGCGACAAAAAAAGTATAATAGATATTATATATTCATATTTATAATTTCATAACGCCAGAACATACCATTATAAATAGCCTATATTTCTCGCACATAATGTAGCTTTCCATTTGTGAAAGAATTTTAAAATCGGTTTATTGATTTATGCGTGAAAGCGTAACAAAAAAACACGCGCAGTTTCGCATTTATAATATTAGAACATATAGATTATTATATTAGAGACACTGCTGAAAACCAGCATTCCGGGAGAAATCCTGAATGTACTACAGCTGATCAATGACGGAAAAAATATATATAAAATCTATTGATAAATAAATTTTTATTATTATAAATATGCTTTTAGATCACTAAACACGTCTAAAGCCATCATAGCAACGTTTCGATGCTGAATGATGGTCGTTCACCAGAGCGACATCGACACCAATCTTGTGGTTAACTTTGGGATAATTTATTTTTTCATAGTAGAATCTGGATTCTACTGTGAAAAAATATGAATCCTGGGATTAATGTTAAGAATCCTGATACATCCCTTTTAACAATTGTTTCAGAGAGTTGGTAGAATCGCGATTTAGCAGTCTAAACCGAGAGACTAGTTTCATTAGTTTAACCTATTTCCAATTATTACCTACCAGGACTGCAGTCGGGTTCAGATTCCAAGAAAACCATTCCGCAGTTTACAAGTTACCCGCTGCAACTGCTGAGAATAGTAAAGAGAAAACAGTGCACGTGCAATGACACTAGTAACGTTCAGCTACTAACCCGCAACACACGTATCTATTCCCAAAGGGAAAATATAAAATGATGAAAGTTTACGTTAGAGACAAGTTCTGACATCATTACGGTTTGTGTGGTGCATTTATTAATATGGTAATATTTAAGTCGCCGCACGGTGGTTCCCTTAGAACAATCTAGCTAGACAAAAATAGTTCAACTATGTTTTTATTTATGTACAAAAATATACTCACAGAATAGAAAACAGTCCATAGCATTATGTTCGCATCGATAAAAAAATTAAAACAATACGCGCTTCACGTGGCAACGATGTAAACTCGACACTTAGAATGTGCCAGGCGGCCTCCCTGCGGCCCATCTCTTTCGGGTGTACGCACTGTTCGGTCGTTAGTGGTGTTATTTGAAATCGGAGAGAAATTATGTGAAGGAAAAAATTGAGGTCCATAGTATGTTCTACATGTTTTATTAGACAAATGTATTATAAACGTTACTACCGTCACTTTTTTGTCTTTTCTTATAAAAATAATTAATAAAAAATTCTCAAATTTACAATTTTTTTTTTCAACTTGCTATTCTAAACTTTGGTTTCATAAAGGTATACATTTTACATTTTACTTTTTTTAGTTATTTTTTAGATTATAGTAAAAAGCGTGATGTTTTGCCTTCTTAACACTGTTTAGAATATAATTCTAACTCTGATAGTAATGGAGTTACAGCGATTTATACGAGACGCATGTGAGCTGGAACAAATCTGATCTCTTGCCATTCAAAGGGTTAATATTTCATAAGAAATGGTCGAAGATATACTCTAAAATTCATGTGAAAAAAACAGAAATGGCTTAATACAGTTTTTTTTTCTTCCTGTAGTTACGTGTGATGATGGACTACGTGGTGAGCAAGAAAAATAATTTGGTTTTTGCTCATTAAAAAGTAAAATAAGAAAAATTTTATGTCCTCTGAATTCTCGAAGTCTAAAAGAATTCTTTCATGCTGCTTAAGTCATTTTGAAGTCAGATGGAAAACGAGAAGCTGTAATATACGAAATAACCACAATATCGAAAACATCCCAATGTCTTATATAGTGATGACTTAAAATTATTGTCGATTTCGGAAGTACCAACGAAGAAACTGCAGGTCTGTTGACAGTGCCACATTCGAATATTATCATTTAACAAAAGTGATGATAGTGGCTCGACCATAAACAAATGTTATTCGGTTTTGTTCTTAGATTATGTTACAAATAATATTTTTAACTAATTACTTAAAATAAACAGATTGTTATGACTTATTTGAATCATTGTACCACATGCAATTTATTTATATTTTATGAATAAATGTAAATTTTTTTAATAATTTTTTTTATCATATTGTGACCCTTTTGCGTCATATTCCGTGGAAAAATATTTTTGTCTAGCTAGAATGGGATTTGGGACCACTGTGCGCCGGTGATACGATGGCATTCCTAATTGGGGTATGTCGTGAGGCCCAAGGTAGTGGCAAACTGGAAAATTAGAAGGGGAAGTGCTTGGCTATTCAGGTCTGGTCACCAAACACGGCTTAAGTCGTTGATATCAAGGTATGGTGAAACAGTAATTGATATCGATTATAAACAAAATTATGAAGGTCTGTCAAATGTAATACATGTGTAATATTGTGCAAGTCATGCCAATTTTTACGACATATTTATTAAATATAAGTACCTTTATGGCAAGTTTGTAAAATTTACTCATTTCAGATGGGATTTCAACTTTCAGAATTTTTCGTTTGTGGTTGAAAATTCGAATTTGTGGTTAAAAATTGTAAGTCAACGCACACCTCAAGCTTAATATAACTAAATAATAGAACGTGTTAGTGACGCATGACTAACTGCAATCGATGGACTTTTATTTCCCAGACATCTAAATAAATATAGGCAAATAACTTTAGATTATCTATGGGGGTGTATGGATTGCATATAAATCAATTAAGCGTTTAACACTGTCCTTAAAATTGTATTATAACAATTTACATCCGAACCATAATTTAATATTTACAACATGTTCGTATATTTGGGAGGCGGGAATGGGTACCTTCGCCCCGGAAACCTTTATTGGATAATCAACACCTCTGCCATAGGTCACTCCAAGTGGTTCGCTACGTTAGGTGATTTAGCAGGGGTGTCCGGGTCATGGGGTGAGGTTTGTCTAGGTCTTGGAGGCGGATAACCAAGACACACTGAACCCCGGATTCCTACCCACCCCTTAAACACTTTTCCTTCCCAGAACTCTCCTTCCCTTCCTTTCCTTAAAAAACCCTCCTCACAGCATCCCCAAAGATGACATAGGCCCTGAGGGAAATTATTTTCCTCAGGGCCTCCTGTGTGGAGCGCATGTAAAACATATATATATAAATGAAAAGTGGGAGCGAACAAGCAGCGATTTAAAAAGCTGTTATGTCTTCGGCAGTCTGGAACATAATGGTTCCTCTTAATATGTCCAGGCAGACAGTAGAAATGTTGAGGGATTGCTTTTGGCGTATGAGGAACCAATAGGAATGCTTCCTATTGCTTAAACAATAGCTGCATCGTTCTCCATCACATCCCTAAAAATAACATCATGTTACCCAATTTAATAAAAAAATTTAACTAATTTTCAGAAGAAGACGCACGCCGAAAAATAATGGTTTTGAGAAAAAGATTTTTTGAACTATCTTTTTTCTCTGTAATTTTCCATAGGCACATATTTTTTTCTGATTCTGGGATCATTTTCTTTTTGGTTTTTTTTTAATAGTTTTTATTTATTTATTAATATCTTTTAAAATAATTATCTAATAAACCATCTACACCTATAAGTTGACGGTGGCGTAACGCAATATCTTTATATTTTAATCTGGCAACCACCCCTACTATCGTTATGTCATAGACGACAGACGACATAGTTTGCCAACTTAAACGTGTAGCATTATTACTAAATTTAAAGGCACATAGTTGACCCTTTGACAAAATACTAAGTAGAAATTTATAATAATTAAAAATTTACGATAATTTTTGTATTTCCTCGTAATTTTAGTTATGTTTCATGATTTCACCCGTTTTCCTTACACGAGTATTAACGTGAAAATTTGTTGCCTAAAATTTCTAAAATTTTTAAACAAAAGGTTTTTTATAAACATTGCGTATTCGTTTCCTGCCATGCACGCAGGATAAGTTTATGGTCGAGAACATGCTCTGCGGTAGATATTACCGAGTATTAATGCACGTAGGGTAGCGTGCGAATAGCTATCTGGCCAATAGAAAAAAACTCACTCAGATAAAATATGCCGCGGCAATAAATCAGCTCACCAGAAAAATATTGCGTATTTTGGACAGATGGTTGATCAATGTGACAGTTAAAAGACCTGATATCATACATACGCTGAAAGTAGGAAAGTAAAAACAAACATATTTGAATACTGCAGCCTGAAAGCCTTCAAAGAGCTATCACACCACGTATTAAATATTGAGGTTGTTAAGAAACTTTCTGTTACCGAAGATTCCTGACATTATTTGCAGTAAAAAATGTAAACGAAATGTTGGTCTTCGGTGACATTTCGATATATTTTTTTCAACTTGAAACCAAAAAAAGTAGGAATTGAACATGCTTAGTCGGGGTGAGGGGTTGGGCCGTTACTCGGCTGAGTAATCAGTGACGAGATGTGGAAGATTTTTTTTGTTTGATTTAGAAGAAAATATTTTTGAAAAGACACATCAAAAAAGTCACTGGAGATCAAAATTTCATTTATATTTTTTACTCCAAATAATGTCAGGAATCGCTGGTTAAAGTAAGTTAAGTACGTCTTAACCTTTTCGTCCCGGAAAGAAAAAATCACACACGATCCGAAGGGGGGTCACTCGGGTCCCGAAATTTGTTTTGCTTTTTAAAGGATGTTGATAACATATTTTTTGTATTTTGTTTGGGTAATAATTAGAGGGAAGTATATTCAAAATATTTTAGTAGTCATTATCGAAAACGTTTGATAAACAAAGTCATAATTAATATTCTTATGGATTTAGATCATGACGCATATTTTTCCATAGAAAACAGAGAAGATAGCCACCATGACTCCTTGTTTCCGAATCTCGACTGGCGATTGGCGATTACAGCGTCCGCGTTCATGACTAGTTTGTTGCACAGGGTGGGGGGGATAGAAACGGGGTAACGCCAGGCAATCTAACAGAGACGAAGTGGGGCGGGCGAAGCAGATACTCAACCGGAATTTGATAGAAATTATTTAATATAAAAAAAAAATTGTAATGCGATGTACATTATTTAAATGCAAATCGATAACCGAATTGTTTTTAAACCGAGTAAGTGGTTTAAAAAACAACTTAGATACAGCACAAAACTCTCGTTAGTGTAAGTGCGTTTGCCCGGTCCGGTACGGAAGTGATAAGGCAAGCTAGAGAGTTGCCGTAGGCCTGGTGGGAAACAAATGTCTTGGCTGCAAAATGTACGAGAGTGGACCGGTATTAGAGGTATGGAGGAGCTATTCCGGGCAGCGCAAGATAGAGATACATTTACCAGAGTGATCGCCAACGTCGGGGAGACCTAATAAGGCAGATGAAGAAGAAGAAGCACGTCTGTAAAAATATTCTGTATTTACGACACACTGAAGAAGCAGGTGTGCTGTTCCTGAAATATATTTGTCAGTAAATAATGTAAGTTAGGCGACTCACCCGCTGCTCTGGCCTCTTTGCACGCGTCATACATGTCCTGCTTGATGTCCAGGTTGTCGTCAGCGATGGTCTCGCCCACGGTCACGAAGCGCTCCACGGCCAAGTTGACCGCCTGCCCCACGCGGGCCACGGCGCGCCCGCCGTTCGCGCCGCCCCCGCCCCCGCCCCCGCCACCGCGCTCGCTGCGGTGCGACACCAGCGTGGAAATCTGCGAATATCAACAAGATCAAAATAATTCACACAACACATCAAATAAAATCTGACTAAAGGCATATTCCCGACTAATTATAAACAATCAATAATATCCCCTATCTATAAAACCGGTGACCCACAAAATGTTTCAAATTATCGACCGATATCCATAATATCGAATATTGCAAAAATATTTGAAAAGATTGTGAAAAAACGGGTTTTAGATTTTTCGGAGAACAATAAAATATTACACTGCAATCAATTTGGGTTCGTAAAAACAAAAAGAACACAAGACGCAATAGCGAATGTAACATCACTTATTTACTCAGCACTTGATGAAGGCAATAAACGCGCAGGAATATTCATTGACGTAAGAAAAGCATTCGATAGTATCTCACACCTAAAGCTTATTAAAAAACTGAAATCAAATAACATCAATGATAAAGCCGTCCAACGGATAGAAAGTTACTTGAACAATCGTGCACAATTTGTTAAAATAAATTACCAAACTAGCGACCAAGAAACATCAAATTTTGGTATCCCACAAGACACCGTGCTGGGACCAATATTGTTCATTTTGTATGTAAACGACATATTTATTCAACCATTACATGGACAAATTATCTCTTGCGCCGATGATACAGTGCTTATAATAAAAGGAAAAACTTGGGAAAAAATTAACTTAAAAGCCACAGAAGACATAAATAATCTAAAAATATGGTTTGACATTAACCTCCTGTCGTTAAATAGTGATAAAACATATGTAATCCCTTTCGAAATTAACACAAACAATATACCTCCAAATCTTCAAATAATCTTACATAATCACTCTCTCACACAACACGACACAAATCACTGTTGACAAAAATGTTCACCTCTGAAAATAGCGGATAAAATTACATATCTTGGAATAATCGTAGAAAAAAACCTCAAATGGAAAGATCACATCGGCCGTACAATAAAAAGAATTAGGAAATTAATTTATATTTTCTTACCAATTAGAAATTTCTTATCAACGAAAAATCTATATTCAATATAATACGCATTAGTACAGTCTATTCTTCAGTATGCCGTTACCAGTTGGGGAGCAGCTTACAAAACTAGTCTGACCCCCATAGAAATTGTTCAAAAACTCATAATAAAAATCATTTTAAAAAAACCTCCAGACTTCCCTACTGAACGAATGTTCGAAGAATTTAAAGTCCCAACATTCAAAAACCTATTTATGAAAAATTCAATCTTACAAATTGTAAAAGAAAAAGAAAAACACTCATTCGTAACGGAAAATCGTACCAGACTCAAACATGTATTTGTATGCCCGAAAATAAACACTTCTTTTGCTCAACATCATTTTTCATACCAAGGAAAATACTTTTTTAACAACCTTCCCATAGAAATCAGAATCATTAATGACAAAATACATTAATGACAAAAAACTATCATTCATTTTTAAAACGATAAGGAACATCATGTCACCAAAACAAATAAAAAATGTTTACTACGCTCTATGTCAAAGCCTTTTAACTTACGGTATCTCGGCCTGGGGGGGAGCCGCTGACAAGTACATTAAGCCGCTTAACTCAACTCACAAAACATTAATTAGGATCATGTTCAAAAAACCCTATCTGCATCCAACGGAAAATCTCCTTATTACAAATAATATACTAGATATAAGGAAACTATTCATTAAAAAGATCATTCAAATTAACTGCATAAAATCCTCACCCTGCCACGTAACTCACCCACAAAATACAAGAGCAAAAACGCATAAACAACTTCTTGTCCCAAAAATTAAATCAACCTTTGCCAAAAAGCAAGAATCCTACCTCGCACCTCTCATTTACAACACATTCCTAAAAGAAACCACTTTTTGCTTGAATCAAAAAAACCTAAAAGGGTTTTATAAATATTTCAACACTTGGTTACTACACAAACAAAGGGAATGCATCACCAAGTTACTAATAATCCCATTTTAGTCTAATCCTGATTCTCTATTTACATATATGCGATATTTAAATTTTTAGAGATTTATGCTTTCTTATTAATATTGCTTATGTTTTACCCATGTCTAGTTTAATACTTTATATTATTTTGTTGAAATGTTATTGTTTTTAGATGCTAGCTAAACTCTTAAATTTAATAAAACTGAATACTGCATGCATGCATATGCGTTTGTGTATGTATGTGTGTATTTATGTTATGTTTGTGTGTATGTGTTTATATGATTAATATGTTTTTATATGCTAATTGTGTATTAATATGTTCATGCACGCATATTTATGTACCCGTCTCAGAACAGACATCGTCTAGTGAGACGGGTTACATACTTTTCTTGTATTATATTGTTACTGTAATAAACGCCCGGGTTGCCGGCAATTAAAAAAAAAAAAAAAAAAAAATTATCGAACTCCATCAAAAATCATTTTAAAGAAATCAGCAAAGGGAAGACTGCTTCCCCTATTTCCACATGAATGTAACACTAAAAATTAAACTTGTTTTTACTCCTACGGAATACATGAATGTCTTGTAGTTTTAGTTAAAGGGTCTTGATTGCGATGTGTTTATATTAACTGTACTAATTATATATGTGAAACCCGTGACTGTTTAAATGTATAAATAAAATGTAAACTCTTCTTCCATCCACAAGCAAATGCTTTTAATGGAAGATCAGTACTTCGTAATACTACTATAATATGTACCATTTTTAAGTTACATAAAATTTTTTTAAAAAAGTTCAACACCTCGAGATGGTTATTGGAGGGCACCTACCTCTTTCCCGCCCTGGTACACGTAACAACTGGTTACTCTTTCAGGGCTATCATTAGGACTCTGTTTTCTTGAACGAATGAAAAAATCTTGGAAGTGAAAAATAACCCACTTTCGAACCTCCAATCGGGCTGAAACTTGGCAGACAGACTCGCTATCGATGATAATGCATTCTATCAACATCTGCTCGGATGATGGACACTGTAACGCTATCCGAAACGTTGGCTAAAAAAGGCGGTAGCGCAAAACGGCAAAATACCCCAAAAATAAATCACAACAATATTTTTGGTCGTGAAAATCTAAAATCATATTTGACTCATAATCATTTATAGCTATCAAAGGAAGCGAGACTAACTAGTTTTAATACTAACTATGAAGTATGGCAGTAACTGGCAGAGAAAAGATGAAAGGACGTATAGCATTCTGTTAAATGAGCAAAACGCCTTAAATTTTACATATTGTAATGTTTTTAAAATAATAAAAATCGAGTAGATTTGAATTGTACACTAGTATTACGAGTAGGTACCTAAGAAAATGTTAATCTGAGTTTGATGTATGTAAGACGAGAATGATTGATGCTTCAATACTATAATCTTAAAATAAAAATTTTCAATAGTAAGAAAAATCTGTGTCTAAATAAATGGTTGTTTTGGAAGTTTTATCAACTGATTTCTGAATACAAAGTACCATCTATGAATTGTAGATCCTGTACCACAATACAAGAAAACGTCCAACTCTGGAATAATAACATCGCAACCGTTCAAAGTTATTTCAAAAGACAAGAAACTAATAAAACTATGCCTCGCGCAGCAGGTTCGGATTCCGCCCTGTTTCAATACACCGCTTGGAAATCGCTGTATTGGTTGAATCGAAGGAACCAAATGGGAAATAAAGCCTTTGAAGGAACTGGCGCTCGAGTTTGCACAACGGTACGGCACGGCGCCGGCGTCAGAACAAAAACTTGGACCATTTCAACTGGAAACTTTGCTGCATTCGTCTGTTTGTTTTTACTGGCTGTAATTGAATGCATTTTATTGAATGATTGTCCTTGTTTTGCAAGTTGAATTATGTTGTACAGGAGGGGAATTTTAAGTTCTAAATTATATAGTGTTCCATTCCAATAGGATGGGGTATTATTTAACTATTATCCTTGTTTTATTAGTTGAAGGATGGGAATTTTAATTTGGCAGTGTAAATATTGTTACATGTATTAAATATAGTGTTACATTCCAATAGGGTGGAATATTTATTTAACTATTGTCCTTGTTTTGTATGTTGAAGGATCGGAATTTAAATTTGGAAGTGTAAATATTGTTATATTATATATAGTGTTACATTCCAATAGGATAGGATATTTTTTTTAACTGTTGTCTTTGATTTGTAAGTTGAAGGATGGGAATTTAAACTTGGCAGTGTAAATATAGTTATTTGTATTATATATAGTGTTACATTCCAATAGGGAGGGATATTTATTTAACTATTGTCTTTGTTTTGTAAGTTGAGGTATGGGAATTTAAATTTGGCAGTGTAAATATTGTTATATTTTATATTGGGTTTCATTCCAATAGGGTAGGATATTTATTTAACTGTTGTCTTTGTTTTGTAAGTTGAAGGATGGGAATTTAAATTTGGTAGTGTGAATATTGTTATATTATCGTTGTTATATAGTGTTCCATTCCAATAGGGTGGAGTATTTATTTAACTATTATCCTTTGTAAGTTCAAGGACGGGAATTTAAACTTGGAAGTGAAAATATTGTTACATTCCTGTAGGTTGGAACTTTTATTGAACGATTGTCCTTGTTTTTCATAAATTGAAGTTATACAGGCTAGAAATATTATTTTGAAAGTTAAATTGTGTAACATTATAAAGTGGGGTTTTTGTTGATCTTTTGTAAGACGAATGATGTTATATAGGCTGACTGGTGTTTGAAAATGAGAAATGTAAAAAAAAATGACGTGAAAATACGATTTGAGTGCAAAGTATAGATTAAAACGTGGAGATATATTTAATCAATTTATGATGCAGAGTAGATTTCTTTAGATTTTATGCGGGTCTAGACATACCCACAAAACTAAAATCAATGTAATCATATAATAAAGTTATTAAAAATCACGTGATTTTCATTGAAAATTTGATCGCTTAAGAATGTTTGAATTGCTTTAGTTAAATACTGCGAATAAAATACACCTTGACCCTTAAAATAATCTACCATTTTTTAAAGTTCGTTTATGAGCCCAGAAAAAAATAAAGCGTCAGGACTTTAAAAACAGCTATAAAGTTCAAAATTTCCTACTTACGAACCCCTTTTAGGTTATGGTTTTACTTATTGTGTAGCTGTAATAATGTAGCAATTAAGTTTTTTTAGAAAGTGATCGTAAAACATTTAAACATTTGTGCCTGAACTTCGCAAAATAAAATAAATCACACTTTTTGACAATGTTTTTATCTTGCATAAATCAAAACAGGCGGCTAGTAAAAAGATTTAGTATCTATAAATTATTTGTTAATACCTTATTTTAACCACTTTCGTATTCATATCGTACCTAAATATCTATTGCAAGACTTTGTGTGGTGCTTTGTAGCCTCCCCACTCTTGTCTACTTTAATTTGCCGAAGGTTTCACTTCTACCGTACATGACTGCACACATTTTTTTTATTATTTCTCCAACAGTACCTACTCTCTCGACCCATCGCCTTGCACCTTATTGGGAGTGATGGATTCATACTGGACACACTGACCCTTATATTCCCACCCACATTTTTTCATCCTAGATATTCCTCTCCGTCCTTTCCTTAAAAAAACCCTCCACACAGCATCCTCAAAGGTGAGAGGCCCTGAGGAAAATTATTTTCCATACGGCCGCCTGTGCGGAGCTAATGTAAAAAAAAAGAAGAAAAAAAAACAGTAAGGTCCATAACAACCTGAACAAATAACATCGTAGGTATTCCATTTGCAGAGTATTAAGAAAGACACCTAAAGATAATGTGGTACTGCATCATACTTGATGCCGGACCGAGGCGTAAAAACAGTTCAGAATTCTCCGAGAGGGCCATTAAAATTCCTCAGTTACTCATTGGGAAACTTAATGGCATTTTTTATTTAACGTCATATTACTTATTTTTAATGGCGACTACCTCCTGAAAGAAACAGGGTGAAAGTTATGTTACACGAATAAACATGGGTAAAATTATATCGTTGTTACAAATTACGAAGACGAACGTAAATTTGCTTTAATTAAAACAAGTCCAAATAAAACATGTAACTACAAAAAAGCAGAGCAAAAAAACAGAGTTTTGTTTATCTTAATTATGCGAACAATTCATTTTGACAGTTGAAATTTTTCATTTTGTAACAGTTGTTTTGAGACTCGGGGCGTTAAATAATATTTTGCGCTCGTTTCGGTTCGAATTGAATAAAAAGTTAATTAACAAACAAAAAATATCGTTAGTCAAATAATATCTCGTTAAGGGAGGTTGACGTCCTTTCTTTCTAACGAGCGGTAATGCTTTTAATAACCTCGGCGAAAAATATTCTGGAATTTCTAATGGCATTCCCTTCATCAGTAATGCTGATTGGTATTTTAGCTATTCCACTTGTGTGAAATATTTTCGTAATGCAATGGTTCGGATGCGAGTCTGTTGAACATTTCGAAATATATCTGCAAATTATTGCAGACAGGGGATTTAATAAGTGGGGGTGTGATTAGGTTAGGTTAGGTTCAACCCTTTAAAATTAGAGGTTCAAATACCCGCAGAAAAAATTTAAACAATAATATGTATACAATATAAATAAATGATTTGTAACTCTTTTTCAAAGTACCTAACTCATAAAATAAATTTAAAAAATTAAAATTTGGCTTAAATTAGATTTATGTAATGTTATTAATTTAACCTTCGTGTACAGACCGAGATTTGATCTCGTTTGTATTTTAATTATATCCTTTTTAAGCATTATTGGTATTTACTATATATAAAGGGAATTGAATAAAAAAAAACTTATTAGAACTTTTACTTTATTTGGTAGAAACAGACTTTTTACTCAGTCTCAGTCTATTAAAAAAGAACGTTTTTTTTAGACTCTAACTTTAATTTAAAAAAAAATAAACTTTTTCAAGTGTTAATTATTTAAAAAAACTCTGAAATATAATCAATGAAAGTATCAAGAATAATAAAATATTAGAGTTGTTTGTGTAGTAATTGTTACTTACCTATAATAGTAACATTTATACTCGCGTCGGTCTCACGGACCGATAACAGTAATAAAGCGTCACACATCCACCAGCACTAACGCGTGCGCGCTACTAAATAATGCCTAACAACAAATTAAGAAGCTGTTAAAAACCGCTCTATCTTTTGAGAAAACAACAAATTATTGATTTGTCGGTCTGAGAGACCAACGCGCGAACATACGAAGGTTAACATATCGAAAACAATCGTCATATACATGCATGTACACAATTTCCATTGAAAACCATTCGTCGGCTCAATTGTTTAAACTCTCGTCATATTTGAAGTCACCACAAATAAGCATTCAGCACCATTTTAATTTCTTAGACAATTTGATAGTGTTCGAGTTGCACACGATGAATATAACATAAACATATATATGGGCGTGGCCTATCTCACGTTATCGCTCGCCACCATTGTCATCTAAATGAGTCTATTCTCGCTACCAACTCAGAACCTCTTCAGAAAAGTCAGAAAAAAATTGGTTAAATAGGTTTCTTTAGGTTAGGGTTATGGGCTACTTTAAAATTATTTTTTTCATAGCTTTTAATGACTTTCAAATCGGGGTTGAGTTGACTTGGTTCTGAGTTGGCATGGAACCGCTCGCCACACAATCTCATACATGGCTCCTCACTCTTATCTACTTTAGTTTTCTGAACTTCTACCGCGTGTGAACTGCACACTTGTAATTTTTGTTAATCAAGGGTTAGCTTGACATTTAAAGGCGCTATGAAAGTACGCATGTAATATGAATTTATTCTTGTATTTTAAATGCTATAATGTTATATGAATACATTTCTCTTGCCCTTTACGCACACACTACGGAAGTCCAATTGTTCTTTTGACCAAGCTCTATTTTGGGAACAAACCATTTTATAACTAACTTCCTTTTTATGAAGATATAACACTTTGTTAACAAAATGCCAAATTGTACAATACACACAAAGCGTTAAATATCTCGGGATTGTGGAAATTATAGTGTATTTACATAATGCAGGGATTCAGCTACATATAACCAAAATGTAGCAGTCACAAGATTAACGTTTGAAACCAACAGGGCTTGACGTGTTTTATCGGCTTCTTGAGTTTTTAGTGAATAACCGTGTTAGATTACGTTCAATAGAGCTAATGGTCCGGCAGGCTCCGATGATGGATATTTTGAAGCTATCCGAAACGTTGAGTAAAGAAGAAGGAAGCGCAACATGGCGTAATAATCCAAAAAATTATCATGGTAAGTAGAATAAAGTTTTTAATTTGTTTAAATATTCTCTTAAATAGTGTATTATTTTGTGAACTAAAAGTAATAAACGTGCATTAGACTAAAGTCTTGTATAAGGGAAACAGTATGAAAGAGAGACAACTGCTAAATTTATTTAAAAAGTGCAACTTGGTTGTCCGGTCTCTTATTTATCAAGTGTCATCCAGAGTTAGTTAACCTCTCAGAAGCTGGGCGTACTATACAGATACAGGGCCCGCAGATACTTCAATAGTACACAACTGCTAATCCTGTACAAATCGCTAGTGCACCCCGCAGTTTAATTTGGCAGCCACCTCTAGTCCGGAGCCCGAAAAGTCTGAAAAAACTCTCGATTGCATCTCATCGTTTGATAGATTCTACTATCTTAACAAACGGATCGCAGTCTTTGGCGTACGGATTGCTGTACGGATTGCAGTACGGACTGCAGTGGGAATGCTGTCCATGTTCTATTTTAATGGAAAATGCTCCGAGGAACTAGTGACACTGATTCCTTCGGCACCGGTGCACAGTCGGGAAACACGCCAAACACGCGACCAACTACACATTTGAAATTTGTCACACGAGAACGGGTCACTCCTGTCGTTTTTACGACTCGATGGGTCTCTCCAAGACCCAGGTTCGCACCTTCCTATCCACAAAAAGACCCTTCACACAGCATTCCCAAAGACGACGAACGCAAAACCTGAGGAAAATATTTTTTCTCAGGGCTTTCTATGTGGAGTTCCAAAATAAAACATTGTCTTCACAATTTAAAAAAAAGTGCTAATTACAGTCTCCGTCCCAATATCTTGGTAAAACAAATGTTAAGGGATACAGAAAACAAAAACACATTATTAAAAAAAACTATGGTTGTTTTCACTTACGCCGTGTGATTATTTTTAAATGAATAGTAAAAACCACGAGATCCCATTTTCTAGAAATTTAATTCTTGAAAAAATGCCATTAGAAGAAAGAATTCTCTTCTTGGCTTTTCTTTTTTTTTGCACAAAGAAATCGACTAGAATAATAGTTTTAATAGTACTACTTAAATAAATATTTTATACAATGAAGGACTTTTTAACAGAACTTTGTGAAAGTTTGTCATTCATCACATAAAGTAAAAACCGTAAATATGTCTTTGGTGCAATCAAATATTTTGGCATGAAATTATTCACGTTCAATAAACTCAAAACTGTTTTTAAAAAATTAATGATTCTGTACTTTTTTTTGACGTGATAACGTCTTATAAATCGATGAACGCCGGCTGCACATGAAAAAGCATGACTCATTGTCACGTTCCAAGACGAGAGCGCGGAACAAGCGTTCGGCCTTATGACGCGTCTATCTCTCTTCCACTCCATCGTTATTATAGGACGTTATCACGACTTTACAGACAATCACTTTTTTTTTAAATTTTTTAAAAAGAAAGACAAACATTCCCGGGTTATGAATAACCCAACAATGTTTGAAAATCTTCTACTATCACCACAGAAAGCCGAAAATGTTGCTTGTGTTGTGATGGAGGACTTAGCCAGCCGAGGAATCGAACACGGGACGCCCGGGTGGGACCCAAACGCGATGTCTACTCAACCACTGACCGGTCAAATGTGATATGATTTTTTCAATGTTTTTTGACAAGTTTCTTAATACTAACGGTGCTTATTTAAAAGGTAAATTTCCCTTTCCAATTAGTCAACAAAAAATAATGTTATAAAGAAAATTGACAATATTTGTTCAATAGAATGGCAATAGTCCTGGAGAAAATATTTTATAAATGCTTTCGGGTTTTACAATCTTGAAAACATTATTAGAATATCCCGTGACTTTTCACGTAGTAGTAGTAGGTAGTCACATTATAATATATTAAAGGGGTGTCATGGAAAGTGGTTTAGACAGTACTTGAAATAAAAGCTTGATTAAGATAAATAGGATAAGAAAGAAAAAAAAATAAAGAACTATAACCTACATGGTTCCTTTGTAACCAAGGAAAACCAGTACAATTTTTTCTAGTGTAGTTAGGGGGTGGTTCACCTCAGGGATGTTTTCCCTGAATTGCCATTTTGCTGTCGACAGACGAAGTTAAAAAAAAGCAATAAAAAAGAGTGCAGACAGTCTCATAAGATATATGTGCGAGTAGAGTCACATACAGAGGCATTGAGACAAAGAAAACTTGGTGAAGCGACCGTAAAAAAAATTTGGAATGAAGAGCTGGTTCGTGTCTAAAAAGCCGACCAATAAGTTAGCCCATTCGTGAATGAAAAACTCGAGTGTTTCTAAATTATCTACTAATCTCTTTAGGCTGACAAAAGAACGAAATACTTGCTTATGGCGAATTCGTGAATGTTGCCGAAGACCCGTTTGGACTAGGCTAGTAGTCTATTTAAGTATCGAGTAATTTAGTAACCAAACGTGTCCAAACACCATGAATTTTGTAGAGTAGTTTAGTCAGTGGTTTAGTAAAGACAATCCATTTTGTTCTATTTTTTAGGGCAAGTAGCGTACCCTACCATGTGTCATTGCTCGCTGACACAATCACCAAACAAATGTGGTAAACGTATGTCTTAAGATATGCAAGAGATGTGTGAGTGTGCGAGTGAGACAGCATGAGTAACGCATAAAAGGGTGTGTTTGTTGTCCATTCGTCCTCTTGAGCATACTGTTTTTCTAGTAAAACAACTTTGTACAGCTCTCGTTATAATCGTAAATATTACACTACATACGTCTTCTTATTGTCTCCACATCAAGGTAATCTTGAGATCTATAAAAGATAGATCTCCACATATGTACATCACGTACTGGCATCAAAATTACTACACTAAATAAGTCCGAACCCGTTGTTTTAGAAGAGTTCATTAGTAACTGCAGAAATGTCGTCTCGTTGTAGCGAAGACGCTACCGTAAATTTGTTTTCTGCTATTAAACCATTTTCGTATCCATAGTTTCTTAACTTTCATCTCACTAGTGTCTTGTTGCACCTCTTCTAAATTATCCATTACAATCAGCTTAATTAGCGTATTTACTTTGTTACGTTGCAGCCCGTTCATCTTCCAGTGCGTCACTCACCAATGTATTCTACTGGACTGTAAAGGGAACGCTTTTTGGTCAGTCAACTCGCCATTCGACTAAAATAGCCTTTAGATAAAGCCATGCGAAATAATGGAAAATCATACAAAATCATGTATTTTTGTTTTGAAAATTTGATCGCTTAGAAGTATTATAGATGCTTAAATTAAATACTGCGTGTAGAACATATCTTGGCCCTTAAAAATGTCAGTCGTTTTTTTATAAATAAGTCTTTTAATAAACCTAGAAAAAAATAAAGTATTAGGTCTATAAAAAAACACTTTCAAGAGCAAACTCTCCCACTTATAAACCCTTTTTCGGAATTGGTTTTATTGTTTACTGTAGAAAATTTAGTTTCTTTTATGATAATCGCAAAAAAATTACATTTACGACCGATATTCACAAAATAAAATAAAATATGCATACTCGCGTTGTTATTTCACAATACGGCCGGCAGTCGACGAATTTGGATTTTCAAAATGAACCTTATGTCGTCTACCTAAGGACTACTGCCTTGCCACACCCCACTTTTTATCACTTACCGCGGCCGAAGCGGGGAACAGACGTGTAGGCTTCACGTCGCTTGGTTCCGTGAAATCAATTTTTGTTTTTAAATCAATTTGCGTTTTATTAGAATAAACCATGCGTAAAAAATGAGTTAATGTTTTTTACAGGCCTTTACGAAATCAACCTGTAAAAAAATTCTCAAATACGTTTTCCAACCTTTCCAAAAGCTTTTTCTCAAGAATTTTTAAACTCCTCCCACAAAGGGGCGTGAATTCCGATTTCGATTTTTCCCTGGACTATTGGATCTAGGGATTGCAATCTCGCAGCTCATTCAATCCCGCGGGATTGATATGCGGGATTACTCAATCCCGCATATTTGAAATTTTGTTATAAAAATCAACTTTTATTAAACATTTCTTACATTAAGCAATTATTTCTTTCTATAAATTAAGTATAAGTAATTAGTAATCTGTTTTCTTAGATTCATCTTTAAATGTTTGGCATAGTTTAATAGTTTTGTTTAATTTTACCCTTACTCCTCACAACAGTTTTATATTTTTAATTCAGTCTTATTCATATAATGACTAATAATAAAATCTCAACTTTCTCTTAGATGCTATTACTATGATATCAACCTATGGTGATAACTTTTGAAAATGCGCTCTTAAGGTGCAAATGGCATTTATTGTATCATCTCCGAGCCTGCTTCTGAGTGAACTGTAAATATATCCTGATGCTGAAAACGCTCTCTCGGCTTCTACGCTAGTAGGCTGAACCGTCGGGATATATTCATAGGCGAGCGTCAGGTACTCTCCTCTGATACCATCAGACTCAAAGAACGTCATTTCTTTCTTCAAAATTTTCTCAATGTTGTGTTGCTTGTTGTCTGGCTTTTTCTTAAATATTTCTTTTTCTTGTTGAAGCTGTTTTTCTAATTCTTCTTTTAGCGTTAGAGTAGGATCTGTATCAGTAGCAGATGTTCCAGCTATAGGTGTATTTTCGAAGACGTCATCTGCATACGTTTCTTGGTCTTGAACTACGACACTTTCTATCATTTTCTTTATTTTTTGGCGTATTTGCAACTTTTCTTGGCATGAAGAATGTATAAGTAAAATCTCTATTTTTGCGGATTTTGCAAATAAATCAAAACTCCTGTTAAATCAGTGCGGCGTTCTTGAATACGTTCATGTAGAGCCTGTGACAACTGGTTACTCAATACCGTGTTTTGTTGTTATAATTTATCCAAAATAAATCGAACTGTTGTGTCGCAGTTACAAGCCTACATCTTGATTCTCGCCTACTAAGTGCCTCAACTCGTAATTTAAAAGGCTGTAAGTTTGCAATGAGATTGAACGAAACATTAAAATTTAGGTACTTACGTTAAACGCCGAACGGTGAATACGAAAACATTCATCACCTACAGAAAGACGTGCGCAGCGCAGTGCCATTTATGAACAACTGCTTTACGAAAAGATTTACGCGAAAGTTTTAGCGCCGATTTTTAATTTGCGGGATCCGCGGATCCGCGGATCCGCGCTTTGAAGGTGCGGGATCCAGCAGATTAATAAAAGCAGCGGGATCCCGCATTGCGGGATTGCAATCCCTAATTGGATCACCTTAAAAGGAATATAAACGCTAGAAATATTTCGATTCTCATGCCTACAAAATTTAAAATCGCGCGTCGTATTTGCACGAGGCAAGTAAGCGAAAAAGTGTTTTTATTTATTTTGTGCATAATTTTATAAGAATGAAAAAAGTTAGAACATACAAAACCTCAAAAATAGTCTTAGCCATAAAGGGGTATTTTTAAAAAATTGTTTCTTATATTACTTCATAGGTAAGTCATGGAAAAATATTTTATTTTTGTGGTTTACGCTTATATTTCTTTTATGTAATTAATAATTCTATTGTAATTCCAATACATGGAAAAGCTAGTAAAAGCTTAAATTAATCCGAAGCATATTTTTTAATTTTCATAATCTAAACCGATTCGTCGTAAAGGTTAATCTAAATAGGGTTTTGCATAAAGCTTCATCATAAGACAGTCCTCTTACAATAAATTTAACCTGACAACGAGTATAGGGAGAAGTAATTTAATAATGGGGAAGAAACCCTAAACGTTTAATAAGTACGTGGGGCACACCATTATGATAATTAGAGATAAATTAGAGAGTTAACATCATCTAACTTCACCCCTTTGTAATTTACTTCCACAAAGAAGGCTAAGCTGTATGGAGTCGTTAATATTGTGGATGTACACATGTATTGTACTTCTATGCATGTGCACTAGACATGGGCAGATTTGTTCCCAGGAGTGAATCGATTCAGTCTGATTCCCCTGGCCTTGTGAATTGATTCCCTTTATTCAATCCTTTAATTCAATTAATTAAAAAAAAAACTACGTTTGTATATATATTATCTAATACGAGGTAGAAGAAACCTTTTCAGAAAACTATAGTATACATGAATGGGGAGTCTACGAAGCACCACACAAAGAGGAGACCGATTATACTATCTCATTCTCTCTCAGACTTAATCCTATAGATATATGTGTGTGCCTCTTTTTAGTGTCGTTATTTTTCGTTCCATCGAGTTTCAAATCACAACAGTGCTAAAGAAGTTTTCACTACCCAAAACACTATTTCGAAAAAAAATTTCACTTCAAATAAATTATAATTACAATAAATGGAAAATAAAAATTTATGGTGCCGTTAAAAATCGTAGCATGCAAGGCCAAAGCTAGGAATGAAGAATCAATTACTTTTGAAATCGGGAATTAGATCGAGTGTGTCACGAGATTGAATTTATTCATTTAATTTAGTCATTCAATTTTGTCTAATGTGTACAAGAGTGGATGTACACATGCATAGAAGTATATGTGGATGTACACATATATAGACGTACATGTGGATGTACACACGCATAAAAGTACATATGGATGTTCACATGCATAGAAGAATGTACATGTGGATGTACACATGCATAGAAGTACATATGGATGTTCGCATGCATGGAAGTATGTACATGTAGATGTACACATGCATAGGAGTAAACAATATTTATTTATCGCAACAAGTATGTAAGTCACACTTTTCAATTGGCAGAAGAATGATTATTTTGCTATTCTAAAAATACGAGTATGCAAGATACAACAAGTGGAGCCGAGGGGAGCAACATGGTTCACAAAGCGGAAAATACAAATGCCTACAACATAAGTCATCATTTCCTGCAAAAATGCGTGAAAAGCACGCAACAGGCTACATTCTTCTATCTTACGAGCGTTTCTTCACCAAAAGAAAACATTGTCATCGTAACAATAAACATACAAAGTGAAATGCGAATAAAACCTCGTGGCATTCTTCCAAAAAAGTTTAGGCACCAAAGCAGTTCCATTTATCTTCCAATCACTTTTACGATATTTACGCGGATCAGGGTATTCAAGACGATACTTTCTGTTATCTTTTGCTGTAATGTAATAGATTTCTTGGTTTTAGTGGCGTATTTTCGATGACGTTTCTAATTGTCGAAAATGATGAGTAAAATCGAAATCTTGCTTGAAATGGCTTTAGCCGTGTTTGAATAGCCAGGAACTGGCAGGAACTTCCCCCTCTTCTTCTCCCATCTCTTTCCCCTCTCCACTACCTTGGGAATGCCATAATCTTACTGACTCCAGGTGGTTGGGAGCAGTTGGAACTCTTGGGCGGTATTAAGATTGTTTTAAATTAAAAAAAAAACAGATATGCGGATTCTAAAAATAATTTCGTTCGTGTGGGATCTTTATTGTTTGAAATACAGATAGCGGACCTCGCAATAGACAATCTTTAGGTAGGTGTTTCCGAAAGAATTAGACGTATATCTATTAAAAAAATAATTTGCTATACCTCCGTTTGACGGCCTTCGTGGTCGAGGGGTAAGCCTCTCGAATCGCAATGTGAAGATCGCGGGATCGAATTCCGGCGTGCGCAAATAAATTTAAGTTCAAGAGATATTCTCTGTATCGCCCTGGTGCAAGACCACCATTCAGAATTGAACGTTGCTTGAAATGGCTTTAGCCCTATTTGGTGACCAGATCTGAATAGCCAGGTGCTTACCCACCTTCCACTTCCCATCTCCTTCCCTTCCTGACTACCTTCAGCATCACAACATATCCAAATTTGAGACCCCATAGTCTCACTGGCGGGAGCAGTTTGGACTCTTGTGCGGTATTCACGTAAAAAAAAATATCCTCTCCAAAGATATTGGAATACAAATATATTTGATCCTCTCTCACACTTAAATTTTATACCTAGATTTTTACGATTAAGTATGTATAGTCAGTTTTTTTACGATACAGTCGATCCATACATTGTTGAGATCATTAAAATATTGTAATTTTTTTTTTTTTACTTGTATCTACTTACCTATAGCTGTTACTCAGATAGTTCAAATCCAGACCCCGGCCCATTTTTTATCAGGAAATCGACGATTGAACATTTTATTTTAATTATTTTAAAAAAAATATATGTTTTAATGAGTAAATAACGAAAAATATTGGTAGTCAAAATCCTTCACAAATTTATTTTTCCTTCTCAGAATATTTTGTTTGTAGCAGGGGAAAACGTTCAACATTGATTTTTTGGAGTAGGTATATACATGGTACGTTACTTAAAACTTCACGGTATGAAATGAGTTTCGTGTGAAAAGTAATTTGACAGAAGTAATCCCACCAGTAACTCCGACTGCGGAACACGGTTTGCTCATTAAACAAATGACGTACGTAATTAATTTAAACAAAGTTTCATGCTCTTTCACGTGAAATTATGAAGCCACTTCGTAAAACACAGTTAAAGGTACAAAACGTGCAGAGGTACAGTAATGTTTCATATACCTACATAGAATTTTCGTTCATTTTTGTTTATTCCTCTTTCATTGCTGAGGATCTTGAACGGATACCAATTTCCCTGTTAAAACAGGATCCTCCACTTTTCAATGTTCTTTTTTTTAAAGTTTTCTTTATTCATTGAAATTGTTTGTTACATTAATTTTAGAATTTTTCGACCACCATGCTAGGCACATGCCCGTGTTGTGGTGGTCGAGTATATTTTAAGGGTTGCGGCTTAAGACCCGGCATTCCGAATTTATTACGATTTATAACATATTTTCCTTAGAAACTTTGTATATATGTTTTTTACTTCTTAAAAAATGATCTTTTATTTTTTAAAAGAATATTCGTATCTATTCATGTGCTGAGCCGAATCCGTAAATACATGAAATTCCTTCGATAGAAAAAAATCGTAAAGTATGCTCCGAAAATTATTAAAATCACCCTTTGTTATGTTATTTAACATGTTACAGATATGATAAAAAATCATATTGTTTCTTATGTTTCTTTCGATATTTGCCGAAATATTTTTGCTCTATTTTAAAAGAGTCGTGTTTTATTAAACATTTTCTCAATTTTCGCATATAATCGTTTTTTTAATATTGGCGCGCTCCCTCTAACATTCGTATTTACATATCTCCTTTTCTTTTCATATCTTTTTCTTTTTGAACGCTTAGTTACTACGCAGCCCTAAACACTAATTTAATTTGGTTGCCTGGACTGCCTAGTCCTCCCACAATCCATGCATGCATATGTACGACTAATTGCCCATAGTGTCCGGTGCATTTTCACCAGCATCACATTTCGAAAGCATTTACTTACGCTTTTTTATGCTTGGAAAAAATTGGATTCCTTAAAATCTATTACCCGAGGTACTAAATGTTTTTTGTACTACCATATAACCACTGTAATCATTTGTAAAATGTGTATTCAAGAAAAGACATAAATAAATAAAGGTAACCAGGCTAAATACACAGTTAACAGATGACCAAAATCGTGAGACGAAACATTGTACTGGACATCTGCAAGAGATGATAAATATATCCAGAAGGAAGATTCCACGAAAAAAGTTCCAGGCACGACGTTTGTAGATTGACGATGGATGACATCAAAGTGTGAATTAATATGAAAATACGTGATTGATTGATACATAAATGTGGCAAATAGATTACATGTTTCCACATTGAGACATCTAAAATATCACAGAAACGTCTTGAAAAAGACGTTTGTCATATTTTTGAAGAATTTTTTTTTCTGCAAATGGGTCAAGTGAAATAAACAAACTGAAATTTACAACAGATTTTTCGAAATTTCATAATTAAAGAAATCATTTGTTCATGACTACTCATGATTCTCTTATAATCTATAATATGAATAAAGGTAATAACAAACTGGGTCAACGTACGCTACGTAAGTGACACACTAAGATATCCGAAACACTTAAAATCCATACATACTCTTAGAAATAGATGCCTCAGAATCACAGCATCTATTTCCATAGAAAATGTGTGGTTTGTAAGTTGTACAGATATCATAGTGTGTCGCTAATGTCGACTATATACGTTTTTACCTTAAAATACAATGTATGTGTGTGCCCTATGGACTCAAAAACTACAATAACGAGTTCGCTGTAAATTTCTAAGTTTGTTCTTATTAGTGCCAGGAGTGTTTTGAGTGGTTTGAATTGTAGAATAAGTCGGAGACGGCCGAGGAAGACTTCAAAATTTACTCCAAACTATTCATTGTACGTCAGCTAGCATTTAAAAAAATACAAAATTAACACTGTTTCAACTTCTTTACCGATTATTGTCAGTCAACAATGCCGTTTTTGTGTTAGTGAAACATTTACATATTGTTTTATTCTCCTGATTCAATAGAGAAATAACAAAAAAATATATTCTCTAGTTTGGCAGGGAAAGCATAATACATACACAGTAGTGTAATAACTTCGTATTACGCTATTGTCACATATCGTTATTACATTATTATTAGTGTAATAATGTCATATATCGTTATTACATTATTATTAACAGGCTGTTTGAGGGAGACCTTTTGAACTTTTTAGTCGGATTCTCTCGACCTACCGCCTTACACCGCAGTGGGAGGGATGGAATCATACGTTCGTCGCTCCTGGACACATTGGCCCCCAGATTCCTACCAACCCCTCAGTTCTTCTCAGAACTTCCTCACCTTCCTTTCTCTGAAAGCATCACACAGCATCTCCAAAGATGAAATAGGCCCTGAGGGTTTTTTCCCTTAGTGCCTCCTGTGTGGAGCTAATATTTAAAAAAATCAGTTTCTTAGATACCCAAAATTAACAAGAAAAGAGAACTGCACCAAGATGGTGATATTGGAGATTTTTAACAAAAGTTTTTACATGATTATCGACTACCAGACACGTGTCTTACTATTACTACGTTAGTCGAATAGCCATGCTACGCGATAGTTACCTCTTGGTGACCATTTAATATCCTAACTTAAATAATTTGAGATGGCCTACCATCCCAACCTCTTAGAGACCCATTTTCTGACGTCAGAGAGTGTGATGTTATTAAAGCAGTATGTCTCCGCTCGCCCCGGGGCGAAATTCCTCGCACTGTTCGCGTACTTTGTCGATTTACAACCCTTAAGTTATTCTCGACCTCCAGTTTTAATCACAATTTAATGTCACATTATTTCCCCTCTCTCTCAGAGGGGGTGAAAGCTGCAAAGTTGCGGCAGGCATTGTGTTGATAAATCACTGAGAGCTTCGTTAGCTCCGGACGTGAGAGGCTGCGAGGGACCCCCCTGCGCTCTGCACATTACCTCAAAGCTGTGGAGGTTAAGATTCACAAGTTTTAGGCCCTTATGAAGGGGGAAAACTCGTACAGTGAAGAATTGACTGCAAAGTGTTTAACGTTGCGTACCTAATATCAACACCACAAATTCTAAACTTAATTTTTGTCAAAGCGAGGTATATAGTATCCAAAGTTTAGAATCGGAGATTTGTAATATTTGTAAGTAAAAATCATTAATAACTGGAATATAAAAAAGCCGTATACTCTCACTAACAGAAAAAAAATCTTCTGGCAAAATAAAAACTAATAAATTAAAGTTTGATATTTTATAGATGATATTGTTTATAGACTTATTTTTTATAGGTATATTAATGGGTTCAACGAATTTTTACATCACAAAATACAGACTGTCGGTGCCCATATTATAAAAAAACTGTTAAATAAATCTTACATTTTTTTTAAATTTAATTTATCTCAAAATTTCAATTTAATTTTTGTCTTTGGTTCGTATTCAGACTATTTTAGAATTTCTTACTTTTCTCTGTTTTTTCTGTTTCACTTTTTTGTTACTTTACTTGTTTTTTTGTTTTTCTATTACCTATCTATATAATTATAATGTAGACATAATATTTGTATATTTATTTATATTATGTAATATTTATTTGTTTAACATAATGCAAAAATAAATAAAATTTATTTAGCATGGTGTTAAATATTATTGTTATTGGGTAAAAACCTAATTATAGTATTTTTTTATTGTATGTAATGCTATTAATTCGTAAATATTTCTAATAAAAAAATATATAACAAAATGAAAAAAAAAATTGCAGCGGCAATTGATCCCGGAACTTTTCGACGTAATATCAAATGCGTAGATAATTAAGCCACGAAGTTCGTCTTAAGAAAAAAACGAAAAATCAGTTCCAATTTTGAAAATGAAAAATAAATTAATTTCCTTTTAATAATATTAAATTACTTATTGCTTGTCTGAATTCTTCACACAATCCGTTAAAAAATTTAAAATGACATTTAAATTCGAAGCAAACTTGAGTTCATTGAACCAGAGTTACGCTGGACGCATAGAAAACCGAAATTAGTATTTTTTATGATTGATGATGATGACACGATATCCAAAACACCATTTTAAAAATTAAACTTACGAAAGTGTGTAAATGGCATTAGCACAATATTTATAGCGATTCTTTTGTGATCGGATGATTTACGAAGTTAGAAAATAACTCAAAACCGTGGGTAAAATTACATTTAAAATACGTCGTACCACGAGTAAGACGAAGTTTTATAATAATATGAACGCTAATTGGCAATTGAATGCTCGTGGATCAACTGTGAAAATTTTGAATAATTTATTACCTAACGAGTCTCATTATTAGCAAAACGTAAAATTGGAGCCAATAATAAATTTCTATTAGTAAATAAACTAACACATTATCATGATTTATTTTTGGGGTATTATGCCATGTTGCACTACCCCCTTCTCTAGCCAACGTGTAGAGCCCTGATGAACTGCACCGTATTGCTGTCCGAAACGTTGCATACGTATGATACTTTTGGCCGTGAAAATCTAAAATCATATAAAGCTAACACATAATTACGAGTATTCATCTGTTCGTATATGTTTCTCTGCTTATTAGTGAACGATTGTTTCAATCTATATACGAGTATATAAAAATCAAAACTTGTTTAGGGATTAGTGAGATGTCTATGTATTGCTATATTAAGCATAGGAAATGTTTTAAACTTTCAAAATACCTTCTTCAAACCCCTGCGAATGTTTCTGGATTATTACAACCTCATGACAATACATCTGAAAAGTTTTTTAATCATCACAAAAATTCTTGCGAAACTGTCAAAAATTTGATAATGACATTTTGAAAAACAATTATTGTTAAGTCAAAATTCAATTTTCAAAATTCTTAAATTTATGAATTAATTTGAAGTACTTGCATCGAATCAAGAATTATAGATATTGAATCGAATCAAGAACTATAGATATTTTAAATAGTAACCTATGTTAGGTACCAAATTTGATTGATTGTTCTTATAATATTTGATTGTTCTTATAGTATACAAAAAATAATATTTGTAATGTACGAAAATTTGAATTAAAAAAATTGTAATAGATGGCACATGAGCCGTTTGAAAAGTGAATGTAATGGGAATGAAAATATGGAAAGCGGGAAGGGGTTGTGGGACAGGGGAGCGGGAGAGGAGAGAGGGAAGGCGGGGAAGGTGGAAGGGGAACGCGGGAGGGGGAAGGGGCGCGGGAGGGGAACGGGTACGCACGTAAAAGGACATGCAGGAAGGAACAATTTATATCTTTGAATATGGCATTGCAACGCATGCCGGGAAACAGATAGTGAATTATAAATATTTTCTGTGATCAAATCAAGATTTTTTCTTTTGTATTATAATTAGAGAAAAACTTTTTAGGATCCCTGTAAAAATTACTACGGGGCCCGGGACCTGTTTAAAGGGTGTCAAAATGATTTTACAGCTTTTTACTTATATATTTTTTATTACGTAGGGTTCATAATAAAGGTAGTTCTATTATTTTATTTCACTCAAACATAACAGAAAAATTGTGAAAAATAAATTTGACTCATTAAGTTATGCAAAAAGTCTTGCTTAACTTAATGAGTGTCATTTTTAAAATTGGAATCACCTGAAAAAAAAATTTCTGATCAAATCTCTAATGCACTTTTTGACTCATTTTGTCTTCCATTCGAATAAAATAAAATAAGTAACATAATTATCTTTAGCTGGCAACGGTCAGCAAAAATTTACTTTAATGCATCTTTTACAATCTCCCCCAAAGTATTGTTTTTTGTAGTAATTAAATAAAAACGAAATGTTATTTAAATAATGGCCGTATTATATAATTCTTGTTTTATTTTTACTCTATAACGTATCAAATAAATATATTTTTTAAATTGTTAAAATATGTAAAATCAATCAGTAAGACTCCCACGTAAACGTCAGAAGAAAACATTTCCTTTTCCAGTGAAGGGCACACCGTCTCCGCTAGAGTGTACGTGTCCAATGAGAGAATCACAGAGGGGTGACAGTAGCTCGCTGAGCACGGAGCAGTGTGAGCAGGGCTGCTGAGTGCTGAGGGAATAGAGAATGACAGCTCACCTGGCTAGACCTCCAGTAGTCCGCTACGTCGCCCATATTCCCGGCTATCTCATGCCACACTGTATTAACTATATCACAACTCACGCCACTGCTACCAGCGTTACTTAATACTAATACTGACGGTTGCGGTTTCACCTGCGACCCGAATCTAAACTCACTAAACAAAAACAGTCGCGGTAAACACGAGGCGCGCCGCGTGAGGAAATCTGCGTAAACCCCGCACCCGAACACGCTGGAAGATCAATGGAAATACACATAATTTGTAGCTATCTAATTGGTTTGATTATTGTCCTAGTGATTATGTACGAGCGGTCGAGTGTCAAGTGTCGATTGGTTGGTTGGGTTGTCAGGTTGTCAGGTTGTGGGTGCACGGCGGAGCGACCGTGCGGCCGCTAGGCTCGCGGGACACTTGCTACCCGGAGTGGTCGGGCCTCGCCGCCTGCTGCTGCCTGGTGGCTGGGGGGTGCTCCTCGCCCGCCTCCGCCCCCGCCCCTGCCCTGCAGCCCGCCCTCGCCGCCTGCCGCCCGCCCCTGATCGATACTGCCGCCCGGGATGGTAAGGGCGGCTCAACCCGCAACCCCTAACCGAAGCTTCGTACATTCTATGTCGAGCCAATTTTTCAAGATACGGGGGTTGTCCAAGAATTTATTTAAAAAAATCAGGAAAAATTATGTGTACAAAAAAAATCGTTTGAAATTTTAGGTCCACATCCCCATTATTTTTAAACTTAGTCCCCGTTACGATCGATGCACTTGGTGAGCCGTGGCTTTAGGTCCTTGATTACCTTATCGTAGAATTCCGCCACTTAAAATGCTCTAACCTCTTCCTCCACGTCCTAGTCGGTCTCCAAAGGTTTCCCGGCCAAATGTTGCTTCAAGTGTTGGTTCAGGTGATTCCAGTGTTAGGTGGTGAACGCATGTTTCAACCCAAAAACCTCGCCTGTGTTGGAATAATGGTTCAAAGAGACCCGAGAGCGCTTTCCACATGATTTTGTTCTTCAGCATTTTGAGAACCCAACAACACTTTGCATGCGCCATTTTCCCCTCAAAATCGTTTGTGTGGTAGACTTACTGACGTCTGGGATCAAAATTGCGAGCATACCAACCAAGGGGGTGGACCCCCTCTTAGGTGAGAAAGCGAATAATTGAGCGCACCTCGCACGCGGCGGGTTTCGACAACGGAGCGTTCATCTCAAATGGACGCAAAGATCGCACTGAAGCAGCTGCCAAGCCGGATCACCAAAAAAATCTGAGCTACACGCCGTGGCCATTTGTCATATTTTGAGAAATATTGTCCGTGTCACCAAATGTCACAAAATGAGGACATACCTCGTATTTTAAGATTTTATGTAGTCGATTAAATCATTCGCTTCCCTTATAACTTCCTATTTTATCAAACACACTATTTATAGTATTTTTTTCATGTTCTCAGTTAACGGTTATACCAATATACAATGGAGAGGATTACAAATTTGAGGAACATGTAAGTACAAAAAGTTTATAGGAGTAGCTTTACTATTTTGTTACATGCGTCAGACAGAAGTCCTCGCTTTCGAAGCACAAAAAAGCATGGCATGCATGAGATCTTCTACTAGTATACTTGTTAGGCACATATATACTACCCTCTTTCAACGTAACCATAAAGTATGGTTCCAGAGATTAACTTTAAAAAATGTTTACCTAAAAAGATTTTTCAGCGGGCTTCTAAGGTGTTCCATCAGATCATCAATACACGATCTCGAAATACGAAGAACAAATAGAATCATTTTGTATGGCGCGGGAGACAATGATTCAGATATGTGGAATTTTAACGAAAGATTCAGGAATGTATCTTTGGATCTTCTAAATGTGACTACAATGCATATCTGGATGCTGAAGGTTGAAAAGTTGTTCAGTTCCGACTATTTGACAAGAGAATCGAGATCTTTCTGCAGAAGAATGAAATCGATTTTAAAAGTTTGATATCATTAGCGAAGAGTAGACAGTTAATATAGATAGTTAATGGCGGTAAATGACAAAGCAATCACAAGAATCTCAGGGGACGTTGGAAGAGTCCCACCACTTTCCTAACTATGCACATAAGAACGGCCAAAGCAAATTACGGCGCCAAAAATAGGAAAAAGTATTGTCTTAAAATTAATCAAATTAAATACCTATAAACCAGTTCAAAATAAACTGCAAGAATTTATTTTTTAAACGCAACCCAGTTATCTGCACATGTGCCCAAAGTTGGTGGCAATACTGGTTAGTTGCGTTTGAATCATTGACGTAGCTACTAAGCCAGCCCTATTTTCCCTAATTTAAGATCAGAAGGTTTTCAAAATGGATTTCGGAGCCTTAGGTATGTTCTTTAATCTGCAATTAGTGTCAACAAAAAAAAACATAACAGCTGTACGTAATATAGACATAATGCTTTTTTTTAATATTGTATACGTTAAGAAATATTTCATTGTTTTTAGCCAGAGTTTATACAAAAATATACTTTTATATAAAATATACTTTTTATACAAAAATTTCCACAGAGTTTGACCACTCTTTTTCTCTATTTTGAAAAAATATCTTATTAACTTTTTTAGATACTGGCCAGAAATAAATTAAGTGGAAAAAATTAAAAATTGTTTCAATATTATTACGAGTATCTTACAACAAACATAAAAAAGTTAAACATATGTCCCCCTTTTTTCCCCTTTGATTAATCGAGCGCATTCTTTTCAGGTAGTCTTGGCGACACCGATTTAAAGGTAATGAGGATTAATTTATAACGTTGAAAATGAACAATAAATAACGTCATTTTATAGTATAATCAAAATTATATGTTGTATATTTACATACTTCACTAATTCAAAATACAGAAATATCTGAGTATGAAATTATATACTTTTTTAAATTGGAATACTATGAGTAACTGACCCCAACTAACCCTAATTTGAAAGATTTTCTAAGGTTTTCTCCTCATTAGCATTTCTGATCAGAATATCAAATAAAAATATTTTTGGCGTCGTAAATTGATTATTCGGCTTTGTGTGCGGCAGTAGGTACAAGGTAACTAATTCCATTCACGTCAATATTTTTAACAAAACAAAGCTACAAGTAATTATTATGAACAACTCCTTGATGCTCATTGGTGGACAAGAATGAAACACCCGTTCACTTTCACACTTCTTGACGAGTGAGATCATCTTGGCAAGATGAGAACGAGTCGTTTTCCAGGCCTAAAATAAAGAACGGTGGACATTTATCTTCAATCACACAAATCAGGAAATTTTCAAAACTCACGTTCAAATCTTTATCTACAGTTATTTCCATAACTCGCCATATAAAAAGTAAAAAACGTCATATAAACATCTACTCAAATAGTTTTTTAACCACTGGAGCGCTTTTTGCCACAATATGGCACTATTTAAAATACCTCGGATTGCTTTGCTTCCAATTTTGGCAAATTTTCGCTTATTTGTAAGTAATTAAGTAGAAGTTTAAGATTTTATAATTTTTTTTATAAATCCTACGAATATGATGTGATAATCGACAAAAGATAGGTGAATTCATTGGCTATATAGAACTATAAACAATTTGTATGTCTCCATACTAAAATTCGGAGATACGATTTTTTTTTTAATTTGGGCGGAAAATATTCAAAATGATCACCAAAAAATGTCGAGCAGTCGGAGAAAAAAGTTTTAAATTGCTCTGTCGCTCCAGTGGTTATAGGAAATCACATATAGAAACCTAATCTCAATTTTCGCCTAAAGAAAACAACAATAAAACAAGTAAATACATCAGTTACATATTTTGAATATGACAGAAGAGCATTAATGGACGGAAGTTCATCCTGAAAATCAAAATTTTTCAATGATTCCATGATATTTGATCCCTCGATATACTTTTATACCACCAGTAAGTATGCAGTCGGTTTAGAGAAAATACAATAAACCTACTTGCAGAAAATTCAACCAAGTGTCCCGAAGGGAGTTGCAGGGAGGACGTACCACCAAATAACAAAAGTGTAAAACATATTATCGTTTAAATACATCAAGAATAAAATTACCTATCTCTATTCTGCATAAATATACCAGCGTACAAGTACAAAAAATCAACACTGTATATAAATTAATTTGATATCCATACCAACTTATTATTAAAGATTTTAGTTTTGAAATTGGTAAAAAAATGCAAAAAAATTTAACTTTACATTAATTTTATTTTTAGGGTGAGGGAAGAGAGGGGGGGGGGTATCTGTCGGGGGATCAACTGTCGGGTCACCCTTATAGATATTTCTGAAAACATAATCACCTAACCTAGGGCTTGAAAACGGATGAATTATCAATTCTAATACTGGTACGGTTTTTAATTCACATAGAACATTGATTCTCAACCTTTCTTTTGCCCACCGCCCACTTTGAGAACATTTTTATTTCTAGCGCCCCCTAACTCGTCACGACGAAGGGGGCGTAATGGGATACCACGACAGGGTTACTTCGTCGTGGTATCGGGATACCACGACGAAGGGGGGCGCAATGGGGATACCACGGTGGGGTTACATTTGCCACAACGAAGGGGGCGTAATGGGATAGGGAAAATATTTTTGTGGATGGATGGCTCCTAATAATGGGATAGGTTTCTCTGGATCTCCTACCGCCCCCCCCCATTTTTCTCTTGGTCTTCTACCGCCCCTCCTTCTGAAGAAACGCCCCCAAAGGGGCGCTATCGCCCACGTTGAGAACCTATGATATAGAATAGTGATATTCTTTGTTAAAATGAAGAGACTGAGTTAATAAATATACTTTTTTTAATTACACCATTTTAGGTACCGTTCAGTAAGCGAAAGATCCCTAATGTGTATGTTTTTTTAAATTTATGAATGGTTTTATATCAAATCGGTAGTAATCTGACGGATAAGCTCTTAAAAAGTAAATTTACTGTATACGTAGGTAGGTACTGAAAAATGTGAAAATTTTCGCATAGCGCGCCCACCGATAGCCATCGACTTATGTATTTTTCTTTGACATTTTCAGTGAGGCATATTATTTCATCGCAACCATTAATAACCGCTAATCACCTTTCCCGGCAAGCTGTCGACACTACCCGTTACCCGTCGTCAGGTCGGCCAGTTTACGTTACAGTCTCCAGTTTATCACACGCTGATTCTAGCCAGTCACGGCAAGGATAAGAGAGAGTACCTACGCCATATGCAATATAATATGATTATTATTATGTTACGTGTATTAGTAGATGTCATTAATCATTCTTTCTTGGTTGGGCCGCGGGCCCGCCTTGGGATCCCCTGCTCCGGGATACCGCGGGAACTTCGCCAGTCGTACTACAGCGCGCCTCGTGTCTCTACCAGAGGAAAAAGCAAACTAAATAGTGCACGCTTTCTGCCATAATCGGTTCTTTTTTTAAAATTTTACACATAAAAACGCAGTTGTGAAGTGTGCGCTTTTTTTAAATTTATTTTCAAGACTTTTGTTTTTCAAGTTTCATAATTAGAACGGTGGAAAATGGCGTGCGTGGCGAATGCTAGGTGTTTCAGTGTTTTTTCCCTTCAAATCTTGACGATTCGGTTTAAAAATGAGTCTAAAACATAAAACGTTAATAATTAGTTAAAGTTTATGTCATGAAATGTGTTATTTTAGTCGTTTTTGCATTGATAACAATCGATTTTCTCGACGTTTTAAATTGTTTTTGTCTAATTTTCTATCGAATTTATCCCAGGAAAAGTGATTTGACAAGCATTATTAGTATCAATATTTTAGCTTTATCTTAGCATATCTGTTCACGTAATAATTTTATTTTGATTTAGTATACAAAACTCACATTTAAAACAATTTCTTTCTTTAGCGTATATTACTAGCAAAATAATATTTTTTCTTGATAGCTTTTGATAACAATGTAGGTACTAACAATTTAAGTGAAGATTTAGTTTTTCAATGGTGAAAGAATGTAATTGTACCCGCGTGACATTCATAATTTATTTTTCCAGCTTTTCACGCAGTCGCCGTGGAAAATGTGCAACAGTTTGCGGTTCAGACAAAAAAATGGCGGGAATGTTAAAATTTTCGCTTTCCATCTTTTCCCTTTTCGTATCGCCAGACGGCGTTAATACGACACATTTATCTGTCAGCGAACTCAAGAGCCACGAACAATGCTCCGAGCCGTAGCAAAACAAACGGAAAGCTTTGGCGACCTATTTATACAACGAAGCTGCCAGTAATAATAACAAGATTTTCTTGGTTATGTTCGTCGCTTCGTCACAAACGAGTGAAAAACGGGAAAATATTACATAAACCGACGCTCATTTCTTAAATTCGCTGTCGTTTCATTGAACAAAGCGATAATGCGTTGTTTTTAAACGTCCAAAATTGACGTTAATTTGGTTTTGTGAACGGAATACTGTTCTGAAAGACTGACAACATTTCTGATTCCGACAGCTTTGACGTAAATACACAAGTGACGTGACTTGGCGATGGTTTGAGTGGCGGGAGCAGCATGCAGGATTCAATGTGCACTGTAGTTACCTGTTTGATAAGCGGCAGAAGCGTTTGCTCGATAGATCTGGTTTTTATTTCGGGTAAATTATAATCTGGCGGATCTTCGGCCGCCATTCCGTTGGCCGCCCCGCCCACACACTGCCGCCCCCGCCCCCGCCCTCCCAACCCCCGCCCTCACCTTCCGCCGTCTACCTTTGCTCTATTCATAAATAATTACTACTCCATCACACGCGCTTTTTTCGGTGGTAAAGGGCGCGCTTATTTACGAGTTATTTATTAAATCAAAATTAAGATATTGTTGCTCCTAAAAGCGCATTTTATTTACAACTGGAAGATCTGTGTTTATATCTTTCTCAGTGAGTCATTAGCTTCTAATGTATTGTCGGTATTCATTGCCATGCGTAAAGGCGCGTTTTCAGTGCGCTTTTCCGGCATTATCCTGAAAATTCTCCATATTTATGACAATAAGAGTTAAAAAATAACTTTTTCCGCTTTCTTCTGGAACAACAGGTGTCTGCATATTTATGAAATCCAATTTTTTTGTACTTATATCTTCCGGCTTTCATTGATAATTATTTACTATTTATTATTATTATTGTTTATTATTTACTGGTTATTATTTACTACTCTATAATTATTGTAGTTTGTTGTACAGAATTTTTTTTTTAAATCTTTAAATTTACGTCTTTAACTTTGAAGAAATTTCAGATTGTCGTTTGTTTAGGTACTGGTATTTCAATGGAAGTTGTTCTGGAAAACTAGCATCAAGGATCCCTACTGCACCATTGGACCGCCGGTAGACATGTCGAACGTGTGTCTTATATTTGTGCACAGTTGACAATAACTTATTTCCCACTTACAACACGGGTGTTTCCTCCATCCTACAACACGAGTCTCTTCAAGACTATTCTTTTCCATAATCAGACCCTGTATCTCCAAAGATGACATAGACTCCAAGAAAAACTTCAGGGCCTCCTGCGTGGAGTTATTAATACAAAATATAAATATATAATAAAATAACGGTACAGAAATTAGGGTGTTTTTATATTAAAATAAATAAATTTCTTAAAGTTTTTATTGAACGAGTTTATTATTTAAGTCATTGGCACAATATCACATGACAGTATATATATATTATAATGTCTACAAATACATATTCATAAATTTCAATCATCTACAATTTTACTTAAAACTTTCTTATTGTTTAAAAGGCATTCTATTATTGTAGGATTAAGAGAGATAACTGAATACATAATACTATTAATTAACTTCTTAAAATTAGAAGTTATTTTAGTTAATTATATAGTTCTACTATCTATTGCACACTCCATTTTTATTAATATGTTTACAGAGAACTTAAATAATCAAGAGAACTTAAATAATCAGAGAACTTAAATAATGAAAAAAAATATTCCCGCTGTGGGATTCAAAGTCAGTGCCCGCTGTGGGATTCAAAGTCGATCTATCCAACAGTAAGCCCAGTATCCTTATCTACTGAAGAATGGATAAAAATCAACAACTTTTATTTACAAACATCGTCACCTGAATATTTATTTAGCTTGATGAAAATTGTGTTAAAAGTCGAACTATACACTATTTTTTAGTTGAATGCATACGTTTAACTAAAAAAAAAATTATATTAACTCACATCACAATATCTTTGGTCGGTAAAATAATGTAAATTATATTCTAAGAATAAATTTAATAACTGAAAATTAAACCACGCATCAAATTTGGTGGTAACATCGATTTACAATAATAATACAAAATATTTGTATAATTTTCTTATTTCCATTTTAGGCAGGTAATTAATTCCATATAATTAATTCCATAAAATTTCCAAACAATTAATTATAATACTATATAATTAAATTAAATAATAAAAATAAACATAGGAGAGTAACATTTGTAAGATGATCACAGATTTTCTATAAAGTGACTAAAAAAATACACCGGTCCACAAAAACTCCCAAAGTAATTATTAGAATAGTAAATCAATCTAAGAAATCTATAAACATTAACAATCATGATATTCAATCTAGGAGCGTACTTATTATTACCTGAAAAATCCAGGTTGACGTACATATAAAAGGTGGATTGAAACCTACGCTAGAGAGGTTGTCAGTCAGACTTGAGGACTTGCTTGTCCCTAGAGTTCAACGAGGACTGGATTTTGTTATTCTGGACTTATGAATGGCTGTAAGCCCCTAAAAACCCCCAAGACCCAATTGTTTTGCAGAAATCAAATATAACATTGTCATCAAATAGCAATTCGGCGCCATTTTGTTTTTTTGTCGATTCTAGATGCGTTTCAGCTTTCTATCAAATTATAAGCTGACAAACAACAACATGATAGTTGTCCTCTGCTGATCACAATTAGTTCAAAAGCTGAAACGGACATAGAATCGGCATTTAACCTCTAAGAGAGTGGAGTTTCTGAGAGAAAAAAGTGTTCGTTCAAGAGTGTTTTTCCAAAAAAAATTTTAAACACTAATTTATAGTAATTATTATAAAAAATTACATTTTTATAAAAAATACCCATATTTTATTCTATATATAATACTAGAATAACCAAATTAATCAGATATTAATACCAACAAAAAATTTCATATTAATATTAAAAATTAATATTAATAGGAGAATTTCTACAAACACCGCTGCACCATGTGCGTCCATACTCCTTTGAGCAGATTTTTTTTCGGACGCTAACAGTGCGGCCATACTCTCCTAAAGGTTAACAGGAACCTTTCAACTGTCAAAAAGACAAAATGGTGCTGAATTGCCATTTAACGACTTTGTCGCATATGAATTTCTGAGAAACAACTGGGCCTGACCCATCTCTGGAGCATCATGAACATTGGAAGACAGCTGACAACACTAAGGACGGGTTGTTTCAAAAAATTTGATGGATTCATCAAATATTTGAAGTTAATTTTCACGTTTTGTGTAAGTTCTATTCAAGTTCTGTGATTATTTCAGTATTGTGAAGCAACTGTCCTATAACTATATAATAACAGAACTTGAAAAGAACTTACACAGAACGTGAAAATCAACTTCAAATATTTGATGAATCCATCAAATTTTTTGAAACAACCCATCCTAACAACCAGTGGAGACTCAAGTGAGTTTTGAATGTTATAGAGAGGTAAGATCGAAAAATACAACATTATCAACATTTTGTTTTAGCCCAAAATGATTTTTTTGGCGAATTTTCAGTTTGGCAGTGCAAAGCACCAATTTCCTAAAAATCTTCATTAAAAAAAATAGAATTTTTCGATTTTTAATCCGAATAATGAAAATAATTTTTGTTATTCAGACAGTAAAAGCTTTGCCTCAGCGTACTATCAAAAACACTGAAGAAGAAATCAAAGTTAATGTTTATTTTGCCTTGTAAAATTGCGGAGAGACCTTGAAAGAAAGAAGGAACAGAGTACTAGTAATAACGGCAGTAAGTTTTTTCACCGCGTTGGCCGTACCTAAACATTGTCTAGTTCTCGATAAACTTAATAAGACCTTTCATTTTACTACAAAACATTAACAGTGTTTTATTATAATATAATTATATTGGAAAATTTTTGTGAGAATGGCTTGATTTTATCATCTGCGGTTTGGCCATTTGCGTCAGATTGCACGAGCCAAACAACCCCGCAGGTAACGAGATAAAACAAAAATTAATCTGATCTACGCGGCCGTCATATATGTAATCCTTCGTAGGCTAACACCATATGTGGATGTTGCGTACGTGATTTATGAAGTTTCACTAAAACACAAATACTATGTGTTGGAATGTGTATTGTGATGGGAGAGATTACGTTGAAAAGGCCAGCTTTACGTTGTAAAGGTTAAGTTTAAACTAAAACTCACTAGCAGTTAATAATTTATTAAAGTTGAAAATTGGTCTAAAAAAGTATGATTCTAGGATTCGGCCATACAATTTTTTTTGATTAACACGCGCAACACGGTATCACCTCTACATCCATAAACACACTTTACCACAATCTACACATCTGCCCTGATGATGGACACTGTAATGCTGTCTGAAATGTTGGTTGAAGAAAGGGGAAGCGCAAGATGGCATATAAACCCTAAACTAATTATGATAATACTTTCTGCCGTGAAATTCTCAAATAATATAACACAAAAGGTTTTGATTGATATTTAAGTGTACCGTTTACTATAAGACGCCTTTATAGGTTCCTTCGAAGCTTCAGGAGCCTTTTTATAATTCCAAACTGACTGTTTAGCTGGTGGACGTATCTTCCTCTTTCTCAAACTCTCGGTGGGACCCCTCGTCGGCCGCAGCATCTGGCGAAAGTTAAAAGGCCCGCTGATATCGTCGTCTTCTTGGTACTGCTCTCGGGCCAGGTTGAGGCAAACCTCGGGAATGGAGCGGTCCTTGGAGGTGAGCGAGGGACGCGGGATGTTGGAGATGCTGTGGAGGTGCAGGATCTCAGGGGAGTGGCGCAGGATGCGGCAGAGGTCGGACTCGGGGTCAAAGTGCTCGTGAGCCGACACAGGAGCCGCTTTCCAGCCCGAGTTGCAGAGCTCATTGATTTTGTCACTGAAAAAAAATTATATTTATTGTATCATAATCAACCCATGATTGACTGCCCCGTATGCGAACATTACGACAGATGTCTTGTGAACACTGACAGATGGAAAAATGTCATGCACAGGGATACCCAGCATCGAAACGCCATGGGTTTAAAGAGTTAAGGATGTGGTATTTCAAACTTCATGATGTTTGATGAACATCAAAGCAATGATCAGCACCAATTGGAATTCTTTACATTTGAACGATCTCTGTTTAACGACGATTCTCATCCCATTTAATCTTTGGTTAACCTCTCAGGCCTCAACCATATTATGTCAGAGGGTCAAAATATTTCCGTTTCGCAATAAAATCCAAATAAATGGAATATTTCTGAATGTATCCGAAAATTAAAAACTGTTTTGAAAAGGTAATGAAATACGGTTTAAAAATTTATAATTCGAAATAAACATAGTTTTTGAAATATAAAATTTTTGCATGTAAACATAAAAACATATAAATATTTTAATAGACAAATATTGTAGACTTTATCGTCAACTCACTTTTTTGTCGTTTCATCCAAAAATCATTAATAAAAAATTCCCAAAATTTAATTTTTTTTTTCAAATTCCGGTCTGAAACTTTGGATTCAAAAAGGTGAACATTTTAATTATTTTGCGGTTAATTTTTAGATTTGAATATAAAGCATGGTGTTTTGTCTTTCTAACACCGTTTAGACAATATTTCTATCATAATATTAAATATTGTTGGAGTCTGTAATTGGAGGTAGTATAAGGATTAATATTTTAATAGTTTTCGGTGCCTTTATGATTGGGTCTAGTGCAGATGCAGTGCCACCTCCCCATGATACAATACCATACTCAATAATAGCTCAACAGCAAAATAAATCATTTTCATTTCATTTCAATCGAGAAAGTTTCGTATCAATCTGAAAAAGTGCATGGTTTTTCTTAATTTGTTTGTATAGTAAGGGAGACACAACGATTTCTATGAGACCTTTATGATTTGTTCCAATAATTGAATAAATAGACCTGACTGATTAAATTATGATCAGCTGTCAAGCAAAACGATCATATTGTTAAGCTTGTCAATTGTTAGGCAGTAATCTGTTTTTAATAAGTCAGGTATGCCATACATATATCAGGTAGTGTTAAATTATCGTGAAAACAAACTTATGGATCAGAGTGGTTAACAGAGACCATTCACATGTAAAAATATCAAAATGGTGAAAGTCATTAAGTATGATGGAGTTTGTAACACCACAATCAGTGATTGTAACTTTAAATTAAGTTCATATTATTTTGTATGAAATTTTTTTATTTATTTTCCAAAATTGTGAAATTTGAGTTGACTAATCAATTGATCATCATATTAAATAAAGCCATTATTGTTTAAAAAAAGAGTATGATTGTATTTGATACCTACTTAATAAACATTATGGATTTACCTATTATCCTATCTGATAGCTAGTGAAAAGTTAAAAGATATTTTGTATCAAATGTTGAAAAGTGTGAAAATAAAAGCTAAAAAAGCCAATAAAAAATTCTTTCAATATTTCATTAATATACATTGAAAGTCAATAAGCATATTATACATAATAAGATATGTAGGGCTTACTTGACAAGGTTGCCCCTCATTCTAGGGGAGCCCCCGCGCCGTGGAGAGGCTACCGGAAGCACGGCATGCCATGCCGAGGACAGCTGCCTCTCGGCCAGAACGCGACTCGCTGATACGCCCAAGGGTCTGCTCTCCGGGGAACCAAATCTAATCAGTTGGGGTTGACGGTTAACAACACGTATTGACAGATAATGGAGATATTAATAGATGAACTTAATAAATTATAAATAGCTTAATAACATAATCTTCTAAATTGTGACTAAGATTGAAGTGTTTCAAACTCAAACATCAAATTGCCGATCAGCATCATTTTGAATGTTTTATTCTCAACCTATTCTTAAGCTGTGATATTTTCATACATTGGAGGTATGCGTTATTTGCGCATCATATCATTAAGAATGTACATGCATTTCGGCATAATATGGGTCACTCGAAAAACACTAATCACCATAATAACTACTTTTGTAATTATAAAACAAATTAAAACAAGACATATTTTTACATGCAATAAAAGAGTTTTTAAATGCTCTAGAAGTTTTTCTTTCCTAGCTAAATTTAATAAAAAATTTTAGAAGTTATCCTTTCCAGTGTCAATATACATCTGCCAAAATTTCTAACAGCTCCCAAGCATCTGGAACCAGTGAGACTGTAGCATCCCCAATTGGGGTATGTTGCGAAGCTGAAGGTAGTGAGGAGGGGAAGGAGATGGGAAGAGAAAGGATGGGAAATACCTGGCTATTCAGATCTTTCAAGAAACAAAGTTTTGATTCTGTATGGTGGTCTTTCACCAGGGTGATACTGAAAGTATCTACTATCACTCTGCCGTAATAAATTATTTTTAATGAATAAATTGTAAAATAACACAAATTTACAAAAAAAAATTATTACTTTCAAATGCCGGGATTTGAAACCGGGATTTTTCCTCTGAATTCGTTCGTAGCCAATTCATAACCACTCGTAATATAGGTTTTGTTCAAAATGACATACACAGTATAATGATATCATAAAGCATGTTATTATGTACAAGAATAGCCTCAAATAGTTCCAGGAACTACTTAACAATGTATTGGTATTCAGATACTTGAATAATTGATCATGCGTATTGTTGCTGGGAGCGAAATACCTCCAATGTGAAAAAAATATATTTTTCAGGAAAGTGAAAAATCCAATTTTGATGCAGGAAAATGAAGGTGGAACTCCAGACAAAATTTATTTATATAGAGTTTTTTCAGTCTCCTGTAAAATTTTAAAACATTTCACTCGGGGGTATTAAAGCGCCTAACGACGATATGCATATTTTTAAATACTAAAGGACGGAGGTAAGAGGATATTAATATTAGAAATATTTTACCTCTCCGGCTGTAAAAGGCTCTCTTTTTGCAAGAGAGGCAAATCCCAGGTGGACATAATAATACCATCCTCTTCCAATTCGTCAAATTCTGGTGATGGACTGTCCAGAGACCAGAGCGTTGGATTCAATACCAAATCAGCAGCATTAAAATAATTTTTTTTTAACCGTTTTAGTGCTAAGCAATTTTTGCAAACATGTATGAGAATTGCTACACATATGTTGATTAATTTAGAGGAAAATAATGGTGTCAAATAAAACACTCTAATTTAGACAAATATCAATCAATTTTATTAATTCTTTTTGTATTATAAAGAATAAATGTTTATTGATATGAATATGAAAAACATAAAATATCAATATTATTGTATTTTATTTAATTTTGAAAATATTTAAAAAAAATAGCTCAGCAATTATGTTTTGCCGCACAAATAGCGTGTAGGGCTTTCCTACAGCGAACGCATATAAAAAAACAGTAAAAAGTTATTTTTAAATGTATAAGAATGCACTTTCGTTACAAATTACGCGCAAAGTTAGAGTACGTCCACTCCCATGGAGCACCAAAAACACACTGAAACTCGCAGCGTTTTTGCGCTGCGTCGCAATTTACGATACAAACGATCGCAGCGCTTTTGCGACGCGTAGCATTCTAACAGTTAAGCAAATAATAGCCTCTCCACACAAAATAATAGAGAACTCCCTCCCAACTTTAACTCTGATATTATAATACTATGTATTAAAATATATATTGTCATTAACCGCTGGAATGCCAAGTCCCTGTCAAAAATATAAAACCTCCTTGTGTGTTGAAGGTAAAATAGAGCTTTGCGCACCAAGATAGTAATTACTCACTGTTGTTTATTATATTTTTGAAAATTGTACTGTGTTACTAGATAATGTGTTTACGTATACGTATGTAAAGCCTCGATGACATTGTAATTGTGTAATCGTATTACTCTCTAACTAGCTGATTGTGGACAATCTACGAAAAAAGTTAAAAGGTGGTCAACTTTGCTCGCTATTTGCTATCGTGTGCCTCAAGATGGCGACCCACGAACAGCTGGTTTCGTAACTGTCAGAATTAGTTCACGCGGGAGTCGTTATTTTCGCTACTGGCTAGCGTGTGGCTGGCGTGTGGCTAGCGTGTGGCTAGCTGCAAGCTCAAGTTTTCTACAAAATGTCGACAGAACATTTGAACAGAACATTTGTTCGCACTAGAGTCGTTATTTTAGCTGCTACTGTCGCTACTGAGTGCGTAGACAGTTTCGTGTGTCATCATGACAATCTCACGATTCACCCGCTTTTAAACTTACCGGCTAGTAGCTTGTAAACTCGCTCGATGTAATCGAGGCTTAAATCAAAAAATTATACATATATTTCTTGTAGTTTCCCCAGAATAGCTATTTGTTTTCAGACAAATGATTTTTCTCCCTCATTTTATATTAAAAAGGTTAAAAATTAGATTTCAACAATATTTTTACGATTTTGTTATATTTTCATAAAGCTAAATAAGTCAAGAAAAAAATTTATAGATCGATGTCGCTTAACAATGGCAGTGCACTTTTTACAGATAAAATAAATACATATGTTTACACATGACGAAACAACAAGATGGAATAATATTAAGATTAATTATTTCAGTGCCAAGCGAATAATATATATTTTAATAAGCAAGGAGCATTTTTTAAAGTTCAAAATACCATAAAATCGAGTCAAGCGTGGTTGAGCCGCTAGCATATCCGCTAGGGTTACGCTGGCACTCGATGGGTACAAATTTTAGACTTCAGGGGTATGTTGGCATTCAAGCAGTTAAATCAGTCTTACTATTAGGGAATCGGATTGTTGTGCTGCAAGAGATAACAATGATAGTGCAAAAACTCAACTGGTGACCGTTGAAGCAAAGAACAAAAAGAAAAAGCAAGCATATGATCCGTATTATCGGCTTACATAAATTAATTTCTATGAATTAAGTCGGTTAACTCTTAGTGTGCCGACACTAAATTTTCGCTGTGTGCCGTCTGATTCTATTTTCGTCGTGGCTTGCTTGTTTTTACAAAATGATAGTTTTGTAAATTGTATCATCTCACTAGATAAATGAGTTTACATATTTATGAAAACAGTATATAATCTACCATAATATATGTGGTTTCCCCAGGAGAGCTAATTATATTCAGAGAAATGAATTTTTAAACATATTTTTAAGAATATGCTAGCGTTTAAGAAGTTAAACTTGCTGCAATGATGTTACAATATGAAATGCTAAGGAGTTTAGTTAATTAGAGTTAAATTAATAAAATTGGCAGTACAGGTTCTGCTTGCACGGGAGTCAGACCGTTGTGTATTATGATTTTGGACTATTGCCATATTTGTTAGAAGTACTGAGATAATTGTAATATGCAACACTTACTGCCGCTATGACACTATTCTGTGCATATAATTAGTGAATAGTAAAATCTAGAAGTTGTTTCCCGAGGTAAATTTCAGGTAAATTTCGAGGTAGGTTTCAAATAGTGTGACATAGTCTAGTTTCCTTCAATCATTGATAATAAAGCTCACATTTCTTACTTGTACAAAGCACAGAACATATTTCTAAAATGTGTAAAACTGAAGATTGAAGATACTTTAGAATTGAGATCTCTGAGGTGTGAGTGTGGTAAAACCATGTGGAAAGAAAGAAAATCCGCAAAGCTAATTGAATAAGGTTAAAAAAAAGGATGCCTAGATGGTTTATACAAGTAGAGAGGATGAACGCAGAACAGAATGTAAAAAAATTATGATGAATGTAAAAAAATAAATAGATGAAAGTGAATTGTAGAAGTCAGGAACGCCCAAGGAAGACATGACAAGATTGAGTCAATCAAATACTTATGTGGGATCATGACTAGAGTCAGAATAACAAAAGAGTTTGAAGTATAAAAGCGAATGAAACAAGGGTTGAGTGCCAGACAGAGTTGTGTGGCAGTCCATCCTCAGCACCTAAGCCTACCCGTCTACAACTTGTTTCCGTCTTAAATTAAGTGACGTAGTGATTGCCATTTATTGCCTTTCAAGGCTTTATGCAGAGGTTTTCCAAATCTCATGGAATGCCTGACTTCTACAAAATTTTCAGCAAAATCGATCAAGAAGTTTTTGAGTCCAAAGGGCACCCCCTTTTATCATTGCTTTTTATTTATATCGAAGATAAATCCTCACTTCACTTCTACATAGCTGAAGGATAAAGTATTTCTAAAACTGATTTTATTTTTAAGTTCCCATAACACGTCAAAATGAATAATAACTCTGTACTCCATATCAAGCTAATCTAGTGTAAAAAGTACCTGGACATTGGCTGGCCATCAGCCTGGAGGTACTCCAGCGGGAGTTGGTCTCGGCCCAGTGAGGACATGAGGGTGAAGCCAGGAGGGGCCACATAGTCCTCGGGCAGAGACTCCAGCTCTTCCATGCCCACACCGGGCTTGTTGCGCCGCATCACCTTGTGGGCTTCCTGGTTGGAGTTGTGGATCTGTACAAGGAAGAACCATGAAATAATATAGGAATGTATTTAGAAGTGAAGAGGGCTATATGAGGGCTTCACGACAAAATAAAACATTGGAGAAAAAAAAACAACTTAACCTAAAATAACTAATTTTGTAATCGTATTCTGTTTTGTCACAGTTAGGTTTGATCCAGTTACCCCTTGAGAGACTCTTATTTGGAGGATTCGAATTAATATATTATTATGTATGTTTAAACCACAGCGCATAAAATCTGTGAGCATAAACTAGTAAAAACTCTTGATAAACCTTGGAACCATGAAAATTGCACAGCTTTTCCTGTTTGCAATTTCTAGATTAATGACACCGTATTCAGCTCGCAAAGTCATTTCCATAATGCATTAAAGGGCTTAGAAATATCCATTTAAGTGCATAAAGATAAGATATTTGTTAAAAAAGATTTAATCAAAATCTACATTTACTTTAAGAATATGGTATTATTAGATGGGGCAGTACAAATGATAATATGTATTCTAAATCACAAAATAGAACCAAAAAGCCATTATGAAAATTGTACTGAAAGTCCCTGTAAGAACAAGCACTGATCAAATCTTCAACGATTTTAAAATCAAGTCAATTAAACAACAACTCTGTAAAATAATACACCATCCGTAAATACAAAACACAAAAATTTTAATGTAAACCGTAAAAAATTTTTTTCTAACAAAAATTAGGTACTGATAATGAAAAAAAAAAAAAACAGACATATTTTATTAGACAAATTTATTTTAAATGTTATCATCACTTTACTTTTTGGCTGCTTCATAAAAAAAAATAATTAATAAAAAATTCATACATTTTTCTTGAATTGCGGTCGGAAACTTTGGTTTCGTAGATATTTTAATTTTTCTGTGGTTAACTTGTAGATTTGAGTATAAAGCACGGTATTTTTTCTTTCTAACATCGTTTAGTTCAGGGGCGTCCAACCCAAATTGTTTGGTGGGTCAAAAAAATATTAGAAAGTTCTAATTTCAGAAAATATTATATAAATTTACATAATGAGTTTTGTCTCTTTTGAATACCAAAATCCAAAACACAGAAAGCTGAAAACTCATTTTGGGCTGCAAGAAATTTTCAATTGGGCCGCAGGTTGGGCATGATTGGTTTAGATCATATTTATCAAGAGAGATACAATAATTTCCATGATACATATGTAAGCTATTTCCAAAAGCAAATTAGCCTGAGGGGTTAAAACTCAAATAAACTGACGCCAAATACAGACTGAAACAGAAACCACACAACTGCACTAAAAACACTACATAACATATTTACAATTCTTTCAGTAACTCCATATTATTCATATAATTAAATTTTAATATGAAAAAATCCTTAGCACGGGAGATCCCAGTGAAGATATCACCAGCATCTACTTTAAAAAAAAAACAAGAAGGTAATAAATCATTTATTATTATCTTTTGTTACTTCCATATTTTAGAAGTGTTGACAATATTTGTGGAGGTTGTATTTGTTTTCATACCTGTTTGGAAAATATGATGAGCTGAGCTTGTCTCTCATGCGAGGGAGGGTGTGGGGCCGGCCTCTTGGGCCCCCGCTGGTGGCGCCCCTTCAGACTCTCCCTCCACTTCCTCCTTACAGTGTAGCCTCGGAAATCTGGAATACACAAAACTCTGATGGATCCATTGTAACCTCTCCCTCTTTCTCACAACACATTGTACGCAACAGAAAGAGAGGTTAGAGTGGGAGTACAATAATGATAACTTACGGCTCTGAATGATGACCGCAGCTTTGTTAGAATTGGTGTTTTCTTTGTCGTTTGATTCATCACTGGACATCATGTCTTGGGAAGACATCTTTTTTATTAGTTTGGCCTTCACAAATGCCGATTTGACTTTGGACTCAGCTCCTAGAAAAATAAAGAAAAACGCTTCGTGCTAAAAAAAGTGTAATAAAACATTGAAAACTAAAAAAAGTAAGGAAAATTTAAGTATTGCATTGAATATTAAGTGTGGTGGAGCGTAAAAAAGAAACATTGATAAATAAATAAAAAATTTAAATGTTTTACAGAAGATAGGTAAATTAGGAAAATAGGTAAACAAATCGCTCAAGACGTTTTAAAAAAGTGCAGTATTTTCCCAAAAATCACTTGAGTGGATAAAGGATATTTTCCCACCTCGTTTTACCAGTTGTGTGACACTATGACATGGCCACACTACAGGTATTCGTCGGCTTACGACCTGTGCCGGGTATGACTGTTCGACTTTACGACCACAATCCGCGATCAGTTGTTCGCTTGAAAAGCCTTTTTGTTGTATCTAATGCAACTATTTTTTTCGCAAAATGTAAATTTAAAAGATCACGTGCTTACTCAAACCAGAGAAAAACCTTTTGCGTGTTCAGTCTGCAATTTTTCTTTTGCACACAAACAGACATTAAACCGTCATTTGTTAACACACAGTGGCAACAAATCTTTTTCATGTCCCTACTGCAGCTCTCCGAGTTTTCAAAAAGAACTTTTAAAAAGTCATATGCTAACTCACAGTGAAGACAAACCTTTTTCTTGCAACTCTTCATTTAACCAAAAACCATATTTAAACCATCATATGTTAACTAATAATGGAAACAAACCTTTTTTATGTTCTGACTGCAATTCTGCTTTTGGACTTAAACAAAATTTAAAACATGAATGTGTATGTAACGATTTCTATTGTACTTATTACTTAATTTTCGTCGTATAATAATATCATCACGCAGCACAAGTAACGCGCGAATATGTAAGAAAATTATTGCATGATCCGACTAACGACCTGATCCGACTAACGACCTGTTCCGCCTTTCGACCTAATCCGACTAACGACCTGATCCAACTTACAACCTATTTGCCGGAACCGATCGCGGTCGTAAGTCGGCGAATACCTGTATTCAAGAATCACCATTTTGCCGTATAAAACAATGATAAAATTACCTTGCACCTGATGCATGTTCTTCTGCTGCCTCCTGCTTTCCTTCTCTATTAGTCGCAACCGCTCCCTCTCCCTTTCTCGCTCCATCTCCCGGTTGAGCTGCTTTTGCCGCTCGGTGAGACGGCGGCGCGTCAGCCAGCCCCGCACGTGGCGCTGCAGAGTCACCACGCTTGAAGACATGCGCCACCGCGCTTTCTGGTAACGGCACCTCGCCAACCAGCGCCGGATGCAGGCTTGGACTAGTACTATTTTTCTTATCTGAAATGGTGTGTGAGGATTGAGGAAATAAGTAAAACTTATATTATAAACTGTAAATAGGTAATAAAGATAATATGTTAGTTGGTGTAGGTGGAAATAAGCTCTGGCAATGTTGGAATGTTCTGGATACAATGGACATTGGTGTTTCAATTGAGTGGCAAAAAGGGAAACTATCCCATGTCAGCATTTTAGATATTTTGACTTTTTGATATATTCTGAATCATAAGGCTCCATTCTGCATAATGGTATACTACACCAAGTCCCTTATCAATGAAAGTGGAAACACTATAATATTGCATGTTCACTTTCAGTCTGGGGGCATAGAATCACTGTTTCTACTCTCGTATAAAATTTGTCAAAAATGACATGAGATAGTTTATCCCTGAGCACTAGAATTTATGGATTCTGGAAGAGCTAAGCATATAAAGCAGGTTTGTCAAATGCTCCCTACCATGCATTCTAAAGTACGTTGAATAGAGGAAATAAACCTGGTAAAACTCATGGTCAATGACGATGTGGAAGACAGAAGAGATAGAAGACAGAAAGAGGAAGATCACTATACTGACAATCGTAGGGAACATTGTTATTCACAGCATTTCATCAAGCAAAGGATATTTGCAACCCTCTTCAACAGGGAAATTGGCACGATGGAATGACTGAAGAAGGGATAGAATAAAACAGAATAGGATAACATCGCGTAAAATTAGATTGGCTATATTGCCACATACAGAAAAGTGCAGAATTGAATGAGGTGAACACATTGATGAAAAGAAACCCACAAATTTGTTAAATAAATGTTGCAAGTTCACATACCTGTTCTTCGTAAATTTTAGCCAAAAATTCAACATGATAATATTTCAAAAAGACTTTAGATTTGCCGATTGCCCAACCGTCCATCTTCAGTCTGATTAGCAGAAGTCGGCACTCGTCTCTGGTTGGTTCCACCTTCTCGTCATAGCTGAATGCCAGGAAACTATACCTAGAATTCAAAAATCTTCAATTCAAGCACCGTGCGAAACTTAATCTCAAAAGGTTCATAGAGTTTTATTATAGTTCAAGCAAAAACAAAAAATGGACACTACAATAATAATCTTTAACAATTTCAACTAATGCTGGGTGAAGACCTTCCTAAGTTTGATGTCTTAACAGGTCCAGTGCCGGTTGTGCGCCGGCGCAAATGCCAAAATTTTCAAAAATTTTTATTTTGGAATGCGATTTTAACCCTTATGTATAAAGAAAACATATGAAGGACAAGGTCAGAATCGCTTGGGGTATTCTTGTTCTTGACGTATGAGATACCGTAAAAACACCTAGCCACTTGGAATAATTTGTATTAAATTCTCTATGGCGTCCGGGCACCATTTTTCCCGGGATTTGAGCTGTCAAACTGAGAGTGTCGTAAGATCATAAAAAAGATCGATATAAATTATTAAATATACTATAAATTTATCAAATAAACGCAAGTAATGTTGTTTTTATGCACAGTTTATTATTCAAAGAATGTGTTTCAGTAAATATAATATACGAAAGCACAAAATAAACCCAAAAAATATTACGTCAAAGCCAAAACTTCGCGAAATTTACGTTGTTCCCTCCTTGGCATTTAGGAGGAACCCTCTTAATTATTTGCCACTATGCCTGCAGTTATTTTTCTCACCATGAGTGACTTTAAAAAACACCTACATACATTTTTTTTAAATATTAAAGATTTTATATTTTTTATATTAGATATGGGAGGAGCAATTCTAATATAGTCCAACTACAAAAATGTGATTTTTGAAATGTGTTTGAAATCTAGTTTCAAATCTCTAAAACTGTTTTAGTAACTAAGATTTTCTAGATAGTATAACATATAATATTTTGTTGTCGTGTTTTGAACATTTGTGTGAAAAGAAAAAATCAACTCTGAAGGAGTTGGTTCACTATGTGGGTTACCTTTTCAAAAATTCTGCAAAGCTCAGTCTGTGCGAGAAACCATTCTGCCTTATTCTGATGGTCTCCAGTACACCCGTGTATCGCAGTTGCTTCAGTATTTTGTTGTTGTCAAACAGTTTAGGCGAGCGGGATTCGTTGGGTTTGAGACAGCGGACAAATTGAGGGGAGCCCGACACCATCTTCTGCAGCAGGTCCATGAGAGAGTAGCGGAAGTAGGTGGCCACGGTTTGTTGGGCGCGGGACTGAGAGGCGAGTCCGCGACTGTTATAACGCTCCTGGAAAAATATAAAGATTAACACACATATTTATAATTCAAGCAATTAGAGTTGGTGCGCGAGTGGTTTGAAAATATGTGTATTTCATATATTTTAGCAGCAGAGAGGGAAGACAGGAGAGGGAGGGTAACAATGGAGGTGGGGTTCGCGGGGGGGTTGACGAGGGAGGGGTACAGCGGGGTACGTGAAAGGGGAACGCGGTAAGGAAATGCGAGAAGCCAATATAATCATAAAACCTTTTATAATCATAAAAGCGAGAAATAAAACAATTTTTGTAGAGTTATAACTTCTTTTACAGCTACAATTTTGAAAATGTATAATAACAAAATAATTTAATTGCATACCTTCGTTCCACCTTTGGAACTCTGTGAGCTAGAGTTCTTCGAATCGCTATCACTCTGCAGGGCCGAGTACAGGTTTCCCGTCTTGGTGATGGGACACTGAAACAGGAACCTGACAATGTCGAACTGGCTCTGCCTCATCAGCTGGATGACTTCGTGGGGAAGGAAGTTGCGATTCTTCTCCAGGAACCCTCCGGCCTGGTAGACTACACGTCCGGCGAAATGGTGGATGGCGAAACACACCGCGTCTGATTTGGGACGGACGTAGTATTTGCTTTTTATATTGTTGTGGAATTTTTCTGGAAATTCAAAAGGAAATAAGAAGATTAATAAATTATTAAAAACAAATATTTTGCACTCATCATCGGTGTTTTTTTTTTACATTGGATTCAAACAAATCAGGCCTTGAGGAAAATAGTTTCCCTTCAATAATGTCATCTTTGATGCTGTATGGAGGGTCTTTTTAAGGAAGGTAAAGAGATTACATTCTGCATAGTGGAAAGGAAGAAGCTCTGAGAAGGAAAAAGGTATGTAGGGTGGGTAGGAATCTGAGGTGTGTCCAGATCTTCCGCCGCCAAGATCTAGACAAAAATCAACAAACATAAACCCGGGCACCATTGCTAAGTCACCAAACATAGCAAACCACTTGGGGTGATCTATAGAAGAGGTGTTGATTATCCAATATTATCCAATAAATGGAAATATCTTTACTTCTCACCCAGATACACGAAAAAAGTGGTTGGGAGGCATTTACCTACCATTTAGTTCATATCTGTCTCGCTTCGGTTTTGTTTATTTAATTTTATATTTTGTCTTTATTATATATTATTACAATCATAATTTTAGGTGACCTCAACAAAGTGGCACTTCATCACTCCTTTGAAAATTAAAAAAAATAATTAGGTAACTTATGGACTTTTTAATGACTTTTCAAAGGGGTGTTGAAATGCCACTTTATTGAGTTGTCATGGAACCATAATTTTAGTATGCGAGTGTTCCATAACTTATGGGTATGTTATTGTAATAAAAATTCAAGGTTTTAAGAACAAGATAAGTGTTTTAAATGATAAATAAAAAATGTCAAAATCGAGTCGCACATGGCAGATGTCTGAGCTGATTTGTTGAGCAGTGTACAGGTTAAATAAATTCACAAGAAAGTTGAAAATTTCTGAAAGATTATTAGTTATTTATCAAAATTATTTAGTGGTGTGAAATACATTATCTAGAAGCAAATGTAAAATACTCACCGATAAGGGACCGATCGTTAGACCTCAGAAAACGACTCTCCTCATCCAAGAGTGCCAGCAGCCCCAGTGGGCGAGACAGCAGCATGTCCAGCACAGGCCGGTTGTCGGAGAACTCCACCAGGTCCACGGGGACGCCCTCAACCATGTACTCCTGCTGCTCCCACGTGAAGATGTGCTGGTTGAAGTAGTACTGGATCTGCTCGTTGGCCACATTGATGCATAGTTGCTCAAACGAGTTACATGGGAAGTTTTCGAAGCCGAATATGTCCAGGAGGCCGATGGATAGCTGCTCCGAACTGAGAGAAAGATAAATAATAGGTATAAGAAAGACAGACTGATATAAATGGTCATAGATGTATTGCAAGAAGAGAGCATTTTTGAGTAACTAGATTTTCAGAGTGAAATGAAAAGCTCAGATGATAGTCAACCTACGATGTCCCCTCGACTGACTGAATAACCTCAGAATTCCACTTTGACCTCCATCAACAATCATCCACCATATGAAGAAGAAGAAGCGTACTAGAATAACGAAGTTAGAAAAGACTGAAAGTGTAATGAGTAATGTACGAGACGAGAGGTGGCAAATGTACAGATACAGACCAAAGGATATTATGTTGACACAATTTGTCACGCCAAGAGCCTTTCGGAGAGTTAAATGAATTTATTATTGGACAAAATGATTTTAAATACTGGGAAGTGAAAGAAAATTGAATTTAGTCCTAAATAAAACACATAAAATTCGTAGGCAGTTTTTGAATCGACTTGGGATCAAATAAAATATGGTTCTTTATTTACAGGACCAGTCCGGGTTGAACGTTTATTGCAGAAAAACTCCCCATTCTTTGAGAGAGATGTTAGTTCGGTTATTTGTTAGTTATTGTTAGTAGTTAGTTGTAAGTTATTTTCCCGATTGCTATGTTTTGCAGCCGGATGTGCAAAAATTGTATGCAATAGGTCTCTCCAAGTCAGTTCAATTCTCCATTTTTTTTAAATGCAGAAAACACAGGTAGATGTCAGTTTTCAGGCTATTATTTTAGCATATGTTCATTTTTTGCCGATGATATTTATTTATTAGTTATAATTAATCAATTTCTCGTAATTTAGTTTAACATTATCGGAAATGTTAATATGCTCGATTTGAGATTATGCTTTATTGGTTTTGGCCAAAAGGAGTTCGCATCTCGTTTGGAAGGTTGGGGAGGGGGGACAATGTAAACAGTGATGAGGTTCTTGAGTCGTGGTCATTTCATCGTCTGGAGATTTCGGGTGAAGATGGAGATGGGTGTTATTTAGATGTGATATGGAATCTGGTATTGGTGTTGCACGTAAGATTCATTACCAATTATATATATTTTTATTATTGATAAAGTCAATTGAAGAAATGTAAAAAATGTGTCGGCAGTGTGGCATTGTAACTGTATTGTATTGTGGTATTGTATATATTCACGTAAATTAAAATTTTGATTTTCCAAATGTCGTCATATAATTTCCAGGAACGTTCGATATAGGGGTGCTTAGAAGATTTGGATATATATGATGAATATATGACACCCAAGTGGATAGAAGAAGAAGTCTGAGAAATATCAGAAAGACATCACAATCAAGTGAATCTAGGGGCATGAACGTGAATGAAGCTAATAGTGTATGCCAAGACAGAGCTTGTGGGGCATTCCACCTTCACTTCTTTATTTAATCAGGAAGTACAAATGATGTAAAAGAATCGTAACAAGAAAAATTCACATTATAACCAAAAAATTTGATGTTTTTAATGAAAAGTTATCCATAAATCAGTGTCCTCACCAATGTGGCCTATTGAAGGAGAGCAGAGCGTTGATCTGGTTTACTGTCCAGTCGAAGAGACGCGAGTACAGACCTCGCGCCATAGCATCCCTGGCCGCGCCAGACTCCGTGAGGGTGTTGTGACGCGTGATGGTCTCTCCGCGGGTCACCACGCTGCTGCAGGTCAGACATTCGCGCAGTTCATTGGCGTCCACCCCCAAAAGGCGAGACACTACACCAAATAACATAATTTTTTTTGTGAATATGAGCGTCAACTTTTCAAAATTAGAACTATTGAGAAAATTTTAAAGGAATCTTTTCAAATCCCGACAAGCGATTAATTCAATAATTAATTTTAGAGGCGGGTATGAGTACCGCTGCCACGGGAACCATTTATTGAATAACCAACACCTCAAGTGGTTCGCTATGCTGGTGACTAAGCAGGGGTGACCGGGTACATGCGGTGTGGTTTGTCTGGGTCTTGGCGGCGAATTCATCTGCCCACCAACTGCGTGGCAGAGACAGGTCGAGGAAGATCTTTTGACCTCTCCTTTCCACCTCTCTTTTGACATCTCTAAGATCTAATCCTCTCGGAACCCCACTTTGCACCATGGATTCATATGTCTGTCACTCCTGGGCACACTAATCCCAGATTCCTACCCACCCACCCCTCATACCTTTTTCTTCCCAGAACTTCCTGTCTTTCCTTTCCTAAAAAGATCACATTGACCCTGAGGGAAATTATTTTCCGCTGTTGAAGGGAGCCAGATGGAAATGATCAGTTTGTAAAAAGGTTAAGTTTTTTTTACCTCTATGAAGTGGAGAAGGATCTATGATTTTAGACTTGTTGTCTGTGTTGTCCTGGGACACTACTTCTCCAAACTCTATGTCCCCAAGATGCAAGATGGCTGCAAGCATTCTATAAACCGTCTCCACCTCTTCTTTTTGGAATCCAATCAGCTAAAACAATACACAATACATTAGTTACATTAATAAAATAGGCTAGCAGATTCTTCGGTAGTCACCAACTGCTAACTCTGTACAAATCGCAAGTGTGTCCAACTATTAAATTTGGGAGTCACCTCTGGGTTGCAGCCCCACAATACCTGATGAAACTACTTGATTCTAAGCAAAAGAGGGCGGTTTGTCTGATTGACAATCCATTGTTAATAGACCGATTGAAAGCTTTAATGCACATATACAATACAGGCAGGCTGAGTCTGTTCTACAAGTTTTTCAATGGAGTCTGCTCGAAGGCGCTAGAAACTCAGCAGACATGAGTGGAACCGCTCACAGTTGATGTTGATTTCTTGAGAACGGGTCGTTTCTTTGACTTGTTTTTGTGTGAGTCGGCTCGCATGTGAAAAGAGCTACTGGCATCGGTTTTTCCTCCTTCATATAATCCTGGCCTCATCAAGACCTGCATTAATAAATCCCTTCCTACAGCTCATACCTTAGCCCGCCTCACAATTCTGAACTGGGTGGTGAAATACTTTACCTTTCTTTACACTGTGCAGACAGGGGAACTATTGTAAGGTTATATAGAGAAAATATATTATTAAAAAAAAATATTCCAAAATAAGTACCTAAATAAACAAAAGACAAATCTCCGTAGACCAAAACTGTTATATTATTTTAGTTTATTATCACTTCAATCCTTAGTTATGATTCTTTAAAGTTTCCATTGAAAACTATAACTAGATTCGTTTTTTAAAAACAACAGATTCAGTGCTACATAATATTTTGAGAATTTTTTTAATTAGCGCTTGTTATGAAATTGTTCAATGAACAATGTTTTGTTTCACCCACCTTAAATGACTCATTGATTTGATTCCACTTGTCTATATTGGTGGGTGTGTGCACAGGAGACAGGGAGCGCAGGTATCGGTGCTTACTTCGAAGATCTTTGTCCAGGTAGAAGTTGGAGGCCCTACCACAACTCTCCAGCCCGTCGTACAGGTAATAGAATATGTGAAAATTACTCTCAGCGCTGAAATAACACAAACAATCAATACAATAACAAAGTCAGACAGTCTATGAAATTGTTCATCATAAATCACCCCTCTAAAAGACTGGCAGCCTTACTAAAAAAAGTTGTGAATATTTTATACAATTGATAAATAATCGTGCTTATGAAAACCTTGTAAATATGATATACTGATGAAAAATAATAAAATATATTGAATTTTTACGAAAGTAATAGTGAATTGGTCATTAGAATAGAAATTATGAACAAAAAGGGATCTGAATCTGGGAAAATCACGCGCACAACTCATGCGCCATTATTGGCCAGTATACCAAAAAGCAATGTTGCCAGTTCTTTTGCAGCAAGTTGAAGGCATTTTTTATTATTAATACAGAATTAGAAATAGAAAATGTACAGTCTTTATTCAATGTGTAATCCTAGTAGAGTAGGCTTGCTTATAAATATTTCTTACCTAGCTTGGTGTACTACTCTGGATTGTTCCAGAAGATAGACGGAGATTCTTGCCCCAGTCACCTTTCCAGCCCTGGTCATGGATAGGTCCAGATACTTTCCGAACCGGGAGCTGTTGGCATTGATCCCAGTGCGGGCATTGCCAAATGCTTCCATTATGGGATTGACTCTGAGAATTCTCTCTTCTAGATTCCTATTCGGAGCCTGGTGTAATAAAAAAAACACATATGTTTTAGTAGAAATTCAAAAACCATAAACATAATATAAAATAAAAGTATGTTGTGACCACAAATGTCCAATGTCGACAACCTGCGGAACTAAATACAAAGCATCGATTTTGGCATGGCTTAAAACAATAGCTCTAAGAATTACTGATACTTATATTTAAGGTAAGAATTAACGATAGGGGTGAACGTTAAAGACAACATGAAAGTCAACATTAAAGTCAACATCGGAGTCAACTATACAGTTAATTAAAAAGTTAACACTACAATAAACATTAAAGCCAACTTTAGAGCCAACATTAGATTTAATGTTAGAGTCAACATTAGAATCAACTTTAGAATGAAAGTCAGGATCAACATTAGAGACAATGCTAGAGGCGACGTTAGCAACGAGTTAGCATTTTCTTTCAGAATATGAAAATAATATATTCTTTTGAATAAGCAGATATGGGAACAATTTGAACACACCTTCGCTAAAAACACAAGTTGTTTGAGCAGCAGATTAGCGCTCTCTGTTTTCCCAGCGCCGCTCTCTCCAGATATGACGATGGCCTGGTGTCTCCTCTGATGCAGCAGGGCCTGGTGGGCTGCATCGGCTGCGGCGTATATATGTGGCGGGTTGTCGGAGCGGCAGGCACAGCTGTATCTCTGTTGTTCCTGAAAATAAAACCAAATGTATCTAATTAGTAACAAGTACCAATTTATTTTTTTTACTAATTTATTTAAATGCACACTGGGCTTTTACAAACATAGATATAAAAAAAAACTCATAAATAATATAAGTACATAACAGTTATAATAATTTTATAATGATAATAACAAGGTATCGCGTCTGCACAAACACACAATCTACACATCCGCCCTGATGATGGACACTATAATGCTGTCTAAAAGGCTGGCTAAAGGAGGAAGCGTAACACAGCATAAAAACCTAAAAATAAATCATGATAACAGCCGTGAAAATCTAAAATCATATCTGATATACAAGTTGTTTCTTTGTTAACCTAAATCTTTTCCAGTCAGTATTAAAACTAGTGGTCGCCCAATGGTCGAAATTCAACCATAATTAATCTAATGTGTAATGTTTTTTTTATTGATTTTATGTATTTTTTATGCGTAATTTAAAAAAAATATTAGCTTTCTGCACTCTCAATATAAACTATAAGTGTGCGAAATTTCATACTCCTCCGTCTGCGCAATTTTCGTAAAAAGGGGTACGTTTTTGCTTCACGTATTAATATATAGATTAGCATAAATCAATACATTAGTATTTCCTCGAATTAAAACCTAACAGACATTTTTTTGGGTAACCAAAGCATAATGGAATTAGCTATGTTAAAGCAGAAAACCTACATATTGTGTATAATTTCAGTTTATTGTTACTATTTTTAATGTATCTAATTGTAAAACACTGATTGTTAGATATTATTTTTGCAACCTATTGTTTATTACAATGACCGGACAACTCGGAATGAAACCAACTCAGAACCATCTCAGATAAGTCATTTAGAGTGATAAAAAATTGGTTACGTTAGGTTAGGGTTATCGGCTATTTTAAAATAATTTTTTACATAGCTTTTAATTCAAGGAGGTGTTGAGTTAACTTTATTCTCAATTGGCATGGAACCGTTCATTACTAATCGTTGTGTTCATTTACTTATTACATTCACAGCTTTTTTGTTGTTTCAAATTTTAACTCAAGTGCTATTTCAATTTGCAATGTATTGAGTATGCTAAGCCAAATTTCCATATTTCCAGAATTAGACTAAAACTTAATAGGTTTGTACTTCCCCACCTTCCAGTTCCGACATCTTTTCCCCTCCCCGGCACCTTCATCAGCCTCACGACATACCCCAATTGGGATGTCACACTCCCACTGCCTCCAGACAGTTGGAACCTTTTAGGAATCTTGTGCAGTATTCACGATTTAAGAATGAATGTACTCACTTCTGAGCCGTATATCCCGAGCTCCAGGAAGGGATTCACCGCTATCAGTATGTCTCCGATGTAAGTGTAGATCTGGTCCTGGTTGTAGCGCGTGAGCAGCTGCTCCACGATGGAGTCCTCAGACAGCACGTCCAGGGCGGCCAGGTCGTCCATGTACATCTTCTCTGGCCGGGACTTCCGGTCCGCCTTCAGCTTGCCCTGCTTCGTGGTGGCCTCGGCCGTGCGGCAGCACCTGCCCTCTGCACGCTGGCGGGATATCTCATTCTGAAGCTCTTTGCGAACCTATCAATAAAAATAATTAGGAATAAAATAATATTTCAGAATGACACTGATTTATTGATTCGGAGACAAAAAAATTGCAAATGACGACCTATGGTGTATTGATTATCTATACAGTCTCAGCTTCTTTCAATAGATGCTGAAAGGTTGTAAAACGAAGGGTGTAATACGAAGTTCTTCCATTTCCCAATAGATGGCAGCTGAGTTCATTATGAGAAGAGTACCATCTATCGCCGTTCGCATTTTAGAACAGTTACAAGACTGGACTGACTCCAGTGAGATTGGGCGGGCGTCAGGTAGAGCCATAGAGGATAGAGGATAGTGGCCGCACTCCCACATGCAGAGAAATCTTAGGAAATGTTTGTATTGGTGTATTCAATAAGGATCCACTTTGGTCCAGGTCACATGATCCGTGATCCACAAGAGAAATGGTGCAAAAATGTCACTGACTGGTATCCCAGAGATGGCAAGAGAAGTAGAGGACGTCAACAAATAAGATGGGAAGACGACCTAAAACTCATGGCTGGACATCATTGGAGTAGCGCGTGGCAGGTCCCAGTGGAAAATGTTAGAGGAGGCCTATGCCAAGAGGCAAACTGAGCTTCAGGATATATTGTAACAAATAAGAACATGTCAAGATTCATACCTAACAGAAGTCCAGAATAAAAAGGTTTTTTATTATTATATTATATATTAAATAAGGATGGCATGCGATTATAAGTCTCTGTCCGCGGGTGATATATTTTAATGGGATATTAAGGGTATAATTTGTAGAAGACCTGGTGAATATTAAGTATTTTACTTTCTTTTAATAAAAATTCACCTTATTAGCAAACTGATGCACAGCCACCAGCAGAGGGTGTTGTTTCAGCTCCTTGATGAATGGCCTCTGATCCAAGTCCTTGACCAGACACTCGGAGATAAAGTCCCCGAGCAGCGGAGTGAAGGCCTCCGGGCGGGACAGCGAGGGTGGGGGGTTGCGCGGTATCTGGAACAAGGCGCGCATGGGGTGCAGATCACTGAGGGGCGGGTCGCCCTCCGCCAGCTCGATGGCGGTGATGCCTGTTGACCACACGTCGCAGCGCGCGTCGTATGAGTGGTCCAGCTGTTGTTCGCAGGCTATTACCTGGAAGAGAATAAATTTATTAGAACTTGGTTTTGACCTGGTGAAAGACATTAAAAGTTTGCTTGAAATGGCAGAGGTCATTTTTAGCGACCAGATCAGAAGAGTTATGTTCTTCACAAACTTTCTTTTCCTCCCCACACCCTTCACTAATTACTGTTACTGTAATGTCTATCAGTGCAAATATTTTAAGCCGGAAGATAAAATGCCTCAAAGTTCCGAAATAATTATTTCTGTGTATTACGTAAACTCTTTCAACATAACATTTACCCATTCAGTGTGGGAATTTCGTATCACAACCTGCAATAAATAACAGGAATCATTAATCTGAGATGTGACTATTTTATATCCATCAAAGCCAGAGTCAAGTTAGCCTCTCAGGAAGCTGGATGTACTGTGCAGGGCCCAAAGATACTGCAAATACACAACTGCTGACCCTGTACAAATTGCAAGTGCGCCTCACTGTTGAATTCGGCAGCCCCCTCTGGAGCCCGGGGAAAATTCGTGAAAAAACTCTGTGCAGAAACAGGAGGTCCGTTTGATAGATACCCGTCTTAACAAGCGGATTGCAATCTTTAGAGCACACGCGTCAGTATGCTGTCCTTGTTCTACCGGTATTACAATAGAAGATAATAGGGTAGTAGCTTACTTTAATACTGTTGAAACGCTTGTGAAAACTACTGTGGTAAAAAAAAGAACTCAAATTAATTTATTTATTCATATTAGTCCACATAAATCGTGCTAAGAGCATCTTCAGAAACTAGTCTGATCAAAAATATATAAGTGGAAAAAAGGTTCTTAATCATAATATTGTAAAACCCAATTTGTTCTTACTCAATGATTATATGTATTGAGTAAATATTACCGTGTGGATGGCAAAACTCATGGCTCGGTTTTGGAACTCCTAATTTCTTTCATATTTACTCGCTTCCAACTATTGAGCCGGGCTCTACTTTTTTCCTCTGTATATGTTACATGGAGTTAGTTAGTAATTAAGAGACTCACTAAACAAAGTCGCTGTTTCTTTTGCATTGTAGACACGCTGAGGCTCAAACTGTTCGGCATATACTAAACATCGAGCCAATCTTGTAGAGTAAAACCGTATGTGAAGACATCGCCTCACGCCTTCGTTCTTATTCGTCCATTTTACTCGAACCAGTAAGGATGAATACGCGTACTAGGCTTTAGAATTTCCCAGTCAAATAGAATTATGAACATGCATCAAAAAATCCGGAATAGGTATTACGGTGAAGCATGGTAAAGAAAGCAAAGTTTTCAATATAAAATGCAAGATAAAAACCAATTATCATACGACAAAATAATTATTCAATTGAAGATTAATTTATTCTTCAGGCACTCAGTTACAAAAAGAAATTGTACAATGAACAGATATTCTCTATTGTAATGTCAACAGATCATTGAGATGTAATTACGCACATTTCTAATGAATGTAAATTTGGATGAATGATATTTTAGCAAAGCAGCAACCTTGCGTAAATTGTCATAACAATTCCGTGATCATAACTATAATTTTGTCGGCATTTGTTAACAAAAGATAATAATATAACAATCAGATTTGAAAATACACTGTCATTAAAACAACATTAATGGTATTAAATAATGAAACGTGTAATGTTGCATGAACCAGTGTGTAGCGTCGTCTTTTTACGAGGAATTGTTCTGGGAAACAATGAACACTAACATTAACTTTTTCCCACATTTTTTCAGCAAATCATCAAGACTTTTATGGTAAGATCTTGCTAAGGAGGAAAGCAGACTGAGTACAGTGGTATTAAACCCTTAACTCCTCAAGCCTCGACCATATTATTTCAGAGGGTCAAAATATTTCTGCTTTACAATAAAATCCAAATAAACGGAATATATTTTAATGTTTCCGAAAACTAAAAACTATTTTTAAAGGCGATTAAAATACGCTTAAATTTTTATATATCGAAATAAACATATAATTTTTTAAATATAAAAATTTAGCACACAAACATAAAAAAGTTTAAAAATGGCCCACCTTACATTTTTTTAACTAAAATTACCGAAAACAAAAACAAATAAAATCACATTCATATTGTATTAGACAAATCTATTATAAACTTTATATTCGCCTCTCTTTTTTTGTCGTTCTATGTAAAAATCTCATAGTTAAAAATCAATGTTTCTTTGTTTGTTGTCCATATTTTATGCCCTGCCATACCGTTCATCCGATAGTGATGAAACTTTGATGATTTGTTGTGTGCAAGCCCGCAAAGCTTATAGGATATATATAATGGTAATCTCTGGCATTATGAAATTTGTATAAATGAAAATATGTATATTTTTAGCGGCAGGGAGGAAAGGTAGGACGGGGTGGGGAACGGGAGGTGGGGTTCGTGGGAGGGGTACGAGGGAGGGGGAAGACGGGGAAGGTGGAATGGGAACGCGGGAGGAGAAGGGGGCTCGGGAGGTGAACGGGGACGCAAGGGAAAGGACATGCAAGGAGAATCAATTTATTTCTTTGAATGGCATTGCAACGCATGCCAGGTACCAGCTAGTAATTCATAAAAAATTTCTAATGTTTCATAAATTTATTTCAAAATGCGATTCGGAACTTTGGTTTCAAAAAGGTGTATGCACTTAACTTATTTGTGGTTAGTTTTTATAATTTAGTACCAAGTGTGGTCTTTTCTCTTTCTAACACCGTTTATATCATATTTCTCACTCTGATAGTAAGGGAGATACAGCGATTTCTATGAGACCTTCCGAAAACTGAACAAATAGACTCGAAGGATTAAATCGATAATTAATGAACATATAACAGGATTAAAAATACATTATTGTACTTTGCGATGGATTTTTAATCAAAATTTGTAAGGATAACAACTTAACAATAATAATTTGTATTTTATCATAACATCATATCGGAGGACACTATATTGGAGGTATGAGATTTTCACAGCCAAAATATTTACCATGATTAATTTTAGGGTTATTATGCCATGTTGCCCTTCCTCCTTCTTTAGCCAATGTTTCATACAGAGTTACATTAAATCATAATTGGTGTGCCCCAATTTATAAATAGGGAAATAATTTTAGTATTATACAATTATCATTCCTCTGGTTACATCGGGGCGCACCGATGAATAGGCACTTCCAATAAAAAAATTGTGTTTCATCATCATAATGAAATTCAAATTCGATGGCGATGTACAATATCAGGCTGGTGTAAGGGAGACAGAGCGCATGCTAAATGGGCTAGAACCAAAAGGTACTAAGTCAGTGGCAACGTTCATTTCCATTCAAATCTATGTTGAAGAGTCAGTACATCACAAAAATATATTGACGAAAAAGGGAGATGTTTAGATCTACAAGTAAGTGTTTAAGAGAAGATTAGAATTATGCAAACCTCTGGTGCCATCCAATAAGGAGTCCCAACCGATGTGTTTCTCCTCGCCATGGTGGCAGCAAGATGCGAAGAGACACCAAAGTCCACCAGTTTGATGCCGGCATTCTCCGTCAAGAGAATGTTGTGGCCCTTGACGTCCCGGTGCATGCAGTGGTTGCTGTGCAAGTAGATCAAGGCCTCCACAGTTTCCCGGAGGATGTAGGCAATCTGCTCATCTGATAGTCTTTCTCCGCGATTGCGGAGACCTTGAACCAGATCGGTGACGGAGCCGCCGGTACACAACTAAGGAAAAGCGAAGATACGATTTTTTTTTAAACAAGAGAAACATTCCTCTTCCCTATCTCCTTTCCCTCCCCACTACCTTCAGCCTCACAACATACCCCGATTGGGGATGCCATAGTCTCACTGGCTCCAGACGGGAGCAGTTGGGACTCTTGTGCGGTATTAACTGTAAAAAAAAAAAAAAAAATTCCCGGATCACGATTACCATGACAATATTTGAAGAACTTCACTACAATCATTATAAACGGAAAACGTTAATTGTACATTGTACATGTACAATCATGGAGGGCTTTGATAGCCAGATCCTTGCATTCATCCACTTATTAAACTGGCATGTTGAAAATATCACAGAATCGTATTGAATAGGTGTGAGCCAATCATACAACATTTTTAAAACAGAAATCTTAACCATAAAGCAGAAATATGTTTAATCATTGAAGACGATATTAGCGACTCTAAAATGAAAATTTAAAACAGAAAAATCAGAAAAAGATTTGGTCGCATCTGGGAATTGAACCCAGGATCTTCGCCTTGGTAATGTAATGTTGGTAGTTCTTAGTCGAATTATGATGCAGTTAAATATGACCGAAGGGGATAGAATCGAATTAGCTTAATGGTTAGAGCAAAGCCTCGGCAAGGCTGAGGTTCTGGTTCAATTCCTAGACCGAAACTTTTTCTGATATTTCGATTTCAAATTTTCGTTGGAGAGTCGCTAATATTGTCTTCAATGATTAAATATTACAATTTGAGGTTTTACTGATTGTTATTCCAAAAATAAAAAAAATAAATATGTTTGATCAAAACAGCAAAAACTCATGTATGGTAGACTCTGGCATTATGAAAAATACATAGCTTTTTTTACATCTGGAAACCATGGTAGTAAATTTTCTGCTAGAAATGTCATTTTCCCACGAGTTACGAAGTGTTAAAACATCTTTTTAGATTTCAAAAAATAAAGCAAGAGGCCAAACATAGTTTTTTTTTTTAATAGTTTTTTATCAAAATCTTGAGTGAAATTGGATAGAAAAAGCTTTATGTACATTATACCAAAATATAATGCATGCATACCTCCATGACAAACCATAGCTGGTCATCTTCAGTAGTTGGACCTCTCTTCAGAAATAATCCATGGAAAGATGGAAGATTGGCGTGGTGGGAGAGATCACGAAAGACTAAAAACTCCTCTTCAATTTCTTCTATGTTTTCCGTTATACTTTCTAGAATCTGAAACAAATAATGAAAATTAAGTTGTAGTAACTTTAGCTTCGTAAAAAGCTAGTTTTGCACCTACATCATGGCAGAAACCACAGATGTGATTGAAATTAGTTGGATTTACCCACCCAGGCCTCGAGCATATTTTGTAGGAAGGTCACAGAATACCTTTGAAATAAAATCCAAATAAATCGATTTTTTTCTGAATGTATCCCAAAAAATAAATACTGGTTTAGAAAGGTGAGTAAAATAAATTTTCAGATTTCTTCGAGACCTATATGAGCTGTTGCAAATTAGCCTGAGGGGTTAAACTCTAAGGACAGAACACAAAAAATTTAACAATTCATCATTCAATTTAATGTTGGCAACACTTTTGTTTGCTTAGTTTCAAACAAATATATTTAAATATAAGGAGATGGGCTATTGGCAGTTTTTACTGGGTGGGACTGTGCTTCCTGGTGTCGCCGATATTTTTAACCAACATGGTTGCGCATATTAAAAAATCAACAGAATTCTTTCAAACTATATTGTTAACAAATACTACTGCACAACTTTGAAAAATCAACTAAATTCCGTATTCAAACTATTCCCTTTAGGTAATAGTACGGGCGGACATCATAGCATATTTCCTTATATTTCAATATCTTTGGTTTCAAACTAATAGTGATGGCCCATCTCTCCTGTTTCTATTATCGATGTGTAGAATGAATTATTAAAAAAAAAAAAATACAATTAGAAATGTTGGTCAGAATGAAAAGGAATGAAAGAAACAGAATAGCAGACCTTTATGGCAACACGTTTCTTGCTCTTCTTGTCCCGAGCTGAATAAACTTCTCCGTAGGTTCCCTCTCCGATGAGGCTCTCTAGCGTGAACCTGTCCAAGGGATCCGCCACTCTATCCAGTTCCACATGCTGGGACAATCCATGGTAGGCCATCGTGCAGCTTCTACAGTCGCCTCATCTGAAATAACGAGATAAGATCATTTATAATAAACCATTCCAAAATAAAACAATACGCCACACACTGAAAACAAATAATTGTGAAAAACAAAAGAATACTACCAACCTACTCGGTAATGGCAAAAAAAAATATTTGAAAATAAGAATTGCTGAAGATATTTTGAATTTTAAAATAATCACGTTCTTTACCAAGCTTGCTTATATTATTATAAATAGTTGCAGATTGTATACTTTATTATCTAGTTACAAATATTGAGTTTTCTACATTGTCGTGGGTTGAAAATCATTAATATTGTAAATTGTCGCTAACGGGATTATTTGTATGACCCATTTGTAGGTATACAATTCGAATGACCACAGTGAAGCCATACAATGTCTGACATACATACTTACACCGTTTAAACCTGGATTTGAAACAACCAAACAGTTTCATGGCCACACGTGATATCACCGGCTTCGTTTATTGCGACAATGGAAAATAAAAGAATGGTCAGGTATTTCAATAACACAGAACTCAAAACATTGCAAGGTACAATTATTGGAGGATTGATGTTTTCGACACGACTTTTTGACAACAACTTTACTGACGAACTTCATGATTGTTGATTAAAGTTATTTCAAAGGGCTCCGAAGCTCCCGCTTTATTTCTGTTGCGAATTGACATACTGAGCAATGGTTAGTGCAGTCCGAAATTGAAAAATGGTTGGGTACCTACCTATACCACATTTTTTCTTAGTAATGATTTATTTAAAAGCAATATAATTTACTTTCGTTACCTGTCAAACAGGCGATAAAGTACCTTGCTAAAATATATTGAACAAATCAAATTACATCCCGTGATTCCACCTACAACATTGCAATATAGTTTCTCAATTTGGGAGGCGGGTATGGGTACCGCCGCCCTAGAAATCATTTATTGGATAACCAACACCTCTGCCGTAGGTCAATCCAAATGGTTCGCTACGTTTGGTGACTTAGCAGGGGTTCATGGGGTAAAGTTTGTCCGAGTCTTGGCGGCGGATGCGTTACCCACCAGCTGACGTTTGGTGACTTAGCCTGGGTTCATGGAGTAAAATTTGTCCGAATCTTGGCGGCGGATGCATTACCCACCAGCTGAGTTGCAGGCCAGATCAGGAGAGAGTGGTTGAGGGAGTCCCTTTGACTTCTCCAGCCGTACTCTCTCGGGACATCGCCTTGCACCGCAGTGGGAGGGATGGATTCATACGTCCGTCGCTCCTGGACACACTAACCCCCAGATTCCTACCCACCCCTTATACCCTTTTCCTTTCCAGAACTTCCTCTCCTTCCTTTCCTAAAAAGACCCTCCACACAGCATCCCCAAAGATGGCACAGGCCCTGAGGGGAACGATTTTCTTCAGGGCCTCCTGTGTGGAGCTAATGTTAAAAAATTGTAGAAAAAAACTGATGACCTTGGTTAAATCGCTCGAAAATACGAAAAAACCTGTTATTTTGAAAACCAATTTTTCTTTCACAAAACAATCTCGATTTCGTCGTATTAAAGTGATTATTTCGATATTTCAGTGAGCATACTAATTTAGAAATATTTAGAAATATTTTTTGATTAAAAATCATCTGAGCGAAATGTTTCAATTAAAAAAATAGTCAATCATTTAAATAAAAAATTTAAAATGACCATCCGTGCATAACGGTGTGCACTACAGTGCGATACAAAATGGTTTTTATTGTGAAATAAAATCTTACAATATTATTTCAGGGAGTGCAGGAGCAATGAAATTCTTCATCAATTAAAATATGTATATAGTATTTTTTGCCTCATATGTCCAATATTTTCATTATTTAAATTGGACTAATATTTCAGACTAAACACTAATTTCAGCATACAAAAAAAAATAGTTAGATTCCGTGACGTCAGAGTTCACGATCTTGAATTTGGTTAGGCCCAAGCACGCACCTACACTTATACACACCTACTCTTACACATACATACTGTCACTGCTTGGGATTTGGTAGTAATATTGTTGCCAATTCCTTTTTCCTACCCATCCATTGCCTACCCGTCCTTCCTTAATTCAGTGTCTGTAATAAACTGCCCGCCGCATCATATAGCCATTTTGTGCACCGCTCCGCCTTTAACCTGGTTCCGCTGTATTTTATAAAATATAATAATTCGTGCATTTCACTGTGTGTGCATGTTGGATGGAGAAGAGCAGACGAGGGCCGGCCTACATATTCCTTTTCAGTGAGTCCTTTCCTCTCCATGCAATTATTTTACCATATTTTTCAAGCAGTGATGGTAGACACAATCAAGGTCATTTTTAATACACAGACGTAGCAGTTCCACTCTGAGAGTAGGTACATAGTACCTACTTTAACTAAGAGGCCTGCATATTATTAAATTGTTTTTACAGAGGCCCACGATTATAAATTCAATGGAATAAATTAATATCTACAATGCAACTATGTATGTTATTTTTTCTCACGCAGATGTACATAGTAGGTACCTACCACATACCGTCATAGGCAAAAAAACAGTAGGGGAAGGCCGGGCATAGTGAACAGCCCAGGTAAAGCGGATACCCTTCATCATAGATGTATATATAACTGGATAGATGACTCCCTTTGCCGAAGCGAATTTTGAGCGGTCCATCGGAAATCGACGTCCGCCATTTTTGAATCGGGCAAAAGAAGCGGCCAGCAGGCCATATCTATGTTAGCAGCCGTCTTGTTTGAAGTTTACTCTGTTCGACGTTACATTAATATTAGCAAAATGGTTTTATCGTGCTCTTCGTATAATTGTACGAATCGGTACAGCAAAGGAAGTGGGATATCTTTTCATATAATAACATAAATAATATTAAAACATTTCTTTAGAAAAACGTAGAAAATACTCTGGAGTCTAATTTAGGTATTCAAAATTATCAACAGTACCTATTGCTGACACACCTGCTCTGTTACAACTCATCCTTGTTCAACATCCCTTCCCGTAGACTAAAAAACTAAACGTAAAATTGTCTGTATATAAGTTATGTAAATGTTTAATCGTTTTTTTATTATTTCTAACCCTATATTATGTATGACTGTTTTTTTCTTGCTTTTGAATACATTTACTGCTTGTATGTTCTGATAATAAATATTGTAATTTTGTAAGAAATAAAAATGATACACCTATTAAATCCTGTAGTTTTTTTTGTCTCAAAATATTATGTTACCTACCACATCTACACCAGTGAGTGTCACTGAGCAAGACAATGTAAGATTATCACAATGGTTATAAAACAATGTAGAACTGCGTGACTTGTGATGCCCTGAATGAAGTTTCATTATTGAACTTTATTTAGAATCTTCCATAAATGAAGTTGTTCAAAGGATAATTTTTTTTAAATATATTGCGATTTATTCTACACCAGTGTTACTGATCTAAGACAATGTAAGATTATCACAATAGTTTTAAAACAATGTAGAACTGCATGACTTGTGATGCCCTGAATGAAATTTCATTATTGAACTTTACTAAGACTAATTATTGAATTAATAATTGTCGAACTTTACTAGAAATAAAGTTGTTACAAGGATCCTTTTTTTAAACATATTGCGATTTATTTATGCGAAATATACAAAGTCTCAGTTTGACTTTTTTACAATTCATTATGCAACACAACTGAAAACAGAAAGGAAATGTTTAATAACATTTTTTAGTAACAAAAAACTTGGGATTTGCGAGTTCCCCCTTAGAAGTTCCCTGAGTTCTCGTATCTTTTGCCCTCTTTAAAGATGGCCGCCGTCGAAACCGGAAGACCGGCCAATTTGCTCGAGTCATCCATCCAGTTATATATAAATCTATGCCCTTCATCATTTAATGGCGCGCTCAAGTGCGCTCCCATCGCGCCCCTCAGTCGTAAACAAATAGAGCTAGCGCGAGGACACGCGTTTGCGAAAAAAATAATAAGAAGTGAATATTGCTTACGACTTTTCAAGGTACGTTATTCTGTAATTACTCGTGTTTAAATGGTACTACTTATTGGCTTGATTCTATCTTCAAAGTGCATGGTTTCTTGGAGTTGGAACTGCTAGTTTATTGGGAATTTGTTTCTAGATTTGATTTTAGGTTAGGTTAAATTCAACAAGTACCCGCTGGGCAAAGCAAACACGGGTAAAGTGGACACCGTATCCACTTCGCCCAACAGGTGTTCGTTTTGATTTGATTTTGATGATTGGCTAGCAGGATTCAGAAGAAGGAATCCGCAAATCACCTAAAGAGTTCCAGAAGCGACGTCGGTTGCCAGAGTTAAAGGCTTCAACCGACCACAAGTGGAAAGATTCTATGAATCCACTTTACCCGGTGGATTGGGCAAAGTGGATAGGGGTACCAATTTTAATGTGATTAATAATTCTAAGTAAAGAACTGATGTTACGTAATTTTTGTTGATTATATTAAAAAGTTTAATAAATACTGTTTCAAACTCAGTCTTTATTTTTTCTCTATCAGTATCAGCTCACTTCCCATAGCCCGCCAAATGTTAAAGTATCCACTTTGCCCGGCCTTCCCCTACATACAAACAAAAATACTGAGAAAAGTGCTAAAGAACGCATTCTCCATAGTAATTATCATAGAAACGACTCCAGATAAGAGCGCCTACCTACCATCATCATAATATTATAAGGTAATCATCAGATCTGCCATTGTCTTCTGACGAGATATTATTTTATTGTCTACCGTTAGCTACCTGTAATTAAGTAAAAACATGAAACGAGTAAATGCAGTTTAGCGAATAATGGCGAAACGGCAATTTAATAGCAAATCTTTTTTTAATAAAAGCGTTTAGCTGTCAATACATAATTTATGGACCATAAAAAATCGGATACAAGTTGGATTCGTAGTGAAATCGTACTGATTCATAGTTTCGGAGCAAAAACTTAATAGGTATATATTATACAGGTAAGTACTTTTGCTAGATACTAACGCATCAGGTTCGGCTCAATAAAACTGTTTTTGAGACACGTTAGGTTAGGGTTTAGGTTAGGTTGGGTTCAAAAACACAGCATTGGAAAGTAACGAATGGTTCGTATCCTGTGGAAAGTGTGTCGGCATTCAGGTCTTTTAGTTCGGTTTTCGAAACAAATCATATAGGTCTCACAGAAATCTTTGTGTCTCCATCACTGCATGTGTAGAAATATGATCTAAATGATGTTAGAAAGAAAAAACACCACGCTTTATATTCAAATCTAAAAGTTAACATTAAAATAATCAAAACATCCATCTTTTTTAATCCAAAGTTTCAGACCGCACTTTGAAAAATAAATTTCGAGAAATTTTAATTAATTATTTTTGGATGAAACGACACTTTTACAAGAAAGTGAGCTGACGATAACGTTTATAATACATTTGCCTATTAAAATATGTACGTGTTTTTGTTTTGTTTTTCGTTATCATTTTAATTAGAAAAAGGGTAAGGTGAGCCATTTGTGCATACAAATTTTTTTTTTTTAAATTATACGATTACATATTTCGAATTTTAAAATTCGAAAGCGTATTTCGTCACCTTTTCAAAATAGTTTTTCGTTTTCAGATACGTACATTCATAAATATTCAATTTATTTTTGATTTGATTGCAAAACGGAAATATTTTGAACCTTTGTCAATGCCTGAGGGGTTAGGCGGCCTTTTTTCACATAAAATTTAAATTTGGATTTGAGGCCAAAACGCCCAACCAAACTGAATAGTTCATTTTTTTAATCAAAGACAAATATCTAGTATGAATATATGCTATTTTTTTTTTTTAAATTATAAAATATGGGTTATTAAAGAATTCAATTTTTCATGATTTTACCTAACTCTTATAACATCACTAGATATTTTCTAAACCTGTTGAATAAAAAAAATTAAATTTTCAGTTTAGACGCAATTTGATCTCAAATCCAATTTTAAATGCTGTATGAAGTACACCAGCAGGTAAACCTTTTATATAGGTTTATTTATTAGAGAACGATTTGCTGTACAATGTCCCAGAATACATGCATTCTTGCAATACCAATTACGGCCACTTGTTAGCTATTAGAGTTTAAACAAGTCATTATTCTAAAAACTAATCATTCGGTGAACGAAATTGTGTTTGTTTTTAAGTGTACAAAAATGTATGATTCGATTAACAATGATCATGTTTCAAACATCATTCTACCACTAATTCATCACAGAAAAATCATTAAACCTTTCTCAATGCACGATTATTACATTTTTTACTTCCATAATAGTGATATCCCGTTCGTTTGTTATTTGATTGAGCAAAAAGAAATAATGTTCACAAGCGCAATAATTGGTAATCATCACTGGATTTGGAAATGTGTCCTCAATTCGGTCGTATTTCAAACATCTCGTATGAGTGCTACTCATGTCCTCATTAGGTTTGAGCATCGTTCAAGTAATGATCCAAAAATGCAACAATTCTTACGTTAAAGTAAACTGTAACTGTCGTTCGGTGAATCAAGTAAACTGATTACCTATTTCTATAATTTTTTTTCTTTTGCGGTCCATAAATAAACTTTCGCTTACAATTTTTGGCAAAAGTGGATTATTAACAACAACTGGACTCTACTGGTACAAATGAGAACCCAAATTAAGCAAGGTGTAAAAATAATATACCTATGGTATGAAATCTCTAACTCGAATCACCTCAAAGATAGATTTACATATTTCGAAGCGTTAAAATCAAATTGGTTATAAAATCAATGAATTTATGGAGATATCTTGGCTTAAGACCATCGATATATCTGTGACTGGCTTCTAAAGGACCAAATTCAGTTTAAGATGAAGCTATACGTGAAATCCTATTTAGATACTATTTAGATTCGTCTTTACAACGAATCAGTTTACATTATGAACATCAAAAAATATGCTACGAATAAATTGAAGCTTTTGCTAGCTTTTCTATGTATTGGAATTACAATAAAATTATTATTTATATAACAAAAATATAAGCGTAAACCACTGCCTTGCTTACTTGTCCCGTGCAAATACGACGCGCGATGCCTATAAAATTTTGTAGGCATGACAATCGAAATATTTTTAGTGTTTATATTCCTCTTAAACAAAAAAAAATCACAAGGCCTACTATGTAGAATTTGCTATTTTTTGCAAGTTTGAATGATTTCAAGAAAAGCGATTTTCTGGAATAGCATTGGCCCCCGAAAATCGAAAAATTCTTTCTCGAAATCCATTTTTGAGGTGAAATCGCAATATATCATAAAACTGACGTTAGCCCCTTCATCTTAAGGGTCCACTATTCGAATTTCGACCGATTTCTTTTACATATCTCCCTTAAACATTTGAAGTTTTTAAGCTCTTAAAAAAATTAATGTTATTTTTGAAGATAATATCTAGATACGTTCCACGCTGAAACGCAAATTATATGAAATTCCCTCGATAGAAAAAAATCGCAAAATATGCTCCGAAAATTATTTAAAAGAAGTCTTTTTCTATTATTTTACAAGTTGTATTTGTGAAAAAATTCACAATGTTTCTTTAAATGATCCTTAAGATACGTTCCACGAGATTTTTGCTCTATTTTAAACGAGTCATGTTTTATTAAGCTTTTTCGCCATTTTCGCTGCGATTTCATCACTTAAAATATTAGCGCGCTCTGTGCAACATTCGTATTTACACATCTTTCTATCTTCTTCTTTTTCAGCCGAATAGCGCCGCCTTAAGAAAACTGGATGAAACCATCGACTTGGGGCCCTGGGGCTGGTCCAACTCGCCCACACAAGGCGGCCCTCTGTATAATTGCATTTTTAATTTAATCAAAAGAAAACACCAGCTCACAACACCTTCTACAGTTTCTATACAAATAAGCGTATTATTAATGCATAGAATATGAAAAATATAATTAAGAAATAACAGAACTGTTAATACTATGGATGAATTTATAAATACACATCATTGGCTCTGTATTTATCTACGTGTCCAACAGTTAGTAGGTATCCATTACATGTGCCGGATGCTGTGTTTATAATTTTGTAAATACAAATACCCAATCACTCGACAATCATAAAAAGCCTGATGTGTATTTTCAAATAGGTAGCGATTTAGATAATCAACGGTATTTTATCTTAAACCATTAGACACAGTTTCCAAATCTGATGAAACGGCCAAGGTCTAAGATCGAACATAGCTAACTTGTTGATTTTAACGGCGTATCAGTAGTTAGTAAGTTAACTACTTCATCGAACGAAGGTAAAAGCGTAAAATTACGACGAAAGTATGATATATATTATGATCAGTTTCACTGATAATTTAGCCTATCTTTAGTATCTAATAGTAACTGAATAGGTGTAACATTATCAAGTTCTACACAGTAAAAAATAATGAACCTAAAAGGCCCTGGATAGAGCTTTCCGATAAAAAAATTGAAGGCGCGAGGCTAAGTCTCCCTATCCGATTAGGGGTTCCATGCCAACTCAGAATCATGTCAAATCAACTCTTTGAAAAGTCATCATTAGTGCAACACGTGGGAGGCGGAGAGGGGGGTTATATAGCTTGTTTTGTTTGCAGTGAACTTAGAAGAGGCTAGTTGAGACGAGAAAGAGTTGTGACGAAAATATTAGAAGTTATTATAAACAAAAACGTTTTAAGTGCAGTCGAGTTGACGCCGCGCACCTTCTTGAAGGTTAAAAGCTATGAAAAAAAAATTTGAAAAATATCCCATAACCTAACCTAACGTAACCTATTTAACCAATTTTTTTCATCACTTTTAATGACTTTTCAAAGGAGGTTCTGAGTTGATTTCATTCTGACTTGTCTGGTCACCCCGATTAGATACCCCAATACATAAAGATAGCAGCCAATAAAAATATGCAAGAAGAAAATGAAGATAATGTTGGTTGTTCTCAGTCCAAGTATAATACAGTTATTTATGACCGAATAGGATAGGAACACATTAGCTCAGTGGTAGAGTTGCGCCCCGGCAAGGCGAAGGTCCTGGGTTTGAGTCCCAGATGTGGCCGTATCTTTTTCTGATTTTTCTGATTTCAGATTTTTGATTGAGTTTCGTCATTTAATTAAATATTACAATTTGAAGTTTTACTCACATTAAGTTAATAATAAATATTCATCCTAGACTTGCAGAAAAGTCAATAGATGTAGCGTATTAAATATAAAAATGAATAAAAATTTATCCAAGACAAGCATATAATTAGGGTTTGAATCTTGCAATCATACATAAAGATGGCAGCCAATAAAAATATGCGTTAAGAAATCCTAGTGAGGAGGACTGTGAAAAAAAAACTTTATAATACCTTAATATAATACAATTTATAAATACATTATGTACAAATTTTGCTATTGATACTAATAAAAAAAGAAAATTAAGATAATGTTGGTAGTTCTCAGTAGGAGTATGATACAGTTAAATATGACCGAATCGGATAGGACACATTACCTCACTTGCTAGAGTTGCGCCCCAGCAAGGCGAAGGTCCTGGGTTCGAGTCCCAAATGTGACCGTATCTTTTTCTGATTTTTCTGTTTTTAGAGTTTCGCTAACATTGTCTTCATTTAATTAAAAACTACAATTTGGGGTTTTACTCATTAAGTTATAAATAAAAAATAAATTAGTTCATTTTGCACCACTTTGAATACAAATCATTCTGTAAGTTCGTGATAACAAGGCGGCTGCCAGGAAATTTCTCCTGGCTAGATTATTTGGCTTGCTTACAAAATCGTACAAACGCTCTCTCCATGGACTTCTATATTCATGGTAAAAACGGTAGAAAGGCACTCTGAATCGCCCGCGTCCCTTTCTCAATCTAAATTATTTACCAAACCACGCATTAGAAATATCGGATAACCAATTTGTGGTAATTTGTTACATGAACCCTCAATAGTAATATTAAATAATGTAACTAACTAACCTTCACACCGTTTCCACAGGTGTAGGCAGATGAGATGGGCCGCCACATAACTCCGTCTCGGCACACACTCCCTTGCTACATCCATATTCATAATGTAGCATTGTCTCATACACAGGTACTCATTCTTTTAACTTTTAACTTTTGACATGACCCGACTCAAGTAATGTTTCCCTCGGACGTTAGTTATTTTAAATTAATGAATTAATTGCAAGATTTATATTAATTAATGAATTCGAAGATTTAAATTAATAGATTAATTGGAAGATTTAAATAAATTGAGTAATTGCAAGATTTAAATTAATTGATTAATTGCAAGATTTAAATTAATTAATGAATTCCAAGATTTAAATTTAAATTTAAATTGATTTATTTGAAGAATTAAATAAATAAATTAATTGCAAGATTTAAATTAATCGATTAATTGGAGGATTTAAATTAATTAATTAATAAGATAGACGAGAGGTTCTGGGTTCGAGTCCCAGTTGCGATCATTATCTTTTTCTATTTTTCTGTATCTTGTTCTCTTTCATATTTTCGTTTAGATTATTATTGCTATCTTCTTCAATAATTATTATTGTGCCTAAGCCGCCTGCAAGTGTTGTAAAATTATGCCGCTGGACTATGCGAGTGGGCAAAAATAACACTGGACCGTAAAACTAAGAATTTTAACATCTTTTTTTGTTTATTTTTCTTTCATATGCTTAAAGAAAATTCCATTTGTGGATCGATTGAGGAATTTATGAAATCAGTAGATTTTTAAATGGCCGCGAAGCATAAACAATATTTTAAACTCTGTCTCTTTAGATATTTGTTCAACAGCATATTAAAAGCTAGATAATATTTTTATTGCGTTATTATGGCCATATACGATGATGAAATTGCGCAAAAACCGTACTTTACAGAAGTACAGTAATTTATGTGTGATGCCCGAGTGAATGGTTATTATTTTCAAGTACGTTATAAATTACGACTTCAACACATCAACAATCAACAATGGCATGCTTGGAGCTTCATGTCAAGTTAAATATTTATATTAATTCATCTGTTAGGCTGGCTTTACATTCGCTCGCACTTTTTCTCGCAATTCGCTTATGTAAGCGATTTATGGCCAAATTATCAATGTAAACAATGACATCAAAGTAACTTAACGTAATTTATAACAAGTTGCAGAAGCTGTTCTTTCGCGAGTTTTTTGGCAGGTCTAATCGCGTCCGCACGAACCTCCAGCCTTCTTACAGCTTGTAAAATCAGTAATCAATAAGCTGAGAGACTTTCCGCAAGAAATGGTACCAAAATGCGCCGTTTGACAGATGTCGAATTAAAAGATAGTTGTTTTCGTAGGATTTTTTTTCATATAAAACTAGTATTTATTTACTTAAATAAGTTTTCTGAAAATGGGCATTCTTCTATTCGATTATCAGTCCAATCCTTTCTATTCTCAATGTTTCTGTTTTTAACATTACGTATTTGAATTCGAATTAGGTTGCTGTCAGGTAGCTGTCATTCGGATAAAATGAAAAAACTCCATTAATTTCCGCCCTTGACGGCACAAAAGCTCGTGGATAATGGTTTAAAAATTCAAAATTCTATTTCAACACTTTATTTGGGCTATTTCGTCTTTATTGAAAAAATCGCGTAAATTTGACAGTAGCAGATCGTTGTTGATAGGAAGCCATCTTACTGCAAATAAATTTACAGATGTAAACGGTCGGATGAGCATTTACACAAGTTGAACTTCCGAACAACTTTCGTGAGCATTAATTATTACAAGTTGAATGCATACTTAAACCCTCCTGTAAGTAACTTGTCAAAAATTTCCAAATTTTACTTACGAGTGTAAACCTAGCCTTAAATGATGCTGCTTCTTATTCGTTGGTGTTTTGAATTCATTTATTTGAAACAGATCTCAATCGCTCACCCTGACCGAGTAATTTATGGATCTATTCTAATTTTATTCGTATTCATTCTGAATCAATCTGTCGAACAGTATTCTATCTTTCAATCTTGGAAAAATATTTTTGAGAGTAAGTCGCTTTGAATATTCGAGAAATTTTGATGATAACGAAATGCATTTCAAAACTGCTGAACCAAAACTTAAGAGTCAAAATGACAGCCAAACTAGGCCAAAGATAATTTCTCCAATATTGGATGATTCTTTATTTACCCAAGTTCTTATTACATGAGCAGCCAAATAATAAAAAATAAAAAAATTGAATTTTTCCACAAAATGTAAAAAAATCACGCCGTAAAAATAACTTTTTTTTAACTATATTGCATCTTTTTTATTGCGCGCGTGTGTGTGCGTGATTGCCACCTAAAATTGATTTAAATTTGGGAGGCGGGAATGGGTACCGCCGCCCCGGGAACCTTTATTGGATAACCAACATCTCTGCCATAGGTCGCCCCAAGTGGTTCGCTACGTTTGGTGATTTAGCAGGCGTGCCCGGGTTCATAGGATAAGGTTTGTCTAGGTCCTGGAGGCAAATGACACACTGAACCCCAGATTCCTACCCACCCCTTAAACCCTTTTCCTTTTCAAAACTCTCCCATCATCCTTTTCCTAAAAAAAAATCCCTCGTACAGAATCCCCAAAGATGATAAAGGCCCTGAGGGAAATTATTTTCCTCAGGGCCTCCTGTGTGGAGCTCAAAAAAAATGATAGAATGCATTGACATCGACAACAAGTCTATCTGCGTAGTAGATCATTTATGAATACAATCTTGACAAAATTATATTAAACTCAGTAGAAACAATAAATGATCTAGGTATTATTTTTAACTCAAAACTTACATTTATTAGCCATATAACTAATATTATTAATAGAGCAATGAAGATTTTAGGATTTATTATTAGAATAACCAAACAATTTTGTAACATTGATACTATTCGCATTTTATACATAACGCTAGTGAGAAGCATTTTAGAATATAACTCTACGATTTGGGCTCCATATTACAATATCCATATTCAAGCGATTGAAAAAGTCCAGCATAGATTCCTTAGGTATATTAATTTTAAATTAGGTATTCCAAGAGAATCCGTTGACTATAATTTGTTATTAAACTGGACTAATCTCGTAAATTTATCAGATCGCAGAAAAATCTCTGATCTATTAATATTATATAAAATAATTCACTCGGTCTTGGATGCCCCTGATTTAATAGAACTAATACGATTTCATTGCCCTGGTCGCGCTAACAATAGACTGACTCTACCGTTCTACTATAATAACACACATACATTATCACATTATTATTACTCACCAATCAGTCGATTACACATTTTGGGAAATGAATATGCTAACATCGACGACATTTATTTCTTAAAATTAGCGCAATATAAATATGCACTCAAAAATTATTTTTCCATAATGTAACTATATATATATACGCAATGTGGACATGTTGAAATGAAATGATGATATTTCTCATTGTTCTTTTTTGTTATTTTTTTTTTTGTGATACACAAAAATGTAATGATATTATTTTTCTTACTTTTGTACTCTATTATATGTTTATTTATAAAATAGCCGTTTATGTATTTAAAATAAAATAAAATAAGAAATAAAAAAATTAAATAAATGTGAGCAATTTCTAAAAAAAAAAAAAATAATGAAACTATTATTCTGCGTGTACATTTGCAAACACTGGCGCGAGCCGAGCCACGAATTATGGGAAACGAACGAAGCAACCGCAAGCGACGTTTGTGGTTGCTTTGTTCCTTTCCCATAATTTGTGGTCCGGCTGGCAGGTTCGGCGTCCGGCGCAATAATAAGCGTCGCGTCGTAAATTCAGTTCCTCGGCTGGCTGGGTCCTCGATCACGACACAAGCAACATTTTCCGCTTGCTGTGGTGGCAATAGGTAAATTTCAAAAGAATGTCAGGTTATTCGTTACCCAGTAATCTTTGTCTTTTATTTTTAAATGAATTATCACAAAAATAATAAAAAAAATTATCACAAGTAGATAGGTACCTGTTTTAAGTCTCGATTACATTGAGCGAGTTTACAAGCTACTAGCCGGTAAGTTTAAAAGCGGGTGAATCGGCGAGTGAGATTGTCTACTGTCTACTCGCTCAGTATCAGTAGCAGCTAAAATAACGATTCTCGCGCGAACCAATTCGGTCGACATTTTGTAAAAAACTTGAGCTCGCAGCTAGCGCCACATGCTAGCCGGTAGCGAGAATTGCGGCTCCCGCGCGAACTAATTCTGACAGTTACGAAATCAGCTGTTGGTGGGCCGCCATTTTGAGCGAGTAGCGAGTAAAGTTGGCCACCTTCGAACTTTTTTCGTAGATTGTCTACAATCTTCTAATTAGCTAGTAATACGATGACACTGAGCGAGTTTACTAACAGATAGTGAATTTCCCAGATAGTAGCTTGTAAACTCGCTCAATGTCATCGAGGCTTTAGGGGTAGGGAAACATTTTAAATTAATATTACGTTGTGTCGTTATATTGCAGGAGTTAGTTGGTAGACCGGCTAGTATCTGAGTGGACTAACGCTTCGGGTTCCTACCCAGTAGTCATGGAATCAATCCTCTGATATGTTTTTTTTTTTTTTTTAAGTTTCTTTATTCTTTGAATTGTTTGTTATTAAATTGGGGATTTTTCGACCACCATACTAGGCACGTGCCTGTGTTGTGGCTGTTAACATAACAACTGTTAACAGCTTGTTAACAGCTTGTTAACAGCTTGTTAACAGCAGTTATGTTAACAGCTTGTTAACAGCAGTTATGTTAACAGCTTGTTAAAAGTAAGTCCTCATCATTGCACAAGCAACTTTCCGATTATATATATATACATATATATATATATTTATTTTTTTTAATCGTTTATTCCAGATCTCGGGGAAGGTGGTGCAGTCCCACAGGTTCCATATTATACATATATAATATATCAAGTAAAAATAAAAATATTGCAAGATGAAAAGAAAAAAAATATGTGGTAAAAGAAAATAATAATACAAAAATGAAAGAAAAGAATTTAAAAAAAGTTAACTTTTTGTTTTAAATTTATGTCATCATGAAGTGGCTCCATCGTTTGTAGATTGGACCCTGCCAAAAGTGGAATGCTGCCATCACAAGACTGTTTTCGCTCGAGGTTAGTCGCGTTTTGTAGTTAATGATGAAAACGGGAAGACTTAAAATATTTTAAGGTTTTTCGTAAACTGCCTAAGACATGTAGAAAAGAAAATGCCTCTATGGATTCATCAACGCTAAAAAAGGTGTGGACATTTTCAGCACACAATTGCGTCCATTCTCTAACGCATTTGGGCTAGTAGGCTCATATATTTGGGTTGCAGTCATTTGTAACCGCAAGAGAAAATGGTAAAAATTGATTTGTATACGTTTGCAAACAATGGGCCTGATTTGAATATGAAAAGAGAAGTGCACATTAGAATAAGCTGCAGCTATCGGACGGTTGAATCGGCCGAGCCATTGTTGCTTTGTTCCCTTCATCCGGGCACTTAATGTAGCAAATCGGCGATGTTATGTAAACCCCAATTACTCGTACCAACTCTTAGACAATTTCTCCAACAGCTATTTCAGAACTAAAATTGCTATTTTGGTTCTGAAATAGTTATTATGATTTGCAATTAAAAACCCGCTCCGCAGGCTTTTGGTTCGGCTTCGCGCAGTTAGTGTTGGTCCATTTTATAAATCCAATAGCAACTGGTTCCAAAATTAGCCCGTTCCTCGGATCCACTGTCATCCAGTGATAGCTAGTCACCGGGACAAAGTAACCGGACAGGCAATGACGTCGTATGTAATATATAGCCGCTTAATACCGTCAATCTTTCCATATCTGGAGAGATACTACAAATTCACGAATTCGTAGTACTTATACCTAGGGGGGACACGTTCCCATGCGACCTACTGACGGAAGTGACGAGGTCTTTTGACGAATTCTTGAATTCGAAACCAAATTACAATGGTAGTTTTGTTTAAAACTTCACGTACACAGATGTTATTTATGGCGCGGCGCGTACGGCATGGTGTCAATGTGCAGTCGAAGCTGGATTATGAAATTCAACTACGCAGACGCTACCCTATTCGATATTATTTTTATTCTTTGGTTATCCCAACGTCATCAGTCCATGTTTATTATAATATACATGTCGATGCATGAACCTCATTCAGGAAAGGAGTATTTAAAACGTGATATTATTAAATTTTTTATGAGAAAAACTCTCTTTTAATAACTTTTGAAGGTTATTCCCATCAACGTAATATATCATTGAAGAAGAAGATAACACTTATAATCTAAATGAAAATATGAAAGAAAACAAGACACAGAAAAACAGAAAAAAACAATGGTCGCAACTGGGACTCGAACCCAGACCTCTCGTCTTACCGGGACGGCGCGTTTTCCAATTTCAAGGTTTGACAGAAGGTGGCAATAGCGAAATTGGAAAACGCGCCGTCTCGGTAAGACGAGAGGTCTGGGTTCGAGTCCCAGTTGCGACCATTGTTTTTTTCTGTTTTTCTGTGTCTTGTTTTCTTTCATATTTTCATTTAGATTATAAGTGTTATCTTCTTCTTCAGTGATATTATTATTTTGTCTTCCTGATTTTGTTAGGAATCTGAGAGTAGTGTGGTTAGAGGCTGTGAATTTTAAATTTCTGTTCTAAACGATCATTAGAATGCCATTTATGATGCATTTCAACAAGTGCATCTTCAAATACATGAATGCAGGAAAACAGTCCTTGAGTTAATCAAATAATACTAGAAGTTAAAAATCCGCTCCACAGGTTTTTGCTGCTAGGCCCTTCGGTTCGTATATAAATCCTATGGAACAGGTTCCAAAAATAGCCCGTTCCTCGGATCCATTGTCAGCCAGTGATAGCTAGTCACCTGAACAAAGTAACCGGGACGCGTATTTCCAAAACCTATACCGGTTCAGTCGCGGCGGCGACTGAAAGGAGTGGGGTTTGTTGTGCAAAATCACCTTACAAACTCTATACCGGCTCAGTCGCGGCGGCAAGGGTTAGGTTTTCGAAATGGGTTAGGTTTTGTAAGGTGATTTTGCACAACAAACCCTATACCGATTCAGTCGCCAACGCGCTTCGTTGCTCTGTCTGTTTTAGTGAGGGTGACAACCGTAATTATAGAGGGGTAAGCAGAGAGGATGGACCGCCTTTTTTTCTTAAAAAAAAATTACTTTGAAAATTTATTTTTAAGCATAAAAAAACGTCACGGACCACTTGAGATGACCTATGGCAAAGGCGTTGATTATCCAATAAATGGTTCCCATAACCTACTCAAAATTAATTCATTATTATTATAAAAGTTTGGTGAGTGTTTACACTAGCCTACCACTTTTGAATTTATATAAAAAAAGTTCAGCAAAAGGGAACAAAAATAATACAACACAATGTAGACAAAATAACTTCAAAGATAACAATAAAGATAAGTAAAGAGTATAAAGTACGGGTGTGATAATACACAATAAAGGAATGGTATATATTCCGTTATAATAAGTAAGGTAATGAAATATGTATCATTGTTAATTAATAGCATACTGAGTAATCATACTTGTTAGTTGATTGGGCGTAATAAACATATTCAATAACCATGGAAATGCTCACTCACGAGGCACATAAATAATATTAATTACATTTAATTCGACCTTATGCACAGGACCCCAATCAAACCAAGCATTGCGACCCTGGATTAAGTAGGTAGGTACTAAAACCGTACATGTGTTTTTATCTATGGTTAATCTGCTAATCGCAAATCTGCACAGGGCAAAATTTTCACGGATTGAATTCGAAATGGAAAGCGCGGCACGGTGGCACAATGGAGTGATTTGATGAACGGGGAAATTGTGAAACACGGATTTTTTTTTACAAATCTAGAGATTTTCCGATCCTGGATTGTCGTTTTATGAAGATGTCAAATAATGTAACGGAGGTTCAAACAACTAGGGGCCAGTAAACTTGTTTCACAGAAATTGATCAATTCATCAATTTTCAAAGTTCATTTTCAACTTCCGTGAAAGATCTATTCAAGAATTTCTTTTCACAAATTGTTCGAATTCTGTGAAACAACTTGCCTTTGTCAAAATATCAAAACAATTCTCAATTTTATATTTCTTGGGGCCTTAATATTTCAACCCAACAATTTTATTAATACAAATTTATTGATGTTCATGTATCACTGTATATAATGCATGTTTTATTTATGCAAAAGGACATCGGGACACTTTTGAAGCCCAAACACAAATAAAAAGAATACTATAATATACCACAAATAAAAAGAATACTAAGTGGGAATTGCGAGTAGATTATACTGCATCCTAGTAAGCTGAAAGTCGTTTAAAATAATGTCTACCGCCAACTGTTCCGCCTACCGAGATACTGCAGCGCTAAGGAAATGTTCCTGGAAGGACGAGTGCACACTTTCAAAGCACTTCGCCACCGCGTGGGAAGCTTATCGACTACGCCAATCGAAGAATACAATCAACACTGCCATGACTGCCTGGATGGAGTCCCCCCCCGATGGCCCTGGAGACGGAGGTGATCAAATATCCTTCATAGACGGCTGTTTGCATTCATTTTGGTGTTTAATATTTTTCAGTTTCATTTTTCTTATTTTTCATGATTATAGTTATATTTTTTTAAATTTTATTTTATTTTACATATATATTGTCATTTACTTTTGACGTTTTCGTGTAATTTATCTGATTTTTTTTATTTATTTATTTTTTTAAAGAAAGACAAACATTGTTGGGTTACGAATAACCCAACAATGTTTGAAAATCTCCTACTACCACCACAGAAAGCCGAAAATGTTGCTTGTGTTGTGATGGAGGACTTAGCCAGCCGAGGAATCGAACACGCGACGCCCGGGTGGGACCCAAACGCGATGCCCACTCAACCACTGACCGGTTTCTTTTTGTTATTATGAAATACGGAATGTATTGCATTGCGTTACCCCTGCGTACATTCTGGAATAAACTATTATTATTATTTAAAAAAAATTAATTTCACCATCGAAAAACTTGATTCTTTGGTAATCATTATGATAGTAGATACCTGCCAACCTACTTACTCTGAATCTGGAGAATTTTTGACGAAATTTTGAACCCTTCAGGAGGAAAAAACAACACTTTTAGGACATCACATTACATCACAGTGGCGTAATAACACATTCGATTGCCCAACACTAAAAAGCACACTGCAAAACTGGTGACACATATACTAATTAATGCTCATCCTTTGGAGAGACACGCTTTCTGATTAATCCGGTCGCGGGCCACTTCGCCACAGGAAGTGTCAATATCTGCCTGTCTATGACTATGGGCTACATTCGCAATTATGATGATGTCGCTAAATTGCAGAAAACAGCTAAACAATAGATGGTCGTGCCTAATAACAATCACAACTCGTGGTTTGGTAATTTTTTGCGCAATTATAAATGAGGACAACGTAATAATTTTCAATCAAATTTTTAAGTTCTTTACAATGTTCAATAAACAAAATGACATGTAGGTAAAATAGGTGGCTTAGTTCCTCATCCTGTTTATGGTAGGAAGGTTGGGTATCTAATTTTTTTTGGGTAGACAGGTCTGGTACCTTTTTTTCTTTTTTTTTTATGTCAATACTGCGCATAACTCCTGTCTGGAACCAGTGACTCTGTGGCATTCCCAATTGGGGTATGTTGTGAGGCTGAAGGTAGTGTGTAGGGAAAGGAGATAGGGAAGAGGAAGATAGGGAAGTACCTGGCTATTCAGATCTGGTCACCAAACACGGCTGAAATTCATTTCAAGCAACGTTTAAAATTGAATATTGGTCTTACACCAGGACGATTCTGAGAGTATTTTAAACGTATTTACTTTTTAAATGAATTATTTGTGAAATATCACAAATTAATAAAAAAAAAAATTATTTGCACACGCTGGATTTTGAACCGCGACTTTTGGATTGCTAGTCGAGAGCCTTACCTACCCCCCAACCACGGAGGCCTTCTTATGTTTTTGGTTAGGTGTAGGCAGGTATTTATTTTTTCACTTCTACTAAGCTCTTAACACTTGTGCAATAAAATGATTTTGTTAACTTCATGGCGGTGATACCCATACCCGCCTCCAGATCCAGATCCTCCAGCAAGTGAGATTATCGTGCGGTAATCACAAAAAATCACATACCCAGATACTTTAATCAAAACCTTATCTCTGAAGATGCTTATAACAACGTGAAAAAGGTACTGTCGAAAACAATCATTCACTATTGAATTTGGCCTCCGCCTCTGTTCAAAGCTCCACAATAAATATCTCTGTGCAGAAACGGGCGGTCCGTTTCAAAGATTTCCTAACACATTGATTGAAATCTTAGAATTAGAGCACAAGGGTCGTCTTGCTCTTACAGAGGAACTCCTTCGGCACCGATGCATGGTCGTGGAGTCATGTCGTATACGTGCGCCCAACTTTTGTATACGGCTAACATTCGTCACATGTGAACGGTTCAAAAGCTAGGTGTGGAACGATTTGCCGGCCTGTGTTTCCTCCCTTTAACACCATGGGTCTCTCCTAAACCCATGTCCACTCCTTCCTCTCCTCAAAAAGACACACAGGCGACGCAAGCCTGTGTTCCTCTGAGAGAAATTAATTTCCTAAAAAAACGAATCATCATTTAACAGTTTCAATTATAGATACGTACAAATAATAAACTACACGAAAATTAGTCACGCAGCTGTCATTGCATTTAATCAACATAATTTTTAAATCAACATTAAAAATTCCAGTGTTTAAATAACTAATTATAATAACGCCGCTGGGGGTAATCATCATGAAGAGATCTTTCACAAAATATTTAATTATGGGTAAACTAATCAGAGTAATCAGTGATCATCATAATCGCATAATAAATCGTTATCGTCTAAATTATTGTAAGCCGTGTTATTATTTATCCATTATGAATTCAAAAGACACGCATGCTTGAGCTGCAGATCCGTCCTTGGTGTGTTGCTACACTTGCTTCAAATTCTTCATCCGCTGGTTTTGAAACTGAACCTTGCCTGCAATGTTCACATTCCTTAAAAATATACCAATTAAATTACAATAATATTATGAGTCTTCCTCTATTAATGAAAGACTGAACGCGCTGCTAGTCGTTCATAAAAAGCTATCCAATAAACCAAAGAAGCGTGGCTGGCTGTTCACAATGAAGAGCTGATACCAATTCTAATATAGGCATACTCAGGGTTTTTTTCTTCTGAGGATGATATATCTGATTTGATTCCATGATAATAATTGCCTCCCAGCATATTTACCTACAATATGCAGTCGGTTTAAGTAAAATATTGTATACCAACTTACACAAAATATAACATACCAGCTTTTACCCGAGGCTTCGCTCGCATGGCATTAGGGGGAAATTACTGTAGCGCTTGCACTTATCAATTATCCCCCCCCCCTCTCCCCTCCACCCATTTCCTTCCACTCAGTCCTCCCGCATTACATACATTCATTCCCTGTACATTCAGTTTTCAAACAGCTCGCGTGCCACCTAAATTTCATAATGAATTGTCCAATTTGATGCAGTCGTTCAGAAGTTATACGGGTACAAACATTTCGAAGATTCATTTTTATTTAAAACAGATAGACCGATATTAACTACAATTTACCGCAAATATATCAACATCGTTTCCATGGCAACGATTTGTTTTCTGACGTTAGCATTACTCGCCTCTGTTAGCGACAAAAACGTGTGATAAATATAATATATTAATATTCATACTTTCATAACGCCAGAGCTTACCATTATAAACAGCTTATATTACTCGCATATGATGTAGCTTTCTATTGGTGAAAGAATTTAAAAAATCGGTTTATTGGTTTAAGCGTGAAAGCGTAACAAACAAACACACGCAGTTTTGCATTTATAATATTAGTATAGATAAGTGTCTTTGAAGGGATGTGCACAGAAGATGTACCGCCGAATAACAAAATTATGAAACATATTTTCATTCAAATGCATCAAAGATAAAACTTCTTGTCTACCTATACACTGTATACACCAGAGTAAGTCCAAAAAATCGACCACCCATACCAACTTATTATAACAGGCATTTTTGAAGCCGATTTTTGAAAAGAAATTGGTAAATAATGCACAAAAAATTATGATTTTATAATTATTATAATTTCGGGAGGCAAACTGTTGAGATCAAATTTGTTTCAATCTTTTTCAAGAATGCTGTGAATTGAAAATAGTTTTTTACGAATTCCTATTACGAATAATAAATACTTAATCATTTTTCGTGACGTAACCGACGCCAAAGATTAGCAAAGAGAACGTTTTTCATCGTGAGATGATAGAGTTACTTTCTTGCTTGAATAATTCAACATTGTTTTTTAGATCACCACTAAGATTGCGTTAGATTGAAACAATTTTGATTAACTTCGGTTGTGGCAATTATAGGAACACAGATTTGTCAATAAAACTCAAGAAATATCAATTTTACAATCTGGTGCTTGCTAGGATTTCATATTTATTGCAGTAGGTTGCATGATTTCCTAGATAAGATTTATAACTGACGATAAAATGCTTCAAATTTTGCTAATCTTATTAGCTCGAGGAAAGTTTGTGCGGCCTTTTTCATTCAAAAGTTAAATTTTGGATTTGAGGCCAAAATACTTTATCAAATTGAATAATTTTTTTAAATTTGCAAATAGGTATATGGTTCAGATACGTGCTAGTTTATTTATCTGTGTTTCAAATTATAAAATAAAGGCCATAAAGAAATTTTTCACAATTTTAAAGGCAACTTTGGCAATTATTTGTGAGTTAATAGTTGATGATAATTATTAAAAAATTGGTTGTCTGTAAAGTCGGTTTACGGACGATAATTTTACATGATAACGTCATATAATAACGATGGAGTGGAAGAGAGATAGATGCGTCACAAGCCGAACGCTTGTTCCGCGCTTGCTCGGCTCAGGCGGAACGTCACAATGAGTCATGCTTTTTCGTCATTGCGCCGGCGTTCATCGATTTATAAGACGTTATCACGTCAAAAAATATATAAATATAATGAGATAAAAAATATAAATTATTATTAAAAAAGGATTTTGATGGCGATACTGAGCGTAACTATAATTATTTAATTGTGAAACAACACATCATACCTATTAAATAAAATTTACTTGGCTTTAGAATTCGTCGATCTAAAGATCTGTGATCTCAAGTCAACGCGTAATTACTTAAATTAAATAATACATGTATTAAAATAGTTTTATTCGTAGTATTTTACTTTCATTTTATTATTATTTAGTTAATTTTTTATATTAGTTTGTTTAGAATATTAACTTTTATTTATGTGCCAGAGAGAGGCCGTTATGACGTCACATCGTTCTAATCTTTCTTTTCACGGGTTATTCTTCTTTTTAACCTACATAACTTTTACTATTCTGTAACATGTCCACCACTCTGTCATATTTTGTTTTCACTATAAATGAATTCTCTCTGGATCTCAGAGGGGAAATTGTAGCCAGGTGGGAAGGAGACCTAAAATGCCTATCGGGAGTGACAAACGCACGAGCTGCGTGATACCTATTTCGAATGACAACCTACGTGACAAAATTAACGTACGACATAAAAGTTGTAGGAGACAGATTTTTGAGATATTAAAAAATATTTTATTAAACATCATAAAAAATAATAATCCCTGTTACTTGACAGGTTTTGGAGTTCAAAAATAGTTTTATATTTTATGTCGTCATATAATTTTTTTGTAAGATTATAGAATATACGCAAGTCGAGGTGGCAGAAGACAACTGTGATTTGTATGAAATACACTTCTATCACGAGGAGTTACAACTCTGTCACTTAAATTTTACTTCAAAAATACAAACACATATTTTTTTAAAACGCACACAGTCGTTACGTCTTTAGTACAGTAGATTTTAAAGTAATTATAAAATAATAATATTGGTAATTCTGTTGAATTTTTCTCCACTAACTGGTGGAGACAACTTTGTGTAGGTTAAAAGGAAGAACGACCCTCATACAAGACGTGTGAGAAGGAAGATGATATTAACTTCAAAACTTGGGGTACCAGGAATTTCATCAGCATCTGATGAAGAGGAAACAAGAACGTGATTTCTTAGGATCTTGGAAAACAAGTATGATGTCGTTTGCTTTTAGAATTTACATCTCTTCAATGGTTTGTGACATTTAGGTATTTCTATATATAACTATTTGGTACGACTCCACCAATTTTTGTATTTATTTTCCGGTTCCATGCCAACTGAGAATAATGTCAACTCAATACCTCCTTGAAAAGTCATTAAGAGCTATGAAAAAAATAATTTTAAATTAGCCGATAACCCTAACCTAACGTAACCTATTTAACCATTTTTTTATTAATTATTTTTTATCACTCTAAATGACTTATCTAAGATGGTTCTGAGTTGGTTTCATTCCGAGCTGTCCGGTCACCGTATTTTCCAACACCTGACAATGCCATAGGCGGTAATGGCGTTCACAGTTTATTACATACTATATATAATTATTATCAATTTCACGAATTCGTACTACTCTAAACTCTCTTTGATTATCATGCGGTTGAAATTAAAGTTTTTTTGTTACTTTCTGCTTGATGATGCTTAAAAATCATTTAGAAAGGTGGCCTCGATTGGTTTTTACAATCTTTCCACCATCAAAGAAAAGTCAATATAAACCGATTACTTCTCACACCCGAATGAAGAATATATCAACACAAAAAATAGGAACAATCATTATAAAATTTATCAAATGAAATTATTTACGACATTGACAAAATTCAAAAAAATTGGACAATCATCTTCTTGCGGTTTTTGCGGTCAGACGTAGATGCCGTATTAGTGATGGACACCTTTGAAACAATATAATAATCGATCGATGTTTCGAAATAATTGGTCGGTTTTTTCATGGTTACAACCAAATTTTTCAGTACGCAGATGATAAATTATTAATTTCGAAATGCAGCTACAAAACATCATTAATCATTAACAAACTCATCGATCACTGAGATATTTCGCTATGCAAATGATAATTTATAATTTCGAGGTGTTTTCAAATATCATAAAGAAATTCTTCGATTATTAAATTATTCAAGTGAATTTTTAAAATATCGAAATCGTTAGGTAGTCACAACATTCCTCGAATTAGGGAAGCCCTTGGCTCCGAGCATTTGGGATTCTTCAGTAACCTAAATAAAAGTAATAATCACGTCATTTCCCAGCAAGAGTGGCATGAAAAGAGATTGGAACGCCATATAACTTTACCCAAGCACATATCTAACCTTATAGAGACTGTTTTTCAGACCCTTGACGGTAACAGCTACAGATTTGATTAACTAGAACGTGTCTTGTCTTTTTGGGACGTTCATGTCCTTTTCCTCCATCCATTCGTTCAAAATTTATTCTCCTGGCACTGTTTTATGAATAAATAAAGTCAGGATTCATTTAGAATATCTATACCATTCAAAAATCCCAAATCCATTATAACCTTGTTGGTCAGAAGCAAATCGGAATATGGGAGTGTTATCTGGAATCCACACTATTTTAAATATTCAAAAATCATTGAATCTGTACCAAAAAAATTCCTAAAATTATTATCATTTAAAATTATTATCAAACTTGGATTAATTTTGGATGCCTCACTCCTATGTTAAGAGGAACGACCACAACAATTTTATTTTACAACCCTGGAAAAAAGAAGACAATTTGCTGACAAAATTAAAAAAAAATTGACAAAATTATTCACGATAAGCTTCAAATCACTCATTGTCTGAGCAATATTCGTATTAAAATAGACGTAATTTAAGGAGTCATAAAATATTCCATCTTGATTTTTTTTAATAACAATATTGCATACCTTAATCCTCTGTCTCGAATGTGTCGTTTATATAATATCCATATAGATATCTACGCAAACAATCTCACATATTTCAAAAAACAAATTATCAAACTCCTACCATGACACTTCGTGGAGAACAGTTATGTAGCTGCTTTATTTCCTTCTTTTTTTTATCTCTTTCTCTACAGGGTTATTATATTTGACACTACTATGTTTAATATTTCATTTTGATTATCATTATTTCTGTTATCACTACAATCATTTCCGTCTAGTAACAACTTAACATTGATTACTCATGCTGTGAACATTTCAAATTGGAGTGTTAATATCTATGTAATATACCAACGGCAATTCTATAATTGTAATAATTGTTAACACTCTGTAAATGTTTCAAACAATAAATAAATAAATATCCTTTCACTCTCTATGTAAAAACCATCTCAGTATACCTCTTATTATTAGCTATATACAAATGTGGCGAAAATCAGAGAAAAATAGCTGCACGCCACTAATTCTTGCAATCATGCCATGATTTACTAACTTACTCAAACGTATAAAATCTTTAATTTCTTAATTTGAATCAAATGTAAGGTTCCGTAATCAGAGGCGTAGCGTGGGGGGGGGGGGGGGGGGGCGCCCGGGCGGCACTTTTAAGGGGCGGCAAAATTTCACAATAAATTATAATTTTTATTTCATTTAAAAAAAAAAATAATAATAATTCGAAGTGCAGTAATAAAATTCTAGTTGCGGACTTTGTGTTTTCTGGCAGAATCAAAGAGAAACCATTTTCATGTTCTGAGTGTAGTTTCAATTCACCGCACACAGATTTACTTTAAACCAGTTTTGTATTCAAAATGTAAAATTTCAGTTGTGGAATCATCTCCCAACACATTTTGAAGGAAAACATTATCTTATTTGAAGTGCAGTGATAAAATTCTAATTGCAGACTAATATGAATGTGCTGCCAAAATCAAAGATAAACTATTTTCATGTACTGAGTGTAGTCTTAATTCACTCCATAGAGATTTATTTAAAACCAGTTTTGTGTTCAGAATATAACGATAAATTAAATAACAAGTTGCAGATTCATAGTGGACCTAGTCACGTTTTACATTCGAGTAACTATTATTTTGGTTCTCTAACGCAAAATAAAAATTCGAGATGCGAAATCCTATTACATGGATACCATTATCGATTTTCGAGAGCAGTTATAAATTTGTAGCAGAATTTAAAACATGATTTTTTGGAAGAAAATCGATTCGTGTGATATAAAACCGTCTTATAAAAATGCGGTCGTTTTTAAAAATAGGAAATCTACATTTGAAATACCTATATAGGGGGGCGGCAAAATTTTTCTCCACCCCGGGCGGCTGACACCCACGCTACGCCACTGTCCGTAATTAATTCAGTAAATTTACATAACGTCTAAGAAAACAACGTAATAAGCGGAATATAATTGCTGAACATTAAAAAGCCAAAACTACTTATTATCATAGAGGTGACGTGTTCAGTGTTCCAATGCGAGTAATTATTAATATCTTGGTCGATTTCCCATTAAAACCATCTTTACAACAATATTCAATGGCATGACGTGATTGACTGAATGAGAGTAAATGGGAGGAGCGTGCTACAATCAATCATTTTTAGAAACGTTATAGATTTGAATTAAAATGAGATTTGACCGCAAAGGGGTCTGAGATGCTCGCTGATGATTTGAGCGACCAGATAAGTGAGGGGTCGAACATTCCGAATTTTAACCGATTTATAACATATTTCCCTCCAACACTTCAAGTTTTACAGCTCTTAAAAAATACATGATATTTTTTTAAATAATATCTACACATTTGCCGAGCCGAAATGGTAAATATATGAAATTTTCTCGATGGGAAAAATCCCAAGGTATGCCCAGAAAATTATTAAAAACATATTCTGTTCTGTTATTTAACATGTTATATGTGTGAAGTGGCTCTTTTAATCCTACTTCAGACAATCCTAACCAATCCTCCTTAGTCTTATTAAATATTTTCGCTTATGGGCTTCAATTATGATCGTTTTTAATATTAGCACGCTCCCTCTAACATTCGTATTTATATAATCTTTCTTTCAAACCACCTTCCTCTTTTTTTGAACACTTACTGCGAAACCTTAAACGTGAGCTGATTACTACAAAAAATGGCAAAAATAAAAGATGCATTACGTTAAAGATAAAGATTTGAGAAATTATTTGACAGCACAGAAAATAGGATGCATAAGTACTAGGTGTTTGAGTGACCAGGATAAAATGAGGGACCGAAAGTTGAATCTGATCTGATTACTTCTAATAATGCATTATAATGCAATGGTTACCATGCAAGTTAGACTAAGCAGTAAGAGATAAACATCTACGAATGAAGACAAATTAGAGCTAGAATTCAAAAATTTTGCTTATTTGTCGTGGGCTGATCCTGGAACTATAATTGCTGTGACGCAATGATCAGAATTGCCAGTTGGAAAATTAATAGATTCGAGATCTTTCGAAGCTTGCATGAAGACTAAAATGTCCCTCTGTAACAGATATAGGTAAATGATTTTTAACTAACTCTCCTCCACCATATGAAGAAGGAAAAGATGTTTCAGAGTGGAAGTTACTTGCAGTTCTGGTGATGGACCATTCCTCGAAATCATTTTTCACAGAGACAGAAAAACCAACAAAATTTAAACTCAACAAATACGAACTGAATACTAAGTATTGTACTTAACATGCGCTTGAAAAATATAATATGCAAGCACCAAAAGCAGAACTAATTTTGTATAATGATAAAAATAATATCAACTTATGTTGGCTTTCAGACCAAACAACTTCACTAACATAATTAACATAACATAATTATATTTAAAAAAAAACAGTTGCAAATGCACGACTTTCATTGCACTTACAAAACGATTCCATTCACTAAATAACAGTTAACGTTAATATAAAAAATAAACTAATATTTCTTGATCTAAGTGATTCGTTTAAAGCCAAAAACACGATATAAAAAAATTGAAGAAGGTATAAGAAAAAAATATAAAAAAAACGTTTGAATAACTACCTCCATAACTCTTAAAATAAGCACAATGCAATGCAATGCGTACAATGCAGTTGGGTGGTAGGTTCTTATACGTATGTAGATACCTACAAAACAAGACAAACTTAAAAATAATTATTTGTACCAATTTCTCTGTTCTATTATTGTACAATTAACATTGATATAGGTATCTTTACATTTTCCGCTTAATATGGTGGTGGTAGGAGTTTTTGAAATATTGTCAAGTGTTTCGTAACCTGAATTTTTTTATCTTTCCTTAATTCTGCGGGAAACCTGATAATGCCTCAATTATCTAAAAAAAATCGTGCATTTTTAAAGTAAGGAAAAGATGAGAAGCAAACATGTATATTCGTTTTTTTCCCTAATTTGCCCCCTTTTTGAAAAATTATGTGGTATATAATCTCCCAGAGCTCGGTTTAAGCGATCAATCTACATGAACATTTACATCGTTTAAAAATATTAAATAATAAAATACAGTCACAATTTGCCATAATAAACATCTCCTAGATGAGAAGCTTAGCGATGATAATAAGCCAACTCCTTGACACATAAAAAATAAAGGACGCAAACTGAATATTTTAGAGCAGTTGAAAAATAACAAACATTTTAACAATCCGAAAGCTATTTTGATAAATGAACAAAAAAATATAATTCACTCAACGCTCTTCGATATCTTTAAGCCAATTTCAAATTAGATGAATTAATTATGCTAGAAAATAGTTAATAATAATGCATGAGTTATTATTTGGGAAAAACTCACATATTGATTAGAATTCATAACGACCTTCAGTCGAATTTAAACGATCCAGTAATTGGGGAAACTTTAAAAGGATAATTATAATAACCATTAATAATTTCAGAAATTAAAAATTCGTCATCGTAAATACCTAGAAATAATATAAATACATGTCTGTAAGTCTTATGAACACAGTTTGATAATGCATTCAGAAGGCAAAACAGCTGTCATGCGTAATAAGAATAATAACTTCAAAAACAATACAATAATGTGAGGAGAATACAGAGAGAAGTAATGATTTCCTGTGGGGATAAAGAATTTATAATAGTTGAATAAGTAGGTACTTCAAGAATAACACAATAATGTAAGGATCTTTCTATTGTTTTATCTCTGTAATCTAAATACCGATCTTGCAAATACCGAGAATCAATGGAGTGTGGAGAATCATCTCACTTCACACGACTGTAGTACCACCGTGATGGATTTCTCAGGCCGCACAATATATCTGTCGTGGTTGGTTAAACACACGGATAATAGAAACAAGATAGGCGGACCATGAACCATTCTTATTATGATACCGCGCGCACAAAAGTGTCGCCAATATCGTTCATCCAGACTACTGCAAATCAAACTTACACCACGGCGCACAGTGTGCGAAATGAAGAAAAAACACGAATTAATTGTTTGCTGACTAAATATTAGTGCAATTTTATTTTTTTTGATCTTATTTATGAATTATAACTATTTTGAAGTAAAAATTTTTTTTTTGCTGTTTGTCAAAAAGTTGTTCTTCAAACCTCACAATGTAACTGGGCTTTTTCTCAATTTCTTCATAAACTGTAGTGAAAAATTCTTTACGGTTTTGTAAAATGTAGGGCTCAAAATGTTCGTACCTGCTATGTGGTATGTTTTTTTATGTAATTAATTGAAAACTCCTTTGATTTCACAGAATGGGCATTTATATATAATATACCATAATATGTATCATAATATACCCCATTCTTTTAATGCCTCGAATAATTCTCTCCGGGGAATACATATAAGGCCTTCCTGAAAATAGCAAAATTGTTCAAGGGAGGACAAAAGATGATCACAATTTATATATGATATAAAAGGTGAGACTTCAGTCTACAATATGTATATACTCATAAATGAGATCAAACGATTTTTTGTTTCTAAATACTAATAGAAATAAGCATTTAAACAGCAAAAAAAAATACAAAAATAGTGAAACATTAGACGTTAGTTCAAATCTCACACACATGTGATATTGATATGTAGTTTAGTAAATAAAATAAAGAATACCTTGAAAATTTTCATACATAACAAACTTTTGTATATATATCTAAACGTCACTCAATACACAACCGTCTCTGCCCACGCGTAGGAGCGAAGTGAAAAATGCGATGCCGAACATCAAATTTACAAATTTACGACACACTTTGAGGCGTTGCCAAACTTCCGTCAAGCGCTTTTGAGAAATTTAAAAAACACATAAAATGCAGAAACTATTGTGCTACACTAAAAAAGTATATTTTAATTAAAAAACAAAAGTTTGCAAAAACCACTAAATTCGGGTTTTTTCTCCATTTCGTACACTGTGCGGCGGCCCGCCGTTGTTTCTAACACGTCAAACGCAAAACTGTCGCTGGCTCCGTAGCTTTGATAGTAAGTGCAATTTGGTCTTAAGTCTTAACTCGGCGACAGTCGTGCCTTATCTCGTTTTGAGACTATTATCTAATATTCTACATCATCGACGGCCTCCGGGGTCAAGGGGTAAGGCTTCCGACTAGCGATTCGAAGGTCGCGGGATCGAATCCCGGCGTGCGCAAGTAAATTTTATTTGATTGACTTGTGTTATTTCACAATTTGCTCATTTAAAATTATATGTAAGGCGGTGTGTTGCATCCACTCTACAGCTCAGTGATAAGGAAAGCCGAGCTCAGTATCAAGACAAAGATGGAAGTGTTCAAAACGGTATATCGCCCGACGCTCATTTACGGCCACCAGATATGAATGCTAAGCGAACGAACACGCTCTAGAGTGAAAAGCTGCCGAAATGAGGTACTTGAGAGGAGTGGCAGGGGTTGCGAAATGAGAATCGCATATAAGAAACTCGACGATCCGATCTAAACATTGAACCACTGCTACTCTTCGTAGAAAAATCGCAACTGAGGTGGTTTGAGCATGTACTAAGAATGTCTGATGAACGAATTCCGAGGAAGATACTAAGTGCGATTCCAGAGGGTAGACGTCCAGTGGACAGCTCCAGACACAGCCGGGCGAGGCAACTCCAGAAACTGTGTGAGGAGAGGATGGGACTGCCATGGACGGAGGCCGAACAGTCAGCACAACTCAGGGACGTATGGAGGAGCCTTGTCGATGCAATGGGTCCCCGACCCGAATAGGATAAGGGGATGAAGATGATGAAAATTATATATAGTAAATTTGCGGCACTTTCCAGAGTGGAAGATACTATCATTATCGCCTGGTGTAAGACCATCGTTCAGAATTGAAATGTTATTTGAATTGGCTCTAGCCGTGCTTGGTGATCAGATCAGAATAGCCAGGTACTTCCCCACCGCCCTCTTCTCCATCTATTTCGCCTCCCTTCACCTTCAGCCTCACAACATACCCCAATTGGGGATGCCATACATACCACCTAACTGGCCCAGATGAGAGCACTTGGGATTCTTGTGCGGTATTCACATTAAAAAATCTTATTAGGTAATTAATATAGCCTTATATGAGAAAAGGATCAATTTAAATGAGAAAAGGATCAATTCCTGAAAATTTCAACTTTGTGCTCCTAATACTGTAACATTAGCGTTTTTTTACAATACTATTGTAAAATATGATGTTTTGAGTTTTTTTTTATACTGGAGTAAAATCTAAAATCGACTAACTTCAAACGTTTAAAACAGAGATCAGATTAGATCTTGTTTTTCATTTACTCACAAATAATTGCCCAAGTTGCCTCTAAAATTATGAAACACTAAAATCTTTAATGGCCTATATCTTATAATCTAAAGCAAAAATAAATAAAGTAGCTCTCATCCGTACTAGATATTTGATATACCTTTTGATTACAAAAATAATTTTTCAGTTTGGTTGGGTATTTTGATCTAAAATCCAAATTTAAGATATGTATGAAACTGGCCGAAATGGGCCACGAGGTTCCTCTTAGGCCGAATCAAATTGTTTTTTTCTTTCGTCTGAGAATCCTTCAATGCCATTGTCGGTATATATCTATTGGAAAGCTGCGATCATAACTACTAGTTACACTTACTCTATGGAGCTGTATTTAAAACTACTTTCTTTTAGCATTCACATGAAAAAAAGACATTAAAAAAGTACTGGTGCAAAAACACTATAATTGAAGTTATCACGTTTTTTTTTAACATTCCATTAGAGGCAATGAATGGCTTTGTAAAAATAAATTATTGCGGTCCATTTAAAGTTTTTTTACGGGAGCTTTACCGAAGGCAAACATTTATTTACATTCCCACACGTTGTTATTAAGCGGCTTACACTATATTAGAAATCTTTTTCTAATTGACCATAGACTGAAAAAAATTGCAAATTTTACAATATTTGTTACCTCCGATCACAAGCAGTTCGAATGAAATCTTTAGGAGAATCTGTGTTTGGACATTAGGCAACTTTAGGGGCAAAATCAAGGCCGCTATCATCTTAGAACATAGGTTCTCAACGTGGGCGATAAAGCCCCCTTGTGGGCGTTTGAGACTTCCAGGGGGGGCGGTGGAAGACCTAGAGAAAACTAGAGGGCGATCAGGAAAACAGGGGGCTTTGAGATGGCATAGTGAAGGCGTGGGCAGGTAAAAAAATGAGGTCTAAAAAGACAAAAAAACTAATAATCTTACATGTATTATTATTATTAAGAAGACACTAGGAATCTGGGGGTTTGTGTGTTCACCGGTAACTGACGTATGAATTCAACCCTCCCACAGCGGTGTAAGATGCGAGACAATGGATCTAGAGAGTCCGGCTGGAGAGGTCAAAGTCTCCTTCAACCAGTCTCTCCCGATCCGCCGACCTGGACCTGGACTAAACTCAGCCCACGAATCCGGATGTCCCTGCTAAGCCACACACTGCTAGCGGTGTGTGGCTTAGGTGCTGGTTATAATAATAGTCCGGAACCCTTCCCAAATTGAATTTGTTTGCACTCAACTTCCCGCTTCCCAAATTGAATTTGTTTGCACTCAACTTCCCGCTTCCCAAATTGAATTTGTTTGCACTCAGCTTCCCGCTTCCCAAATTGAATTTGTTTACACTCCGAATTGTGTATGCATCACTATTCAATTGAATACATTGATATATTGGCATTGATTATTTTCCTCAGAGTCTCCTGTGTGGAGTTAATGTAAAAAAAGACTTTACGAGCCTTACGCAGTTATCTGCTTTGACTAAGGTTCTGAATACCTTATCTGCTTTGACTAAAGTTCGCTCCTGCGTTGATGCATATGCATGACGTAATTTGCTATCAATTCCTTTGTGTTTTCACGTCACTCTGTGGACCACACCTAGCCACACAATTCTGCTATCATCATAAAACTATAAGAGATAATCGTGTTTACATTAGGTATGTTTATTGTTGCAGAACTGTGGCGACTTATTTCCTTAAATTAATCGACATGTATCCTGACGCTTTGACCACAAATGCGATCACAGTTATTTTAAACTTTGATATCATTGGTTTCGATTTGGTCACCATACTTAATACTAAGAGCCTGGCGAATTGTTTTAAATTTTAAACAACTGGTAAATAATCGTTTACCATCTAAAAAGAATTGTCGATTTTCAAGTCTGTAAAATTTAACCGACGCCACAGTTTGATAATGCCTTCAGAAGGCAAAACAGCTGTCACGTGTAATAATAATTACACAGCAGAACTCGTTGATAAATACTGTTTTTATAATATGAATAATAATGTTATTGAATATATAAAAGAAATAAAAATTAAAACGAAGTTCTACAAATTTTACTTGATAACAATAAATAACATTGCAACGCTCATTGTGGATTTATTTCCCCATAACAAGTAGTGAGTAAAACAATTGGTGAGCTCTGGCGTTCTGAAATATGCATTTTATATCTCAAGGCCGACGCAAATATTTTTCCAATGTCATTTGCCAAGCTACGAAGCTTTTAAAAATCAATCTTAATCAACACATGGAATCTTAAAAATGAAATATTATTGAGTGTTAACTTTGGGAAGATAGATTTATATTGAAAAACAATAACGTTGTGAATAGGTACCTGTATCACAAAAAAATAACCATTTGTTATGTGCAATATCAAAATAATATTATATATAATAGAATAGGGTTTAAGGGGAGGGTATAAAACCACGGATTCACTGCAGTTAGGTATTTTCGGTACTTGTAAACAAATTCGGCGGCCGCTAGACACCTATCCAAACATTGATTCATGTTTCATTTTCTATAATAGTCGGAACATTCGTGCAAAAGTTGCCATTCCGTGTTAATGTTAATAGATTGATCTTCTTATGCTAAATGGGCTCGTAACATGGAAAAGTGGCACTTGTTGAGCAGGGTGCGGCCTTTGGTAAATATCGTCGAAGCGCTGCAATAACGGGGGAGCCCAAATAACATTCCACCTGTGTTATTCTAGTTCCATTGTACATCAAAAGGATGTACCGAGTGAATGTTTTAAGAGAATGATGAAAATCTTCAAACGCCTCAATAAACCACACTTTCATGACGCAAGCACTCAAAATATGCGTTGGTGGTTAAAAAAAAGAGGTATTTATTTAATATTCATTTTGATTTGACAATTTTTTGTTCAAAGAAACCGCAAACCGCAAAAATTCATAACATCATTTTTTCCGCTGTAAAGAAAAACCAGGTTTTGGTTCACGTTAGTAAAGGATCCGCTTATGGGACCAAGGAAAAATATTTATTACATTACTTTTCAAGCACTTACAAGAAATTTATGAATAACTTATTTTTATTTTTGATGAATGATACAATAATTTTACATTTTAAAACATTATGTGATTAATATTGGGCCTCGCTGGGTGCTTTACCCACGCTGAGGCCCCCAATTTGAGAACTTTTATGAACTATTTTCGTTATTTGTTTTTGGGGTGTTATGCCATGTCGCGCTACCTCCTTCTTTAGCCAACGTTTCGGACAGCGTTACAGTGTCCATCATCAGGGCAGATGTGACCATCATCTATGAATTATGTTCTGCCTGACACAAAAAGCCCAAAATAATAGTTGTAGATATTATAAGTAACCTTTTTATAAAATAAAATACGTTTTTATATAATTTCTTTATAAAAAAGTATTTGGTTGCAATTTTTATAACAGACTGACGAGTGCCCGGTGTGCGTTGCAATGTCACTTAATTAAAGAAGTGTTCTTTCCCATTCGTCCCCGTTCCCCTCCCGCATTCCTCTTCCACCTTCCCCGCATTCCCCCTTCTTCACCATCCTTCCACTGCCCCTGCCCTTATCCGGTATCCTCTTTCCCGCTAAACTATACGAAAAATACCTTTTGCAAAACTTTTAATAAAATTTCATAACGCCAGAGCTAACCAGTATTATAAAGGAACCTTCGCGGGCGTGCGCACACTCACCGAAGTTTCATCGCAATCGGATACATAATATAGGAAATAATTTTATAGCACCAGAGCTCGCTATTTCATATGGAAACCATCGCGGGCGAGCGCGATAGATAGTTTAGTTTAGTTTTAATATTGTGCGCCAGATAGTTTAGGGACCGCATAAGGGACGAACAAAGAAACATTAATTTTTAAATGATAAGATTGAAAAAATTTTTCGTTATTTATTTTTGAGGCGTTATGCCGTATTGCGTTACCTCCTTCTTTAGCCAACGTTTCGGACAGCGTTACAATGTCCGTCATCAGGGCTGATGTTTTGAAAATTGGCGTAAAAACTTTACGGAATCATTACGCTGTGAGATAATAAATTGAATTTTTTTTTTTTTTTTACATTTTAATACCGCACAAGAGTTCCAACTGCTCCCGTCTGGAGCCAGTGAGACTATGGCATCCCCAATCGGGGTATGTTGTGAGGCTGAAGGTAGTGGGGAGGGGAAGGAGATAGGGAAGAGGAAGGTGGGGAAGTACCTGGCTATTCAGATCTGGTCACTAAACACGGCTAAAGCCATTTCAAGCAACGTTTCAATTCTGAATGGTGGTCTTACACCAGGGCGATACTGATAGTATCTTCCACTCTGGAACGTGCCGTAAATATACTATTTATTATTTTTAAATGAATAAATTGTGAAATAACACAAATTAATCAAATAAAATTTATTTGCGCACGCCGGGTTCGAACCCGCGACCTTCGGATTGTGAGTCGAGAGCCTTGCCTCGGGACCACGGAGGCCGTCGGAATTAATAACAGTCCATTGACTATTATTCCGCCATCCCAATATCACAGCAAGACTTTATTGACGTAAATAGTCATTATACAAAAGGCAAACACATTACACTAAATACGTAGGTACAACTATCAGACATGTCTAGATCTAGAATTTCGTTTGTTATTTTCAAGGTGTTTAGGAGAAAACGGCCCTTGAATTTCCCATGGACTAAAACGAAGTCAAGTCAAAGAATAAGATCTCCATCGCTACACCACATTATTATTGGAGGCCGTTCGTTGCCTAATTTCACGGCATTTCGGCCAAGTTTCGAGTTTATCACGGTGTTTAAATTTACCAGCAGGAATGAATAGTTCACGCTTCATACGCTCTCCACGCCCCAGATCACGGCCACTCATTTCGGTTATATTTTCATTGTGCATTATAATATATCCTGTTGTTGATCTAAATAACAGATTAGTTGCTAAATTATTACCTGGCCTTGTACATAAAAAAAATATAGGTGCCTAAAAATTCCACAAGGATCTGATACTAGCCCTGATTTATTGCAGTGAGGCATGTATTTTCGTTGATGAAGGACACAATGTAATTATAATTGGAGTATTTAATGTAGTAGAAATGAGATACACGAGGCGTATGTGTGTAGAAAATGGGAAAACAAATTGAGAACGAGGATATCTGAAAAGAAAACTTAGTGTGAAAAAACAATTTTTGATTAATCTTTACTACGAATCGGTATACATTTTAACTAACAAAAATATGCTATGAACACCATCATTCAGAATTGAGATGTTACTTGAAATGACTTTAGCCGTGTTTGGTGACTAGATCTGAATAGCCAGGTGCATTTTCCACATCTCCTTCCCCAGCTTCATAACATACATACACTTTCTTTCAGCTTCACAACATACATACATACAAACACAGATAAATTAAGTTATATTAGGAATTAGGTTATATTAGGAAGATTAGCAAGTAGGAAACTTGACCGGATTTTTGCTGAGCCGACTGCAGATATAAGTATGTCGTATTTTGTTATGCCACCGTACAGCAAGAAACCTGCAGATATTAGTATATCGACTTTGGTTGTACGGCCGTATATCCTCTTTGCATACTTACTTGAAGAAATAATCTTCTTTTAAGGGATCAAATGTCCGAGGGACCAAATGTCTTATTTCTAAACGTAAACTGCCTCCTGTCTCTATATTATATTTTAGGTTTAATGGTTCTTGTTTAATGGCACCGTTATTGTTTATCATTATCTATCGTCCTGTGCCAAAACAGCACTGACATTGTTAATTTGGTTCTCTTTGCATTGATTTGTATAATATACTGTATTTTATTTGTTTCATATTATTTTATCAACATTTTGTAAGGACTCGTAAGGAACACAATAGGATTACTTCTAAGTTTATTATAGTTAAGTGCACTTGAAGTGAAATAACACTAAACTACGCTATATAAATATTACGTTATTATTATTGTATCGGCGTGGTCTAGCGGTAAGGCTCTTGACTCGCAGTCCGAAGGTCGCGGGATTGAATCTCGGCGTGGCAATAAAAAAATTTGATTAATTTGTGTTATTTGACAATTTATTCATTAAAAATAATATATAGTATATTCGCGGCACGTTCCAGAGTGGAATATACTCTCAGTATCGCCCTGGTGTAAGACCACCATTCTGAATTGAAACGTTGCTTGAAATGGCTTTAGCCGTGTTTGGTGACCAGCTCTGAATAGCCAGGTACTTCCCCACCTTCCTTTCACCATCTCCTTCCCTTCCCCACTACCTTCAGCCTCACAACATACCCCAATTGGGGATGCCATGGTCTCAGTAGCTGCAGACGGAAGCAGTTGGGATTCTTGTGCGATATTCATATAAAAATAAATAAAAAATCGACGGGCCAATTGTCGGCAGGCCAATTGTCGGCTGGCCAATTGTTGGCGGGCCAATTGTCACCGGATCAATTGTCATTGAACCACCATATCACTAACTATTAACTAATCATGTTTCTCACCACTACTGCAATTTCACCGAACTGCCTATATATATATATAATTTTTCTTTTTCCTAACTTGTACTGCATTATTAATGTGTTCTGAACCCGAGATTCCGAATATATCTGGTGACATGTAAACTAGTCCCAGCGGCAGATCGTATTCGATGTCATTATTATAGTATCTTCTATCTTTTAAATTTTCAAACAAGATGCGTGAGAAGGAAAATGACGAACATCGATGACGTCAGTATGATCTCTTGCTGGGACTTGTTTGGGAATTTCTGTAATTTTAAATGTCTACTATTATTTTTGTAATGCGCAAGAATTGAACCTACTCCTATTACCTTAATATTGTTCGACATGTATTATTCTTGTAAAATACCAGGGCTAGGGGCGAATAATAAATGAGTAAAAAAAGTTCCGGAGAAAGGAAAACTCAATTTAAAATTGATCGCCGACGTTGATCCGTAATTAAAAATTCATGATGAAATTTTCAGATTCTCAGTCTTATAATTTAGATATATCTGCATTTAAATATCTTTATTATACCTAAATGACTGCATCCTGAAGAGAAAATGAGTTAAGAGATATCATTTTAATAGAGTGTCAATAAGTTTCTTGAAGTAATAGATTGTGCGTCGTTAACAGGTGTCAGTTTCGCATTGAAACTGAGAATGGGGTCATTGTTTTGATAAACGGTCGTGTTCTAACCACAGTGTCAGTACCTCAGCCTACAGCCTACAGCCTACGGATGGATAATGAAGGAAAATCGATATAATCACTGCTATAATTACACGGTGAGATTGCCCCTCATCCGATCTCTCGTAGCCTGTTGCTAAATTGCAATTATCAGCTGAGTCGATCGGTGGAAAAGCCGGTAAGCGTAAATAGGATTCTACTGCAACTGGAAGATAGAAAACGAAAATGACTTTCCCGCTAAGTGGTTGTAGAACGCCCATAACTAGCTCTCAGCCAGGGACAATCACTTGCGCACTTGCTCACCTGATCTGACAATGGAAAGGAGAAACCGGTACATAATGCAGGCAATTTGCAATCATTCCCATTAATCACATTTAGTTACAGAAGCAAATATCTATCGTGCAAAAGAAACAGGTAAATTGATGCAACAAAAAAGCCCTGCCCGAATATGGAATCTAGCAGTCAGGTTTTTGTTCGGTTTTCGGAGCTCATAAAGATTTCATAGAAATCGTTGTGTCTCCCTTACTATCATGGTAAGAAATGTGATATAAATGGTGTTAGAAAGGAAAAGTATCACGCTTTATATTCAGATATAAAAGTTAACTGCAAAATAATTAAAATATACACCTTTATAAATCCAAAGTTACCAAAAGCAATGGAAAAATAAATTATAAAATTTTGAGAACTTTTTATTAATTATTTTTACATGAAACAACTAAAAAGTGAGTTATTGATAACGTTTATTTGCTTGATAAATGATGTATGTGTTTTCGTTATTTGTTTTTGGGGTGTTATGCCGTGTTGCGCTACTTACACAATTACACATCTGCCCTGATGATGGACACTGTAACGCTGTCCGAAACGTTGGCTTAAGAAGGAGGTAGCACAACACCCCAAAAACAAACAACGAAAATACTTTTGGCCGTGAAAATCTAAAAACTTATTTATTTATTTATTTATTTTATTTATTTATTTAAACGCCCATAGGGCTTTTACATATAGTGCAGTACATGTGTTTGGAAAAATATAAGAAATAACATAATATAATATAAACATAATATAAATATAAGAAACAAAATAAAGATAACATAAGATATACAAAATATAGATAACACCAAGTATAATAGTTGACACAAAGCAGGTAACATAGAATATATGGTAAGTAAATTAATGTGAGATTGTTATTTTAATTAAAGAGGGAAATACGATAGGATTGTCAATTCTTATGTTTGTAATTAGCAAACTTTTTTAAAGTATTTATTACGTGTTTATCGAAACAAAGCTACCATAATATTTCGATTAAGGTGCTATATAGTGCATGATATTAATAGATTTATTTTAATTGTTCTAATACACTGAGTTTAAATTTTGACATCGATTGATGACGGTAAACGTCTATAGAGGAATATTTGCTACCGAGTATATGGAGTCTTTGCAGAGGAGAGTTAACAAAATAATTACTAGCAGAATTAGTTACAAGGTAAATCGCATTAGAGCGAGTATCGCGCGTGGGTATTCTCAAATTAATTTTACTGATTAAATCAAGGGCGTCCAGTCTGCCATTTGAAATATTAAAAAGACAAAATAAATCGCTCGCTACGCGCCTTGACGCTAAATCGCTTATATTAAGTAACTCCATTAAATATACATAATTTAGATCTTCGACAGGTATACCGAGTTTATAATTAATAAATCTTAAGAACTTATGCTGCACTCTTTCAATTCTTAGTTGGTGTGTCTTATACAATGGAGCCCAGATGGTTGAATTGTATTCTAAATTTGATCTCACCAGCCCAGTGTACAGCAATTTAAACGAATTTAGTGATTTAAATTCTTTAACCGTCCTCAGGATGAACCCCAGACTTTTCATGGCCTTGTTAGTTATTACATTAATGTGAGGAACAAAAGTTAATTTACTATCAAATATAATACCGAGGTCCTTGATTTGATCTACTCTTTTCAGGAAAATGTTGTTGATGCTATATTGAAAATTAATGGGATTTTTGATTCGCGCAAAAGTAATTGTTTGGCATTTTTCAATATTGAGGAACAGTTCATTAAGGGTGCACCACTCTTGTAACCTTACTAGATTTGATTGTAATATACAGCAGTCGTTAAGATTCGTAATTGTTTTATATATTTTAAGGTCATCCGCAAATAAGAGTATCATAACTCCTTCAAAGATGGTAGTTATGTCATTTATAAATAAGGAAAATAACACTGGGCCCAGATGTGACCCCTGTGGAACTCCGGTGAATATTTCGAACTGATTTGAAAAGTGTGAATTTAGTTTGACTGATATTTTTCTTTTGTGTAGATAACTTTCAAACCATTTCAAAATATTCCCCGTTATTCCTAAGGATCTTAATTTATGTATGAGAATTTTGTGTGAGACTTTGTCGAAAGCCTTACTAAAGTCGGTGTATACTACGTCAGTTTGAAGATGATTGTGCATACTATTAAACAATTTTTCCTGATAGATCATGAGATTCGTAAGAGTAGACCTGTTTGCCATGAAACCGTGTTGTAGATGTGATATAACTTTATTAATCTCAGGTGAAAGTTTAGAGAGCAGTGCAGATTCGAATATTTTAGGGATTGTCGACTGAATACATATGGGTCTATAGTTAGATACATCAGATTTATCACCTTTCTTAAAAATAGGAGACACAAAGCTTGTTTTCCACTTTTCCGGAAAGGTGCCAGTTTTTATAGACAAGTTAAAGATTTTAGTAAGAGGATAAGTTAAAACTGATAAGCATTTCGATAAAAAGATTGGAGGAATGTTATCAGGGCCAGCCGATTTATTTAGGACGAGAGATTTTAATTTGGTTCTAATGTCGCTTTCTTCAAATTTGCACTGATTGAAGTCGATCTGGTTATAATTGGATGTTGTGGCATTGATCAATGGGGAGTTGTTTGTTGATTCATAGACTTTGCTGAAGAATTCGGCAAACAGATTAACAACTTCTTGGGGATTATCGGCCATTTTGTTATCTAAATACATGTTAGAGGGAATACCGGAGTCGTTGTTATTAAGCATTTTTGAAAATTTATAAATGTTCTGAGGGTTGGCAAGAGCCAATTGTTCACAGTTGTCAATGCACTTTTTATAACATAACATGGACATATTTTTGGCGGTCTTTCTGAGTTCACAAAATTTTGCGTAATCTTTGGGATCACGTGATGATTTATAAATTTTATGAGCAATTTTTTTGTCTCTAATTGTTTTAATGAGATCGTTACTGAACCATTTAGGGTAGCTATGAACATTAATTTTTGAAATGGGTACAAACAAATCAATAGAATTATTAAGAATTAAGTAAAATTTATCAACCATTACATTGATGTTTTCTTCAAAGTCTAAAAAGTTCCAGTCAGTTGAAGATAAAAGATTTGTGATTTGGTTATAATCAGCTTTGAAGAAATTCAATTTTGTTGATGCAGATGGATTTTTTCTTGTTATAGAACTGTTGCATTCAATTGTAAGAGGAGGGTGGTATTTGTCGATTGGGAGGATAGATTCGGTAGATGCGGATACTTGAACAAATAAGGAATTGGAAAATACTAAGTCAAGAAGGCGAGAATTAATATTGAATACATAGTTTAACTGCCGTAGATTTAGAAAATTTGACATCTCGATAATCTCATGAGAACCGTGGTTGATGTTGTCCGTGCAAGAAGTTTTACTGTTGTCTATGTCCCATGTGACATTTGGCAGATTATAGTCACCTGTCAATATCATGGTTGAGCCAGGAAATTTTCTTCGGATTGTTTCGATTTCAAGGTAGTGGTCTTTATATATCTGGGCGTCGGAAGATGGAGGAATGTAGATACAGCCGATAATAATTTTTTCTTTTTTGGTGGAGACCATGATGAATAGTTGTTCTAGTTGTGTATATATGCACTTGAGTTTTCTTGAGCTAAGTTTATTACTTATGGATACCAACACACCTCCTCCTCTAATTTTATTGATTTCGGTTCTATCTTTTCTGTAAACTGTATGATTAAAGAAACCTAATTCTGATGTGTCAATGTTTTTGTTCAGCCATGTCTCAGTGAAAGCGTAAGAGTCGTGGTTCAAAGTAGGTAAGTTTGATTTCAGGTCCTGTAATTTTGTTCGTAGTCCTCGTACATTTTGATAATATATAGAAATTTTACTGTTTAGTTTTTTGGGTGCGTTTTAACGATTGTGGGATTGTTATTTAGGTATTTAATTGTGATGTCCGTTTCGCCAGTAGACTTCCTTTTTTCTAGTTCTTCTCTTAAATCGTTTAAATGTTTCCGTTGTAGAAAAGACTGGTCTTGGTAAATTCGTATATTGTTTTTCAGAGTATCTTTCCTTTTTAGTAGGATTTTCGGCCATTTGGCTTCCGGAAATTCAACTTTTATACCTCTCGGTTTGTCAGTTTTCCTATTACCCAATCTGTAGATTTTTATGTCAAGGTTTGTTGTTGCAGCATCCATTTCGGAGATAATTTTCTTAACTGATGCGATATCACTGTTTATTGATTCAGTCTGAGATAATGATGTATTCTCAGGAATGTTGTGAATAATCAGATTTTTGTCTCTGTAACTTTGTTCTTTCATTTCAGCAAGGATTTCGCAGACAGTTTGGGTTTGGGCTTGTGGGGAGCACACATTTGTAGTTGCACTTTTTAGGGTTGTTAACTCGCCTTCAAGGTTTGCCATTTTTACTGCCATTTGGGCGATTGTTCCTAGTATGTCGTTAGTTCGGGGTATTATTTTGGCAATCTGCTCTTTCGTAAATTTGTTATTAGGCTCCATTATCATATTGGTCAGTAAGTTGACTGCGTCCTTCGCTAGAGAAATATATGCCTGAGCATCCATTTTCGTTAAAAGTTGTAAAATATTACTTGCAAAAGTGGCTGGTGAGACTGCCTTGTTTCCGCAGCGCTTGTAGTAACCGCTATGAATGGTGGCGAGTAGGTACCACGGGCCGATACACTGTGCACTGTATTTGCGGAGAGTGATTACCCACACTTGTTAGCGTAGAACAATGTCACAAATTTGCTTATAGCACTTGATGTTTTGTTTATTCGCTTTTGGATTTTAATGTGAAGGTTAATCGTGAACTAAGCAATGCGTTTTGTTAACTTTAACGTTTAAATACTTCAAGGAACGGAAGTTACACTATAACTTTCGATAAAACTCTGTAAATTTTGTTTTTATGCAGGACAGAATATTATGCGTGTGAACAGTATTAGATTGTTGTAAAGTCATTATCTATGTATGTGTTTTTATTTTTTCTTGTTATCAGTAATTTTAGTTTAAAAAAACGTAAGGTGAACCATTTTTAAAAGTTTTTTACGTTTGCTTGCAAAATTTTCATATTGCAAAAATCTGTATCTATATAAGATTATATTATAACATTTAAAACAGCGTTTCATTATCCTTTTTTCAACAAACAGTTTTTAGTTTTCGGATAAATAAGAAGTATTCCGTTTATTTGAATTTTGTTGCAAAACGGAAATATTTAGACCCTCTGACAAAATACGATCGAGAACCGAGCGGTTTATAATAATTTCAATGAAAAGATAGTTGGATTTCAGAAATATCATGGGCGTGGTTGGCAAAAGTGAAAATGCAATTATCTTAGTTTCTAGGCAAATAATTCTGAAAGCTGAACGACAGCAAATTATCAACAGTATTTATGATGGTTGATCTTGATTCTGACAGTTACCATGTTTTATTATGGTTCATTATGTCCACGGGGAAAAGAAGATTATAGCTTTATAGTCGGTTAAACACTTTATTAATTTATAACTCTAGAAAAGTCGAATAATGAATGTAGTAAAACAACCGGTCAGTTGGTATCGAATCTGGTTCTCGGCTGAGTTGGTATCGAATCTGGTTCTCGGCTGAGTTGGTATCGAATCTGGTTCGCACCCAGGCGTCATGAATTCTATCATTTGGCTGGCTAAGTCCTTACAACATCTACACACAAGCAACGTTTTCAGCTTACTCTGATGGTAATTATCTAGTACATATTGTCAAATTATTAGTAACCAGGGAATGTTTATCTAAACTGAGTTAAAAAATTGTAACAAACACAATACTTTTTAAAGGGTACCGAGTAGCATAATATTCCTGCTCAAATTTCTTATTAGTTACCTATTGAACTTTTTAGGGGTTTTATTTACTACTAGCTGGTTCCCGGCATGCGTTGCAATGCCGTATTCAAAGAACATTGTTTTTCTCTCATCTCCTTTCCTCAACCCTCTCCCGCTTCCCTGTCCCGCCAACCCCCCTGCCGCGTTCCATATATTCAGACCCAGTACTTTCAGTTTTCAACAGCTCGCGTGCCACCTATTACAATTTTTTAATTCAAATTTAAATTTTTCATATATTTGAATATTCTTTTTGTATATTAAGAACAAATATTATAAGAACAATTAATCAAATTTGGTACTTAACATATGTACCTATTAAAATTATCTATAATGAATTCTTGATTCGATTAAAATTATTATGTAAGTACTTCAAATTAATTCATAAATTTAAAGAATTTTGAAAATTGAATTTTGTCTTAACAATCATTGTTTTGCAAAATGTCATTTTCAAATTTTTGACAGTTTCGCAAGAATTTTTGTGATGATTAAAAAAACTTTTCAGATGTATTGTCATGTGGTTGTAATAATCCAAACTCCTTCGCGGGAGTTCAAAGAAGGTATTTTGAAAGTTTCATACATTTCCTATGCTTAATATAGCAATACATAGACATCTCACTAATCCTCACAAATTTTGATTTTTATATATATATATATATAGACTACACTCACGAGCATTTTTTTTATCATGTAATTTTTTTCCTTAGCTGGAGTGTTATTGTACCTAATGATCATCTATAGTAATCATTTTAAACATATCATTTTGAATTCGCTCATCAATGTTCCGCTGAAGGTAAATATACTGAGGATGTACGAACTACTGTACATGTTCTATGCAAATAAATTCAGATATAATTGACAGTAACTCATGGCATTAGTATCGCTTTTCGGACACGAGATTAATGCTAATTTTAATGATGCTTACAAAAATCACAACGTCCGGTCACGTCCTCAATAATAGTATTTTAATATTTCCAACTTCCTATCTACATAAATCACGCCAACTAACAATACATAAATGTATGCATGTGCCAATGATCTTTTAATTTTAATACTTTGGGGGCTGCTGTATTGCTGCTGAAATAATAATAAAATAAACAAGCAGGCTGTCTTGGTATATCTCATACGAACAAGCACATTCACTTCAAATCAAACTACAGTTTGTCAAATAAGAGTAGAAAACATAGGAGGGCGCCACTTCAAATGGCATACTAAAAATATAATCATGGTGGTAATCTAAACCTGTGTAACCTACATTTTTATTAAAAATTAAAAAGGCATAAAAGTGAAAAAAATAATTTCATTGCAAAATAGATTCCCACTGATCTCAAAGTTAGAATTGCATGAAGGTATTTATTATGATTCTTTTGCAATTTTGTGTTAACATTATGAAAAATAAGGATTTTGTAATAAAATTTAAAGCACACTTTAGAAATTGCTCACATTTATTTAATAGTACCTACCTAGCGTTGCTTTAGATCACGTCTCTAATTTAAATTTGAATATATTTAACTCATTCAGATCTAAAAGTAGTGTAACTAAACTCACCATTAATGATTTTTCCTTTCTACATTTTTTTTTTTTTTTACAGTTAATACCGCACAAGAGTCCCAACTGCTCCCGTCTGGAGCCAGTGAGACTATGGCATCCCCAATTGGGGTATGTTGTGAGGCTGAAGGTAGTGGGGAGGGGAAGGAGATAGGGAAGAGGAAGGTGGGGAAGTACCTGGCTATTCAGATCTGGTCACTAAACACGGCTAAAGCCATTTCAAGCAACGTTTCAATTCTGAATGGTGGTCTTGCACCAGGGCGATACTGATAGTATCTTCCACTCTGGAACGTGCCGCAAATATACTATATATTATTTTAAATGAATAAATTGTGAAATAACACAAATTAATCAAATAAAATTTATTTGCGCACGCCGGGTTCGAACCCGCGACCTTCGGATTGTGAGTCGAGAGTCTTGCCTCGGGACCACGGAGGCCGTCTGTTAAATTATACAGTTAAATTCATACTGTTAAATTCAAATTATTGTAAAATTAAATTAAAGAAAGCCTTTGTAAAACACAATTTAATCAAACTTATGTCATTACGTAGATACCTTAACAATAGTGCTTCTTCGATTTAATTTTTTTTTTAAGAACAAAAAATGTTTTTTTTATGTGTGTGTACAGTGATCTGTATTTTCAGTGTCATTGCACTTTAAAATAATATTTGACAGGTAAATTGGTGGGGTTAAAAAGTTGCTAAAAAACATCACGTGATTAATGGACGACTCCTAATTGTTTTATTATTATTTCTTTTCCTTCTTTCTCTCTTCTCTTTCTATGTACTAACTAAGTTTTACATTTAATTTTGCTTATTTAATGATTTGATATTTTATTTGATTAATATTATATGTCATTTCATTAACGTAATAATTGTGAACACTTTGTAAATGTCTCAAACGATAAATAATGAAAAAACGGGAAGACTCTGTAGGTACTTCCACTTGGTACTTCCCACACGAACAAGCAAACCTCACTACAAATTAACAGTAAAAAAGATCGTACCCGTCGTCACACCTGACGTCATATTGCATAAACCTAACTATTGAACCAATGGAAGAATCGTTGAACCGAACACGAAGAGAACGTTTCGCGTGGAACGTTTGATGTGATGAGTGACAGCCGATGGTATCGGGGTCACAAGAAAAGGTGGAAAATTGTCGTCTCTCTACCTCCAAGAAAAGAAAGTTCACGGAATGCAAATTAAGGAAAATGATACATTCAAGAATTCCCAAGCTCTTGAATTAATTGTCAAAAAAATGCAGGTTTCATGGAGCGAAGAACAATTTGTAAACGCTTTTTAAACAGCTTTTTACTTGCTTGTTTCTGTGGTATTTACATGAAGTACCAACCTGGAAGCCGAGAACAATAGGCTCACTTCATTAAGCGTTTAATGTTTTGTGTAGAGCGTATAAATCGTGGTGTTGTGAAGGCAGTAAACGTTTTTTTGTAATAAAATTAATGTGTACATATTCTACATAGAAGGAAGCCGTTTCAATTCATTTTCAATGCGGCGTGAAATTTAATGTGCAAGAAAATCGAATTGAATCGGGCTGAATACATTGTTACTTGGTTGTTCAGATGTGTTCGCAAAACATCATTTTTCAGACAATATTAGCGAAAATCAATCGAAAATCGGAAACAGAAAAATAAAAAAAAGATACAGTCACATCTGGGGCCTTAATTAAATATTACAATTTGAGGTTTTACCCATTAAGATAAAAAAAAAAAAATAAAATGAAGTTCATTTTTGGCTTTGAAAAGTGGCCTTTCACCAGGGTAGCGCAAATGTACAATGTACTATTTTTTTCTTATTATCGGGATTTGATTTCGCCCAGAACCAAGGATTTTACCGATTAGACACAGAGGGCGGATGTCGGTAGAAGGCTACAAGGTAACATGTTAAAAAAAGAAAAAAGAAAGAGAAACATCCCGGGCTACGAAGAACAAGAAAATAATTGAAAATCTTCTGACCGGTCGCTTCTATTCAATGCACTTGATAATTTTTGACGTGATAACGTCTTATAAATCGATGAACGCCGGCTTCACTTACGAAAAAGCATGACTCAGTCACGTTGCGCCTGAGCCGAGCGTGCAAGCGAGAGCGCGGAACAAGCGTTCCGCATCTAGCGTGACGCATCTATCTCTCTTCCACTCCGTCGTTATTATATGACATTATTACGTAAAATTATCGTCCGTAAACTGACTTTACAGAAAACCAATTATTTAATTTTTTTATATTTTTTTTACACGTATCATGGGGCCTATATCATATTTAGGGATGCTATGTGGAGGTTTTTTAAGTTTTTTAGGGAAAGGAAGGAGATGACATTCTGGGAAGGAAAAATGTATGAGGGGTGGGTAGGAATCTAGGGGTCAGTGGGTCCAGGAGTGAGGGATGCATGAAACCATTCCTCCCACTGCGGTACAAGGCGATGGATCGAGAAGAGTCCGGCTGGAGAGATCGAAAGGTCTCACTCAACCAGTCTTTCTCGAATACGTCGCCAAGACCTAGACAAACCTCACCCCATATACTTGGGCACCCCTGCTAAGTGACCAAACGTAGCGAACCACTTATAGTAAGGATGTTTATTATCTAATAAATGGTTTCCGGGCGGCGGTACCCATACCCGTCCCAGAAATTGCACTTGAAAGCACTTGTACTGCACGTACGCGTACTTGATTCAATTACTGACGCATCCAAAAGAAAAATTATCGCGAACAACGACGATGCCAATAATGATGTGAAAAATCGTTGCAGTGAAACATGAACAGATATTTACGTAAACAATAGAGCATAATATGAAATTTAATTTTTATGAGGAAATAATAATAATGAATAATGGGAAATATTGATGCAACAAAAATAATGGGATTGAAAGCGGAAAATTCCATCCTGAAAAAAAAAACAGATTCACAAACCACAACAGAAATGCCGCCTTATTTGTGTCAATGTCAATGTCAATGTCTAATGTATAAGACTTATAAATATTTCCATATTTTTATAGGTAGGTACTAGCAGAGACCAAGGTTCATAAAAACGTATTTAACCCAGCGTCATGGGGGATGGGTCAAAATGAACCGCCATGTTTTAAATTGCTTGTGGTTTTATAACTACGCGTGCGACGTTGCCGTTCTACTCGGTAGCTGGAGACGTTGACTTTTTTTAAACGGCTTTAATGCAAGCTAGACACTTGAAAAATTAATAAATATGACTTTAATTGTCAAGATAAACCCTAAGAAATTTAAGCAAAAGAAATAATACAAAAATTTTAAACAATATTCTGGTAAAGTAATATTATATTATGGTTGGGTACTTCTTCGGTTGTCTAAATTCTTGACACATCAGTTCCTGATTTGAAAAAGACAATTAAAATAATTATTTTCTATTAAAAAAATATATTAAAGATTGATACTTTATCATTTGTCTGAAGTCTTGATAGGGTTAATTTAAATTTTGAAAGGACACTTAAATGGAAAACAAATCCGAGTTCATTGAACCGGAGTTACAATCGCAAGACCCACAACCAAAAACGGATTGTTTAGATTTGACGTAAAATAGATTTTATTCCTATTTCTGCTGGAGAAACAATTTTTTATTATCAAAATTCATTAATGTTATTAAAAAAAATAATTGATTTGGGAGGCGGGAATGGGTACCGCCGTCCCGGAAACCATTTATTGGATAATCAACACCCCCGCCAAAAGTCAACTCAAATTTTTCGCTACGTTTGGTGACTTAGCATGAGTGCCCGGATTCATGGGGTGAGATTTGTCTAAGTCTTGGTGTATTTGCTCACTTACTTTGTGGCGGGCCGGATCGGGAGAGTCTGGTTGAGGGAGACCTTTTGATCTCTCCAGCCGGATTCTCGACCCATCGCCTTGCACCGCAGTGAGAGGGATAGATTCTTACGTCCATCGCTCCTGGACACTTGACACACATTGACCCCAAGATTCCTACGTACTCCTCATACCTTTTTCCTTCCCAGAACTTCCTCTCTATCATTCTCCTAAAAAGATCCCCCACACAGCATCCCCAAATATGACACAGGCCATGAGGATTTTTTTCCTCAGGGCCTCCTGTGTGGAGCGAGCTATTGTAAAAAAACATACTATAAATTTAAACAACTAGCTAACCCGGCCACGCGTTGCGGTGGCTAACGAAACACAACGCCAGTTACTGGTTACCCAACCTTTTAACTCACACCACCATATGTTAATTTGCATACAAATCAAATCCACACCGCCCGTTTGCCAGCCCGCTCGTCCACCACATATAGATATTCTCCTTTTATTATATATTTCAAACAATTTACACAAACCTTAACAAATTATATATTTAAAACTTCCTCATGAATCACTATATCGATTGGTGAAACCGCATGAAAATCCGTTCAGTAGTTTTTGAGTTTGTTGCGACCGACAGCAGACGCGGCGGAGGACTTTAATTTATAATGTGTAGAGATATAAAAACGTCAATTTCGACAATCCAATGAGTGATAAGTGATAATGATTCACTATTTGTTTTACAATTCTAACTGCTGGAAGACGATTAGATTGTTATGAATTGAGGATTTCACATTGTCACATCAAAATATATTTTATTTGAAAACAAACAAGACATTAAAAATAATAAAGTCACGAAAGAACAACACGGAAATGCTGCTGAAACTCATTCAACATATCTGTGAAAATGAGTAGTTTCCATTGAAAAAAACTATAACTACTAACTGGCGACACAACTATTAGTTTTTTTTTTCATTTGCGACAATATGTAATACAGTTAATTAAACAAACAAGTTAAAAATAATAGAGCCGTAAAATACGGCTTTAATTTATTTTCTATCCGGAAGATCTGGATTATAAGCCGATCAATATTCGTCAGCTAATTAAGAAATAAAAGTTATTGCACTTTATGTAACACCGGTGCATGACGGGCGAAACCGGTCTGACCTGATCAGCTGAGATTTACAGCGGACTAATGAGCCTGAGACGGTCGCGGACTAGACTCTCTGTGCCCATTGCAGATCGTGTTTGGAGGAAACCAGATATGAAAGTAACAATGACACGAATGGGGACATAATGACAGCAAATACAGCTTTTCCGGATATCCTAAACTTTTCGCATAAACAGCATTCAGTTGGAGATGAAAAAATCATACTCTTTATTTACGGCGTTGATAATTAATAATTACGCACACAATAGGTAGTAGCAATTTCTTATTCTACCCAAGTATCGATAGGCACGTCGAACGTATCTATTGTATTATATGCTTACAACATCAATTATAATAGTGTGGTGAATAAAGGTTCCATGATAGTTTTCCCTCCGGCATACTTATTTATTTATTTTTTCAGGTATTCCATAAAACAGTTATACACTAAAATATTACGGAGAAGATTACAAAATTTTAAAAAAGTGCATGGGGGCAGTTTCACTGTGTTGTGATGTATGTCAAAACTTAGTTACTGAACTCTCTGTAGGCAACATTGAATACGTTGATGTTCAATGCAGAATCGTTAAGCAGTTGAGTTGTTCTGTTTAATGGCGCATTCTGATACACAGAAGTTCTGGCCTTCGGAGCATAAAAAGTGCGTAGATCTCCCACGACTACGCGCGTTAGGGACATATAAGTTAATCTCGTTCAACATAGGCGGATTAAGTATAGTACCGGAGATTAGCTTAAAAAAATGTTTACCTAAAAATATTTTTCGGCGGGTTTCTAAGGTATTAAGGTCGAGCATTCCTGTTAAGAACAACGATGGATACAGGAATGGGTAGTAAATATAATCCCTCATATACAGGTAACGCATAAACCCTTTTTTGTACTTTTTCTATATCTACGTTATAGTTTTGTTCAGAAGGGGCCCAAATAATGGAGCTATATTCCAGGATGCTGCGGACAAGTGCTTCATATGTTCTCCGTATTGCAATTCCATTACGGCTTCCGAGGTAATACTCCCGACTCACAATCCGAAGGTCGCTGGTTCGAACCCGGCGTGCGCAAATAAATTTTATTTGATCGATTTGTGTTATTTCACAATTTATTCATTTGAAATAATATAATGTATATTTGCGGCACGTTCCAGAGTGTAAGATACTATCAGTATCGCCCTGGTGTAATACCACCATTCAGAATTGAAAAATTGCTTGAAATGGCTTTAGACATGTTTAGTGACCAGATCTGAATAGCCAGGTACTTCCCCACCTACCTCTTCCCTATCTCCTTCCCCTCCTCACTACCTTCAGCCTCACAACATACCCCAATTGCGGATGCCATAGTCTCACTGGCTCCAGACGGGAGCAGTTGGAACTCTTGTGCGGCATTTCATGTAAAAAAAAAAAAATTAGCAAATGATCTCGCATTACGAAGAACGAATCCAAGCATTTTGTTGGCGCGGGAGACAATTTATAATATGCAGTTGGTTTAGGAAAATACGGTATGCCTAATTACACAAAATATTACTAAGTGACTCTGAAGAGATGTGCCGCCGAATAAAAACAGAATAAAATATATTTTCATTCGAATGCATCAAGGAAAAATCTGCTCGTCTTTTCGTACCTATATAGCGTACAATACAAAAAAGTCGACACTGCATATAAATTCGTTTGATATTCATACCAACTTATTATTAAGAGTATTATAGTAAATATAATTTCGTCGGCGGATCAAGTTACATATTTTTTAAACTTGGAAGTTGGTATACCTACGTGCAAAAAATCTGAACGTTTTTATAGCATGATAGTGTTCATAGCTTCATCTGTAAATATGTATGTAAGTTAACGGTAGGTACCCAAGTATGTATAACGCTGTTATCTGTGAGTGACTAAGTGTAATAAATGTAATTTATCTTGTTTAAAATAATTTATCTAACATTGTAAAGCACCCTTGAAGTGGATCTCAAAAATGCATTAATTTATGCAAAGTTGAAACAAGCTTGTGGTAAACGGAGTACTGGCAGAAATTCAAAAATTTAAACGGCATAAAATAAATACTTAAAATTTTTTAAATCAAACTGCGAATCATTCATTCATTTCTTTATTTTTAATTATTGTTTGTTTGTTTATTGTTTCTTTAAATGGTATTATTGTTCACATTTTAATTGTTAACCCCAGTAGGACAAGTTTGTGTCGTGGTTGACACACCAAGTCAAAAAAGTGTACCCACACTGTAAAATAAAACTCATAAAAAAACGAAATGTCTATAAAGCCCAAGGAAAAAAATTGGTTGTCTGTAAAGTCGGTTTACGGACGATAATATTACGCGATATAATAACGATGGAATGGAAGAGAACGTCACAAGCCGAAAGCTTGTTTCGGGCTCTCGCTTGCACGCTCGGCTCAGGCGGAACGTGACAACGTGACAATGAGTCATGCTTCTTCGTGAGTGCAGCCGGCGTTCATCGATTTATAAGACGTTATCATGTCAACAAAAAAATGAGAAAATCGCCCTGTTTAAAACAATGACATTAAATGACAACAATCTTTCAAGTTCCGTAAAGACAAATTAATGTCATTGAAGAAGGAGATAACACTAATAATCTAAACGAAAATGTGTAAAAGAACAAGGCACATACAAATAAAAAGATAACGGTCGCAAATGGAACATTATTTTTTTTTTGATTCTGGTAAGGCGGGAGGTTTTGGGTTCGTGTCGCAGTTGACACCGTTATATTTTTATTTTTTTGTGTCTGGTTCTTTTACATATATTTGTTTAGATTATAAGTCCTATATTTTTCTTCAATGATATACAGAATGCGGCAGCATAACTCCCTTTTTTAAAATGCGCGTCATTCAGTCGGTTTATGTCGTAGCGGAACGCTAGTCATCTCGTTCGAGAGGCGGTACTATAAAGTATTGTCCTGACACAGTTTAGCCGCCATCTTGCGTTGGAATAGTGAGGAGCGTGCATTTGCCGTTGAGGCCTACTTTTCTAACGGATGTTCTGAGATCGCAACCCAGCGCGCTTTTGCTTTCGAAACTTAATAAAATCCATTGTATTATATTCAGATTTTTTTTATTTGTTTTTAATAATATAAGCACATACCGAAAGTTTTGTTTTACTAGTTTTTGAAGATCAAATCAGGTAGGTGACGTCCAAGGCGCACGTCGTAGGCGCGCTGGGTTGCGGTCATAGAACATCCGTTCGAAAAGTAGGCCTCAACGGCAAACGCACGCTCCTCACTGTTCCAACGCATGATGGCGACTAAACTGTGTCGGGACAAAACTTTATACTTCCGCCTCTCGAATGAGATTACTAGCGCTCCCCTACGACATCAACTGAATGAAAGGCGCGCATTTAAAAAAAAGGAAGTTATGCTGCCGCACTCTGTATTACATTGCTGGAAATAACCTTTGAAAGTTATAAAAAGAGAGTTGTTCTAATAAACATTTCAAATGAAAGAGCGTTTTTCAATTGCGGCCAAAATAACTACTAGACTCGACTCTTCATTTACAGAATTTAACTTATCTCAAGAATCATGTTTTATTTTCAATTAAATGCATGTCGTGAAAGCATTGATGTCTCCCATCAAGCCACTTCCTTCCTTGTCGTGACATGAAGTAATACACTAGTCAGGAATCCCAACCACTTTTTATTAATGTTTTAAACATAGAAGACAAAATGATAATTCCGATTAAATGATTTCTTTCACTTTTCCAGCTCGATCGTGCGACTGAGGCTGCCAATCATTCTGCCGTTCTGTGCAGATCCGAGATCGTGTGCAACCGGCGCAGTCATCAAGTAATCATGCAACCTGGGAACATGCACCCCAGTCAATCACGTGTCCAGTCAGATACGATATTCTCTCAACGGATAATTAGCTCAGTGAATGCCGTGCGCTGTGTACAGTCTATATTTGTATAAACTAATAATAAATATTAATTACAACTAATCGCTCGGGGGCTGATTCTAACAAATAAATAATCTTTAAATTTTTAACATTGTATCGCAACTGGTTGACGAGTTTATTAAAAAAGTATTGTGCAAGAAGTCATTGTGTTATTTTAAATAAATATGAATTATTATTAAACCAATCCTTTTTTAAATAGATTTCTTAAATGAATAATGTAAATAATACCAACAATTATTTTTAAGCCAATCGCATTTTAAAATGATTTCTTTAATTTCATTTCTGGAGAGAACGAACATTGTATTGTCCTGTTCATATTGGGAATCAAAAAGCTCTCACCGTTACTTTCGCGCCAATGAAAATAACCTCAAAAATGGCAGTTGTCATTGACTGGAAAAAGGCACAGGGAATTTTTCCCGTGCCTTTATGAACAGGACTTATACATTCTGTGATCGGACAACTCAGAATAAAACCAACAGAACCACCTCAAAGTCATTAGAAGTGATGAAAAAAAATTGGGTAAATAGGTTACGTTAGGTTAGGGTTACGGGCTATTTTAAAATAATTTTATTGATAGCTTGATTTTTCAAAGAGGTGTTGAGCTGACTTTATTCTCAGTTGGCATGGAACCTCTACATCCCAAATGAAATTATCGGAAAAAGTAAGGTGGAACACAATTTTTATAATAATTGTAATAAACAAAACACGAGCCTCATCCAATACCCAAAAGTTATTTAAAAAAAAAAAAAAAATAGAGGAAACAAGCAGCGTTTTGTCCATACCAACATATTCCCTAATTTTCTCTCTGGATTTTAATAAAGGAAAGGAATCTGGAAATATAATAAAGATATCGACCACTAACGTGTCTTCTGCACGTTTTGCTTTTTTGATGAGTCACTTCTTACAGGAGTAAGGTAGGACTCACCAAAAATCGTTAAAATTGCCTGGTTTGAATGCCATCAATAAACGGTCAGTAAACAAACTAAACAATGTATTTTTAAAAAACGCAAAAATATTAGACGTATAATATTTTATTCTAATACAATTGGTAAAAAAAATCTTAAAAATCGTCCAGTTTTGGAAGGTAAAAATGGGGAATACAAAACCTTGATTTTCACGATTTCATTCAGGTAATATCAGCCTGAGATGCAGTTGTCCCTTTCGCTCAGCACTTGGGGGGGGGGGATTAGTTTCTCCTTAATTAAAATCCATTATTTTATTTGATAACTCGCTAAATGTTTTTATCAACAACTCGCTAAATGTTATTAGAAACAACTTTTAAAATACACAAATCATGTAAAATTCGACAAAGTGTTGGTAAAGTAAATATCTTTGACATCTGACATTTACTTTCAGATTATTTTGGAGGAATCAACGGGAAAGTTCTGAAAAAAGTATTTTGCTGACCGAATGCACATATATAGAACTTGCATACGAAGTTCTTTGATCTTTCCGCCCGGGTATCCTCGAAATCGCAACTTATTAAACCTGTTTTGATACCCAATCAATGCAAGTTTTACTGCATCAATAAAGGGAAAGCGTAAAAAATTAAGCAAGTAAAATCATCTTTCGGTATCGAATTTCACAAAATAATTCATAGGCATTAACGGGTGTCCGCAGGATCGGACCAACAAATAATGGCCCGGGCCCTCGGAAAACATTAAATACTTGCTGCAACACGTGAATTATTATTACATTAATGGTTATACTCTAATAATTATAACTCTATATGTAGGTACCTATCAAACACGAAAATTGTCATGAGCAAAATTCACTGCATTTGCAAGCTTGCCTCATAAGGCTATAAGTTTTTTTTTTTAATAATTAAAAATTGTAGCAAATCTAATTATTTTGAGCGTGTATTGATAAGTTCAATCGAGCGTTATTGTTCAATCTCGAATATTTTTCCTTTCTATAAAGACATGCGAGATCTTGAGAGTTTAAGTTTGCCTTCCGGGGTGGCCCGCGCAGCTATAGGTCTCCAGAGAGAAAAAATATTCGTAATCCTTTTTTTATATAAGGTTTAACGAGTGTTTAGGGAACAATTAGTTTGCTTTTGGTTATTTATTGGGTGAGCTACAGTTATAGTTTGTACTGCGTTGTTACGATTATTGAACTGTGACATTCTTGTAAATTGATTGTACCCACTTCAATAAAGACTAATTTTGTTTACCGAATAAAAGTGTGGATTTTATTAACTTACAAAAGAGCGTTATTGGTGAACATTTTGACTAAATTTTGATTTGGCAATATTGTATTTATGAACATGCTTCATTCATGCTTCATTCGGTTCATTCAGATTAAAAAATGTGATATTCAATTATATCGGTGACCCAAATAAAAATAATTCGTCCTCCTAATTATACCACACATACTATTAATAACATAATGAATGACTGAAATTATACAGGTACCAATTGCACAAATAAAAATTTATGACATTAATTTGGGAGGCAGGAATGGGTTTCGCCGGGAATCATTTAAATATAAGTCGTGCAATCAACAATTCTACCATAGGTATCCCCTTTGCTACATTTGCTGAGGTTTGTCCGGGTTATGTCGGCGGATGTGTCTGCCCACCAACTGCGTGCCAGGCCGGAGCGGAAGAGACTGGTTGACGGAGACTATTTGACCCTCCAGCAGGACTCTCTCTACCCAGCGCCTTGCTCCGCAATGGGAGGGATGGATTCCTACGTCACTTCTGGACACACTGACCCTCAGATTCCTTCTCATCCCTCATACGAAGTAAAGCTTCGTTTCATTTCTTTCCTAAAAATACCCTCCATCTAGCATCCCTAATGACATACGTCTTGAGGGGAATTATTTTTCTCCGGGCCTCCCGTGTGGAGCTTTTTTTTATATTAACTCCACACAGGAGCCTATGTCATCTGAGATGCTGTGTGGAGGGTCTTTTTGGGGAGAGGAAGGAATGGACATTGATCTTGAAGTTGTAGGAAGGAGGAAACACAGAGGCTGGCAAATCGTTCCACAGCCGAGCAATTGAACACAAGAACGAGTCGAAAAATCGACCCGTTCTCATATGACAAATGTCAACCGTGTACATATGTTGGGCACGCGTGTTTCCCGACTATACATGCACCTGTGCCGAAGGGATCAATAACGCTAGTTCCTCGGAGCATTTTCCATTGAAATACCGGTAGAACAAGGATAGCATTCCCACCCGACGCGTCGGGCGTCGCGACGCCTATGCTGTAAAGATTGCAATCCGTCTGTTAAGATGGCTAATGTAAAAAAAGGATACACAATTTACACTTTTCGCGAAAACTAGAAAGTTTTAACCAATATTAAAGTTTATTTTGTTTTATTAGTACGTGATTTTTTTGTCTTTTTTACCATATTTTTTTACCTGCCCCAGCCCTCACTGCGCCAACTAAACGCCCCCTAATTTTCTCTGAGTCTTCTACTGCTTCCTCTGAAAGTCTCAAACGCCCACAAGGGAGCGTTATCGCCCACGTTATAGAAATGCCTGTCAAATAATTCTGCTTGTAACCGTTATGTCTGCACCATTGACCTAACTTGGTCGAAGGTCTGCACCTATCTAAATCTTACGTTGTATCTTACGTTATATCTTACGTTATATCTTACGTTATATCCTTCGTTATATCTTACGTTATATCTTACGTTATATTTTACGTTATATCTTACGTTATATCTTACGTTCTATCTTACGTTATATCTTACGTTATATCTTACGTTATATCTTACGTTATATATTACGTTATATCTTACGTTATATCTTACGTTCTATCTTACGTTATATCTTACGTTATATCTTACGTTATATCCTTCGTTATATCTTACGTTATATCTTACGTTATATTTTACGTTCTATCTTACGTTATATCTTACGTTATATCTTACGTTATATCCTTCGTTATATCTTACGTTATATTTTACGTTATATCCTTCGTTATATCTTACGTTATATCTTACGTTATATTTTACGTTATATCCTTCGTTATATCTTACGTTATATCCTTCGTTATATCTTACGTTATATCTTACGTTATATTTTACGTTATATCCTTCGTTATATCTTACGTTATATTTTACGTTATATCCTTCGTTATATCTTACGTTATATCTTACGTTCTATCTTACGTTATATCTTACGTTATATCTTACGTTATATCCTTCGTTATATCTTACGTTATATCTTACGTTATATTTTACGTTATATCTTACGTTATATCTTACGTTATATATTACGTTATATCTTACGTTCTATCTTACGTTATATATTACGTTATATCTTACGTTATATCTTACGTTATATCTTACGTTATATCTTACGTTATATCTTACGTTATATATTACGTTATATCTTACGTTATATCTTACGTTCTATCTTACGTTATATCTTACGTTATATCTTACGTTATATCTTACGTTATATCCTTCGTTATATCTTACGTTATATCTTACGTTATATTTTACGTTATATCTTACGTTATATCTTACGTTCTATCTTACGTTATATATTACGTTATATCTTACGTTATATCTTACGTTCTATCTTACGTTATATATTACGTTATATCTTACGTTATATCTTACGTTCTATCTTACGTTATATATTACGTTATATCTTACGTTATATCTTACGTTCTATCTTACGTTATATATTACGTTATATCTTACGTTATATCTTACGTTATATCTTACGTTATATCTTACGTTATATCTTACGCTATATCTTACGTTATATCTTACGTTATATCTTACGCTATATCTTACGTTATATCTTACGTTATATCTGCACCTATCTAAATCCGGCGCTGGTTTTTCGTTCTCTTTCCAAATAAAACTAACTAACTGCATATTACTTGGGTAATTAAAATTGGTATAAGAGTTCACCTTGGTAACATGTTACGTCCTTTGTTTAAAGAAAACAATCTTCACCAATTCACACGCTGAATAACTTATACATTCTGTTCCGGTGATTAACTATAACAACCGTTAATGGGAGGTGGGCGAGCTTTGACCGTAATTATATGGAATTTAAAAAATATGCACGTTATTAACAGAAACCGGTTATCGTGATTATTTCAGCTGCTTGTGTCACATAAATAATGATTGACCGGCTGTCTTATTTAAGATTTTTTTAAGTGAAAACTTCTTCAGCACCGTTGTGATTTGAAACTCGATGAAACGAAAAAGCGACAATAAAAAGAGACAAACACATACATCTATAGGATTTAGCCTGCGAGTGAAATAGAATCGGTCTCTTCTTTGTGCGGTGCTTCGTAGCCTCCACACTCTTGCCTACTTTAGTTTTATGAAGGTTTCACTTCTACCGCAGGAAAAAAAAATCCTATGAGGGCCCATCTCATCTTTGGGGATGCTGTGTGAGGGGTTTTTTAGATAAAGGAAGGAGAGGAAGTTTTGTAAAGGAAAAAGGTTTGAGAGGTGGGTAGGAATCTGGGTTCAGTGTGTCCAGGAGCGTCGGACTTATGAATCCAACCCTCCGACTGTGGTGCAAGACGATATTCCGAGAGAGAAGTCAAAGGGTCTCTCAATCAGTCTTACTCGATCCGGCCCCCCACGCAGTAGGAGGGCAAACGCATCAGCCGCCAAGACCTAGACCTAGACCTAGACCTCACCCCGTGAACCATATATACTAGCTAACCGTAATCATATATAATAGCTAACTAACAGATTTTACACTGAACGAGTTTACTAGCAGATAGTGAATTCGTCGGCTAATAGCTTGTAAACTCGCTCAATGTAATCGAGGCTTTAGTGACAAATTGAAGATGTTGGTTGGGAATTGTCACTGCTGAATGCATGTAATAAATATGCATTATATTATGTGTGTAGGAAGTAGGAACGTGTGACATTTTTGAGGTGTTGGAAAGTTTCTGGGGAAATGACACTTGTGGTGATGTTTTACTGCGGTTTCCGGATTAAAACGGCACTTTGATAATTAATTTATTAAAGATTAAGATAAGTCTGAAGTTGATACATGTACAGTCTTAGAAGAATTTCTAACCGTGGGTTTTAAAGATGTTATAAAGTACCGGTGGTTATTTTGATTTATTTTTTACATTGGATACAAAGAAAGGTTTATAATTTTTTTACACATTATGGGATAAGTCGGTTGATAATATGTTGCAGATAATGTAATACGACAATGGTTGCAATATTACAATACGGTCATTTGCATTTGCATAAAACTAAAAAAAAAAAATTAAACTGAAGCTTATTAAAAAATTGTTTTAGAACGGGTTGTTTCGAAAAAAATTATCAATTCATCGAATATTTGAAGTCAATTTTCATGTTCTGTGTAATTTCTATTTAAGGTCGGTTGTTATATCATTGTAGTCCAGTTGCATCAGAAAACTGAAACAATTTCAGAACTTGTGAGTTCTTGGGTGCGGACTGGATTATGTGTTCTGTTGCGGCTACCGGGACGCACGGATTCGGACGGAACCGGACCAAGATAGAGTCCGCACAAGAACTCGAACCAGGAAAAAAACCCTCAATACTCGCGAGTGGCGCGAACCGCGGACACGGGGACGTCAGTGGAGATATTCGGGTTCTGGCTCCGGGTCCGGCTCTGAGTTTCAGGTTTGGGTCCGAGTCCTGGACGAGGTTTGTCACGATAATAATTATTGCTTGTAATAATTATTGTCGTGATCTAGGAACCACTTCTGAATTATTGACCGATTATTAAATTATTACCTCCTGGCTGGTCATATAATTAATCAACCGCCTTTTATTTTTTTTTCTCGACGGGCAATTTTGGAGAGCGGATATCCGGCAAGTCACTGCTTGATTCGCCGCCGACAGGGGAAAACGGCGGAGAACCGACCAAGTCATTTTTTCTTTAAGTTATGGAGTTTTTTTAAAACAAGTAAACCCTTGAGTGACAAGGATAGTAGTGCCAAACGTCAGTACTAATTTTGTGAGACCGTAAAATGTGCGATCTAAGAATTCCTTTTGAAGAATTTTCGTTTTTTTGCGTGAATAATATCCACGCGGGTGGTCTGGGGTTCCTTGTGCGATAATCTAAGCCATCCGCTCCTGGTGTGATTGGATTGATTAATGTGGTACGTGCGGTTGAATTATAGGGCCTTGGCCTCTTCACCAACCAGTTATTTGTGGATTACCATATTGAATTTCAACCACGAGCTTGGGGTCTTCTACGGAGGATATCCATGAAAGCCCTTGCATTTGGAGTATCCCCTCGATCCCGCTTCTTGGCCGAAAAACGCGGCGAAAAAAGCCACGGAGGATGTCTCTCGTCTCAACCTGGATAATCTCCCGTTTCTTTTACGGAGGATGTACGAGTCCCACCAGGAGATGACACCGTTCCTGCTTACTGGTTCTCCGACGTTTTTTGCACGGCTCTATAAAAGTGTGCATCTAGCTAGAAATTCGCAAGGTCCATCAGGTATTATACAATGTTAAAACCCTTTGAATGGCAGGAGACCAGATTTGTCCCAGCGCACATGCGTCTCGTATAAATCGCTGTAATTCCATTACAATCAGAGTTAGAATTTCATTTTAAACATTGTTAAAAAGGCAAAACATCACGCTTTTTAGTCTAATCTAAAAAATAACGACGAAAAAATTAAAATGTTTACTTTTACGAAACCAAAGTTTTGAATAGCGATTTGAAAAAAAAAATTGAAACTTTGAGAATTTTTTATGAATTATTTTTATGTGAAAAGACAAAAAAGTGAAGTAACAGTAACGTTTATAATACATTTGTCTAATAAAATATACATGTGTTCTTAATTTTTTTTGTTATTAGTAATTTTAGTTAGGGAAAGCGTGAGGTGAGCCATTTTTAAAACTTTTTATGTTTGCATGCAAAATTTTTATATTTCAAAAATTACATGTTTATTTTGAATTATAAAATTTGAAAGCTTATTTTATCACCTTTCAAAAACAGTTTTTAGTTTTGGGATGGGTTCAGAAATATTCCATTTATTTGCATTTTATTAAAAAGCGGAAATATTTTGACCATCTGAAAAATACGCCAAAATTTTGAAGGGTTAATTTTATTTCTGGAGTTTATTGTACTTGACAATTTAGCTGATTAATGGCAGTTATTATTTTTATTGGTTCCTCAGAACCCTTTCTGTCTGAAGATTATTGAGACTAATTTAAAATGTACACCTATCTGTCACTTAGACATATTTTTATTTTTTCCCCAACGTAAATAGATCCCTTTTATTGGAGAACCTAGCTTCCCCATCATCCTGATATAGAGTTCTCATGAAGCTCTACCGAAGATACATTGATACACTATTACAGGTTCTCTGGGAGTAATCGATTTAAAAAAGGAGTAAGAGTAGGATCCGCTTCCTACTCTTAGCCTACACATCGCTAATATACACTACGTCCTTTCCTCAAAAAGAACCTCCACACAGCATCCGTGAATTATTTTCCTCACGGCCTCCTAATAAAAGTAAAATATGAGAAGTGTTGAAACCCTAAACCGAGATTGAAAATCAGTTATATAACACCAGTTATATAAAACCAACAGCCAGATTAATTAATAAATAAATCTCTAGTCGCGTAACATTATTTTAATTAAAAGGCTTTTGGCATCTTAATAAGGAACTCCAGTGAAAAATATTATGGCTTTAAAAAAATATGTTCATATAGAGCAATATACGCTGATTCTGAATATATAAGTTTTATTACATAATATTTAACGTAGAGTTTTTAAAAAAATATTAAAATGTCTATTGCTGGATTTTGGCGGCGTGACGTCACCGCGCCGCGTTACCTGGCTCAAAGTTGTATAGAAATCAATAGAAATGAAGACGCAAGCCGTTCGGCATTCCGTGTTATTGGTTTATAGAGAATTGGACATATAATAGTTTTTGTTTTTATTGAAACATTATTTAGGCCTAAATAATTCAGTATCAAAAATAAAGTATCTCTATTAGTTTATCTATATTATTTGAAATATTCAAAAACTTTAACTGTACAAAAAACGATCGTACTGCCCAGTAATGTCTATGAAAACGCTCCAATGCTGAAATTCAAAATGGCGGGAGTCGAACAGCTGATTCCAGTTCCCTACAAGATTCATACTTCGGTTAGTCCGACGTCACACTAGATTCGGTGGTTTTCGGGGGATCTTGAAAAATTAAAACTTTGACATTTATTTTAACTATTAAAACTTACTATAAAAATAAAAATAAATATGCAGTTATATTAAGTTAGAAGGTCATTATTCATAAAAAAAAAATAAAAAATTGGACTGGAGTTCTCTATTGTCACCTTAATTTGAAACCCGATTAACTAAAGGTTGCGTAGTGAAAAAACGGGGTTAAACGATTATATTTGAACGTAATGCTTTAGATTTCCTGCCATAACTGTCTATTGGTTTCAAAATAAAATATTTGCAATAAAAAAATGGTAGTCCGTTGGAAATCTTTAAAAAAAATTATGAACGCTGATTTCACCGGACCTCCCTTTAATAACATGATTATTTTCTCGGTCGATTCGGTTCTTGCAAATCAACGAATCAAAATCATTTCTTTAGCGGATTCTTAACTGTGAAACGTCATTAAATATTCGTTCTTACCAGTGCCGCTTAATCTAAATTCGATGGTTAAATTGATTGCAGTTTTTGCGTAGAAAATCTCTGACCGGCATGTAATTATTGAAACAAAAACTAGAAATCGTTGGATTTTTTCATTGTGGGTCTAAATATGGCTTCTTGTTGTTGAACACCAAATCATGTTCATAAACACGTTTGCATTCCTATGCATGGTTCATGTTCACAAAAAATAGTGATTCATGTTTTAAAATAGACATTTATGCTTTTAAATGTAATATGTTCGTGTTCACGAAATTGAAGTTTAAAATATTAGACAGGTATGTATTGTATGCATTAAAAAGAGGCATTTAAAAACTTTTTTGCACCGCTAATAACAGTATTTACAGTGTGCAGGTTCTAACTAATTTTTCTTTAAATCTACATAATATCTTTTTTCGTTTTCCTTACACAAATTCACGTCCTTTAGGTATGTCGAATCAGGTTCGATTTTTTTACGAATCGATTATTTTAGAAATAGTGTTTTGCTATCATAGATTTAAAAAAACAAATATTAATAAGTATGGGAGGCGGGAATGGGTACCGCCGCCCGGGAACCTTTATTGGATAACCAATACCTCTACCATAGGTCACCCCAAGTGGTTCGCTACGTTTGGTGATTTAGCAGGGGTGCCCGGGTTCATGGGGTGAGGTTTGTCTAGGACTTGTAGGCGGGTGATCAAGACACACCGAACCCCAGATTCCTACCCACCCCTTAAACCCTTTTCCTTCCCAGAACTCTCCTCTCCTCCTTTCCTTAAAAAAAACCCTCCACACAGCATCCCCAAAGATGACATAGGCCCTGAGGGAAATCATTTTCCTCAGGGCTTCCTGTGTGGAGATCAGGTAAAAAAAAAAAAAAAATTTCTAGAAAAATCAATTTGTTTGTTGTTTTTTATTATGAAATTTGTGAGGCGGGTATTGGTACCGCCGCCCCGGGAACCATTTATTGGATAACCAACACCTCTGTCATAGGTTACCCAAAACGGTTTGCTAGACTTATCAGGGGTGCCCGGGTTCATGGGTGAGATTTGTCTAGGTTTTGGCGGCAAATGCGTTTATCCACCTACTGCGTGGCTGGTCGGATCGGAGAGCCCTGTGGGGAACCTTTTGACATCTGCCGGAATGTCTCGACCCATCGCCTTGGACCGCAGTGGGAAGGATGGATGCATACGTCCGTCACTCCCGGACACACTGACCCCCAGATTCCTTCACACCCCTCATCTCTTTATTCTTCCCGGAATTTCTTCTTTTTTATTTCCCTAAAAAGACCCTCCAAACAACATCCCTAGAGATGACATAGGCCTCGAGGGACATTGTATTCTTCAGGGCCTCCTGTGTGGAGCTATCATAAAAATAAAAGAATAGAATTATTATCGTTATCTTCATCCATTGTAAGGCTGTCCGAAACGCTGGCTAAAGAAGGAGGTATACGGCAAAACACCCCAAAAATAAATAACAATAACACTTTTCGCCGTAAAATTATAAAATGATAATAATAGGAAAGAAAACCATTCACATCCGAGGCAGTAATTTCAAATAGCATTCGATTATTTACGATGGTTTAAGGTCTGTTTTTATTTTTTCGATTGCTGTGGTACACCCGTGACTATTTTCAATGCATCAGTTTCATATATATGTGATCAGTGATCACCAATAACAAACATTACTACAGTTCATTGTTCAATACGGATTGGCTTAGTTGTAGGTTGTAGTAGTGCCTGCCTAAGAGCATATTCATTTCGGGGTTCATGTTACTCGTGAGGTTTCGTATTTTACACAAGCCGGCAAATCTAAAGAATCGTCGTGCGACAGTAATAAATATACGAATAAATCATGTAAAGTTAATCTAGAGAAGTCATTATTCAAAACTGAATATACCATGATTTACACTCACGATCTGGTTCAATTTATAAATTGGTAATTCAAATTTGAATTCAGATAAATAATTGAATGTCACACTCGTTTACTAATTCGACAATATGATGAATACGCAGCATCGTGTTCTTGACTAACATAGATGGCATTTCATTAGATTTAGTCCAATATGAAGTTAGATATTTCAAATATCAACACGAAGTGATATTTTTAATCTCTGAAGATCAATGTGGGCGTAAGATTAATGATTTTTAACAGTAAACTCTTTGATTTAGCGGCATTTCAAAGGAAGTTCTCCAAGAAACTTTTCGAGTTGGGAGGTGCAAACGCGTGGCAAGCACCCGTATGTATATGTACAGCTGTTAACATACGCAAGAGAATAGATCGTTTTCACAAATCTTTCTATTGGTTACCTATTACCCTCCAATGGTATTCCGAAAGGGGATTATATAATATAGTCCCAGAATTTATGCACTGAAATAAATTCCGACTTCCAGTATTACGTAGTGGAATCCGAAAGCTTGTCAATGCAAGCAATTTTGAACTATCAACTACATCATTTAATATTTTATACAGAAATACCAAGTCAGTGAAAATTATTCTGTCAGACAATTCAAGCATATTCATATCATTTAAAAGAGTGTCGTAGTTCAACATAATTGCTGGAATACCCATTTTAAAATTAAGAAAACGCAAGAATTTATTTTGCATTATTTCAATAGCTTGTACATGAATATTAAAATGTGGGTTATAGACGCGAGAATTGTTACCAAATTGACTTCTAACGTGTAATATTATAACTTTCTAAAAAATAACAGTTTAATACACTTAATATTGTTGAAATTTCTAGTAAGCCTAGATGTAAATCCTAACATTTGTAAGCCCTTTTAGAGATTTCTATTGTGGTTAACAAATGAAAGTTTGGATTGAAATGTATTGCCTTTATAAGCCAGTGATGTCTATGTGCTTATAAACTAGGTTCAGCTAAATCAGCTATGCCTATATGCTAATAAACTAGGCTCTGGAAGGTTTTCACAGCTTTTGTTCTCGCTGCTTCATCAGATTGTTCGTCAATGCTCAATATACATGTTTATCAATGTGGGTACGATCTCTAAAGCAATGTTGTAACGATCATCTAATACTGTGTAGAAACCTACGCATGTACATATGCATATATATATATACGCAGCATTACACAAACATAGAGATGAAGAATGAAAAAAAAAACAAGTCAATATATTTTGGAGCTGCGGTAGAAATCGACCACGTGTATAGCATTCGTTCACAAGAATCATAAAAACATATTATAAACATAAACAATTCAATGCAACCAAGGTTGCCGATAAGTGCCCCCTTCTATTTTATAATATAAAAAAGGTTTTTTTTATTTAAGAGCTCTAAAAAGTTTCGTTAAAAACTTATCGGCAATCGAAAAACATGATATCATTTTGCATTACGGACTTGAAGTGTCTAATAATAAATTAAAATGTGATTCAAATATTTTTATTATCGGGAAAAGGTGTGTCTTTCGTATGTCGTGATACAATCATTGAAATTATTTTAAACACCAGGGTATATTACTGAAGAGGCGGGAGGTAAAGCAGTCGGCAGGGAGAAAATAGAAGAACAGAAAATCGAATTGCGAAGATCGTGACCACCATAAAAAGAAGCAACGCTAATAAAATCAAGTGAGGTGAAATGTTAATAATAAAGCTGATTTCATGCTGGATTTACTCAACATACCTTGGACATTTAAATGTGGTCTTAAGCACGCTATGGGCGTAATCGAGATGCATCCATTTCGATATGAGCAATTATTTTATAAATCGAAAGGCGTTGTGTCTATTCTTTAAGTCATTGATTTTCTTTCACTCCAATGCATTGGAAACAAAAAAGTTTCGAATTTTGAAGTATTCATAATCACAGGAATAAATCCCTCCAAAAATGATCCCTAATGACTCCGGTCCTTCGCCATTCACCTCCAGTCCTCAGTCCTTCCCGTTCTGTTCCAAACCTCTTCCACGCAGCCAGTTCAACTCTTCCTAGGCTTTCAATGGGACACCAACTTAGTAATGATTTTCAATGCCTTATCATTTGGAATACTTTCTACAAGCCCAGCCTATTGTAGTCTTTGGGACCTACAGAAGCTTACACAGATCTCTTTCTTATAAATTATGCACGATCCATTTTGTAGCGTTACTAAAAGCAACGAGTTTTAAAAGTATTCTGCGTTTAGAATTTGCTTATTTTGTTATTAGTTTACGTAGAGTTTGTCATTATATTCAAAACTTCAACCTTCGATCATTATCGACGTTTTTTTTCATTTACAAATGAACGCGCAACATCGTCCTTACCCGAGTGATCAATTCGACACAACAGAGATAATAAATATCTCGATAAATTATTTCGATTATTTGAAAGAAGTTTTAGTTATTCCCATCACTAGCTAAAGCTAAAAGCCCACAAATGACAGACTAGACTGAGTTATAAATTAGGTAGGCCCATAAACATAAAGTTCAAGGTGTAGGTGTATATTTATAACTACATTACATTATCTACATTCAAGGATAAAACTGAAAGTTGAGTTGTCCTACAAGGGTAATGCAAAAGATTGCAACAATTGATTTGTCTGGAGCATTCTGGCCGTAGCTTTTGATTAGTAATACCTGAGACTTCGAGGTCACAACGTCTCAATAAATTCCAATTATTTAGTGGCGTTGTTTTTGGTCGTTTTTCACAACTTTAAAACAAAGAAACCTGTGCACGATTGGAAGCAAGAAGCATTTATAAAAGAAACCGATTTGTGAATGTAATTAGCTACTGACATGCATATTTGCACGACTTATCGAAGCCACTTTTTTTTTTACTGCGGCTAACGACTTTATTTGGATTTATATTATCAATTTAAAAACTTCTACACTCAGTTTATAATTTCTTTTGTCTGAAAGTTTGTTCCACTTTCGATAATCCCTAAAATAATCGTTTCACAAAAAATATGTTCGTTATTGAGAAAGTAAGTATTTTTATTTAGGCTTAAAAATATTTCTTACCAAAATCATAATTACATAAAATAAGTTATTCTTTAAAACTTTAAAAAAGAAAACGCTTTTTAATTTATTTGCGTTAGCTCCACACAAAGGGCCCTAAGGAACATCATTTCCCTCAGGACCTATGTCATCTTTCATCGTTCCAGAGTGGAAGATACTCTCAGTATCGCCCTGGTGTTAGACCACCATTCAGAATTGAAACGTTGCTTGAAATGGCTTTAGCCGTGTTTGGTGACCAGATTGGACTAGCCAGGTACTTCCCCTCCTTCTTTTCCCCATCTCCTTCCCCTCCCCAATACCTTCAGCTTCACAACATACCCCAATTGGGGATGCCACAGTCCCACTGGCTCCAGACGGGAGCAGTTGAGACTCTTGTTTTCAAATAAAAAATAAATCTTTGAGGATGCTGTGCGGAGGGTCTTTTAAGGAAAGGAAGAAGAGGAAGTTTTGGGAAGGAAAAGGGTATGTGGGGTTGTTAGGAATCTAGGGATCGGTGTGTCCAGGAGTGAGAGTCGTATGAATCCGTCCATCCGATCCGTGCCTGCGGTACCAGGCGATTGGCCGAGTGAGTCTTGCTGGAGAGATCAAAGGGTTGCGCTTCGGCAAGGCAAAGGAAGGTCCTGGGATCGAGTCCCGAGTGACCGTATCTTTTCTGATATTTCTGTTTTCAGATTTTTGATTGAGTTTCGCTAGCATTGTTCTCAAATAATTTAAAATCACAATTTGAGGTTTTAATTTTTAAGTCAAAAATAAAAAAGTGGAATATTTGTAAACAAATTCTACAGTATAATTATTATTACGCGGGACAACTGTTTCGCCTTATGAAAGCAGTATTAAACTTCGGTGAGAGAACAATTACAGAAGATCTATTTATATTATGTACTTCTATATAGATACTTCTTAACTTTTTGTAAATTGAATAATACGATTATTTTTTATTTTATTTTATTTGTAAGAAAGAAAGAAAGAATGAAATTATTAAATATACATAAAAGAAAAAAATAAAATGGAGTTCTACCAATTAAACTTGAAAACAATAATTAAGCGTGTTCAATTTTTTATCATATTCTTAGAAAAAATTGATAAAATAAATATTTGTAAATGCATTTTTAAGCCCTTTTAGATAAGCACGAATTATAATTTGCTTATTCACTTATTTATCTGTAAAATTATATTTACAATTATCTGTGAAATTATGCAATCTTTCCGAGTAAATGTAATACAATTTAAGTACTGATAGGAATTTTTCGCAATGAAAAATTTCAATTCATTGAAAAAAAATACAAATTACCTACCTTAGTTAACTGTCATAATTTTGGAAGATAGGATAGTCGATTGACCTAAATAAAAATTCTCACTTTTGGGATAAGAAAAGGTTGAAACATTAACATTTTTAAGAGAATGAATCACTAGTAGGCAGTTGAATGTAATATTATTAAGGCGACGCTTCCCGGCTCAAAAAGAAGAAAATGGAGAGACGTGTAATTACGAATGTTGGACAGAGCGCGCTAATATTTTCAATGACAAAATTGATGCGAAAATTGGGAAAATGCTTAAGGGTCCACTATTCGAATTTCGACCGATTTCTTACATATCTCCCATTTGAAGTTTTTAAGCTCTTAAAGAAATAAATGTTATTTTTGAAGATAATATATAGATACGTTCCACGCCGAAACGCAAATTATATGAGATTCCCTCGTTAGAAAAAAATCGCAAAGTATGCTCCGAAAATTATTTAAAACAAATCTATTTCTATTATTTTACAAGTTATATTTGTGAAAAAAATCAAAATACTTCTTTAAATGATACTTAAGACGTTCCACGAGATTTTTGCTCTATTTTAAACGAGTCATGTTTTATTAAGCTTTTTCGCCATTTTCGCTGCGATTTCATCACTTAAAATATTAGCGCGCTCTGTCCAACATTCGTAATTACACATCTCTCCATCTTCTTCTTTTTCAGCCGAATAACGCCGCCTTAAAAACATGACAGATGTTTGACTAATCAACTGGACGATAGATATAAGTGTATGTTAATCTACTACACCAAAAATGTTGCATCCGAAACTGTTTTCGATTACAGCCTCAAATGCAACTGGTAAAGTGGGCTGTAACGAAACGAATCTTTGTTTGAAATTGGGTGATTTATGTTTTTGGTAAGATTATGGATAACAAAGGAAGTAGGAAACCAACAAACTGTCTAAAACTGTATCATATATTATAATTAGGTAAATCTAATTTATCAATCTTACTTAACACTACATATATTAATCACCATGTACCAATATATACGAAACCTATCAATTTGACTGTCCTAGAACGGGAGTCCTTCCTAGTTGGACAGTCAAAAGCTTCCCTGTACTGTTATTGTATTTTTATAACAAAAAAAATAATAAATAAAACACACTTACCGCTGAGAAGCCGAACACAACACATAAAAACTAATGACATAATAACTAATGACACCAACTAACCTTCAATTTTGGCTATCGGAGCTAGCAACCAAATGTTCAAAAGCCAGAGTATTGGCTATCGGAGTGCAAAACGTTAAGCCCTTTAAGCGGAGATATGAAACTTGCCGCAAGTCTTGATTCACACTGAGTTTAAGCACTTTAAGCGGAGATATGAAACTTGCCGCAAGTCTTGATTCACACTGAGTTTAAGCACTTTAAGCGGAGATATGAAACTTGCCGCAAAGTCACGAATCACATAGATCAATCAAATGATTTTCTCCAAAAAAATATGCTTTTAGCCCACACGAAATGGAAGATTGTTGCAAGTAGGTACCCACAGATCTAGGTAGTTACCTAAATAATACATTCGTAAGTCGGATGCTCATCTGCATGTACTAGGAATCGTGTAGTTTATTTTTACAAAAGTAGGCATAATTTTGGGCTACTTTTGCTCTGCTGCATTTACTGATTATATTCGGAGTAATTAACTTTCCAGAAGTATCATCACGTACAAGACAATCATTAGAAGTCAACACGACTACCGAATTTGGTATAAAATAATCATTAGATTTGCATTCTCTCTGGGGGTACTTACACACTGCCTTCATCGACTTAATAATATTCATTTTTGACAATTATTATCAGCAATTAGATGCAGTTTTCAAAATTAAAAAAGGAAGAGTTTTCTATAAGTACAGGCCGAATAGAGCTGTATGAAATTATAATATTATTTTAATTAAAACTCAAATAAATCAAGTAGCACACAACCGTACTAGATATTTGCTATATCTTTTGAATAGATTAGATTTTGTATAAAAAAATACCTTGCAGCCGTTCCTATAAATAAAATAAATAAAGCCACCGCAAAGTGATAACCATACAGAAGACCTTTTCTTTATAAATAAATATTTAGAGGTACGGGCTATAGCAGCATTTGTTGGAATTAAGATTTTTTTTTCTGATTACTAGGAGGGTTGCAATCGTGTCAACCATGGCACTCCATTTTTTTTAGCACCCCCACTTCAGCGCCCTGTAACTTTTTGAAATAAATTTTTTTTTTTTTGATTTTTTTTAATGTATTCTTCAATGTTTAAAGAGTATTTGGTAAGTAATGGCTAGTAAAAATATTATTTGTTTATTTTTATTGCACCTGAAAAAATACCTACAATTCATGCTTCTAGACTGGAATACCAGCTTAAATTAAAAATATTAAAAATTGTATTAAGTTTGCCAAAAATTTTATAATTTGTATACTTTTACTAAAAATTTTATCATTTTTTATATTAGCAAACATGTGGGCTAAACTAAGTTAATGAAAAATAAATGAGGATTTTTTTTTTTGATTCTTGCTGTAGAATTCACTGAGCCACATTTTTGATGAAAATATCTGGAGATTGACGTTAATTATAATAAAGCATACAAAGAAATGTGCAATCGGATTATTTGCTCCACGTTTCACGCAACAATACAGCATTTCTCGTATATGTCTTATTAGTGCATTAATCGAAAATCGTTCATGTTATTTAAACGTTTAAAGATAATTTTATGCAACCGAGTTACGATTTATACGTATAAAAAAACGAGATGCGAACGACTGTTATTGGTAATCATCTACAGCACTCGTTATATCACAGTTTGCAGGAAATATGTTCATCGTTCTAAAAATTATGATCATTGCATTAAGTTAACGATGATTGGAAAAACTGTATACAGCAGTGTTGCGTGCAATGAATTTTATTTCGATGTTCGCATATGTAATAAAGTATGTTTCTCAGAAGATTTCTTTTTCAGTAAGGCGAAGATGTTTTTCAGGTAGGTACATTCCCAAATAAAAAAGTATGAAAAAAATGGTGGCCGGAAAACTCGGAATGAAACCAACTCAGAACCATCTCAAATCAGAGTCATTTAGAGTGATAAAAACAATATATTAAAAATTGGTTTAATAGGTTACGTTAGGTTAGGGTTATCGGCTAATTTAAAATTATTTTTTCCATAGATTTTAATGTTTTTCAAGGAGGTGTTGAGTTGACTTTATTCTCAGTTGGCATGGAACCGAAAAAAATCTAACAATAATATGAATAGAAAAAGACACAGAAAATAATAACGATTAGGTTGCGACCCTTTGAAGGATGGAAGATCCTTCATCCTGGAAGAATGCACTAATTGTGCTACCGTAATCCATTAATTTACTGCCTTTTGAAGTGAAACTTCTTTAGCCCCGTTGTGATATGAAATTCGGATGAAACGGAAATGACGCTTTACAGTACCTACGAAGCGTCAAACTGCGCTCGTTGGCCGCTTTGATTATGACCTCACATTCGAAGGTTCCCATTAGTTGAGAATGTGTGGGCAAAGGTTTCACTTCAACCGCGAGTGAACTGATTTTTCACTCGATTTTTTTTTGACGTTTGTGTCAGATTTGTGAATCATTTCTCAATTAAACGGAAGTGAGCGACACTTAAAAAGACAAACACATACCTAAAGCTACAGGAGAATGAGACAGTATAATCGGTCTCATCTTTGTGCGGTGCTTCGTGGCCTATCGGTTTTCTCTTTGTGCGGTACCCTAATATTGTCTACTTTAGTTTTCACTTCTACCGCGTGTGAATTACATTCTCTGTTATATTTTTCAGCTTGTTAAAATTTGATAGAAAGCTGAAACGCATGTAGAATCGGAGTTTAACGAGGACCTTTCAAATTTAAATAAAAAACAAACAAAATGGCTCTGAATGGCCATTTGATGACAATGTAACATTTGAATTTTTGCGAAACATCTGGGACTAAAAAGATTTCACTGAAAGTCCGATAGGAACCGATGATATTTCAACTTTTTACTGCGCGAATTTGTTCAGGTGTGAAAAATGCAAATTCAAATTAGATTTTATCTAGGCATTGAGTTCATTTTTTTTAATTATAAAAGCTACTTTCATCGTTTATAATATCGGACACTAGGAATAAACCTCATGTCAATGGTTGTCGACTTTTTTTATCAAAATACTTTCTGCTACCTAAAAAAAATTAATAATGGAACCGACGCAACGCAGGTTAAATTTCCAATTTTAAATACAAGGAGAATGAAAAATGATATGCACATGACCTTCGATCCTCTTAAATAAATTTGAACATGACATGCGATCTTTATCAAATAATATAGAAACTGCATTAAGATGATTGGCTACCAAAATCGGACATCTTGCTTGTCCAGTTTTGGAGAACTCAAATTAAAATTAAATCTTCTTCTATATATATTTCTCTATCTATATAAAGAAGAGTGTTTGTGGCAACCGCATGATGGATTTGATTAGGTTTTTATAAAAATTCCGAGGTAGAACAAATTTTGCATACTTGACCTTCAAAACAATAGAAATGTCACAGATTTCGAAGAAAACTCTGCGTAAAGCTCGGGTAACTGCGAGGACTTTAGCTAGTCTGTTTATATGTACATATAAAGAATAGTGTCTGGCCCCCTAGCACAGTCGATCGATAAGAATTGATAGGATATCATTAAAGAAGAAGATAACTCTAACAGTCTAAACAAAAATATGAAAGCGAACAAGACACAGAAAAATAAATAAATAACGGTTGCAACTGGGACTCGAACCCAGAACCTCTTGTCTTACCGGAATAAACGCCTTATCAATTCGGCTACTGCCACCTTCAATCAAACCGTCATATTTGTCAATCTCAAATAAAATTTTGGAATTAACAATATTATCTTCGACTAATTTTTTTCCATACTTTAGGAAAACTTTCGGTAACTTCTCATCGTTCCCTAGCACGGTTGCAGATCGCTAACGAATAAATAACAGTTCACAATGACTGAGTATTCTATATTCGATATCAACTGTTGTTCGTACGTTAGCGATCTGCAGTTGTCCTAGAGAACGATGAGAAGTTACCAAAAGTCATCCTATCATTCCTTATCGATCGACCATGCTAGGACCCCTGGTGTGGGTTTGCAGGCCAGTTTCATAAACAAATCCACCGTTTTATTCAGAGATAGCTCAAATTTTGCATAACTATCCTGAAAAACAGGGAAAGTCACGATCTTCGTGAAATTTCCAAAAACTTTGACCATCCAGCCTTTATCATTCATTAAATCAGAATTTTGATTCTTCTTGTTGAAATTACGTAGGTATAGTAGACGTTCAAAATAAGCGGAAAATTAGTGTCTACATTGAATTTCGAAAACCTTTGTGTAAAGCACGCCCAACGCCGATAACTTCAGCTAGCAGCAATAAATGTAGATATTGGTCGAATTTAACGGGATAAGTTAGAGGTATCGAAATGTAACCCTATTGTATTTCTTAAGAAGGACTGGCCAAGATACTAGAATGAGGAAATGGGCTGGTCACGACGCAATTACCTGACATTAGGTAATACTAGAGCATAAACCACTGGTTTATCTATTTAGGAAACTGAACGGACAATAAATAATCAGAAAAATCACCAATACATACTTCCAACCCAGCTGCAAGACCATTCAGATACAATAAGATGTAAGTATGGGTCGGAGATGGTGACCGGACAACTCAGAATCTTGCAACTTCAACACCTCCTTTAAAAAGCCGTTAAAAGCGATGAAAATATTGGCTATTTTTCGAAAAAATTTTTTTAACTTTTAATGACTTTTCAAAGTGGTTTTGAAATGTCAACTGAATGCTTGTTGAATTTGCATGAAACAGTCGGCAAAATAGAACTGATACTGATACTATCGGCTTCCCGCATTTCTACCGATTTATGACGTATTTCCCATAAACACTTTAAGTTTTAAAGCTCTTAAAAATATATATGTTTTTCTTGAAGATAATATCTATACATTCCCCACGCCGAAACGGCAATTATATGAAATTCTCTCGATAGAAAAAATCGCAAAGTATGCACCGAAAATTATTAAAAACACGTTTTTTCAGTTATTTTACAAGTTTTATGAATGAAAAAAATCTCAATGTTTCTTTAAATGCTCGTTTAGATATTCATTTTGCTTTATTTTAAGCGAGTCGTATTTTATTAAAAAATTTCACAATTTTCGCTTAAATATTATCGTTTTTAATATTAGCGCGCTCCCTCTAACATTCGTATGTACATATCTTTCCTTCTTCTTATTTTTGAGCGGGTACCACCGGGGGCCTTAAGTTTGTAGCAACCAATACCTGTTGTACTTACCAATACTTACCAATTTTCTAAAAAACTACTTACCGGTAAGGTCAACCCGACGCAACCATCGGTTCTGCATCCTTGATGCAGAACCGATGGGGCTCTTATCCACTGAGCTAAGGTGTCGATATCCAATTCGGTCACCTTTAACTGTACCATACTTCGACTAAGAACCACCCATATTATCTTCATTTTTCTACCCAACCCGGAAAGTAGGGAGGTCCTGGGTTCGAGTCCCAGAGGTGTAAATATCTTTTTCTGATTTTTCTGTTTCCAGATTTTCGATTGAGTTTCGCTCATAATGTCTTCATTTAATTAAATATTACAGTTTGAGGTTTTACTCATAAAAAGTTAAAATAAAAAATAATAATTGTTTTTATCTATTATTTATAATCAGTTAGTAAACCCTGAAGAAGTGAGCTTAGCTCACGAAACATGTTGGTTTTGTAAACAATAAAAGTGGTAAAAAATTAGTTTATTATTAATTTTGAATTATAAACATAGCTGATAAAAACAAGCCATGATTTATTTTTATTATAAAACCGCGAACACAAAAGCGTCGCCAACATCTTTAACCAATACTACTGACAACTCAGCTGGTAAGCAGCTTTCTAAAACAAAGATATTTATATATATACATACAAGAAGCCAAAAAAGTTTATTATCCTAAAGCTGCCTACAGATAGGAATTTTACTATGTCTTAAATCTAGCTCGTAGGTAAAGGGGGATGAAGAGGATTATAGTATAAGGATAGGAGATACTCCTAGTATACACGATGGAACGCATTACTTCGGTTCGATATTTCTGAAGGTTTATTGCTAAGAATGCCAACATTATGAAATTGTATATTATGCTGCACACGTAATATATATAGGGAATATAGGAATTTTTTAGAACATATCCTCTAAAAATATTTCTTCAGCTTTCAAACTCAACTTGTATTTATTTGTATGCACCCAAATTGTAACAACTAATTATGATGTACCTACTTTACAATATTTTCAGCTCTCTCATTTCAAATATCAATGTTTTTAAACCAACTCTATGTACTTACCACCTACCTAATAATCAAATATGTCAAATTTTAACTCTTATTCTATTCTTGTTCATTATGTAGACCGGTTATCATGTATAAAAGTTTATTTATTTTTTCTTTGTAATTTAATTACTTAAAATAACATAATTTCCGTACCTATTTTTTTACAATGGCACTACTCCAAAATTCAAACACGAGAAATTTTTTCTCTATTGAGTTGGGTACTTCGACCAAGTATATCTAGGTCAATGGTTGGGTAGCTTGTTAACAAGAAATTAATATATTGTAATTAGTTTTAAGAACCATATTGTTTACCTTTAAATCTGTTATATATATGTATTCTAAATAAAAAAAACTGACCATTGTTTTTATCTATTATTTATAATCAGTTAGTAAACCCTGAAGAAGTGAGCTTAGCTCGCGAAACATGATGGTTTTGTAAACAATAAAAGTGGTGAAAACCAAGTTTATTATTAATTTTGAATTAAAATGGTGCCACAAAATAAGTTTGCTGTGTTTGAAGAAATATGTTTATAATGTTAGCCTAAAGCTGCCAGTTCACGTTGGGCCAACGCTTTGGGCCAACGTTAACACGTCAACTGAACGCTGTTGGCGCCAAGTCCTTTGATGTGTGCACTAAAAACCGATACTAATCGGTTGGTCGGCCAACGTTGGAGGCCAACAACAAGCAACGACCAATTTACGTTGGGCCAAATGGCATTTGTCCAACGCGTTGGCCCAACGTGAACTAGCAGCTAAATATAGTATTAAAAACGTGAACTAGCAGCTAAATATAGTATTAAAAAAAAAACGAAAGTTCATCGTTTCATAAATCATTGAATTGAAAGGGGTTAGCTAAAAAATAACGCAATCAATCAAAGCCAAACGCATTAACCTTTCTTTTTTTAAATAAATAATATCAAACCGTACAAATCACATAAACGACCTTTTAATTGGGTAAATTATCAATCATTTTTTTAATTCGACAAAAAACTAACAACGAGAAACAATTTTGGTGCATGACGAATGATTTCTTTTATCCAAGTCATTGCTGATTCATTATTAATAACAAACGTGAGATATCAATTTGACAATCAGTACATATAAACATAGCATTTAAACAAATTAATTAAAGTTTGTTGTCAGCAATTAATTTGCGAGTAAAAATTTAATTATTGTTTTCGACGACTTGTCCACGCTTTCAATACGAATAGAGATCAAACCACGTCACTAATACAATACAATAAATAATAGCATTCACCAATACTTTCGTAAACACCGAACAATACGAACTTCTCCAACTGTCTGGAGCTAGTCGGACTACGCACCTCCAATTAGGGTATGTTGTGAGGCTGGAGGAAGTGGGGAGGTGTAGGGAACGTGGACGAGAAAGAGGAAGGCAGGGAAGTACCTGGCAACCTGGCTATACATATCTGGTCATTTCATGATCAAGAAACGTTACGATTCGATTGATGGTCTTTCTTCAGGGCGACACTCTATTCTATGAATTTGAACAAGTCTAAAACGTATTATCCAGTGATAAAATTACAAATAATTTATTTTTTGTATTTGCAGGAGGCCACGGACCTAGACACGGTGGAGCAAGGTGGTTTGCCCCACCCTGGCTGACCGATGCATGACCTCTGGGACTGTCGACCGAGCCGCGTTTTCAAATTTACTGCACTTCATAGGATGGTTTTTTCTTCTTCCATTCATTTTGTTTGTATTCATACAGCCTACAGCATGAATATGTTGTAGAAGCCTACTTTTTTCGGTACCTACTCTAGATTTTTATTTCCCATGCAGGAGGCCCTAAGGAAAATAATTTCAATCATGGCCTATGTCATCTTATGGGATGCTGTCTGGATGGTATTTTTAAGGAAAGGAATGAGGGGAAGTTCTGGGAAGGAAAGGTATCAGGGATGGGTAGGAATCTGGTGGTCAGTGTGTCCATAAGTGTGTATGAATCTATTCCTCTAACTGCGGTGCAAGGCGATGGATCGAGTCCGGCTGGAGAGGTCAAAAGGTCTCCCTCAACCAGTCTCTCGATACGGCCCGCCACGCAGCAGGTGACAAACCTCACCCCATGAATCGGGGCACCCCTGCTAAATTGATTTATTAGTTTTATTTTATTTGCATTAGTTTTCCACGAAGAAATAGTTGTTATGCCATAATAATGACTAGACGAAGTTGTACAACAGAAGAGCAATTATAATTTTCATGAAAAATGTCTATTCACAGCTTACAGACTTATATTACACAAAATATTTACTTACCTGCTAACAAAAATATAGTTTTCTATAGAACACGAGGTGCTAACATGAGTCTTAGATACTTGTGAAAACAGTTGTTTGAAATGAACAGAATGTGAAAACATGATGTTTTGCCATGTAAAAATAATAATAAATATAACATAAAGCCATCAAAACTGAAATAATACGAACAATTTTTACGATATTCAGATAAGAATATAATACAGTGATTTGTTATTTCTACGGTAGGTAGGATGTACATACTTACATTATTATATCAAAAAGATAAAATCAATGATGCTTTGCTGAACTGTCGATATATAACTTATAATTCACTCGGTGTAAACATAAAACTTTTTTTATCGAGACCACTTCGGATTTATTATTTGTTTACCGCGGCAATATACCGGTATGTAATCACAGCAACTTCTTCACTTCCAACAGTTAGTTATTCACGTTAATTCAAAGAGCAAGCAAACAAAGATATTATTAGTTTAATGAAAATAGTTCATGTTTTTCAATGAAACAAATGACAATAGGAACGCGCGAAAAAACTAAATAAGTACCTAAATACTGGCTTCTGTTTATTTCGAATTTACACCGATAGAATTAATCCGTGTTCCGTAAGAGCGTACTGTGCAACGCGCGCGCAGCACTTCGCGGTACCTGCTTGACTGTCGTACTGTGAAATGAAGTGTGAGCCCCGTGCTGAGTTTACAGCAAGCATTGCGGGACACGTTCTTTGCTAGATTATTACCTGCTACCTGATGATTTGATTAGTGAAACGAATACGGAGCGGATGGAAAATAATGAGAGGGGAGATTGTTGTAGATCTTATCATATCAAATTTGATCGGTTATTACTTGTACATCTTGACAGCTGTAAAGATGTTTTTGCAAAGCCATTAATCTCGACAATCAACACCACACCTGTAAACATCCAGACTAGTAGAGGCGGTACCGCTCATGCATATATTTTATATTTTTAACATTGCATATTTCTCCATAAGCCTAACTTTGGGTCAACTGCATCATCCGAAAAGCGGAAGGTTTTTCTTTTTATTTAGTACTAGCTTTTCCCCGCGGCTTCGCTCGCATGGTATTACGGGAAATTACTGTAGCGGTTGAACTTATCAATTATCCCCCCTCCTCCCCACCCCCACCCCCTCCAGCATTCCATACATTCATTCCCTTACATTCAGTTTTCAAACATCTCGCCTACCACCTAAATTTCATTAAGCTATAGCTCAAAGAAAAAAATAGTTATCCAATTTTGTTCATTCGTTCGGAATTTATGCGCTTACAAACATTTCGGATGTTTATTTTTAATTAAATATTTGGAAGTTTGTTAATATAATAAAAAATTACACTATTTATTAATCAGTCTTTATACCTAATCGTTACGAATTATATTTTTAATGTAGGAACTCTATCTGACATTTGTTCCAAAACAGAAGCTTGTCCAAAAAAAAACAAAACATATTCTAATATTTGAATTTCCTGGAGCAGTAGCTGACCAGGGGGCTCAGTACCTACCAACTTAGAGCCCACAAATATATCAACATGGTTTCCATGGAAACGATTTTTTTCTGACGTTAGCAAAAACTCGCTTTTGTTAGCGACAGAAAACGTATAACAAATAAAATATATTAATATTTATAATTTCATAACGCCAGAGCTTACCATCATATACAACATATAGTCAGCGCATATAATTTTTTAAGTCTTTTTATTGGTTAATGCCTGAAAAGGTCATAAACAAACTCGAGCAGTTTCGCATTTATAATATTATAAGTATAAGTATATAAGTATAAGTATAAGTATATAAGTATAAGTATATAAGTATAAGTATATAAGTATATAAGTATAAGTATAAGTATATAAGTATAAGTATAAGTATATAAGTATAAGTATAAGTATATAAGTATAAGTATAAGTATATAAGTATAAGTATAAGTATATAAGTATAAGTATAAGTATATAAGTATAAGTATAAGTATATAAGTATAAGTATAAGTATATAAGTATAAGTATAAGTATATAAGTATAAGTATAAGTATATAAGTATAAGTATAAGTATATAAGTATAAGTATAAGTATATAAGTATAAGTATAAGTATATAAGTATAAGTATATAAGTATAAGTATAAGTATAAGTATATAAGTATAAGTATATAAGTATAAGTATATAAGTATAAGTATAAGTATGGATGATGGGGAGATAAGAGGGGGGCATTTAGGTCTGCGAGCCATTCTAAGGTTTCAGGGTACCTAGCATGGTCGATCGATATAACCCTACATCAATACGATATTGATCAAATCCGTCATCTACGGTCAGTTATTAATAATTGCGATCACGGTCAATAATTGGTAAGAGAAATTCCAACCGACGATTGACAAATTTTAGTCTGGATTCCATAGTATCAGATAAGTTTCGGTTAGCTGGTCAAAATATGCATTTATCTGAATTATGTCGTTTGTTAATCAAAATTACTGGCTTATTTGAACGTATTGAACTAACGAATACTTTTGTATTGAAAGAAGTCATATATAAGCGATCCGTAGACTTTGTAATTCCACTAAGACGCGACCAAGTTATTCCGTTCGAATTTTGATAAACTTAAGTTGTTGAAATATGACTAAAGAAATGATTAACTAATAACGCCCGTGTAGTGTCAAAAAGTAAATTCCGACTGCCAATGCATATTTAGGTTTGTATTTCAATTCAACATTGTCAAATTATTCATGTTTTTTCGTATTTGACTGGCGTTTGACGTTTCCGAATGTGAATTTATGGACAGATCAACCCGATCTGCCAGTGTCGCCAGCGTATATCAATTTCTAATTTATCCCCCACCAATATCGGTTCGGCTATCAACAGTGAAACTGTGCTAGGGATACCGATATAAAATCATCGTTATCCCTAGCACTCCTAACGGAGTTCCTCCTAACGATCCGATATTGTAAAGTTATCGATTTCACCATGCTAGAGTCCAAGAGTCCCCTCTAGACCTCATCAATCCTGCCGGAGCGGCCGTAGGTTCAGTTCGTTGACCTCGGTGACCGGACAACTCAAAAATGTGCAATTTCATCACTCCTCTGAAAAATCATTAAAAATGATGAAAATAAAAATAATAAAAACTTCGTTATGGTTAATAAAAACTTGGTTAGGTGCTGTTTAAATTTTTTTTTCATCAGTTATAATGACTTTTCAAAGGGGTGTTGAAATGCCAATTTGTTGAGTTGTCATGGAACCGTTGACCTCATGTTCGGTGGTCCGCACCGCACCGCATTCACACATCCCGGAAGAAGAGCAAATAAAGGAGAGTGCTTCAAGAAAATAAGTACCTACTTTACTCTGTTGACTTTTAATCATGATCATATTCAGGTACAAAACTGGTTGTATTGTTCATCTAGCTGAATCCAAGATAATGTAAACCTGGACAAAATGGAACACTAATGAAGTGTAATGAATTCAAAATCAGATTTTTAGCTTATCCGATATTTTCGTGAAGACTATTGCATTTTACCCCTCGACGTGGGTACAACGTTGGTCGACGATTTGATACGTACCTAAAGCATAATAGAATACATACATTCGTTTGCACATGTCGCAGCCGAATGCTACGACACGAGATTGTGGACTGTAAATCCCTTTTGTAATCGAAATAGACCATATATCGTGTTTTGAAGGCAGATCAAAGGAGAATCGGTATGACAGGAAATCTCCTACCTTTACGGCTTCTGAAGGCTGCTCCGTGTCGTTTCTGTTATCACATATATTGCACAACATAGATTTTATGCACGACACTATTATATTTTATAAAAAGAAACGAAACTGCGATTATTTGCGACTACTTGCGATATTTTACGAGAACGAGTTGTGATCCATATCACTTCCGAAATGCAGCTGATAACAAGTGGGTAATGCGCACTTGGGTGTCAATATTGTTCATCATGTAGGTAAGCACATCTTCTTTTCCTGGTGGAGACTTTGAGGAAAGGAAGAAGAGAATGGATTACATGATGGAAGGAATAGAGGAATATGGATTAAGTTTTGTTTTTAAAAACTGTTTCAGAACCAAACATTCCGCCGACCTTGAGGAAATATGATATTTTCTCAACAACTATATACGAAAGAAAGCAACGAAAAACTAAAGCAAATAACTAATTAACCTAGGAATTGAACAAGACAAAAAAAATTAAAACTATTTAATCGATGGGTAGCCTATACAATTTGACCACGGGCCGCTTAAAAATGCCCTGAGGGGTTCTTACAGTAGCGACACGAACCACTCCATCGGCGCCGGGGAATAATTCAACCACCCTCCCCACAGGCCATCGCATTGGGGTTGCTTGCGAATCATCTATCATGACTAGATCGTCAATTTTCAAATTAGGAGTTGACGTTGCCCACTTGTTTCGTTGTTGAAGAGTATGTAGATATTCTTTCCGCCAGCGATTCCAAAAATGTTGGGACATCTGTTTCAATAGTTGCCAACGCGATAAACGATTCATTGGTACATCCACAAAATTTTCTTCAACAACAGAAACAAGAGGAGCCCCAATTAAAAAATGTGCAGGAGTTAACGGGTTCAATTCGGATGGATCCGACGACAGCGCTCCAATTGGTCGCGAATTTAAAATGGCTTCCATACGAGTCAGAACAGTAGTTAATTCTTCGAAGGTGAGGATTTGATCTCCCACAACCCTCTTCAAATGGTATTTAGTTGACTTAATACCAGCCTCCGACACTCCATTGAAATGGGGTGCGGAGGGCGGAGAAAAATGCCAAGTAATTGAACGAGCGACAGTTGCGTCAACAAGTTTGTCAGTGTTTTCAGATTCACGTATGAATTTAGAAAGGCCAGTATGATATCTGTTAGTTCCAGTAAAATTGGTGGCGCAATCGCTATAGATATTTTGGCATATACCGCGTCTAGAGATGAATCTATCTAATGCTGCCACAAACGCTTCAGTAGATAGATCTGAAACTAATTCAAGATGAACGGCTTTGGTTGATAAACAAACGTAAAGACATAAATAGGCCTTATAAGTTTTTGCGCCGCGACGTCTACTTTCACGCACCAAAAAAGGACCTCCGTAATCTGTTCCGACATTTAAAAATGGACGACCTTCTCGAAAACGGGAAGCGGGTAAGTTACCCATCAACGGGAAACTACCACGCGGGTTATTTTTAAAACAAGAAATGCATTTACTCAATCGATGTCGAATTACGTTCCTAGCCGAAATTATCCAATATTTTAGTGATATTATGGATTGGAGTGCACGAGGACCTGGATGAAGGTACATGCTATGGTAATAATCAATTATTAAAGTTGTCAAATGACATTGCTTCGGTAAAATAATGGGATGTCGAGCATTTTCTGAAATCTGTGCAAGGCGAATTTGACCACCGACTCTCAAAACACCATTTGCGTCAATAAATGGAGCGAGTTTTTGAAGCTGCGTTGAACATCTACGATGGGAAGAGATATTGTTCATATCTTGTTGAAAATAAATTGCTTGAACAAGCTTAATGCAACATTGCAAGGCTGAATTATTTTCTTTTAACGAAAGTGGGGATAAACCATTGAAATTGATAATCGATTCCGAACGTAATCTATTGATAAATTGACGGCACCAACATATAACACGCAGTAATTTCGATAATGATGAAAATTTCAATAAAAACTCTTCGTCAGACGTTGACACATTCGTCGATAGAGAAATTAAATTTTTCGACTTATACTCTGGTAACTGGTCCACGGAGATATTTGGAGGCCTAACAAATAACCATTCCTCCAAAGGTGTTGATATAAAGTTAGGTCCTTTCCACCATAACGAAGCGCCAGCGATTTCACTGGGAAAAACTCGCGAACCCAAGTCAGCAGGATTTTCTTGCGATGAAATGTGATACCAATGTTCATAAGGTATATTTTGTATTATTGTTTCAACACGATTTGCGATAAAAGTTTGCAATAGAAAAGAAGGTGTCTTCAACCATGCCAATACAATAGTTGAATCGGTGAACGCGACAGTCTTTTCAATTTGAAGTCTATCTTTATATACTTCTTGACAATAAGTCAACAAATTTGCCAATAAAACTGCTCCCAACAATTCCAGTCGCCTGGATTTTGCTCACACGGGATTTTGCTAATAAAATATGGCTGGATATTTCTGTGTTATTAATCACAACCAAATAAACAATTCCACCATATCCTCTTTCAGAGGCGTCCGCAAACCCAACAAGGATGCACCGACTGGTTGGAGAAGTTGCGAGATATCGATCAATTTTTAAATTGGCAAGTGATGGAAGCTCTTTTATATATTTCTTCCATTTCAAATTCATGTCCGAAGGGATTTCTTCGTCCCATCCAATTTGAATTTTCCATAAGTTTTGCATATAGCATTTAGCAATAAAAACGACAGGATTAATAAAACCTAATGGATCATATAGACGCGCAATTGTCGATAAAATTATACGTTTGGTACAGTGGTCACTAAAAACATTATGAATTTTATATGTAAATTGATCAAGCGACGGTATCCATTGAATACCTAAAATATTAAGGTTTTTCTTGTCAGTATCCGACTCAAAACTTAAGGGTACTTCCCGATAGCTGACAGGAATGTCTTCCAGTATTTCAGGATGGTTACTAGACCATTTTCTCAATTCAAAACAACCTTTTTGAAGTAATGCAATTAATTCCACTATACAATGTCGAGCGCTTTCCAAAGTTTGCGCACCACTGATAATATCATCTACATAAGTATCTTCAATCAATGTCCTAGCAGCCGTTGGAAAATTCAATTTTCCATCATTGGCTAATTTATGAAGTGTGCGAATCGATAAGTATGGTGCGCATGACGTGCCATATGTTACTGTTTGTAATTCAAATTCTTTTACGGGATGATCCGATGATTCCCTCCACAAAATATGTTGATAACGGCGAGATTTCTCATCCACAAGTATTTGCCTATACATTTGACGGATGTCAAAAACAACTTTGTGTATTCTAAAATTACACATCAATTCGACAATGTCTCTTTGTAATTTGGGACCGACCAAAAGTATGTCGTTTAATGACGTACCCGAAGACGATTTGGTACTGGCATCAAAAACGACCCTTAAACGAGTTGTAGAACTGGTTTCTTTGATTATTCCATGATGGGGTATGAAATAATTACCAATAATTGGCGATTGAGGTGGCACTTCCATCATGTGCCCTAATATTGAGTATTCTCTCATGAACGAAATATATTGGGATTTGAGATCAGAATCTCTATTCAGTCTCCTTTCTAAATGCTTGAAGCGTGACAACGCTATGTCATATGAGTTTCCCAATTTTTCCGGGCTTTCCTTAAATGGCAACGATACGACGTATCTCCCGTCTTGGTTACGGTAGGTACTTTCAGTGTATAATTTTTCACAACGAATTTCATCAGGCGATTGAATTTTCTTCAAAAGTGGAACATTTTCAATTTCCCAAAAGCATTTAAGCTTTTCATCAATATTTTCCTCCATTGACGTGAAGAATGAATTTATACAATGATTTGATGGTCCAACATTTCCCATCAAAATCCAACCCAATTTAGTTTCTATGGCTATGGGCTCATTTTCTTTGCCCATCACTTTTCCTGAGCATAATAATGACGCAAAAATATCACTTCCAAGCAGTATGTCAATGGCTGATGGTATGTAAAATGTTGGATCTCCCAATTTGAGACCTACGATGTGTTCCCAATGATGATCGACGATACGATTTGATGGCATATTCGAACAAATGTTATTTAAAACAACGAAATCTGTCAAAATACCAGATTCCTTCGAATCGACAGGACGAAATTGTGTTTTTATTAATCCGTTAGAATTAATTGTAGGAGTATTTCCAATACCTATCACGGTGAGTGGTTTTTTCTTAAAACGAGTAAAACCCAATTTTTTGACACAATTTTCCGATATGAAGTTTCCTTGACTGGCGCTATCTAGAATAACACGCATTTTCTGGAACACTCCATTTTTATCTAAAACTTCCACATAAGCTGTAGACAAAAGAACCGTTTTGTTGGTTTTATTGTAGAATGTTGTCAACGCCAAAGGCTCCGACGAATTTTCTTGCTGGTCTGAATTTTCCACGATTTTTTTCGGAAAATGTAATAATGTGTGATGTCTTGATTTACATTCTCTACAGGTGAAACGCGACTGACAATTTTTTGCGTTGTGTTTTCTTGCACTAAACAATTGAGACATAAATTATTTTCCTTTGCACACAAGTACCTATCCTTTGGAGTAAGGCGTAAGAATTTTTCACGCTTGTGCAGTGAGTGTGGCGATTTACACAGAATACACTTGATTTCAATGTTTGATACAAACGCATTAATATTATTGCTTGATCGATGTTTCGCATTATACGATTTAGATTGACCTTTATGAGCCTGTAACTGGTTTTCAGGAAAAACTCCAAGTGCCATTTCTTTTGCTAAGCACTGTCCATCTAAGTACTTCAACAAGTGGTCAAACGTTGGAATATTCTCCGAACTGTGTTGAATTTCAAAATCAATACGTAATTCTTTTGTTAATTTACGCAATACAATATGTAACAAAAGAAAGCTCCATTGTCGAACTGGGAAATTTAAAGCTTCTAACGCAGCAATATTTTCTTTCAAAATGGAAATAAATTGCCGAAGATTATCTTGAGCTTTTACAGGTTGAATCGATAGAATTAATTCAACATGTCGATCAGCGATCAAGCGTATGTTTTCATATCTTTCCTTTAAAATTTTATATGCTACAAAATAATTTTCTTCAGAAATCGGTAAATGTTTAACGTGTGTCAATGCCTCACCTGATAGACTACTTATTAAATAATGCATTTTTTGAACAGAATTTAAAGCATTATTAGAATCGATCAACGAATTAAAGGTATTTATGTAATTTGTCCAATCTGTTGATATTCCAGAAAAAATAATCAATTTTAATTTTGGCAACGAAACATTATTATTGGCCATTAAATGATCCGATTCATTTTTCGAAACTTCCGGAAATAATTGAGAATAATATGATTGAATCTCGTAATACATGTTTTGGATTTCAGTATACTTTTCCTGTAATACTTTAATTTCCGCGTCATCCTTCTTATTTGATTCAATTGAAATATGTGAAGCGACGAAATTTTCTCTAATGTTAGATATATCGGCAAAACGAGCTTTGAAAATATTTTTGTCAATAGAATTTGATGATGTGACGGCTTTGATAGCCGACGAACGAACACTTTCCATATCTAATAGCGCCAATTTGTATTTAATATTAATTGCCGCCATTATGAATATTTTTTAAACCAAACAGAATAATAACACTAACTAAATGTCAACGCAACTTGTAAACAAAATGTTTTCTGTGATAACAGCTGTCAAATGCGACAACAATCCACGATTTGCTTACCGACACGACACGACAATGCATGCAGGTAAATACCAACTACCGACGCGTGACGGCGATACGCACAAGGCACCCCACTATCTACGAATTCAAAATGTTAAGCCGCCCAACGACTTAAATAATACCAATTTAAATTTAATCAATATTCACGATTGAATGAGTAATTCTGAAACAGCTCCATAAAAACCGGAAAAAGGTCAACGAATGGAATGATCTGTACTTCAAAACACAATGTCTAACAAAGAACGACAAAAAACGAAATTTATCCGGTTAGAAGGAACAAAAAAATGTCGCAGCCGAATGCTACGACACGAGATTGTGGACTGTAAATCCCTTTTGTAATCGAAATAGACCATATATCGTGTTTTGAAGGCAGATCAAAGGAGAATCGGTTTGAAGGGAATCTCCTACCTTTAACGGCTTCTGAAGGCTGCTGCTCAGTGTCGTTTCTGTTATCACATATATATTGCACAACATAGATTTTATGCACGACACTATTATATTTTATAAAAAGAAACGAAACTGCGATTATTTGCGACTACTTGCGATATTTTACGAGAACGAGTTGTGATCCATATCACTTCCGAAATGCAACTGATAACAAGTGGGTAATGCGCACTTGGGTGTCAATATTGTTCATCATGTAGGTAAGCACATCTTCTTTTCCTGGTGGAGACTTTGAGGAAAGGAAGAAGAGAATGGATTACATGATGGAAGGAATAGAGGAATATGGATTAAGTTTTGTTTTTAAAAACTGTTTCAGAACCAAACAGCACATATTCTGTAATACATTATTACCTATAATGCAATGAAACGTTAATCTCCAGTGAACTACGGAGACCATCAATAATCATCATTTGTACGAGACTAGTCAATACTAGAAAAGTAATATTTACTACAACAATGCAATCGTAAACATTTATTTTAGAAAATTTAATTCAATTGGCAGAACCGTGTGCTCAATCGCTCAATCACTATAAAAGTTGTTATTTTATAGCGTGAAGGTATTTATTTTTAGCATATTTGTATTTATTTTGTTTTTTGTAATAATGGCAAAACCGATAGTCCAGTGTGATAATATTTGTTTAAATACAGAATTCCTTATGAATTTTATGAACATTTCATGTGGATACTTGGCTCTATGACTGTCCCGCGTTGTAACACCACCACAGCTCAACAATTCTATAATACTGGAGTGAAATGGTTTAACCAAATACCAGTTAATCTATGATTGGAAATTAATTATAAAAAATTCGAAAATCAATAAAACACACACTATTATGACTACATCTTATAATACTTTACTTCTCAACACAATTGTAGTAACGGATATCCTTTTTCTTTCTTTATTTTTCTCCTTTCTTTTTTGTTACCTCCTCAACTTCATTTCTGTTATATTCAAATATGTATATTTTTTGTGTGTGTACACATATGCATATGTTTTTATGCATGTACACATGGCGATAACATTTTGTATATGTGTATATATATGTAGGTATGTGTGTATATCTACGTGTGTGTATGTGTATATTTACATATACGACCTTTTTTTCTTATTTCACTGTTAAATACCTATCTTTTGTTTTACACATAAAAAAATTACAATTTTTTTCTTTGTTAAATTGTGCTTTACATTCGTTTTCTCCGCCTTTTTTACTCGAGCTCTGCTCTAAAAAAAGGTGTAATACTTATTATTCTTATTGATTAATGTATTTTTTAAAAGAAAAACTTTATTAAATTTATAAAAACATGTAACCTCTGCACCATTATATTCAATAAAAGAAAATACTAATCAGCAAAGATATTGAAATATAAATATCGTTACCTATCAGAAATTTTAAAATCCACAGAGAAAAAGCCAGAACTCACCGTTCGAGTGTTTACCGCCTCGTGCAAACAGACTTCTACTCTATCTCTGTATCTACGATTTTCGAAGTGAAAACTTCTTTAGCACCATTGTGATTTGAAACTCGATGAAACGGAAAGCGACACTAAAAAGAGACAAACAGATACATCTACAGGATTTAGCCTGCGAGAGAATGGGATAGACTAATCGGTGTCCTCTTAGCGCGGTGCTTCGTGGCCTATCCACTTTGTGCGGTGCTTTTTAGAATAAAATGTAAATTAATTTTTAAACTCGGTAACAACATTATAATAAATAAACCCTACAATTATCCTACTCCTGATACTCTCCATTCGTCTCATTCTCTCGAAGTTTAGTTTTTCTTGGGTTTCACTTCTACCGCGTGTGAATTGCTCACTTTGATTTTATAAAAATTCCTTTTCATTACCCCAAGACCTAACCGCTGCCAACCGCCTGGGGCCAGTGAGACTATGGCATCCTCAATCGGGTTATGTTATAAGGTAGGGGGAAGGGAATGGGGAAGAGAAAGATGGGAAAGCTCCTGGCTGTTCAGATTTGGTCGCCAAATAGGGCGGCTAAAGACACTTCAAGCAACGTTTCAATTCTGATTGGTGGATATCTTGCACTCTGGAACATTCCCCAAATATACCTTATATAATTTTAAATGATTAAATTGTTAAATAACACAATGCAATCAAATAAAATTTACTTGCGCACACTTTTTTTTACATGAGCTCCACACATAGGCCCTGAGGAATATAATTTCCCTCAGGGCCTATGTCATCTTTAACAAAATTTAAATGTAACATGCATAATTTATGCAAAGTTTTTCGTCTCCCCCGACGTAAATACTCGCTTTTCGTGATAATAAAGCTATTAACGAGTAAGCGGAGTAAGACATAAATAATAAAAATAGTTAATTTTCTGCAATTGTAAATGTAATTTAAAGTTTTCTTTCTGCTACTATAAGTGTACGAGTTTGTAATTATTATTACAAAAATAAAAGTACACAACAATTACATCTATAAAAGATACAATATTATAATATATATTACAAAATAAGAAATGTTAATGAGCTGTCAAATCAAAAGATAGTAGTTAAGTTAGTGACTCTTACACTAATATGTCAGATTTTATCTTCAAAATCTGATACCTATCCATCAATCCAACATCCAACACAATAATCAGTTTGGTTAAATCTGAAATGAATCATTATTATTATAATGTGAAACTAACGTAACACACGGTTAATTAGTAATAATGGGCTCATTGTTGTGAACATTATCAAGACCGCGCCTAAACTAAACACAATACACATCCATTGTACGGGTATTTTCCTGTTTTCAAGGATCACTGAACAAAACATACAGAAAAAAAATTACATAATTTTTGGATTGTTAGCAATACCATGTTTGACGTAGAAAACAATGAACACACCTTCGTATTTTACTGTGGAGTGCCCGGCTTCGAAACCAGCAGTGATGAGCAAGTAATAAGGGTAGTAAATGTAAAATCATCCAGTGTTTTAAATATAATGTCCTCTACGTGCAAAGTCGTATCTTCTCCAAGCATAAACTTTCTAATAAAGTGTGTTTATCGGAAGTAACCAGCTAGGTCTATCTATTTATAAATAATAAAGTTAGATTCATAATAAATTGTAAAGCGCCCTTGTGGCGATTTTCCACTAAAACGGCGCTCTACAAATTATCCAATTATTATTATTATTATTTCGGTGTCAGCAGGTTTTTTTTAAATGAAATATAAAATTTTTGTTTACTTAGATAATTCATAACAAGAATTGTTTTAATTACTCTTAGATGAATATTATAATTACATTATTGTAAAACGGAGAAAATACTGGTGATTTGGGTGGCGGATACGGGTACTGCCGCCCCCCGGAACCATTGATTTGATTACCGACACTCTAAGGTCACCCCAAGTGTTTTTCTACGTTTCGTGATTTGGAAAGGGTGCTCGGGTTCTTGGGGCGAGGTTTGTCTGGGTCCATTGCTGCGTGGCGGGCCAGATGGGAAATACTGGTTGAGGAAGTCCTTTGGACCTCTCCGGTCGGACTCTTTGCCGCATTGCCTTGCACCGCAGTGGGAGGGATGGATTCATAGGTCCGTCACTCCTGGACTCATTAACGCACATATTCCTCACCCCACCTCATTCCACTACACCTTTTTCCTTCCCAGAACCTCCTCTCCTTCCTTTCCCTAAAAAAAGAGCCTCCACAAAACTACCGCAAAGATGAAATAGGCTCCGAGGGATTTTTTTTCCTCAGGGCCTCCTGTGTGGAGCTAATTGATACCGTTTGAGAGGAGTGGAAGGTATTCTCAGTATCGCATTAGTGAAAAGCCAATATTCTGTATCAAAATGTTGCTTACATGAATTTAGACGTGCTTGGTAACCAGATCTGAATATTCAAGTCTTTCTTCACCTTCCACTACCCCATCACTTCCCCTTTCCAATATTTTCAGCCTCACATTATACCCCAAAATCTCAATTACAATTCTTTTCTCAAACTTTCAAGCATGCAGGTACCATTCATAAAATTGAAAAAATGCTAATAAGAAAGTTCAAATAAACTCGAAAAACAATCTTTTCTGAACCCCAATTGCGGATGACATAGACTCGCTGGTTGGAACTCTTATGCGGTAAACATATTTAAAAAAATCAGAGTGTGCAATTCACGCGCGGTAGAAGTGAAACATTAAGAAAACTAAAGTAGACAAGAGTTGGGAGGCTACGAAGCACCGCACAAAGACGAGACCGATTATACTATCTCATTCTCTCGCAGGCTAAATCCTATAAATGTTTGTGATTGCCACCTTTTAGTGTCGCTATTTTCCGTTTCATCGAGTTTTAAATCACAACTGTTCTAAAAAAGTTTTCACTTTTTATAATATGATAAAATTGAAACGTGCAACTTTGTCCATAATATTATATATGATGCCTAAAGAATTGCAGTTAGTGCTCTTTCAAATTGTTGCTAATTTTCTTGTCCTTGTTGATATTAGTGACTCAAGTCTATCCGGGGAATTCCCAATATGATGACGTTATACGACAGCGATGACGATATTCCCAGAGTTGATATTCCTTGATTTAATCAGGTTCCTCATATACCTTTTACCGTGAGACTGGGGTATTGAGAAAATCGCGTCTGAAAAAGTAGGTTTTTAATTTTCTCAAAGGTCTGTTGGTGTTGATTTGTTACTGTCCTGAGCTGTCATGGAACCAACCAGCATGTTTCTAATTTTCTCAAAGGTCTGTTGGTGTTGATTTGTTACTGTCCTGAGCTGTCATGGAACCAACCATCATGTTTCTAATTTTCTCAAAGGTCTGTTGGTGTTGATTTGTTACTGTCCTGAGCTGTCATGGAACCAACCAGCATGTTTCTAATTTTCTCAAAGGTCTGTTGGTGTTGATTTGTTACTGTCCTGAGCTCTCATGGAACCAACAAGGTAAAACCTAGTGTTTTGTAAACAATAGATCTTGCGTCTGAAAAAGCATGTTTCTAATTTTCTCAAAGGTCTATTGGTGTTGATTATTTGTTACTGTCCTGAGCTGTCATGAATCCAACCAAAAAATAATCTTTTCAGAAACATTAAACCATCATGAAACGTAAACGGAACGCATAAATAAGGACTTTGCTCATAGTCAGACAGACAGTCAATAATGGTCAACTTTGTGAACCCAGTACATCAAATAATATGATGGATAGGATGTGAAGATGATGCCAATCCATTCCAAGTCTTATAATACACAATAAGACTAATTTTAAATTGATATCTGTCCGTGACTCGAAGCCGGTAGTGGTACTTTTGCGAATGTATTGTAATGAGAAACCTAAATAATTTTAATTTAACATCGTTGATTGAGAATTTAATAAAATTTAAAATTGTGGAAAAAACTTTATATCGTCTTAAGGGGTTACATGGGTTTCACGGTTTATTATTATTATTGTCTTATTAGGTTCTACAACATCACGACGATCCGAGAAATAGTTTCGGAGATACAGCCTTAGGAAGTTGCGCGCTCAAGGCTAAATAATAATGAAAGTTTGAACCATTAATCTGGAAAGTTACTCCAAAAATACTTCATGCTGGTTCAAAGGTCGTTGATATTGCTGCATTAGTTTCTGCTTGCACTTTTAATGAAGGAACATCAGCTTCATCAACTTTATGACCCTGGAATCGACGATTCATTGTAAGTTGAAAATAAAAATAAAATTTCCAACTTTAAACACATTTTTCTCGAAACTGTGTTTTCAAAGTCGGTTGTCAAGATTTCTCGAGAACTACTCAACCGATTTTGATGAAATTTTACATACGTCTTTGAAATACAATTTTTAAGAACTTGGACGAAGGATTGATTTTTCTTACGATTACAACTATTTAAAAAAATAAAAATGTAGAGCAAATTTCACCGAAATTTGCATTTTTTGTAAAAAGGCTTACCAAAACTCCAATTTTCACTTTTTTTTTACCCTTCGTCCAAGTTCTAGTTTATGGTCTTAACTAAAATACGTATTTTTGTTTTTTACTTCAAATGATCCTGTCGTGAGTTCTCGTATCAACGCGGACGCACCTTTTTTCCGAAGTTTCACCGGAAATGACGTCGCAATGGCAGAGTTTTAAATATTTTCCTTCAAAAATTTCAAAAATTCTTTGTCGAAAGTGTATGTTCAAGAAAATAAAAAGTTTTAATAAAATATTTTATTTTTTGTATGGAAAAAAAAATGTTGAAAATAGGCCGATTTTACCCCGATTAAACCCATGTAACCCCTTAACGTAGATTAAATTGAATTAATTTTGGATAGGTTTTTGTAATAGCGATGAGTTTAATTAGTGATGAAATTAGATGAGCCTTGGATTATTTCGGTTAGGTTGTAGAAAACCGACATTGTATCAGAAAGCTCAAATTCGTGAAATGAACGACTAAATTAAGATTTGTTAATAGTTTCGGTAATTCTACCACATTTTGGACATTAGCCTGCATGAAGTTTATATCATCTAAATAAATCATGACAGCACACTGCGCAGTAACTGTCCCATTACTCGAACCCGTTAAATATTTTAAATCTATAACTGGTTGTACGCATTACAGCTATCGCAAAGGATATGTTAATTTGATAAACATTGATAATATATATAACCTACCAAACTAACGGTGCCTAAAACATCAGAAAAGCCACTTCTAAAATGTGTTTTAGTTGTTTAATTGATTCCATGACAAAACAGTGTCTACCTACTATAATAAAAGTGAAGAAAAAGGGGAAATAACTTAACCTCACATATTTTTGACTGAGCGAACGAAGTACTGTTTCAACTCAACCGTTTTGCATTTCGTCTGTCTGTAATTTTTTTTGTACTTTCCATTTCCATGTCGAGATGGTAGCCATTTTAATGGTTCCTTAAAGATTCTTATTCATACGTGAAATCGTCGTTTTTATTTGGTCCTACTTAATTGCATTTTATTTTTCAATATTATGGTACCTACCTGCTTGAAGAAAGTTTGAAAATGAATTGTCATTGAGAGAGTGACGTTTCTTTACACAAATTTCATGGTTCCATGATAATTGATCCGACTAGATCTGAATAGCCAGGAACATCTTCCACATCTCTTTCCCCTTCAGCCTCAAAATATACCCCAATTGGGAATGCCATAGTCGCACTGGCTGCAGACGTTTGGGAGCAATTGGAACTCTTGTGTGGTATTCAAATAAAAAAAGTTATATTATATGCAAGCAGGAACAACAGAGAAGTAAGCCGACTGCACATATAAGTAAGTAGTATTTTATTATTGGACCGTAAAGTCTCTCAGCATGCTTCTTTGGGGACTTTGAATTATTGTTAGTAAAAATATTATTACTCAAGACACCTGCATCATAAATATTTCGACTTTGGTTGAACGGCCGCATATCCTCTTTGCATACTTATTGAAGAAATAATCTTTTAGACGATCAACTGTCCGAGAGATCAATTGGCAGATGGATCAATTTTCCGGGAGGTCAACTGTCCGGCGGATCAACTATCCGGGGGATCAACTGTCGGCGGGCCATTGTCGTCGGATCAATTGTCGGGTCACTCCAAACCTATTTAACCTATTTTTTTCACTTTTCACGACTGAATGAATTCCTATGGCAGGTGTTCTAGATTAGTGAAATTATTGCCGTAGATTGTAATGTAGATGTAAATATGTTGATTCAGCCTTTTTTATGTCAAGTAATCGACAATCTTCATATCTAAGCGATTCACAAATTTAACATAGGCACTTCTAACATTAAGGCATATACAAAGTTTTCTAATGTCCAGTGAGATAAAAGATATAAAAGAAAAGACCGTTGAAAGTAGGACGAAACCGGTTAATAAATTAAAAAGCAAATTAATGATTAATGTCGGCTTCTCCCAAAATATAAAACTAATTTGACCAAATGTTATTTAATTTTGGAGGCGGGTACCGTCGCCCCGGGAACTATCTATTGGATGACCAACACCCCAACCGTAGGTCACGCCAAGTGTTCGTTTAATGACTTAGCATGTCTTGGTGGCGAGACCTAATCTAGACCTATCCAGCCGGACTCTCTCGGCCCATCGCCTTGCACCGCAGTCGGAGGGACCCGTCACTCATGGACACATTAACTCCCAGATTCTTGCACATTCCGCATCTCCTTTTCCTCCCCAGAACTTCCTCTCCGTCCTTTTCCTAAAAAGACCCTCCACACAAAAGAAAGCGTAATCCAGCGACTCTGAAGAAGAAAACACAAATACTAATAAGATGACCAAATGTATAGGAAAAGGTGCGCTGGAATTTGACAAAAAAAAATATGGAAAAAATCTTCCTTCACGTTGATAAAAAAAGTGTTTCGTAGTCTCCCCACTCTTGTCTACTTTAGTTTTCTGAAGGTTTAACTTCTACCGCGTGTGAATTACACAATAAAAAAAATAATAATAACAATATTTTTGATGCATTTACACGATTCACGATTGCAAAACGGTAATTAACATTTAAAAAATCACGCCATTAAATCTTTGCTAATCATTCAATTAATATAAATATGCTATGGGATTTGAATCGACACGAGATGAAGCCATGAAAAGATTATGACTATAGTATTCTTTATACTTCTTTATGTAAGTCCGAAATATTACAGCACAAGAGAAAGTAGTTGGCGTCGGAACCTACAATACTTTCTTCTCAAACATAAGCCATCGTATTACGTGATATCCACCAGGTTATTGATTAGAGGTTTGTAATTTTACAGTAGGTAATTCCATGTTATACAATAACCGGGCTTTTTCGTCTATTTTAAGTGCGGCCTTCGTGCAGCATTACATACCCAAAACATGTTCAACGAGAAACGTTTATCATTACATTATTACGACGTGTATACCTGTAATAATACCCTAGATTCAAGTGAAGACGAAACATTTGCCTATAAATCTGGGACGCTCATAGACATAAGAAACAAGGGAGATGGTCCATTATTATGGGCGCCTTACGCGATCACACAATTCCCTTATAAATATATATATATTTTTTTTTTTTAAAGAAAAACAAACATTCCCCGATACGTTCACAACATTTGAAAATCTCCTACTAACACCACAGTAAGCGGAAAATGTTGCTTGTGTCGTTTCAATTCAATTCAATTCATTATTTCAAAAACATTACAAAATTTTACATTTTAATACGTTTTAAAATACATTTGTTACAACTTTACATTGAATATTTATATTTACATTTATATCAGTGTTTCATAAGTGGTATATAAACTAAACAAGCATAAATAGAGCTCACTAACGCTAAATATGTCGACTAAAATATTATTTGTTTATTGCTGATTTTTAAGGGGGTGCCACTGTGCGTGGGCGGTAAAATGGTGTATTTTTCGTAATTATTTTCAAGCAATTTTTTTAATTAATACAAATAGTCAATAAACACACATAGAAGACTGTATATAAATTTTTGTACACGAATCTTAAGCATGGTTTGCGGTGTACGCCGCTTTCAACAGGACACTTGCTTTTCGGTGGTCGACAGCGATTAATACATACGGTTCATCAGAAAAATCAAATAAAAATATATTTAGAAACAAGACATAAAGGTTTATGACACCATGTAGGGGAATTTCGTTATCTTGAAAGAAAAAGTATGGCGGACCAGCGAATTTTATTTCGGGTTTTTTTGGAAAATTTTCATCATTTTTGTTATGCACAGCGGCCTTCGTTTCTACCTACACACCAAACTCATAAATTTTATTATTATAAGTCTTTTATTATAGCGTTGATAGTCCTTACAGTTTTTTTTTCTTTAATGGATTTGATTAATTATATTCCAATTGGTGTGCTATACCTGTCTCACTAGAAACTCCTGTGTCGAGGCGCAGTTTATAACAGAAATACAAATGACAGTACAATAGTATGTTTAAAATAAAAGATAACTAACATTGTACTATTGAAAACACACTCTTTGGTGTGGAGGTCAAAGTGGAGGCGCAGTTCATAACAACATTAATTTATAACAAAAATACAAATAACAACACGTTGTTACGTTAAAAATAAAAGACAATTAGCACGTAGGTACTATTGGAAATGCTACATATAAATTTATTTTGATAAAATCTTATATCTATTCGATATTATGAATTTGGCTGATGATCCTAGACTTGGTGTCTGATTTAAATTTAAAGTTGTGTCCTGTCTAATGGCAAGTGAATTGTTATAGCTTTGTTTCAAAGTATCTAAAATTTGGAAGGAATAAGTAAGAGATTACGCTCTTTGGTTCTGGTACCTCGAGCAGTTTGGACATTGTCAAAAGTAGCTCTGTATTTGAAGTGATAGGCTAGTATATTTTGGGCATAAAGTTATCTAATGTCCAAAACACAGATTCTGAATAGTTATCGGTAGTTTTAGAAAAATCTTTATCATTAGTTTCTGAGCTTTAAAATTCGAAACAAGGACGGCAGCGTTTGCTCCTCCCCAGGCTGTAATACCGTACTCGATTAAAAATTGACATAGTTCATAGTAAATTGAGTAGATTCAAATTTAGAAAATGGCGAGTATTTCTCAGGAAGTACATTGATTTTCGAAATTTGTTTGCTGTAGTAATAATATTTTGTCAAAAATAATACCCTAGTATTTGATTTTAGTCTAGTTCTAGGAAAGAGCAGTCACATACATTAGCATTTACAGGGGGAAACATATATTTTTCTGGGATATTTGAGGAAGGTTTAATGCTAAACTCAATTAGACAATAATACACTAAGTTGCTTTTTGCAATTGCAATTTGTTGCATTCCAAAAACAAATAAAGAAAAAAACAATCATTCCAGTTACTTGATTTGACGAGGAGAATCGAATCACCAGCAAACTTACAATGTTGGTATCTGAAGGCAAATTACACAATTCATTTATATAAATTAAGAATAAATTTGGACCCACAACGCTTCCTTGAGACACGCTAATTGTAAATTGATTTTTGAGACGGTTATTGATTTTACGTTTTAGTTGTAGCTCTGCGACAGCCAGCCCACTTTCAAATACCCACCATATATGCCTTTGTTTCTGTCATCTATGTGAGCGACTGTACAGTAGTACTGCCGTGAAAAAAATTTGATGTGTATATTATTTTTTGTTATATTTTCTGATTATTGGAAGAACCATTTCCTCTAATACTTTTGTAAAAGTACCACCACATTAAATTCCGTTCAGTATGTCATTAAGTCATTATCTATGTAGGTATTGTAATATTATCTTTTAATACATCTAATATATTATAAATTTAATACGAAATATGTAGCTACTTGTTCATTTAAAAAGTGTTATCTTTATGACACGCTTTTAATATGTTTACAATGCCTATCTAAAATCTGTAATTTGTAGTGCACGGTTTGATTAATATTAGTGTTAATAACAAAATTGTAAGTAAGTAAGGATGAATATATTATTAAGTTAAGACCACTGTGGGTCAAAAATAAATACAAAAACCTTTCGATATTATAAATAATCAAATTACTAAAGAGAATTTATTGATTAAAATATCGAAACACATTTTGCACATGTTTTTAGAACTGAATAGCCAGAAATCACAAACATCCCCATCCTATAAGATATGTAAACTGCAAATGTCCCATACAAAACGTAAATATGTCCAAAGATAAAAGAGTGGTATTACATATTTTACAATAACACCTTTTAATATGTGGTTTTAAGTTTTAGATCCAGCTTACCACTAACCGCCTTTTTTGATTTATTCACGAAAAAACATCGCAAAGAAGTGTGTTCTATTTTATTTTGCGAGGAACAAATATTTAAATGTTTTACGTTCATTTTCTAAAGAATTTAATTTTCCACATCCATACTATATACTATACTATAATATTATAAATGCGAAACTGCTCGAGTTTGTTTATGACCTTTTCACACATAACACAATATAAAGACTTTAATAATTCTTTCACCAATATAAAGCTATATTATATGCGCAGACTACAGGTTGTATATGATGGTAAGCTCTGGCGTTATGAAATTATAAATATTAATATATTATATTTGTTATACGTTTTCTGTCGCTAACAAAAGCGAGTTTTTGCTAATGTCAGAAAAAAATCTTTTCCATTGAAACAATGTTGATATATTTTTGGGCTCTATGCTGGTAGGTACTCAGTCAGCTACTCGGTCAGCTACTACTGCAGAAAATTTAAATATTAGAATTCGGTTTTTTTTGGACAAGCTTGGAATAAATGTCAGATTTGAGTTCCTGTATTAAAAATATAATTCGTAACGATTATAAAGACTGAATGATAAATAGAGTATTTTTTTATTATATTAACGAACTTCCAAATATTTAAATAAAAATAAACATCCGAAATGTTTGTAAGCGCATAAATTCCGAACGAATTAACAAAATTGGATAAGTAATTCTTTTTTCTTTGAGCTATAGCATTATGAAATTTAGGTTGTAGGCGAGATGTTTGAAAACTGAATGTAAGGGAATTAATATATGGAATGCGGGAGGGGGTGGGGGGGAGACAATTGATAAGTGCAAGCGCTACAGTAATTTCCCGTAATACCATGCGAGCGAAGCCGCGGGGAAAAGCTAGTTATACAATAAAACCATAACCGAAAAAGGGGTCCTGAGTAAGATATTTCTAATTTTAAAGCAGTTTTTATAAGCCTAATACTTTATTTTTTTTTTGAGCTCATAAAAAGACAAATTCAAAAATACTTGAGTATTTTGTAGTATTTAATTAAAGCATCTAAAATATTTCTAAGCGATCTAATTTTTAAACTAAATTCACTTGATTCTGCATTATTTAGTAATGCATTACCTTAAAAGACATATTTTCAGTTGTGTTTTCATATTCGGGTTCTAAGAGCACCTATCCTCGAAATATTAATAAAAAAATATATGTTTTCCGGTTTATTTTTGTATATTTCGATACTATTTATATTTTTCTGAAATTTCCCAAGAAAAATTATTTTACATTTAGATGTCCATTTCTACGTGGTCTTATCTTTGTAGACATGGAACTAAAACCTGATAAGTAGCATCATTAATAAAAGTATAGTTACTTATGTCTTCGTGATATCGACACTTGTATTAAAACCATTACGCAAAGCAAAAAAACGAAAGTAACGTAGAATCAAATAATCAACTATCTAATTAGTTAATCTTGTTAGTGAAACAATTTGAAATTCTCAAATTAAAGCAAACGACATGGCGACAATAGCATAAACGTTGCGCCAACGGATTGTGAAAAATCTCCTTATCACCCGGAATTATGCCGATGTTGGAATCCAATTATTGAGCGCATTTTTATTGAAAAGCAGCGTGAAAGTGTTCGCATTAAAAGCAAATAAAAATACCGCAGGCGTAGCCTCTAAATTACACGATTATACGGATAATATTTGAATTCGTGACAATTCTTTGACAGGTTTTTCCACTCTATGCAAAAGTAAAAACAAGTTGAATATTGAAATAGAAAGCTTGGTTCATACCGCTACTATTTTTGCTACCTGTGAGCGTAAATGAATGCAGTGTAACGGAAAAAAACCTTAGTTGTTATTATCAGTTGCATATATTTTAACTTATACAGATATTATTAGTCCTTATTTTTTTAATGTATACAATAAACATAAATGTAATTGTGAACATACTATTACATTTTATTTTTTTCTCTTTTTACTTCTTTTTTACTTACTTACGTAGTTTTTATGATATTTTTTCTGTATTTTTTTTGTTTATTTATTTAAACGTTTTTTTTAGGGGCTTTTACTAATAAATAGTAATTATACATTACCAAGCGTAGGGAGTGTGGCGAACCCATCGCTCAGGGAGTGGAAACACAAACCTGCAATAGCCATCCCAAGCCGAGGTGTGAGCTACTGTGCTCAGGCTGAATGTCCTGGAGAACAGTGTCACAAACGGTGCATCCGAGAAACATGGTCGCATCTCGGAGTATTTAGCACTCGGGGCTTTGCTGGACATTTTATTTCCCTAGTCACTCGTGGGACAGTGAAAATTGGACCATTCGAAAACTAGGGGCCTTTGGAGAACTCAGGAGTGCTGAGGCCACCTCTGTGGACTTCCTTCACGGGGCTGCAGGAGGAACCAAGAGGAGGTGCCGTGGAGCGGAATGGAATTTTTGAATTTCATTTGAAAGGGCAAAATATAATTTTGTAGTATGCAACTTATGGTTTTTCTTACCAAAAGATGTAAGAAATAACAACCTACTTTCATTTACATTAGAACCCCGATTATCTGAAGAAAATTGTGAGAGGCCTATCTCCAAAGCCAGACAACAAAAAGCTGTAGAAAATGCCCTAAATATACTGAAGCGCAACCACAGACTGCACAAACAAGTTTGACGATTGATTTATATCGCTTTGCCACGGTGTTGGTCAAATTATAGACTTATTATATTCTAATGGCAAACAGTTATATCTAATTTAAATTTTGCAAGGTAAAAAAAAACTAGCGTTAATACGCCAAATAAAACCATAGACCGGTTTTCGATGGGCGTGGTATTTTAACATAAAAGTAATAACAGTTATGACCGAGTTAAACAATTCCGTAACGTGATCCTAGACACTGAAAACGATACGTAAATTTCTCTATGGGAATTTATTCAGAATTTTTAAATACTTAATCCCATATGCAAATCTGACCCACCAATGCTAAGTTAAAATAATCCACTTTTTAAATTTTGGTGATCGCACAAAATTATGGTGATCAGTGTTTTTTGTTGCACTAATAACCGACTTACCATCAAATTAAAAACCAGTTCTTTGCTGCATTTTTAAAAATGTAGTAAATTATGTCGTCGTTTGATTTATTGTTATTGTAACTGGTAGTTTTTATAAGACTTCAATCCGTAATGTTATTTCTCTTGAACTATCATCAAAACTACTAATTTCGGTTGTCTGTCTGTATCTCTTTAATGAACTCTAGAATCTAGAACTCAGGTTTGCCTTGAATATTTGTGTGTCATTTTCAAAATTTGAACTAATTATAATGAAAAGATATTAAATAAAGTTTAGCGGGCTTTCTTTGCCGCTGTTTCTAAAGGGTCGAAGACCTCCTTTGGCTGAAATTGATCTTCCGATAATGTTAATGTCATCCGCATATCCGACTGACTTCTCTTGAAATAGATATTGGCCAGTGTCTATTAGCGTTTTTCTTTTTACATATTCAAGCACAATGTTGAAGAGAGTGAGAGCCAGGCCATCCCCCTGTTTTAATCCCTGCGATACTGTGAATTCCTCTGACAATTCTCTGTCTATTTTGATCTGACATCTTGAGTCTAACATTGTGGCTTTAATGAGCCTAATCAGTTTAGGTGGAATCTGGAATTGTAGTAGTATGTCAAATAGATACTCCGGATCTATGCCTGTTTGAAATCTATGAATAATGGGTGCATGTCTATGTCAAACTCCCAGCACTTTGCCAACATCTATCTGACGGTGAACAGTTGGTCTGTTGTGGATCTACTGGTGCGGAAACCTGCCTGATATTCTCCAAGTAAGTTTTCTGCGTACTTTTCAATTCTTTGTTTCAGTATTGTGGTGTAAATTTTATGTGCTGTGCATAGAAGTGATATGCCTCTATGGTTTTCGCACTTTAATTTGTCACCTTTTTTATGAATTGTGCATAATCAACTAATTTGCCATTCCTCTGGGATTTTTTCCAATGTCCATATTTTTGTAATTAAATTATGTAGCAGATTTTTCAGGTGCTCATTTCCATATTTGAACAACTCTGCAGGCAGGTTGTCTTTCCCAGGTGATTTGTTGTTTTTAGGTTTCTTTAATGCAGTGTTTATTTCTGGCATTGTTGGTGAATTCGCTGGTTCTTCATTACTTGGTTCAGTGGGTATGTTTTTTTTTTATGTTTCCGGTATTTCCAGTATTTTTTTAATTTACGAAAAAAGTTGAGAAAAAAAAACTGTATTTTTTTTTTTAAATTCAAGCATTTTTAAAAGCGTTTTTAGGAATGTGTGATTTAATATCATTTTCGAAATCCAAAATAATGAAAGAAAATATTAAACTTTAAATCACATTTCAAACAGTATCTTTAATTTTTGAAAGCACCTTATTGGGATAAGTTGTAAGGCTGAATGTACTGAGAAATGAAAGAAATAGGGGAAGAGGAAGGTAGGGAAGTACCTGACTATTCAGAGCTTGTCACCAAACAAGTAAGGTGGTCTTTCACCAGAGTGATACTGAGAGTATCTAACACTCTTGAGTAGGTACCTATTTCCATTTAAGAGGCTAAAGCTTTATGAGAGCTGTATTTATTATTCATACGAAATAGTAAATTTAATTTAATTTAATGGCCGGCAAACCGGGCGTTTATTGATATAAAATATTCTGTCAATTCTAGTATGTTACCCGTTTCACTAGACGATATCTGTTCTGAGACAGGTATTTAAAAAAAAGATGGAGCAGGTACGTAAAATTTACATAAATAAACATGAATATTCATATTAAAGTTCCTAAAAGACGTAATTAAAGGAGTCATAAAATATTCCATCTTAAATTATTTAATAACAATATTGCATACTTCAATCCACTGTCTCGAATGTGTCGCATCTTTGCGAACAATCTCACATAATATTTCAAAAAACAAATTATCAAACTCCTATCATGACACTTCATGGAGAAGAGTTATGTAGCTGCTTATTGTCATAACCTTTCTTTCTTTTTTCTCTTTCTCTGCAGGTTATGTATTATATTTGACCGGTAAGTGGTTGAGTGAGCATCGCGTTTAGTTCCCACCCGGGCGTCCCGTGTTCGATTCTTCGGCTGGCTAAGTCCTCCATCACAACACGAGCAACATTTTCGGCTTTCTGAGGTGGTAGTAGGAGATTTTCAAACATTGTTGGGTTATTCGTAACCCGGGAATGTTTGTCTTTCTTTTAAAAAAATAAAAAATAAAAAATTGACACCGCTGTGTTTTATATTTCATTTTGATTATCATTATTTCTGTTACCACTACAAGCTAGTAAAAACTAAAAATTGATTACTCATGCTGTGAACATTTCTAATTGAGTGTTAATATCTATGTACATCCCAACGGCAATTCTATAATTGTAATAATTGTTAACGCTCTGTAAATGTTTTAAACAATAAATAAATAAAAATACAAAATGTGTAAATCATGAAAAAGACCCAGAAGTATATGAAATTAGTAGCACACACATAGATAAGTTTTACATTTTTGATGAATAACCTAGTACAGATAGAAAGAAAATTTAGAAATTTGAGTGTATTTTTTATTTCGTTTTCACTTCAAAAATGACCATTATTTAAATAATGAATGAATAATACCACTTTTAAATCGGTCCTTTCCAATAAAAGAACCGCTAGAATAGTCAATTTACAGAATTTATGGCCTTGCAGCAAGATACCAATGACAGCCTTGCAAAATGGCCTTTTCAATAATATAGAACGTAACTTTGTTTTCTCTCGATTAAGTGATAGGCAATTTTAATAATGTTTATTGACAGGCGGTTTTATGTCGTCAATAAAGATACCAGAATATAAATAAATATATCTTTCTCTGTTGATATTGCAAAAAATTATTTATTTTTCTTCGAATTTTGGTCAAATCGTCGAAGCGCAACCAATCATACACGGTGTCAAGAAACTAGTGGTACATGCCGGAAATTGGTGAATCTACACCATATTTGGAGTCGATTTTGTGTTAAGTATAACAATTTTTTATTGAGCATTCGTTTTCGAGTAAATTTTTGACTGCCTCCTCCAGATTTACTGCCAGACGGGCAAGGCTCTGGTCTAGAAATAAATCTTATTGAATTAATTTGCACTAGCAATTAAAAACCCGCTCAGCGAGCGACAGAACAGTCGCTTTGTAACAAACGTACGAAAATGGTTTTGCATAAAGCGTGGCGTCCGAGATGTACTCGAAGTCGGGTTCTTAAATTTCAACCGTAGAGACGCTAGGGTATTCCACTATCAGATTAATACTATGTAACATATTATTGGTATTATTTAACAATTTAAGTCATTTCAAATAATTTATTAGTTAGTAGCCTGTTTCTCGTACTCAGATGAAGGTGTATATTTTGTTTATATGTGTGAGGATGTTGTTATATGGGAGTATATATGTATGTGTGTATACACATGTACAGATGTGTGCACCTATAGATGCATGTGTTCTTGCATGCACCCACACTAAAAAAGGTAAAAAAGTTATTACATTTCAAGTACATTTTTATAATCTTATGTAAATTTACTTCTATTCTCCTTTCTACTTCTACTTTTTATATAATTTCTTTTTTATATTAATTTTTTTATTATAATTTCTACTTTTTATTATGATTTCTACTTTTTATTATAATTTCTTCTTTTTATTATAATTTCTACTTTTTATTATAATTTCTCCTTTTTATTATAATTTCTACTTTTTACTGTAATTATTCCAATTTTTAGCGTCATTAAATCCATATGTTCACACTAGACTTCATATTTCATACAACGTAACTTTTCTCCATTGGTCACCATGAGACAGGCAGCCGCCTAGTATGGTGATTGAATATATCTTCTTTATGTAAGTGTCACAAATATGTAACATGTGTTGTATAAATAAAAAAAATAAATAAATAAAAATAAAATATAACATATTTGCGACACGTTCCAGAGTGGAAAATACTTTCAGCATCGCCCTGGTATAAGATCATCATTCAGAAATGAAACGTTTCTTAAAACGGCTTTAACCTTATTTGGTGACCAGATCTGATTAACCACGTACTTCCTTGGCTTCCACTTCCACACCTTCCTCTTCCCCTCCTTATCGTCAGCCTAACATCATTCCAATATTTATTTATTTGTAAGAGACAAACAGCTTATATATAAATGAAGTCAAACCAAAAAAGTCTCTTGTAATATTTTAATGTAGCTTGGAGATGGAGTTTTGTTAGATCCTAGACCCGACTCCAATAGTTTTTTTTTAAACCAAGAAATAAATGTAAAAAGTTTAAAAATTCGAAAGCTCAGTTCGAAAAAAAGTTTTTTGGGTCTCTGTGTGATGTAGATTCACCAGGTCCCATCTAGTACGAGTTTCTGGGCACCGTGTAGGTATCTAATTACTGGATAGGTAGGTACTTATTAGTATATGTGTCCATTACCTGGTTCCATGACAACAAAGAATCATGTTACTTCAACACCCCTTTGAAAAGTCTTTCAGTTATGAAAAAAAAAATTGCACATAACCTAATCCATGTAAGGCTGACAGAAAGGGGAACAGTAAGGAAATGAGAAGATGAAGTTTGGGAATAACCTGGCTATTCAGATCTGATTATGGCAAATGAAATTTCAAAATAAATGTTTAATTTTTTATTGTCTTGCACCAGGGCGATGCCCACTCAAAATATCTACAACAGTAACTTGAAAAATACGGTCTATGAGAAGTCTCGTTAAATCCCATTTGAGTTATGCGATTTGTACCACTCTGTGGGTTTAGCCCCTAACCGTAACGTGCACCTAGGAAACTGCCCCAACCTGCTTAACTCCTTTATTAGCCGATCTTCATTTTTTTAATAACGGTGAATTTAAACTTGGAAAAACAAGTTAGTGCAGTAAAAAATTAGAACACCCGGGAATGTGTAACAACCGTGTCTGTGTGTTTTTTTTGGCGACCCGACAGTTGATTCGCCGAGAGTTGGTTGGATTTTTATATTTATACGTAGTGGCGTAACTATACCATCTAAGGCTTATTTTCTTATTTTATATAGACTTCGCGGGTTACTTCCTCCCTTTCTATTAAAATCGATTTACCATGCTATGATTCACTCACATCTAATATATCTCGCCGGAATCTGGGGATTTGCTACAAAAAAAATGATTTCAGAAGTCCAAGTCGTCCAAAATAGAGCCCTGCGAAATATTTTCAGTCTACCTTGGGACACACATGTCAAAGACATCTACAGAAACACCCAAATACTTCCTTTTAATACCATTCCCACTTTTGAAATAACTAAAACTATATTACAAGTAATTCAACACTCGGCACATTCCAACACTACACTCTATTACAATTGCGACGTACACCAACACAACACAAGAAATCACAACAAACTTCATATACCAAAAATCAAATCAACAAAATATGGACTAAGATCCCTAGAATACATAGCTCACACAAAATATAATCAACTACCCAACGAGATCAAACGTGCAAGTCAATGTAAAAAGACCCAAACTAACATGCTCAAACTTCATCTTATTAATGACTATCTGAAATAATAATGTTGTGTATGTCCCCATCATATGTCCATTTAATACATACAGCTATATGTTTCATGTAATGCGTATCATTCCCGCAATGAGTTTATTAACTCCTGGGAGTACAATGCTTTATATAATATACTATATTCTGTATTGTATACTTTTGATAAAAAAAAAAAAAAAAAAAAGGCCCGTGGCAAATTCATTGAATGGGGCCCCGCCAGTAAAAATCGTCACGTTGTAATTGAACTTTAATAAATTACTTAAGAAGTTACCCAACAGAATTACTTATATTGGGTGCATTTTTGTTAAATATCTAATAAATGTTATTTTCAAAAGCATAGTATATGTTAATATCTAACTTTCATAAATAACTTTATTATGTTATTTTAAATTTTATTATGTTATTACATCTTATTATGTTTTTTTTATCCTATCTTGCATATCCCATTTAATGTAATTATTTAATGGAATTTTATAAAATATGCTTTTATATGGCTGACAGAGTATTGCACTCACCGCTCTATTCGGCTGAAATAAACACTATTATTATTATTATTATTTACTTTGCCTCTAATTACAGGTGCGATAAAATAAAAATAAAAAAACTATCAAAATCCAAATATACAAATGACCAATAATTGTCATAACAATCAAACGAAGAATGCGTAGTAAAGCCCTTCGCACTTAAAAAAATAGAAATCCGGGATTGCCCTAACACCATGCGTCGCCAATCCGCCAGCTACACGTAAAAAGTACTTTCTTGCTTAACAAAATGCGGGAATACCCCGAGCGTCACTAGTTCGCCCGTGCCACCAAAGTACCAACGCGACAAAAAATAAGCAACCAATGGATGCGTTCTAAAATTGATCGACATCCTTTTCTTATTAATGCGTTTAAATCTTAATAATTTATTTGAATTTGTACATGGTATTTAGGTGTGTATAACTTTAATTGATTCTATGTAGGTACTGCAGGTATACAAAATTTATAATTTTAACAAAATTTTGTTTAAAATGTTAGGTTTCTTCTGAGCTCGCGGCCTCTCGGGCCGGGGCCCCAGCCTCCACGGGGCCCGCGGCATTTTGCCAGCCCTGCCACCCTATAGTTACGCCACTGCTTTTACGCTGGTATAAATTAAAACATTATTATAGACAGGTAGTTCTATTCTTGATGCAGTTTAATACCTTTATTGAAAATACCTTTTATGCTTTGTTTTTCGGCGGTACTCCTCTGCAGTTCCCTTCGAGACACTTAAGTAATAATTTGTGTACGAGTAAGTTAGGTATAACGTTTTTTTTCCATAAAGTGACTGCATATTGCAAACAAGTATTATTTTTCTTCTTCTTCGTGTGCCCTATCAGGTCCCCCCGTTGTTTGTCTCTCTATATTGTGCTGCCCGGAATAGCTCCCCCGCACTTCCAATGCCGGTCCACTCTCGTATATTTCGTAGCCAAGACATTTGTCTTCTACCAGGCCCTCGGCGACCTTCTATTTTTCCTTTCAATATTAATTGGAGCAAGTGATACTTTTCCCCTCGAAGTACGTGACCCAGATATGAAATTTTCCTGACTTTTATTGATGTGAGCAGTTCTCTATCTGCTGTAGCCCGCCTGAATTTCTGTGTTGGTGATCATGTCGGTCCATGGAACCTTGAGCATTCTCCGGTGAAGCCACATTTCAAAAGCCTCTAACCTGTTCATGGTATATACTTTCAAGGTCCATGTCTCACATCCATACAGCAAGACTGACCACACATAACACTTTAACATTCTCTGTCTTAGTTTTAAATTGAGGTTAAACAAGTATACTAGGGGTTAACTGTCGGCGGATTACTACAGTCCTTTGGGAAAAAAAGAATTAAAAAAACATGTTTTGTAAAATTCATTTAGTGGAAAGCATTACAAAACTTACTAACGGGCCTTTTCTCCTATACCGATCCCCAAATTTGACTTTGCCGTTACCGTTAATAAATTTACCGTTGGCGATTTGCAGTCATGCTAATGAACGATGAGAAGTTACTGAACGTTATCGATTCAATTGACGGCCTCCGTGGTCGCGGGGTAAGGTTCTTGACTCGCAAACTAAAGGTCACGTTTTAGAATTTCGGCATGCGCAAATAAATTTTATTTGATTAATTTGTGTTATTTCACAATTTAAAATAAAACATAGTGTATTTGCGCCACGTTTCAGAGTGGAAGATACTCTCAGTATCACCCCGGTGTAAGACCACCATTCAGAATTGAAACGTTGCTTGAAATGGCTTAAGCCGTATTTTTTGACCAGATTCAATAGCCACCTTCCTCTTCCCCATCTCCTTCCCCTTCCTACTACCTTCAGCCTCACGACATACCCCAATTGGGGATGCCATAATCTCACTGGCTCCAGACGGGAGCAGTTGGGATCGTGCGAGGTACTCAAATAAAAAAAAAATCTTTATTGATCGACCGTGCTAGATATCAGGAACGGTCAAGATTGTATTCAACATAAACACAGATTGGCATCGAGAGTCGTTCCGGTAAGCAATCTGTATTTGTTTTTCTTTAAAAACCTAGTGATTCGCCAAGTTAAGTAAGTACCTTGAAATCCCGGCAAGGCTAACATCCTGGGATCTTTTCCTTGAGACGACCGTATCTTTTTTTGTTTGAGAGTCGATAATATTATATTTAATGATTAAATATTACAATCTAAGGTTTTACTTATTCCAAAAAAATAAATTAAAATTTACTATTAAACTTATTGTGAAATCAGATATGAGCACATCAGCCAAAAACAGGGCAATGAGAATAATAATTTTAGTAAATAAAATGTTAAAGGAACTAAATTGGCTAACCGTGAAACGGATGTTGACCTTAAACACGATTATAATACTTCTCAAACAAAATTATATACAAAAAGGACATCCAGAGACATAACACAAGGACGTGCAAGGAAATCAGGCTACAAAAAAAGGACAAAGCGAATACGCAGAACAGTTTACTATACAATACAAACAAATTTACTATACAAAGGGATGAAGTTATATGTATAACAAACACTATCAGAAACATTAAAGTCCGCACCGATTGGAAAGTTCAAGATGTATTGTACATATACAAAAAACAAGAAAATTTTTATTTTTGTTATTTAATTTTGGAGTGTTATGCCGTGTTTCGCTACCTCCTTCTTTAGCCAACGTTTCGGACAGCGTTACAGTGTCCATCATCAGGGCAGATCAGGGCAGATGATGCTCATCTGCCCTGATGATGGACACTGTAACGCTGTCCGAAACTTTGGCTAAAGAAGGAGGTAATGAAACACGGCATAACACCCAAAAAATAAATAACAAGAATCCTTTTGGCCGTGAAAACCTAAAAACATACATAAGAAAAAATGTAGTTTACAATATGAAATGAAATACCTAATTAATTAGCAAATTGTAAACTGAAATGTACAATTTAGTAAAATTAAATGAATAAATAATATTAAATTAAATAATAAATAATAATAATATTACCATATACCTTTCCTCCATACTTTTGTTTGATCGTAGGGGGTTGAAACGATGACTGATGCTTTACTACCCATAAAGCTTATAATTTTTTATGATACATAAGCCAATAATAAATTATCGGTATTATATTCTCAAACCACGAAAAGGAATAAAGTATAAATATACATTATGGCAAATCCATTTTTCACGGTTGGTGTTAAACAGGGTAACAATTTCAGTAGACGTAATAATAATAATAAAGTTTTATTCCAGGATGTGGGGAGGATAGTGCAATCCCACACGTCCCATATGATTGTACATATTTATATAATATATTTTATAACTTATTTTAAAACAACAGATTTTTTTTTTAGAACATAGAATAGGAAAAAAACAAAATAAAAAAAATTTATACATAAAAATTAAATATAAAAATTTAAAAAAATAAATAAGTAATCAATTCTATTCTTCAAGCTCGGGCCCAGCGCTCACTCAGGAGTGGGGTTTGGTGCTGGAACGCTGCGGTCACCACTGCATTGTCGGAAGCCATTAGCCGCATCCTGGCTCCAGTGACCCGATGTCTCTTTAGACCGGCGAATCCGTGCAGTCCTAGTTCAGTGAACATTGTCGATGCACTGCTATATCTTCTGAATCCAAATATAATTCTACATGCATCATTATATTGGATCCGGAGTCGTTCCATCGAGGTGGTTCGGTAGTTACACCATGTTTCGCATGTATATAAATTAGTGCAAAATGCATTGAACAATGTTTTTTTTACATGGTTACTGCATTTGAAAAATCTTCGGGCAATCATATTGAAAAATTGAAGTTTGAACTTACTTCAGGCTTACTGGCGTTCACTTTCATCAGTTTTTTAGCTACTAACGATGAAATTTTACGTAGGGGTCGTCCATTAATCACGTGATGTTTTTTAGGAACTTTTTAACCCCTTTCCCCCCCTGATGATATGTGGTGAGGTTTTAGACTACCCCCCCCCATATCCAAAATCACGTGTATTTTTTTAGACAAAGTATATTGAAATTTTCAGAACATTGACGCATGTATTCGGCGTCAAAATCACAGACTTACTGGTAACTGGTGAACCGAGCGGTTATCGCAACGCGCGGGGAAATACTTGCCTGGCAACGATGAGTCAAGGTCACGCGCCGCTGTTTGGTTTAGAAATCGTGCGTTCAACGAAAAATAAATACACGTGGTATCTCATTGTATCCCCCCCCCTCCTTGTGATATTTCGTGATTTTTTCCGAACCTCTTCCCCCCTTTCGAGCCTCACGTGATGAATGAACGACTCCATACCGGCGCACGTAACCCTGTTTCCAAGTGCAACTCATTGACATCAGACTGTTTCTAAGTGCAACTCATTGACATCAGACTGTTTCTCAAGTCTGAGGTGCTTTGCACCTTTTTTACATAATTCCCCACAGACGGCATTGAGAAAATATTTTCCCTTAGGGACTTTATCATCTTTGGGAATGCTGGGTGTAGGGTCGTTTTCAGAAAAGGAAGGAGGGGAAATTCTGGAAAGGAAAAAGGTAGGATGGGTTAGTAGGAATCTGGGTGTCAGTGTCTCCAGGAATGACGGATGTGTGAAGCAAGGTGTGATTCGAGAGTCCGGTTGGGAGATCAACCGCAAACGGCGCGAAACGCCGCTTGCAGTTGCTTCCGCGTAGCAAACGCAAGCGGCATTTCAAGCCGTTTGCGGTTGCTTCATTCCTTTCTCACAAGTCACGGCTCTGCACCTACCTATTTATACGTAGAATTTGGTATTTTCAGCGCCCTGGTTCTCTGCCTCCTTAGCGCCTTAATCGGCGCCAGGAGCGGACTGCTCCAATTGCGCCTGTATAGATAGGGCCGGCTCTGAGTACCGTCTTTTAACGTCATGGCCTTTTAGTTTCGCCGGTCTGATTTCCTTCTCCATTATCACTGTACTAAAAAGACACGCTTTGGCTTCCGTTGAGGCTATTTTCACAAACTGGGCAGTGAAACTGACCAAGCGACGTGGTTGCTTTCGATCGAATCGACCCAGATATATCCCCGCACTATTAGTTACGATTACCGGTTGCCTTCCCAAGCGAGGAAGACCCATATCGGAACACCTGGTACCTCCACCTAGTGAGCAGTGATGATCAACCTTTTTAGCCGTAGAGCCAATTTATCCATTTTTAACTTGATCGCCGGCCACCGATACAACTTAACATCGTTTAATTTGTAGTTGGTGGTGTCGCAAACCTTTTTGTATTTTCAAAAACGGTGAATTTTCAACAAAATAAATGCTAAAAACAAAGCGCCGCAGGCAAAAAATTGAGATCTCCAAGGCCGATCTGTTGTTACATGAGATCCACACAGGAGGTCCTGAGGAAAATAATTTCCCTCAGGGCCTATGTCATCTTTGAGGATGCTGTGTGAAGGGTTTATTTAAGGAAAGGAAGGAGAGGAGAGTTCTGGGAAGTAAAGGAGTTTAAGGGGTGGATAGGAATCTGGGGTTCAGTGTGTCCTGATCATCCGCCTCCAAGACCTAGACAAACCTCACCCCATGAACCCGGGCACCCCTGCTAAATCACCACAGCGTAGCGAACCACTTGTGGTGACCTATGGCAGAGATGTATATTATGAAATACTAAAAAAACATAAAGTCAAGTCGGTGGCTGAGTTGGCATCGCGTTTGATTCCCACCCAGGCGTCCCGTGTTCGATTCCTCGGCTGGCTAAGTCCTTAAGACACAAGCAACATTTTCCGCTTTCTGTGATGGTAGTAGGAGATTTTCAAATATTGTGAAGTTATTCGTAACCAGGGGATATTTGTCTTTCTTTTTTAAAAAAATATAGTTCCATGCCAATAAATATAATATATAAAATATAATATATAAAATATAAATATAATATATAAAATTAGGTTCCATGCCAACTGAGAATAAAGTCAATTAAACACCTCCTTGAAAAGTCATTAAAAGCCCTGAAAAAAATCATTTTAAATTAGCCGATAACCCTAACTTAACGTAATATATTACATATATATTTATCACTCTAAATGGCTTATCTGAGATGGTTCTGAGTTGGTTTCATTCCGAGTTGTCCGTTCACCATAAAATTATTCTTACTGGCAATTATGTGCTACGGTTGATTTTTGGCATTCGGGGAGTAATTCTAAACTTAGTCAAAATATTTTTTGTTATTTTATTTATTAATTTTAAACGCCCTTGTAGGATTTTACACAACTAATATTATACTTTATTTACCTACTGCAAGATATAGAGACAGCAAGATTATATAATTTTTATTTTTATAAATACTTTTAAATAACATAACATAATGGGTACATGGTAGATATAAAGATGTAATACAAAGATGCATTTAAAGTAATATATTGTACAATATAGATAAATGAGCAAGAAAAAAAAAGAAACTAACAAAAAATAAGTTTAAATTGCGGATGGCATAAAAATAATACAAAATTATAATTTAATAAGTCATGAAAAGGAAATCTTCAAAATAAATTAAACACAAACAAGAAAAGCGCTGGGCCGCTAAACCCTTTTGCTAAACAACAGAAAACGCTTAATAATCTTCACCGAAATTTTTAAAATATTTTATTTAGCTAAGTCGGAAAGGCTCAAGTGCGATACGAAATGGGTTCGCGGGCCGCGGGTTGCTCATCACAGTGCTAGAGAGAATAGTGGCCGTGGTCAATCGTCACTTTGAGATAGTCACTTTCATCACGCAGGGCTTCGCGCTCGGTTTTGCAACTCAGTATGACCCCGCGTGGTGCGTGGTAAACGTACATTTGAGGGTCACGGGCGATGGTTAAAATTAACCAATTTTTTGTTTATTCTAATTTTTTGTCATATTTGTTTACAGAATTTTATTTAGGTGTACAAAAAATATCCAATTTTGCATAATATATCCTAAATGCAACAACATAAAGTGTTATGTGTGGTCAGTCTTGCTGTATGGATGTGATACATGGACCTTGAGAGTAAATACTATGAACAGGTTAGAGGCTTTTGAGATGTGGCTTCACCGGAGAATGCTCAAGGTTCCATGGACCGACATGATCACTAACATAGAAATTCTCAGGCGGGTTAGAGCAGATAGAGAAGTGCTCACATCAATAAAAGTCAGGAAAATTTCATATCTGGGTCACGTACTTCGAGGGGAAAAGTATCACTTGCTCCAATTAATATTGAAAGGAAAAATAGAAGGTCGCCGAGGGCCTGAAAGGAGACAAATGTCTTGGCTACGAAATATACGAGAGTGGACCGGCATTAGAAGTGCGGAGGAGCTATTCCGGGCAGCACAATGTAGAGAGACATTTTCCAGAGTGATCGCCAACGTCGGGGAGACCCGATAGGGTACACGAAGAAGAAATGCAACAAGTATTTCAATGGAGATATTATTGAGGATTTTGTTATTATAATTATGCACTTTGCATCTAAATTTAAATTTGTACTTGTGTTTATGTTCAATTTTGAAAACGGGTACGGGCACCGCCACCTTCACACAGCATCTCCAAAGATAACATGAGAAAAATTATTCTCCTCAGGGACTTCTACATGGGGTTGATGAAAAAAGTGGGGGGTGCTGTTTATTTAGTTAGCAAGGCTTGTTTTTATTTTATTATTTAAAAAAAATGTTAATGTTAATATTTTATTTTACAGGGTGTTAAGGGATTTTTTTTCTGTAAAAACCTAAAAAAGTGGAAGGTGTTGGACTGCTGGAGGCGGGTTAAGGGGTTGTACATGTGGAAGAATTTTTTTGTTGGATTTAAAAAAAAAATTGAAAGAAAAGGTAATCAAAATAGTCATTGGAGACCAAAATTTTATTATCATTTTTTACTCCAAATAATGTCCGGAATCACTGGTTAAATTAAGTCAAGTACGTCCCTCAACATCCTGTAGAAAGCAAATAATGTGTGCCAAGACAGTAGTGGAGTAGTATGGCGGACCACCCTCCTGCCTACCCCTGTGGAGAAACGGGTAATGGTTTTATTTATTTTTTTATTTTATTTTATTTTTATTTTATTATTTTAATATTACATTGGTCACATTAATAACGTATTGCCCATCGTGAAACGCCTGTGTTGAGATGGCAATTTACAGAGTGGCTATTATCCAGGTTTTTGTTTACATAGGGGCTATTTCACCAATCTCTTTAAATGTTGCTCTTAACTACCGGTCACATAACTTTATTGGTAGGAGAATCATGCTCAAAAACCCGTGCGCATTTCACCACAGAAAATATGGTGCCAAGTAGCTATTTTGGTCTACTGCCACGCCTGTCTTAGACGTGCTTAGACGCCATTGTTTCTATGAAATCACAAACGTCAAAAGTGTCAACATGGTGTCAACATGGTGTCAACACAGTGTTCGTTTATTGTTGTTTACGAACGGGATTGGTTTATTTATGCAAACTATAAGGTAAGTTCAACGGGTTTTTGTTATGTTTTATTGATTATTGAGTGATATTACTAAAGAATTTAGTTGAATTTGTAGATTTGTCTTAATTCATGCGTCACAAAATGTTTTACTCTTTCTTCTTTCCTCATTGCTATTTTTTGTGATTTTCTGCTGTTAAATCGTTTAGGTACAGTGTCTTTAACATCTATTGTGTATTTGTCTGCAGAGCCTTCAGGTGAACCAATACATTAAAGTGAAATATGAGGGACTGGAGAGACAAAAGTGCACCCTCATCAGATAGGGACCCAGCAACGCTGTTCCCTTGGACAACATAGAGACGATGATAAAATGTACGATCTCCCTCACCAGAGGCACCACCAGCGGCTGGAATATCGATGCCTCTGCTCTAGGTAAAACATTTACATTGCATATTTAAAAATCAACCTGTACATTTCCTATTGTATTTATTAAAACGCTTTTTAGGGACTTTTACACAGAAATAGTAAAAAATATACAATATTATGTACAACTGAGCGACTTCAGTAACAATATTTTGTATTTGTTTAGTGTTAAATTCTGGCTTGCCATTGAATTAAAATAATGCATGGTTTCATTGCGCCTTTACAAAAACAAGAAACTTAAATTTTGGGTCGCACAGTTTACAAGCGTTTCACACGTTGTGCAAGGGGGTCACAAAGCATCGGACCATCATGAATTGAAGACTCGGCATAATTATTTCCCTCCATTCACAAATCAACTGGCTGTTGATTTGTGGGCATGCTCATTGATCCACAGGTGGAATGTGGCAGGTGGTTAGTGTTTCATGAATGTTTTATCCCTTATTATTACTTTCAGATAAACCGAATGCAATTGAGGAGTACACCGCTGTGCGTTGTGGATGAGGAAGACTAAAAGAATAGCCATCAGCCATCCAGAGTCTCCAGAGCCTCCAGAGCTGCTAACATAATGATTATATAAAACAGAATGTATTGTTTACTTTACAATCTAGAATATTCATTTAGTAAGGTGTTCCCAACACGAAGCTAGTTATTCTCTAGCTAGTTCTAGTTCATTGACATTTTTGTAATGTTTGTAGTTGAACAAATGGGTGTAGCTAGATATTGATTTAGGGTGGGACAAAAAATAAAAATCTAGAGTAGATACCGAAAACAGTAGGCTTCGACAACATATTCATGCTTTGGGCTCTATCAACATGAACGGAAGACGGAAAAACCGTCATTTGAAGTGCTGTAAATTTGAAAACGCAACTTGGTCTACAATCTAAGAGGTCATGCATCGCCCAGCCAGAGTTGGCAAATGCCCCACCTTGCCCCACCGTGCCTACACATGGGGCAACATCTACTAAATGACCTTGCGTGAGAATGATTATAAATAATATACAATCACTTGTCTGTACCATTCATATTCATCCATACAATATTATAAAATATTATGGCTGCCGTCGTCCCACTGACTCCTGATAATGTTGCCATATATTTATAAAAACTAAATATAATCTACCGTATTAGGTATGTTCTTACAAAGAGAAATGTTTTTCTCTCACATGTTATTAAATAAATATATTGTACAGATATACCAAAATATTCTGAAGTTTTATTACAGTTTCCATAAAGCTAAATAAGTGTTTTTCACAATAAAAGTACAGGGAATCTACTCTTTAAAACACAGTTGAACAAAATTTCTAGGGTCTCATACAGAATCACTTCAATCAGCACGTCCACCTGGAGAAGACACCTTTTCTGTAGCAGTTACTGGTTAAGGTTACTTCGGCATTTTCTCCGTCTGAAAGAAGAAAGTCATTTCAGTACTTGGTTTTTTCAGTTGGGGAAATCGAATACTGTTGGAATAAGGAAATGAATACTACAGGTGTGTAGTGAGGATATAGGTACATTTTATATACCTTCCCTGTTCCTGTGAATTCATTGATAGTACAAATATTGATTGTAAAAATATCCGTTACAGTAGTATGATATTCAGAGGTACTTACTTGGTCACATTGCAACATGATTGCAGTCCATAATCCCTTGACCCTCGGGAACTGGGTCAAATTATAAAAACCTTTTAAAAGAGCCGGGTCCAGAAGGAAGCGAATACACATTGGACGGCTATATCCAATAGCCTCCGACTATCTTTTTATAAATCTGCAAGCAGACACCAACAAAATCTCCGGCTGACAACAATGAAATTATTATTTGTTGGAAATTGTTGGAATGCAATTTATATGGTTATAGAATGACATAAAACCTAATATACTTGTTATTGTTGTTGAAATATGATGTAAGTACTACAATTCTGTATTATTCTTCAATATATATATATATTAAAATAACACACCAAGTGGTTGAGAGTTTTTGTCTTTAGGCTGGTCATGGATTACAAGAACGGCATTTTCGTAAGTAGAAATCGTGAAAAATTCGGGTAATGCAAATACGATTTGACAGCAGCTGTCTGTCATATTTATTGAACCCGTGGTAGAAAACTTTGCTAATATGGTAGAAAACTTTGCTAATTTGTACCCGGTAAACGTTACTGGCTGGTCAAAGTACCAATTAATAAAAATAAACTTTATCTACCCACATAAGCATCCTTGAAGGATGGTGAAATCGAAAAAATGCTTTATCCTATTGGTAGTGCTTGTGAGCAAGATGGTGAAATACCCCCATAATACAATAGTTAAAAAATAGTAGTTAATAATAACAGTAAAAATTAAATCTTTTTTGTTTTTTAGATTAGCTAGGTTTTTTTATTTATTTTTTAGGTAAGTTAGATTCTTTTGGCTTTTTACCCTTTTAAACTAAGCAGAGCATATAATTCTATTGATTTTATCACCAAGCCCTTCAGTTATGCAAGGCATTCAAGTATTTTAGTTTATTCTCCATTTTTACCTTTATTTTACTTCTTACACTTATTGAACTCATTTGTATAACAACAAAATAATGAAATTACATACTTTATTATATCCTTCACATTAAGTTTGTTTATTATGTACTATACACATTATTTTACCTCTAACTTACCTATTATAATGTAGGTATATGTATCTACCAGTGGCAGTCCGTGAGTTTTCAGTGCGTTAGAGTGCTAAAATTGAAAAATACGACGTTATTGATGTTGTTGTAGATGATAATGAATTTTTGTTTTCAAAATTTTGATATTTTGTATGAAGATTTTCAATGTATCTTCATACAAAAAGTTGAACTTCTGAAAAAAAATCGTTTTCAGCTACAACAACTTCAATAACATATTTAGTCACATTTTTCAATCGTAGCACTCTAGCATACTGAAAACTCACGGACGGCCACTGATATGTGCATGTAAAAGCTTACATGTAAATTTTATTTGATTGATTTCTATTTTTTTACATTTTAATCATTTTAAATAATATTAGGTTTACGTGCGGCACGTCTCAGCGTGTAAGATATTCTCTGCGTCGTCCTGGTGTGAGACCACCATTCATAATGGAAACGTTGCTTAAAATGGCTTTAGCCGTGTTTAATAACAAGATCTGAATGGTCAAGTACTTCACCACCTTCTTCTTTTCTGTCTCTTTCCCCTCCTCACTACCTTCACAACATTCTCCAATTGGGAATTTTTTTATTTTTATTTTTTATAGTTAATACCGCACAAGAGTCTCAACTGCTCCCGTCTGGAGCCAGTGAGACTATGGCATCCCCAATCGGGGTATGTTGTGAGGCTGAAGGTAGTGGGGAGGGGAAGGAGATAGGGAAGAGGAAGGTGGGGAAGTACCTGGCTATTCAGATCTGGTCACTAAACACGGCTAAAGCCATTTTCGAGCAACGTTTCAATTCTGAATGGTGGTCTTACACCAGGGCGATACTGATAGTATCTTCCACTCTGTAACGTGCCGCAAATATACACATGCATCCCACTGGCTTCACATAAAAAAAATAATCCACTTTGGTCAATGAAAATACCATTCCCTGACTATGGACTTCTTGGCTCTGCTTGGTTCTGCTCTTCTTGGCTTTCCCTGTCCCTCCCTGTCTCTTCTTGCTTCTTCTTGTTTCTTCCTGTCTTGTCACCTTTGTGATTATCTCGTCTTCCTGCTTCTTCTTGTTTCTTCTGTCTTGTTGTTTCTTGCTTCTTCTGTCTCTTCTTGGTTCTTCTGGTTTCTTCTTGTCTTGTCAGTTTTGGGATTATCTCGTCTCTTCTCGGTTCTTCTTGACTCTCTTTGCATCTTATTATCTCTGGTTGTATTGTTTGCATCAACATCCAGACTATTCAGCACATTTACACTACCTCCATCATTCATTAAGTTGTCAGCATGATAGAACAATCTTGTTAGTGTTGCATTATTTATATATTTTAATTAAAACAGTAAACGTTACATTATTAGTATGTATCACCACTGAATTTTTTACATGGCTGCTTCGCGTAGAAATATATAAATCGTGTGTTACTGTTTTATGAAGTGTTACCCGCTAGTAGCGAGATGTTTGCTATCACCTTAATGGATCGTTAATCACCTCGGAATAGAATCTCTTCATGTGGTTGGTATATTTTTATAGCATGAATATAATTCTACCTTTTATGGCTTACAGAGAAATCTGCATAGAACCATGAACTGTTTTTTGGTTACAAGCTTTACAAGCAGTGGCGCATCCAGGGGGGTCCAAGCCCTCCCCCAAAACAAATCTATGCAGAAGTTCAAGAAGAAGAAGAGTGTTCCATTTTATGCGTGCTGGTAGTGGTTGTCAAAGTAAACTTTTGGGGCGACTGGACACGCTTAAGTGGAATGTTTGCGCGGCCCTTTTCGGCACGTTTCATGCAAATCTTAAATTTGGATTTAAGATCAAAATACTCAACCAAACTGAAAAATTATTTTTGTAATCAAAAGGTATATCAAATATCTAGTACGGATGTGAGCGACTTTATTTATTTTTGCTTTAAGTTATAAGATATAGGCCATTAAAGATTTTAGTGTTTCATGATTTTAGAGGCAACTTGGGCAATTATTTGTGAGTAAACGAAAAACAATAAATAATAGTAATATCTAGTATGTTATTTGTAATAAGAAAATCTCCTAATTACAAATAACATACTAGATATAAGGAAACTATTCATTAAAAAGATCATTCAAATTAACTGCATAAAATCCTCACCATGCCACGTAACTCACCCACAAAATACAAGAGCAAAAACGCATAATCAACTTCTTGTCCCAAAAATTAAATCAACCTTTGCCAAAAAGCACGAATCCTACCTCGCACCTCTCATTTACAACACATTCCTAAAAGAAACCACTTTTGCTTGAATCAAAAAAACCTAAAAGGGTTCTATAAATATTTCAACACTTGGTTACTACACAAAAAAAGGGAATGCATCACCAAGTTACTAATGATCCCATCTTAGTCTAATCCTGATTCTGTATTTACATAAATGCGATATTTAAATTTTTAGAGATTTATGCTTTCTTATTAATATTGCTTATGTTTTACCCATGTCTAGTTTAATACTTTATATTATTTTGTTGAAATGTTATTGTTTTTAGATGCTAGCTAAACTCTTAAATTTAATAAAACTGAATACTGCATGCATGCGTATACGTTTGTGTATGTATGTTATGTTTGTGTGTATGTGTTTATAGGATTAATATGTTTTTATATGCTAATTGTGTATTAATATGTTCATGCACGCATATTTATGTACCCGTCTCAGAACAGACATCGTCTAGTGAGACGGGTTACAGACTTTTCTTGTATTATATTGTTACTGTAATAAACGCCCGGGTTGCCGGCAATTAAATTAATAACTATACTATATTTATAATAAAATTATAATGAAATATAAAATTAAGAAAAAAAATCATTTTGTAAATTTAATATAAAAATTACCTATTTACGGCGGAACAAAAAATTGTCGTTTATACATTAAAATTATTACGCAATGTTTTATTTTTAATTTTATTTGTAAAATAAATATAAAAAAATAATTTTTTTAATGTTTTTCATTTACTCACAAATAATTGCCCAAGTTGCCTCTAAAATCATGAAACACTAAAATCTTTAATGGCCTGTATTTTAAATTTTAAAGCAAAAATAAATAAAGTAGCTCACACCGGTACTAGATATTCGATATATCTTTTGATTACAAACATAATTTTTCAGTGTCATTGGGTATTTTGATCTCAAATCCAAATTTAAGATTTGTATGAAACTGGCCGAAATGGTCGGCGCATACGTTCTTCTTAACCCGGCGTCATGGGGGCGGAAATTCGTTACACGGACGCAGGGGTTGGGTCACCATGACCCACTTATTCAATACCAGGTATTTCTTTAGATTTATGGAAAAATATTAAATTTTGCTTATTGCTATATTGCTATATTGCAGTTTATTAAAGAAATAAAACATGTCATAACATCGAGAAAAATATATTAATTATTTATTTTATTAACCAATAAACTCACCATTTAATAAAAGTTAATAAAATTAGCATCCTTCAGCTTAAGCTAATCATCCTGAACACTTATTTTTTTATTATTCTTTTAATTCAAATGGCACTTTTAGGAACTTACCAGACTAATATGTAAAAAAAATAACAAAAAGTTAATTCGAATCATCATTATGAATGCAGTCGGCGCAAAACGGTATTACGGGGAAGAGTCATATTTACTTTTTTCAGATTACGGCACGTGTAACTCGCAGAGCCATTGCCGTCCGACTGTTTTCTTAAAGAAAGTCAATGCCTCCACGCGTGGTTATAAAATCACAAGCAATTTAAAACATGGCAGGTCATTTTGACCCATCTCTCAGGACGACGGGTTAATACGAATGTTTTTTAGAAACAAAAAAATTTTAATCATCTTTATTACCATAAAAGACAACTATTTAGGGGCGATAGAAAACGCTGCATCCAAAACTTCAAAACAAAATGTCTTGGAATACGGACATAAATTATTGTAAATGGCTGTCAGCTGTCAGCTGACATCTATTATCCTACACAACGAAAGTAAATTTTTATTTTACGAAATTGATATTTTAAATGCGGTATTTTCCAATCGCCCCGAATGCAAATCGTTGTCTTTTACAGTTGTATAAGGCGGCGCTATTCGGCTGAAAAAGAAGAAGACGGAGAGATGTGTAATTACGAATGTTGGACAGAGCGCGCTAATATTTTAAGTGATGAAATCGCAGCGAAAATGGCGAAAAAGCTTAATAAAACATGACTCGTTTAAAATAGAGCAAAAATCTCGTGAAACGTATCTTAAGTATCATTTAAAGAAACATTGTGAATTTTTCCACAAATATAACTTGCAAAATAATAGAAATAGACATGTTTTAAATAATTTTCGGAGCATACTTTGAGATTTTTTTTCTATCGAGGGAATTTCATATAACTTGCGTTTTGGCGTGGAATTCGTCTAGGTATCTTCAAAAATAACATATATTTTTTTAAGAGCTTAAAAACTACAAATGTTTAAGGGAGATATGTAAGAAATCGGTCGAAATTCGAATAGTGGACCCTTAAGGTGAATCAAAAGATTTTTTCTAAAGAAATATTCGTAATAAGTTTCCTTAGTCATTCCGAAAGTTAATCATTTTAATTATTTCACTCGTAGGTAGGTACCAGCTCAAGCACTTTGAATTATGGGAGTTGTTATGCAATTCAAGAGCAATGTTTTTTCTCACAATTATTATGGACTGCACTTCATGGCAGGACAATTTCAGAAACGGACCAAGCCTTGCGTGGATAAAATAATTTTCTTTGGCACTAATGTTTTCAATCAATTTATTTCTGAAAAATTTGAGCAAAGTGATATATCGAGATTTTTTGTTAAAAAATCAAAAAAAGATCATTCAAATAATGTTAGCGGCAATATGGCAGTTGGAATTCTTGTGCAGTATTCAAATGAAAACGAAATGTTCAGCAATTATTATCCTAATTTTTTGAAATCATTTGCTCACACGTATTCTTGTCCAGTATTAAAATAAAAACAAAATGTTCACCAATTATTATCCTAACTTTTTTAAATTATTTGTTCACACGTATGTCAGAACATTTTGTTTCATGTTTATGACTATTATTGATTTAATAATAATTATTACGCAAAACATATTTTCATTATTCCAACTCGCCCAAATTCCCCCTGACGAAATCGTGGGTGCGCCAATGATTACAAGAGAGAAATTTAATTTTGCACATGCAAGGAGCATTAACTATTAGAATCTAGTAAAGCCCAGCAGTTAACACTAATCTTAATTCTTATTTTATCGCCTTTTTGTTGTACGGAAATTTTTATTACCACAACTATAAAATTAGCCAAAAACGACATTATTAGCATCTTGTTAACATAAATAAATTCATCGTATATACAGGATGGCACTTGGCACTGCGTTTTACCTATTTATATGTCTGTTAAGGGTTAAGGGACGTACATGACTTACTTTAACCAGAGATTCCTGACATTATTTCGTTTAAAAAATGTAAATGGAATTTTGGTTTGAAAAACTAGGTTTTTGAGAACTTTTTTGTTTAAATTTTTTCTTCAAAATCAAACAAAAAAAATCTTCCACATGTTGTCAATGGTCACTCAGCCGAGTGACCGACCAAACCCCCACCACGCCCCCAACCGTCCAACACCTACTGTTTTTTTAATGTTTTTGTAAAAAAAAATTAGAGTGTGCGATTCACACGCGATAGAACTGAAACTAGAAAGTCGCTTTCCGGTTTTTAAAGTGGTTTGAAGATTGGATATTAATTTCAGAAAAATAAAAATGTTTATTTGGATTTTATGGGATTTTTTGGATTTTATGGGATTCGAACTTCGTTCACTGAATTTCTGTCTCTCTGACCGCTTGGATTTGTCAGGCACCTCGGCCGCTACACTACGGGAGGTTCGAGCGGAGGCGCGAATGGAAAGCATTATATTAGTACCGAGGAAACATCAAATAATACATTTTAGTGACGCACTTCCGTTTCACCCGAATTTCAAATCACTGTTTCACTTTAAAAAATCAACAATGTCACCGGAAACCAAAATTTCAAGTGCTTTTTTACTCCAAATGATGTCAGGAACCACTTAACACCCTGTATACATTGTATTTAACACCATGTATGCAGGGCGTAACAGCACGTAGACATGGGATTTTAACCAGCTTTAGTGAGCATACTTCGAGTTAAAAACGAAGATGTTATTTTGCCGTCCGATGATTTCAATTAAAAACAAAAATTATTTTTTCATCACACCTCACCACTGCGTAGTTGGGTACAGCCTGGCGAGTCACAAGGTACGCACTCGGTCTCGTTCCAGCGGCACGGTAGCAAACGAGACAGAGGCGCGTAACACGTTATCTGTTGCTACGTGTGGCAGTGAAAAATATGTCATCGGACAGTAAAATGACATCTTTTAAAATGACATTTTTTACTCTCAACATGCCCAGGAATCTCTGGATTTCTTTGGGTACGAGCTGTGAGCTATTACGCCCTGTATATATTTAATACTTAGTGTCTGTGGCGATTTTTCTACATAACTACAATTTTATTCCGATATTGATAAAATTTTGATTGACCATCGAAATAAAAGGAAAATTACTGCCTACATCTGATTTAGAAAAACTCTGTGTAAAGCCCGGGTAAAGCCGGGGACTTCACCTAGTTAGTAATAAAACTAAAAGATTGAATATAAACTATTTTGGTGTTCGTTATTGGTGGACGGAATTTTTCAATGGGATTATAACAAAAATTTTCGCAATACTAAGGTGACCATTTGTAGATACTGCTTTTTGGTCTTCCATTCTGGTTACTCGTTATAACAAACTAGTTTACGAAAAATCAAAGGATCCCCTAGAAAACATTTAGTGGGGGAAAACGAACCCCACATAAAAGAGTGATTACTGTCTCAAAGTGTCTCAGCAAATTTGGTTTAACCGGTAATAAATCAAATTAGACGCCTTCAAAAAAAATCGTATAAATGAGTCGTCTCATAGTGGTTAACCACGGTTTGAAAACGGCCTTCAAACCGTGGTTATCAAAATAAATAATAAAATGCTTGCAGAGCTTGATAACAAACGTAATTGGAGTTCTACGAATTAAACAATTGAACAAAAACAATTAATAATCCTAGAAAGATTACGAACATTTTTCAAAAAGACCTGTTAAAAAATGGTCACCTTTCTTATGAATAAATCACTAACTAATAAATCTTAAATAAAACTCCTTCGCTAAAGTTATAAAAACAATACAGCATTGTAAAAGCAAGAAAAGTAAATACGTACCTAATCAAATTTAAAATAAATTCATAATTTTACAAAACTAACGCCGCGAAAACAACATTACTGACGTCCGTAAGCAACTTTGCATTAGCGACACATATTGACTCTTGTGCGAAGCTTTTAGGTAAATCACTGTAAAAGCAATAATATCGAAAACTGGGCAATAATAGTGTTTCTCCGCAATTCCGATAGATGTCTCTGTATTCTATAATATACAAACTTCGGGAGGTGATTCTACATGATGGCAGAATGGAGTAAAAAAGATAAATAACTCTTTTCGAAATTCCAATGTTTTTTTCCCATAATAAAATACTGAATAATATTATTTTTTCCATATAAACAATTCAACCTTTTTACCCGGAAACTAGGCCTTAACGTTGAAATTTCGATAAAAGTTTTTTTTTACTATTTTAGGTGTATCACGTAGAATCCCTTTCCAAAGTGTACCTACTTTACGCCCGGACAACATGTACATTCGAGATACATAGCTAGGACATAGCTACCCAGATAGCACCTTGCGTGTTTTATCAAAATCACCTACCGGGTCCCGAGATTGATTCCAATTTTTAGTAAAGTAGGTACATTTAATTTAGTCTAGGTAGTTACTTTCCAAGATTTTCTGCAGGCAACTAGTCAAATAATAAGGAAATAATTAAGCAGGAACTTTGTAATTATGTCAAGGTACGACTACTAATTTAAAAATTTCGTAAAAAGAATTTATAAAAACTGGAAAAATTTGAATATGCGAGTCTCCAAAATTGTTTGTCAATAGTAAAAAATTCAATGTACGATGAAAACAAAAATTTTAAAAATTGTTATGTTGATTTAAAAGCATATAAATTTAAAAACAGTGATGAATTACGAAGGTCCAACCATTCTTGTATAAATCATGAAATCTAGGATTTTCGCCCTTAAAAAATAACAACTATTATTGATGTCAGCGGGAATCACATTTTACTTGAACTTCACCTAACCTTCCAACCCGCATCTAATCGCTTGATTCTTGAACCAACTGTGAGTAGCCTGTTTATTAAATTCGTCACAATGAATTGTTAATACCTACTATGCATTATTAATATTTATCAATTTGTGAAAGACCCGCCGCTTTTTTAAAAGACACAGATTTTTAAAAGTACACTACTTTTAAACTTAGTTACCACAAAAGACATCGGTTTCAATCGCGGCAGGAGTCCGTTAGCTCGTTCAGCTATAAAACTGCGAGCAGATATCTGTTGAACCGTGAGCGCTTACCTTTTGTACTTCACACGACGCTATCAAATATTTTTTCCTGTGGTAGGAGAGAGGGTCAGATGAATTAGGGAGCGGCAACGGAATGCACATTTTTGTACTGAAATCTGTCAACTTGACATCTGTCATCCACCGGTCTATGCAGCTCCGTAATTACAATGACCCCCTCCTGTTTTCATCGGACAGGGGGGCGCTTATCTTTTGGTATATCGCCTCTGGAGCGGTTCCGTCGTAAGATGTGTATTGTCTATGGTTGATCTGCGCACCGCTTAGAGAGTGTTATTTGGCGTGCGATGATCTTTTATATGTTATAGCTGTGTGTGAACGAGCTTTTAATAGATTCTAATAACTTGACAAACGGATTGCAATCTTTAGAGCACTACGTCAAGTGGGAATGCTGTCCTTGTTCTACCGGTGTAACAATGGAAGATGCTCCGAGGAACTAGCGTCATTGATCCCTTGGCACCGGTGCATAGTCGGGAAACACGACGAACACGCGTCCAACACATTTAGGTACACGGTTGACATTAGTTACATGAGAATGGGATCGTTTGTACGACTCGTTCTTGAGTTCAACAGCTCGGCTGTGGAAAGATTTGCCGGCCTCTGTGTTTCCTCCCTCCTACACATGGGTCTCTTCAAGACCCATGTTTACTCCTTCCTCTCATCAAAAGGACCCTCCACACAGCATCTTCAAGGATGACATAGGCCCTGAGGGAAATTATTTTTCTCATGGCCTCCTTTTGGAGAGTTAATGTAAAAAAAATATATATATCGTGATATATTTTTGGGATATTATGCAGTGTTGCGTTTTCTCCTTCTTTAAACATCGTTTCGGGCAGCGTTACAGCGTCCATCGTGATGGCAGATGTAATGATGGTGATGGACATATCACATGATATCAAGCAAATTCGAACACTTTTAGACTTTTTTAATTAAAAGAAATCCTTTTTTGTTCAGATATTTTCTTGTAAGTATTTAATTTTTCTGTTTGCTTTTATTTTCTTCTATAGCCTCGATGACATTGAGCGAGTTTACGAGCTATTATCTGGGAAATTCACTATCTGTTAGTAAGCTCGCTCAGTGTCATAGTATTACTTACTATCTAGCAGATTGTGGACAATCTACGAAAAAAGTTGAAAGGTGGTCTACTTTACTCGCTACTCGCTCAAGATGGCGGCCTATCAACAGCTGATTTCGTAACTGTCAGAATTAGTTCCAGCGGGAGCCGTAATTTTCGCTACTGGCTAGCGGGTGGCGCTAGGTGCGAGCTCAAGTTTTTTACAAAATGTCGTTCGCGCGAGAGTCGTTATTTTAGCTGCTACTGTCGCTACTGAGCGAGTAGACAGTTGTGTGTGTCATCATGACAATCTCACTCGCCGATTCACCCGCTTTTAAACTTACCGGCTAGTAGCTTGTAAACTCGCTTAATGTAATTGAGACTTAACTAGCGAGTACCCGGCATGTGTTGAATGCCACTCAAAGAAAGTGTTTGTGTTTTAATTCTCACGCCTTCTTTCCCTGCCGCTAAATTACATGAAACACACCCATTTTTCAAACAACTCTCACGCCACCTAAAGTACATTTTTATATAAATTTCAAACGCCAGAGCCCACCATTATATATAGAAACCTTCGCGGGCATGCGCACAACAAATCACCAACGCGTCATCGCAATCGGATGAATGCTTTAGGTACTGCGTGAGGGACAAACAAAGAATCATTTATTTTCATATATTAAGATGATTGAATTTTTCAAGGTAGACAGTTCTTCAGATACTTAATAAAGAGAAAAAAATACACGCCCTGGAAGTGGTCAACCCGCAACCCGCAACCCGCAACCCGCAACGAGAATGTGAATTGAATACATTTAAAAAAAATGAATTTCGTCTGAACCAAAATAATGAAATAAGCAATAATAATTCCAGATTAGCAAATATCTTTCCGGAAACGAACACCTCTTTTAACATGACGACGTCTTTATGAATTTATTTCTACGCCGAAATTCGATGACTTGACAGTGATAAAAAAATTACAAAAAAAACTACCGGATGGAATCAATCAGTAGGTTAAAAATAATCAGAATCATTCGCTATGTCTATGTTTAAAAGAGCGGACGATACCAATACATATTCACAAAAATGTGTAGTTTTTCAAATATGACATAATGAATCGACCGGAAAACATACTACGAATTTTTTAGAAAACCAATAACGATTAATTTGAGATTTCTTTATACTGATTTGGCTTCGCAAAATTGGAGAAAATGAAATAATTAACAATTTTTAGTTTATAATAATAACGCAATTTAATTGCATATAATAGGGGTAATTTGATGCCAGTTTAATTGAATATATTAGGGGTGATTTGATGTTAGTTAAATTGCATATATTAGGGGTGATTTGATGTCAGTTTAATTGCATATATTAGGGATAATTTGATGTCAGTTTAATTGCATATATTAGGGGTGATTTGATGTCAGTTTAATTGCATATATTAGGGATAACTTGAAGTCAGTTTAATTGCATATATTAGGGGTAATTTGATGTCAGTTTAATCGTATATAATAGGGGTGATATTGAGGTGATTTTTCACAAAACGGCGCTCTAAAAATTGTCCAATAATTGTTATTATTTTTGATAAATGTTTTACGTATCTTTCGCAGATACTTTAATAGTACACAACTGCTAACCCTGTACTAATCGCAAGTGCACCCCACGGTTGAATTTGGTAGTCACCTCTGGTCTGGAGCTCCAAAATACTTGAAAAATACCCTCGGCTCAGCAGAAACGGGCGGTCCGTTTGATAGATTCTCCCACCTTAACGAACGGATTGCAATCTTTAGAGCACAGGCGTCGGGTTGGAATGCTATCCCTGTTCTACCGGTATTTCAATGGAAGATGCTCTGAGGAACTAGCGTCATTGATCCCTTCGGCACCGGTGCATAGTCGGAAGACACGTGAGAACGGGTCGTTTTTTCGACTCGTTCTTGAGCTTAACAGCTCGGCTATGGAACGATTTGCCGGCCTCTGTGTTTCCTCCTTCCTACAACATGGGTCTCTTCAAGACCAATGTTCATTCCTTCCTCTCCTCTAAAAGACCCTCCACACAGCATCTCAGATGACATCTCGTGTGTGGAGTTAGTGTAAAAAAAAATTACCGGTATGAACATCATTTTTTTGTAGATTTAAGTTTATTTAGTAGTTCTACATTTTAGCTACAGGTTTTTTGAAAACAAGTAAAGTAACTTCGATGATTGTCGCACACTGGTGTAATTTAATGTCGTAAAAAAAATGCAGACACTCCTAGACTTCATTATTATTCATAGTTTATGCAAAGTTCCCACGTAAGATGCAAAGTAACCCCAGTTTACAGAATTCTAACAGAAGATTTAAACATAATAAAAACAGACTTTTGAGTTATGTAATTACCAGTAGGTATACCTGAACATGAACCAGGCTGGAAGATACTCTCAGTATCGCCCTGGTGTAAGACTACCATTCAGAATTGAAATTTTGCTTGAAATGGCTTTAGCCATGTTTGATGACTAGATCTGAATAGCTAGGTACTTCCTCGCCTTTCTCTTCCCCACCTTTTCCTTCTACACATTTCTCTTCCCTATCTCCTTCCCCTCGCCACTTACCTTCAGCCTCACAACGTTTCCTATTTGGGGACGGTATAGTCTCACTGGCTCCAGGCAGTTAGGAGCAGTTAGGACTCTTGTGCGGTATTCAAATTTAAAAAAATCACGCCTGTGTTATTTCTATCGACACTCTTTTTGATAATGTGTTTTGCTTGGCGAAGTCACCATCCTAATTCCAGGACTGTGCAGTGCGATTTGAAACTTTGGCAAACGAAGCCAAAAAGATATCATATTATTACAATGTTATCTTCTCAGAATTTAGTCATGATCTTAATGATATGACGCATGACGTTTAAATATGTGGCAGACCAACAATAAGACGTCTTGTTTTAGTTAACAGGTACATGGAAAGAAATTTCCCATCCTGAAGAAAAAAAGAATTTACTTCTGACCTACGCTGATCTTCCAATGAAATCAAAGCATTGAATTGGACTCGGTAATGCTCTGATCTACGCTGATCTTCCGATGAAATCAAAACAATGAATTGGACTCTGTGATTTTTTTAAAATGCTAAAACGTAGCATTAATTGACGATTACGGGAGTCATAACCAGTTATATAACCGGCAGTTACGATATGATAATGTCGCATCAGTTGTTTATCGAGTATCGAGTATTCATTGTAAAATTATTGTTATTATCACATAAATTTACAGGTTTTCCTATAAAACTTCCTTCCAGTTTATATCATTATTTGAGACATATTTTATTACCTAATATTATAAATATTTATCATGTGTTGTTCTTCTTGTCTGAAGAGGATTCTCTATCGATATGCGACTTATATCGAGTTCACATAGAATAGAAGTCTGGACAAAACAGCGGCGTGCCTCAGGGTTCGCACCTTGGTCCAATATTATTTATACTATTTATAAATAATATTGGAGCATAGCATACGCGGCTACTGACTAACGTTATCCTACAACGTTATGCTACAGCATGTCGCCTTCTCTATTCTTTGGTTTACATCACTATCACGAATCAATTCCGTACAGTTGAACACACTAGGCTACTATCTACCATCTCCCATCAATTTATCTATTTACGCTTTTTTTCCCTTCCCGTGTATATTGTATTCTATTGTCTGCTCTCGTACCGTTGCATATCATCAGTTGGACGTATTATTTGTTACAAATTGTTTCCAGATGTTATTATGTTACTATTTGGTTTTGAGGTTAGCCTTCACGATGTCTTGAATGCGTTTCTTTTCGCTTCTGTGTAAGAATTTGCCCTTCCGTGTCAGTGGTGACTAGAATATTTACTTTAGAAGTTTGTTTAAACCAATGTGTTAATAGGAATAAAGCTGCTGTTGCTGGTAGATACACTCGATGCCTTTTATAATATTCACTATAATTTATACATGTTTGCCACAAGTTTATCAAGGTTTTTCGTCGATTTCAGACGTCATTGGTTTTTTCATTCAAGATCTGGGAGATCTATTAATACTCATAAAAAAAGGCAATTTACTATTATTGGGATTAATAATTTATTATCAGGCGACGATGAACTAATTAAACTACAAAACCCTAATGGTAGTCCCCGGTGGAAGAGTTGGTTACGGTACTGACGAGATCCTGGGTTGGATTGCCCGTTGCGACCATCACCTTTTTATTTATCTGAGTCTTGTTTTGTTTCACGTTTCGTTTAGATTCATGATGGACAAACCTCATGGAGTCAGTTTTGTCCAGTTTTTGGTGGTGTATGTATTTACCCACCAGCTACAAGACAAGCCAGATCGGAAGAGACTGATTGAGGGAAATCTTTTGACCACTCCAGCAGGACCCCCTCGGAACATCTTGCACCGCAATGGGATTCAAACGTCCGTCACTCCTGGAGACACTGTAGTCTCCTTCCTTTCTTCAAAAAACCCTTCACACATCATCTCCAAAGATGACAAAGGCCTTGAAGGGAATTATTTTCCTCAAGGCCTCCTGTGGGCAGCTAAAGCAAAAAAACATTTATTAATATTATCTTCTTCTTCAATGGTATAAAACCCTGTTTGGTGTAGGTAAAAGATACAGAAGATTTTGTTAGCAAAGGTGTAGATGTATATGTACCTAGTCCTAGTCAATCCTAGTCAAAGAAGTGACTGCTTGTCTAGTGATCTACTTTCTGACTTTGATAGCTGCGTGGGTGCGCGCCCACCTACGTTACACCAGGGTCACGGATTCAAATCGCGGGTCAGCATCGAGAAGACCCTCATTCATCATGTTCGAGTGTCATGTTTTCATCAATCTCTTACCCAACACCTACTCGGGTATAGTTATTTTGATTCGGCAGGCTCGGTGGTCTGGCGCAGAACAGTCTTCGTCTATTTTTACAGTGGTCGAATTGATTTGCTTTACAAAAGTAGCATTGTATAAGACACATCTCCTAGAGAGCTTTTCACAGCTTCTGGTTTTCGGTCAACGCTCTTGACCTTGAGTTGTAAGGTTGTGGGTTCGATTTTGGCCATTGCGTAACAACATTTCTTGCATCTCATCGTAAAATGGGTTTGGGTGGTGATGGACACATGTATTCACGTATTATGTCAAGTTTTATGGACCACACGTAAATGGCAGTGAAATAATATATTTTTTTAATTAAATGAAGACATTATGAGCGAAACTCAATCGAAAATCTGGAAACAGAAAAATCAGAAAAAGATATTTACACCTCTGGGACTCGAACCCAGGACCTCCCTACTTTCCGGGTTGGGTGCTCTTATTCACTGAGCTAAGGTGTCGATATCCAATTCGGTCACTTTTAACTGTACCTTACTTCGACTAAGAACCACCCATACTATCTTCATTTTTCTTAACGCATATTTTTATTGGCTGCCATCTTTATGAATGATTGCAAGATTCAACTCGAAAAAAAAAGAAAAATGAAGATAGTATGGGTGGTTCATTTAATTATATATTACAGTTTGAGGTTTTACTCATAATAAGTTAAAATGAATAATAATTTTTTGTTCATTTTTTATCAATTTTAAACCTTAAGCCTCGATGACATTTAGCGAGTTTACAAGCTACTATCTGGGAAATTCACTATCTGTTAGTAAACTCGCTCAGTGTCATCGTATTACTATCTAACTAGCTGATTGTGGACAATCTACGAAAAAAGTTGAAAAGTGGTCAACTTTGCTCGCTACTCGCCAGCGTGTGCCTCAAGATGGCGGCCCACGAACAGCTGATGTCGTAACTGTCGGATTCCAACAATCATGTTGAACTACAACACTCTGTTAAATAATATGAATATGAATTGTCAGACAGAAGAATTTTAACTGATTGGTATTTCTATATAAAATTCTACATGATTTAGTTGATAGTCCGGTATTGCTTGAATTGATAAGCTTCCGGATACCACAACTTGATACAAGAAGTCAGGATTTATTTCAGTGCAGAAATTCTGGGACTCACTACCATATGTATTCCTCTTTACCCAGAATACTAATGGAAGGAAACAATTACACCAAGTCCGTGGACATCTTCAGTTTATCTTTAAACAAATATAAAATATTGTTACTGAAACAGTTATGTACAATAAATATTGTATTTATTATCATTAATATGTAAAAGCCCTGAAAAGGGGCGTTGATCAATAAATAAATAAATAAATAACTGTCAGAATTAGTTTTCGCGGGAGTCGTTATTCTCACTACTGGCTAGCGTGTGACGCTAGCTGCGAGCTCAAGTTTTCTACAAAATGTCGAGAAAATTGGTTCGCGCGAGAGTCGTTATTTTAGCTGCTACTGTCGCTACTGAGCGAGTAGACAGTTTTGTGTGTCATCATGACAATTTCACTCGCAGATTCACCCGCTTTTAAACTTACCGGCTAGTAGCTTGTAAATTTGCTCAATGTAATCGAGGCTTTAAACCATTTCGATTATGAATGATGGTCTTTCACTAGGTTGGTATGTCTACCACGAAATATAAAAGACAATTTTCGAAAAGAATAATGAGTTTTCGATGTGAATTTAGCTGCGTTCCATACAGAATAGACAAAAAATATTTAGAAATTTTAATATGGCTTTTTATTTTAAAATACCAGTAAATCGCGTGAATAATACGAAAATTCGCATTATTGCCTGAATTTAAAGACTTTCGGGTCTTTCTCGTAAAAGTGGCAAAATTCGATTTGAAAAAAAAGGGTTTTAGCGTTTATTGCAAACGAGAAATTTGCAGGTCTCTGGCTATGATTGAAATGAGTTAAAAGACGGTTTTGTTGAAACCCTAAAAGGTCTCATTCAACTCTGTGATTGCAGGTTCGATGGGGCTATGATGTTGAATTTTTTTTTCCATAATAATTTTTATCTTTATTTTACTATTTGGTTTGGTTTATATTGCTTACCTAAGAACTTTTGTTTTACCTACAACTCGCTATACATTTGCGGAGGAATTGTTTTCACCATCCGTTGATTAACATTGCTAGAGGGATTAAATAGGGTGTTTTTGCTTCGTCAATTCTTTGATATAAATTGAATATTTCATTATTATTACAGGTTGACTGGAAGATTTTGCACATACACCATTGCCGATCTCCTTAGATAAGTCAAAAGCTTGTGCCCCGTGACCCCATGGAGCCCCGCAAGCGCAATGTGATAGCGCCCCAGTCTAAATTTCCCCGCCCTGGCTTCCCGGTGCCAGACCCGGCGGACCTCAAGTCCACACCCTTCTACGCGAACATGCCGGGTACGTCGTCTCTTTTACGAAGCATCTCCAAGTGGATAGGGTTGAACGTCGAGGTCAGAGAACCCCGAGGAAATCCAGATCAATAAAGAAGATTACATTACATCTTTGTGATCAATAATGGAATCTGATCAATAATCCCTAATCTTTATCATGCCACCATCAAATTATATATCTTACTTTGCCGCCGCTATCCGAATTTCCACCGATTTCTTACATATCTCCGTTAAAAATTTGAAGTTTTTAAACTCTTAAAAAGTATATGTTATTTTTGAAGAATATCTAGGTACGTTCCACGCCGAAACGCAAATTATATGAAATTCCCTCGATAGAAAAAAATCGCAAAGTATGCTCCGAAAATTATTTAAAACAAGTCTGTTTCTATTATTTTACAATATATGCTATTTTTGAAGATAATATCTAGATAAGTTCCACGCCGAAACGCAAATTATATGAAATTCCCTCGATAGAAAAAAATCGCAAAGTATGCTCCGAAAATTATTTAAAACAAGTCTGTTTCTATTATTTTACAATATATGCTATTTTTGAAGATAATATCTAGATAAGTTCCACGCCGAAACGCAAATTATATGAAATTCCCTCGATAGAAAAAAATCGCAAAGTATGCTCCGAAAATTATTTAAAACAAGTCTGTTTCTATTATTTTACAATATATGCTATTTTTGAAGATAATATCTAGATAAGTTCCACGCCGAAACGCAAATTATATGAAATTCCCTCGATAGAAAAAAATCGCAAAGTATGCTCCGAAAATTATTTAAAACAAGTCTGTTTCTATTATTTTACAATATATGTTATTTTTGAAGATAATATCTAGATACGTTCCACGCCGAAACGCAAATTATATGAAATTCCCTCGATAGAAAAAAATCGCAAAGTATGCTCCGAAAATTATTTAAAACAAATCTGTTTCTATTATTTAACAAGTTATGTTGTGAAAAAATTCACAATGTTTCTTTAAAGGATACTTAAGATACCTTCCATGAGATTTTTGCTCTATTTTAAACGAGTGATGTTTTATTAAGCTTTTTCGTAATTTTCGCTTCAATTTTATCGATTTAAATATTAGCGCGCTCTCTCCAACATTCGTAATTACATATCTCTCCATCTTCTTTTTTTTTGAGCCGGGAAGTTACAAAATAGTATTAACTTTAGAGGTCGGGATAGGTTACAAATTCTTTACAATGTAACCTACTAGAGTCAAACAGATATCAAGTGCACTCTCAAAATTTCTTCCAGTGCACTTGGTATCTGTTTGACTATAAACATATTTAAAAAAAAAAAAAACACGAGATCTTTTTTACTGAGCCAATAATTTTGAACAATTTTATGCAATAATAAAAATATATTTTGGACATATGATTTAATACTTTCACTGCCATTATTATTGTGATTTTTGTGGTATTATGCCGTGTTGCTCTACCTATTTCTTTTGCCAGAGTTTTGGACAGCCTTACGGTGTCCACCATTTATAAATTACACATTTGCCTGTACAAATCGCAAGTGCGCCCCACGGTTGAATTTGGCAGCCACCTTTGGTCTGGAGTCCCAAAATACCTAAAAAAATCCTCGACTCCGTGCAGAAACGTCCGTTTGATAGATTTTCCTAACTTAACAAACGGTTTGCAATCTTTAGAGCACAGGCGTCAGGTGGGAATGCTGTCCTTGTTCTATGGGTATTACAATGGAAGATGCTCCGAGGAACTAGCATCATTGATCCCCTCGGTACCGGTGCATATTAAGGAAACACGCCAAACACGCATCCAACATTTGTGTATGGTTGACATTAGTCACATGAGAACGGGTCGTTTCTACGACTCATTCTTGAGTTCAACAGCTCAGCTGTGGAACGATTTGCCGGCCTCTATGTTTCCTTCTTCCTCTCCTCAAAAACACCTTCCACACAGCATCTTCAAAGATGACATAGGCCCTGATAATTATTTTACTCAGGGCCTCCTGTGTGAAGTTACTGTTAAAAAAAAATAGGTAACGGGTTTCGTCTTGAATGCAGAAAATAATTAAATTGGATTCATAAAACGCACAATTTTAAATACACGAGTGAGTATTTCGGAATCCAAAATTTGTTATTACCAAAAAATATAATAATTTTATACATAATTTCTGAATCTTTTTTTGAATCTCGATTCTCTAAAATACATTTGTGAATTATTTTAAGGATATTGTACCGCATATCGCTACCTCCTTCTTTAGACGGCCTCCGTGGTCCCGAGGCAAGACTCTCGACTCACAATCCGAAGGTCGCGGGTTCGAACCCGGCGTGCGCAAATAAATTTTATTTGATTAATTTGTGTTATTTCACAATTTATTCATTTAAAATAATACATAGTATATTTGCGGCACGTTCCAGAGTGGAAGATACTATCAGAATCGCCCTGGTGTAAGACCACCATTTAGAATTGAAACGTTGCTTGAAATGGCTTTAGCCGTGTTTAGTGACCAGATCTGAATAGCCAGGTACTTACCCACCTTCCTCTTCCCTATCTCCTTCCCCTCCCCACTACCTTCAGCCTCACAACATACCCTCATTGGGGATGCCATAGTCTCACTGGCTCCAGAGAGGAGCAGTTGGGACTCTTGTGCGGTATTTCATATAAAAAAAAGCCAACGTTTTGATCAATGTTACAGTGTCCATCATAAAGGGCGAATGTGTAATTTATAAATGATGGACACTGTAAGGCTGTTCAAAACTTTGGCAAAAGAAGGAGGTAGAGCAACGCGGCATAATACCACAAAAAATCACGATTGTACTTTTGGCAGTATAATAATTAAATCATGTGTCCAATTTATTATTGCATAAAATTGTTCAAAATTATTGACTCTGTAAAAAAGATCTCGTGTTTATAAAAAATGTTTTGTGTTTTTTTTTTTTTTCATTTATTTCTGGCTTTCACCCAGCAAGGGTGTTCTAGGCCATCATTTCAAATTGTAGAGAAAGGAAAGGTAAATTTATATATAAATGAAGAAGTAAATTTATATATTAATATTATTTAAATGTGCAAATTTCAGAATTATATGGAAGATTGGAGTCGAGTTTAAACTTAGAAGAGATGAGATGTTGTATGGAGGGGAAGTAATTTTAGATAACGCTTGATAAAAGAGAGGATATTTATTTAGAGAGGGACAACCAAAAAATATGTGATCTAAAGTTCCCACATCTAGACCACAGAAGGTACAATCTGGGGAGTCAAGGACGTGAATTTTAAACAAGTGAGAAGGAACGGAACAATGTCGGATTCTCATTCGAATAAGAGAGGAAATTTCTTTTTTGGAAAAATGGGGGAATTTTTGAAACCATGGTTTTGATGGGATAGTCCTTTGTATTGAGGCATAGCAAGCACCCTTGGATTGACTAGCAGTGTCCCAATACTCTGCCCAAGCATTGCGGGATCTATCTTTGATGATGGAAAAAATATCAGATAAGGGAATATGGTTTATGAGGGTAACAACAGGGTTAGACGCTAGACGTGTTTAGTAGATTATATTGTAAAGAATTTGTAACCTATCCCGACCTCTAAAATTAATATTCTTTTGTAACATTCTGTTAACGTAAGATAATATAATTTGACGGTGGCATGATAAAGATTAGGTATTATTTTTTAGATTCCATTATTGATGACAAAGATGACTATTAAATGCGTTAATAATATTAATACTCTATATAGCCCAGCTAAATAAAATAATCTTTAAAAAATTGTTAATAGAAAAGTAAATATTGTTTTTTTTTTTTTTACATAAAGACAAACGGATGCAATGAACTGCACCTGAAAATAACCACTGCGCAAATGACACACGATTACGTGAGATTTATGCATTGTTTCGAGGTAATTGAGATAAATTGTTTTTACACTTGCGTGCGCCAATAAATATTGAGATTAATAAAACTGTTCAAATTGTGTCTCACTTATTTCCAAGTCTATTATTGTGTTTTCTTAGACTTTACAATGCGGTCATCAGCACATAGAGCATCTAGACGTCACAACTGGCAGAATTAATAATCCAAACCAATGCAATGAAACGTTGATTGAATTTAATTTTTACTTATATACTAAAAAACCCCGTGAAAATTTTATTCAGTTGATAAACGTCCGCGGATGTAAAAACATTACTTATTAAAAAAATTGTTCATGGAAAGATATAAACATGGCTTGCACAGCCTGAGGAGGTAGTTTATCCATTATATACGGCTGTTTAGTTAATGATTACTGAACGAATTTTGGAATTTTTCCAAAGTATGAATGTTCTATGTATTTCTTAATTAATGTTGTAAAAACAAAATATCGTTATAAAAACCAGATAAAATTACCCTTTAGATTTTTATATTTGAAATATCCTATAGTATTTAAAAATTTACACATTTTAAGCTTCAAACCGGAAAAAATTTGAAAAAAAAAATTTTATCAAAAACATTTTCAATCAAAATGTAGAAAAATTTTAAGAAAATCAATATTAGAAAACACAGTCCCTTTAATTTAATGAATTTGGAAGGAAACCGTCACCTCATTTTTTTTATCTCATTCATACAATTAAAAATTTAAAAAAATTATTCCAAGAGAGTAATTGAAAAATTCTGACACTTTGAATTCATTAACGAACAATGTAAACGTTGATAACTCGAATTTGGTATTTATTTACACAAGCACAAGCTTATTATTACTAAATAGTTTGTACTTTAATGGAAGTTTTATTAAACTTAAGTGGATAAAAAATTTATTCGAAATAACCTTTATTTTTATGTTAACAAAATTAAAGCGACATTACGAAACCACAGAAACTGACAAAAATATCGCAAATAATAGAAATTATATTCTATCATGCTAATATAATGTAGTGAATCGATCATTTAAACGGTAATCATGTTTAAAAAAATAACTGCGCATGAAATTTCACACGTCACAAAAGAAAATAACCGCGAATTTATTGAAAAAAGGATGCCTGCCGCATTCTCCAAAAGATGGTCGCGCATGCGCAATTGAGCAAAAACAATGCAATTTACATAATAATGTGATAACGTTATTAGCAAAGGTGTAAAAATGCAGTTCACCGCGCAAGCTACAGATATGCCGTTAAACGATCGTTAAGGCATTTTATTATTAGTAAGACTGTAAATAATGAATTCTACTTTAATCTAGCTTATTTTTACTTTCCAGATAAGGGCATTAGAAATTTTATATTATGAATTACTTATGACTTAAAAAACTTTAAAATTGATCGTTGAAGAAGAAGGGAAAAACTAACAATCTTAACGAAAATATGAATGACAGAAAAATAAAAAGATAACGGTCGCAACTGGGACATGAACTCAGAACCTCTCGTCTTACTGGGACAAACGCCTTACCAATTCGGCTACTGAGACCTCTTATTTAAACGTCATTTTTATTAATCTCATATTTAAAATTTCAGAATTAACAATATTATTGACGACTAATTTTTCATTTGCAAAAATTAAATTAAAAGCTACCCTTTTCATTAGAAACAAGTGTTCGAAGAACTGATTTATAACCTAGATAGTGTCCCGGATAATTAAAAGCTACATTTTTCATTGGAAACATCTTCAAAGATCTGGTTTGTAACCTAGATAGTGTCTCGGATAAATATATCCGATTTTATTTATATGGAATATGTTTTGACTAACCTATGGGAATAACCTTCAAAAGTTATAAAAAGAGAGTTTTTCTAATAAAAATTAAAAACTGATCGTATAAACTTTTCATTTACAAACCATAAAAAGGAAAAATTTTAAAAATCACAACGTTCTTTCAGGACCTACTTATAGCTTATAAATGTTAATTTATTGCTTAGTAACTTCTGCGACTTTCACAGCTTTCAACATTATGTATGTAAGCCAAAGTCGTTTCAGCACTAAATCACAATTAGGAACTTTATTACCATTTTGTCGATTATCGAGTTGTTTGATTACATAACTTTAACTTTAACATATTTTTTACTGTACAATTAGTAAAAAATGTATAGTAAAAGCTTAGATGGTATTATCATAATTTTATTTAAAACAAACATTAATTCGGTTTTAGCTATAAGGAAACTCACTAAACAGAAAATCCCTGGTAGTCAAATCTATGCCACGGTGTTATGCCGTGTTGCGCTACCGCCTTCTTTAGCCAACGTCTCTGAAAATGCGCAATACGGCATAACACCCCAAAAATAAAGAACAAAAATACTTTTGGCCGTGAAAACCTAAAATCATACCAAATCTATGCCAATTTGAAAGAAATCTGATGTCGTTAATTTTCATGAAACCTTTCGAATCCTAAGCCCCAGACAGTCCAATAAAACTTTTCAACTGCTCAAGAAAGTATATAGGTACATGAAAAGTACGGTTCCATGCTAACTGAGAATAAAGTCAATTCACCTTATTAAAAATTAATTTAAAAAAGGCCACAATCCTAACCTAACGTAACATATTTAACCATTTTTTTTCATCACTTTAAATGACTTTTCCGAGGAGTTGATTTCATTCTGACTTGTACGGTCATCCGTTCTTATTTGTCACATGAAAACGGGTCGACTTTACTACTCATGTAGTACAAATTTACTGACCTCTGTTAAAACACATCAAAATTACACACAACTTCTTATACTAAGGACATCTGTTGAAAGATATTGAAACCATATTATGCATATGCACTACAAATATTGATACAAGGCTTTAGGGCACACTGGCACAACCTTGATTTATATTTTCACCGTCAGCTTAATTTAGGAGGCAGGTATGGGTACCGCCGCCCCGGGAATCATTTATTGGATAACCAACACCTCTGCCATAGGTCACCCCAAGTGGTTCACTGCGTTTGGTGACTTAGCAGGAGTGCCCGGGCTCATGGGGTTAGGTTTGTCCGGATCTTGGCGGCGGATGAATCTCCCCACCAACTGCGTGGCAAGCCGGATCGGGAGAGACTGTTTGGGGAGATCTTTTCACCTTTCCAGCAGGACTCTCTCGGATCATTGCCTTGCACTGCAGTGGGAGGGATAGATGCATACGTCCGTCACTCCTGGACACACTGACCCTCAGATTTCTACCCACCCCTCATACCTTTTTCCTTCCCAGAACTTCCTCTCCTTAAATAGACCCTCCACACAGCATCATCAAAGATGACAAGGCCCTTAGGGGAATTTTGTTTTCCTCAGGGCCTCCTGTGTGGACCTAATGTAAAAAAGCTAAACTATTTGAACAAAGTTTTAAAATATTTTTTTGGATAAAGATATTTATAATTAAAAAAGTTATTTAATGGTATTAAATTCATCTTAAACATTTATTAAAAAGCATTATATTAACTATTATTGAATGAATACTGTAATTCTTCCAACGATTCGTCACGATTAGTTAAGTCATGTCGAGTGTATAATAAATAACATTAAAAATAATACACAAACCATTATCTTTAAAATAGTCAACCCACTCTATCGATCAATTGACCACACTTCAAAACAATTAAAACATTAATTATGCTAAATGAGTCAATCTGCATTTACATTTCAATAAAACCACAATAATTATGCCGCCACATGCGGTTTTTAGTTCAGTTCTTCTCAAATATTTTGTATTTAAGTTTTTTGTGTTCTCAAAATGAGGTACTTGAGAGGAGTGGTAGGGGTTACGAAATGGGATCATATAAGAAACTCGACGATCCGAGACGATCTAAACATTGAACCACTGATACTCTTCATAGAAAAATCGCAGCTGCGGTGGCTTGGGCATGTACTAAGAATACCTGACGACTGAATTCCGAGGAAGATACTAAGTGCGATTCCAGAGGGTAGACGTCCAGTGGGCCGCCTCAGACACAGCTGGGCGAGGCAACTCCAGAAACTGTATGAGGAGAGGATGGAACTGCCATGGACGGAGGCCGAACAGTCAGCACAAGACAATGACGTATAGAGGAGCCATGTCGATGCAATGGATCCCCGACCCGAATAGGATAAGGGGATGAAGGTGGTGATGAGTTTTTTGTAATTGAAATTTCGACACTCGCCTCTTTCATTGCTTATGTTAGTAATCCAAATTATTATATATTTTTTTAAATTCATCTTTAATAATTTTAAACCAGCGGTTCTTAACCTTTTTGGAGGTACTGAACCCCTACCAGTGTCATATACATTCACCGAACCCTTCTTAATTAGAAAGCGGGGCGTGACATCAGTGGCGGCGGATTACCACAAGGGGGGGCGTAATGGGATAGGATGGGCTATTGCTACGACTATATTTACCATAACAGGGCGGGGGCGCAATGGGATAGGATGAGGCGGGATGGGATATAGGATAGTGACAATATTCTTCGTAATTTTTTTTCGGGCTGTGTCTTGTTCCGCCGAACCTGTGAGACCGACTCACCGAACCCCTGGGGTTCGATCGAACACAGATTAAGGAACCACTATTCTAGACTAACAATTTGTGATGTTCCATGCCTGTGTCTCACTGAAAACCTGTGTTGAGACAACCCAAAACCTTTGTTATTATAATAAAAATAATATCACACAATAAAAATACAGATAATAATAATAACACAATATTAAAATTATAGTAACAGACAATCATCATCGTACGGCTAGCTTTACACTCGTAATTAAAAATTACGGATTACGTAATATTTTGACAGGTCACTCCCAGGAGCGTTTACATATGAATCTGACTTGTGGCAATTAATGATCACGGAAGTTTTTCGGAAGTTCGACCTGTGTAACTGCTCATGCGACCGTTTACATCTGTAAATGTATTTGCGGTAAGATGGCTTCCTTTCAACAACGACATGCTACTGTCAAATTTACGCGATTTTGTCAATAAAGACGAAAAGGACCAAATAAAGTGCTGAAATAGATTTTGGCTTTAATTAAACAATTCTCCACGCACTTTTGTGCCGTCAATGGCGAAAATTAATGGATTTCTTTCATTTTATTCGAATGACAGCTACCTGACAGCTGCCGACTGCAACCGACTTCGTATTCAAATACGTAATTTAAAAAACAGAAACATTGAGATTAGAAAGGTTTGGACCGATAGTTGAATAGAAGGATGCTTATTTTCAGAAAATTCAAATAAGTGTAAATAAATACTAGTTTTATAGGAAAAAAATCCAATAAAAACAAATGTCTTTTGGTTTTTGACATTTCGCAACGGCGCATTTTGGTACTATTTCTTACAAAAGGTCCCTCAGCTTATCAAATTGATTTTATAAGCTGTGAGAAGGCTGTAATTTCGCGCGGACGCGATTAGACCTGTCAAAAAACTTCCGGGAGAAGAAGTTCTGTAACATGCTTTAAATTACGTTAAGTGACTTTTGGTGTCGTTTACATTGGTAATTTGGCCATAATTCACTTACACGAGCGAATTACGGGAAAAAAATTACGAATGTAAAGCCAGCCTAACATCGAAAAAATACATACTTATAAGTTGGTTTTGACAATATCTTTGAAGTTGGATCTGTGTTGGCTGGTAATCCGAGGCCCGGTGTCAGATGTATATTTTAGATACATTGTGTTTTGTCTAATGGCCATTGGATGTGCGTTGTATAGTTTTGTTGCAAAGTATCTAAAAATTCTTTGGCCAAAAGTTGTTTTCGCAAAAGAGATCTTTGCCCTTTGGATCTAGTATCTCGAGCAATTTGGACATTTTCAAACTGTGTTTGAAGAGGTATGCTAGTATGTTTTTGGTATAAATATTATGGCTAGTATGGTTTTTGTTTACTTATACTGAAAAATCCCACTAAGGCGTAAATAAATAAATAAATAAAGTTTTCCAATGTCCAAGACACAGATTTTCCTGAAAATTTCATCCGAACTGCTTGTGATCGGTAGTTTTAAAATAATCTTTATAATTTATAATTTAGTTTCTGAGCTTTAAATATCGGATCAATGGCGGCAGCGTCATTTCCTCCCCAGGATATAGTACCGTACACGATTAAAGATTGACAAAGTGCATAGAAAATTTTTTTGAGTTAATTCAAGTTAAGAAAGTGGTGAGTATGTCTAAAGAAGTATGTTGATTTAGGTTATTAGTTAATCAAAATTTGGCAAGTTTAAAAAAAAATTCTAGGTCCTAAGATAATTATGAATGGATTCATATATGCACGACACATTTTGGCTGAGACAAGAGAAAGGCACAGGCCAAAAATGCATTTTTTTAGTGTGCTTTATATCGCCCGAATATAACGAATGTAGGTATATAGTCATAAAAATCGCTGGGCATACTGAATCTAGTAGAAACATACCGGTGGCAGTGGTGTAAAAATTTTTTTTAGTAATTAATATAAAAAATAGTAAATTTTCTGCAATTGAAAATAATGTAATTTAAAGTCTTCTTTCTGCTATTATAAGTGTACGTCAGTTTATTATTATTATTACAAAAATAAAGGTACATAAAAATTACACATATAAAAGATATAAATAAGTGTTATGAAAGTATTTACAGAGCAGTGTGTATTGAATTTGTTACTGTTAACAATCTGAATCATTTAAGCTTTATTGCATAATTTGCATTTTTATCACAATAATGCTGCATTTCTTTCTTACACACTAAATAACAGTGAGACAAACAATTTACGTATGTCTGCTTCCATGAAGAAATGGAATCATTATCATACATCTCCCTCGCTCGTGTTAAAAAAATGAGAAGCCGCATGCCGTTGCATTCGTCGTGTCGTTGTCATGGGAATTTTAAAAGCAGCAAATGATTTTTGTATGTAAGTAGAAACAAAGGCGAGACGCCGCTGTGTGAAGATGCTATTTGCAGTTGTACGGGTAAACGATTTTGGCGGCACTTTAGAGCGCGTGGTTTTATACCAATAATGGTTTATGGACCATCTCCTTTGCTTCTATTATTACAGTTATTGTTCTATTATAACTTTTTTTACATTGGCTTCACACAGGAGGCCCTGAGAAAAACAAAATTCCCCTCAGGACCTATTGTTTCTTTGAGGTTGATGTGTGGAGGGTCGCGTTGAGGAAAGGAAGGAGAGGAGTTTTGGGAAGGAATAAGGTATGAGAGGTGGCTAGGAATCTGAGGTTCGACGTGTCTAAGAATGACGGATGCATGTATCCATCCCAATGCAGTGCAAGGTGATGGGTCCAGAGAGTCTGGCTGGGAGGTCAAAAGACCTCCCTCAACCAGTCTCTCCCGATCCGTCCCGCCATACAGTAGATGGGCAAACTCATCCATCGTCAGATTTGGACAAACCTCATCCCATGAACCCGGGCACCCCTCCTAGGTCACCAAACGTAGTGAATCACTTGGAGTGACCTATGGCAAAGGTGTTGGTTATTCGATAAGTGGTTCCCGGGGTGGCGGTACCTGTACCCGCCTCCCAAGCTTGAATAACTGTACCCAGAAACATAATGACATTAAGAATGTGGGTACGAATAACTTCCGTAACTCAAACGAAAACAGTAGAAAACGGTACGCATTTTATGGAATGCCGCACAAGAGTCCCAACTGCTCTCAACCGCCTGGAGCCAATGAAAATATGGAATCCCCAACTGGGATATGTTGTGAGGAAGACAGAGTGGAGGGGAAGAAGATTGGGAAGAGGAAGGTGGTGAAGTACCTGGCTATTTAGATCTGGTCACCAAACACAGCTAAGAGCCATTTCAATTTCAATTCTAAATAGTGGTCGAATATCAGGGCAATATAGAGAGCATCTTCCACCCAGGAAGCAGCTGCAAACATACCTTATATTATTTTCAATTACTCAATTATTAAATAGCACAATTCAATCAAATACAATAAACTTGTGCACGTCGAGAGCCATACCCCTCGATCACGGAAGCCGTCAAATTATTAAAACCTTAATTTAATGTATGAAACTACTTACATAAATTATAATAAAGTCAGTAAACCTTACAATTATTATTATAAGTATTATTCCATTGCTTAATATTCAACAGTATCATAATATTGTAAAGCTCACCCGTTAGCCAAAAGCTACACCATTTAAATTATGATAAACATTCATGAACATTATTAAAATTTGCATAACACGGTGTACTCACCATCCGATTTGCAGATCCCCTGATATGCTGAGAGGTAGTGTGGCGGAAATTGGAGATTGCCAACCACCCGATTTGCAGTGTGTTGATTAATTTTGCTCCATGACTTTCGTGTCATTTTAAAAATTTCAGAGCATCGGATTAGCGCTGACTTTATTGATGATACACAAAAATAAGGTTGGGAAAAGAAAATATTGGACAAATAATGGCAATTTTTGTAGCAAAAATTGATAATTTTTGCTTTGTACACAATGTAAGGAATTGTCGAATTCAGGAATTTAACTAAAATTGCATTTAAAAAATTTATATTTTTTCCTTCCTCCTTCAGCTTGAATGATATGGTTAAGTTTTGATGAACAAAAATATCATGATTTCTCCAGATAATTATTTTACATCATATTTAATGATTATTATTATTTTTTGAAATTTTTTTGATACAATACAAGGGCATAAAAAACAACTAAAGTATATAAAAAAACTAAATATTATAAATGAAACAAAAAAAAAATCCCAAACGGCAAAGCCTGTGCGCAGGTATTATATTGATTTGTTTTATTTTTTTATTTCTATGGTTAAAGATTTAAGTAAACATAAATTAGGCATTTAAAAAAGTGACCGGTCAGTGGTTGAGTGGGCATCGCGTTTGGGTCCCACTCGGGCGTCCCGTGTTCGATTCCTCGGCTGGCTAAGTCCTCCATCACAATACATGAAACATTTTCGGCTTTCTGTGGTGGTGGCAGGAGATTTTCAAACATTGTTGGGATAATCGTAACTTCGTAACCCGCGAAAGTTTGTCTTTCTTTTAAAAAAGAAAATGAATAAACGCAATTAAAAACTACAATATAATAACAACCTGTACTGTTATTATATTGTAGTTATATGTGCTATTATCGCATTTGTGAAAATTTTATATGAATTAATGTTAGAAGTGCAATGAAAAGCTGTCTAATGATGAATATAATTAATGACTTTGTTAAAAATTAAAAGAAAATATATCTGTTTCAGTGTTTTTTAGCCAAGTTTTGATTTATTTTTTATAAGAAAGAATTAATTGTGAAACAATCCAAATTAATAAAATAAAATTAAATCGCAACTCTCTTGAGAAAAATATCTACAAAAGCATATTTTTAGGCCGGCAACAATCGTATCGAGCGAGAAATAATGGGTTTGGTTGGAGCCTTGCCTACACACGATCAGGATGGGCGTACGCTGAGACATCGGTCGCGCAGAATGTTCAGCGTAAGATAGTTTTGGTTTTTGTGTTGTATGGAAGTGTATGGAGCGACATACGCTGAGACGTGCATGTTTCTCATACATTCCACAATTGCGCTGAACATGCTGCGCGACCGATGTCTCAGCGTACGCCCATCCTCAGACTTGGTGCGGATTGGGTAGAAATAGGAAGTGATCGTGTTTTGACGGCCCAGCAATAATAAGAACTAGGAATAATAATAATGTGTCTGTCGGTTCTGCTACAAACGATCCGATTTGCAGAGGTACTGCACGCAATCCTGCAAGCAGTTCTGCAAATCGGACGGTGGGTGGACCGTTTAAAACTTCCTAATACTGAAAGTAATCCAAACTCTCTTCCAATAAATAAACAAAACTTAAATTCTGCCACAAAGTTCAAAACTCAAAAATTAATCCATAAAAGCTTGTACATTATAAAAAAAAAGTTGGTGCATAAAAATGCAGCAAAAAAGGATAAAAGCAACATAACTAATAATTATCGTTAATTCATAAATAACTAGCGAATACCCGGCATGCGTTGCATTACCGTACAACGAAATAATTTTTCTCCCTGCGTGTCCTTTCCCATTTGTCCCGTTCCCCTTCCTCCTCCTGTTCACCTCCTGATTTCCCCCTTCCACCTTCCTCGTCTATCAACCTCCCCTTTTCTGCTTCAACCTGTCCCTCGAAACCCCCCTCCCGCGACCCCCCCCCCCCGCGCATTTACTTTCCACTTTCCCCGTCTTATCCTCTCCCTCAACCCTTCTCCTTCTAATCATTCATTTCCCTCCCGGATTCCCCTCCCTCTCCTCACTCCCCTCCTTGCCGCTAAACCACATGAAATACACTCATTTTTCAAACAATTCGCGTGTCACGTATTGCAATTTTTTTATACAAATTTCATAACGACAGAGCTCACCAGTGTACGCAGAAACCTTCGCGGACGTGCACACAACAACTCACCAAAATTTCATCGCAATCGGATGAATAGCTTAGGAAATAATTTCATGACGCGAGAGCTCATTATTATGTATGGAAGCCATCGCGGGCATGCGCTCATCAAATCCCCCAAGTTTCATCGCAATTGAATGAATGGTTTAGCAACGCTTAATTATATGACCCAGCTCACTATTATATTTTATCTCTATTTTTTGTATCTCAGAAAAAATATAAAATAAAATTGAAAAATTAATAACCTAATAAAATATGTAATACTTTAAATTAATAAAATTGCAGGCAAATAAAATTACTATTAAGGTTATCTGTCAAGTATACACCGTATCCAGAAACTCTTTTTTTTAAATGTGAACACCGCACAAGCGTCCCAACTGCTTCCAACCGTCTGGAGCCTTTGTAACTATTGGCATCTCCTATTGGGGTACGTTGAAAGGCTGAAGGGAGTGGGGAAGGGAAGGGAAGGAAAGATAGGGAAGAGCAAGGTGGGGAAGTATCTGGCTATAAATTACTTAAAAAAATGCATTTTATCGAAATGCTCAGATCGAAAAAAAATAATTTGGCTTCTCTGTGTGATGTAATGTAAGTTTCCCGCTTTTACTATAAATTTCCGGACACTGTCTACAATAAAATTCCGAAAAAAGTTACTGGAATTAAAATAAGCTATATTTTAAAAAGGCAATAAGAGAGTATATCCGCCACAATCACTAAGTTTGTGTAGTAAATATCTATTGATTTTTTTTTTAAATTACTGTTTACCAAATAATGTTAATTATTATAAATTAATGTTTGTAAAATTAATACTGGAAACAATTATGAAATAAATCAAATTGATAAAAATAAAACTAAATAAATGAAATAATATTTCTTTGTTTGAACCACCATATTTTTTATATACGCCGACCGGTTTTGGAACAACGGTTCCTTCCTCAGAGCAAAATACATTAACATAATATATTACCAAGTTTCCTGATATAAAATAATTTATTATCTTACAGTCCTGTCTTAGACATGTTCCCTTTCACCGTCTGTTCTATCTTCTCCCTCACCCTTCTAGACACGCCCCCACCCCCACCTCAAAATGTATATTATGTTCACCCATTATTTTGTAATGTCAAGAAAGGAAACCGATCGGCGTTTATAAAAAATGTTGTGGTTCAAATAAAGAAATGTTGTAACATTTATAAAACTTCAGCCCTTCCGCTTTCGTACCGCTTTGTCACTATTATGTACATGTTTTACTATAATGGCACGGAAGCTACTCGTACATACAATATATACAATACATTGTTAGGTGTGAACTACGTTAGTAAGAAACACCGACAGAGCAGAGTGAGAATGGCGGGTGGTTTGTACATCTGTAGTACCACTGTAGTACCTACGTATCGAACTCGGTGAGGTAGATTCATAACCCAGACTCATTTCCTCAGTTGACTCCGGTCCACGCTAAACACCAGTCTGCTACGGTCTGTGAACGGCGCATGACACTTGGCGCGCTTTTGGAAAGCAAATCTCGTTGAAAGTTCTACCGGAGTTGTTTAGTAGGGCGTCGAAAGCTCGTGAAGTGAAAGTGTCGTCATGAGGATACGGAAGGACATCGGGGGCGTCCCGGCGCCGATGCTCGGGGTGATTTCGCTGGTTTGTGCGTTCGTCTTCATTAAAGGTTTGTTTTTTTTTTTTAATATAAACATTTAAGTAGAAAATACTTGTTCACTTTTATAAACTACATATCATACGCAAATAATTAACAAGAGCAATTTTATGGTTTTCAGTTATTAAAGTGCATCCGTACATCGATTTTTTAAATTTTTAAAACAAAACAAATTTTCGCGCCAGTTTAATAAATACAATCTAATAATATAAGCAATATAATAATTGAGTTGAAATATCTTATTTTACAGTCACGTTGTACCTAAATCCGATTAAAAAAAAAAACAAAATAATTATTTCACTAATCGCCGCACTTTTATGCACAGATTATTTATTTATTTATTTATTGACTACCTTTTTCAGAGCTTTTACATATGAATGGTAAGAAATTCAATATTTATTGTACATAACTGAACTGCCTCAGTAACTATATTTTATATTTGTTTAAAGATAAACTGAAGATGTCCACTAACTTGGTGTAATTGTTTCCTTCCATTAGTATTCTGGGTAAAGAGGAATACATATGGTAGTGAGTCCCAGAATTTCTAAACTGAAATAAATCCTGACTTCTTGTATCAAGTTGTGGTATCCGGAAGCTAATCAATTCAAGCAATACCGGACTATCAACTAAATCATGTAGAATTTTATATAGAAATACCAAGTCAGTGAAAATTCTTCTGTCTGATAATTTGAGCATATTCATATTATTTAACAGAGTGAAAAAAAACACTTTGTATTTAAACCACGAATTCGTGGTTTAAATACAAAGGGTTTGTTTTAATTCTTTTAAATATAATGTCTAACCACAAAGTAATGGCTTCTTACGAAAAAAATTCTATGAGAAACAAGTATTTTCATGCACAACAAGGTTATTAGGTTCTTAGTTTGGGTTAGCTTAGTAATTAATACGTATTTAGATTAAAACCAAACCCAATCAAATGTCAAACCATTAAAAAAAAACAATTAAAATTGCGGCAAAGGAATCGTTTCAAACAGGAAATTTTGAACTTTGATTGAATAAAAATGGAATTTTAATACATCTTTTACCATCTATTCAAACTTAATTGTAATCAGTTTTTTTCTTGTAGTAACTAAGTTTAAATATAATGTAATTTCCAAAATTTGTGCTTAATAAAAGTCCGATTATTAGTGGAATTTTTCCCAAAAGAACTTTTGGTGCATTTATGCAAATTTTGTATCTTCTGTGTATTTTGTTTATTTTTCCTTTGCTGTCAGAACCTTTTCAAATTGTCTCGTAAATACCAGTTTTCATTTGTTTATTTAAAAAGTCAGAAATTTTTAAAGCTCTAATCAAGTATTATCATAAATCAAGTATTTTATCTTTCGATTCGCGTACAACGATCGATAAAAAAAGATCAAAGAATTTATTGAAAATTAAAGCATTTTGAATTCCAAAAATGTTGGCATACTTCCGTGCACATAATGAGTGTTCATTAAACAGGATTATGTAAATCACAAAGGTGCAAGAAATGGTTCAATCTGTTATAAGAGTTTTATGTTTGTTTTTTTGGCAAATATTTGGTCGACACTAATTTGTCTGCCACCACCGCTGACGTTGCGGGGGAATACAATTTACATCTGTCATTTTACTTCGGTTTACGAACTAAGAAATGTATTTTATCTTTATTAATCTATAATAACTAATAACAAACCAGTATGCAAAGCACGGACCTTTCTTGAAGAGATGATTTCATATCTCGATATTGTGAAATTATGAAGTACCTACTATGTAGGTAGCCTACATAACCCTTCAGGTTATTTTCTTTGCTTTTTGGAACAATTCATATACTTAGCTATCATGGAAATCGCTGTGTCTCCCTTACTATCTTGGATAGAAATTTTATCTAAACGGTGCTGGAAAGAGTAAACACCACGCTTTATACCAAAATAAAAGTTAAACACAAAATAAAAAAAATATACGCCTTTATGAAATTAAAGTTTCCGACCGCAAATTGGAAAAAATTATAATTCCTTCTAATTACAGTAAGTCAGGAAAATGTTTATAATATTTTTGTCTAATGAAATACGAATTTTTTTTTCACTGTCGGTAGTTTTAATTGGGAAAAACATAAGGTGAGCCATTTTTAAAACTGTTTTTTTACATGAGGCCCTGAAGAAAATAAACTCCTACAGGGAATTTATTTTCATTTTAAATTAATTTCATAATGCCAGAACTCACCAGTAGTATAAAAAATAATTATCCAATTTGGTGCAGTCGTTTGGAAGTTATGCGCGTACAAATATTTCGGTGATTCATTTTTATTTATATAGATAGATATTAACTACGACGCCTGAAATAAAATTCCCCGCAAACATATCAACATCGTTTCCACGGCAACGATTTGTTTTCTGACGTTAGCAATAACTCGCTTTTGTTAGCGACAGAAAACATAATAAATATAATATATTAATATTTATAATTTCATAACTCCCGAGCTTACCATCCACAGCTTATATTACTCGCGTATTTATATAGCTTTCTATTGGTGAAAGAATTTTTAAAATCGGTTTATTCGTTTATGCGTGAAAGCGTAACAAACAAACACAAGCAGTTTCGCATTTATAATATTAAGTATAGATAGATGACCTACAAATTTGTGAAATTAAAAAAATTAACACCCAAGGAAAATATTTTAAACAAATTACTGAGGCGAGTCCGTCCATAAATTACTGAGGGTAATTGGGAAGGAAAGGAGATGAAGAAGATGAGGGTGGTAAAATATATGAATATTTAGATCTAGTCACCAAAGTCAGGCACTTCAAGCAACATTTCAAATCTGAATGGTGGTCGTACATCATGGTAATACTGAGAGTATCCTTCACACTACACTACAGCGATAATAATAACCATAATTATTGGACAATTTGTAGAGCGCCGTTTTTGTGAAAAATCACCCCAAGGGCGCTTATACACACAGTGGAAGGAAAAAAAATTAAGGTCCCAGGAAAACATGGCAGGATTAAGTGCATTAAGTACTCAAGTCATTATTAACTAAAGAAAAGATTGAGTAACTTGATTAACTAATAAACTAATCATCACGCCTTAACAGGGTAGGCAGAGAGGACGGACCACCAAACAACTCGGTCTTGTCACACATTCATTGCCCCATTCACTCTCATATATTATATCGTCTCATACACGACGGCCACGGGATCGAATCTCGGCGTGGCAAACATATTTTATTCGATTAATTTGTGTCATTTCACAATTAATTCATTTAAAATAATATATAGTATATTTGCGGCGCGTTCCAGAGTGGAAGATACTCTCAGTATCGCCCCGGTGTAAGGCCACCATTCAGAATTGAAACGTTGCTTGAAATGGCTTTAGCCGTGTTTGGTGACCAGACCTGAACAGCCAGGTACATCTTCCCCATCTCCTCCCCCCCCTTACTACCTTCAGCCTCACAACATACTCCAATTGGGGATGCCATAGTTTCACTGGCTCCAGACGAGAGCAGTTTGGACTCTTGTGCGGTATTCATATAAAAAAAAATACTCTTCTGTTATTCTGACTCTTGATATGGCCGACTCAAGTATTACATTTGGTTCACTCGATCGTGCAAGGCCAAGTCTTCCTCGGACGTACCAGACATCTTATATTATCCCACTCCTTTCTTCGTTCAATGCTCTTCATGCCTAAACCATCCAATTCTTAATTTTGATCGTTACGCTTACAACAGCCTTGCATTTTTGTGAACCTCCACATTTTTCATAACATTAAAAATACAATAAAATCTCCGCGCGTCGATAAAATGGTTTATTTGTCTAGTGCAAACAATTATTCCAATTTAACGTTTGTTCGCTTTTTCAGCGCAATATAATTGATTTCACGTTACTCGAAATGCAAATTCCCTGTGATATTTACATAAACGAGTTAAATAGTTTAATTAGTTTATCTCCGCAGTTATCTCATTGTTTTATGACTATTTGATCTGGGAGTGACGTGGGAGACAGGAATGTCCCACTTGGATTAGCTCGTACAGTTCAAATCACTGACAGATTACATTATCATTACCTACATTATTACAGAAATTCGCATGGAAATATGCATTTTCTAGTGCAGATATTTATGTTTAGAAAATTATTAACTTTGTGGTAAATATTTAAAATCCACTGGTAAAATAGGTTTGTATAGTCATTTCAACAAATTAAAAACATAATTATGTCTTACATCATAATAAATACCTCAATTGGTAGAGCATTGTCCCATTAAGACTGAGGATCTGGGTTTGATTTCCAGTTTTCATTTTGTACATCTGTTTTGTGTTTCGTTAAGATTTGTTAATATACAGGGTATTAAGGGACATTCTTGACATTATTTTGAATTAAAAAAAATGGTCACCTGTAATATCGGTTTACGAACGATAATTTTACGTGATAACGTCATAAAACATTGATGAAAAATTGCGTTGATGCGTCATAAGCCGAACGCTTAGGCCGATCGTGCCTCTCTATCGCTTGTTCCGCCATCTCGCTTGCACGCTCGGCTCAAGCGGAACGTGACAATGAGTCATGCTTTTTCGTGCATACAGCCGGTGTTCATCGATTTATAAGGTTATCACGTCAAAAACGTTAACCCATTAATTTTGGTCTTCGGTGAATTTTTGAGAACTTTTTTTTTCAATTTTTTTTCTTCAAAATCAAACAAAAAATCTTTCGCATGTCATCAATGGTCAGTCAGTCGAGTACCGGCCCGCCCCCAACTGTCTAACACCTACTATTCTTTTATGATTTGGTAGAAAAAAACATTGGTTGTCTGTAATGTCGGTTTACGGACGATAATTTTACGTGATAACGTTATATAATAACGATGGAGTGGAAGAGAGATAGATGCGTCACAAGACGAACGCTCAGGCCGAACGCTTGTTTCGAGCTCTCGCTTACACGCTCGGCTCAGGCGGAACGTGACAACGTGACAATGAGTCATGCTTTTTCGTGAGTGCAGCCGGCGTTCATCGATTTACGTTATCACGTCAAAAACAAAAGACATCAAAATTGTCACCGGAGAAAAATGTTATTTACATTTTTTCCTCCATTATTTAATGTTAAGAATCACTGGTTAAATAAAGTAAGTCAAGTGCGTCCATTAACACCATGTATATTGTAATGAACGTAGATCAGAGCTCTTTTATATAACAAGTGAATGTATGTTTGGAATTAATGTACTATGCGAACGAACAGGGGATCTGGGTTCGGTTCCCGGTTGCGACGGTTTTCACTTTCATTTCATGTCACTTTCGTGTTTCGTTGAGACTTGTCAATTTGCACTGACTTCAGCAAAGCGTTTGATAAGGTTTGGCACGTTTTTCTTGTAGAAAAACTGCTTAAAGAATCACACTGTAATGAGCGTAGATCGGAGTTCTTTTGTGAACGTAAGTTTGGAATAAATGTACGACGCGAACGGAGGATGTAAAAGGCGGGTTTGTCAGGTCTCTTCACCTTTAGACCACCTCCAGAGTAGTACCTTAAGGTTCCATGGGTTTCGAAGTTTAGAAAAAAAGTCTGTGTACTTTTTTTTTAAATTTTGAATTTTTTGCAGAGTTTTATGCAAAACAGAACAGTTCGTTATTATAGCCTTGTAAAATTTAAAATTTCATTTATTTTTTAATCCTTCGTTCAAAAACGAGCTATACTAACCTATTAACAGAAAAAAAATATTTTTTCAGATGAGGCTATCATGTGTTATTCTGTCCACCGCAAGTTTTGGATGAAAATTTTACAAAATATTATTTAAAAATGATTATGATAATCTCGTAGTGTATACTTTATTTTATGACTTACTATTGGCTCTGAACCTTCTAGTAATACGTAATAATAGAAAGAAAGATTTGTCTTGGAATTTACTACAATTGGCAGCGTGTGCAATAAAATTATATTTCTTTAATATATTGTTTTAGTTCACTTGTAATTCACCTAAAGCAATATATTACAGTATGCTTGCGATCATTGACATGTTAAATTGCTTGCGGCAAGTTCCAGAATGAAAAATACGCATGAAAAATAAGTATCGTCTTGTGAGAGACACCATTCAAGGTTAGAAGCTTTCATTAAAATTGCTTTAGATCTGAAGAGCCAGGTACTCTTTCCAACCTACCTCTCCCCATCTTTTTCCCTTCCCACTCCCTTTAGCCTCACAACAGACCAATTTAATTTAATTTAGTTTAAAATAAATTTTACTTATTTATTTAATGTATTTTATTTTTATTTTATGTTAGCATATACCTACCTAAAATGTTTTTAAAATTTTATTTTTATTTATTTATTATTTCTCTGTATAATAGTTATATAATCACACGTAATATGGCAGACTGCCATTGCCTTTTCCCCCAGTCCTGCTGGAATAAAATCTGGAATAATTAATTCTACAATTTAGGATTCGATGGCCTCCGTGGTGAAGAGGCAAGGTTCTCAACTAGCAATCCAGATGACGCGGGCTCAAATCCTGGCGTGCGCAAATAAATTTTATTTGATTCATTTGTATTATTTCACAATTTTATTCAAATAAAATAATACATAGCATATTTGCGACACTTTCCAGAGAAATCCTTTCAGAATTGCTTGAAATGGCTTTAGCCGTATTTGGTGACCAGATCTGAATAGCCAGGACTTCCCCACCTTCCTATACCCCATCTCCTCCACCCCCAACACCTTCAGCCTTACAAGATAACCCGTTTGGCGATGTCATCGTCTTACTGGCTCCAGACGGGAGCAGTGGGACTCTCAGAACTCTTGGGAGAATCAGGAAGAACATAAAAAAATCAGAGTGTGCAATTCAAGTAGTTCAGAGCGGGGAGGCTACGAAGCACCGCTCAAATAGGAAACCATCTCATTATACAACTATAGATGTATGTGTTGTCTCTTATTAGTGTCGCTATTTTTCGTTTCGTCGAGTTTCAAATCACAACAGTGCTATAGAAGTTTTCACTTAAAAAATAAATAAAAAAGATGCCATAGTCTCACTGTCTTCCGTAAAACACGTAGGTGTTTTTTATGAAAGTTTTAATCATAGAATCTATTTATCATGTATTTATTTTCACTGTGAAACCGTGAAAATAAATTTGTAAACACGCGTATTATTTTTGTTAGTGAAATCATAAATGTATAATTAGGTAAGCATTGCATTTCGACACGAATTAAACCACTAACTTCAATTAAAATAATGTCTTTTCCGCACTACAATGAAAACAGTGTTACGAAAATACACGAGGAAAATGATGAAATGTCCTTGAAAAAGTGTTGAGAAAACCAAGGCTTTACATTCGTAAGTTTTTTCTCGTAATTCGCTTGTGTAAGCGATTTATGGCCAAATTACCAATGTAAACGACATCAAAAGTCACTTAACGTAATTTATAGCAAGTTACAGAAGCAGTTATTTCGCGAGTTTTTTGACAGGTCTGATCGCGTCCGCGCGAACTTCCAGCCTTCTTACAGCTTATAAAATCAGTTAATAAGCTGAGAGACTTTCCGCAAGAAATGGTACCAAAATGCGCCGTTTGATAGATGTCTAAAATTAAAAGACAGTTGTTTTCGTAGGATTTTTTTCGTGTAAAACTAGTATTTATTTACACTTATTTGAGTTTACTGAAAATGGGCATCCTTCTATTCAATTATTAGTCCCATACTTTCTATTCTCAATGTTTTTGTTCTTAACATTACGTGTTTGAATTCGAATTAGGTTGCTGTCAGGTAGCTGTCATTCGGATGAAATGAAAGAACTCCATTAATTTCTGCCTTTGACGGCACAAAAGCACATGGATAATTGTTTAATTAAAGCCAAACTCTTTTTCAACACTTTATTCGGGGTATTTCGTCTGTATTGAAAAAATCGCGTAAATTTGACAGTAGCAAATCGTTGGTGACAGCAAATGAATTTACAGATGTAAACGGTTGCATAAGCATTTACACAGGTCGAACTTCCGAACAACTTCCGTGAGCATTAATTATCACAAGTCGGATGCATATGTAAACGCTCCTGTGAGTAGCGTGTCAAAAACTTCCGTTAAGTCGTAAATTTTTCTTACGAGTGTAAACCTAGCCTTAAAACGAATAAGACATAAGATAATATAACGATGACGTCACATATGATCTCTCGGTGGGACTGGTATAGTTACCTACTAATATCAATACCTAGGTGTTCAATTACTACGTGGTAGATTTTCTAATGAACACATCACGATAAAATCAATTAAACTACAAGTCCATTAACAAATGCAGGTTTATTTTTAGATCATTCATAGTGGCTTCGGTCGTGTATAAAAATAAAATAAAATGATAATGAAAAATTATAATTCCTAATTATTTAAAAAAATTAAATTGCCACAGCCGAGAATTGGATCCCCATCAACTGAAAGGAACGCAACCATGCTGACTTTTACGCCGCAGAATATATTTTCATATTAATATATTGAAGAGAAAATATACAAATTACAGCGCAGCCTCGCGAAAAGTTGAGAGAGTTGGAGATATTGTAAGTACAACTTTGAAAAATGACTATATCTAAATAACATAATTTTCAATTAAATGAACACACTATAGGAATAGGCGGAACTCAATCGAAAATCTGCAAACAGAAAAATCAGAAATGATACGTTCTCATCTAGGACTCGAACCCAGGACCTTCGCCTTGTCCTGGAATTTATTCATTAAGTTAAATTTTTACTCTTTACGAACCAACAAATTAACTCAAAGTTAAAAAAATAAATATTCGTTCTAAATTTGCAGAAAAAGTCAAAAGATGTCGCATATAAAAAAAAATTAAAAAATGATCTAAGACACTATCTAGATAGCATTTAGTTCGGGTTTAAATCTTAAAATCATACATAAAGATAGCAGCCAACAAAAGTATGCGTTAAGAAAATGAAGAAAACGTTGGTAGTTCTTAGTCGATGTATGTATGATGAAGTTAAATTTGACCGAATCGGGTAGGGACACATTAGCTCAGTTGGCAAAGCTGTGCCCCAGCAAGCCGAAGATCCTGAGTTGGAGTCCCAGATGTGACCGTATCTTTTTGTGATCTTTCTATTTTCAGATTTTCGATTGAGTTTCGCTAATGTTATCTTCATTCAGCGCCCTTGAGGTGATTTTTCACAAAAACGGCGCTATATAAATCATCCAATTATTATTATTATTATTCAATTAAATATTACAATTTTAGGGTTTTACTCATTAAGTTAAAAAATAAATGTATGTACTCAAGTGGTTCACTACGTTTGGAAACCTAGCACGGGTACCCAGTTTCATGAGGATCGGGAGATATTGGTTGAGAGAGACCTTTTGACTTCTGCAGCCGAACTCTCTCAACCCATCGCTTTCGAAAGATTCGTACGTTCGTCACTCTTCAACACATTGACCCAAAGATTCCTACCCACCTCTCAAACCTTTTTCCTTCACAGAACTTTTTCTCCTTCCTTTTCCTAAAAAGACCCTTCACACAGCATCCCCGAATATGTCATAGGGCCTCTTGTGTGGAGATATTGTAAAAAAGGTACTAAGGTACATAGCTTGTCTGAAATTGTTGAAAAAAAACAGGTCTTATTTGGAAAATGACACTTCACTTCGAAACAGATTCGAGTTCTAGAATTCATTGAACCGAATTTACATACTCGTAAAAAACAACCGAAATTGTTATTTTTAGAATACATAACCTATTCAGCTTGCTATATTTAAAAATAATATCCTAGCGGTAGGTACCTCTTTCAATTGATATGCCTGCTCAACACATCAGCGAGGATATTTCCAAGGTGACGGAAGCCAGAGCTTCTTTAGTGTCGTATCTCGCAGTTGTTGCTTTGATTTATGTTGGTTACGTGACTGCATTAGAAATGGAAGACACCATCAGTATCACCCTGGTTCAATATCACCATTCAGAATCAAATCGTTGCTTTTTTATATGAACACCTCACAAGAGTCTCAGCTGATCCCGTCTGGAGCCAGTCAGACTATGTCATCTCCAATAGGGGTATGTTGTGAGGCTGATGATAGTGGTGAGGGGAAGGAGATGAGGAAGAGGAAGGTGGGGAAGTACCTGGCTATTCAGATCTGGTCACCAAACACGAATAAAGCCATTTCTAGCAACGTTTCAATTCTGAATGGTGGTCTTGAGAGTATCTTCGTATGGAGTATGAATTAATTGTGAAACACAAATTAATCAAATAAAGCTTATTTTCCCACGCCGGGATTCGATCCCGCAACCTTCGGATTGCGAGTCAAGAGCCTTACCGCTCGACCATGTCGGACGTGGTGGAGGGTACTAGCAATCCGGAGGACGCGGGCTCAAATCCTAACGTGATTTAAAAATTTCTATTATTTCACGATTTTATTCACTTAAAATAATACATTCAGAACTGAAACATTGCTTGAAATGGCTTTAGCCGTGTTTGGTAATCAGATCTGAATGGCCAGGTACTTCCCCGTCTTCCTCTACCTCATCTCCTTCCCCTCTCCACTATCTTCAGCCTCACAATACCTCAATTGAGGTTGTCACATCTCACTGGCTCCAGACGGGAACAGTTGGGAATCTTGTGCGGTATTCACATTAAAAATAAAGACACCGGACGGAGCGCAGGCGGGACAATGCGAAAATCGTTGTGACTAGAAGCTGGCACTCGCGTTTCAACGCCCACGCGTTTACATAAACCGCAAACTTAATTTACATAATTTAATTCTGCCAAAAATACCTCTTCGATTCTAAAGCACCTTTAAACACACCTGGAAGGATCTTTCGCAGAAGCCGTCAACCTTTGGTATCAGATTAATAAATATCCGCCAAATTATATCAATGGGAGGCATTGTTTGTAGTTTGTACCCGTCACTTGTCAACTGAGATCTCCAAACGAGTTTCATATAACATAACCTTTTTAAGTAATTTTTATATTATATTTTCATCACTTTTAACGACATTTCAAAGTAGGTGTTGAGTTAATTTCATTCTGAGTTGTCCGGTCACCGTTGTTATCAGTGTCGCTCTTACTCCCCCGAATACTGAGCGAAGGGGACAACTGCACCTCAGCTAATAATACCCAAATAAAAGCATCAAAATCGAGGTTTTGTAAACCCCAATTTGCTCCTACCAAACTGAAATTTTTAAGATTTTTTTTACCAAAATACGTATGTACGTTATGTCTCTTTGAAAAATACATTGTATAGTTTGTATTCTGAACGTCTGTTGATGGCGTTTGATGGAAACATATTTTTAATGTTTTTAAATGACATGTACATTTTTACTCCAAATATGCTCAGGAATCGCTGGTTAAAATCCCTCGGGTACGTCCTGCTACACCCTAGTGAGCTCTGGCGTTATGATTTTTTTCCTATACTATACATCCGATTGCGATGAAACTTTGGCAAATTGTTGTGCGCACGCCGGCAAAGGTTTCTATAGTGAGCTCTGGCGTTACGAAATTTCTATAAAAAAATTTGCAAAAGACGGCAAGTTGTTGGAAAAAATGGGTGTATTTCTTAAAGTTTAGCGGCAGGGAGGGAAGGATGAAAGGAGGAAAGGAGGAGGAGGAAAGGACACTAGGGAGAAACCATTTATTTATTTAAGTGGCATGGCAACGAATGCCGGGAACTCGCTAGTAATAAATAAAAACCACTTTTGCGCTTAAAATCGTGACCTATAGACTCCGTTTGCTAAGCGATTTTTATGCCTATTATCTATATTCGTGGCGATTTACGGTACACTAAAAATACACATATTTTGGCTTCTGGCTTCCTCTTAAGTCATTGTTTTAAACGGTGACTGAATGAAATCCCATCTGTGTTACTAATCGATGATAATGAGAATGGATTATTATTCGTGTTATTTTAGCGCCATTGCCAAGTCTACATTATTTATACAGGGTGGTCCCGCGTAAGTTTACGATATTAAAATAGAAATAAATAACGCTTTTCAAATAGGTCATTAATTCCACTGTATATGTATGTATGTGGTCTTCTGTTGTTTTCTCTGATAATCGGGAGTTACTTCGATTCTTCAGGTTACGAGTCGTGTTTATTATCGTCGTATTTACAATTAATACTTAACTGGACTTAACGTCCGTTCTAAATTATGCTCTACGTTAATCTGCCGCAGGAAACGGTTACTGAAGGTGCCCACCGGTCAATCGGATATCATCAGCTATCTTCGTAACGGTTCGGGTATTAGACCCGAACGGGCGATAGTTATCTCTCTTATATAGTACAACTCTGTTGAGACATATTAAAACTACTGTTGAGACACATTAAAACTACTTACAACTATCTATACTAACAACATCTGTTGAGAGACATTAAAACCACATACATATTCACATACAGTACAAGGTACAAAGGGGAGTTTCCCGGTATGTATTTTGTAAGCAAATGACATTTTTTTTCAAGGATGATGAAATTTTGCACACTGACCTTCAAAACACGAACAAGGAACACTTGAGATTTTGAAAAATTACCCTCACACTCTTTTCCCACGGCCGGCGAACTCGGCTGATGATGGCGGGTGACACGCGAGACACGAACTCACCCGAAGTCAGCCGAACGACGCGCGATAATTCACGAACGCTGGATTTCGGTGCGGCCGAAGATTCGGCAAATTTTCTGCCGAAACCGAAACTGATGCCGAAACTAGATTTCTTTGCCGAAACCGAAACCGAACCTTCGGTCGGTCACTAATTATAATGTTTACTATACACATAAAGAATCGGTTACGCGAACATTTAGGTACCCGGCGTGGCAAATAAATTTAATTTGATTAATTTTCTATTATTTCACAATTCATTCATTTAAAATAATACATAGCATATTTGCGGCACGTTCCAGAGTGGAAGATACTCTCAGTATCGCCCTGGTGTAAGATCACCATTCAGAATTGAAACGTTGCTTGAAATGGCTTTGGCCGTATTTGGTGACCAGATCTGAATAGCCAGGTACTTCCCACCTCCCTCTTCCCCATCTCCTTCCCCCCTCACTACCTTCAGCCTCACAACTTACCCCAATTGGGGATGCCATAGTCTCACTGGCTCCAGACGGTTGCAGTTGAGACTCTTGTGGGCTATTCACATTAAAAAAAATTACCTTTGATTTGCATGTGGTTTCACGATCACCCTGAAACACCGTATATTTGATATTATAATCACATTTTTATTATTTTTTCCTGTGAGGTCTCATAAGATATGGAAATAAATTCGCGCGGTAAATTTTGTAAAACAGTTTCATACATAATTCATTGCGCGGCTTACGAATGCTGTCAATAACGAGTGTTGCAGAAAAAAGAAATACCACATGTCACGCCATTGTTTGTTTTAAAATAGACGTGTTTACGTTTTATTTAATGCTAACCAACTGTGCTGCACCCCTGGAAAAACGAAAAGAATCCAATAATTAATTAGAAAAATAATTTAAAAGTTTAGTTTTTTTTAAGGATCAATTTTCAGCACTGTCAAAAAACTGCATTAATGCATAAAGCTGATGTCATTGCTTCCAATAAAATTAATTCCAAAATGCCCCCACATTAAATATGATATTCATTTCACATTACTTTACTATGCACTGAAATTAGCATGGGCGATTCATTTGATTTCGATTCAATTTCTGTTTCGAAAATTTGCATTGCATATTATTATTTATCTAGTTGTAACTGCTGCATCAGAGTGTACCTGCTAAAGTATCAATATCTTAAAATATGTATTATTTACAAAACTGCATTCAGACAAGAGTAAAAAAAAGCCAGGTTTAATTTTCCAACCAACGAATGCCATTAAAAAAACATCTTCTTAGTTATGGTCATCTCTTAAAAACTTTATTTAATGTAGGGATTATCAAATAAATACCGATGTTTAATGCATTTTTTATGGAAGTTGTTTGTGGGTAAAGTTCAGTAACTTGAAGAGGTTTTCTTCATAATTTATTTTATTTTTGAAACAAACAGTTCAACACACTTATTTTATTTCTTAAAATACATGCTTACTGGGTTGCATAAACCCGTGAAGTTTTTGCATAAGACATTTTCGTCAAAAAAAAATATATTTAAGATAAACATAAAGTTGAATTAATAGACAGGGAAAATCTTCATATAAGGATTAAAAGTATATAGCTAAGATGAAATTAAACCACGGTTGGTTAATAAAGGCGGAGTCGTAATAAACGGATTCTTCTGTATGTAAAAATAATACATCAACATCATATATTATAAAAAATTCAAAAAATCAATAAAAACACATTATTATGACTACATCTTATAATACTATACTTCTCAACACAATTGTAGTATACGGATATCCTTTTTCTTTCTTTATTTTTCTCCTTTCTTTTTTGTTACCTCCTAAACTTCATTTCTATTATATTCATATATGTATATTTTTATATATGTATGTGTACACATATGCATATGTTTTTATATATGTACACATGGCGATAACATTTTTTATATGTGTATATATGTAGGTATGTGTGTATATCTACGTGTGTGTATGTGTATACTTACATATATTACCTTTTTTTCTTATTTCACTGTTAAATTTCTATCTTTTGTTTTACACATAAAAAAAAAAATTACTATTTTTTCTTTGTTAAATTGTGCTTTACATTCGTTTTCTCCGCCTTTTTTACTCGAGCTCTGCTCTAAAAAAAGGTGTAATACTTTTTAATTAATGTATTTTTAAAAGAAAAACTTTATTTAATTTATTAAAACATGTAAACTCTGTACCATTATATTCAATAAATAAATAAAAAATAAATAAAAAAATATAAAAAATAAGGTTAGCAAAACGACCAGGGTTAAAAAAATATACATAAATAAAAAATCTATTTTATTTTATGCATTTAGTAAATTGACCTGAGGTCAAATGGAAAATGTCAGCGTTTGAAAACTAGTCCCTACGGGAGAGTTCATACGGAAGTCTCCGACGTTCATCCTTTGACTTCTCACGTGTCTTGTTTGAAAACGAATAAAACGTAATAAACTAGAAAGGTGATGTCACGTACGATCTCTCCCTGGGATTAGTGTATTGTATTTTGTGCAAGTCCTTCTGAAAAATGAATGTTGTGTGTAGTTAGTTCTTGAGTGTGGGATGTGAATTACATAGCTGGTTTGCTCGTTTGTTTCGTACCAGACAGTGGAAATGAATGTTTTCTGGAAGGTAGTCTTTGTCAACATTGTGGAAGATTTTTAATTAAAAAATTTCCTCAGGTATATTTTTTCGATCGTCTAGAGTTCTAGAGTGTTGATAATTTATGTGATGCTAATGCGTCTTTTACTAGGTCGGGTATTTGGAAGGACTTAAAATTGTTCAAATGTTTTAGAACCTTTTTTGAATGATACTCGTAGTACAAATAAATAAATAGGTAACTTTGTTCGAAATTCAGAATAAATTGACAAATTGCTGGAAATTGCTTCGGACTTGACTTGAATAATTAGGTACTTCCCAACGTTCCACCTTCTTATCTCCTTCCCCTACTCCCTAAAGCCTCACGACATAACTGAAATGTAAGTGAAAAAAAATACTTCAACTGCCTACTTTTGTCAAAAAAACAGACAATGTTGAAAAATTGAATGAAATTTTTTTTTTTAATTAGTGTTAAATTATGTTTTTTATGTTTCACAAATAATTGCTCAAGTTGCCTCTAAAATCATGAAACACTAAAATCTTTAATGGCCTATATCTTATAACTTAAATCAAAAATAAATAAAGTAACTCACATCCGTACTAGATATTTGATACATCTTTTGGTTACAAAAATAATTTTTCAGTTTGGTTGGGTATTTTAATCTCAAATCAAAATTTAAGATTTGTATGAAACTGGCCGAAATGGGCCGCACAAACGTTCCACTTAAGCTTCGCCTATTCGCCTACCTCCCTGTTGAAGCTTTGGCACAAACGAGACATGGCCGGCTTTAAAAAAAACATATTAAGTAGAGTAGGTACACTTAGCCGTACTAAAACGAAGTAATTTTTAAAACTTTTAAGTATTTTTCTTTTACGAAAAAGAAGTTCATTAATACTAATATTAAGCTCTAGCCTCTAGCTCTTGAAGGATAGAATATCTCCTTAATCTCTTATTACCCAAGTAGGTCGTCTCAAAGACAAAATAATTTAGAATATGATGCTAGTTCGCAGATTAAACAATGTAATAATAACGAAGGCGGAGACAACAAAATATATTATTTTATGTAGATTCTGGGTTCAGTGAGTTGGAAAGGAATTTAGGAGAGGTAGGATGGTTCATATTAAACTTGCCTGAAATGTACTGACACGAATCACTGAACACTCTCAGCACGGCACTTGATTTTCACAAACAGAGCGTATTTGAAAAATTATTGATAATTTTTATATCCGATTTTAATGAAGTGCAGGATTCACAACTATTAAAAACAGCACAATTTTCAGCGACACCATTTATTTGCATTTCATTAACATTATAACAGCTTTATTTATTTTTCAGCGATCGATCTATTATTACACAGATTTTATTTTTACCTGCTTTATTATATTCCGTTTCCTTGGTGATGTATTTATTTACACTCGGTAGGCACCGCGATGTTCTTCCCGTTACAATATAATGTTATATACAATTTTTTTATTTATTTTATTATTATTATTTTTAGGCCTCAAAGTGTTATTTTTTTAAACGATAAGAAAAATCTAATAGACAAACAATTTTTAATTTTAAAAAAATACGAGTGCAGTTCACACACGTTAGAAGCGAAACTTTACCAAAACAATCTCAAGCCTTGTAAAGTGAGGTCATAATCAAAGCAGCCAATGAGCGCAGACCTAGGACCTAGCGTCATTTCCGTTTTATATCTCAACCAACGTCTTAAGTGACATCATAATCAAATCGGCCAATGAGCGCAGTGTGATGCTTCACAGGTGCTAATGCGTAATTTCCGTTTCATCCAAATTCCGAATCACTAACGCCGCTATAGAAGTTTCACTTCAAAAATCTAAATAAAAATTTTAGTGTATCCCAGACAGGGCTGGGCAATATTTGAATTACTTGTATTTAAATAATTGTATCAAAATACGTATTTGTATTTGTATTACTTCCAAAAAATGTATTTTGTAATTGGTATTTCAATTACCTGATGCTAAGGTATTTTATAATTTGTTAATCTTAATAATGATAATGAAAAATAAACTGACATAGATAATACATAGACTAAATCCAGAGCAAAATATGTTAATATTTAGAGTTGGCAGCTCTGTGCGTCAAAACAAGTCTATTGTCGTTTTCATCGTTTCGCTGTATTGATTCATGAAGACGTGAGTTAATTGATAATTGATAATGGATGATCAAATTCCGTCAAATCCACAAAACTTTACAAGTGGAGCGGAGATGAGATGTGTCTTCTGAGCAATATGGTTTCACTCTGCTCAGCTTTGTTTCTATGGAAACGCACCCTTAGACAAGGGCACTTACGACAATTTATTGCAACCAAAGATTCTACCAAAACCAAATGTATTTTGTAATTTGTATTTTAAATTAAAAAAAAATCGTAAAAATACTGTATTTAGTATTTTGTATTTCAAATACATGACTTGAAAGTATTTTGTATTTCGTATTTTAAATACATGTGAGTAATTTGTATTTCTTATTTATTATTTTAACTTTATGAGTAAAACCTCAAACTGTAATATTTAATTAAATGAAGACATTATGAGCGAAACTCAATCGAAAATCTGGAAACAGAAAAATCAGAAAAAGATATTGGCACCCCTGGGACTCGAACCCAGGACCTCCCTACTTTCCGGGTTGGGCGCTCTTATCCACTGAGCTAAGGTGTCGATATCCAATTCGGTCACTTTTAACTGTACCATACTTCGACTAAGAACCACCCATATTATTAAGTAGGGAGGTCCTGGGTTCGAGTCCCAGGGGTGCCAATATCTTTTTCTGATTTTTCTGTTTCCAGATTTTCGATTGAGTTTCGCTCATAATGTCTTCATTTAATTAAATATTACAGTTTGAGGTTTTACTCATAAAGTTAAAATAATAAATAATAATATTCATCCCAGACTTGCAGAAGAGTCAATAGATGTCGCACATTAAATAAAAATGGATAATTCACATTCAAAAGCTTGTTAATAAACTTAGGTATTTAACTTATATTTTTAAACGTTTAAAATACATAGTTGACATTAAAAGAATAAAATTGGTGTATCATGCATTGGTGCAATCATCAGTATCTTATGGAATAATTGGATGGGGGGGTGTGTATAATACACACATTAAGCCACTAGAAATAACTCAAAAATTAATACTAAAAATAATGTTGCATAAAGATATAAACTACCCCTCCGTGCAATTGTTCCATGAGGCTGAATTGTTAGATATAAGAAAAATTTACTGTAAACAATGTTTAAAATATATATTTACACGAAATGTTATTTTTACAAAAAATGAAAAGCGTTTTAGTAATAGGTTAAATAATGTATTTGAAGTTCCACTGTGTAACACTAGGCTTGCGCAAAGACATGCATATTTTATTATACCAAAAATATATAATGCTTTCTATAAGGCTACAGAAATTGATTGTAAAAATATATCCACCTACAGCAAGTATAAAAATGTATTAAAGTCTTGGATAAATACCGTCGACACAAACATTTACTTGCTGTAACATCTGACCTATGCTGTAACTTAACCAAATTTTTATTATTCTTTATAAACGTCTTTTGAATGTATTTCAGTAAACACTAAATCTATTCTTTATGTATTTAATTTAATTTTTATTTATTTTTTTTAAACTTCTACAATATATTGTATGTTTATGAGTAATTATCTGTCTTAAAATCACTCAAGTATACCCACGAACTGGCGATGCCTATGTGGGATTTTTTTGGTTAATCTAATCTATTTATGTTATTCTCTACTTTTTTAAAACTGTTTATATAAAAAGTTTGTATCACAAAATGTTACCAACTGTACCAAAAAAATTGTTAATAAATAAAAAAAAAAAAAATAAAAAAAAAAATAATAATTTATCCAGACACCATCTAGATTGCATTTAGTTCGAGTTGAATCTTGCAATCATTCATAAAGATGGCAGCCAATAAAAATATGCGTTAAGAAAAATGAAGATAATATGGGTGGTTCTTAGTCGAAGTACGGTACAGTTAAAAGTGACCGAATTGGATATCGACACCTTAGCTCAGTGGATAAGAGCGCCCAACCCGGAAAGTAGGGAGGTCCTGGGTTCGAGTCCCAGGGGTGCCAATATCTTTTTCTGATTTTTCTGTTTCCAGATTTTCGATTGAGTTTCGCTCATAATGTCTTCATTTAATTAAATATTACAGTTTGAGGTTTTACTCATAAAGTTAAAATAATAAATAATAATATTCATCCCAGACTTGCAGAAGAGTCAATAGATGTCGCACATTAAATAAAAATGGATAATAATTTATCCAGACACCATCTAGATTGCATTTAGTTCGAGTTGAATCTTGCAATCATTCATAAAGATGGCAGCCAATAAAAATATGCGTTAAGAAAAATGAAGATAATATGGGTGGTTCTTAGTCGAAGTATGGTACAGTTAAAAGTGACCGAATTGGATATCGACACCTTAGCTCAGTGGATAAGAGCGCCCAACCCGGAAAGTAGGGAGGTCCTGGGTTCGAGTCCCAGGGGTGCCAATATCTTTTTCTGATTTTTCTGTTTCCAGATTTTCGATTGAGTTTCGCTCATAATGTCTTCATTTAATTAAATTTGTATTTCAATTTGTATAGGAACCTCCGATGCCATTGCTTCTATTGTAAAAAGAATAAAACATAATCTCGATAACGGTAATAAATGTATCGGTATATTTTTAGATCTATGTAAAGCCTTCGATACAATTGATCACACATACCTTCTAGAAAAACTCAAAAAGATTGGAATCTCAGGTCGTGAACTGAACCTCATTAAAAGCTACATGTCAGAAAGGTCACAATTAGTCAGGATTCAAAATGTATCAAGTCAACCAATACAAATCCAATATGGAGTTCCGCAAGGCAGTGTCTTAGGCCCGATTTTGTTCCTGATATATATTAATGACTTATGTGATCTAAACTGTCACAGCTTGGTCATTAGTTTTGCAGATGACACAGTCCTTCTCTTTCATGGAAAGACATGGGAGACTGTATTCGATAAAGCTGAAAAAAGGATGAATCGGGTAAAAAATTGGCTTGATTCAAATTCACTAACATTAAATGACACAAAAACTAAATAAACTAAATTTAAAATCCACAACAAGCAGACAAATAACCTCAATACAAACCTATACATAAAAATTCATAAAGTCTGTTTACACCTGAACCAAGAAATTCCTTGCAACTGCCCAAAATTAAATGAAATACAAACAATAATACCTTGGAATAATTATTGACCAAAACTTAAATTGGAACTCCCAAGTGGAAAATGTGAGCAACATAATAAAAAAAACCAACATACTTTTTCAAAACAATAAGAAACATTTTAGATAAAGATCAGCTTATTAAAATTTATCATGCATTAGCCCAATCTCATCTACAATATGGTCTTATCGGATGGGGAAGCTCGTGCGTTTCCACTGTAAAACCAGTCCTCGTAGCACAAAAGGCAATTTTGAAAATTATACATAGAGTCCCCATCAGAACTCCTACAGACTACGTTTTTAAGGCTCTGAATTTAATGTCACTAAAACAATTATATGCAAAAGACATTCTAATGTACGCATTCAAAAACCAGGAAAACTTTGAACAAACAAACTCGGTCCGATTCACAAGATCCACATTAAAACATTTATTCCACCAACCAACAACTAAAACGACTTTTGGACAAAGAAATATGCAATACTTCTCTATAAAATTATTTAATATACTCCCACTTGCAATAAAAACCGTTAAAAAAATAAAGATATGGATTATGGACATGGGAAGGAAAAACATAGATACAATTTTGCAACCAAATAAAGACTAATGCTTGTATTGTGCTTTCTTTTAGATATAATTTTTTTAATTTTCCTCTAGTAATACTTTAAAATAGGCATTAACTTATAATTCAAACACAAAACATGTAAAATGTGACCTTAGAACGGGGTATCCCAGTAAGGACACATTATTTCTTTACCCAGTCATGATCCAAGACCAGTCAAGACCGCCGAAACGGGATTTGAGACTATTTTTGATAGAATAAGCAATAATTGCAGCCTGTAAGAAAAAAATAGGTGCCATAAGAAATATCCTTCACAAGCGATACATTTAATACGAGGCTATTTGTTTTACAAAATTAAAAGACATTGATTTTTTCTTCATGTTTCTGAGATTTCTAGAATACTGGAATTGAAAGGATTTATTTATATTACGATATCGAAGACGGCAAATAGTTGTTGCGAGTAGATATTAGAGAAAATAATTTTCCTTTCTTAGTATTAAAATATTTCCCAATGTAAACTAATTAAACTTGTTAATTTAATTAATATGCTAGGGGTTTGGGTATACGTTCAATACATGTATCGATCGTCCAGTTGATTAGTCAGACATCTCTGAAAAATCTAAATTTGGGTTGAGTATGCAATTATACGTAAAAGTGTACTCTCCATCTGGTACAATACTCAGATTACTCATGAAAGCAAACATATCAATTATAATGCAGAAAAACTTGTAGTGAATAAATAAAATGTTGTTGTTGTTTGGATAACTAGTAGGATATTTCAAATGCCATTCTGATGTACCGGAACGTTGTGCCTCCCGGGGTTATTTTATAGCTTATCTTATATGTAAAACACAAACACGTGCAATGGTGAGCGAATTAATATTTATTTATTTAAGTATTAATTTATTTTACGCGATAAAAAGGCTTTTACATTACATTGATAAGATTATAAGTTTCGATGGCACAAAGGAGGTTATCAATAGTATTAAGGACAACATAAGAATGAATGAGACAAAAATAATATATAAGAGATAGAGTTTTTTTATTTTCTATTTATATATATATATTTTTTTTTTGTTATAAAAATACAAAAACAGTACAAGGAAGCTTTTGACTGTCCAACTAGGAAGGACTCCCGTTCTAGGACAGTATATTGCTTTCCTTATTATTTCAAGGCTTAGTATTTGAAGTTGTCTGCCTAATCAACTGGACAATCGGTATATATAGACGTAAGTAAGTATGAAAAAGATATTTTAGATTGTAAGAAGATATAAATCATCATATGGACGTTTCACACGATGATTTTTTTCATACAGTTTCCATATGGGTCGTGTTTCCAAGTGGATTCGTGATGACAACAGACCGTGTTTGATTTTGGTACCGATTTTTGTACAGTTTAAGATGGCGAACATTGCAGTCGTCTGTCGTCTGTCGAAACTGTCTGTCGTTAAGAAAATGTTGGATATTCATTTAAGTTTATATGGAAAACATCGATAAAATTAATTGAATAAAATGAATTGACATAACATTGAATTTGTTGCTGATTGTCAACGTGTTCGGTATTGTGAATTTTGCGTGTATTTTGATGATTTTTTCATAGCAAGATTCTTTCATATGAAGTGAAATGTGGTTATGTTTAAGGTGGTGATATTTTTTAACGATTTGGTACCGTCCTAAAATATTATTTGTTCTTGAATGGCAACCATCTCTATAAGTAGGAAATTAAGGTACGGAAACAAATGCTCATAAAAAAGCATGCTAGCGAGCATGCTTAAAACGGGCACCCTCTTCAACTGTACAAATTTGTTTGTGTTAGGTACACTTGTTTCAAGCATACTCCTGAATAAACTTGGTCAAAGCAAACAATTGAAAACACGTGCTATTTAAACGCAAGCCAAAATCGAATCTTTGCAAGAAAATACAAGACAGAACTCAAAACTGAGATCGAATCGATACTGACGTGCACAAGCAAAACTGTTCTGTAGCACGCTTTAATGAGCATTCTTAATACTGCACACATGCCACTAATGCTGGGGCCGCACCTGCGTGTATCGTCACGAAGCTTTATACTAATAGCACATGAAGCTTCATAGATACACGCAGGTGCGGCCCCAGCATAAGTACGTAACAATTGCTTATTAATAGCATGCTTTCGTTTTACAAATGAGCATGCTTGTCCGTAGTTTTAATGATCGCGTAAAGCAAAGATTTTTCATGTGGATCTCGATATTGTTTTCTTACAGGGAAGGTATGGAAAAAAAGAATAGTATAAAATGCCGGCAACCCTTTTTTTAATGCCATCGTTATACAAACCTACATTTTTTTAAGTGTTTTTTTCCTGGTAAGTAATAATTTCTTTTCAAACAACCCCTTTGAACAGTCGAAATAAAATGATGCTGCGTATTTCCGCATAGTGTGGATGTTTTAAAATATAAATTGTCTTCACGTGGCATGTGGGTAGTGGGTAGTGGGTATTCGGGGAGGGGATGGGGTAGGGAAATGAGTTAAGGTGAGGCGGCTGTGGATGTTGGTGGGAATACAAAGTGCTTATTTAGATTTGACTCGAAGGTGGCTTTTGTTGGATCAGCCATTATTCCACTCGGAAAGAGGAATGCACAATAAAAACAAAATAAGATACGTGAATGTGGACAACACACAGCGTTTCACGCTCATACATATTTCACGAAAATACAGCGTGTGTTTCTTGATGAAAATTGAAGAAAATAAATTAAAACTCAACTTGGGTGGCGGAAATGGGTACCGCCGCCCCGGGAACCTTTATTGGAATACCAACACCTCTGCCATAGGTCACCCCAAGTGGTTCGCTTCGTTTAGTGACTAAGCAGGGGTGCCCGGGTTCATGGGGTGAGGTTTGTCTAGGTCTTGGAGGCGGATGACCAGGATACACTGAACCCCAGATTCCTACCCACCCCTTAAACCCTTTTCCTTCCCAGAACTCTCCTTCCTTTCCTTTCCTTAAAAAACCCTCCACACAGCATCCCCAAAGATGACATAGGCCCTGAGGGAAATTATTTTCCTCAGGGCCTCCTGTGTGGAGCTCATGTAAAAAAAAAAAAACCAAAGAAAACTTTTTTTATGTTAGCTCCAAACAGGAGGCCCTGAGGGAAAATAATTCCTTCGGAGCCTGTGTCATCTTTGAGGATGCTGTGTGGAGGGACTTTTTAGGGAAAGGAAGTTTTGAAAAGGAATAAGTTATGAAGAGCGGGTAAGAATTTGGTGTCAATGTGTCCAGGAGTGACGGACGTACCAATCTATCACTCTCACAAGGCAATGGGTCGAGAGAGTTCAGCCGGATTAGGTCTTCCTTAACCTGTCTCTCCCGAACCGGCCCGCCATGCAGTTGGCAAACGCATTTGCCGGCAAGACTTAGATAAAACTAAAACCCATGAGCGCGTTCGTCCCACCAAACGTAGCGAACCACTAGGGGTGACCAATGACATGGGTGTTAATTAGCTATTCACTACATTGTTCCCGGGGCGGTAAGAATTATTAATACCGCACAACAAGAGCGTCAACTGCATTCACCGACAGAAGCCGCTTGGTTTAATGCATCCCCCAATTGCGGTGTATTGTGAAGCTGAAGGGAGTGGGAGGGATAAGAGACGGGGTAAGGGAAGTTTATTAGTCGGCCACACTGAGGCCAACTTCCAACTTCAAACGTTTGAACGATTGTGTGGGGGGTAGTTCGTGCGTTGGAAATTCGAGTTGGAAGGTTGGAGTTCGAGTTGGCACGGGATCGCCTCCGAGGCGATCGGCGATGGCTGGTTCGTGCAAGTTGGCCAATATTATTACGGGAAAGTGGTATAGAAATTGTTTGAAATTATTATTTTTTTGCTTTACGAATCGTAATCAATATTATGGAAACCAAAGCATCGCCTGCACAATTGAAGGCAACTGATAAGATACAGCGCCGAATCAGCTGTTCGACGTCCGCCATTTTGGAGTTCAGAGTTCGGAGTTGGAGGGTTGGCCGCAGCCACCACACGATCGGCCTTATGTGGGTTTCTCGGAACTAATGTAGGTTTTACATCATCTCTTTTTCCCGAATAGAGACCAAAGACAAAATTTTTCGCTTTACGCGATCGCTTTTTTCATCTCTATTTTCATATTTACGATTTCAATTGGCATCACTACGAACAACACATGAACCATGTTGTTTGTTGTGATGCTAACTGAAATCGTTTTTATGAAAATAGAAATGAAAATAGCGATCGCGTTAAGCGAAAAATTTTGTCTTTGGTCTCTATACGGGAATCGGGCTGAAAAAAAGATATCGTGTAAAACCTACATAAGTTCGGAGTTGGAAGGTTGGCTTCGATGTGGAAGACGCGTAAGGGTTTATCCAGATTAAGGGTTTATCACAAAACATGGTCCCAAAGCAACCTTTCGATTCCGAATGGTGGTCTTTCACCCATTATGTTAAAAATGCTCTGTTTGAAAAACCTAATTAAAAAAAAAAACTTAGATATTCTGAGCGTAAACGTTGATATAAATATAGAAAAGCAATTATTACTCGACTACTTTAGTATTTCTTCAAGAACAATAATTAACAATCATGAATAAATGCTTTACCATATAAGGTGAAAAGATACCCGTGTTATTTATATTTATTATCAGAGTACCTTCTCAACCTAGAACTAAAGTCATTAAAATATATAAATGTGTTTTAAAAAAACCCATTATGTTGTTATATAAATTTTTCCTCTATTTCTCGTTTACCTTCTCCCGTCTCGCAACTTTATTAAACTACAGCAGAATCTCGGTTAACGAAGTAGACAAATCCCGCAAAATATGTGTCCACATTTTTTCCGAATTTGACAGGTGACTTGACGGGAAAAATGACATAAGTCTCAACTTTACTATTTTTTTTAATGTGAAAGTGCGCACTTCTCCCATATAATTTTATATTTTGATTTAACGCCTAATCAATGGCTTATTTGAGTACATATATATTATAGACCAAATTAAATTAAAGACCAAAAAAGCCTTCTACATTTTATACTCCAAATAAACTCAGGAATCACTGGAACAGTTTGTTTAGTGTACATCTTGGTAGGTGGAATCGAGTTTGTAATTTCAGCATAATTTGTGCTGCTTAATTATGGTGATTTTAGTTACCTACTTTCAGCACATGGTACATGCATTGCTCGTTAGTTCCATCTCTACAAAGTCCTCCGCCGCGTCTGTCTGTCTGTTCGCGATAAACTCAAAATCTACTGAACGGATTTTCATGCGGTTTTAACCAATAGATATAGTGATTCATGAGAAAGGTTTGCGTATATAATTTGTCAAGGTTTTGTGTAAATTGGTTGAAATCTTCGATCAATAAAGGCTTAATAGATATACTAGGTCAATGGTTGAAATATATAATATATAAAGGAGAATGTTTGTATGTCTGGACAACTCAAAATGAACTCAACTCAACACTTCCTTCGAAAAATCATCAAAAGTGATGAAAAAAGAAATAAAAACTTGGTTAAATAGGTTACGTTGAGTTGGGTTGTGCGATATTTTTCTTTTTTTGTGTGGCTTTTAATTACTTTTCAAAGAGGTGTTGAGTCGACTCGATTCTGAGTTGACATGGAACCATCCTGGTACACCCTGTATAACCCATTTTCCAAATCGCAAAGCAGACAGTCGCTTACTTTTCATCTCCCACTTTGCAAAACCAATAATCCTAAACAGAACCCTTTTTATCCACAGATTCAGAAATTCTACCATCTTATCTACTCTCTTAAATTATTTCCTCATCATGTTATTATTTTGCTTGACATTTTTAATATTTCTACTTTTTTAAATTATTACCACCTAGACATTTTTAATACATCTACTATCTTAAATCGTTTATTTATTTATTTACGCTTTGATGGCTTTTACATTGGTAAGTTGTACAAGAGCATCATAACAAATATATAGTACAAAAATTAAAAGTTAGACAACAATTACATCTTCGTATTAAAGTAGTTACAGAGCAGTGTTTAGTGAATTTGTTAATGTTAACAATTTGATATTTAAGGATTGTTGCATAATATCTGCATACATATACGTCTTTTAAAGGGGATGATGTTTTTATAACCACCTTAACAATTTTAATACATCTACTATCTTAAATCATAACCACCTTAACATTTTGAATACATCTACTATCTTAAATTATTATCACCTTGACATTTCATTCTTTGTTCTCTAGATCCCCCTTCAAGTATTGTATCTACAAGAATAAATTTAAAAATATATTTCAATCACTATCATCAGTTGAAAGTTCATATTTGGCATAATTAACAATTTTATTATGTGCAATTTACGATTTTGTTTTCAACTTTTCCAAAAATAAATTAGAAAGCGAGTTTATTATTTACTTTTTTAGTTTTCATGGGGTGAGGTGTGTCTTGGCGGTGAACGCGTTTGGAAGAGACGGGTTGAGAGAGACCTAACCCAGGCATTTCCAGCCGGACTCTCTCGACCTATCATAGTCTTGCACCACAGAGAGGGAGAGATGGATTCATACGTCCGTCACACCTGAACACATTGACCCCCAGATTCCAACCCACCTCCCATACATCTTTCTTTCCAAAAACTTCCTCTCCTTCCTTTCCCTTAAAAGACCCTCCGCACAGCATTCCCAAGGATGACGTAGGCCCTCAGGGGAATTATTTTCCCGGGGTCCTGTGGGTCGAGAGAGTCTGTGTGAAGCTAATGTACCAATAAAAAAAATTAAATATTGATATAAAAAAAAAAAAACTTTACATTCCGTTTAATCATGGGAATTCAGGAAACGTACGTATTTTTTGCTTTGTTATAAAGAGCACTCCATCTCAAAAATCCTCACGATTAGTATATACCTACTAAGTACTCAGGGTAGCTATTCCCGAGCAACGATCAATCGTTACTCGCCATGCGACAGCTGCGAGCGAAAAATTCCTCGTCGTCGCGACCAACTTTTTCGAATGTTTCATATTTACGTATTCTTGAACGGCGAGCGGTCGCAAGGATGATTATATTGGTAGCCCTGTAAATGTTGTCTATGTTCCTGATGTTTTTGAGATTTCTATGGTGTAACTTTGAAATGTCAAACGTCAAACAGTGAAACAGTAAGTTTGTTGGGTCGGTTGATAATTTTCGAAATGTCCATATAACTAATAATCAAAAGCAACTGCTCATAGAACTAGTTAGTTCTGATCAACAATAATGAGCGGAAAATTAGCCATTGTAATATGTAACCTTAAAACGACTTTATAACAATATTCGACGTCTTGCGGGTGCGAAAGTTCGCGCGGGAAAACGATAATACTAGATGTTGACAGCCAATTGCATAGACACGCAAATAAACAACCACTCGCTTCTCCGTTTCTACTGGTCTACCCCACTCGTTGTTGTGGCGAATGACTTTTGGCGTCTAAAAATGTTCCATCGACTGGCTCAAGAATAACCACGTCGACCAATGTACGTACATTCGACGGCAATTGCGAGCGACGAGGGCTTGGAGAATAGCTACCCAGGTTGTAAATATCCGCAATATCATACGGATGGACATACCGATGGACACTAACGTTGTCCGAAACGCTGGCTAAAGAAGGAGGTAGCGCAACACGGCATAACACCCCAAAAACAAATAAAGAAAATACTTTTGGCTGTGAAAATCTAAAAACGTATCATCCGCAATATCAGGTTGCAAATATTACAACGAAATATCACATTTTAGAAATTAAATAATATTACTTATTGCTTTAGACATATTAATGTGACATCAAAAGGTAAATTACTAATCACAATATTATTCAACCCAGGGAATCAAATAATACATTCTTTGAATATAAATATTAGTCTAGGTGATATAAATTTAGCATTTTAAAAACATTTATTATTAAATAACAGTTAACACGCGCTGTGACGAATTATATTTGACAAATGTCTTATGTCTTGCGTAAAGATTACAAAATAAACGGGTTAGGTTAGGTTGGAAACCCACAAAAACACGCGCAATTAATTACGAATTTAATACTATCAAATGACAAAGTATAATTTCCACATTAATAAAAAAGACAGATATCAATTTAAATGATAATTACGGGTATCCATAAATGTAAGGGAAAATAATATTCTTCGGTTCTGATAAATTAAAATTTTATCAGAAACCTTCTTCAAAAAGTAACTTGTAAAGCGGTGTTATGAGAGATAATAAGAAAGGCGATCTTTCAATCTCATAAAAATTCTCTTTGTTCATTTTTGTTGAAAAGAAAATAGTTCATGAAAAATGAGATCAAATAAATTCATAGCGATGAAAAAATAATATATATTTTAATCAAAGTTATGGCGGTATTCATAGTATACCGACAAACACCTTAGAATAATAATTCTCGAATAACTTAGGTATTCTTATGGCGTATTACTTTGATTAGAATTATTATATTCCCAAGATAACAAATCACATATAACGTAATGCAAAAATTACTGACCTTTGCGTATTTCTAAAGAACGCGTTGATTAAATGAACGACTTGTTATAACTATAAACTATATTAGTTATGATTTATTCTAGCGCACTTGCAATATTGCAGTCCCTGCACTTAGTCTTTGTCGTTTGTTTTGATTAATAGGTTCTGTGCACGAGACCCTGATCTGCTGCCTCCGGGTCTATGGCCAGGGTACCAAGCATTGGTCTGTCGATATAACCCTATATCAATACCATATTGACCAAATCAGTTATCTTTGGTCAGTTATCAATTTTTGCGATCACGGTCAACGATTGGTACGAGGAATTTCGATTCGGATATCAACAGTGAAACTGTGCTAGGGATATCGATATAAAATCATCGGAAGTTACGCCTATCGATTCGATATTGTAAAGTTATCGATTTCACCATGCTAGAGACCCTGGTATATCAGTCAGTTCGTATCCTTGCTATGTACGACATTCCTCGCTCAAATGTAAGCGGGTTAAATCTGCCGCTCAAGCCTTGCTATTAGGCAGGTTCAGACGGTTCAATTTTAGTTGATCAACTCGACACTTGAAAGCATATTGACAAGTCTAGCGTGAACCTTCTTTCAACAAAGTTGAACAAGGTTCAAATAAAATTGAATCGTCTGAACCCGCTGTATGCTGCAGAATAGTTCTTTTTTTAGACATCGAGGTGCTGGCAGTCTGTCACAACTTTACGTAAATTGCCTCAATTTATAAATATGAACTATTGTTATTATATTAATCGAGCGATGAAGAATGACAATGTTATTAATTGATCACCACTCTAAAATAGTCCGGTAAGGGATTTTAAAAATTTCAACGCCAGGACAGTTTGTTTTCGTCGGTTAATTCATGAAGAGTGCACGACTCCGGCAAAAAAAAAATATTTAAAATTTGTATCCTCGCAAATGGCACCATGCTGACTGAAGTAGAAAACTTTATCAAAAATCAACCCGTCTAAAAATAATTCAGGTTTACAAAATAAACTGCCTTCTTTAGCATTTTGAAAGATCGCGATCTCCAGATGACAGTAGAAAGTGTAGATGTACCGCTCAAGAAAACAGAAGTTTGGTTTTACAAAGAAAAAAGAAGAACATTCCTCACAAGCGCTTGTTTTTGGTGTAGCCGTTAAGTTAGGAATGAATAGATTATATGTACCTAGATGCAACACGACAGATGTACAACACTAGCCCTGAGCTATTACGCTTTACCTGACGTAATAAAAAACGAAAAACGCTACTCACATTTTTTTTTAATCCAACGTTACTCTTTCTTCCAAACAATCCAAACCATCAGAAGAGCTATTTTCTATCTTTTGTGAGAACGAGATCGTTCTCCCGCGAGATATCCTGTCAGATTTATTTGATTTTCTACAGCTTTTAGATGGATAAATAATCATGCATACTTGCAGGAATTCGTGTTTAAAACGACCCAAACTAAAATACGTGACAGCTCACAGCTGTAATTTTGACATCGGCCGATCAAAAAAGCAAATAACAGCCGTAGAAAATCACACAAATCTGACAGGGCATCTCGTGGGAGAACGATCTCGTTCTCACAAAAGTTAGATAATAGCTCTTCAGACCTACAATTTCAATACCCGCTATATCCGATTTTTTGCCAAATTGATCTGAATATGACTTTGCACATTATTGCGAGGAACAAGATGAACCTAGAATTGAGTTTCAAAATCTCCCTTATCACGACCAAAAACCATGCTAAAACTGCGAGTGAGAAACAAAACCCGCTATATCATTCAAGAAGTTACTATCGAAACTCACTATATCAAAATTCAACCAATCACGAGCAGTTATTTTGCCAAGATGGCGGGTTTAGAAACTCGCCTCGCCTCTATATCGTTAGTAAATCACGAAGTGAGTATCAAAATCCGCTATATCCATTTTATTTATCGAAATTACTTAAATATTTATCGAAATTACTATTCGAATTGTATTACTCCAATTCATAACACAAAAAATTAAATTGCAATTATTTATTTACGTTTTATTTATTGTGTTTTTTGCGGTTTTCTCCAAATCAACAAAGTTCATATAAGATATTGAAATTGATCGACTCCGATTTTCCATGATCTACAGATATTTTCTACTGTATATTCTTTGTTTTTTAATTACATATTTATTGTCCGATATTTGTTATATTTTAGTTTTATACTGGGAATTTTCGCAACCATGCTACTTTTAAGTATTTAGTTGTTGTTTATTATAATAGCGTGTTTGATGTTATGATACTCGTTACTTTAAAGATTCTAACATTTATTGTTTAACCGTGTACAAGGATTACGGATGCGTGTTTCCTATCTGTGAGCTGAGATGTGAGAGAGCGAGATGACAACTACGATGGTTTATATACTGGATCGGTCCTCTATACACACAGGGGTGGGCAGTATTTGAATTACATGTAATTGAAATACGTATTTGAAATACGTATTTGAAATACAAATACGTATTTTGTATTTGTATTTTAATTACTTCTTAAAAATGTATTTTGTGATTGGTATTTCAATTACCTGATACCCACGCATTTTGTAATTTGTATGCCAAATACTTATGGCTTCAAAATACATTTTAAAATACATTTAGCGATCTTAATAATGATATTGAAAAATAAGCTGACATAGATAGACTGTAGACTAAAACAATTATAAACAGTTAATATTTAGATTTGGCAACACTGTACGTCAAAGCAAGTATCTTTTCAATTGTCGTTTTCATCGTTTTGCGGTATTTATTCATGAAGACGTGAGTTAATTGGTAATGGAAGACCAAATTCCTTCAAAACCACAAAACTTTACAAGTGGAGCGGAATGAGATTTGTCTTCTGATCAATACGATTGGTCAATTTTTGCACGTCTCTGTTTCACTCTGCTCAGCTTTGCTTCCATGGAAACGCAACCTTAGATAAGGCCGCTTACGACAATGTATTGCAAACAAAGGTTCTACCAAAGCCAAATGTATTTTGTATTTGAAATAAAAAAATGCTCAAATACTTTTTTTCGTATTTCAAATACACGACTTGAAAGTATTTTATATTTCGTATTTTAAATACATGCGAAAAAGTATTTTGTAATTTTTATTTTTATTACAGCAAAGCATGTATTTTGTCCAGCCCTGTATACACGATGAGTCATATTCATTACTTTGTAGCCCACAATAGTGTTCCTTTATTATTTTTAAACATTAGTAAATAGACTAGCTCCCCAGAGAGACCCTAGAATATTTCTCAACCAACTAGTTTCAAATAAGTTAATTAAGATTGTTAAGTAACATATTACTAGTTTGTATATTTGCTTTTTGATTTCAATTCCGTAATATTTATTATGTTCCCAGTCTGGTAGTCAATAATCACGTGAAAACTCTCGTACAAAAACATTTACACAGGTAACCAAAGAATTTTTCAAAGAAAAAAGTAGGTTCAGGATACCAAGAAATATTAAGCTTATTTCCGGCGTCCCTATTAATATAAAAGGGGTTCTTGAGAATTACAATTGCCTTAAAAAATTAATGCTTTGGACCAGCGATCAATAAAGCCACATCAATTCTTTTGACCGTGAAAACCTCAAATCATTTCGAAATATCTCTCGTAGGTACTTTAAAAAAAATCCATGTTGAACGAAATTAAAAGAAAAGCAATGTTTCCGGTGGATAATTTCATAACTGAACTTTTTAGCATGGTAATGAATTTGAATTCCGCTATAAAACATTTTAGATATCCGAAATTAGTTTTCGGATTATTTTGGCAACAACAATCGAACTAGGAACGTGTCTTGTTGAACGCTGCTAGAAATAATTATTTATCGGAAAACATCACAATTCGAGTAGATACTGAAGGGTCTCGACAAGGAGAAAAGCTCATATTAAGTAAGATAAAGGAATTATTACGGCCTATGTAGGACACGTGCTGAAAAGCTAAAAATGCTGCATGCTTGACATTTTCCATATACGCGGGAAATTTTCATGGCTGAAGAGGAACATTTGTCAGTGAACAGGTGTGGAAGGAATGAACGAAGTCTTCCAGTTGCCAACATTGTTTCGACTTTACGATACAAATAAAAAAGGTAGAAAATACAAGTAGGGATTTTATTGTGTATATTTTTTGGTAAATACCACACAAGAGTGTCTGTTATTTTTAATGTAACATTGTGTCGTTATTTATGTTTTTATTTTAAACTGACTATGTTTTAAACTGTGGCTAATCTCAACACAGGATTTCCTAGTGAGACAGGCCTAGCACCATATTATACACTAATTTTTTATTAATTTTTAACTACAATTATTGTAGTTTAGAATTAATAAAAATGAATAATATATTCTAAAATAATTATGAATGGCCAGGTCCACCTTCCTCTTCCCCGTTTCCTTCCCCCCACCACTATCTTCAGCCTTCGGATTGCTGGACGAGGGCCTTACGATAATGATTTTTTTTTTTACATTAGTTCCACACTTTTTACACACACAGGGCCTTACGATAATGATTTTTTTTTTTACATTAGGCCCTGAGGAAAATAATTCCTCTCAGGGCCTATATCATCTTTGGGGACGCTGTGTGGATGGTCTTATTAGGGTAAGGAAGGAGAGGAAGTTATGAAAAGGAAAAAGATATAAAAAGTGGGTATGAATCTTGGGTTCAATGTATCCGGGAGTGACGGACGTATGAATCCATCCCTCCCACTGCGATGCAAGGTACGGTTCGAGAGATTTTGACTGGAAAGGTCTAGGTTAGGCTCAACCTATCTCCCCCGATCCGGCCCACCATGCAGTAGTAGGTGGACAAACGCATTCGCCCAGAGACCTAGACAAATCGCACCCCATGTTAAGTCACCAAAGGTAGCGAACCACTTGGGGTGACCTGTGGCAGGTGTGTTGGCTATCCATTAACGATTCCCGCCTCCCTAATTGAATTGATAATATAATATGATAATACGAGTTGAATAATTTGTATAGCGCTGGTGAAAAATCACCTCAAGGGCGCTGTGTATCGTCTAGGTACCTACCTAGGATGATGAAGATGGTTATTGGTAACGTTTTTAGAAATTAAAAGTGTTTTTAAACTTTTCAAAGGAAATCACAATATTTTTAAAGCTAAAGACGTTTTTATCGCCACGGCACTTCAACAAATCAATTTAAGCGTAGAATGTAGGTTAATGTGTTTTAATGTGGGCGGTGATAATCTGAATATGCATCATTAAGTTAGTCTGTGCGCAAAGTGCTGACAATTTGAAGGAATCTGCTGTTTTCTCTGTTGTGCTTTTCTGCGGAACTAACAATAACACATTAAGTCATTGAGAATTTAGAATTCACTGTGCAATAGAATAATATGACGGGTGAGAATAAACGCACGTCAACGTCTCTCAAAATGTCGACTTAAAAAAGCTTTTTCAGCAGGTTTTGTTGAATTTTATGTCGTCCTATTTTGAAATATTAAACTCCATTTTCTACCTGTCATTTTATAATTAAATTCATGGACTCTTTTACTTTCAATTTAACGCCAGAGTGTTTTAATGTGTCGCATTTTATCTTAAATTGTAGAACAAATTTGTCTATGCCTTTACTAGAAGCTAAACTGTCAACATATTTCGAAACTATTGTCATCATATTTCTTGCAAATACTCGATCATTCCATTTCTAAAAGACATTCGATCCGTGATTACGGCACAAAAAATGCATAATACGTTCTTTATTCTAATAATGCTGCAGCTCTTTCTCACACATTAAATAACGGTGACACAAAAGTTGAGACACACAATAAACGTGTGTCTTTTTCCTCCAAAGTACTACTTTTTCCTTTGGAGGAAACATATTCCTCTGCCAATACATTCCTCTGCCATAGATCACCCCAAGTGGTTCACCACGTTTGGTGATTTAGTAGGGGTGCCCGGGTTCATGGGGTGAGGTTTGCCTAGGTCTTGGAGGCGGATGACCAGGACACACTGAACCCCAGATTCCTACCCACCCCTTAAACCCTTTTCCTTCCCAGAATTCTCCTCCATTTCCTTTCCTTAAAAAATCCCTCCACACAGCATCCCCAAAGATGACATAGGCCCTGAGGGAGATTATTTTCCTCAGGGCCTCCTGTGTGGAGCTCATATAAAAAATAAATAAAATAAAAACAGATATATCTTATTACGGCTCAGCTACGGCAATGGGAATTGCGTTTCATTTTCTTTATACGTGTGAGGAAGATGTATGATAATTATTGTATGTTTCCTTTGGGGGGGCGTGCATATCACCGTTTGTCTCATTTTCGACTAATGTTATTTAGTGTGTAAGAAAGAGCTGCAGCATTATATGTTTAAGAACAAAATCAAAACCATGAGCGCATTGACGTTTGACGTCGTCGAATTTTTGGAATTCACTCACACTTCAATATTATCATTGAAACCATATTCCATACCTTCAAAACTATCGTCACAGCTAGTAGTATTGTGGGGGTCTACGAAGACGTCACGGTTCGGTGTGTGATAGAGATGCAAGAAAACTATCACTTTTTTCCTTTGGAGGAAACCGACCTATGTACATCCAATCATGGTTTATTATATTGCAATTGGTAAATAATGGACAAAAAATTATAATTTAATAATTATTATTTATTTATTTATGTATTTATTTATGTATTTATTTATTTAAGGAACATTAACAGTCTTAGTAATACAATAAACATAAGAGGATGATAAAAAAAAAAACAGACCAATTATTAATGTTCACAGATAGGTATTTAGAAACAAGACTAACTGAATATAAACTAGAATATTTAAAAAAATAATAAGAGTACAAATGTGAATTCAACAAATGGTAAACTAATAAACAACATTAAAATAAGTGTGATTATAACTGAAATAGACTGCAAAATAGGGATTTGGGTTGGGAAGGGTAAGGGGAGGAGAGGGATAAGGGAAAGTTGCCACGCAAGTAATATAAAAATATTATAATTTCGGGTAGTTAATTGTCGGGTCATCGATGAACGCAACCACTAAAAAATTACTTCTCCTTTTTTTTTTTTTTTTTTTACATTAACTCCACACAGGAGGCCCTGAGGAAAAAATAATTTCCCTCAGGGCCTATGTCATCTTTGAGGATGCTGTGTGGAGGGTGTTTTTGAGGAGAGGAAGGAGTGAACATGGGTCTTGAAGAGACCCATATTGTAGGAGGGAGGAAACACAGAGGCCGGCAAATCGTTCCACAGCCGAGCTGTTGAACTCAAGAACGAGTCGTAGAAACGACCCGTTCTCATGTGACTAATGTCAACCGTGTACAAATGTTGAGCGCGCGTTTGGCGTGTTTCCCGACTATGCACCGGTGCCGAGGGGATCAATGACGCTAGTTCCTCGGAGCATCTTCCATTGTAATACCGGTAGAACAAGGACAGCATTCCCACCTGGCGCCTGTGCTCTAAAGATTGCAATCCGTTAGTTAAATTAGGAGAATCTATCAAACGGACCGCCCGTTTCTGCACAGAGTCAAGGGTTTTTTTCAGGTATTTTGGGGCTCCAGACCAGAGGTGGCTGCCAAATTCAACCGTGGGGCGCACTTGCGATTTGTACAGGGCTAGCAGTTGTGTACTATTAAAGTATCTGCGTGCCCTGTACAGTATGCCCAGTTTCTGAGAGGCTAACTTAACTCTGGCCTCGATGGAGCCCCCGTACCTGAGCTGGTCACTTAGAGTTACACCAAGCATATCAATGGAAGGCCTGTTCGGGAGAATGCTTCCGTTGAAGGAGACTAGATTATCATTTCGATCCCTTTTAGACGTGATCAGACATGATTGGGTCTTTGAAACATTAAATTCGACGAGGTTATTCTTACCCCAAGAGGAAACACTCTCGAGGTAACCGTCCATTCTTTGTTTCAAAGCCCTCCGAGCCATTGGGGTTTGTGAGCCCTTTGGAGGTTTGTCAAACAAAAAGCTATCATGGACTGTACTGTCGTCCGCGTAGCAATGAATCGGTGCACACGTCAAGAGGTCATTGATGTGCAACAAAAACAAAGTCGGAGACAGAACCGATCCCTGTGGGACGCCAGCATTTATCGAATGCGAGGAAGAGGTGAAACCATCAGCAACCGCCTGAATCGACCTCTCCCTCAAAAAGTCGGCAATCCACATACACAAGGATGCGGGAAGTCCGTAAGAAGGCAGTTTGTTGACAAGCCCTCGGTGCCAAACCCGGTCAAAGGCCTTGGAAATATCCAGTGAAACCGTTTGGGTTTCACCAAAACGTTCCAGGCACCGCCCCCAAACATGCGTCACATACGCGAGAAGATCACCGCACGAGCGGTTCCGCCGGAATCCGTATTGACGGTCGTTAATAATTTTGTTCTTCTCGAGGTATGTGAGCAGTTTGTCGTTGATCACACGTTCCATCACTTTTGACAGAACAGATGTGATCGCTATGGGGCGGTAGTTGGCCGGGTTGGAGCGGTCACCCTTCTTTGGAATAGGGTGAATGATCGCTTTTTTCCAACCGGAGGGCACAGTCCCAAACTTCAGGGACATTTTGAAAAGCTTCGTCAAAATTGGAGCTATTTCTGCAGCGCACCTCTGCAATACCAGGGCAGGTATTCCGTCAGGCCCACTAGCTTTATTAACATCGAGCCCTCGTAAGACTTGGAGTACATCCCGATGCCGGATCCTCAGCTTTTTCATATGAAAACCGCAGTGAGGAACCGACGGCGGGATAGCACCTTGATCATCGAGGGTCGAGTTTTCCGCGAACATTTTGCCTAATAAGTTAGCCTTTTCGGCGGCGGTATTAGCTAGAGAGCCGTCAGTTCTGGTAAGAGGTGGCAGACTGGATTTGCAGAAATTGCGACCTATTGAGCCCGCAAGCGACCAGAACGCTCTGCTGCCATGCGGGCATGCAGCCAGCTTTCTGCTGATCTGCAGGTCGTGCTCAAATTTCGACCTATTTATGATTCTCTTGCTTTCCTTTGACATTTTGTTATAAACTATTCTGTTTTCGGACGTTCGAGATGTGTTGTAGGCTCGATAAGCCGCGTTTTTTCGTCGCACTGCTTCAGAGCATTGTCGACTGAACCACGGCTTTGAGCCCACACCAGTTTCTTTAACAGTGGATTGGATGAAGCCATCCATCGCGGACGCGATGACTTCACCAATTTCCTGGGCACATCTTGAGGGATCCGAAGTCCGAAAACAGACAGTTGACCACGGAAAAGCATTAAAATGTGCCCGCAAACCGAACCAATCTGCAGACCTGTAGTGCCACACTTCTCCTCTCTCCTTCTTCGTATGCTTTAAAATGTTCGTTATATGTTTTCTAATGCTTCGTAATTTTGTAATAAATTTTAAAAATGCAATATCAACATTTTAACACTGCGAAACTTTATGTGATATTTTTTGGTAAAAAACTTGACAGATTTCTATGAATTTTGTTTTAATTTGGTTGTATGGGATCCCATGTATTACTTTTTTTACTTCCTTTTTATTCTTAGTTGTTAGCAGTGTAAACAACATCATTATCTTAATAATTGACCCACACAGTCACGTAAGTTATGTTTTTTATAGTTCATAAATAAGTGACTTAATGCATTCAATTATCACGGATCGTATATTGTCTGCACATGCAATGGTGTTGTTTTGAGTTATTTCTAACTAGCGTAATATTTTTTGCCACGGTTCTTCAATGGTTGTGGGTCTGATGAATAATAACTCCGATGATCGGGAGTTACAAAAAACTTCGGTTCGTCTCGGTTAAGTCGTATTTACAATTAATATTTAGCTGGACTTAACGTCCGGTCTAAAAGATGCTCTGTGTTAATTTGAAAGATGAAATTGTCACTGAAGGTGCTCACTTGTAGATCGGATAAGATCGGCTATCTTCGTAACCATTTGAGTATTAGACCCAAACCGATTTTCTCTCTTATGCAGTACAACTTACTGACATGTATTGAGAAACTACATTTAACCTCTCAGTTCGTTTTGGGAATAACTAATATAGGTCTCGAAGAAATCGTTGTCTACCTTACTATCATAGTGATATGTTCCAAACGGTGTTAGAAGGAGAAAATGCACGCTTAATATTAAAATCTAAAAGTTAACCCCAAATAATTACGTTAAACACACCTTGAATGAAACCAAAGTTTCCGACCACAAATTGAAAAAAAAATTAGGAATCTTTGGAAATTTTTTATTAATTATTTTTACATGAAACGACAAAAAAATTGAGGTGACAATAACCTTTAATGTTTAAAAAAAATATGTGTGTTTTTTTTCGTTAACAGTATTATTAGTTAGAAAAAACGTAAGGTGAGTCATTTTAAATTTTTTTATGTATGTTTTCAAAAATGATGTGCTTATTTCGAATTATAAAATATGAAAGCGTATTTTTTCATCTTTTTAATTTTAAAAACAGTTTTTAATTTTCAGACACGTTCAGAAAAATTTCATTTGTTTGGATTTTATTGCACAGCGGAAATATTTTTAACAAAATATGCCCGAGGTTTGAGGGGTTAACTACTTACACTATAACGACATCTGTTGAGAGACATTGGAACTACATACATGTTCACATACACTGAACAATAGTGCAATAAAGTCAGTAACGCGAACTCAAGTGCTGAAGTAGAGTACTTTAATTATGCTTGTGTTTTTTCTATAAAGAGTCGAGACTCGAGAGCTTTTCAAGGGCCTAAAGTTTTACTTTACTATAAATAGCACCCATGTAGAAATTTGTGAACGCGAAAGCAACGAAGATAGGCACAGGGAGAAATAAAGATAAACGAAGTTCAAATATTCACAAATGTTGTAGACAATTCATACAAATGATAGATACGACGGGATTTATCCAAATAGTTATTGATATCCAGTAGTTGACGGCACGCCAAAACTAAATGCCAAAAACCACACTCATTAAACTAATTAACCAGTTATTATACTGAAATGCCTGCTGTAAGAAGATTGACTCGCGCTACATAGTTTCCCATCTACGTTCACATACACATACATCACGACAATTTATACATCTGCCCTGATAGTGAACACTGTAATGCTGTCCGAAAAGATGGCTATAAACGGAGGAAACACAAAGCAGCATAATAACCCAAAAATAAATTATGATAATACTTTTGAAAACACGTTTAACTATTTTTATTTCTCAATTGTTTTGAAAGCTCTGGTTGATGTGTCGTATGAATCAACTGTCATTGTAACCTTCATTATTTGGCTTTGAAATTCCGTGATGCTTTTAATTCGAACGTTACGCAGAAGTGGTCATCAGTTGACATGTCCCAGGTGGTACAGTTGTAAGAGAGTGTCTGCCGGTCTTCGTTTTGGTCCAGTTCCAAGTTGTGTTTTTCGCTCCGCTACGCTTCACAGTTCCCTTTGACAAATGCCCCCTCACTAGTTCCTACTACCGGGACTAGACATTAGCAGGGATTCTTAATACTCGTGAACACATTAATCAAAAAATATAAAGATAGTTGTATTTTTGTTTACATTCGCTCTACGCGGAAGGCGCTTTATTAAATTCCTCATCATAAACACTTGCTAAACTGCCAAAGTAATTTGTCCGCAGGTCAATTTCACAATATTATTAATTATAACACTAAATAATACACATAACAAGAAAGCACAATACAGAAAATAGATAGAGAAGAATAACATTTCAAGTTATATACATCCACTCACTCAAAGGCACACAACATACGTAAACATACTAAAAAGAATATGAATACATAAGATTACGTGCTTAAAATCAATGAATACTAATGTAATGGCCATGTTTTCAACAATTTCGCAATTTGAATTTTTTTTATGCATTGAAGTGATTTTTCACAAAAACAGCGCCCTGCAAATTACTCAATTATTATTGGCATCTTATTAAATGCAGTAGATACAGTTTGTCAAACAAGAGTAGTAAATACAGGAAGGCGCCACTATTGTTCAAATGGCATTACTACAAATACAACTCAAGGTGGAATGATAAAGCTGTGTAACCTACAGTTTTATAAAAAATTAAAAAGCCAAAAAAAGTGAAAAAATTATTTTTTCATTGCTACCCACTGATCTCAAAATTAGAATTGCATAATTGTAGGTAAATTATACCTTTGCAATTTTGTGTTAACATAATGAAGAATAACGATATTGTAATAAAATATAAAGCAGTAGTCTAGAAATTGCTCACATTTATTTAATACTAGCTTAATTACCTAGCGTTGCCCTGGCTTTAGATCATGTCTCTAATTTTAGATCTGAATATATTTAACTCATTTTAAAGTGGTTAACTAAATTCCCGATTAGTGGTTCTTCTCTTCTACCTCTGTTAAATTCAAATTTAAGTTAAGTTAAATGAAAGCAAATCACTTTGTAAAACACCATTTAATCAAGTTTATGTCATTAAGTAGATGCCTTAAAACAACAGTGCTTCTTCGATTCTAATTTTTTTTCGAACAAAAAAATGTTTTTTTAAATGTGTTTTACAGTGTTCTATGTTTTCAGTGTCATTGCACCTTAAAATAATATTTGAAAATTAAATTGACAGGCTTATTTACAGACAATACAAGATGAGTGAATGTTCGTTATCCATATTTATTTGTAATTTTTGGGATGGACTTACCTTAATTTTTTTATAACATCCAGGTTTTGGAATATATTTTAAACCTTAATATCCCTTGTACAGGAAAAACATTAACTGACTCATATAGTAATAATTTAATATCTCTTCTCTTCGCATAAATACTTTAGCTTACCAAAAGCTTATTAGTAGAATTTTTGATTGTTCGAATATATTTATCCCCACTTAGATGGTTCGTTTGGAAGAAATCACCACCTAGCAAAAAGCCCACCTTTATGCATGAAAAAACCTTAGACAAAGCATTAGTGCGATTTTGTATGAATGACATAGAAGCCTATCTGTAGAGCGTTGGAAATTGTTTGGCAGCCATCTTGTATGACAAACGTTTAATGGTATTATTGGATTCCTCAATTTCAATTAATTTTTAGAGCAAGATGCGTTGTCAAGGTAACTTATGTCACCTATGATACCGTTTTCTTCTTCGCATTTATGCTAAAGTTCGTTCAAGCATATTTTCTAGCTTGTATCACGTCGCAAAACACTTACAACACAATAATAAGTACTTGGAACACCGGTTAGGCGTCCCTGTTCATAGACACTACACTCACACTGACTAGTGTGACTACTGACAGGGCTGCTATAAAGGAAAATTCATTATTCAATATTATTTACCCGCTCGGCTAGAAGGTAGGTTTGTACCGGTTTCCGTTATTTCTCTTCGCTACCTTGAAACCATTCCGGAAAGGAACCGTTGTAAAACTAATAAATAAATTTCAAATAATATATTTTTCTCCGAATTATATTCACAATACACAAAACAAAGAATGGAATTTATTTTCCCAACATAAAGTCAACATGTTGTTTGTGATAAAAAACGAAATGAAAAAAACGCGCCTTTCGGTTACAGCAGCAGTAATTTTGTTTCCATGTAAAAAGAAAATCTACAATTAATGCGCCTAGTGTAAACAATGTTAGCTAATTTTAAAGTGCTGGATAAGTACATACATCAATGGGAATAAGTATCATGTATATATACAAATCAAAATATGCTTGGGGATACATGAGATTTCTTTGCGTTGCTAAACCATTCATCCGATTTGGGTATTGATATGCGTATGCCGAAACTTTGGGTATTTGATATGCGTATGCCCGCGATGGTTTCTATATACAATAGTGAGCTCTGGTGACATGAAACTATGCGTTGCTAACCATTCATCTAATTGCGATGAAACTTTGGGGATTCGATGCATTTTTGCACACCCGCGAAGGTTTCTATATATACTGGTGAGCTCTGGCGTTATGAAATTTGTAAAAAAATTGTGATAGGTGGCACGCGAGCTGTTTGAAAACTGAATGTACCGGGAATGAATGTATGGAATGCGAGAGGGGGGTTCACGAGACCGTGAAAGCGGGAGTGGGGAGTGGGGAGAGGGAAGGCGGAAAAGGCGGGGTGGGAACGCGTGAGGGGAAGGAGACGCGGCAGAGGAAGGGGAGGCGGAAGGGGAATGGGACGAATGGAAAAAGACACGCAGGGAGAAACAATTTCTTTATTAAGTGGCATAGCAACGCATACCGAAAACTCGCTAGTTCAGAATAAGATAAGAAAGGAAAGGGTTTTTTTTAATTTATATGCAAAGTGCTTTATCCGCGAAATGAACTCTTTTAATAAGTCAGGTACGCCTCATACATCATACATATGTCTGGTAAAGTTATATTATCGTGAAAACAATCTTTTGGGTCCGAGAAGTTAAATGCACAGGTAAACTTTTGATCATTATAAGACCTTTGGAGTATAGATATACTTTTTTTCATAACGAACGCGCTCTTGGGTGATTTTTTTTTCAATTAAGTTTTCATAATAGTACAGATCAAATTTATTATTTTAATTTTACTAAAATGAAAATAAAAACACTTTGATTACACACATATTCAATCAATATACAATTTGTACGTACTTGAAGAAACTAGTGGTTTAATAATGGTAATCAAAGTGTTTTATCATCTATTTTTTGGAGTAACTTAATATGAAATTGTTATGTAATGCAAAAAACTCTCAGAAAAAGATTCGGTCAAATCTAGAAAGTCAACTCAGGACCTTAGCCTTGCCGGAGCTCTGCTCTACCACTGAGCTAATTCGACCCTACCCCCTTCGGTCATACTTAGCTGTATCGACTAAGATCCTTTTATTGGCTGCTTGCTCCCTTTACGTATGGTTGCAAGACTCTACCAGAACTAAATGCTATCTAGATAGTGTCTTGGATAAATATATAATTTTTTTTCAATGTGTGATATCTGTTGACTTTATTTACAAGTCTACGAATGTCTATTGTTTTTGGAATTCTTAATGTAAAACCTCAAAATGAAATATTTAATCATCGAAGACAATATTAGCACTTCTTTAACGAAAATTTGAAACCGAAAATATACATTTATTTGGTTTTAATGTCGGTATTTAGATTAAAAAAGTGGTAAAAAGCTAGGCTAGTACAAGAAAAGTTGGTGATTGCAAAAAAAGCCTTATTTTTGCTTTTATAATTGAGTTCAAAAATGTACCTATTGTGATTTTTTTTTTTTTATTGATTCAACAATAGTATTTTTTCAAACTCAATTAAAAAAATATATTCAATTTTTTATGAGAAAACTCTCTTTTTATAACTTTTGAAGGTTATTATTATTATTTTTACGAGAGGTCTGGGTTCGAGTCCCAGTTGCGACCATTGTTTTTTTCTGTTTTTCTGTGTCTTGTTTTCTTTCATATTTTCATTTAGATTATAAGTGTTATCTTCTTCTTCAATGAAAAAAATATATATTTTTAAACTTTATATAATGTGGGCCTCATTGGATACTTTACCCGTGCTGAGGCCCACATTTTACAATTCAATCAAAAGAGAATGAAATAATAAATTCAAATGAAATAAAACAAAACCGTGAAGAAATAAAAGAAAATAGAAAAATAAAAGCAGTAATTAAAAAAAAATCGGCAAATTTTATGAGTATTGAAATGGTATTTTGTGTTACGTATGCTTTAGTATCTCACTTTATAAAATTAATGCATTTTCTGAATACCATACTACTCCAATACAAATTGTAAAGTTTGATGAACTTTAAGTAAGGAAAACTGATAAATCAATTACCAGTAGCTGGGGGAATTGGAGAAGAAGGGAAGGATTTAAATTAGTACATATATATACATACGTTATGTTACAACTCTGACAATTACAATTTCTTCGAAAAGCGACACTAACGCTTGTATTTACATTGTTCAGATTTCCAATCTTCAGGATCAACCTGCCGCAGGCGCTAGGCAATGTCGGTTGGAAGAATGTCTACCCTGAACAAAATGTCCTTGGAAGATGACATATTTGACATTACTTAGAATAATCATCTTGTTTTGTTAGCGAACCAACTGGTAATTAGGTAAACCCATAATAATATATTATAAAACGTGTAATTTACATTGTTATGGCTTAAACGGCTGTGGTTTATAATAAATTAAATAATATATTACGTTATTATAAAGATAAATAAGGTAACTGTCTAGCCAGATCTGGTTACTAAATACGTCAACGTTTCGAATACAATTAAAATATATATATATATATATTTTCTCACAAGGTAGGTAGTAGAATTATTTATGTTCTTGATCGACGACACAAATGTTTTACCGGGAGCCGGCTGATCCCATTTTCGTAATAACATACTTGTTTTTTGCAAAATGGTGTTTTTGTAAATTGTATCATCTTACCAGCTAATATGTTTATATATTTAAAACAATAGTGTTTAACTGCCTTAAATAGTTACCTATATACAGAGAAATGATTTTGTTTAAATAACCAATATCATCATATTTACCAATTTCGGTTGTGTGTCCGTAAATCTGGTTGAATGAAATCGGATTGAAGAATTCAGACAAGCGAAAAGTACATACCTACCTGTAATTTTATGTTTTTAATGGAGAATTATTTAATTTGCAATTTTCATAATTAAAACTGATTTGTCGACAATAAGGTCGTCTCCTACAGTGAAATATCATGTTTTTACAAATGCGCCATATTAATTGGGGCATGCTGAGGAAAGAACTTTTGAAAACACGGAATATTACCCAAGATTTGCGACGTCAAAATGTTAATATTTATATACTCGCGGCGGTACTGCAGCACTTCGAATCACGAATTGCGTGACGTCACGAGATACCATTGCTTACGTTTTAACCGAGTTCCAAATTTACTCTCTGCTATCCCCTACCGCTAATATGTCTCCTTTGCAATCCCTCCCTCATTCCCCACCCCTCCATCACCCCTCCTCTGCGTGTCCTTTCCCATGAATCCCCGTACCCTTCACTCCCACGTTCCTCTTCCACCTTCCCACGCCATCCCTCTCCCCCTCCCCCCTTCCCACCCTGCTGCTAAACTTTATAAAATACACACATATTTTTAGTTTTTTAGCAAATTTTATAACGCCAGAGCCCACCATTATATGTAGAAACTTTTGCAATCGTGCGCACAACAACTCACCAGAATTTGATCTCAAACAGATGAATGGTGTAGGAAATAATAAGAAACAAACAAAGCCTTTTTTGTACATATTTATAAATATGCTAATAGGTTTGTCCAAGAATTAAAGACCCTTATTTTCTTTGACGTGGACATTATTTGTCAAAATGTGACGGCACTAGCGTGTAACCCAGACTTTCCCCTAAAAAACGTGCGGTGATCCGACTTGGTAGCTGCTTCAGTGCGATCTTTGCGTACGCTCCGCTGTCGTATCCCGCCGACTGCGAGGTGCGCTGAATTATTCGCTTTCTCAACAAAGTTCCCCCTGTAAAATCGCAACTTAGACGTCAATAAGTCTACCACACAAATGATTTTGAGGGAAAAATGGCCTATGCAAATTGCTTGCTCGTTGGGTTCCCAAAATGCTGAAGAGCGAAATCCTATGAAAAGCGCTCGCACTCTTTTTTCGGTTTTTCTATCAAAGGCGAAGTTTTTTGGGTTGAAACAAGAGTTCAACACCTAACCCCGGAATCAAAAATGCAATCAATGACATGAATTGCATCTTTTCCTTACCTGGAGCAACAATTGACCGGAAAACTTTGGAGATAGACTAGGACGCGGAGGAAGAGGTGATGGCACTGACATCGTATTTGGCGGCGGAGTTCGGCGATAAGGGAATCAAGGACCTGGTGCCACGGCTCACCAAGTGCAACGATCATAACGAGGACTATGTCGAAAAATAGTGGGATAAAATGGCATAACTATAATTTTTTTGTAAATATATTTTTTTAAACTGGAATGGTCTTTAATTCTAGAACAACCTTTGAAAAATCTCCTTTCTACTTTCGAATGTAGCTATAACTTTGTGGTTATCCCATTGACCTAGTATACCCTTGGTCGAAGGGTTATCCATTATAAATAAATGAAACAATATAACTTTGTTAAAACCACTTTATATTTTATCTGCGCCGACCGGTTTCGGAACGACCGTTCCTTCATCAGGGCAAACATAAATGAGTTAACAATTACAAAACAGCGAGGGGGTACAATAAATTATTACTAAGTAGTGTGGTAGGGGTGGGGGCGTGGCCAGGGATTAATGAAGAGTGGATGGGAGAAAAGGAATGGACATTGATTGGAAACATATCCAGGATTGGGCTATAAGATTATATTTTTTTGTTTATTGATAAGGGACTCATTATTTTTAAGGGATTTTAATATTTCCAAGGCTTCTAAGTTATCTAAGCGTTTTCCTTTATGGTTAATGTGAAGAATATTTATCCCCGTACTTTTTTCAAAACTATGGTTATTTTCAATGATATGGTTAGCTAACCCCTTAAAAATAATGAGTCCCTTATCAATAAACAAAAAATATTATCTAGCCCAATCCTGGATATGTTTCCAATCAATGTCCATTCCTTTTCTCCCACCCACTCTTCATTAATCCCTGGCCACGCCCCCACCCCTACCACAGCACTTAGTAATAATTTATTGTACCCACCCACTGTTTTGTAATTGTTAACTCATTGTATGTTGTATGTTTGCCCTGAGGAAGGAACGGTCGTTCCGAAACCGGTCGGCGTAGATAAAATATAAAGTGGTTTTAACAAAGTTATATTGTTTCATTTATTTAATCTCCTTTCTGTTTTTACCTGTCAATAATCATCTTTCAATCGGGATTTGAACCCGTGACATCTACGCCAATAGTCGACACTTTCACCGCAACATCACTTGATTTCTTCTCGAGCAAGCCCTGCAAAGGATAAATAATTATAATCTCGTGAGTGTTCATAACATTACAATTTGTAAGTGCCATTCTGTACACAAATAGGAATGTGTTACCGGCGAAGATAAACAACATGAGATATGAGCTATGGTAATTTAAGATTGCTAATGAGACAAAGAGTTTTAAATGTTAGCGGATTGAATTTAGCTAATGATGCCATTTATACACCAGGCAGAAGACAAGAAGTACTGCCAGACGACTAGACTATTATTCATGATGGGATAAACTTCCAACGAAAAGGATTTAACGTACAGAGATAAATGGGTTTCTAACTAGATAAAGCAAGAGCAGAAGGAAGGTAGTTACCTATTTATATTCCTTGGAGATAAGGTGCTGTTATGAAGGATGTATTTAGTTCTTTAGATGATTAAGATTGTGATTAGTAATCAATCATTGTGTGATCAACATAATTTATTACTTAAATATTGATATTTTCAAATGATATGACACGATCTTATTGTAAAATACACAGTCTATTTTCGATCTCATCACTTAACTAAATATTCAAATTGGCTGAGTTGTGTTCATTATATTTATGCCATCGACCAAGAGAGTTTATATCGATGTTATGTAGCTAAGATTAGATTTGATTAGTTCAGTACCTTCACCTCAGAAGTCAAAGATAGGTAGTTAAACTTTTTTGACAGTGTAATATTTATAAAAAATATTAATTCAGAATATAATATAATTTGGGAGACGAATATGGCTACCGCAGCCCCGAGAATCATTTATTGGATAAAAAAACACCTCTGTCATTGGATCGCACCAAGTGGTTCGCTTTTTGGTGACTTTGCAATGGTGCCCATGGGTTCACAGCGTCGAGGTTTGTCCGGGTCTTGGCGGCGAGGGCGTCCGCCCAACGTGGCCCTTGCATGGCAGGTCGGATCAAGAGAGACTGGTTTAGGGAGAACTTTTAATCTCTCCAGTAAGACAAATGACTGCCAGATTCCTACCCTTATCCTTTACCCCGCACACCTTTTTCCTTCCCAGAACGTTCTCCTTCCTTTCCAACAAAGACCCTCCACACGGCATTCCAAAAGATGACTTAGGCTCTTAGGGGAATCTTTTCCTCTGGGCCTCCTGTGTGGAGATAATGTTTTTTTTTTCTATTTTCTATTTCCCGAACATTTTAAAAAATGTGATCACCTGACTTTTGACGTTTGAGGTGCAGATATATTTTCATCTAATCTTCTAACTTAATTAGGAATGAACTTATTACAACAAAAAAGTTCGCAAAGCATTACCTAAATAATGTTTTCGATTTGCTAAAACACGATCACATTAAAAAGTACACGAATATTCATCTGATCGCTCAACTAAATATGGAACCAATCCATTAAAAATGACCGCATAATTAATATACTAATTACCTAAATAATGTTTTCCATTAGTCAAAACGCGATCAACTAACCCAATTCGTACACAAACATGTTCGTGTTGTATAAAGGTTAACTAAATATGACATCGACTCATTGCACCACATGCACATAATATATTATTCGTATTCTCAACGTAAATCACTAGGTAGGTACCTACACTAACTGTTCTGTTTTCGATTGCTTAGTACACATCATAAATACTCGTATATTATCTGTATATATGAAAATCAAAATGTGTTTGTGGATTAGTGAGATGTCTATGTATTGTTATATTTGAAACATTCAAAATACCTTCTTTAAACCCCCGCGAAGGTTTCTGATTTATTACAGCCACATGACGACACAACTGAAAAGTTTTTTAATCATCTTTGAACGAATATTTCATGTGTTGTTTTCTTCATAAGTGTTTTTTTGTCTATTTTTATATTGATTTTTTCTAATTTATTAATAAATACAATACATAAATAATGACGTTTCTTTTATAATGCTTGAATTAAATTCCTTCCGCGAATGAGTATATTCCAGCTCAATGGAAGTGCCTATATTAATATTATTAATTGTTTTTCTAATAACAATACATCATTCCAGGGTGAATTGCCTAAAACCAAAAAAAAAACAATACATCATGCAAGTAAATAAACGATTGATCAAAGTTATTTATTTTATAATACAATAAATACAATAGGATTATCTTATTAATTAATAATTAATGTTGTTTATTAACAATATTAAAGTAATTACCTCATTGATTATAAACTCCTTTAAAAAAAATTATGTCTGTTAGGTACCGACGATACAAAGGCGTGATTGATTAGCTAAATCCTTGACGAATTGCTAATATATATATTTTTTTTACTAGCGATTTCTCGGCATACGTTGCCCTGCCACTTAATAAAAAAATTGTTTCTCCCTGCGCGTCCTTTCTTATTCGTCCCGTTCCCCTTCCCCTCCCATGTTCCCTCACGCTTTCCCCCTCCACCTTCCCCGCCTTCCCACTCCCTTTTAGCGGGTATGGCATTCGCTTTCATCATACTTACCGATCACTAATGTGTGTAATCGTGCTAAGGTGTGTCGTTGTAACAAACTTTATATTTATTAACTGAACAGATGGAACAATTCAACGACACGAAATTACCAGAAGGGTTTATATAGAAAGATTAGCGATGCAATTGACTCGGACTCGGAGAAACGAATGGTTTCAAAAACTCTACCGATGACAGTTGTCGGCCCGCGCTGCGGTCAGGGTTACCATTGTTAAAAAAGGAATTTGTGGCTATATAGTGAGCTCGCGCTAATCATTCTACACCCTCTCCCGCTACCCCGTCCTGCCAACCCCCTCCCGCGCTCCATATATTCATTCCCAGTACATTCAGTTTTCGTGACACCTATTACAATTTTTTTATTCAAATTTTAATTTTTCATATATTACAAACATTCATTTTTGTATATTGTAAGAACAATCAATCAAATTGGTACCTATTTAAATTGCCTATAATTCTTACTTACTTAGTACTTCAAGTAACTTCATAACGATAAAACGAAATGCATTGTGTATAAAAAAAATGAGCAATTTAGCAAAGGAAAAAATAGAATATTGACTAGCAATAACATTAAACATGTCTCAAAGTAGATGTAGTGATATTATAATACATTTGATTTTTTCTCGTAGAATTTGCTACATTTCAATAAATACAATTAACGTTGCCAAACATTACACATTTATATTTCTATATTATATTAAAGAAAAAAAACATTGTAATAAGACTCTAAATTTCCAAACGTCGTCATTTTCTATTATTGAATATTCATTTTATTACATAAATATTGTTATAAACATTATAAAAGATCACAAATTAACTAACAAAAACAACATTATTATATTACATTATGTTTTTAACAATAATTTCATAACCACACCTTCAATAACATTTTTTTGTTTACTTAAACATGCATATTACTGTGTACTATATCTCACATTCATAAATATAAAAACAGTTTTTAAAAAAATCTTAAAATATGATAAATATTCTGAAATAACACTAGATGTGAACATACAGTTTATTTTATATTTATTAAATCTTTATAAAAAAAGTATTTGTAGCAATTAGCTCTAGATTCAATCACTTTTATATTATTAAATATTTAAAATTAAACTCTTCAATCTATAATCACAATACTTCTGTTGTAAAACAAAACCAGAAAATAACCTATTCTCACGGGCTGAAAACTACAAAAAATATTAATTATTGTTCAGGTTTCTCAAATGGAGTCATTTTATATTGCTCTCTTTTCGTGTTTACTGGACAGATAATAAGAATACGTGTTAATTGTATTATTTATGTACGGGATTTAATGAACCTATTAAAAATATTAAATTTAATTTTTTTACACAAAAATGAAATATATATAATATTATTTAATGCTAAATGCATGGAAAACCATTTTGTATCGATATATTATACCATCTGCTATTACATTAAGAAAAATAATTGTGGTATCTTTGATAAAAACAAGTATGTAATTATATCAAGTACAAATTTGAATCTTACACTGCATTATATAGATATATTTATTATAGAAATATTTCAATATGTAAAATCAACCAAACCCGTATTAGAAACTTATTGTATTGCATCAAATTTAACTACGAATTAAATGGCGCAGAATAATTTTTCGTATATTGATAATGATAACGAAATAGAATGTAGTACAGTAAATAACTTAGAAGTTTGGATAAAAAAACAAAGCATAAATGCTTCTGATAATCTTGTTTGTATTCAATTAAATATAAGATCTATACAAAAATATTGGGATATATTGCATGTATATTTATTAAATAGTTTGAAGCATATTGACATTCTAATGCTATGTGAAACATCTGTTCAAACTGAAAGTACGAGTATGTACAATATTCCCGGATATAATGCATATAACTACTGCAGGACTGATAAGTCAGGAGGAGGTATTATATTGTATATAAGAAACAAATTTGAATTTAGACCAAAATCGTTCCAATCACAACATTTTGAAAATATAACAGGAAAGCTCATACTCCAGGACGAAACTAAAGTTAATATAATAGCCATCTATAGACCTCCTAATCTCAGTAAATCTTCATTTCTAACGGAATTATCAGCACATCTTGATACAATTAATAGTAGGGAAAATATTATCTTACTCGGAGATCTAAATTTAAATTTGCTAAATGACCAAGATTATATCATAACTTCGTATGAAAACTTACTTACTAACCATTATTTAACTAAATGCATCAATTTAGTAACCAGAGAAGCTGTATTAAATGGACAAATAACTCGCACTTGTATTGACCATATATTTGCTAAATTTAGAGGCAAGAAAATAACTGCTTGCGTCTGCGAAAATAATATTGCTGATCATTTTATCACTGCTATTAATATAAAATCTCATAAACGTCAGATAGACTTTGCAAATAAGTATATTCAAATCATCTTACAAAAGGCTATTGATAGATATATCAGAGATTATAACTGGAGTAAACTTATAGAGGAGAAGGATTGTATTCTATTATATGAAAAAATAAAATCTTTATTTAAAAAATTTTACAATAGTAGTTCAAAAACGATAGTGCAAAACCCGAAAACACGACCTTATGCAATAAATGAATGGGTAAGCAGTGAATTATTATGTAATATAAATAAAAGGGATAAACTATATAAAAAATGGAAAAGTACACCAACAAACAAAACATATGAAACAGAATACAAAAAAACACGAAACCTTGTCAATAAACTTATAAATAAAGATAAAACTAAATACTATAATAATAAATTTAAAACCTGTTTTAATGATACAAAAAAAACCTGGGATGAGATAAATAATATTTTAGGACGTAAACCCAAACACGATTGTGATGAAACTATAACACGATACATGTTAAAAAATAGAACTGAGGATTCTGTGTCAAATGATTTTGTGAATTACTTCTCGGATAGCATCAGCAACATGTTACATAAATGCAATCACAAAGCTTCTAATACAGTACTGGAAGAACTACCTCATAGTTTATATATACCAAGAGCAACTATAACTGATATTGAAAATATCGTTAAAAAAATGAAAAACTCTAAAAGCACAGGTATTGACAATATAAGAATGTTTGATTTAAAAAGAAATATAAAAACTCTTGGGCCAATAATAACTCATTTAATCAATATGATAATAAAGCAAGCAAAAATTCCACAAGAATTTAAATGTAGCATCACTAGACCAATATTTAAAGGTGGAAAACACATTGAACTGGGAAATTATAGGCCAATTAGTATTCTACCAGCATTAGAAAAAATTCTTGAAAAATTTTTATCAAATAAATTAAATAATTACATTGAAAAATTCGCTATCATAGATCCAAATCAATATGGCTTCCAAAGAAAAAAAAACACTGAAAAACTACTGCAAGATTTTTCCAATTATATAAATAATCAGTTAAATAATAAATTACATGTTATTGTTTTATTTATCGACAACTCTAAAGCTTTTGACACAATAAACTCTTTAAAAATGCTAAAAACTCTAGAAAAAATTGGAATAAGAGGAAATTTGTTAAATTTATTTAAAGATTATCTTACAGATAGAAAAATATGTACCAAAATAAATAATACATTTAAATAATACACAAAAAATATATCTGCAGGAGTTCCACAAGGATCCATATTGGGACCTACACTATATATAATCTATGTAACTATAATGAAAAAACTTTTCTCTTTTGTAAAACATTTTGTATTCGCAGATGATACGGCATTGGTCATATCACACAAAGATCTAAAAATTGCAATTGAACTCTTACAAATTGACTTTAATCAACTCTGTAAATGGTCACATGATGCAGGGCTATTAATAAATGCTAAAAAAACTAAAGTAATGCATATAAGATCACCTAATGCCAAATTTCAATTTAATCCTAATATTATTTCTCATAACTTTAATTGCATCCACAAAAATATTCAAATTAACTGTAATTGTGAAAGCTTAGAATTAGTTACTGAATATGTGTATCTTGGTGTTACGGTAGATTGTTTTTTTAAATGGGACAAACATATTAAAAAAACCTGTAAAAGACTCAGATCAATTGCTAACAGAATGTACACATTAAATTTTTTCCTATCAATTGATACACTTAAAATAATTTATATGTCACTAGCAGAATCAATAATAAGATATGGGTTAACAATATGGGGAAATACTACTGTAACCAACCTGAAACAAGTACAAGTTGCACAAAACGCAATTGTAAAATTATTAGTTGTCCCTAACATTTTCAAACAAAGACACAATACTCCGTTGCTGTTTCAGAGTGCAAAAATTTTACCTGTGAAGGCAATACTATGGTATAAAATTATAATTCAGCATATATTTACCCCGCAGCATAAAGAGAAACTAGATCACAAATATAGCACTAGATTCACGCGTAACGACGGGTTAATAGTTCCGAAATTTAATAATAAGTACGGACAGAGAACGTTTGAATACAACATACCGAAGATATTTAATTTATTACCTGACAATATAAAGCAACATAATTCTATGAATAAGGTTAAATATATGGTGAAAAATTGGTTATTGGAAAAAGAATATTTATTTTGAAACTTGATACTTGATAAAATTTATGAAAAAATGTTTAAACTGTAGATAAAAGATGTAAATTATAACTTTAAATATATTTGTAAGTAATTATAAGCACCTGCTGTCAAGCCACTTGCAATTGGCTTAGCGGGACTGGATTGTTGATTTATAAAATAAATAAATAAATAAAAAAAAAAATTAAAAAAAATAAAAAAATTTAAAGAGTTTATTCGAAAATTAAATTTGGATTACCCAATTTATCGATGGTTTACAAAATATCATTCTCAAATTGTAACATTTATGACAATTTCGTAAGAGTTTTTGTAATGATTAAAACACTTTTCAGATGTTTTGTCATGTGATTGTAATAATCCAGAAACGTTCGCGGGGGGGGAAAGAAGGTATTTTGAAAGTTTCAATCATTTCCTATGTTTAATATACCAATGCTTTGACAACTCATACACATAGAAACCTGAAACAAATATTGATTTTTATACATAGATTTTTCGGTGTAAAAACTCTATAAGCGTATAATATATATGTATACGAAAAATATATTTTTATAAGACTTTTGCCATTTGATTTTCAACTGTACCTACATCATCTATTTTAATACAAAGGGAAGTTAACTTGCTGACATGACACAGTGTATGTACATACTTACAATGTACATATTGTACATATTCGTAGTAATCAGACACGCTAATATCTAAGAAACGTTGATTGCTTTCACGAGTCATGTAGAAGGCGTACTAGAGACATAAAGAAGAAATACTTAGGAATTCCAATTTGTTCCAGGTAAGTACAAATTTTAATTATCCACAGCAATTAAGACAACAAGATTAAGTTATCAAATAAATTACGTGGGGTAAGTAACTTCTGTCACGAGTAAGAAAACAATTTTTTTGAAAAAAAACAGGAGTTTTTTATTTATTTATTTAAAGACAAACACACTACATAATGATTCAAGTCATAAGACATTTTAAATTTAATTTGTTAAATTAAACTAAATTATTAAATTTAACATGTTTATAGTACCTGTTACGTAAATTCATAGAATATCATTAGGTAATTTCGCCTGAGATAAATATGTATGAGAAATATTAATAAAAAGGAAAAAAGCGTGTGGAGAAATTTTGAAATCAAGAATAATATCGATCACGGATATTTAAAATGCTGTAAAGAAAAAAATATTAATTAATTAGCTGGTACTCGGCATGCGTCGCTATGCAATTTATTAAAGAAAATGTTTCTCCCTGCGTGTTCTTTCCCGTTCGTCCCGTTCTCCTTCCGCCTCCCCTTTCTCTCTCGCGTCCCCTTCCCCTCTCGCGTTCCCACTCTGCCTCCTCCACTTCACTCCCCCCCTTCCCCCGTTTCGCGAACCCCCCTCCCGAGTTCCCATCCCCCCTCGCAGGTTCCCCTCCCTGGTTCCTCCACCCCCTCCCAGGTTCCCCTCCGCCCTCCCTGGTTCCTCTCCCCCCCCCCCCCTCCCGCGAACCCCCTTCCCGAGTTCCCCTCCCGCATTCCATACATTCATTCCCGGTACATTCAGTTTTCAAACAGTTCGCGTTCCACCGTTCCACCATATTGCAAATTTCATATTGCCAGAGCTCACCAGTAGTTTTATCCAAATTCTGAAGACAAAAAAAAAAAATATCCAATTTGATGCAGTCGTTCGGAAGTTATGCGCCTACGAATACATTTCGGCGATTCATTTTTACAGGTAGATATTAACCAAGACGCCTGAAATAAAACTTCCTTCAAATATATCAACATCGTTTCTACGGCAACGATTTGTTTTCCACGGCAACGATTTGTTTTGGTTAGTAATAACTCGCTTTTCTTAGGAACAGAAAACGTATAATAAAGTTAATATATTAATATTTTTGAAGAAGAAGATAACACTTTTAAATCTAAATGAAAATATGAAAGAAAACAAGACACAGAAAAACAGAAAAAGACAATGGTCGCAACTGGTTGAAGATAATATTAATGATTCTAAATATTTGAAATATGAGATTGACAAATATGACGGTTTGACAGAAGGTGGCAATAGCGAAATTGGAAAACGCGCCGTCCCGGTTAGACGAGAGGTCTGGGTTCGAGTCCCAGTTGCGACCATTGTCTTTTTCTGTTTTTCTGTGTCTTGTTTTCTTTCATATTTTCATTTAGATTTAAAAGTGTTATCTTCTTCTTCAATGATATATTACGTTGATGAGAATAACCTTCAAAAGTTATAAAAAGAGAGTTTTTCTCGTAAAAAATTGAATATTAATATTTTATTTAATAATTTCATAACGCCAGAGCTTACCATTATTTACATCTTTAATTACTCGCATATAATGTAGCTTTCTACTGTTGATTAATATAGATATAGATTCTGTGGTTAATATAGATATAGATTGTTCAAGAGAGCGAAAGGAAAGTTTTTTTTTATTTTTTCAAAAAGTCTTATCTCCTGTTTTTTCAGACCTATAATTATGAATTTTTAAAAATTTTAAAATGTCATGGAATAGATCTTTCAGAATCCTTGAGAGCATTTAATTTATTTTATTTTTTCAGAAAAAAAATCTTCTGAAAATGCACTTCGTAAAAGACAGAGATACTTATTTTTATAGAAATATTTCGATGATGCAGATCAAAACGGAAAAAAATCGAAGAAAAATGATACATTTAATTCATTTCTGGATTTATTGTTCCTTATAGCAATTAAAATTTCCGTTATCGATATGCATACTAATTGGAATTGACGGTAAATATTTAATGAAAAATTAAGTGAAAGTAGTTTTAAAATAACTAGTATTGTTTTATTTTTATTGATTTAATGTATTTTTTATGCATAATTTAAAAAAAATATTTGCATTCTGCACTCCTCCATATAAACTATAAGTGTGCGAAATTTCATACTCCTCCTTCCGCGCAATTTTCGTAAAAAGTTTTCGCAATTTTTCGCAATTTTCGTACAAAGTTTTTGCTTAACGTATTAATAAACTGATACTGATTTATAACGCGCTGAAGAAATTTAATAATTTAGTTTTGTATGTTAACAAGATAACATGAAAAATATCGTAATTTTGTGAAAGCTGTAGTAATTTTTCGTAATGGTTATATGTTGTGATTGAGCCAGTAATTAGCAAGTTATTTGCTGCATTAGTGCTGTTGGCTTCTATATGAAGAAGCGTAGTATAAAAAAAAATCATTCTCTTCAATATTCTTGCATTAAAATTGCAAAGTCAATTTACAGAGCGTAAAAACAACGTTGAACTCATAATTAAATCATAATAAGCTAAAGTAACTTTTGACGGACTAGTCAAAGTTAAGTTGTGAAAACTGTTCCCAGATTTTAATGGAAAAGTTTGATGGTATTATAATTCAATGTAATAATAATATTGTTCGAAGTTTCTGAAGAAAGACGAGAAGTTGAGATAAAATCATCGACTTAACAACAGATGTGAATATCATAACTCTAAGTAGATTAAATATTAAATTCTAAAGAATAGCAGATTAGCATTGTTTATTACAAAAATTTTGGTAAACAATGGCGGCCTTTTCAAGACAACCTTTAAATAACTTTAGGTACTTCCCACCTTCCTCTTTCCCATCTCCTTCCCCTCCCCACTACCTTTAGCCTCACAACATACCCCAATTGGGGATGCCATAGTCTCACTGGCTCCAGACGGAGGAAGTTGGGACTCTTGTGCGGTGTTCATATAAAAAAAAAAACAATTCGGATTGCTAGTCGAGGGGTAAGATTCTCGACTTGCAAATCCGAAGGTGCGCAAGTAAATTATATTTAATTAAATGAAGACATTATGAGCGAAACTCAATCGAAAATCTGGAAACAGAAAAATCATTTTTTCTGATTTTTCTGTTTCCAGATTTTCGATTGAGTTTCGCTCATAATGTCTTCATTTAATTAATTATTACAGTTTGAGGTTTTACTCATAAAAAGTTAAAATAAAAAATAAAAATAAATTATATTTGATTGATTTGTGTTATTTAACAATGTATTTATTTAAAATAATAAATAGTATATTTGCGGCACGTTCCAGAGTGAAAGATACTGTCAGTATCGCCCTCGTTTAGTCTGGTAACATTCAGAATTGAAATGTTGCTTTTTTTTACATTAACTTCACACAGAAGGGCCCATGTCATCTTTGAAGATGCTGTGTGGAGGGTATTTTGAGGTGAGAAAGGAGTGAACATGGGTCTTTAAGAGACCCATGTTGTAGGAAGGAGGAAACACAAAGCCCGGCAAATCGTTCATCAGCCGGGCTGTAGAACTCAAGAACGAGTCGTAGAAATTAGCCGTTCTCATGTGACTAATGCCAACCGTGTAGAAATGTTGGGCGCGTGTTTGGCGTGTTTCCCGACTATGCACCGGTGCCGAGGGGATCAATGACGCTAGTTCCTCGGAGCTTCTTCCATTGTAACACCGATAAAACAAAGACAGCATTCCCACTGACGCCTGTGCTCTTAAGATTGCAATCCGTTTGTTAAGTTAGGATAATCTATCAAACGGACCGCCTGTTTCTGCACAGAGTCAAGGGTTTTTTAGGTATTTTGGAGCTCCAGACCACAAGTGGCTGCTTGAAATGGCTCCAGATCAGAGATGGCTGGCTTGAAATGGCTTTAGCTCTGTTTGGTGACCATATCTGAATAGTGTATCTCCTTCCCCTTCTTCCCTTCAACATCACAACATACCCCAATTGGGGATACCATAGTCTCACTGGCTCTAGACGGGAGCAGTTGGCACTCTTGCGCGGTTTATAAAATAAAAAAGGCAGATTTTTTGTTCAATTTCTTCGAAGAGAATGATAGAGTATTTTTTATTTTATTTATAACGTCTTGATAAATAGGGACGTATTAATGACCAGTCAAATGGCGAATTCAAAGCGAGAGAATACCGTAGATTTACAGATCCGGAAAGTATTCAAAACTTTTTTCCCGCAGTCCTAATCCTGTGCCAAATGTAATGGGCCCTGAAAGGTCTCGTGTTTTGGCACCTTCTGATCACACCTTTTGATTTTTTGGCACCTTAAAATATTCTCTGTTTTTCATGTGGACAAGTGATGAGCTTTTACAAGAAACAAGGTTTTCAAAGGTGTGATAATACCGTTTATTCAATGAGTTACCTGTTGTATTATTGACTGAGTGTAGCTAAGTCCTATTTTACTCGACAATTTTGCATTTCGTTTGTCCGTAAATTTGTACGTCCCATTTCCGTTTCAAGGTTGTGGCCGTTTTGATGGTTCAGAAAACAATCTTTTTTCAAACGTTAAATCGTCGTGATTATTTGGACGTTCTTATTCGCATTATTCAATATTATTTATTTAATATAAACGGTGTACATCCATATCCATACTAATATTATAAATGCGAAACTGCTCGAGTTTGTTTATGACGCTTTCACGCATTAACCAATAAAAAGACTTTAAAAATTCATTCACCAATAGGAAGCTAAATTGTATGCGAATACTATATTCTGTATATGATGGCAAGCTCTGGCGTTATGAAATTATAAATATAAATAAATTATATTTGTTATACGTTTTCTGTCGCTAACAAAAGAGAATTTTTGCTAACGTCAGAAAAAAATCGTTTCCATGGAAACGATGTTGATATATTTGTGGGCTCAAAGCTGGTAGGTACTCAGCCCCCTGGTCAGCTACTGCTCGAGAAAATTCAAATATTAGAATATGTTTTATTTTTTGGACAAGCTTCTGTTTTGGAATAAATGTCAGATAAGAGTTCCTACATTAAAAATATAATTCGTAACGATTATAAAGACTGAATAATAAAAAGTGTAATTTTTTATTATATTAACAAACTTCCAAATATTTAATTAAAAATAAACATCCGAAATGTTTGTAAGCGCATAAATTCCGAACGCATGAACATAATTGGATAATTCTTTTTTTTTTTGAGCTATAGCTTTATGAAATTTAGGTGGCAGGCGAGATGTTTGAAAACTGAATGTAAGGGAATGAATGTATGGAATGCGGGAGGGGGTGGGGGTGGGAAGGAGGGGGGATAATTGATAAGTTCAACCGCTACAGTAATTTCCCGTAATACCATGCGAGCGAAGCCGCGGGGAAAAGCTAGTATACCATTAATACGGATTACCTATTATAAAACCATAGTTAAATAAGAAATAATAAAAAAGAATACAACAGTTAATTGTGGCTTTGATTAAGAAATGACAACAGAGATACAATTACATATAAAATTCTATAGTGCAAATAAAGTAAATACTGATGATTGAAAATATTTGATAGTATAGCCTCTACGTGCAGTTAAATAGATCTGCCACATCAGCATATCTATTAGTAACTTCATGTAATCTAGGTACAAGCGAGTGTTTCGTATACTCAGTCCGGTTATTGTAGCATTTAAACAGTATTTTAGAACGAGTGGCTCTCGTGGGTATATGAAATTCAATGATCTTAGTTAAATCATGACTGTCTGTTCTACCATTTACAATTTTGAACATAAATATTAAGTCGGATATAATTCTTGGATCTGAGAGTCTTATTAAATTTAATTTTTTCATCAAGTAATTATAGTTAATTATGGAATGGTAATAGTTTCTGCTGGTGGTTTTTACATTCCACGTCAAAATTATTTCTGCGTTATTATAATGACAATTAACTATTTGTAAGAAGGGTGCCTGGTCCACTTTTACTCGTGGCAAGTAAAGGCGGGCGGAGTTCTCTGCAGTTTATTACACTGAAAGGTGAGACGACTTCTCTGCGTATGGTTCACAATGTTTTTGAATGATTTCAGCATGAATGTAAATGATCCAAAGGAATTTTGCGATGCGTTCTACATGCGATTTATAAATGTATGGGTAGATCATTGTCACCCCAGTTGATTGCGAACACTGAAGTGCTGGTGGGACAAGTGGGGAGAGGTTAAGGGAACAATTCAATGCCGTAGAATAAATATTAATTCCCAAACAAAACACAAAAATAATTCGCCGGATTGTCACCTATAATCGGTTCGAACAGTAATAATGTGAAACATTCGTCAATTTGGAAAAAATATATTCATAATTCCAAATTTGTTCTTAAAAAATGTTTAATAAAATGTATGGTATAAATTACTTACAAATCTTATGACTTCATTAAATCAAATCTTATGACTTCATCAAATTTTGGTTTTTATTTATTAAATAAAAACTAGCTGACCCGGCCACGCGTTGCTGTGGCTAACGAAACACAAAGCCATTTACTGGATGGTTACCCAACCTTTATAATTTGCGATAAATTAACTCACTCTGCCCTTTGTTAATTTGCATACAAATTGAATTCACATCGCCCGCTTGCCAGCCCGCACGTCCACCACATACAGACATATATTAAATATTTCAACAAATTTATACAAAACCCTGACCAATCATATACCTAAGCATTCCTCATGAATCACTCTATCTATTGGTAAAAATCGCATGAAAATCCGTTAAGTAGTTTTTGAGTTTATCGCGAACAGACAGACAGACTCGGCGAAGGAATTTGTTTTATAATACGTAGAGATAGAAAACTTTGAATATATTTATAATTGGCTCGAATCGGCGCCTTTCTGCCGCGATGGACTGATTTGTAATGGGTCACATTCTTGCTCATCAGTCCTCACATGAAGTTGTTAGTTATCAATCAGTACATTCTTAACAACTATCGTAGACACAACTAGCTGGGTTCTGGGTTACCCCTGAATCTATAATACTAGTTGAATTTCCAGGCCACGTCATGGCTTATAATTAATTGCCACTAATGATTTCTAGTCATTTTAATTACTCACTGGTCTAGCCACATCCTCATCTAGGACCTGTATTAATAAAGGTTTGTTTGTGAAGGACACGGAAGAGATACCCAATGCCTTAAGGCCTTAAGGCAAGGGTCGACAACCTGCGGCTCGCGAGGCGTCTTGGTGCGGCCCGCAAGATTCTCGCCGCAACGCACGTGACGGACGATATCATACTCAACGGAGTGAAAGGGGACGAGAAATGGAGCGAAGGGGGATCGATTAGCAAATCAATGTGATAGGTTTGCAAAGTGATACCACACTTAAAATGGCTTTTAAAAAACTTACTTGGTGGTTTACTATGGGGGATTGCCTTATGAAGACTACAAGGAGTTAAAATGGTTTGCTGAGCAAATAATTATTATGTTCGGTAGTACAAACATTTGTGAGCAAGCTTTTTCAATTCTGAATTATCGAGAAAACTAACACTGTTCTCGGTTATCGGATTCACATTTAGACGCAAAACTACCGACTCTATTTCAAAAATGCGAGTTAATATAAGAAAACATGCAAGTCAAATACAACAAAAAAAATCTCATTGATTTTATTAACTACAATAAATGTTGTTAAAATATACAATAAGCGTTTTCTTTTGAAAACTAAAATATTTGTACAAATATTGTAGGTTTTTTTTTACAACAGCTCCACACAGGAGGCTTTAAGGAAAATAATTTCCTCAGGTCCTTTATCATCTTAGGGGATGCCGTGTGGAGGGTCATTAAAAGTGAGTAGCAATCTGGGTGTCCGGGAGTGATGCATGTATGAATCAATCTTTCCAACTGCAGTGCAAGGCGATGAGTTGAGAGAGTCCGGCTGGAAAGGTCAAAAGGCCTCCCTCAACCAGTTCCTCCGGCCTTCCAGGTTCCTTCCGGCCCGCCACGCAGCAGATGGGCAGGTGCATCCGCCGCCAAGACCTGGACATTCCTCACCCCATGAACCCGGGTACCCCTACTAAGTCAACAAATATCACGTATACTTAATGACATGTGGCCCAAGTGCGGCCTGCACTAATCCCCACATACGATTTTTGGCTCTTTTACAACAAAAGGTTGCCGACCCATGCCTTAAGGCGCCGTACTATTACAATAACACATTGCATTGATTGAATTATTTAACGCTTTCGCGGCGGTGAAGATAAAGCGTTCATTCTCAAGTCACTAGGTCATTTTCTGCTAATTTATAACAGTCGCCCATTAAGTTGCTATTTATGATGCGTGTTTACGAGTTTTTTTTAATTACATCGTCACAACACGAGAAATAAATGTTATCGAATTAATAAGCTCAGTACAGTAATTACTCTGTTGTGAATCTGTCGGACTAGGCAGATCGGGATAAGCCGATAAAATAAAAAAAAATCGAAAAATGTGTGACGAAAAATGTATCTGAAAAGTTACGTCTCCGTAGTAATTACATCAAGTCGGTTTCACATTTTAAAATAGAATCTTTACTGAACCTTTAAAACGGCCACCATAAAGGCCACGTTAAACCAGAAACTGAATGTAAACACACATTTACAGATATAAGAAATGCAAAAAGCCCGTTAAAACAGAAATTTGCTACGGATATATATAAAAAACAATTGTGGAACTACCTTGCAAAAGTTCTATCAAATGATGAAAGGGGCCAGAAATGGAAAAATGGTGCTCTTCAAGTAATGTCGGTGGCAGATATAGAATATGCTTGGCTTGAGGTGTCTAGACATATCGATAGAAGGTGGCTTGCTTGAGAGTGCTGGTCCCCTCAAGAAATGTCAAGGGACATCAATAGAATGTAGTTCTCTCAAGAGGTGTCCAGACATATCGATAGAATGTGGCTGACTTGAATAGATTGATTGACTTGATTAGTTAAAAATGTATTGAAGGAGAAACATGAACGAAAAACTCAAAATTTGGTGGAATAATAAAATATAAATTGCTGTATTGCTTTGACGCAGGGTACTTGCGATGCTCGTGAGGATTTTAGTCATGTTGAAGAGCAGCGTGAACGATCAATACATGCTTGCTATCGTGATCATTAACTTGGTTATCATGAAGAGAACGCAAATATTGTTGCAAAACACACTTTGAAACCATAAGCTTACAAGATCAACAAGATCATAGGATCAACGAATGGCAAAGATATGGGCTGGGCATGTCGAAAGAAGAAACTATTACCGATGGCTACAAAGACCAAAAGAAGAACAGTAGAATATCTCAAACGAGATGATCTGACGACATTTACGCCAAAGCTAAAAATAAATGGAAGAAAAAAGATTTTGAACAAACTTGGAAGCTTTTGCTCAGCAAAAAACATACACGACAGACAGATCACGGGTCAACATTTTCGTCCTACTGGTTTTACCAGTGCAGAATTGTTTTGGTTTTATGTCCTTATCTGTTATTGTTATCCAAAACCAGTATACGAAAATATTCAAAAATCGCCTTAAATCCATTCCCAAACTTTTCACAACACCCTTTTAGAAAGCGGGCCACTTGCGACATGCAACATCAAATCTATTATCATGGAGTCAAATTTAGATAACACTTCTAAACAACCCTTCCCCTAGTTAAAAGGGTTACCTTAGCCCTGGGTACTGCCTAGACTTTGTGAAGGATGTCTATGAAATGGACTTTTCTTCTAAAGTTTTTTCATCTTGAGAGCAATGCTAAAATAAATTAAATAGTATAATTAAAACACAGCCATTCAAGATTGCGAAGTAAGAAACGGCACTACTTGTTAAATTGTGAGTGAGCGTACTATATGCGACCGTTGGGAATTCACTTCTAGTATTCATTGATAAAATCAACTTAATTAGTAGTAATTAAATGGCTCGAACCCAAGTAACGTCAAATAAAAACAACGACGGTCATTATTTCAATTCACTAAACGCATAATAGAAAAAATAAGACAAATTGTTATTTACGAACCCTCTATCCTTGCTGTGTGTTATTATCTCAATATCATTATGTTGTTTTTCTTTTTTAATCATGTTTATCCTGGAACTGTTAATCTTTGTGAACGTGAAAATGTCTTATTTTTATAAATGTAGTGTAATTTCATATTATCTATTCTACATAATTTAATACGTGTTTTTATTTATTTTTATATGTTTTTTCTTCATTTAAGAAGGCGAAAAATTTATTTATTTATTAACGCCCTTTTTCGGGGTTTTTACGTGTGAATAGTAAGAAATATGCAGTATTTATTGTACATAATTGAACTGCCTCAGTAACAATATTTTATATTTATTTAAAGATAAATTGAAGATGTCCACTGACTTGGTATAATTTTTTCCCTCCATTGTATTCTGGGCGAAGACGAATACATATATTACATATTATGGTAGTTAGTCCCAGAATTTCTGCACTGAAATAAATCCTGACTTCTGGTATTACGTTGTGGTATCCGGAAGCTTATCAGTTCAAGCAATACTGGACTATTAACTAAATCATTTAGAATTTTATATAGAAATACCAACGCAGTGAAAATTCTTCTGTCTGACAATTTGAGCATATTCATATCCATTTAACAGAGTGTTATTATAGTTCAACATAATTGCTGAAATATGCATTTTAAAATTTAGAAAATATACATTGCCAGGCATCGTAATACAGGCATGAGTGTGCCAAATGGGTTAAGACATCGATTTTCATTCAAATCTACATGGACGGCATTAATTTCCATTGTGTAAGTGTCTAATTATTATCTGTTCAGTGGTTTCATACGTGGTCAATTTGTTTTCAACTTTCTGAAATATTGATTTTAGTTATTTCCGGAAAGAGAGTCCGCAATATAGAAATGTTTTTTGTGAATGATATCTACGAGCCCAGAGGTTAAACTCTAGGAGCTCAAATCAAAAGCCTTATCTGAGTACGTCCTTGATAGCCGGGTAGTCCAAGGGTTCTATTCAAGCTCAAAGCGTCCCGGAATTGTCTTTTCTCTGACAGTAGTTGTCACATCTTATCTGTTACCTGTTCCGGACACGCCATCGTGTTATACTCAACTGCTGTGTGTGGTCTTATCACAGTACCAGAGGTAGACCGCTTTGTATGGTCGTAACCTCTCACTCTTTCTCATAAAAGATGCAAGCACCAGACAGAGACTTGATAACTTAACTCCTGCAGAAACAAAGTTAGGTAGTGAGCAAGTCGTGATACATTACATTTCGTTTGTTGTGACTTGTAACTCGTGACTTTAGCGACATAACTTTGTACTCGATATGATCATTTCGAAAGCAATACGAAATTCTGTTCGCAATAATTCTTCATTTAATATCCTAATAATATATCCCATGATAGTCTCGTATATATAAACTAAAAATGATAATATGTTTGCTTCTGTCTATGTATGTGAGATGTTATGCGTTGCTAAACCATTCATCCGATTGCGATGAAACTTTGGGGATTTGATGTGCGCATGCCCGCGATGGTTTCTGTATGTATAGTGAGTTCTGTAACATGAAATTGTGCATTGCTAACCGTTCATGCGATTGCGATGAAACTTTGGGGATTTTATGTGTGCATGCCCGCGATGGTTTCTGTATGTATGCTGAATTCCGGCACCAGGAAATTATGGGTTGCTAAACCGTTCATCCGATTGCGAGAAAAAATTGGTGGGTTGCTGTGAGCACGCCCGCGAACGTTTTTATATATACTGGTGAGCTCTGGCATTATTAAATTTTGTATAAAAATTGCAATAGGTGGCACGCGAGCTGTTTGAAAACTGAATGTACCGGGACTGCAGATTTCCAAGCGTTTATTGATTAGTTCTTAGATCACGAATTTCTCATTCCCGCATCGCTTCGTTTCTTAATAATTAGGGTGAGGGATGCTATTGGTTAGTTTTTTCACTCCCCCGCTCAGGCTTGAAGATATGATCCCTGGAAGGGATGTCACAGTTGTGATGACCGATAAAGGGTCATGTTTTTGTCGTGTTACCTCTAAAGTCTGAAGAACAAGGTGCTTTCCGGTGTTTACCGCGCTATTTCAAGCGAACCTCTGACAGGACTGACCCAAGAGACGCTACATAAGCCGTCGGCTTCGGAGTTCAGCTAACATAGATTTAGAAAATACTCGTTGAAACCCTTTTAGGTAAAATGAAGAGTAAGGAACAATTAGATTTCCTTTGGGAGGACCGATCCAGTTTTACAGTGTAATCTATTTCTCAGTTTGTCAAAAAGGAGCAGAAAACATAGGAGGACGCCACCGTTGTTCAAATGGCAATACTAAACACATAACTCACGGTGGAATGGTAAAGCTGTGTAAGATACATTTTTATAAAAAATTAAAAAGGCATGAAAGTGAAAAAAATATTTTTTATAAATTGCTCACATTTATTTAATACTAGCTTAAGTACCTAGCCTTGCCCGGGCTTTACATCATGTCTCTAATTTTAGATCTGAATATATTTAACTCATTCAGATCTAGAAGTAGTGTAACTAAACTCACCAATAGTGGTTCTTCCTTTCCATCTACAACACAAAATTTTTCCTTTGCAACGCAAAATTGCAAAGGTATAATATACCTATATGCAATTCTAATTTTGAGATCAGTCAACTAACTATATTGCAATGAAAAAATAATGTTTGCACTTTCATGCCTTTTTAATTTTTTATAAAGATGTAGTATTGCCATTTGAACCAGTGGCAGCCTCCTGTGTTTTGTGCTCTTATTTGACAAAATTTAAGTAGGTACATTGCAGTTACAAAAAGGAAAAAAAATATGTGTGGTAAATTTGATAAATGTAAAGTAATGTAATTAAAAATAATGCATAATATTATGTAGGTACGTAATTAGAGAAGAAATTGTAGAGTACGGTTTTCAGTTAAAAATTGGTAATTGTCTTTTTCTTTTATAATTAGAATAATTGAGTTTTTAATTAATAGGTATTTAAATGAGGATCCCTACTTGAAATTCTTCGAATAAGCTGTACGTGTACAAAAAGGTTCGTAAAGCCTCGATTACATAGAGCGAGTTTACAAGCTACTAGCCGGTAAGTTTAAGTGAGTGAGATTGTCATGATGACACACACAACTGTCTACTCGCTCAGTAGCGACAGGAGCAGCTAAAATAACGACTCTCGCGCGAGCCGATACGTTCGACATTTTGTAAAAAACTTGAACTCGCAGCTAGCGCCACACGCTAGCCAGTAGCAAGAATTACTGCTCCCGCGCGAACTAATTCTGACAGTTACGAAATCAGCTGTTCGTAGGCCGCCATCTTGAGCGAGTAGCGAGTAAAGTTGACCACCTTTCAACTTTTTCGTAGATTGTCCACAATCTGCTAGTTAGCAAGTGATACGATGACACTGAGTGAGTTTACTAGCAGATAGTGAATTTCCCAGATAGTAGCTTGTAAACTCGCTCAATGTCATCGAGGCTTAACGATGGAGGAAATAATCATTTTCAAATCAATTCGGCGCATTGAATTTCCGTGTGGATAAAAAAAAGTTCAATGTTTTCAAGGCCAAGATATCAATAATTATTTGATCAATTTGTATTTGTGGCAATTGGACATTAGTTTCAATAAGTAGCTATTAAATACGTCCTTGAGTGATGCACTTTTTTCATTGATCCTACTACCTATTTTAGTTTGAGAGTACATCAATGGTCCGAGAGTACAAAAATACTCCTACGTTCGTTGATTCATTGATATGGAAATTAAATTACGTAATATTGGCTGGGACTTAAATAATATACCTACGCAGCATTTCATTATAAACTTAACCTGTGTTCCCAATCCTACTGATCAACTGTTTTGGTTTTTTTGGCTCAACATTGCACAAATACGCACTTCCCAATGCAACTCTCCGATCAACAGGCGAATCGAGTGTTACTAAATCAATCACTTAGCTAATAGCAGACTCAGGTTGACTAATCGGAAAGTTGGGTACAACGGCCGTAACAGATCATGTTATATGATCAGTTTTAGTAAAATATATTATGTAGGCGTTTCTCAAGTGTGCGTATCGCTGTTTACTGGGGTAAGTAAATTATGAAACATTTGTCATAGTGCCTTAACTAAATACGGCAACAAAATATTTGACTCTGGAAACAGGCGAACTTTACTTGTGGCGAACAATTCGCGCTCCCATGTAAAAAGGTCTATTCTTTCAAAAGCAGATTTTACTTTTAAGAACTAAATGGTGATATTATAATGTGAGATGCCTATATACTGTCAGATTGATTTATTGACGAATCACATATCATCACAGTCATCTTGCCCCTCTGCGTCCCGCTGTAGTTGGTTTGTATCCCTCTCCTATCTGTTCTCGTCTGCTAATATTCATATGTCCATAGTAATGGGGTATTTTTACAACCTATGAATACCGTTAAAAATGTGTCGAAGATTTAAAGTTTATTTTTCTGATTCTGGTCATTGTAACAGAAATGTGCAATTTAAATAATTTCATTCATAACTTTTGTTTTCAAAATCCAAACATTCTGAAACGGTTCCAACTGGCCACACCCAAGGTTCGTAGAAAATGCGTTGAACAAGAGCTCACACGGGCCTTTTTCGAAAAAAAAAACTCGTTGGGCGGCTTTAGAAATTTCGAAAGCGTGACGTAGCTTTAAGTAAAACGCTGTCACTTTTATTATAGTTAATTCAAATCTCCCAGTGGAACATGGACTTCAACCTTCATCACGAATTTTCAATAAATCACCGCTCTACTCCCTCGATGAGCTAAGCTTTTTAACCGCGAATTTTCTACGAACCTTAGGCTACACCGCCGCGCAAATTCACATTCAATTCATTGGAAAAATCGAAAATGGCCCGTTTTAAATCGCCATAGAAAATTTATTCGTCAACATAAAATAAAATTACAATACCTTCACTATCGTATTTATTTTCTTGTTTTTTTCGAGAGTAAAAGAAACAGTGAAAATATCCTATTGTGCAGCGTTCTTTAGGTGATTTTCCCAAAAATGGCGATGTACATTATTGAATGTTTGAAAATGCGGATTTTATTAAAATCGTCCGCTGATTCTTGTGGCTGAACAGATTAACACTTTTATTCAATGGCTTATGTTTAGTAGTCACACTGAAGAGAGAGAGAGAGAGAGCTAATCAAAATAGTGAAAAACCGAACCTAATCTCTAACGAAGTTTCACTGCTAATATTCCTTTTAACATGATATCGAAATGTATTATTCAGTTCTTACCTACGCAACGTTTTCGATTTTGTACTACTGACGTATTTATATTTATTAGGTTCCGTACCATGCCAAGCAATAACTGTCACAATGTGACATAACACGGTTACATTACTGACAAATTCTGGCAGCTCGTGACAACTGTATGTCCCACCACTGGACTTATGGGACACAAGAGCAGCTAAATAAAAAATCTAGTAATAATAATAACACAGTGAAAGTATTCACATGTTAATTGTGGAGATTACCATTACCAACATATCAATTTGAGAGGTGGTTGTGTTACCTCTGTGGGTACCAACACCTCTGCCATAGGTCACCCCAAGCAGTCGCTACGTTTGGTGACTTAACAGGGGTACCCGGGTTCATCAAAGGATTGACACGGTCTTAGCGGCGGATGCGTCTGCCTACCTTTTTACCCCTCCATCAGGACTCTCCTGACCCATCGCGTTTCACCCAAGTGAGAGGGAGGGATTTATACGTCCGTCACTCATGGACACACTGACCCCCAGATTACTACACTCCTCTCATACTTAGATCTTGCTCTCCTTCCTTTCCTTAAAAAAACCCTGCCCACAGCATCCCCAAAGATGACAAAGGCCCTGAGGGAAAATATTTTCCTCAGGACCTATGTCATCTGAAAAAAATAAAGAATCTTCTACCTTAATTGCCAATTTGGCCCGCCATGCTGTGCCAAATTGGAGGCCGAATCCAGAATGAGATAGGATGATGACCTGAAAAGAACTGCCAGGTTCGATGGGTTTGACGTTTGAGGGAGGATAATGTTCAAAGGTAGACGCTATTAGGCTCACGAAGAAAAGAAACTAACCATCACGCCATTCCCCCGTAGAGCAGAGGTAGGCTGAGAGGATGAAAAGCGACAAAACTATACCCTTCTAGTATAATTTCCATCCACAAAATGTCTTATACATTCTACTATCTCAAATCGACTTGTAAAAAGTTAAGTAATGTTAAATGATAACTTGATTTATAAGTAACATTTACAAATAAAATATTAAATAGTTAATAAACTTATATTTATAACTTATGTGTATGTGTTTGTATGACTTGTTGTATAACTTTTATCTAATGTAGTTTTATTTGTATTATTTCCTTAGTTTCAGTCAAATAAATAAAATATTTAACGAATAACTAAGTTAAAAACCGTACTATGAACTGGGGATCGCCCTTGACCTCGCGCCATGGCATGTACGGCTGAGCGCTCCACACTCTTCGCGCTTTATCTTAAAAACGGTAAGGCGTATAAAAAAATATGACGGCCAAAATTGGTAGAGAATTTTATACTCTACAACTTTTACTTGAATGCAAATACGATTCAAGGCAAATGAAGCGAGATATTTAAAAAAAACTGATTTTCGTGACCTTTGACCTTGAATATCCAAAGACGCGCTCTCGTGACCTTAGTGAGACTTTTGAGACAACATGTAAAATACCAAAATAAAGGTTTATACAAATTTACAGCTTATTTCGTTTTATTTAGCGGTGAAATCCTTATTTGACTGGACTATTCTGGCTTGACTTTACTGAAGTATTTGATTCCCTCGATCGGGTTAAGCTTTCCTCTGGCGTGTCTGAAGGGTAACTCTGTATCTTTTGTGTTAGGTCAGCGTTACGAGGCAACTAAGACAAAAAGGCAAAACACGTCGGATGTCGGAAGGCGTGCGTCGTACGTTATCGGCTGTCAAAATTTCTGTGATTTTCTACTTCTTTCAGTGGCTTGTCTATGCCTGTCGTGTGTTGATGTCATTTTAATTACCTAGTTAAAATTACGAATATCTATTTATTAGTTACTAGCTGGGGTACCCGGTTTTGCTTAGGGAGTTGATATGAGATTGAACTGACGTTCGAACCCAAAACGGATCTTGCTTTATACACCCCTACTAATGGGTAGCCTGACCCATACAAAAAGGCTTCGAATGGTTCAGAACATTCCACAATATTCGAGAGTGTTCTGAAATGTTTCACAATGATGTTTCCGATTCCTTATTCCTGAACATTCCACGACATGCAAAAAGGCTTCGAATGGTCCATAATGTACCAGAACATCCCACAACATTCGAGAGTGTTCTGGAATGTTCCACAATGATGTTTCCGATTCCCTGTTCCTGAAAATTCCACAACATTCCAGAATGTTTTGGGACGTTCTGGAAAGTTGTGGAATGCTCTCAAACAAAAACATACTTAACATAATACAGAATAGAATATATAGAATTGACAATAAGTAAGTAGTCCCGCGAAGCTGCCACATGGCTGCTTCTCTGTAGGTTTTACCTCAATATACATCCATTAACATTTGAAGTAAAAAAACATATTTATAATATTTAAAATTGTAAAGGAGAGAACAAATAGAGTCAACCAAATCCTAATGAACTGGTTCGGTGCAACCATACTCTGAATGTTCTCAGTTCTCGACTGTTTAGAAATTTTTAGAGAGCGAAACTTCCAGCCCTTATATCTTCAAAAACACGCAATTCAGATAAAAACCACAGGTGATGTTTAGTCACTAATTGCAAAATCCCAGTTCTAAGATGATCACCGTTTTTTTGTGGTCTTAAAATAACCATAAAGTCCTATGTTTTGAGAATTTAATTTATTTTAATGAGTTTTTTCCACTCTGGAACGTGCCGCAAATATACTATATATTATTTTTTATGAATAACTTTTTGGTGAAATAACATAGATTAATTAAACAAAATTTACTTGCGCACGCCAAGTTTTAAACCCGCGTCCTTAGTACTGCTAGTCGAGAGCCATATCCCTCGACCACGGAGGCCGGCAAAGGGCCGGGGTTAATGATAATAGAAAATACCTGGAATTTGAAATTTTTTTATTTTTTGTTACGTGTGAAAGTGAATTTTGACAGTAGAGCTGACTTACTTTTCAATTTAAATATATTAAAATCTTATTTTTTGTCTAAAATGGAGTTAGTGATTTCCTATTATTATTTTTTTTATTTTAACCTTTATGAGTAAAACCTCAAATTGTAATATTTAATTAAATAAAGACGCTACGAGCGAAACTCAATCGAAAATTTGGAAACAGAAAAATCAGAAAAAGATATTGGCACCTCTGGGATTGGAACCCAGGACCTCTTGCTTTCCGGGCGAACGCGCTGTCCACAGCGCCAAGGTGTCGATATCAAATTCGGTCACTTTTAACTGTATCATACTTCGACGAAGAACCACCCATATTTATTCATTTTCTTAACGCAGTTAGTCGCATATTAAAAAAAAATGGATAAATATTTATCCAGACACTATCTAGATTGCATTTAGTTCGGGTTTGAATCTTGCAATCATACATAAAAATAGCAGCCAATAAAATATGCGTTAAGAAAATGAAGATAAAACGGGTGGTTCTTAGTCGAAGTATGATACAGTTAAAAGTGACCGATTTCGATATCGACACCTTGGCGCAGTGGACAGCGCGTTCGCCCGGAAAGCAAGAGGTCCCGGGTTCGAGCCTAGAGGTGCCAATATCTTTTTATGATTTTTCCATGGTTTTTTAATTTTTTTATGGTTTCCAGATTTTTGATTGCGTTTCGCTCATAGTGTCTTCATTTAATTAAATGTTAGTGATTTCCGTTTGATCCCAGCGATATAATAATATTTTCCTGATACTCCTATCTCCGTCTTTAATGGTGACATATTTTCTAAAAATAAATCACGTACCTAATTGATATAATGTTGTCCGAATTAAAAGACATGTTTATTGATGTTTCAACCCGTTTCAAGGCGTCAAATATATGACCGCATAATCGTCATCAAAGTTAGTATGCTCGACGATCGGTTTATTTGAAGAGTTTTCTCAAAGAATAGTTAATTAATTCAATTGAACGTTCATTCGGAGAACTTGCGGTGTTTCCTTAAATAACGACCTGCAATAAACTGCGCAGAAATGGGATCTTTATTGAGTTTGGTGACTTTTATCGCGCTAGGGAATTGGCAAAACGCTCCCGAGACGTTACCTCAAAGAATGGAAATATTCCAAGCAAATAATATCAGAGCCACGCATTTATTGAATGATCGTGAATTTCCCTTGGCAACAGAACTTTAGATAGATAATCATTATTATTCATCGATTTTAGTTAAATTCAATGTTAGACGTATCCTATTCAGAATTTAACATATTCTTGCTGCGAAATAGCGTTCAGTCAGTAAAACGTACGAGTTTATTCACTGACACTTTTATTACCAGAATAGTTTTACTACCCGGATTTGAATACTCCTCGATACTTTTCGACATCAGTCATTCTATTGAGCACTTACTTGACGTCCCTTGCTCCCTAATAACAATAAGCAGGTGTGTGCAAGATAAATGATTTTTCTCACTGACGTTTGGCAAGGATATCACTGTTGAAGTATGTGCATATTCACCAATACACACAATCCTAAAATTGTGTTTTTTTAAGTGAACCCTAAAAACTGAGCGACTTATAACACCCATTGATACGGGAATATCAATATGTAATTGATTAATTTTAAATGTTATTTAAATTATTAATTGAAATAACACAATAATTTTGTTTGTAACTACGATTTATTTAATTTTTCTACTACCGACCGGTTTCGCTTTACTCAAGCATCTTCAGGGTATAAAAATTAAACTGTTTTAATTTTTAAAAACGCTTTATTTTTATACCCTGAAGATGCTTGAGTAAAGCGAAACCGGTCGATAGTAGAAAAATTAAATAAATCGTGGTTACAAATAAAATTGTTGTGTTATTTCAATTTATAATATGTCAAACCACAAAGTTACTGCTTTCTACCAAAAAAGTTATTTAAATTATTTATTTCCACCCTGCTTTTGCAAACATACACCTTTATTTAGAGTATTTTAGCGTATTCCTTAATTTCCTCTCTGGATTTTGACACAAATACAATTTTTTTTAAATATAATATAGATATCGACCGCTACCGCGTCGGTACATTTTGCTTTTTTTGATAAGTTCTTCAGAAGTTAGGACCCTCCGAAAATCGTTAAAAATTATGCCTGGTTTGAACGCTATCGGCAGATGTTCAGTAAACAAACTAAGCCTATAGACGTAGACTATTTTCTTCCAATACAGTTGGTAAAAAAAAAAACTTGAAAATCGGTCCTTTTTTGAAGGAGAAAAATGAGGAAACAAAACCTCAACTTTGACGATTTTATTAATGTATTATCAGCCTGAGATACAGGTGTCCCTTTTGCTCAATATTGCGAGTGGGGGGGGGGGGGGGGTTAAAAGCGAAAGTTACAGTAACAGTCAATAAAGCACCTATTATTCTAATTTCTCTCTACTATTTTATTTTCTTTAGGGAAATATTACATGCAATTTTTTTCTCCGAAATTTCATCGCAAAAGCCCTGTAAGCGTGAACAAATTAATCTAATTATATAAATCAAAATTGAATTGCTTATAAATATGTATATAAGTGAGTTGTCTATGTATTGCTATTTAAACCACAGGAAATGTTTGAAACTTTCAAAATACCACCTTCACCAATTCCAATCAAAATGAATTTATGCAAAGGACATGTAACTAATATAACAATAAATTTGCAAATGTAGACACACGTTCTGACGTGTTTACTGCTAGTTACTGTCGCTACAGAACTTCATTGTATAACATTCTAGTTGCGAATAACACACGAATTAATTGTATCTAATATTTTTATATTACTTGCGTGGCAACTTTTCCTTATCCCTCTCCTCCCCTTACCCATCTCAACCCAAATTCCTATTTTGCAGTCTATTTCAGTTATAATCACATTATTTTATTGTTGTGTATTGGTTTATCATTTGTTGAATTCAGATTTGTACTATTATTTTTTTTTTTACTTGCTGCTTAGTTCTGTTTTTCTTTCATATTTCTTAAATATTCTAGTTTACATTCAGTTAGTCTTGTTTCTAAATACCTATCTGTGAACATTTATAATTGGTCTGTTTTTTTAACGTTTATTGTTTATTGTATTACTGAGACTGTTAATGTTCCTTAAATAAATAAATAAATTAAATAAATAAATAAATGCCTTCTTTCCACACCCGCGAAGATTTCTGGAATATTACAACCACATGACAGACAATACATTTGAAAAGTTTTTTTAATCATTACAAAAACTCTTGCGAAACTGTCAAAAATGTCACAATTTGAGAATGATATTTTGCAAACCATCGAATGCTTAATCAAAATTCAATTATCGAATAAACTCTTTAAATTAATGAATTTACTTGAAGTACTAATTAAATAAGAATTATGGGCATTTTAAATAGATACCTGGAATATGTGAAAAATGAAAATTTGAATAAATAAATTGCAATAGGTGGAACGCAAGCTGTTTGAAAACTAAATGTACTGGGACTGAATATATGGAATGCTGGAGGGGGATTGGCGGACGGGTGAACGGTAGAGGGGAGAGGGAAGGCCGAGAAGGTGGATGGTGATCGTGTGAGGGGAAGAGGACATGGGAGGCGTAGGAAGGGGAATGAAACGAATGGAACGGACACTATTTATTAAGTGGCATTTCAACGCATGCCGGGAGATCGCTAGTATTGAATAAAAAAACATATTACAAGTTGTTGTAGGCAGGTAACCTTACAAAAACGAGGTAAACTCTTGAAAAATAACACTTTAACGTTTGATAATAATTATAATTATATAATTAATAATTATTCAATAACGTGATTCAACGACAACGCACATATGCAATAAAGGTTCTCCATCCTGAACAACTGGGGATATGAATTATTATGATTAATTAACATATACATATTTTATATATATTTCTAAAGAATTATTAATAATAACTGTAATAAAAATACTTAACATTTACATTGAAACATTTATGCGATAAATTATTTAAGACTAATGGCGTTTACTTAGGTTTTTGTCATTAATATGTAAATTTTTCTAATAAAACAATCAAAACATCATATATTTATTTTATTTTATTTATTTATTTATTTAACGCCCAGGGGGCTTTTACGTGATTTGTAGTGTAATTTTAGTTTGACAGATACTTTGAAACTAAGGAAATAATAAAAATAAAACTACATTAGATAAAAGTCATAGGTACAACAAGTCATACAAACACATTAACAAAAAATAGAAAAATACAGCTATTTTATAGGTTTACAAGATGTGTTTAGTAATAGTGTTGAAATAAATGTTTTAGATGATCCACAAAACTCGCCAAGTTGATGTTGAAAATGTCAACATCACCCAAGTACTTATGTCCCATGGTGTGAAGTCGTTGTACCGGAGAGTGGGCAATGTAGTTACGCTTATGAGTGCTGCTGTAGAATATTGTATTTTGTCGTGTTGTTACTGTGGGTGTTCGTAAGTTAATGAGTTGCAAGAGTTCACTACAGTCGAATTTAGAGTTTTTTGAATAAAAATATAAAGTCGTTTATTTTACGTTTTAATGTATGTATTTTTAGAGTATTTAATAAGTAATATTTAATAAGTCTTCTACTGGGATATTTAATTTAAAATTGATAAAACGCAGAAATTTTTTTTGAATTCGCTAAATGTTATTAATGTTAATTTTGTAAGTTGGATATATTTATATATTTATCTGTCTTGGTGTCTTGGTGTCTTGGTGTCTATTTATCCGTGGTACTACGCAATGAAGACAGAAGTTCAAATTGCCAAGGGAGTTATATATTAATCAGCGGAACAGATAAATCAATATTGTCTCCCAAATTTTTCAACATTAATTGGCGGTCTGTCTTTGTCTCCCACGTTTTTATTCGACCCGAGGTTATCGCGTAAATGCGTACACTTTAGTAAGAACAAAACGGCCTTTTGTCGGTCCAACCATTATATAGGTTTATTATAATTAGGGTTCAATTTAAACAGCCCTTTGAAAAGTCATTAAAATTTATGAAAAAAATTAAAAATAGGCCATAACCTAACATAATGTAACCTATTTAACAAATGATACGATTTTAGATTTTCACGTGCAAAAGTATTTTCGTTATTTGTTTTTGGGATGTTATGCCGTGTTGCGCTACCTCCTTCTTTAGCCAACGTTTCGAACAGCGTTACAGTGTCCATCATCAAGGCAGATGTGAGCAAGGCAGGGCAGGGACACAAATATTTAACTATAGTTTTTTTTTAATCATTTTTTTTCATTTAATCACAAATAATTGCCTAAGTTGCCCCTAAATCATGAAACACTAAGATCTTTAATGGCCTATATCTTATAATTTAAAGCAAAAATAAATAAAGGAGCTCACATCCGTACTAGATATTTGATATACCTTTTGATTACAAAAATAATTTTTCAGTTTGGTTGGGTTTTTTGATCTTAAATCCAAATTTAATATTTGTATGAAACAGGCCGAAAGGGGCCGCGCAAACGTTCCACTTAAGTCCTCCGTCATGACACAAGCAACATTTTCCGCTTACTGTGGTGGTAGCAGGAGGTTATTAAATACCGTCATTCGTAACCTGGGAATATTTGTCTTTCTTTGAAAAACAGAAACGAAACACGACAAAGAAAATGCGAACAAAAAATTTCACCAATATCTTTCACATATACTATTGAACATCACATCTACCCACGGTCAGGGCACCACGACTTTCCACGATTTAGGGTCAGATGAAATTTTTGTTTTAGGGGTCAGATGTAGATGAGTCCCTCTATCGGTTTTTACGTCAAGACTTTACCTTTTTTTAAACTAAGCTCTATTTTAACTCGACCATTTAGCACTTCATCTATCAGTGGCGACTCATTATGTGGCGAACTGACTATTTTCGTAGTGGTATCATTGTTTCACTTACGCTGGCCACACCAGAGCCCCGAGAATATTCGAGAAAACACCAAGCCCGCCATTGCAGTTTTTGTATCGGGGTCGATAACACATGTTTTTTTTTTTTTTTTAAGTTTTCTTTATTCATTGAAATGTTGGTTACATAAATTTTAGAATTTTTCGACCACCATGCTAGGCACATGCCCGTGTTGTGGTGGTCGATGTATGTATTTTGTCAATTTAAATCCTTCTGATAATTTAACCAGTACCTAATATGTTAATGATACAAATAAATGCAAATCACTTTGCGCCAAGTGTTATTATTCAGAGATTCCCGCGACCTTATAGCATGGTATAGTCCTGGTATGTTCCTGAACGTAACAAACATTCGTTTGTTACGTTCCGGTTGCGGTTCAAGATGGTGGCCTTGTTGGATACTACATTTTTATCCCGTCAGAGTTCGCACGATCGCGGTTACTTACTTCTTACGTGGAGCTGTTGAATCGGAAGAGGGGGTTCACTGGACGGGAGGACGCATGAGAGGGAAGGCGGGGAAAATGGAAGGTGAACACGGAAGGGGAAGGAGACGCGGGAACGCAACGGAGGCGGGAATGGGGAAACAAATTCTTTATTTGAGTGGCATCACAAGACATGTCGTGTTTTAAAAGACACGCTACAAACTCGAGCAGAGCCGGTTATGACAGAAGTTAGGTCAGTTAGCATTTTAATAAGCCGTCCTAAGTAATTTAATCACAGTTCTTAATCGGAACAATGTATCAATTAACCTTATTCTTAACGGAACGTAATAACACGCTGCGGCATGGTAAATGGTAATATTCAAATCAAACCAATTGACCGCCGGGCGTCGCGTCACCTACAAGTATAAGACAGAACGCGTGGTCGGCTTTTCAACTCAAGTACCTACCCAATAGTATTTAAATACCTCTAAATCGTTATTACGTGCCACTAGTAGCCATAAATTAATATGAATTTAATGCTGTCCGTATTCTAGTGCATGAAGGCGTACCGCTGATAGCTCCGTTCTACGTTGTAGCCGGTAATCTATAAATTTTTTTCTCATAAACGAGACAGCATGTAACTACACACGGTGGCGTCCAGGGAAAAATCGAAGTCGGAATTCACGCCCATTGTGGGAGGAGTTTAAAAATATTTGAGAAAAAGCTTTTGGAACGGTTGAAAAAGGTATTTGAGAATTTTTTTTTACAGGTTGATTTCGTAAAGACCTAAAAAAAACTTTAACTTCTTTTTTACACATTGTTTATTGTAATAACAAGGAAATTTAAAATTGATTTCACGGAACCGAGCGACGTGGAGTCACACGTCCGCTCCCTGCTCCGGCCAGGGGAGTTTTGAAAGAAAGTAGGGTGTGGCAAGCCAGTAGTCCTTCGGTGAACGACATAAGGGTCAATTTGAAAATCCGCATTCGTCGGCTGCCAGCCGTATTGTGAAATAACAACGCAAATATGCATATTTTATTTTATTTTGTGAATATCGGGCGTAAATATCATTTTTTTTTTGCGATTATCATAAAAGAAACTAAATTTGCTACAATAAGTAATAAAACCATATCCGAAAAGATGTTCGTAAGTAGGAGAGTTTGCACATGAAAGTGTTTTTTTAAAGACCTGTTACTTTATTTTTTTCTAGGCTTATTAAAAGACTTATAAAAAAAATGACCGATATTTTTAAGGGCCAAGATATGTTCTACACGCATTATTTAATTGAAGCATTTATAATATTTCTAAGCCATCAAATTTTCAAAACAAAAACACATGATTTTGTGTGATTTTGCATTATTTACTATGGCTTCATCTTAAGGTGAACGACCACTTGTCCGCAACGTACGCACGGCATGCAAGGATTTTTTTTATAATCTTAATATGAATTAGTACAGCACTGCGTCCACTATAGGTACCACCCGCACCGACCGCCGGCATATTTGAGCAAAAAAATGAGTTTCTAATGGTGACGTCACACTGATTAGTTCGCAGCGTTCCGGACGCAGTGGACGCATGCCATCGGCAATTCCATTCAATCCGTTGCGTGCCGTGCGTGCGTTGCGGCCGTTGCGGACTAATGGACGTTCACCATTACTCGATGCTTTTTTCACGTGGTTTCCATGTGATATAGTTTCATGGATTCGGGATGAAAAAAGGATGTTTTCTATTTTTGTATCAATTTTTGTACTGTTAAAGATGGCGGACATTAGTTAACATCGTTTGTCATTTTTTTACATTAGCTCCACACAGGTGGCCAATTCCTCGCGATAGACTTTTGGGGATGATGTGTGAAGTTGAGTCATTTCAGGGAAAGGAAGGAGATGAAGTTCTGGAAAGGAAAAAGGTATGAGCAGTGGGTAGAAATCTGGGGGTAAATATATCGAGGAGTGACGGACGTATGAATCTATCCCTCCCACTGCAGGAGACGGGTCGAGAGAGACCGGCTGGAGAGATACCAGTCTCTCTCGATCCGACCTCACCCCATGAACCAGAGCACCCCTACTAAGTCACCAAACGTAGCAAATCTCTTGGGGTGACTTGTGGCAGGGGTGTTGGTTTACGTAACTATGTTATGTGGGAACATTATATATTTATTTTGGTTTCTATTTACAAATTGATATAAAGCCCACAACGTGTGTTTATCGCTGATTGTGAACGTGTTCGGTATGTTGACTGCAACGACGAAGGCAAATGACAGACGATTTCATTTTATCTAAGGTTATACTCAAGGTGGTGCTATTTTTAACGATTTAGTACCATCTCAAAATATTATTTCTTCTCTAAAGCCTGTATGAAATCTGTATGAAAACCGTTAGCACAAAAATAATAATGGTTGAGTAGCCGAGAAACAGTCCAAACGCGCGTTCAACAATTGAACACGATTGTCATTCGATTTGTCGCATGAGAACAGGTCGCTTTTGCGAATCGTTTTTGCGTTCAGCTGGGCTTTGTGTCGGCCTGTGTTTTCTCTCTTACAAAATTGTATACAGTCAAACTAAAACATTTGTAATGGTGAGTCATCAGATCACAAAATAGACAAGTGTTTATCTTGTCTTTGTTGCCTTGAGAGGGGTTGAGCGAATTTGTAAATATTGCTCTAGAATATTTAGCACAAAGAAATCTTCCTATTGTTATGTACAGTGTCGTAGCAAATTTCCTAAAGGCTCAGGCGGTCGTCCGGGACTACACTATACACATAACATTGATGAAATGATTTAGGCAGACGTGTGAGAATCTGAATAAGTTCCAAACAAAGATAACATACGTAGCCATACAAATACAAAACATGATCTCGCATACTTTTCGACTATATCTATAATTTATTATAATTGCGTACTAATTATTGTAAATAAAAGCCGTTCATCGGCACCAACTGCACCGAAGAGCTTAAATGAGTTCATGACAAAGCACAACACTTTTGAAAGGTATGGGTATGGGTACCGCCGCCCCGGGAACCATTTATTGGATAACCAACACCTTGGCCATAGGTCATCCCAAGTGGTTCGCTACGTTTGGTGACTAGCCGAGGTTCCCGGGTTCATGGGGTGAGGTTTTGACAGCGGATGCGTCTATCCACCTGCTGGATGGCGGGTCGGAACGAGAGAGAGTGGTTGAGGGAGGCCTTTTGACCTTTCGATCCGTCGCCTTGAACTGCAGATGGAGGGATGGATAGATACGTCCGTCACTCCTGGACATACTGATCCACCCATTCCTACCCACTCCTCAAACCTTTTTCCTTTCCAGAACTTCCCATCCTTCTCTTCCTTAAAAATACCATCACACAGCATCCTCAAGATGACATAGGCCCTGAGGGAAATTGTTTTCTTCCGAGCCTCCTGTGTGGAGCTAATGTAAAAAAAAATAACGTTATTAAAAATGATGAAAAAAAAAACTAGTCTAAAAACCTAATCTTACCTAACCTAGTTAACGCGGTATGACTTTTAAAAGTGTTTTCTTTAGAATTCCATCAATTGAAGACCTCGTTGAAAAGATCACTGGGTAACAAAATTAATTATAACTTGTACATTATTGGATTCCAAGAACATTTTTTTCTAAGAAATGACGACATGATGTATTTATTCGCTTATTTCATATTGTATAAAAATATGTTAGTTAACTGGTTTGCCTTGGGGCTACGGGCTGTTCGCCACGCCACTGGACATATTATAGACTTTATCTGATTCGATTTTGTGATTAATTGACGAGAAGCAGAGGTGTATTTTATACAAAAATGTTTCCGTTATCATGGTCGTTAATTATTTTGGTGATTTTTGTAGTCATCGGATACCGTATGAGTGCAAAAATAGATAAAATAAGTTAAATCATCTAACTGGAATAGTACTATCTAACATCCATCACGCGTATTAATCATTTTTAAAGATGGTCGAATCGTATTCCTGAAAAATAATCTATCTGAACCTACGCGGTGCCTACAAACTGGTAAATCTACATCACGTAGAGAACCCAAAAAACTTATTTTATTAGATCTGAGAATTTCGATTTTTCCTTTTTTTCCTTTTTTTCAGCAACTAATAAAGTATTACAAAAACTTTTGGAGCCAAGTCTACGTTTCAAAGCTTTTTAAAATACATTAAGCAATGGATATTAATCAATTTCATTTGTTTTGTTTTATTCAATTCAATTTATTTACTTTAAAAACATCACAAAATTAAAATTTCAAATCGTTTTTAAAAAAGAGAAAATATTAAGATTAAATCTTATTTAAGCAATTTAAATAAAAAAGAAATTAAGCAATTTAAACATCAATGAACTATTTATACATCAATGAAGCACAATCAGACTAACAGCAATAAAGCTTGCTGTCTAAATTGTGCTTCATTGATGCTAAACTTGTCGATATTCAAAGTGAGTCTATTTAACAACAAGACTGCTCTCCCGACTGGCATAACCATTGGCAAGTTAGTTCTGCAAGCCGGGAGATAAAACAGTCTATGCTGTCGGTGACGGAGATAACCATCGGGAACATAGAAACTGATGCTCTTCATAATAGCCGAGTTTTCGAACCGTCCACGAATCAGTCTGAATGAGCACATTATAACACATTTATTCATGCGAATGACACAGTTTAACTCTTTAAATCTAAAGGTTGTGTTATAATGTGTACAATATAGCGGAATTAGGCATCATCATTAGTTAAAGACAAACATGCTTACAACGAACATACCGAAAATATAATTCACAACGTACAGAATAAATTGCATGAAACAGCCAAAAACAAGACAAAAACTATAGAAGTAAACGAATTTGTAGAGTATACTACTCTAGAAAAAACAGACCCATTGAAATGTAAAAAATTGACCAATTGGTCAATTTTTTTTCCTTTCTTATAATAGAATTAACTATTCATTTTACCATTCACATTCCACAATTCCATTTCCTATTCATACGTAAAACAAAACTCATAATACATTCAATTTCAATATTTTACAGGATTTTGGTTGCAAAAATTAATATTACAGATTATAAATGTAATTAATTTTGTGTTTGTACATTGCGGTTTACATTATTCCAACGATACCTTTATCATCAAAATAATGTAGCTCATCCAAATTAATATTATTATTACGGTATAGAATACTACTCAGCAAAAGATAAATCAAATACATACGTGCAAATTTTACTCAAAACGAATTATTCAAAATAAATTTTTTGTTGGCTGATGGCCGACAGGTACAAAAGATTTTTTTTATCGTTACAGGAATATAGTAAAAAAAATCAGAATATAGTAAAAAATAAATAGCTGCTTAAGGACCTGGGATCAGATATAAAAACAACGGTTTCATGGTAACTCGACAAAGTTTCATCTCAACACCCCTTTGAAAAGTAATAAATGGCGAATGCGCGCCGGCGCGGTGGAATAAAATTTTCGAAAGTTTTTTTTAGAATGCGATTTTAACCCTTATGTATAAAGAAACTGAATAAAGTAAAAGGTCAGAATCGATTAGGCTATTCTCGTTCTTGACGTTACAGGTATTCGAAATACGCCTGGTCACTCGGAATAATTTATATTAAATTCTCTAAGGCGTCCACGCATCATTTTTTGCCGTGATTTTAACTATCAAACACGTAGCGTAGGTAGCGAAAAAAATCGAAAAAACCTATCAATTTATCAAATAAACGCAAGTAATGTTGTTTTTATGCAAAGTTTATTGTTCAAGGAATGTGTTTCGGTAAATATAATATACGATAGCACAAAATAAATCCACAAAAGATTAGGTATGTTTTTAGGTTTTCACGGCCAAAAAGTATTTTTGTTATTGTTTTTGGGGTGTTATGCCGTGTTTCGCTACCTCCTTCTTTAGCCAACGTTTCATCTGCCCTGATGATGGACACTGTAACGCTGTCCGAAACGTTGGCTAAAGAAGGAGGTAGCGAAACACGGCATAACACCCCAAAAACAATAACCACAAAAGATTACGTCAAAGTCGCGAAATTTACGTGGTTTCCTCCCTTGGCATTTGGCCGTTTAAAAGTCATAAAAAAAATATAGCCCATGACCCAACCTGACGTAACATATCAAACCTATTTGTCACCAAAAATGACTTGGTATTCTGGCTTCTATTCTTCTTCAATCATAGATCATAGAAACAAAGGAGAGGGGTCATGAACCATTATTAGCATGAAACCGCGCGCCAATAGCGTTCACCCGTACTACCACAAATCGCATCTACGCATTATACCTCCACACCAAACATCTAAAAAGGCATTCAAAGGGATGCATTTTTGGGCATAAATTCGGGTGTTGATTTCGTCCGCATAAAGCCGGGTCTCCAGCGAACAAATGTTTTCAAAACGAATAAAAACAAAAACGCTGATCGGCGCCACCAGCCACGTGGCGGTTAACCACGGAAAACAAAAATAACATATCTCAATGATCCATGTTTGTACAAACATTTGGTTAAATGTTAAATGTTGAAACGACAAATATCGAGTTATTTTGTTAGCAATGTGCTTATACCGACACATTAATTTTCACGTGCCTTGAAATTCTATTGTTTATGAAAATGATTTCTTCTCTACGGACAGAACAGCACTCTTCTATAAAAGCTTTGACAGAGAATTAATATCTTATGTATTTCCGGACAATCGTTCCAAACGATAATAGCTATGTATGACGTAAATTAATGGATAAATGTTTGACAGCATACCAAAATTACTTCAATTCTTAACCTTTAAATAATCGCCCGAAATAAATGCACAATGCCCACATGACATGACTCACATGCGAAATGTTATGCATTAAACCTGTTATGCATCAAACTATTATTAAACATGTTATGCATTAAACATTAAAATTTACGGCATGCCCAACGTGCGGCCCAATTGAAAATTTTTTGCGACCCAAAACGAAGTTTTCAACTTTCTATATTTGGATTTTGGATGGGTGAACAACAAAAAATCGTTCTCGTTAGTTTATCACTTTTTCATTTTTTTGTGAAATTAGAACTTTCTTGTTATTAGATCTCGGACTCTCAATGGAGGTTTTGATTTATTCCTTGAAAAGTGCCAGGCGCATGGCTGCGCTAGGAATTTATTTTTGCAATCATTTCCAATCAACATAATTTTTCCCCATATTTCTAGGAAGATCGAATGCAACTGACCTGATTTTAATAAGTGGAGATTGAGTGCAAAGGACACACAGGCGCATGTATGGTGGGGAGCGCCGGTTAAACACATGCCATTTTTAAAATTTGTTGCGTTCACACAAACAGTTTTCCAACACGTCTTAGAAGGAGATTACTTCTTTGGGAAATAATAGAGTTCTTTCTGTTAATCTGGATTTATTAAATACTTCGCGTATTACAAGTTGTGACTACGAGTAGTTAACCTAACTAGGAGCTAGCTGAAATAGATCTGATTCCCGCCGTGTTTTTCCGTGCACCTCGGCCCTCGGCCCTCTGGATCACTAACACATAATTAATCCAGCCGCCATCTTGCGGACTTTTGTGAAAGCTCTTAGCACTGCCCTCTATGTGCGAATCTGGAAAGCTTTTAACTAACTCATATATCTAACAATATTTATAAAGTGCCAAGGACAAACAAGTGAGTGTAAAGGACACACATAAGCGCATGTGCGACAACGTACTAAAATATAAGTTTTTTTATAATTGTGACCCAATTGCGTGTGTTTTTGGACCACCTGATGATTTGGGTCGGGCACCCCTGCATTAAACAAATATAAACGTATAACGACTTTAATCTAAATTTAGTACCTTACCTTTGTAAGTAATTTTCCAACGTTAATATTGTATTTCTCTACAAACTAGAATCTAATGTTCGCTAAACTAATGCAAATCCACTTAAAATACTTTAAAATCCATAAATAATGCCGCAAAATTAGCGATTCGGACAAACTGATTTACTATTCCATCAAAATACCCCCGAAGCTTAAAAATTCACGTCCAAATCACATTATAAATTTAGATCGACAGCCGCAAAGTGAAACATTATCCAGAGTTAGCCATGTACAGGGCCGAAACAGGGGTGGGACCGTCAGGCCAGTGCAGTAGTGCCCCGGGCGCGATTTCTGAAAGTTTATTATCGCGATTGCAAGAAGCTGCCAGTTTAAAGAAACTGATATTCAATACATAATTGAACAATTGTACGAAAAACAGTCAAAAATATAGTAAGTCTAAACATGTTATTCAAACAAGGTCGTATTTATTTCTTTGCTGGAAATTTCAAAAAAATACATTATGAGCTATTTTTTTAAAAAGAAAGACAAACATTCCCCGGTTACGAATAACTCAAAAATGTTTGAAAATCTCCACCACAGTAAACCGAAAATTTTGACTGAGTCGTGATGGAGGTCTTAGCCAGCCGAGGAATCGAACACGCGACGCCCAGGTGGGACCCAAACGCGATGCCCACTCAACCACCGACAGGCTATTTAACTCAATTGTAACCTACGGTTGCATTGTACATAACCTTTTAGATATTCGAGTGACGCTCTCTTAAAGGCATTTAATGTAAGTATTTGATGTTCGAGAGTTATATATAAAAAGATAATAATTTATTTAAATTTTGGAGGCGGATATGGAACCATTTACTGCATAGCAAACACCTCTGCCATAGTTTACCCCAAATCGTTCGCTACGTTTGGTGACTTGGCAGGGGTGCCCAGGTTCATGGGGTGAGGTTTGTCAGGATCTTCGGCGGATTCGTCGGCCGTCCAACTGGGTGTCAGGTTGGTTTGTGAGAGCCTGGTCGAGGGAGACCTTTCTACCTCTCCAGCAGGACTGTCTTAGAACTCTCGTTGTTTTGCATAGTAGTGGGAGGACTAGATTCATACGTCCGTCATTCCTGGACACTTGAACCCCCAGATACCTACCCACCACTCGCATCTTTTTCCTATCCTGAATTTCCTCTCCTTCCTTACCTTCTTTTAAAAAATTGAAACAAAATGTACTAGTTATACCTATCTAATACAACACATTTGATTTGGAACCGAAAAACTCAGGACAATGGCAATTCAAAAGCTTTGAGAAGTCAGCGAAAAGTAAAAAACTAGGTTGAACAGGTTACGTTAGATTAGGTTAGATGTTAGATAATAGATTATTAGGTTAGGTTATAGATCCTCCACACATCATCTCCAAATACGACATAGGCCCCGAGGGGAATTATTTTCCTTAGGGGCCTCAGTTGAAATACAATGAAAAAAGTCGAACATAAACATCAGACTAGAAGTAAGGGCAAAAATGACATTTCTATTCCAACGAGAAACACAACGACATAACAAAATGTACTCTGCAAGACCAAAAATTTATTATAATAATATCCCTCTCCAATAGAAACTGTGTCATCCCACGGTCCAAAAATAGCAAAATTGTTACCAGATTTAGGAGGGACAGATTCAGAGACATTATTAAAAAATCGTCTGATAATTTATCACGAGTGCCTAGTTGCATCTTCCCTTTTATTTTATTTTTCTTTAAAAATCTTAATTTGTCTTCATATTAAATCAGGTTCCATGCCAACTGAGAATAAAGTCAACTCAACACCTCCTTGAAAAGTCATTAAAAGCTTTGAAAAAAATAATTTTAGATTAGCCGATAACCCTAACCTAACGTAATCTATTTAACCAATTGTTTAAATAGATTACGTTATAATATATTTTTTATCACTCTAAATGACTTATCTAAGATGGTTCTGAGTTGGTTTCATTCCGAGTTGTCCGGTCACCATTAAATCATGCACTAACATCGCGTATTTACTCAACTTTCACGTGTTTCACAAATTTTTTTTTTTTTTTTTTTTTTAAATATGTTTATTCAGTTTTAATTTTACAATATTTTATTTTACAAATCTTACGAAACTGATCAATCAGTTTGATTGTAAGAAATCTCTCATTTTTTTCTAATTATTTAATACAGTATACTTTTCAGTTTTACTTAGTATATACTAAATATAATACTTAATATTAAAATACTAATTATTACGACAAACTAATTATCTCAATGTTTTAATGTTTATGAATTGCGTTGTAGTAAAAATATTTTACACAGTACAAACATACGGTGAGAAAATAAATAGATAGGAACTATTTTATTTGATTTCATGTTCTTCGGAGGTAGAAAGATTTAACTTTTGTTTTGATTTTTGAATAAGATGTCTCATTTTTGATATTTTCAGGTAATGCGTTAAATATTTCCGGAATTTTATGACTTTTTGTTCTATCTCCGTATACATTTTGAGATTTATTGACAATAAACATTTGTGCTTCTCTATGCCTAGTAGGGTAGTTGTGGTTTACAGGTTTTTTGAATTCTGTATTCCAGAATTCATCTAGTGTTAATTGGTAATTTACCTTACTGTGTATAGAGAGGACATTACACAAGGAGAACATTTTTTTATAATCACCTTCACATAACTGGACCTTTTTTTTGCCTGATATCAATTTTAGGAAACGGATTTGTAATTGTTCTATTTTATTTAAGTATGTTTTGTACGTTAATCCGTAACTATTTATTCCGTATCCTATAATTGATTCTGCTAATGCGTTGTATATACAGTATAATATATTTTTATTTACAAAATTTTTTAGGTGGTAAAATTTTCCTAATATGGATCTTAATCTATTACATACATTTTCAATATGATTTGACCAGTTAAAGTTGACATCTATTGTAAGACCAAGGTATGTATATTGGTACACTTTTTCTATATTCGGGCAATTACACTGCTGGAATTGGTTTTTTGTGTGCAAACAATCATATATATGACTTTTTATATGTAATTCCTTTTCCTGACAATTTGCATATGGTGAGTGTATAAGTATATATTTGGTTTTTTTTGCGTTAATAATAATGCCATTGTCGTGGGACCATTTAATTATGTTATTTAGGTCTGTTTGTAAAATTTCCTCAATTTTTAGTGGATCTTTGTCAGCACATATAATGCAAGTATCGTCTGCAAACATGTAGCATTTACAACGTTTTATTACGTTTGGTAGACTGTTTACTTGCATTATATAACATGTAGGCCCCGATATCGACCCTGTTGCTACTCCGGTATTTGTTAACATTTCATCACTAAAAATTCCGTCAATTTTAACTTTAATTTTTCTATTTAATAGATAATTTTTAATAAAATTTTTTAAAGGACCTCTAATACCACATTCCTCCATTGCCTTTAATAATGTTTCGTGGTCCAATGTGTCAAAGGCCTTTTTAAAGTCTATAAAAATTATACCAACATAATATTTTTCATTTAAATGACAATTTATATTAATTGACGTTTTAACGGCCATCTTTTAGTTGGGCGACCAAAAGATCTCGTGCCGGTTCTACTAATTTCATAGATTTAGAGTAAATTATTAAAATGGTCTGAACACAGAATGTACAATAATAGATTGCTGAATAAATCAAATAATTTCCCTTCTTCGCTTCATCTTCCGTTACTAATATGATGAAGGAGAGAGAGGGAGATAAAGTGATAATTTCGTAGTCGGGGGTTGATCTGAAGTAATTAGAAATGTATAACTTTTGAACGAAAATCTGTCATTTCAAATAAAACAGTCGGTCATTTCACAGGTAAGCCATTTAAAGAGACCCTTGCTTGTTGTATGTATAAATAACAATGTAAGATGAAGAATAAAACAAAAAACTTTTAAAGAACATTGCGGAATTGAATCGCGAGTCTAAATTTAAACTGAATCGATATACGTTGCTACTCGTTCAGTTTCTTTGCGCTTTTGCAAAATATAAAGGGAATGTGAACGGGTGTTCCTAACTAGTTCAGAAAACGTTTATTAAACTTTTGATACTATCGGTGTACAGTGTGTGTACCAATGCATTCTAATATGTTCTCTTTAAAATGATTTGCCTGCATCTACTTGAAAAATCTAATAGAACAACGGGTGAGATAGTAGATAGTACTAACAAAACATGGAATTTTATTGTTTTTCGTTTACTCACAAATAATTGCCCAAGTTGCCTCTAAAATCATGAAACACTAAAATCTTTAACTACCTATATCTTATAATTTAAAGTAAAAAAAAAATAAAGTAGCTCATATTCGTATTAGATTTTTGGCACACCATTTGGTTGGGTAGGTATTTTGATCTCAAATCCAAATTTAAGATTTGTGTGAAACTGGAAGAAATGGGCCGCGCATACATTCCTCTACGTGAATATTATGACACGTTATTTATTCCATTTAACTCTATTTTAACGGTGACCGGCCAACTCGGAATGAAACCAACTCAGAACCATCTCAGATAAGTCATTTAGAGTGTTAAAAAAATATGTTTTAAAAATTGGTTAAATACGTTATGTTAGATTAGGGTTATCGGCTAATTTAGAATTATTTTTTTCATAGATTTTAATGACTTTTCAAGGAGGTGTTGAGTTGACATTATTCCCAGTTGGCATTGAACCTATTTTAACATATACATCGATCAGCTGGTTTATCCAAAGCGGCCGTCAGTCTATTCCAACCTTCCCTGAGAATTTTTCAGAGAAAAAACCCTCGAATTATTTACATATTTATCTATTTCCGAAGAGCAATCGATATTGTGGTGGTGTTAAAATAATACCCCCCAATGTTCATATCGTATCCTTTGTAGATTCCCTACTTTAGTCTGAAGAACTTGGACCCTTACCCTAATATTTTTATTTATGTATTTATTCGCGCCTTATTTGAGCTTTTACATTGTATTGCATCGCGTGCATTACAGATGTATAATAAAATATTGTATTAAAAAAACAAGAATGTAAACTGTATATGAAATAATGTTTTTTCGTTCGTCCTTATTATTTTCAATACCATTCATCCGACTGCGATAAAACTTTGGTGAGATGTTGTTTACACGCCCGTGAAGGTTTCTATGTATAATGATGAGGTCTGGTTTTATGAAATTTGTATTAAAAATGTACGATACGGGGCCATCCATAAATTACGTCACACCTTAAGGGGGGGGGGGAGTAGAGAAATGTGAATTTGTGTGTCAAGGGGTATGGAGGGGTCATTAGCTCTGTGACATCACATGTGCAAATCTAAATTATTAAAACGCAAAAAAAATTTGATGTAAAATTGCAAAATATATGACTTCACCCAAGGGGGGAGGGGGTCTCACAAATTTGACGACGTGTGACAGAGACGGGGAGGGGTGGTAAAAAAATAATTAAATTTGTGTGGCGTAATTTATGGATGGCCCCTGGTTAGGGCGGGATATGCTTGTAAAATGTGCGTATTTCATATAATTTAGCGTCAGGGAGGGAAGGAGGGTTAGGAAGGGAATGAAGGAGGGGGGAGAGGTCGCGAAAGGGTAAGAAGAGGTGGACATAAAACGGGAGAGAGGGGGGGAGAACAGGGGAAGGGGGGGTTCACGGCACAAGGCGGGGACAAGATGGAAGGGCAAAGCGCTAGCGCAGCGGAGGGTGACTGAGAGGTGGGAGATGAGGGAAGATAGAGGGAAGGATTGCAAAGGAGACATAATAGCGGTAGGGGATAGCAGCATTCAAAGCAGGGGGTAAATTTGCAAAATCCATGCTTCTCACTTGGACAGCTGTATGTGCTGCTCACTGATCACGCACCGAAAAACCTTCAGTTTTATTAGTGCGCGCACCAGACGGAAAAACATACAATATTGTAATACCAAAAGGACTTCAATAAACAGAAATAAAACAAAAAAACTTGCCATGTAATATAATAACATTATTTTTTTGAAAGGCTTTCAATACCCGAGGTATCAATTTAGTTTAATGAAAACAAATAAGAAGAAAACATAGTTTTCGAAACATGTTGATATTGTTAATTAAATAGTGGTGTACACAAAGTTATTTGTTTTCATTAAATTAATAATGACGCCACAAAGTAAATTTGAGAATTTTGAAGAAATATCAATTTATTGCTTATTTCCTGAATTCTGCTCTAGTCCTTTTATTTAGACCCTTTGTTAGTGTTACAATTGTAAGGTTCCTTCTGACGAACCAATTTGAAAAGTTCCGATTGTATTGGATTTGAGGAGGTTATAAATTATTAAATTTAAAAAAAATAAATCATGTACGAATATCGTCCATGTCCCCATTTAAATATATTACAAAACTTCCTAATTTCGGTTGTCTGGGAAGTGCGTGTAGTGAAATAATATCCTTGCTTGAAATTTTGAACTGATGATTGTGTGAATTCAAAGTAGTCGTAAGATAGGTACCTACCTAATTTGAACTGTGTTATTCTTTTGTTTAAATTTTTGACAGATAATTTTTCAACGGTGTACAATTGGAAAGGTAAATTTCTGAGATCTCTCTAATTTGTAAACAAGAAAATATAATTATTACGTTACAAAGAAATTGACAGTACATTTGTTTTTGAAAGGCTGTGTTCCTGAGGCAAATATTTTACGAATACTTTTAGATTCACAGATCTTACAATTATAATACCCCGCGTTATCTTTCACAGATTTGCGCTAATTGGTTTGGTTTTGTGAGATGTGCAGACCTATTACAAATCAATAAGTGTCTGTATGAGAAAATAATGTTTAAATTGTAAAATTCTATTTGTACCAAAGACTACCTGCAAAAGGTTGGCACTTGGAATAGAATTCCAGATGATAGGGCATCAAAAATCGACACTTCTACCCCAGTAGAAGTGACCTAACCGCAGAGCAAGGAAGAGTAAGACTGACTACGTGGAAGAAGATTAAAGTTGGATGTGAGAAGAATGCCAAGTAGAAATCGTTATTTGTGGAGAAGATTAAATCCCACCCTGGATATAACATAGTAATGATGATGGTGATGAAGCATTCCTCATTGATTTAATATTGGCATTACTAAATGTGTTGTTGAAAATTAATCGCCGTGAGCCTTCTGTTCGTCCACATGGTCCATTTAAACAGAAGCTATACAGAATTCAATACAAGCAGATAATACTAAAATCCCAATGACTCGATAGATGCATTGTCAAAGCTCCCGGCAATATTTGGAACAATGGCCTAACGTCCGTCCATTTCGGAGTAAATGATGTACAAGTAATAAAAAAAATCATTTGTCAACTTCAGCGACAATTGTATTTAGTGCATGACTACGCAGAAATGTTGCTTTTAATCCAGGTTTATCTTCACTTGAGCTGTTACGTATGGGGTTGGTTTGAGGTGGTTCAAGTTCACAGCAAACATATTTGTTTTTATTAATAAATTAAACTGAGAAATGGGAGGTGCAATCGTACTTCAAGTGTAATTGATGTTTTTAGTCGCCATTACAATATTAAAATCAACGTTTTGTATATTACGATTCTGTTTTAAGGCCCCGTAACCGCTCTCGAAAAGAAGAAGATGGAGAGATATGTAATTACGAATGTTGGAGAGAGCGCGCTAATATTTAAATCGATAAAATTGAAGCGAAAATTACGAAAAAGCTTAATAAAACATGACTCGTTTAAAATAGAGCAAAAATATCGTGGAACATATCTAAGTATCATTAAAAGAAACATTGTGAATTTTTTCACATACATAACTTGTAAAATAATAGAAATAGACTTGTTTTAAATAATTTTCGGAGCATACTTTGTGATTTTTTTCAATCGAGGGAATTTCATATAATTTGCGTTTCGGCGTGGAACATATCTAGATATTATCTTCAAAAATAACATATATGTTTTTAAGAGCTTAAAAACTTCAAATGTTTAAGGGAGATATGTAAGAATTTGGTCGAAATTTGAATAGGGACGGCTTAATAAATTAAGCTTTTAAACGACACGTAATGGTTTACTTATATATTTTTTTGATGCATAAGTACCCAATAACGTAATTCGCCTAGCAAATGCGGGAATCACTCAAAGTTTTTATTAATATTATTAAGTAGTAACTATCAATGTTTGTATAACTTTTTTTTATCCATTTAAAAAAATATAAATAAAGTGATCCTCTTCATATAAGTTGGAGTGTAAATATCTGAATACGAATCACACTGTGTGTTGCAATTTGGTTCTGAATATTTAACTAACACTTATTTAACAAAAATACTTTTAATCCTAGGTTAAATTTTTTGTTGTTAAAACTTTCTTGTAGGAAAATTACAAAAAAGAAAACTGAAACATCATGAAACTTACATTAAAATTTGGGGGGAGTGTATGGGTACTGCCGCCCGGGCACCATTTGTTGGATAACCAACAACTCTGCGGGTCACCCTAAGCGGTTCGCTTTGTTTGGAGACTTAGCGTGGGGTATCCGGATTCATAGTGTGAGGCTTGTTTAGGTCTTGGCGGCGGATCGGGAGAGACACCTACTGCGTGGCGGGCCGAATCGGAAGAGACTGATTGAGAGAGACCTAACCAAGCCTTCTACAGACTCATACGATGGATTCATACGACCGTCACTCCTAGACACATTGATCCCCTGATTCCTTTCCCACCTCTCAAATTATTTTCCTTACCTGAACTTCCTTTCCCTTAAACGATCCTCCACACAGCATCCCCAAAGATGACAGCCCCCTGAGGGAATTCTTTTGATCCTTAGGGCCTCCATTACGGTAATGGTATGCTTAAATTCTTGTTTTTTAACGAATTCACATTTTAATGTAAGAATCTAGGTAGCTACTGGTTACCGTGGTGAAATGCACAAAGCATTTGTTTTCTGGCATATTGTTTATGAAATGCTTCTCAGTATTGCCTTTTTGTAACGTAAACTGTGAAATAACTAAGCATTCCTTTCTATTATTTGTTTATTTAAAGCAGTAATTGTTTATTGTAATGCTTAGTTTCGGTATGTCTTAAATATATGCGAACAAACAATTGACTTCGTATCTCTATAGCTCTACACAATAACACTAACAGCTTAATTTGAATAAACTTTCTTTTTATCGTTTTTACTTGTCTCTTTAAAGGATTAAATAGCACCACTTCCACTTGATCGTGTCTTGTCTTCGTGGGACGTGCCAGACTTCTTCCACCACCTCTTGCGCTAATATATTCTACTAACGCTCCTTCCTCCATCCATTCGTTCTACGTGCTAAAACCATTCAAACGACCCTTTCTTCGTTCATTACGCCAACATCGGCCTTGCATTCTTTGAGGACATCCTCATTCGTAATTCGGTCAGACGTGTTTTACTCACAAACTATAATCACATTTCTACTGCATGCATTCAAGTCTCATTCTTTCTCTGCCAATTCTTCAAAGTTATTCTTATGACGGAACTTTTCTCATTTATCGTGAATTTATTTTCTTTAAATTAACTTCATTGACCGGTTAGCCGCCGAGAGGACAATCAGGTTCCCATTTATCTCTAATAAGAGCTAATGGTCATTTTCCACGATGCTTTTTTCATCTGTTTTCCATATTGGTGGTCTTTTTTTATGGATTAAGGATGAAAAGGGGACATTTTTTTACTATATGCCTGTGGCATCTTAGAGGACGCTGTGTGGAAGATCTTTTTAAGGAAATGAAGAAGAGTAAATTCTGGGAGGGAAAAAGGTACGAGGAGTGGGGTCAGTGTGTTCAGAAGTGACGGATTATGAATCTACCCCTCCAACTGCGGTGCAAGGCGGTGGATCGAGAGAGTCCGGCTGGAGAGGTCAAAAGGTCTCCATCAACCTGTCTCTTGATCCGGTCATCCGCCGCCAATGCCCGGACGAACCTCACCCCATTTTTTGATTTTTTTTATATGAACACCGCATGAGAGTCCCAACTGTTCCCGTCTGGAGCCACTGAGACTCTGGCATCCCCAATTGGGGTATGTTGTGAGGCTGAAGGTTGTGGGGAGGGGAAGGAGATTGGGAAGAGGAAGGTGGGGAAGTACATGGCTATTCAGATCTGGTCACCAAACACGGGTAAAACCATTTCAAACAACGTTTCAATTCTGAATGGTGGTCTTACACCATGGCGATACTGAGAGTATTTTTCACTCAGGAACGTGCCGAAAATATACTATATATTATTTTTAATCTTAATTGGGAAATAACACAAATTAATCAAATAAAATTTATTTGCCACGCTGGGATTCGATCCCGCGGCCTTCGAATTGCTTGTCAAGAGCCTTGCCGCTAGACCACGCCGGCCGTCAACCCCATGAACCCGGGCAATCCTGCTAAGTCACCACTTGACATAAAGAAATAACGACTACGACATATAGAAATGTACAATTTTGGTACCGATTTTCATTTTATTACAGTTTAAGATGGCGGATATTATTTGATTGTACATTGGGTAGATTGATTGGACAGTTGATACATTGATTGGACAGTTCAAGATTGGCGGACATTATCTGTCATCTGTAATAATTGTTTCGCGTAATCTTATCACGTCGAAATTTTGCATGATTATTTCGTTTTACATTTAAAATATTAATAAAATAAAAACTATAATATGTGTTTATTACTGATTTTGTTTATTACTTCGGTTTTGTGAATTTCGTGTGCATTATTTATTATTTGTTGACGGCAATGATAAAGACAAATGACAAATGACATGTGGTCCACGGTTATGTTCAAGATATTACAATTTCTTACCACGGGAATATCTACCGTCCCAAAATATTATTTCTTCTCCAATGGCAATTATTTGTATGAAATTTTGAAGTACGAAAATAATGATAGATTTCAATAAAAAAAAAACATATCGGTCCCGATACTGTCTACATGTGGATTGAAGAAAACTCCCATTAGACCTGCATCACTGCACAAGCAGTATTTTGCGCTGTAAGCAGTTGAAATTAAAAAAAAATACGTATGATCAGAGTAACAACGTAACAAGGTTGGTCTTTCTTTAAAAAAATACCGATCGTATTCTTAACTTTAATGGCGTTCACAGTGAACTAATGTTCTGTTCAATAAATAGATTTGTAAAAATATTCATATTTCAATCAAAATTTGACTTTGTTTATATTTTAAATAATAATGACACGTAGAATCACAACCGCCCTAAAATATATTGCGGCACGTTTTGTTCAGTACAAAGGCAACCAAAATCCCGCCAGGCATCGTACGCACACGCTCCCTGCACCCGCATTCACTCCGCTGTATCGCCATACAAAGGTTTCCTCAATTGAATAAGAAATGCTAAACCATGTAGGTACTGTACATTCCTCCGACGGAATAATAAGCCTGCCGCCAAATCCACTATTACGAATATTACACACAATGCGATATGAAAGCTTTTGCTTTTTACTTTGTAGCTGTTTGGTTCAGTTCAACTAAACATTACAATTACTTTGCCCGTGATGTGAGCTATGAATTTTAAAGTTAAGATTTCCCTCCGAGTTTTTTGTATTTTTTTATGTGACTAATTTGGTATATTGGTATCACATGTGAGTGATAGTCTAGAGTTTTTTAAATTATTTTTAGTGTGTATTATACTATTTATATTATTAAAAAAAAATCTACCTTCTCAACAGAATCACTTTTTAAATTATTTCCACGACCAAATGTCAATGACATATTCAAGCAAGCATTATAAAAATGTGTAAAGAAAAAAATAAAAAAGAATATCAAGAATTTTACAAACTAATGAGAAATGAAACCAATTTATTAGACCTAATTTTAAAACAACTCAAATGCAAATCATTATATTTACCAACCGATAAAAAACTACAATAACCTCACTTCTGAATTGCGCTGTCTGAATCAACCAATCAGAACAAATAAATAAAATTAAACAATTTAAAAAAAAAACTTACAGTAAAAAGTAAATATTTTATACAAAACGTATTATAACTTACAACCTAATTAAGAATCGTGGCTCCCTTATCAGGCACAAGAGCTCCTCTTTTCTGATAAGATATACATGACCAAAAACGACCTTTATTATAATATTTTGTAAAATGTATATGTATATATGTAACACATATTTTTTATATTACAATAATAAAAAAATAACAAAAAAAAGTCTTCCAATTATTCCCATTGATATATACACGAATGTCCGAAAAACTAATGATTCCGCCGTCACACTCTACATGGAACAGACCAATTGTGTAAATTAAGAACAGGATTGGACCCAAAATACTACCTTGAGGCACCCCGAAATAAGCAACAAAAGTCTGCTGGTGATATTGAAATTTTACCATTTGCTTTGTTTCTCATGCACCTTTTTGAAAAGTATTAGATCATTATCAGTAATCCCTAAATTTTTTTAAGATTTTTCAAAAACATGTGACTCTTTGCTTCGTTTATATTTGCACGTATTACTTGACATATAGGATACTTGACATATATATATATCTATTTGATTCGTAATTTGATCGTGCCATGTCTTCCTCGGGAGTCTCTGACTTCTTCCACCATTTACTTTCGCTTTATATATTATATTATTAAAATTATTTTCTTTGTGAATCCGTTCCACGTGTGTAAAACATCTAAAACTCGCTTTCTTAAGGTGATCCCATGTCCTTGAAAAATTCGAAATCGTCTGTTTTGCGAGGGATTATAAAATACTTGAGAAAACTTGACAACCAATAATAGACGAGAGGCGTCAGGCTCATAAATCCCGAGTTCCGCCCTCAAATACACTGTGGTAAAAATTGTGAAAAATAAATAACATAATAATTATATTAAATACTTATTTATGATTATCAAAATACATGGCAAAATTAACATCAGCCTTTCATGCTTTCCGAATCTTTGCAATGATTATTTTAATAAGGTTATACGTCGTGGTTTTACCATAAACGCCTCAGGGACATCATTTCTACAGCAATCACTCTACTCTCACTAACATACTTCAGGTTTGGTATCAGCACTCAATTGTGGACTGGTAGCCTTGCTACTCAATCCATAAATCACTAAATTCAGATTTGAAATATCTCTTCGGCAATTTTACAATTAAATTTCAATCTTGAAATTATAACGCCAAGTCTATCACCACACACGTCAAATCACTATAATTATGTGATGATTTATTGAAGTCTTCATCATTCGTGATGAAATTACTAAGTACCGATTAAGTTTTTTTTTACCCACGCCTCCTATTAAAAATAACTATAATATAAGTGTAGGAGGGGAGTTCTTTATTGAATGAATTATTGAATTTAATTTCTACCTCAACAAAAAGTTGTTCGGAATTAGATCATCTTAGAATTAGATATTATATTTTTAAATTTAAAATGTATTACGGGAATTCCGAACAGTCCCAATTATCAGTCAGTACGTTGTGAGGCTGAAGGTAGTGAGGATGGAAAGGATATGGGAAAGGTTGGAAAAAATCTAGAAATTCAGATCTGTACCCTAGCACGGTCGATCGATAAGGTTGTTTCGATAACTTTCGATAACTTCTTATCGTTGATTTATTTTATTTATTTATTTCTATTCTTGTACATACACTTTACAAATAATTACATAGTTTATATAGATAATAGGTTAGTAATAAGAAAAAAAACATGTTAAAGATCCGTAACTGTATGTAAATAGGTTAGTCGTAGTGTTTTGTGAACACCTCACTAGGCGAACCTGTGCTGAGGTGTTCCCATGTTTGGGATTAAGTGCTATTCTGTCGACCTAAGTAGAAACACTGTATCCTCCTTGATATTTTCAAGAAGGGCACTGTGGGTCGACCCATGGCGGCAGTGTCCTACACATAAATTCAAAGATTAGTTTCGGTGGGGATCTATATATACAGTTGTTCTTAGAATCTAGATTATGAGTAAGATAAATAATTGTCTTGATAAACGGTAGATATATTTTTCTATGGACCACGCGCCAATGGTATAATCACGGATATTGTGGTAATATTTTCTGACTCGAAACAAAGTTTATTTAATTATATTTTTTTATATTTGGGATGGGTTATGTTTCCAGGGACAATTGCAGATCGCTAGCGTACAAACGTCGAATATGTTAAAAACACTTAGTCATTGTGAACTGTCATTTATTAACAACACCTCTGCCATAGGTCACCTCAAGTGGTTCGCCGCGTTTGGTGACTTAGCAGGGGTATTCAGGTTCGTGGTGTGAGGTTTGTCCGGATCTTGGCGGCGGATGCATATGCCCATCACTTGCGCGATAGGCCGGATCGGAAGAGACTGGTTGAGTGAGACCTTTTGACCTCTCCAGCGGGACTCTCTCGGAACATGGCCTTGCACCGCAGTGGGAGGGTTGGATTCATACGTGCGTTACTCCTGGACACACTAACCCCCAGATTCCCAACCTCATACCTTTTTCCTTCCCATTGTTATTCCTTCCCTTCGTTTTTTAAAATACCTTCTACACAGCATCCCCAAAGATGACACAGACCCTAAGGGGAATTATTTTTTATGCTATGTCTCCAAACGTAGTGAAACACTTGGGGTGACCTGTTACAAAAGTGTTGGTAATCCAATAAATGGTTTGCCGGGCGGCGGTACCCACACCCGCCTCCTAAATTGAGGTGATTTTTTACGAAAACGGCGCTATACAAATCATCCAATTATTTTCATCGTGTATGTGAATATACACAAGAGCCAAAACTCCTCCCATCCGTCCGGAGCCATACCCAGTTAGGTTATGTTATGAGGCTGAAGGGAATGTGAAAGGGAAGGGGATGGAAAAGAGGAATGGTTGAGAAGTATCTGCTTATTCAGTTCTTCATTGTGATGTTTGTTCAGTACTTTTAATGGTTCAAATTAAAAATAAATACAAACACTTTGCGAATAAATGGTGTTTATCTTAGACAGCTAATTTCTACGCGTCAGTTACTTAAGAGAAGAAAACACTTGAAATAATGTTGAAAATGTCGGACACGAACACGAAAAAACGGGCATGACCAATCAAGTTGTGAATGTAAATGAGGACACGAAAGAGGCCGGAAAATCTTCGAACTTTTGTCAAAAATTCATGGGAAACTGGAGCTTTTACTCCAAGGCTGAGTATTGTCGACTTTTCTGGGTCTTCTATTAATAAAATCTTCGCATTCTTAATTAATTTCGGAACATTCATCTTACAAAGGTCGGACATTATTAATTAATCAAATGGAAATAGACGCAGCTTCGCCTTTACCCAATGATATACTTTTTCCTAAGGTTATCTTTAAATTTAAAATAAAAGCGTCCAGAAGGTTCTTTCATTATTTTTTTTATCTAATTCGATTACCGTACATCATTTACTTATGTTCGTTTTATGCACACCTAACAATTGACGACAACAAGAAAACATTTTAACAAAAGAAAGATAACCAACAGAAATATATAATGGCGGGTTTTTTTATTTTTTTATTGTTTATTGTTATAAAGTTTAATTTGTACAACTCCATTTTATTTTTTTTTCTTTTAAATATTCAATAATATTATTATTCAATTTATAAAAACAGTTTATTTATAAACAAGTTCTACTATCAAACTGTGATAATGCCTTCAGAAGGCCAAACAGCTGTCACGCGTAATAATAATTACATAGCAGAACATTTTAATACATAAACTGTTTTTATAAATTGAATAATAGTTTATTGAATATATAAAAAAAAAATGATATTGGTGTGGTTAGTGGGGTTGCGACATAATTACGTGCCGGGGAAAGCTTGGTAATCTCTCCCTCCAACATAACAAAAAACATAAGATAATTTGAACTTAAACATTTAACTACATAATTTATTTTGTTTTTTGTGACTGCTGTCAAAAGACCAGAAGGGTGAATCTGTTTCTTTTGCGTTAATAGGATACATTTTGACAGTTTTCTTAAACGCAGTTTTGCGTATTACGCTAACGAGCCAAAAGCTGCGAACTCTTAAAAGCGGTTACATGAACGCCAGCCAGAGACGACGCGTTTTGTCGTGTAATCCTTGTCAAAACGTGTCTGTCGCGGGAAAATTTGCGAATCGAATGTCATAGCTTACAAGCCAAATAATACGAAAGTCATTTATGAACGCCTCTCAGGCTTACATGTGAGGAGTTTTAATAACTAATAAATCTAATAATAACTCATGTTTTAAGTAGGTAATTAACACATTTAATACACGATAGGCATAGACAAGCTATAGCAGAGATGGGCAAACTTTTTAACGAAAGGGCCAGATAAATTAAAAAATTATCTAGGCGGGCCGGAAAAAAATTGAATAAAAGAATTTTTTTAAAAGTGATATGCTTTATTTTTTAATTTTTACATCAAACATAATATTAAGTATATGCTACAATGGTAAAAAAGTAACAAAAAATGATTATTCTTTAGAAGAGTGTGAAGGCGTATGTGACAGATGAAACTGTGACTGAGCTTCTAAAAGTTTTTCATAATCTGGTAGAAACTAGGATGAGCTGATTCACATTAGTGAAGCTAAATGGTGGTCAGTCAATCGGTTTCTAATGCTGTTTTTGCGAAGCTTCATAGTAGAAAACACCTGTTCACAGATGTAGGAAGATGCATACATCGCAATTATCTTCTGAGCGTGAGATTTCAGGTTTGGGAAACTTGATGGTAGAAACGAAAATGGTAGCGCCGATTCGTCCCGAACTTAGCCGAGCAACACACGCATTGCACATCGCCATGCTACCGATCTGGGTAGCTATTCCCGAGCAACGATCAATCGTTAATCGCCATGCGCCAGCTGCGAGCGAAATATTCTTCGTCGTCGCGACCAACTTTTTCGAATGTTTAATATTTACGTATTCTTGAACGGCGAGCGGTCGCAAGGATGATTATATTGGTAGCCCTGTAAATGTTGTCTATGTTCCTGATGTTTTTGAGATTTCTATGGTGTAACTTTGAAATGTCAAACGTCAAACAGTGAAACGGTAAGTTTGTTGGGTCGGTTGATAATTTTCGAAATGGCCATATAACTAATAATCAAAAGCAATTGCTCATAGAACTAGTTAGTTCTGATCAACAATAATGAGCGGAAAATTAGCCATTGTAATATGTAACCTTAAAACGACTTTATAACAATATTCGACGTCTTGCGGGTGCGAAAGTTCGCGCGGGAAAACGATAATACTAGATGTTGACAGCCAATCGCATAGACACGCAAATAAACAACCACTCGCTTCTCCGTTTCTACTGGTCTACCCCACTCGCTGTTGTGGCGAATGACTTTTGGCGTTTGGCGTCTAAAAACGTTCCGTCGACTGGCTCAAGAATAACCACGTCGACCAATGTACGTACTTTCGACGGCGATTGCGAGCGACGAGGGCTTGGAGAATAGCTACCCTGCAAAGTGACGTCTACTACGGCACTACGCCTACGCGAGGTTGCGTGCAAACTAATATTAGATGCAATAATACCGTACTTAAAACGCAATGAGAAGGAAACCGTTAAGTATTCTATTCTATCTACGCAGAAAATACATTTTGTTCAATTGGTAAATTGTGGTAGGGTTATTCAAAACAATGTCGCGGGCCGTACTTTGCCCATGACTGAGCTGTAGAATATCACAGAATTTCGACAGCCGATAACGCACGATGGACGGCTTTCGATATTCAACGGATTTTGCCATTTTATCTAAATTGTCTCGTAACGCTGTCTTATAGCAAAAGATTTCATAAAAGATATAGTCACCCTTCTGGTGTCAAGTGGGTCTGTAACAAATTACAAAATAATGGCCGCCAGAGTTGTTGTTGACTCGCGAAATGTACTCAATTAGAGATCCTTATCACGTAATGTGAAGTCTAATTTATGGAAAATAGAAATAGAAAGAAAAACAAAAACATTAATAAACCTTCTCCAACATACTTGAGGAGACGGGTGTGGGTACCGCCGCCCCGGAAACCATTTATTGGATAACCAACTACTATGCCAAAGGTCGCTACGTTTGGTGACTTTTCAGGTGTGCCCGGGTTCATGGGGTGAGGTTTGTCAAGGTCTTGGCGGCTGATATGTATGCCCCCTGCTGTGTGAGAAAGACTGGTTGTGGAGGTCTTTTGACCTCTCCAGCCAGAATCCCTTGACCCTTCGCCTTGCACCGCAGTTGAATGGATTGATACGTTCATCACTCCTGGACACACTGGCCTCTACCCACACCTCATACGTACAACCTTCCTAGTTCCTTCAAAGTTCCTTACCAGAACTTCCTCTCCTTCCTTTCCTTAAGAAAACCCTCCACACAGCATCTCCTAAGATGCCATTGGACCTGAGGGAATTTTTTTCCTGAGGGCTTCCTGCGTGGAGCTAATGCAAAATATGGTTCCATGCCAACTGAGAATATAGTCAACTCAACACTTCTTTGAAAAGTCATTAAAACCTACAAAAAAAATCATTTTGAAATAGCCGATAACCCTAACCTATTTAAGCCGCCGCTCTCCGAATTTCGACCGATTTCTTACATATCTCCCTTAATAAACATTTGAAGTTTTTTAGCTATTAAAAAAATATATGTTATTTTTTAAGATAATATCTTGATAAGATCTACGCCAAAACGCAAATTATATGAAATTCCCTCGATAGAAAAAAATCGCAAAGAATGCTCCGAAAATTATTTAAAACAAGTCTTTTTCTATTATTTTACAAGTTATATTTGTGAAAAAATTCATAATGTTTCTTTAAATGATACTTAAGATGCCTTCCTTGAGATTTTAAACGAGTCATGTTTTATTAAGCATTTTCCCAATTTTCGCATCAATTTTGTCATTGAAAATATTGGCGCGCTCTGTCCAACATTCGTAATTACATATCTCTCCATCTTCTTCTTTTTGGGCCGGGAAGAGTCGCCTTAACCAATTTTTATATATTTTTTCAATCACTTTTATTTACTTTACTGAGATGGTTCTGAGTTGGTTTCATTCCGAGTTGTCCGGTCACCGTATAAAATATATATACTTAACTAAGTAAAGTGTAATTTTACCATTGAAGAATTTTACTCATCTTATATATAAAAATCAATATTTGTTTGTTTTTTCGTATTTTATGCGCTGCCATACCGTTCATCCGGTTGCAATGAAACTTTGGTGATTTGTTGTGCGCACGCCCACGAAGGTTATAGGCTAAATATTTTGGTAAGCTCTGGCGTTATGAAACTTGTATAAATGAAAATGTGTGTATTTCATATATTTTAGCGGCAGAGTGTTTTTTCGCAGGATGGGGAGGGGAATGGGGGAGGTGGGGTTCGTGGGAGGGGTGACGAGGGAGGGGGATGACGTGGAAGGGGAACGCGGGAGGGGAAGGGGACTCTGGAGGTGAACGGAGACGCACGGGAAAGGTCATGCAGGGAGAATCATTTTATTTCTTTGAATCGCATTGCTACCCATGCCGGGTACCAGCTAGTTTCTCATACAATGCATTAAAATTTACCCCGTTATTGTAGAATGCTATTTTAATAATATGTATTATATTTAAATTCCGAGTTACCGGGAATCTCTGAATGTCCACGCTGTCCAACCGTTAGCTAAAGCAATGATTGGATTTTATTTTATTTATTTGTTTATATTAACATAGACCTATACTGGCATTTATAAAACATGCATAATAATTTTGTGGAACAATCAACAAATGAGGTGAAATTTGCTAATTAAATTACATGGATTCTGTGCAGAAGAATAGTAGGTATCATGCTAAAATTGATTTATTGAGAATGTATGTGATTAAAAACCGCGCAGTTGAGCAAATATACTACTTCTGAGAAAGCATTTCCAACTTTTTTTTTTTTTTACTGTTAATACCGCACAAGAGTCCCAACTGCTCCCGTCTGGAGCCAGTGAGACTATGGCATCCCCAATTGGGGTATATTGTGAGGCTTAAGGTAGTGGGGAGGGGAAGGAGATAGGGAAGAGGAAGGTGGGGAAGTACCTGGCTATTCAGATCTGGTCACTAAACACGGCTAAAGCCATTTCAAGCAACGTTTCAATTCTGAATGGTGGTCTTACACCAGGGCGATACTGATAGTATCTTCCACTCTGGAACGTGCCGCAAATATACTATATATTATTTTAAATGAATAAATTGTGAAAGAACACAAATTAATCAAATAAAATTTATTTGCGCACGCCGGGTTCGAACCCGCGACCTTCGGATTGTGAGTCAAGAGTCTTGCCTCGGGACCACGGAGGCCGTCGAACTGCATGCAATCTCGGTACAAGCGAGTATATATATAAAAATGATTCAAACCTTATATTGTTGTTGCAAATAAAAATAATTTTATATCGAGTAGTTCTTGTTAGTATATGGAAGGCATATAATTAAGCTTTATAAAGCGGACTGTCTATAATACCATTAACAATTTTAAAAATAAAAGTTAATTTGGAATAAAGTCTTCTATCCGAGAATTTTAATAAATTTTATTATTTCATCGAGTGGTTGTTATTTATTGTTTCTTTTAGTAGACCGAGTTTGTAGTTAATATTGAATCTAAGGAATTTATGCTGAATTTTTTTTTAATGGAATCGCTGTGGATTTTAAAGTTAGGGGACCAAATAGGAGAGTTATATTCGACTTGACTTCGAACTAGAAGAAGAATATAAGATGTTTAATGTTGAACTATTTTGAATTTTTAATCCTTTATTAGTAACTATATTAATATGTGAGAGATGAGGGAAACATTGTTAATTGTAGATGAAAGGTTGTTTTAATCTGCAAAATCTTAATAACTGACATTTACTAATGTTTAGATAAATTTTGTTTAGTTTGCACAATCTTGTAGTTTATTTAAATTGATTGGAATATGAATACGGTCATCTATAGTTTTTATAAGTTTAAAAAGTCTTAGGTCATCGGCGAAAAACAACACTTCAACATTATTATCAAAAACAGTGACTATATCATTTATAAAAAAATCAGAGTGTGCTTCAGAAAACTAAAGAATACAAGAGTGGAGAAACCACGAATCTTCGCATAAATAGGAGACCGATAGGCTACGAAACACCGCGCAAAGAGGAGACCGATTTTACTACTTCATTCTCTCGCAGGCTAAATCCTATAAATGTATTTGCTTTTCTCTTTTTAGTGTCGCCATTTTTCGTTTTATCGAGTTTCAAAGCACGACGGTGCCAAAGAAATTTTCACTTCAAAAGTTAGAAATGTATTTTATAAATTGTGATGCATTGTAATAAATATTAAATAAACTTTGGCAAGCGAGTCACCGACGCAAAAAAAAATATTTTTAACCATTAATTGAACAGTATGTAAAATGTACATTTTTTTCGGAAACCTAGTGACAGACCTTTTGGCTCCGATTCAGATTAATGTGTACAGTCAATATTGTGTTAATTATTGCGAAGAATGCAAGATTATTAATGTACTAGACAAATATTGTGAAAATTGTATTAGACATACTTTGGTGGTGTATACTTTGAACGGAATAGTGTTTACATTTCTTAAATATTTCCAATGCTTTATAATTTCATAAAGAAGCAGATTGTGGTTCAATGAAATTCTGCGCACGTAAGCATAAATTAACGAATGTTATAACGCAATATTTATGCATGACAAACTGTACAGCATTTTTTGTTTAAAATTTTAAGGTCAAGACAATACCCTTACTTCACAATGCCATTTCCTCACTCTCTCTCTCTTTCCCAAATTTTCCCTTAATTTTTAGTAATTAAGTAGAATATTTTTTTTATAAATCCTACGAATATGTTATAATCGACAAAAGATAGGTGAATTCATAGGATATATAGATTTGTCTTCATATTAAAATTTGGAGATATGATTTTTTTTTATTTGGGCGAAAATATTCAAAATGATCACCAAAAAATGTCGAGCAATCGGAGAAAAAAGTTTTAAATTGCTCCAGTAGTTAAATTCAAATCTAAAAATTAACCACCCAAAAATTAAAATGTACACATATGAAACTAAAGTTTCGACCATAATTTGAAAAAAAAAAAAATTTAACTTTGATATTTTTTTATAAATTATTCTTACATGGAGCTACGAGTACAATGGTGAAGATAACTAATAATACATTTATCTAATTTAAAATGATTCTTTTTTTTTTCATTATCAGTAATTTTAGTTAGAGAAAACGTAAGTTAAACTTTTTGCATTAAAAAATAAATATATTTAAAATTATAATTTACCGCATTTTAGTTTTCGGAAGCGTTTGTAATTATTCCATTTATTTGGATTTTATTGCTAGAAAAATTCTTACTTTCTGACAGAATATGACAGAGGCCTAAGGGGCTAGATGACGGCTACCTCGACAGTGGCAATCGTCCGGTCCTCCAGGCACACCTATTAACCGCCCCACATAAATGTGAACACGTACATACTAATGAACAACAGTGGTGTAATAATATAATTTAGTTGCGCAGCGAAGAAAAAAGATCCCGTCGTTTCGCTAAAGTATGAATATTTTTAGTGCTTTTGTTGACTTGGGTTGCCCCCGGGTGGTTGCCTAGACTGCCTGGGCGGACGTTAAGCCACTGTTCTTTAAGCTAATAAATTCATAATTCATTTAATTTTGTTTATTTATTTCTATTCTTGAACATACACTTTACAAATTATTGGTTTACAAAGATAATAAGTTTAGTAATAAGAAAAAAAATGTTAATGATCCGTAACTGTGTGTAAATAGGTTAGGAGTAGTATTTTGTGAACACCTCACTAGGCGAACCTCTGCTGAGGTGTTCCGGCGTTTGGGATTAAGTGCAATGAACATATCACAGATTATTGCGAAATTGTGCACAACAGAATACTCCTTAGTTTATACATCTTTTTAAATGTTACTAGTGTTGATATTCAATTTGGGAGATGGGTATGGGTACCGCCACCCCGGGAACCATGTACTGGATAATCAACACCCCTGCCGTAGGTCACTCCAATTGGTTCGCTACGTTTAGTGACTTAGCCCTTAGGGTGCCCGGATTCATGGGGTAAGGTTTGTCTAGGTCTTGGCGGACTTGCGTTTGCCGATCTATTGCGTGGCGGGCTGGATCCGGAGGGACTGACCTTTTTACCTCTCCAAGCGGTCTCTCTGTTTTTATACTGCAAGGAGAGGGGTGGATTCATGGGTCCGTCACTTCTAGACATATTAAGATCCAGATTCTTACCCTTAATACCTGTTTCCTGCAGAACTTCCTCTCCTTCCTTTCCCTAAACAGACTCTCCCCGCAACATCCTCAAAGATGACATAGGTCCCGACGAAAATTGTTTTTCTCAAGACTTCATGTGTGGAGCTAGTGTAAAACAAAATTACTAAAATTCGTTATTAATATTTAAAATCGACTCTCATTACAGATAACAACATCAGGAAAATAAATCGTTATATTTATATCCTTTCCGGGAGGAAAACTAGTAAAACCAGCCAATAAGCTTAATTCATTAACCGGTTCGAAGCCAAGATATATTCTGAAAGAAACTTTTATTATCCGACCAAAACATTTATTTGCCAAATGAGCCAATTATGGCCCTAACCTTGAAAGCTTCGCTTAAAGTTAAGTAACCTGTCTTTCTGTAATGTGTCGTCAATGCGACGGAGCTATAAAGGGTACCTGCGACTATATCAGAACAGCGCAGATGTTCACACTGATGCATTGCTTGCATACAACATGTTTCAAACAAATTTAAACTGGGATGAATTTTCTCAAAAACGGCGCTTTATCAATTATCCACCGAGGTTGTCTCCTAATTTTTATTGTGAGGACAATTTGGGATGCGGGAATGGGTACCATTTAACGGAAAACTAACACCCCTGCCGTAGGTCACGCCAAGTGGTTCGCTACGTTTGGGGACTTAGCAGAGGTGCCCAGTCATGTGAGGTTTGTCTAGGTCTTGGCATTGGATGCGTTTGTCCACCTACTGTGTGGCGAGCCGGATCGGGAGAGACTGCAAGAGGGAGACCTTTTGATCTCTTCAGCAGGATTCTCTCGACCCGTCGCCCTGTAGGAATGGATTCATACTTCCATTTGACCCCAGATTCCCCACTCTCATACCTTTTTCCTTCCCAGAAATTCCTCTCCTTCCTTTCTCTAAAAAGACCCCCACACAGCATCCCCAAAGTCGACATCGGCCTCGTGGGAAATTGTGAGATGGAGCTTACAAAAAAAATATTATATTTAAAGAGTTAACAACGATATCTTTAAAAATGACGAGGATGTGAGCTTTCAAAGTGAACATTGGTAAAATGTATGCAATTGTATCTTGTGACGTCACACGCAGTATAATTCATAATTCGAATGGTAGTGCTTCAGTGCTGCCGCATATACACCGTGAGATCAAACGCTTTGGGACGGCCGCAAATATAAAAGTTTAATGCTAAATCACTATTTTAGATTAATCTTTTCAATGAATCGGTTTAAATTATAAAGACATAAAAATATGCTCTGAATAAATTAAAGCTATTTTTACCGTTTCCATTGAGTAGAATTAAAATAAAATTATTAATTACTTTTTAAAAAATAAAGGCGTAAACTCCTAAAAAAAATATTTTTTCGTTAGAAATGTATGAACACACAAAAGAAACAATTTAAAAAAAATACAATTCTATAATAGCTGTAGCGCAGCACCGCATAACACTCCAAAAACAAATAACGAAAACACTTTCGGCCGTGAAAATCTAAAAAACGTACTTTCCTTATTTCAATTTATAACAATCGTAATATTTATATTAATAATTTACAAATTTCGTTGTATTTTAGGAGACAACCACAATTATTATTTGTATTCTATTGCATAAAAGAAAATTCCAATGAGATTGAAAAAAAAATTGCCTACGAATAAATTTAATCGTTGAAATCAAAATGCAGGCGTAAACATGAAAAAATGCTGTACCTCAGTGACGTTTGGCAGATGAATACATACGTGCAATGTACACCTATACACACAACTACGAAGTTTGCGTTACTTGGGTCAACTGTGATAATTACACGACCTAAAAGTACCTAAGTTTGTTGAAAGCTTTTTTTTTGTCGCCGTAAAGATTTAGTTTTTGGCAATGCAAGATATTTTCTTTTAAAGGCGTAAAATTATTCTGAGGATTATCACAGCCGGTCCTACTCCAATACTTCACTTGGCCACTCTCACTAAAATAAATGATAATGATCTCGACTGAAAACTGTGAAAAAAGCTCGTTTTTTTGTGCCTCGAGGCTACGCAACTAAACGTGCAATGTACAAACAGTTTTCTGAATTTCAAGACGGTCCGACATTGAACAAGAGTAGCCGTCATGTTAATTTTTATTCAAATGTTTAATGTTACGGTAGGTAAATGTATATCTCAAATGGGTGTACAATTATTTAAAAAGATTTAGTTATTAACAGATTTAGTTATTAACAGACGGCCTCCGTGGTCCCGAGGCAAGACTCTCGACTCACAATCCGAAGGTCGCGGGTTCGAACCCGGCGTGCGCAAATAAATTTTATTTGATTAATTTGTGTTATTTCACAATTTATTCATTTAAAATAATATATAGTATATTTGCGGCACGTTCCAGAGTGGAAGATACTATCAGTATCGCCCTGGTGTAAGACCACCATTCAGAATTGAAACGTTGCTTGAAATGGCTTTAGCCGTGTTTAGTGACCAGATCTGAATAGCCAGGTACTTCCTCCCCTTCCTCTTCCCTATCTCCTTCCCCTCCCTACTACCTTCAGCCTCACATCATACCTCGATTGGGGATGCCATAGTCTCACTGATGTAATCTCTTTTCATACTCCAGGTAGGTCAGTTACAAGACAGTACCTTCCGTATTATTGTGACAATTCTACATCAACGTCCCAATATTACACTCCTGTGCGACGGATTCAACAGCCAGGAAACAAATACTCCGATGTTGTTGATATATTTACTACATCAATTTTAATATATAAGCATACCTTATTGAAGTTTTTTCATCAAGTAGGGGAAAATCTTGATAAAGCTATTTAAATTGACCAACACAACTGGCTGAAAGAAAAAGACTATTTTGGATTTTTTTATATTTTGTACCAACATACTGTGTCGACCAAATTCAATAATATTTTTACTTAATATTTATTTTTGTGCAAGTGTTTTAAACAGTCGTTTCCTGCACTGTTTACGAGTATAATTTTGTTAATATTGTTATATATATGTAAAAGCCTAAATACGCGTAAATAAATAAATAATAATATATCGATGTATACATTCAAAATATATCGACCGTAATAATATTCCGATGGATACATTCAAATATACCGACCATAGTAATATATCGATGGATGCATTCAAATATATCGACAATAATAATATATCGATGGATTCATTCAAATATATAAACCACAAAACCACAGCCGGCCTCTGTGTTTCCTCCCTCCTACAACATGGGTCTCTTCAAGACCCATGTTCACTCCTTCCTCTCCTCAAAAACACCCTCCACACAGCATCCTCAAAGATGACATAGGCCCTGAGGGAAATTATTTTCCTCAGGGCCTTCTGTGTGGAGTTAATGTAAAAAAAAAATATATATATATATATATCGATGGATACTTTCAAATATATCGACCATAAAAATATATCGAGGATACGTAGATACGATAAACTTTTCATTCTTACAATTTCTAAGAGTAAATGATTAACTCATAGAAGTTGTAAGAATGAATAATAAAGTAGTCAATTTTTTAATCAATATTTATTGAAGAGGCGTGACTTCACTGCCTAAGTATTACTAATGAGAAGTTGGAATACTCACCATGAAGTTTATTTTTAAGGTATGTATAATTACAATTATACGTCTTCTCTAAGGGGCCATTCATAATTTACGTCACACCTTAAGAGGGGGGGAGGGGAGTAGAGAAGTGTGACATTGTGTGACAAGGGGTATGGGGATCATCAGCTCTGTGACGTCAAACGTAAAAATCTAAATATTTTTAATAAAAATAAAAATAAAATTTCTAACTACTGTTTTGATTACTTTTAGATGTAAAATTGCAAAATATGTGACGTCACGTTAGGGGGGAGGGGGTCTCACAAATGTGACGATGTGTGACAGGGACGGGGGGGGAGGGGTTCAAAAAATCATGAAATTCGTGTGACGTAATTTATGGATGGCCCCTAATGACGGACACGTAACTGTGGATGAAGAAGGAGATATTGCTAAAATAAATCGCGATAATGAATTTATATTTATTGACAAGTATGACAGTTTGACAGAAAGTTGCAATAGCGAAATTGGTTAACGAACACGTACCTGTTAGACGAGAGGTCTGGGTTCGAGTCCCAGTTGCGACCATTGTCTTTATCTATTTTTCTATGTCTTGTTCTCTTTCATATTTTCGTTTAAATTGTATTGTTATCTTCTTCTTCAATAATTAATATATAAATGAAAACAAATAACTTTGTAAAAACCCCACAATATAATAAAATTATTAACGTGTTTTACAAAGTTATTTGCTTTCATTTAATGAAAAATAACTCCACAAAATGATTTTGCAAAGATTGAAGAAAAAAAATATTTTCTTTAAATTTAGAAATGTAGATATTATAATACTCAACTACAAATATACCCAAATCAAAAGCTAAAACGTTTAGGCGTTTAACGGGGAACGGATTTGAAGGTTAAAAAATATGATGGAGTTCAAATCACCTCATCCTTATTTATTTACGAATAATATTGCTGGGCTCTTTTCCTTAATTTCGTGATTTTCCTGCCACGCGATTTCATGTTTTTTTTTGTATTTGTGGGTGTCGTCCAAATTGTGTCTAGCGTTAGATAATAAAAATTGTATTTATCCACATTGTAATAAAGTGACAAATAAATTAAAGGCGCCAGTACAAGCATTAGAATCACAAAGTGTTAAAATGTCATTTAAAGGTCAAAAGGATCTGAAAAATTACGACACTTCAGTACCATAAACTTATCCATTTTATAATCCGGCCTATTAAGAATTGCGACGGAATGTTATTGTTGCCAAGAACAATAGGGATGTGATGCATCATCCGATCATCATCAACTGTTAAAGAATAGTCTTGGTAAACAATCATCACACTGATCTAATAAATCTCAACTATTTCCTTCATTTCAAACAAAGATCTAAACGCAAACGTAGCGGATTGTAAATATTTTGGAATGCGCGGAATCGCAGAGTAAACCAACATAGTTTAAAGTATAAACAAACGTAAACAAATTGTAGTAAGAATCAAACGTTTTATAGCTAAACAATTTTCGCAAATTGCTTTTTCTATTGCATCTGCTTTCCGTTCGTTTATTTTCTTTCCTATTTTCATTATTAAGTACAATGAACTCGCGATTCGCGACTCGCGACGGCAAAAAATACACCGTGTTTCCTAAGTAAATGCTACAAAGAATAAAAAAAAAACAAATTTAAAGTGGATTACATTTTTGTATAATTTTGATTATTCTTGCGTCGCGTATTTCAGAAGCGTCCGGAATTGTTATAATCGGACTAAATAGAACATTACTATACGAATCAGATATCTCAATTTCGGCGCTTGACTGCCAGGAATATCAAATCGGAATTAAGTTAAACAAACGTTAAACGTTTCGGCATTCCGCTCGCTTGAAACATGATTTAAATATTTGCGCAATTTGTATTCGCAAACGTATTTTAGATTATCGCAGCGCAATCTGTATGGACCTGCTGCTGAGTACTCCGTTTTATTATCTCTTTCTGTTACATTCGTCGTTCATGAGAAAGAGAGAGAGGTTTTAACTGAGCAATCAGCTGCTTTATTGCGGGTTTACGCGTGCATATTATTTTTGTTGGCTGTTGTTGCTTGATACGTCAGAATTCTGAATTGATTCATTTTGGAGAGACGCGACCTCCCATCACTAGAAAGTCAATTAGGTGAAGCTTTCAGTTGGTCTCCATAGACAGTGGTTCGACTTCCAAAAATCAGAAGGAAACTGATATAAATAGTTTTCAAAAATTCTGAGAGTGATGCTGCGATTTATTTTTATTCAATCTTACGATTTCTTTTACGTTAAATAACATTTTAGCCAGAAAATTAAAACCTTTCATTACATCAATCGAAAAAAGAGATACACCCGGTAGTGCAAAATAACATTACGGAATGCACACATTTTGAACAAACAAAGAGACAAAACAAAAAAAAAACTTATCAAACAAAGAGACAGCTAATATTTTTTACCGATAATAAAGTGGATAATAATTGAAAATTGACATTGACGTTGCTAACTGAAAAGGTTCAAACAAAAAAATTTCAACAAATTTCATGAAGCCCGAATTAACCTCTCTAAAGATTTTACGGCTTCATACATATATACTATTGTTGGCTAAAGAAGGAGGAAGGATGTCTCATCTCTTCTGAATTATTTGTAATTTATATTCCGCGAACCGAAAGTAGTGAAATATTTTTTCTAACAAATTATTGATCATGATGTGTTTACGATTTAAAAAATGCGTATTCGAATTTAAATTTGTACCGCACCCTTACGGGCGTTTTGGGAAAAGGGGCAGTAGAAGACCCAGAAAAAATTAGAGGGCGTTGAGATGGCACAGTGATGGCGTGGGAAAGTAAAAACAATATAGTCTAAAAAAGACAAAAAAAAAACACGTACTAATAAAGCAAAGTAAACTTTAATATTGGTTAATTTTTGTTATTGTATGTATTGAAATCATTTTTATCACGCGTGCGAAAATTCACATATTTCGGTAGTTCGGGAAGTGGATGAAAATTGAACTGAAAGATTCCAATACATTCAGATCTACATTAAATTGGAAGATTTGAAAAAGTTTATTTTTTGTTGTATAATATTATCTAATACGAATATTTAATTTTGCTGCAAGTTTGTACCACAAATGCCAATTTTAAAGTAATCAATACGCACCATTTAAAGCTTTTTTAATAATTATTTTATGAATCCTAAAAATATGAGATAGTCTGTTAAATAAAAGTGCATTCAATCGCTCTTTAACACCATAAGCAGTTTATATATCTCTGTATTAAAATTTGGAGGGATGATTTTTTTGAAAGAGGTTGGGAAATTTCCAAACCGAACGCATAAAAATTTTCGAGCGCTCAAGGCTGAAATTGATTATATAGTATAGAGCAGAGGTTCCCAAACTTTTTTCTCGTGGACCACTTTCAAAATTTTACTGGGTTCGGTGGACCCCCTACTGCAACATTTCTACCATATTCCCAAAACTCCACACGCATTGTACTGAATATTGAATATAACGCTGGAATTATGGTCTGTCACAACGGGGGGGGGGGTGTAATTTGATATGGGGGCGGGATGGGACATGGGCACGGGATGGGTCTCAAAATGACCACTCAAAATGACCAATTGTCAGGTAAAGCCAAGCCAACATTTTTGTTCTTTACTATCGAAACCAGCAGGTTTATTCTCTATCTTTTGTGGGATCGTTATCGAAATAACGGACGTGATCTCCCGACAGATTGTGTGATTTATTTGCTTTTTCTATGTACAACGAACATTAAATGAATAAATAATCATGCATTCTTGCAGGAATTCACGTTCAAAACGATCTAAACTAAAATATGTTACAATAAATATGTAAAAATCACACAATTCTGACAGGAGATCACGTCCATTATCTCTATAACGATTCCACAAAAGATAGAGAATAAGCCTGCAGATAATTTTTTGAGGACCCCCACTTACAGCTTGTGGACCCCCATTTTTTTATCACGTCTACGCGGACCCCCGTCAAGTCTCCCGTGGACCCCTGGGGGTCCACCTGGACCACTTTGGGAATCACTGGTATAGAGTAATGCTCCAGTGGCTAACCAGACTTGATTTCAATCATAAATTCATAATATTTCCATTATCATAAAATTGAAGTGATTGAGTAATACACCATTCAAAAGATCGTAGCAAGTCGTTTATCCAATAACAATAATTCAGTAAATTAAATTTAACCTTCTGTATAACCTCATCAAATAATGTAATATTTATTACCTAAGCTATACACACAAAGTTATGTTCGATAATCTAATAGCCCGTATTTTCAGGCGTCAACCGATCCCATTGACATTATCAAAATTGATTTTATGGTTCCCTAAAATTAATTTTTGATATGGTCTTTGTCAATTAAAGCGAGAACTTTGTTGAATTTCAACGGTTATCTTCATCGTTAAATTTAATACAATTATAAGTTTTACGATTTCTTGGGCGGGTATGTCAAGTAAACCGCGTCAAATCGTAAAGTTTATTGGGAGAACTGCGAAATGCAATGCATCAATTCGGAACAGCAATAAAATATGAAATTCAGATAAAGCAATAAAATTGATGTACATTATTTATTGACGATCGTTAAAAGCTCAGTAGGAAGCTTGTTAAATTCAATTTAAAATATGTTTTTGCGCTTTGAGCTAACATAATATATGTACAACAATAATATCAACCAAGATAATAAAATTTGAAATACTAAATATAATCAATTTTCCGTTAAATTTATTTGGAAACAAATCTACGTTTTTTAATCACACTGTATTAGAACAAACCTCATTAACCCCAATAATTGTGTGGGTATATACATCTATACTAATATTATACATATATATGAAACTGCGTGTGTTTGTAAAGCTTTCACGCGTAAACCAATAAACCGATTTTTTAAATTCTTTCACCAATAGAAAGCTACAATATGTGCGAGTAATAGTCTGTACAAAATGGTAAGCTCTGGGGTTATGAAATTATAAATATTAATATATTTTATTTATTATACGTTTTCTGTTGCTAACAAAAGCGAGTTTTTTCTAATGTTAGAAAACAAATCGTTTCCACGGAAACGATGTTGATATATATTATTTTTATTTCAGGCGTTGTAGTCAATATCTATCTATCCATATAAATTAAAATGAATATCCGAAATGTTTGTTCCGAACGACTGCACCAAATTATTTTTTATTTATTATTTTTTTTACTACTGGTGAGCTCTGGCATTATGAAATTTAGGTGGCACGCGAGCTGTTTGAAAACTGAGTATACCGGTAATGAATGTATGTAATGCGGGAAGGGAGGGAGGGGGGGAGGCAAAGAAGGTGGGAGAGGGAGGTGGAGGGAGGGAGAAAGGGGGATAATTGATATGTGCAAGCGCTACAATGATTTCCCCCTAATACCATGCGAGTGAAACCGCGGGTAAAAGCTAGTATAATATAAATATATGTACCTAAGTAGATATAATTTGAGATTTTCACGGCCAAAAGTATTATCGTGATTTATTTTTGGTTTATTATGCCGTGTTGCGCTACTTCCTTCCTTGTACAGAATTGCAAGACTACTGAGACCTACTTTCTTGACACAACTGCCAGGATACTAAGAAAAGAAAGCATCGAGTCTCTCTTTGGGGAACTACGACAAAATTACAAGACTACTGAGGCCTGCAAAAACCAAGTTTCCTCTCGAGACAGATGGAGTTTATAAACCATTAGCCGTATTCCGGATGTGACAAGGTTTATGTAGGCTAGACCGAAAGGACCATATCTAAAAGGATAACAAAACACTTTCGAGCATGCTTACGCGGCCATCCCGTCAAATTGGAAATTGTCGAGCATTTAATTGAAACTTTGGATTTATTCCCGAAGTGCCGGGAAGACCCAAAACGCATAGAGCGCGCCTTATCACGGAGGCAAATGAAATTCACAAAAATCCAATTAAAATTAATAAAGACAACGATACTAAGCTCAATACTTCTTGGTATCCATTAATTGACGGCAACACCAAAACTAAACGCGGAAAACCATTTAAAATTATACTGTTATTCCAGATCTTAGAAGGTTGGAGCTGGCAATACGGTTTCGCATATATTGTATTATGTTTGATTTGGTATTATTAAGTTTGGAAAAAAATTGGTAACCTTTGTTTTTACCTTTTTTTATATGTTATTATTTTATGTTGCGCCTTGTCTTTTAGTGGGCAATAATGCGGTTTTTGAAAACATAGAGCTCATGAATGAAAGTATGTCACGAAATAAAAATAATAGAAGTGTGCAGTTCACACGCGGTAGAAGAGAAACCTTCAGAAAACTAAAGTAGACAAGAGTGGGGAGGCTACGAAGCACCGCACAAAGAGGAGACTGATTATTCTATCTCATTATTTTGCGGGCTAAATCCTTTATATATGTATGTGTTCGTCTCTGTCAAGGGCCAAGGAGGAACCACGTAAATTTCGCAAAGTTTTGACTTTAACGTAATATTTTGTGGGTTTATTATGTGCTATCGTATATTATATTTACCGAAACACATTCCTTGAACGATAAACTATGCATAAAAACAACATTACATACGTTTATTTGATAAATTGATAGATTTTTCGATATTTTTCGCGACCTACCACGCTCGGAGTTTGTCAATACAAATCGCGGCAAAAATGATGGCCCGATGACATAGATAAATTTAATACAAATTATTCCGAGTAGCTAGGCTTATTTCAGATACCTCTCACGTCAATAACGAGAATGTCCCAAGCGATTCCGACCTTGTTCTTCATACAGTTTCTTTTTACATAAGGGTTAAAATCGCATTTAAAAATAAAAATAATTGAAATTTTTTTCCTGTGCGCCGGCGCACACCTAGCCTACTTCACTATTCTCCTTTCCAGGGTTTCCATTGCACCATTTCTGTGAGTTCAATTTTAATAAGTTTAAATACTTCTATAGACATTAATAAATGTTTTTACAGATCATATAAAACATAACTAACTTATAACAAAAAAAAACATAACTAACTTACAACATCATTTTCCAGAAGCTTTTATGAGCTTAAAATTTCTTCCAGAAAACTTTTCCGTCTGTCAGGTGTGCTTTTCATCACGCGATTTATTTTTTGTAAATACGACCGACTTCATAAAAATATTCTTTTTCACAGAACTTTTGTTTCGGCAGTTATTAAAAAAGTTTCGTCGGTAAAGCTGTCATCGCGCAATAAATACCGAAGTACCCGCCTAATATCCCGCGAACCATCTGCGCTCCTGCCGGAATATTTGGCACTTATCACCGTAAGACTAAAACTCGCTTCATATATAATAATAATGTATTATATTTAAACGCGAAACTATGAGGATAAATTGTTGAGTTTCAGAAATTCAGTCTGTCAAAAAAGTGTAGATATTATAATAAAATTTCGATACTTTTTTCATCATTGTGGCAACACTGAGTATCTATGATCGATTATAGAACAGTTTGCAGTCGTATTTATATTTTTGATGCTGATAATTCGTGGTGGAATTCCATTATAATCTTCTAACGTGTAAAAATCAATATTTGTTTATTCGTATTTTATGCGCTGTCATATCGTTCATCCGATTGCGATGAAACTTTGGTGATATGTTGTGCGCCGCCCGTGAAGGTTATAGGCTTTAAATAATGGTAAGCTCTGGGGTTATGAAATTTGTAAAGACGAAAATGTGTGTATTTCATATATTTTAGCGGCAAGGAGGAAAGACAGGAGGGGGAGGGGAACGGGGGAAGTGAGATTCGCGGGAGGGGTGACGAGGGAAGGGGAAGGCGGAAGAGGAGGAAGGGGAACGCGGGAGAGAAGGGGACTAGGGAGGTGAACGGAGACGCACGGGAAAGAACATGCAGGGAGAATCGATTTATTTCTTTCAATGGTATTGCAACGCATGCCGGGTACATAAGATACATTTATTTATAAAGCAAAAAAACATAGGAATAATATTGCATAATAACTGAAAATTTTAAAAATGTGTAGTGTTATTATATCTTGTAGGTCGATATTGATTCCTAGCTAGGCAAATTGTCCGTTCTAAAGAACTAAATGCTGGTGAAAAATGCCAAAAATTTTATCTGTTAAAAAACGTTGTTTTTATTTTTTAAATGAAATATTATTTGATAAGATGAATTGTTCAAATTCTGTAACTCAATCCGTCCTTAAAATAAGATACAAGATCATCTTATTTTAAGACCAGTCAGTGGTTGAGTGGGCATCGCGTTTGGGTCTCACGTGGGTGTCCCGTGTTCGATTCCTCGACTGGCTAAGTCCTCCATCACAGCACAAGCAATATTTTCGGCTTTCTGTGGTGGTAGTAGGAGATTTTCAAACATTGTTGGGTTATTCGTAACCAGGGAATGTTGTTCTTTCTTTAAAAAAAAAAAAATAAATAAATTTAAAAAAAATAATAAAAATACTCTTTTCAGAAAATACTTTTAATTTATGAACACCCGTTGATGTTGATTATTTTTCCGTTCAACCATCTTGGTGTTGCCATTTACACAGATTTAAACGATTGCGGCGCCCTCTATTTTTGTGTACTATATCTTGACAGACTGTATATTATGTGGATAAATTGGGCAGTGTCAGAAAAAAGACTTACTTCCGTGAAAATCATGAACAGAAAAACTACACGAACTCCTCCCACACAGCTGACGTCCGAGTTATTAAGGAGACGTAAGAGGAATATTAAGAGTAACAGATAATAAACACGCGACTTAATACACTGTTTAAAAGAAAAATGTATTATTCTCTTAGTTATTTTAATACAATACAGTGGAGGGACTAGATTTACATCCGATTTTCTTTTCGCACGGAGAATTTCCTAAGTGGTCGAGGGGTGGGGCTCTCGACTAACAATAATTCGTTGCGGATTCAAACCCCAGCGTGTGAAAGCAAATTTTAATTGATTGTTTTGTGTTATTTCATAATTTAATGACTTAAGGCAGTATTCATGTCTAGAAAAAAAAAACTTTTTTTTTTTCATATTTCCAAAGTTTAAATATTCAAAAATATCTCCTTAAAAGGATTTTTCGAAATTAGTAAAAATCGTTATTTAAAAGTTATAACCATTTTAATGTCGCGGTTTAGACTGAATCTAACCAGGATCTAAAAAAAATTGGTTGTCTGTAAAGTCGGTTTACGGACGATAATTTTACGTGATAACGTCATAAGAAAAGATTGACGAAAAATTGCATTGATGCGTCATAGGCATTGTAAACAAGCTCTGCTGTGTAATTTTATTATTACCAAAATGCTTGTCAGAAATAGCCTGACGGTTATTACCGATAAGCACTAATTTGGAAGGCGGATATGGGTACCGCCGCCCCGGGAACCATTTATTGGATAACCAACATCCCTGTCGAGGGTCACCCCAAGTGGTTCGCTATCGGTCCTATATTGGTGACTTAGCAGAGGTGCCCGGGTCCATGAGGTGAGGTTTGACTAAGTCTTGGCGGTCAATGCGTTTGCCCACCTATTGCATGGTGGGCCGGATCGAGAGATTGGTTGAGGGTGGTTTAACCTTTTTTTACGCGAATACCTCACAAGAGCCTCAGTTGCTCCCATCTAGAGCCAGTGAGACTATGGCATCCCCAAGTGAGGTATTTTGTGAGGCTGAAGGTAGTGGGGAGGGGAAGGAGATGGAGAAGAGGAAGGCGGGGAAGTCCCCGGTTATTCAGATCTGGTCACCAAACACGGCTAAAGCCATTTCAATCAACGTTTCAGTTCTGAATGGTGGTCTTACTCTAGGGCGATACTGAGAGTTTCTTCCACTCTGGAACGTGCCGCAAATATACTACATATTATTTTTAATTGAATTAATTGTGAAATAATACAAATCAATAAAAAATATTTTCTAACGCCGGGATTCGATCTCGCGACCTTTGGATTTCGAGTCAAGAGCCTCACCCCTAGACCACCCCTTACCCGAGTAGGTTAGGGTAACCTAGACCTCTCCAGCTGCTTTCTCTCGACTCATCGCCTTGCTCAGCAGTTGGAGGGATGGATTCATACGCCCGTCACCCCTGGATCCTAGATTCCTACCCACCCCTCATACACTTTTCCTTTCCTATCCTTAAAAACACCCTCCATACAGCATCCCCAAAGGTGACACGGCCCTGAGAGAGATTATTTTCCTCAGGGCCTCCAGAGGAAAATAATAATAATTATAACTGGAGCTCCCAGTATGATAAGCTCTGAGGGAAAATAAATACCCTCAGGGCCTATCATATTTGGTTTGGCTGTGGAGAGTCTTTTTAAGGAAACGATGGAGACGGAGTTCTGGGAAGGAAAATGGTATAAGGGATGTGTAGGAATCTTGGGTTCAGTGTGTTCAGGTCATCCGCCGCCAAGACCTAGAAAAACCTCACCCCATGAATCCAGACACCCCTGCTTACTTACCAAACGTAACGAACCGTTTAGAGAGACTTGCGACTGGTTATCCATTGAATGGTTCCCGAGTGGCGGTACCCATTCCCGGCTTCCAAATTGAATTTTTATTGAATAAACAAATTAATATCTATGTAAGTAGTTCTACAAATTTAACTTGACAACTATAAACAAGTATCAATCTGTGTAACGAAAGATTGAGAGAGTACCGTACTACTACTTAAACTAGGAAGTCTTAAAATAAATAAATTTGCTCCGTAGATTATATTTTGTGCCGATTGTAGCCTTTTGCTAGACAGGTTATGAGCGACTGAAACCAAAACAGACCGACCGTGCCTTTCTATCGCTTGTTCCGCCCTCTCGCTCGCACGTTAGGCTCAGGCGGAACGTGACAATGAGTCATGCTTTTTCGAACATGTAGCCGGTGCAGCACCGATTTATAAGACGTTATCACGTCAAAAAGAACAAAATTTTAAACGCATTTTCCTCAAAACTACTTTTTGCGAGACGGTTGACACGATATCTCAAGTTCTACTACACAAATTTACTTGAAATTTATATTTGTATCAAAGTACCTTTCTTTCAAAGGTGTCTAGCTTACAATTACAAATTGTCAGCATTTTATAAATAAGGTAGTAAAACCTTACGTCTATCGCAATTTACAAATAAGGTAGTAAAACCTTACGTGTATCGCAATTTACGAATAAGGTAGTAAAACCTTACGTCTATCGCAATTTACAAATAAGGTAGTAAAACCTTACGTCTATCGCAATTTACTCCTCTTTCTCCGTTATCAAATTTCATAAAATAAGTTGCTAATTAAATTAAAGGACAGTGAAGTAGGTAGTGTCATTTTTCTTTTGAGAGTTTTTTTCCATATTTTTTTTATCTAATGACTTCGAAGGACGAGATAATCACTGGCTAATAAAAAATGGTAAAGGGAGATAAACTTAACAGTTAACTAAAAGTTCGTTTTCTTTTATTTTCAGAATGCAGTGCAAGCAAAGGCTGGAACGTGGATCAAAACAGGTGAGCTTTTAATTATGCTTAAAGTGTAATTAGGTACGCAAAAATCACGGGATGGTCTGAAATCTTATTTTGAAAATGAAAATGAAAATATTTTTATAATAATACGTACTTTATCGCTTGTCTGAATTTTACACACAATCATTTCCAATTTTGAAAATGACACTGAAATTCAAAGCAAATTTGAGTTCATTGAACCAAAGTTACGCAGGACGCACATACTAGATTTTTAAGATTCATTAATTTCAAACTCTCTTTACCCATTGAACAAATTAATTATGGTAACTTAATGAAACTACTTAATTTAACTGACTTATTGTGTAGAAGAACCAAGAGCGATCTGGTACTTTTATTCAAATTAGTTAATGGATCACTTGACGCACCTGACTTAACAAAACTAATAACATTCTCAGTACCAAATCGTGACACGAGACTTCCAGAGCTGTTATTTGTTTATCCGCCGAAAACTAACTATTTCATTAACTCCCAAACCAAAGACTACATATGCTTGGAAATAAATTCAGTTTCGTTGATATTTTCATTTATTCCTTACCAAAATTTATATCAGAATTATCTAAATTCTGATATAAATTTTATTATTATTATTCTAATATTGTTATTTCTTTTTAATTCTGCTTCCTTCCTATTAGTGTCAAGGAAGAAAAACAATATTATGAAAAAATTGTTAGTTTATTTTTTCTATTTCTACTATTACTATGTTCCACGATTGTTGTAAATGATCCAAAGGCGTACATAAACAAATAAACAATTGAAATTAGTATTTTTTATTAGATGATAAAAATCACGGAAAATTATAACACCAATTTTGAAAATACAATTAAAATAATTTTCAATTAAATATTTTATTATCGGTGCCTAGGTACTTTACCGTTCTTATGAATTCTTCAAGCAATGAGTTCAAATTATGAAAATGTGATAAATTGAGACTCACGGGAACTTCTAAAACACATCACAGACAACTGAAATTAGTTTATTTGATATTTCGAATGCGAGTGTTTTTGAACATTCGAAATTAGAGACTGTTCAATCAAAACTAATAATGCCATTAAAATAATTTATTTTTCAAACGAATCTCTAAGACTAGAAGAAAGCCCTGCCCTACATCTGCCCTGATAATGGACACTGTAACGCTGTCCGAAACGTTGGCTAAAGAAGGAGGTAGCGCAATACGACATAACATCCCAAAAATAATCCTAAGTTGATTTATGAACGTATCCCAAGTCGATTTTGAACGCGTGCATAGGTACGTCATAGGTTCTCAACGTGAGCGTTAAGGCCTCTTATGGGCGTTCGAGACTTTCAGGGGGGTAGTAGAAGACCCAGAAAAAATTAGGGGGCGTTGAGATGGCGCAGTGGGGGAGTAGTTAGGTAAAAAAAGTATTATCTAAAAAAGACAAAAAACCCGCTAATCACGTACTAATAAAGCAAGGTAAACTTAAGTATTGGTTAACTTTTGTTATTGTACGCAGTGTAATCATTTTTATTACGTATTCGAAAATTCACTTATTTCGGTAGTTCGGAAAGTGGATGAAAATTGAACTGACAGATTCAATTGCAATCTATATTAAATTGGATGATTTGAATTTTTTTATTTTTTTTTATATAATATTATCATATAAGAATTGCTTTTTTTAACTTGCTAAACAAAAAGTTTTTTTCCTTTCTTTCTTTCTTTCCCCCTCCCACTATAAAGGGGGCGCCACTATGTTTCTGCCCCGGTTTGAAAAAAGTCGTAGATCCGGGGCTGGGATCAGATAGATCTCTTACAACTCTTCCACAAAGCTCGTCAAAGTGAGTATCGCTTGGAAGGACATAAAATAAAGCAGGCCAGTTACGCAAAACGAAATCAGGAGTTATCGCCTTTACGGCACAATTTGTCACTTTTATGTTAGACTTTCTTATTACAAGATGAAAGGGATTGACGTGTCACAGGATAAATAGATGGATTAAGATAAAGAGACGTAACACCGTCTCGAAGCCGGCGGATTAGTGAGTGTTGCGAACTGTGACAGCGCGACCGTGCGCCGCACCCAAGACAGAATTATCAATTTATCGCGACAAAAATAATTTATTTGATTTCCTGATTAGAAATGCTTATGGGGAGACTAGCAAAAAATCTAGTTAGTTAGTTCAGAGGTTCAAGGTCAGATGCACGTAATATTCTCATTAAAAATGGTGACCGGACAACTCAACAATGTGCAACTTCATCACTCCTTTGAAAAGCCGTTAAAATTTACACGAAAAAAAATTAAATCGGTTTCGCTAGATTAGATCATGGGCTATTTTTTTTTCATCACTCTTATTGAGTTTTTAAAGGGAGTGTTTAAATGCCATTTTGTTGAGTTCGTCATGGAACAAAAATACTTTTCGATATAATATACTTGGTTGAAGTATATTTCATATTAAATTACATCTGGATTTTGAATTAGTGTTATAAGTACATAAAATTATGATTAAAATGGCGATAATTTGTCAAACTGTTCACTTTTAACACAATAAATATGCAGTTCTTTTCTCTTAATCTTCATTTCTTTTAGAGAGGGGTCGCCAAGACTAACTGGAAAGTATGTGCTCGATTTTACAAAGGAGGAAAAAGGGGCACGCTTTATTTAAAATTAAGATAATTTAATTTAAAATATTTAATAAAACATTTAACGTTTTTATGTTAGTTATAAGATACTTTTTCAAACCAATAAAAAAATAGTGGAACTATGTGAAACGTTTTGAATAGCTATAGCTAAAATAAACATTCGTTGTTTTTAACAAAAATAGTAATTCATAAAACATATATTATGTACATACAACGTACAACTGTTATATTAACAATAATTGCAGATTAAAGTACACACCTGACGCTTCAATATTTCGAAAACCTTACGATTTTAAAACAGGATGAGCATAGTAACTCCATCAATTTTTCAGGCGCAACGAAAGGTGATCATGGCTGGGCGAAAAATAACTTTGCGCGCATGCACAGGAAATCGGATTGCGTTCACAAAATTATTTCTTGCCGATCATTTTAAAATGGTTTATAACATTTTAAAATGATTTGTGATCAATTTGAAGACACTGCTTTTGCCTATTTTTGACACCGTAATTTATTTTGGCCGTTCTTATGTGCGACGGTGTGACAGTGTGACACTGTGACGTTACGCAGCGCTTAAAGGAGATTTGTAGCGGAATGTTCATTATTCACTGCCACCCAACCTGCAGTCTCTTGACAATATCCGACAGTGCACTGAAATACCGTGTAACTGAACAATTCATTGTAATTAAGTCAACTGCGGAAAGGAACAACAAGTAACTTGGGCACAAATCAAGCTGTAGTCCTTTTTGCTGTCATTTTTTCATGTATTTCCACGCCAGAGTTTCTGGAGACAGCGAAACTATGCGACATAACCATTTGGGGGATGAAGGAAGTGAGGGAGGGAAAGAGGAGTTTTATTGTTTGATGCATGAAAGCGTAACAAACAAACACGCACAGTTTCGCATTTATAATATTAGTATAGAAGTATAGATTTCCCAGATAATCAAAAAAAAAAAAAAAATTGGAATCAAATTTGATAATTTAGAATTATTGTAAATTTCTAAAATTGGAAAATTCGCAATATACTCGCAATATCTTAAATTTATATTTACCTACACATGTATAATAAGGCATTTGTGTCATTGAAAAACATGTTTTCACGGAATTCTTGTTAAATTCACGCGGTAAGTCAATTAAAAAGTAATGCAACAGAAATAACCTCACTTTTTCAAAACGGGAATCTCATGCGTAAAAATCTGCCAAAATGCGACATTGCCAGCTCTTTCGCAGTCAGTTAAAGACATTGTTTTAGTAATAAAAATTCGAAAAAAGTCAAAACCCTGCATAGTTTTTATTCAATATGTGAATAAAACACCGTTTAACAGTTGGGAGGCGTTCTTTTTTATAGGTAAGGCTGCAAACGGTTTATAATTAAGTAGATATATATATTTAAGCACCTAGATACTTACAAATCATATGATTTCAGGGGAAATTTTAGTTTTGATTTATTAAATAAAAGAAAATTAGAAATACAGTTTTTTTGTTCACAAAATTACTAGTTTAAATCCTTCAAATTAATTTAAGCCGTTTTTTTTGCAAAGCCTTATTTAAATAACGTTCATACCTATTCGCAACAAAATAAATTGTCATGGAAGAGGAATATAATAATAATCTAAACGAAAATATGAAAGAGAACAAGACACAGAAAATTAGAAAAAGACAATGGTCGCAACTGGGACTCGAACCCAGACCTCTCGTCTAACCGGGACGTGTTAGTTAACCATTTTCGCTATTGCCACCTTCTGTCAAACCGTCATATTTGTCAATCTCATAAATATTTCAAATTTTAGAATACAATATTATCTTCAAGTAATTATTTTTTTCCATATTATAAAAAGAGAGTTTTTCTCAAAAAAATATGAAAATTAATTGTGTTTATTCTGTTACTTTCAATTTAACGTTGAATTTATTATTAGTTATATTTAAAAAATAATGTATTAGATTTCATGGCATCAAATTACAAGTCGTGATTTCATGTAAATGTTTACCCAAAACAAAAGCAAGAATCCAATTTACTTTGATCACGAAAGAGAGTCGAAATGTCCTTATGTTTCGCAATATTTGGGATTTTCATTTTGTATTTATTTTGGTGCGTACTCGCGGATACCCCGATATAGCTGTGTTTTACAATGCCAACTCGGTGAGACGTCTTGAGACAGAAATTTCCCTATAAAATATACACAACTTCTGTTGTAGTGTATAATATTACGGTAAAAATAAATGGAAATATTTTTTCACGAAATGTTGTTCTTGCTTCAATTAGGTAGCGCGGAAAATTCAAGAAAAACTTCAATTTCGTGAAATTTGTGGAAAACATCAGGAATCACTGCTTAAAAAAATACCCAAATATCTTTCCTTAGTTCGTGTATATATATTTTGAGAAGCAATTATACCCTGAAAAATGTTTAGCGGAAATTAAAAAAAAATGATGAAGAAATATTTGATAATAATTTATTGTTTAAACTTTTTACAACGTCTTCGAAAGCACAAAGGATATTTTTAATCAGACATGGATAAATAACCATTTTAAAATATTTTCAATTAGAGATAATTGAAAATTATGTTATACAAGATACAATTTGAATTTTCAAGTTGATTGTTTCATGGTAATAAGATTAATCCTTCAGGCTAATCCAGGCCTTTTCGGAACAACTCGTGTGGTTAGAAATGTTGGTTGTTAAAAACATTTGACGGCCGGCGTAGTCCAGGGGTAAGGCTCTTGACTCGCATTCCGAAGGTCGCGGGATCGAATCCCGGCGTGGAAAATAAATTGTATTTGATTAATTTGTGTTATTTCACAATTTATTCATTTAAAATAATATATAGTTTATTTGCGGCACGCTTCCAGAGTGGAATATACTCTTAGTATCGCCCTGGTGTAAGACCACCGTTCAGAATTGAAACGTTGCTTGAAATGGCTTTTGCCGTGTTTGGTGACCAGATCTGAATAGCCAGGTACTTCTTCACCTTCCTCTTCACCATCTCTTTCCCCTCCCCACTACCTTCAGCCTCACAACATACCCCAATTGGGGATGCCATAATCTCACTGGCTTCAGACGAGAGCAGTTGGGACTCTTGTGCGGTATTCATATAAAAAAATAAAATTTAAAAAAACATGACTTCGAGCATTTTTAACCAACGGGTTTTATATGCAAAATTGAAAAAAACCTACATTCGTGCCATGATGTGTAGTCATTATTACACGCTATAAAACTAATTGCGTACCACAGGTTGAAAACCGCTGCTTTAATCAATAGACTGCAATAACTAAAGCAACGCATAATGCTTAGTTCACACTGAGCTATATATCTGCGAGCAGATATCTGTTGATTCGCGAGCGCTTATCTTTTGTCCTTTCACACGAGGCTATCAAATATTTCTTCCTGTGGTAGGAGAGGGGGTCAGTCGAATTAGGGAGCGGCAACGGAACGCATATTTTTTGTACTGAAATCTGTCAACTTGACATCTGTCATCCACTGGTCTAGGCAGCTCCGTAATTACAATGACCCCCTCTCCTATTTTAGTCGGAGAAGGGGAGAGTCATCTTCTGGGATATCGCGTCTGGAGCGGTTACGTCTGAGATGTGTATTGTCTATGATTGATCTGCGCTTAAAAACGCTTAGGTGTGAACGGTCTGAAGGGATTGTATGGAGAGCGTTATTTGGCGTGCTATGATCTTTTATATTTGATAGCTGAGTGTGAACCAGCTCTTATGTTGAGTGATGAAGAAAATGCAATATGTTCTTCTCGCTCTTTCCCGCCGTCTCTTTCAAACTAGGTCAGTCTCACGGTCATTACAAAAATTAATTTGTTGCGAATATTAAAAACACCTTTGTTTTCAGACCTCAAATAAATTTGATCGATTTAAAATTGCAAAAATTTGGGGGCGCGGCGAACAAAATATTTACAGATCAATTAAAAAATGCCAACAGAGAAAGTTATAATCATTGTAATCAATAATTTATTTTAATTTATTATCTGCACTCGGCAATAAACCATCTGTAATAATAGGGCAGGTTCAACACTTCGCGTGCCGCTGATTACATAAATCAGCCTACTTTAAAATGAAATGATTGCAAAGCTAAATGAGAGCGATCATAAATTGTGATATTTTTCAGTGCAATTGTAATTGAATACATTTGTACTTGGGCCATCTGGTTGCAAGGAAGTATTCAATTAACATATTATTTTATTTATTAGTGACGTAACGATTATGATTTCGATATTTTATAACCGCTTATAATGATTTTTATTATCGTTATCTGAACGATTATGGAAAACCAAATACGGGTAGGGAAAACTTAGGTAATCATTCTGTGCATTCATAAACAGCAGGATTACATACTTCAATCGCAAAGTATCGAATCTATATATACAAATATCAATATATTTGCTTATATGTATGTAAGTTGTCTATGTATTGCTATATTAAGCGTAGGAAATGTTTGAAACTTTCAAAATTCCTTCTTTCCAGCCTCGCAAAGGTTTCCGGATTATTACAATCACATGACAATACATCTGAAAATATTTTAATTATTACAAAAACTCTTGCGAAATTTCACGGCCAAAAGTATTATCGTGATTTATTTTTGAGGTACTATGCCGTGTTACCCCCTTAATAAGCAAAATAAACAAATTACAGTAATTAATAGAAATCGTACGATAATGAAATAATAAGTAAGTAATCGTACGTAATAGTAAGCATGGTGGTTGGTTGGTGTGAAATCCACAAATTACGTAATCATCAAAGCAACAAATAAAGAAAAAATAATTTTAAAAATATATAAAATGCAATAATATTGAAAATAAGTTATTCAAATTTAAATCGTTGCGCCAATAATTTAATTAATTTAAGATTCACATTGAAAACAGCTGTGCATGATAATATTATTGTTGAATGTGCCGAACCTTAGTTGATTGTTGCATTATTTTTATGACGAGAATTAAATTAGCGTGCGACATAAAAAAAAACAATCAAATTAAATGTTTTTAATTCACGGTGTTCACCGAAAAATCATAATAATCCTTAACCTTCCTATACTCGCGCATTGGTCTCTCAGACCGACAAATCAATAATTCATTATTTTATCCAAAATTAACAACAACCGGACTTTGAGGTTTTTAGTAGCTTCTTAATTTGTTGTTAGGCATTGTTTAGTGTGGCGCGCATTGGTGCTGAGTATGAGGTGTGACATTTATTTCCTGTTATCGGTATTTTAGGTAAGTAATAATTACTGCCCAAAAATCCTAATAATGATTGATTCTTATTTTAATTTTTTTTATTATTCTTGATACTTTCATTTATTACATTTCAGAGGTTTTTTTTAAAATTAACACACGAAAAAGTTTGTTTTTGTTATTTAAAGATAGAGTAGGTATAAAAAATCGTATTCTTTTTTTAGAGGCTGAGTTAAAAGTCTGTTTCTACCAAATAAAGTTAGGGTTTTAACATTTTTTAATCCAATTATACTCCCTTCTATATAATAAATACCAAGAATGCTTAAAAAGTAAATAATTAAAGTAATACAGGCGAGATAAAACCTCAGTCTGAGAGACCGTGCGCGAGAATACGTGTTATGCCGTTGGGTGCGAGTATACGAAGGTTAAATCCTACTAAAACTGTATTTTTTGTTGATTCTTTGTTTAGCATCCTGTATTATTAAAAATGTATTCGATCGTTTTCTGAGAAATGTGGTTAATTTTTATTAGTGAGCACTCAATATGTAATAATATTAAAATTAGTGCCAATTTAGTATAATCTGTTATTTTTCTTAATTAAGAATGGACTAGCTAGTCTTTATGATTTCTTGTGTCGGCATTTTTGTAAAATAAAACTTGTTGTTAATATTGCATCGCAGTAAAGTTATATCCATAAGGATTTATAAAAAAACGAATTAAATTAATATTTTTTGTAAGCTTTTGGTTTTGAAATTGTCTTCGGAAAAATGTGAGTTTACATGAATAAAAATATATCTTCTCCATTAATTAATTATTTTTAACAAATTATTGAACGTGCTTAGTAAACTTAAGGGGTAAAACTCCGATGTGTGCTGAAATGTCACCTCGCTGAGTCGTCATCCAGAACCAGTGTAAAAAAAAACCTCAAAATAAAATTGAAAAAAAAAGTGTTTCAGGGGTAAAAACCACTTTTTACCCTGTTTTGAAGGTTAAAAAAACCTCATTTTTCGTAATTTTTTTTTTTAAGAGTTTTTGCCGAACGCACGTTTTTTTGGACTTTCTTTTATAATATATTTTATTAGGACCTGTAGATGTTATAATAATTAAAAACCGTCACTTTATATTTTTCTTTTCAACAATAGGACAAAAGTATGAAATAAAAATAATGAAAATTTTATGATATTTTTTTCTTGTCTCCGAGTTCAATTTTTAGAACTCCGTTTTGAATTATCCATACTAATATTATAAATGCGAAACTGCTCGAGTTTGTTTTTTACGCTTTCACGCATAAAATAGTAAAATAATTTTAAAAATTCTTTCACCAATAGAAAGCTAAATTATATGCAAGGACTATAGGCTGCATATAATGGTAAGCTCTGGCTTTATGAAATTATAAATATGAATACATTACATTTGTTATACGTTTTCTGTCGCTAACAAAAGCGAGTTATTGCAAACGTCATCCCCCTACCTACTGGTCAGTCGGCTGCTGCTCCAGAAAATTCAAATATTATAATATGTTTTGTTTTTTTGGACAAGCTTATGTTTTGGAATAAATGTCAGATGAGAGTCCCTACATTAAAAAAATAATTCGTAACGATTGTAAAGACTATAATAAATAATGCTATTTTTTATTATATTTAAAAACTTCAACATATTTAAATGAAAATAAATCTCCGAAATGTTTGTAAGCGCATAAATTCCGAACGACCCGACAAATTGGATAATTCTTTTTTTATTTGAGCTCTAGCATTATGAAACTTAGGTGGCACGCGAGCTGTTTGAAAACTGAATGTACCGGGAATGAATGCATGAAATGCGGGATGGGGTTGGGGGGAGGGGGTATAATTGATAAATGTAAGCGCTACAGTAATTTCCCCCAATACCATGCGAGCGAAGCCGCGGGGAAAAGCTAGTATAATAATTAAAATATAAATATCTTTTTTTGAAAATAGTTTCTTCAGATCCATGAGACGAGAGAGGAGTATTTTTCCTCCCTCGTCTTAATTAATTAAATCCCTAATTAATTTTTCTTCATTTTACAGTAGTTTGTATAGGAACCTAATTAAAGTTACTTGATATAATATTCTTTTCATTTTATTGATGTATTCATAAATATGCTGTCATTGTCAAATACAATACAATATATTGACAAATACAATAGTTAGATAAAGAGACATTTGTGAACATGTGAACCCGTACTGAAGTTTATGAACTACGTTCCTGAATTCGGAATGCTAAAAATTGCATCTCATTCATAAGTACACGTTTTTGGCGACCGGTCAAAAACCATGTCTTGTTCTACTTGGTTTTTTAAAAAAACTGGTATAAATGAATCAAAAAACAATGAAAAACTCACAACGATCAACTCATTGCTATACGAAACATTTTCATATAGAGTAGCTGGTACTCCGTTAACGAGTTTTTAGTGGGGCAGACAAAATTACCATTGCAACTTAACCGAAATACGAAGAAGATAATATAAGTAGTGTACGAATAAAGAAGCACATATTATTTATTTAGTGGCAGTGTAGTAAAAGCAAGACTGTCAGCAGCTTTATGGTTTTCGCACCCCACTACCCTACATATTTTCCTGTCAATTCGTCACGTCAGTTGGACAAGGTTCTGACATATGTTTTTAAGGGATCTTTGAATGCAAAACCATTTCTTTTGCTCATTTCTATAACTAAAATACTTTTCAGAACCATGTGTTGTATTTTCGTAAATACTTTTATGAAGAAATTATAAAATCAAGCTACATTTATTTTACAAGGTTCTAACACCACTTACACTCACTACTTTGTTTGTGTCTGACAGTTGATCGTTGTCAAGAGGCGCATTATAGTTCGTCACTTTGGTTGGATAGGGTTCTAACTTCGCTTTACCACGTTCTGAGGTTTCAAAGTTTTATTAAAGACGAATTTTCGTAATATATTTTGTAATTTCTGTTTTTGGGGTTCAATCTTGTATAAAGTATTTTAGTTTACCATATTTTAATGGAAAATACAGGACGTGGCTGTAACTTAGAATTGCATTAGGGAAATGCAATAACCTTTACGCAATTAATTATTATACCCTAGCTGGTTGCATATGGTTCTATTTGCATTTTTATGTATGTTCTAAAATGGTACGTATATGTCCTATTTAAATATTTTCCTTTAAAATAAATATGTTCAATTAAATTATTTACACAAAATTAAATCCCAAAATCAAAAATTGGTAATCATCTTTGCAGACTTTGAAATGAGGTATGTAGAAGCAAAGGCAGCAATCTCCACTTTCGTTTTTTTGAAAAAAAGACAAAAAAAACATTAATATCTTTGCCTTTGATACATATTTTCAGGCTCTGATTTTAATGGGAGAAAGCTAAGTTTTTCAGCTTTCTTCCACCAAAATCAGAGTTTGAAAATATGTATCAAAGGCAAAGATATCAACGTGTTTTTTGCCTTTTTTAAAAAAAAACGAAAGTGGAGATTGCTGCCTTTGCTTCTACACACCTCAAATCTCATATCGCAGAACAAGGTAAAGTGAAGTTAGCCCTGTCTAAATGATATATTAATTGTTTTTATGTTTAATTCGTAGAACTCCATTTAATTTGGTAATTTTTTTATCAAGTTCTGCAAATATTTTAGAATGTATTTTTGTTACAGCTGTTTCGGTTTTCTACATTGATGATATGGGTAGATCGAAAATACTCGTTCCTTACCATGAATTGTTCTTTATTTGAAAATACGACTTGTGTTTACTAGATTAGGGTGCGTGTGGAACCAGCTGTTGTTACCGCGAAGTTCCGTGAAAAAAGGAACCGATATTAAAAAACATAAGTTTGGTGTTGCCAGCAGTGAAAATATACAAATCTCCCGCTCAAGGTTCCTAGAATATACAAGGAACCAAACATAATATGAATTAAATGGTTTTTTTTTATTCGTGCTTACGTGAAATTGCAACGATACGATATAAATAAGGCACCTGCCTATCTTATAAGTTTTTTTTTCTGTGGAATTAGAATAATTAATGGAATTTATTGAAATCGGATGCTAATATGCTAATCGTATGCTGAATAATAGGGTATAAAAAACAGAGACATCTCAGAAAAAACGCACACAAAATTTGTCGCATTTCTTAGTAAAACTTGAAACTCATAGCATAAGTAGGAATTAAAAATATATTACGGAAGAATTTTAACCAGCGATTCCTGAGCATATTTGAAGTAAAAAAGTTGATGTCAATTTGCTGTCCAATGATTTTTCAATTAAAAACAGTCAAAATATTTTTCCATCACTCGAAAGAAGAATGTGATTTTTTCACGAATGCCCCTTTTGCAGATGTTTGCTTTTGTCGATGATTCCTATTCAGACCAGTTTTTAGCGAGAATCCGAAATTTCAGTCGATGCGACCTAATAGAGCCAAAGTCCGACCTCAAACCATGCATTTCGCCCCGTAAGCAGTTTTGCAGATTTTGTCAGTAATTCCTCTACATACCATAATTTTTAGTTCTAACTAATTCTAACTGGATTCTAATCCAAAATTGCAATTGGGTCGGCTCCAAAGAGCACGCGAAAATGGCTTTCAAAGTTCAACCCCAAGCCCCGCATTACACCCGTAGGAATGAAGATTTTTCTACAAATGCTACTTTTCGCAGAGCCTGGTAAAACGGTTTTCAGATCGAATTTCGATTATCCGCCAATGCTATTTTTGGCAGATTTTGTCAACTACACCTCTTCAGACCATAATATTTAGATCGATTCTAAAATTTCGGTCGGTTCGGCGCCATAGAACTCGAGCAAATGAAAAAATCTTGCATTACGTCCCTTAAGAATTATGTTTTTTCAACAAATATCGCGGACCATAAATTTTAGGAAGAATCCAAAATGGTGTTACAAACTAGAATCTCTGTCGTCAGTATGAACAAATACATTCAAACGTGTGCTCTTTAAAATGATTGGCCTGTACTTGAATATTTTAGGTGTGCGTGCCAAGGTAACTATTAATTTTCATAAAATAAAATAAATAAATACGATTAAAATTTTTAGTGCTAAAGGTTAGTTTGGTGAGTAAATACCAAACTGAAAAATGAAGCATTCTACAAAAAATGAGCCCTAGAATAATGTTGTATCTAACAAAACTATCAATGTTGAGTTATTGGTGGAATAATGTTGGACTTACGCATCTTTTAAGGTAGGGATTATGATAATGAACATTTTTTTAGGCCTGTGGCAGCCTTTTAAAGTTTGGTTTGCGGAAGAATGTTGTATAATGTCATTTATCGAAATCACGGCGCATGGTTTAATTTAAGAGAATAAATGGAGAAAACAAACGTCTTACGGCTTCAACTATAAAGTCTTCGAAGCCAAAAAGCAAAGAAGAATGCAGGAAAGTAAAATTTGACCAGAAAAAATATTATTTAGCTTGCTTTTTAGCCGTTGAAACAGTTTTGTGGAATAATGTTGTACTATAATAATGATCTCAAGAAAATATCTAGAACGTAAATGGTTTCATTTATTCAAATAGTTTTTTTTTGCTTTTTAAGCTCAAATACATCAATTACATGTGTAAATTAGCGCTTGTTGCTTTCTGTAGGGTTCGAAATATAATAAAAAACACGTTTTGTTGAATAACGTTGTGGGTGAAATTTTTATACACAACGTTATTCCACAAATTCAGCATATTCTAGTAATAAACTCTAAGTTAATTGCCTTTCCAGACAACTTTTCATTTAAAACTCTTAAGAACTGTACGTTTAATAAAGAGGCGTAGCGTGGGGCGGCGGGGGGGGGTGGGCGGCCCGCCCCGGGCGGCACTTTTAAGGGGCGGAAAAATTTCACAATAAATTATATTTTTATTTTATTTAAAAAAATAAAATAAAATAATTCGTAGTGCAGTTATAAAATTCTAGTTGCGGACTAAGTGTGTTCTGCCAGAATCAAAGAGAAACCATTTTCATGTTTTGAGTGTAGTTTCAATTCACCGCATACAGATTTACTTTAACCCAGTTTTGTATTCAGAATGTAAAATTTCAGTTGTGGAATCATCTCCCGACACATTTCGAAGGAAAACATTCTCGTTTTGAAGTGCAGCGATAAAATTCTAATTGCAGACTAATATGAATGTGCTGCCAAAATCAAAGATAAACCATTTTCATGTACTGGGTGTAGTCTTAATTCACCCTATAGAGATTTATGTAAAACCAGTTTTGTGTTCAGAATATAATGATAAATTAAATAACAAGTTGCAAATTCATAGTGGACCTAGTCACGTATAACATTCGAGTTGCATGCCATACGCTGCTAAATTTTTAAAATTGACTGTTCCATGTGTAACTATTATGTTGGTTCTGTAACGCAAAATTAATCTTAAATTAAAACCTGCCTTGTGTTATAAACACATAGTAATAATTCGAGATGCGAAATCCTATTACATGGATACCATTATCGATTTTCGAGAGCAGTTATAAATTTGTAGCAGAATTTATAACATGATTTTTTTTGGAAGAAAATCGATTCATGTGATATTAAAACCGTCGAATAAAAAATGCGGTCGTTATTAAAAAAAGGAAATCTACGTTTGAAATACCTATAGAGGGGGGCGGCAAAATTTGAAATACCTATATAGGGGGGCGGCAAAATTTTCCTCCGCCCCGGGCGGCTGACACCCACGCTACGCCACTGGTTTAATATATTTTAGAAATAAAATGTTAAGAAAAATAACTGGTTTCGTTTTTTCAATTTTTCTCGGAACAGGAATATTGTTCGATACAACATTCTTCCGGGCAAGGGCTCAAATGCGTAATTCAAAATATCGTTGTACGTGTCATTCGTGGCATTCAGTAATTGGAAAAAAAGTCAGTTGAGAAAAGAGGCAGCACATTTTTATTGCCTGGAGTTGCCTGATTAACTATCCACTATCCATTCTGACCTCGTTAAGGCACTATTTATTTACAGGGCGGTAAACTCCTCCTCTCCAAGGCGGTAGGTAATACGGGGCGAGGTCGTCTGAGTGTCTACCTGGTCAAATTAAATGGTAGCTGGGTATTCGTCTCGATCTGGAGGCTGGCCCGTTTTAGGCTGGGAATACATGTCTATATAGATAGTCGGTTCGGATATTCTGATCAGACTATCGGAAGGTATTCGCGCCGTACATCTTTTTTTTACATTAGCTTCACGAATGTCTGATGACTAAATTCCGAGGAAAATACTGAGTGCGATTCCAGAATTAGACGTCCAGTGGGCCGCACCAGACACAGTTGGAAGAGGCAACGCCAGAAACTGTGAGAGGATAGGATGGGATTGCCATGGCCGGAGGCCGAACAATCAGCACAAGACAGACGTATGGAAGAGCCTTGTCGATGCAATGGGTCCCTGACCCGAATAGGATAAGGGGAAGAAGAAGAAGAAGCTTCACGCTGAAGGCACTCAAGAAAATAATTTCCCTCAGTGCCTGTGTCATCTTGGGGGATGCTGTGTGGAGGGTCTATTGATGGAAAAGGAGAGGAAATTCCGGGAAGGAAAAGGGTACGAGGGATGGTTAGCAATCTGGGGTCAGTGTGTCCAGAAGTGACTGACGCATGAATCCATCCCTCCAACTGCGGTGCAAGGTAATGGGTCGAGCGAGTCTGGCTGGACAGGTCAAAAGGCTTCCCTCATACTTTTTTTATAGACTAGTGTCTCTCTCGATCCGGCCCGCCATGCAATAGGCCGGTACATGCATCCGCCGCCAAAGCCCCGAAAAACCTTACTCCAAGAGCCGGGGCATCCCTGCTAAAAGACACCAAACGTAGCCAACGGGGTGACTTACGCCAGAGGTGTTGATTATTCATGAAATGGTTCCCGGGGCGGCCATACCCATACCCGCCTCCCAATTTTCGATTTATTGCGTCTTAGATGTATTATTTAAGTCTATGGTTCCCGGTACCCATTCCCACCTCACGAACATCTGTTAAAGCAGTCCAAGCACATCTGATCCGACTATCGGATCGGACGGCCGACTCTGAAAGAGCGTCGCCGATTTTATTAACGATCCGAGCGCGCACGGTGCCTATTTTTGCATAGATGTGAAATACATGTCCGACTTGTCAGTGTGCAAATCAGTAATTCTCACCTAATTGTCTTACATTACAGTGCTAATGAATCAATTCCTATATATATTAAGCCAAATGTAGACATCGATATAAGCGGAATGGGTATATAATATGGGTAAATACATGCGTTAAGGATAGCTGCATTGTGGTGTGATTGGCCCAGTCAACATTAGTTTCTAACTAAGCAGAGTCTGTTCTAAGTAACCGTGTTGTCAAAATTATGCTTTTTTACATACTAATATATTTTAAATATTTTGTTAGTTTGTACAAAATATCAACTTATTTATGAAAGTATGAAAAGAAATAACGACGGCCTCCGTGGTCCCGAGGCAAGACTCCCGACTCACAATCCGAAGGTCGCGGGTTCGAAACCGGCGTGCGCAAATAAATTTTATTTGATTAATTTGTGTTATTTCACAATTTATTCATTTAAAATAATATATAGTATATTTGCGGCACGTTCCAGAGTGGAAGATACTATCAGAATCGCTCTGGTGTAAGACTACCATTCAGAATTGAAACGTTGCTTGAAATGGCTTTAGCCGTGTTTAGTGACCAGATCTGAATAGCCAGGTACTTCCCCACCTTCCTCTTCCCCATCTCCTTCCCCTCCCCACTACCTTCAGCCTCACAACATACCCCAATTGGGGATGCCATAGTCTCACTGTCTCCAGACGGGAGCAGTTGGGACTCTTGTGAGGCATTTTCATATAAAAAAAAATAAATAAATAAATAAAGTTAAGTTTAAAAAATTTTGAATGATTCTTTTTTGTTCCTTTTCCGGTTTCTATAGGATTTAAGAACAATAAATTATTGTTCGGAAGAAATGTGGCAAGCACAATGATTAATAAAAAATAAATAAATAAAGTTAAGTTTAAAAAATTTTGAATGATCCTTTTTGTTCCTTTTCCGGTTTCTATAGGATTTAAGAACAATAAATTATTGTTCGGAAGAAATGTGGCAAGCACAATGATTATTTTAAAAGCAATCCGGCGATTTTTTCTTCACTTTTTGACGGCCTCGGTGGTCGAAGGGTAAGGCTCTCAACAAATAATCTGGAGGTCGCGGTTTCAAATCGGTTGTTGTACCTATTTCATTAGTTTATTCAATTGAAATAATATATTTGCGGCACGTTTCAGGGTAGAAGATACTCTCAGTATCGTCCTGGTGTAAGACCACCATTCAAAATTGAAACGTTGCTTGAAATGGCTTTGGCTGTGTTTAATGACCAGATCTAAATAGCCAGGTACTTCCCCACCTTACCTTTCCCCATCTCCTTTTCCTCCTCGCTTCCTTCAGCCTCATAACATACCCCAATTGGCGTATGCCATAGTCTCACTGGCGCCAGATGCTTGGGAGCAGTTGGAATTCTTGTACGGTATTCATGGTGACCGGACAACTCAAAATTAAATCAACTCAACTCCTTTGAAAACTCATTAAAAGTGATGAAAAAAATATGTAAAAATTGGTTAAAAAAGTTACATTAGGTTGGGTTACGGGCTATTTTTCAATATTTTTTTTCATAACCTTAATAACTCTTCAAAGAGGTGTTGAGTTGACTTGATTATGAGTTTTCATGGAACCGGTATTCATACAACAAATTGCCTGAAGAATTAAGACAGGTCTCTAACAAATCTCGAAACGATATATTGAAATCCTATTTTTTAAAATGTTATTTGGAAAACGAGTCATAAGTAGGTACAAACTCTGTTCATGGGCGCAGTTTATATCTTTTTTTAAATCTTGTATTTTTTTATGTAAACATCTTGTATTAAGTCTGTGTATTTTTGAGCATGTACCTTTTATTGTATTTTTCCTGATTTGTTTTTTATGCATTTCTATAGTCCATCATGGAGGATACTTTATTTTAACTTTGTGACACCAACAGTACATAAATCAAATGAGTGGTTATAATATTATTCATAAAATTCTATAAGACATGTTTCTGTGAAATATTTGTAAAGTGATTCTTCATATGTTTGTGTCTGTATGTTGCTTCTGTAAAATGTTTTGTAAAATTTTTCTTCATTTATTGTGTCTGCATATTGGGTTGTTTTGGGTTTATCTTTTCAAATGTACCAATTGGCGATCCCTTAATGAGTTTTGATAACTCATGGGAATGCAACTTCGTTGTATGTTTTATTTAAAATAAAAATAAAAAATAATACAAAAGGGGTAAAAATTCTGTCTTCTAGAAATATAATATTTTGGGGGTAATAGAAAAAAGTTCCATAACCCCAATAGTAGATTAATAATAGTAAATTCCAGCAAATTCGTAAAAGCTTAACATGAGATTGGAATCTAGCTTTCTGTTGTTTTCTGTTTCCTGGTTGTTTCTGCGCGTTATGTTATCTATTTACGACGTAACCTTCAATTCCTGACTATTAAAGATATTTTCAGATTAATCATTTGAAGGCAGCAGAGTCGAGTATGAGATGCTTCGCTGTGACATTGCGCCATAAATAAAATTGGTCATGAAAGGACATTCATCTCTTAAATCAACTCCTGTCACTTTGAGCGGCTGTCCTTGTGAATCGTTATTCTATTGTCAGTAAATAAATGTATTATTCTTCCGTCTTCGAAACATTTTTTGGAGAGCGTATAAATGCTATGCTTTAATATACTTCGTGGAATTTGTAGTATCCAAAAGAAAAATGACGCTGATAAACATACATTCACCTCATTCCACAAATACAATGTTTTCGCAACAAATATTTTAACGATGTGGATGAATTCGACAATCATTTTAACTTGTGCTATTTCTGTTACTATAACTATTGTCTGTCAAATAAGAGTAGAAAATATAAAAAATGGAACTACAAAATTTATAGGGTGGCCTGACAATTTACCTGTCAAATATTCTTTTAAAGTGCATTGACACTGAAAATACAGAACACTGTATACACATTTAAAAAAACATTTTTTTGTTCTTAAAAAAAATCGAAGAAGCATTGTTGTTAAGGTACCTACTTAATGACATAAATTTGATTAAATTGTGTTTAACAGGGTGATTGGCTTTCATTTAATTTAACATAAATTTGAATTTAACTACTGTTAAAGTAGAAAAGACGAATTATCAATGGTGAGTTTAGTTACACTACTTTTATATCTGAATGAGTTAAATGTATTCAGATCTAAAATTAGAGACAACGCAAGGTAATATTAAATAAATGTGAGCAATTTCGAAAGTTTGCTTTATATTTTATTACAATTTCGTCATTCTTCATTATGTTAACACAAAATTGCAAAGGTGTAATAATAATACCTGTATGCAGAGATCAGTGGGTCAATGAATATTTTTCACTTTTTTGCCTTTTTAATTTTTTATATAACACAGCTTTAGATTACCACCATGATCATATTTTTAGTATTGCCATTAGAACAACAGTGACGCCCTCCTACGTTTTCTACTCTAATTTGACAAATTGTACTTCTATCTATCACTGAGCATAGACCCAGAAAAATTAAAAATAAATATGGGAAAAATTAGTCGAAGACAATATTTTTGATTCTGAATTTGAAATATGAGATCGGCAAAAGTGACTTCAAAATAAGAGGTCTCAATGGCTGAGTTTGTTAAAGCTCTTGTTCCGGTAAGACGAGAGATTCTGGGTTCAAGTCTCAGTTGCTAACTATTGAAGTGAAAACTTCTTTAGCACCGTTGTGATTTGAAACTCGGTGAAACGAAAAAGCGACACTAAAAAGAGAGAAACACATAATACATCTATAGGCGCACATAGAAACACATAATATATCTATAGGTCTGCGAGAGAATAAGATAAAACAGTCAATCTCCTCTTAGTGCAGTGCTTCGTAGCCTATCGTTCTGCTCTTTGTGCGGTGCTTCATAGCCTCCCCATTGTTGTCTATTTTAGTTTTCTGAAGGTTTCACTTCTACCGCGTGTGGACTGCACAGATTTTTTTTCTGTGGCTTCTTTTTCATGTTTTCATTTAGAATTATTAGTGTTCTTCCATCTCAGCCCATATGAGACTATTCAGGTTGAGATGGACTGGGCATGTAAAGAGATTGCCGGACACACGCGTCCCAAAAAGAACTATGACTGGACACCCAGGTGGAAGGAGAAAAGAGGGAAGACCCAGACTGAGGTGGGACGACGAGGTAAGTGGGGATGCAGCACAGCTTCTCCAGGTAACAAACTGGAAGTCAGCCGCTGAGGACAGGAGGAGTTGGAGGTGAATGTTGCGGGAGGCCAAGGCTCGATATCAGCTGCAACGCCATCGGAAAGAGAGTGTTCTTCTTCTTCAATAATATATTACTTTGTTGGATATAATCTCTAAAAATTATTATTCAATAAAAATTGAACATTTCTTTCTATTTTGTAAATTATTTTTTAAAAAAATATATACAATTTATTGATATTAAAGTTGCCTTGGTAGATATTGATAGACCAATATTTTATTTTTTTTTACATTAACTCCACACCGGAAGCCCTGAGGAAAATAATTTCTGGGATGCTGTGTGGAGGGTCTTTTTGAAGAGAGGGAGGAATGAACATTGGTCTTGAAGAGACCGTTGTTGTAGGAGGGAGGAAACACAGAAGCCGGCAAATCTTTCCATAGCCGAGCTGTTGAACTCAAGAATGAGTCGAAAAAACGACCCGTTCTCATGTGATAAATGTCAACCGTGTACATATATTGGGCGCGCGTTTGGCGTGTCTCCCGACTATGCACCGGTGCCGAAGGGATTAATGACGCTAGTTCCTCAGACCATCTTCCATTGAAATACCTGTAGAACATGGGTAGCATTCCCACCCGACGCCTGTGCTCTAAAGATTGTCATCCATTCATTAAGGTGGGAGAACCTATCAAACGGACCGCCCGTTTCTGCACAGAGTCGAGGATATTTTTCAAGTATTTTGGAGCTCCAGACTAGAGGTGGCTGACAAATTCAACGGTGATGGCTGCCAAATTCAACTTGTGATTTGTACAGGGTTAGCACTTGAGTACTATTAAAGTATCTGCGGGCCCTATACAGTACGCCCAGTTTTTGAGAGGCTAACTTTATCATATAATAAAATAATATAAAAATTTTAAATAATAAAAAATTCTATAAACGTATAAATGGTATATTAAATGCGATATAAATTTTTAAAAATTTTATAGGTATGTCATTTTTTTAATGTAAATATTTATTATTATGAAACAAATTTATATTATTTTCTGTTTCGCGTATGTTACTAACTCTTGTGAATTTGTATTATTTTTTCATGGTAATTTCATAATAATATAGAAACATAAGCAAGCTAATATTAAAAACCACAATCACGCACCATTCGTCGTATCGTCCAAAATATTCCATGGCCAATTTTCAAAAAGACATTGCTGGCAATCAAAAGTTCAACTACAAAGACATTTTAATAACGGGTTTCCGGAAATTTTGTATTTAGACAAAGGGTTTTTCGGAAACCTTTGAAAACCCGCTAGACGAGAGCACTGCTTGTACAATGTAGGTACATTCTAGAACATAATATCACTTTCTTGGTAATGATATTACAAAATGCTTTCACATCGTGTTATTTATGCTCCGTTTACTTTGAAGATCATTTTCCAAGAAGATCGTAATTTCCGATAGACGACCTAATGATATAAATAGTAAGAAGTAACTCCCCCTTCAGAGGTTCTAAGATACTGAACTTTAAAAGAAAGTAGAACCATGTAAATGCTGTGAGCTTTTCATTAAAAATGCTTCTCGCGAATTTTATTCCGTCATAAAAGCGAGCTTTTTGATTAAATAAATAATAGAATTAACATAATTGCAGCGGTGTACCAACTGCACTGACCTCCGACAGATCTGATAATGGACACTTTTATATTTACCGTGACGATTCACGGTAACGGCATCGTGACGGCTTAAAAAATGCAATAAACATACGTTCCTTGTCACAATAATGCTGCAGCTCTTTCAAAAGATGTGATACACAATGTACGTAGGTCTGTTCTCTCCAAAGGAAAAAAGTCATCATTTTCTTGCATATCTCTCTCACACCGCACCGTGACGTCTCCGTAGACCCCTACCAAAACTATTTGCCATGATAATAATTTTGAAAGTATGGAAAATAGTTAGAAGGATAATATTGAAGTGTGAGTGAATTTCAAAAATTCTAAAAAGTTAAATGTCAATGCGCTGATGGTTTTGCTTCTGTTCAAGTGGGACGTTTGCGCGGCCCTTTTCGGCCCGTTTCATGCAAATCTTAAATTTGGATTTGAGATCAAAATACCCAATTTAACTGAAAAAATATTTTTGCAATCAAAAGATGTATTCTAGGCTGCAAAAACAAATGAAAATTGCATTTAGATAAATAAAATTTTAGATAAAAAATAAAGTATTTTGTATTAATTGTTTTTGTGTTTAAGTCGTAGAACTCCATTAAATATTTTAAAATATTAATTTATATCAAATTTAATGATGTTATTTTTAAGTTCTGCAAGTATTTTAGTATTTTATAATAATTTATTATTTTATAATAATTTATTATTTTATAATAATTTTGAAAGTATGGAAAATAGTTAGAAGGATAATATTGAAGTGTGAGTGAATTTCAAAAATTCTAAAAAGTTAAATGTCAATGCGCTGATGGTTTTGCTTCTGTTCAAGTGGGACGTTTGCGCGGCCCTTTTCGGCCCGTTTCATGCAAATCTTAAATTTGGATTTGAGATCAAAATACCCAATTTAACTGAAAAAATATTTTTGCAATCAAAAGATGTATTCTAGGCTGCAAAAACAAATGAAAATTGCATTTAGATAAATAAAATTTTAGATAAAAAATAAAGTATTTTGTATTAATTGTTTTTGTGTTTAAGTCGTAGAACTCCATTAAATATTTTAAAATATTAATTTATATCAAATTTAATGATGTTATTTTTAAGTTCTGCAAGTATTTTAGTATTTTTTTTTATTATTGCGTAGATTTTTCGAATAAAAATAAAATAAAACCTTTAAAATATTGTTGTTAAGGTATTTGCAGATTCGCACCAGATATCAGAATTCAAAATATTTTCACCCATAAAAAAAAACAGCCTTAGAAACCTCACAACAAGAATGAAAATATCTCCCACCCTACAGAATTACTATGAAACTAAAATAATAATGTAAGAGATACTTTTTTTTTAAATTAAATTTAAATCTAATTTAATAATTTTATTATTAAGTCCTGCAAGTATTTTAGTTTTTATTTTATTATTGTGACAACTGTTTCAACTTACAAAGCCATTTTCAAATTGTGGTTAGGCCACTTTGAGACGACTTATTTAAATGATTCTATTTATCCCCGCCTAATTTCAATTTTTCAGGTGCCTGACATGATTTATTACCGGTTAAATCGATTTACTGAAAAAATAATTTTGAAAATGGATTCTTTATTGTGTTGGATACTTTGAAATCTTTGTAAGCCAAAACAGCTGTCACGATAATTTAAAAAAAAACTAAAGTAAAACTTAATTAAAACATTATTTTATTTGATTTAAATTAAATTTAAAAAAAAAAGTTTTTGTACATTAGTTTCATAGTCATTCTTAGGGGGGGGGGATATTTTCACACTTGCCCTGAGGTTACCAAGGTTGTTGAGGTGAAAATATTTTGAAATTAAATTGTTAGATATATTGCTGTAACTTAAAATATTTTAACTTTTTTTTGATTTCCTGGTAAAATTTATAAAAAAAAATAAAATTTATATTTTACACCAAATTTTCCGGCAACAAAAAATAAAACAGAGGCAAAAAAAAACGATAAAATAATAGTATAATTCAGTTAGTTAAATTCAGTGTAGAAAGTACTCTCAGTATCACCCTGGTGTAAGACCAACATTCAGAATTGAAGCGTTGCTTGAAATGGCTTTAGCGCTTTCGTCTTTGGCGACCAGATCTGAAAAGCCAGGTACATTCCCCACCATCGTCTTCCCATCTCCTTTCCATCTTAACTATCTTCAGCCTCATAACATACCCCAATCGGGGATGTCTTAGTCTCAGGGCTCCAGACGGTTGGGAGCAGTTGGGACTTTTTGCGGTATATGCATTAAAAAAACTGGCTTAGGTTAGGTTAGGTTCGATCTTATTTATTGTCTTCCTTCACGTATTTTGTGTTCTGTTTTGTCGTGGAATCCAATTTTTATTATTCATTCTTAGCACAAGAAAAGTAATGGGTGGCATACTTTTCACTACCCCACTATACAGAATAATGTTTTTCTCTCATTTAGATACACCGGGACACTCAGGTATGCAGGACCAACACTATTACTATTCATTTATCCCCAGGAAGGTCTGGCGAGGTACCGGAAGCCTCCCGGGGCTCCGATCGAGGGTGATAATTTATTCAATTCCCATCTTTTAAAACGTTGGTATCTTTAATACTTGATTAGTTTCACCGTTTGAAGGGGCTAGTTTTTATTCCACAAGTCTGCAAACACTTTCAATGTCTTGTACTCATAATTATAATCTTCAAATATGCCCTGCTAAGCTTTTTGTTAACCCTTCAAGTCTCAGAAGGACACTACAAGCCACAAACATCAATCATATGACTATTTCAGAATTCTAGGAGAAATCCTGAATTGTAGCTGAGCAGTGACCTTTTCGTCAATAGAATCAGTGAAATATGTAATATTGTAAAAATCTATTATTGAATAAACGTTAGTATTACTATTATTAAACAACCATATACCATGAACAAAATTTATAATACGTTTATTAGTACTATGTTTACTAATTTAGATTACGTTTGGTGATGTATTTCATTTGTCTTAGTGTTAGATATTTTAACCCTCTATCAATAAAGGCCTGCAAACGAAGGTCCTAAACAAAATGTCAATAAAACAAAATATCTGACATTTTCTATAACAGCCAGAGGACAGCCAGAAAATGACTTTAATCTCAAATTACATACATGCCAAGAAAACTATCAAAATCAAGGCTTATCATGCCACTGTCCTACCATAGCACACTTCAAAAGTATCAAATATCTTGGTATTGAAATTGATGATAATCTCCGATGGAACGGACACATTGAAGCAATCACAAAAACTCACCAGGTACATTTACTTCTTTAGAGCCATCCGTAACATCCTCAACATAAACGACATTAAGAAAGTGTACTACGCTTTATGTCAATCACAAATAGAGTACGGGATAACTGGATGGGGATCTGCCTTGAGCACTCACATGGACCGGCTCAATATAGCCCAAAAAGGAGTACTAAAGACAATTTTGAAATTACCGGTTAGAACTCCGACAGAAGAATTGTTTCAAAGCATTCAAGTCTACAACATACAAAAACTTTATGCAAAAAATATTTTATTTAAAATTAAAAAAAAACATATCAGAATACTCCACTGTCCAACATAGATACTCAACCAGGGCAATAAATCAAAATATTCTAGCTACAGCCAGTTTGAAAACATCTTTTGCACAAAGAAATATGAAATTCAATGCGACAAAACTATACAACGCTCTACCAACTCAAACAAAAAAATAACAGAAATAAAATTTAAAACAAAAGTAAAAATATGGTTGAGAGAACAAAGTGAAAATGAACTATCAAACATACTGAAGACCATGTAAAGACAACTGGATACTAAATACAAATGTGGAAAAACTACAGGCCGCCTCAGAACAGGGAACCCTAGTGAGGAGGACTGTGAAAAAAAAACTTTACAATACCTTAATATAATACAATTTATAAATACATTATGTACAAATTTTGCTATAGATACTAATAAAAAATAAAAAAACACGCATGTTTGCAATAAAATATATCGTCTGGATAAAACTTTATTTCCTCCAAGGGAAAAAATAATATATTTTTACTTTAGTGTTAGGTACTAATAAAAAGAAAGTAAGTAAGTTATATTTTCATAAAATCTTTCGTCAAATAAACTGAAATAGAACAGCATGTAAGCCTACAAAATTTTGGAAAAGGGTCTTCCAAAATTCTTCCATTACAAAACAATCAATTGTTTGGTGACAAGGGAGACATTCCACTCCTCAACACGAAATAGAATAATAAATATTAAAATAGTACAGAATGAAACAAGTACTTTGTTTAAAACCACTTTAATTAAATTTGTATTTGTCAACCGGTTTCGGTCGAACTCGACCTTTTTCAGGACAATAAACATATAAACTAAATTACAGTACAGAGTTAAGATAATGAGGTAAACACAAAAGACAGGGAGAGCTTATAAGAGTTGGAGAGAACATCAGATAATGGTTGGGGGAGAGGTCAAGGGAGGGTGGGGTTTGCAGAGGGATTATAGAGTGTTACAGAGGGTTACAGAGAGGCTCACTCTGTACTGTAATTTAGTTTATTTATTTAGTATTTATTTAGTATAGTATAATACATTTATAAACATTATTTATGATATGTTTTGACTGTCCAACTAGGATGATTCCCGTTTATATGTTTATTGTCCTGAAGAAGGCCGAGTTCGACCGAAACCGGTCGACTTTAAATAATTAAAGTATATAAATTTAATTAAAGTGGTTTTAAACAAAGAACTTGTGCACAACAAAAAGTGTTTGATTTCTTCGATAATTAAAATACTACTTGAAAGCTGCACATTAGGAAACATGAGATTTTATTCGCGTAGTAAGGTTTGAATCTGGAAAAAAACGTATGGTGAATTTTTTTAAGCTCGCCCGTCAAATTTCGTCATTCCAAACTAAACCCTTCAGGTAAGCGACCCCCCCCCCCCCCCTCTCCCCCCCTTCCTTGCCGCACATCGTCACATTTGTGAGGACCCCCTCCCCCTAGTGTGACGTCACAGAGCTGATGACCCCCCCCCCATACCCCTTGTCACACAATGTCACACTTTTCTACCCGCCCTCCCCCCCCTTAAGGTGTGACGTAATTTATGGATGGCCCCTTAGAGGAGTTAAGACCCTCTAAAAATCGTTAAAATTGCCATCAACAGACGTCAGTATAAACTAGACCACGTTTTTTTTTTTTAAATCAAAACTTTATTTTGGTGTGTGCAGTTGTCCTCTTCGCTATTCGGGGGGGGGGTGGTAAAAGCAACAATCTGGTCCATCAATCCAATCACGACAAGTTAACGATACTATTTTTTATTACAATATTTAAGTACCATATGACTAAACGCTGATAGTCGCATATAAAATGATGCCATAGAGTCCCTACCTGTTAGCTACTGGCGCCACCACAATAACAACACTCCCGATTACCCAAGGATGAATCTATTATCGCCCTTTGTAGTCCAATTTGCAACACGCAGCGGCGACAATGCATCGCAATATGGATGCATTCGGTCATCGAGATTCCCTTGGGTGCATTGTGTCATCGTGTGACATCATCATCATCGATGACAGCCGCAAGTGATTCAAACAAACTTCTCCAAACACCAAACTTTAGCTTTCATATTGCGGGAATATTTTAAATTATCGGACCCAGCTAAAACCAAAATATTTCAGATACGATAAACCATAGAATAAAAAAGAAAACAAGGCGAGCGATGTTGGCTTGTTTCGTTATTCAAAAGTTTGACCATTATTTGCTTAAATTAAAAACAAATACAAGTGGGTACAAATTCATAATCAAATCAACGGTTCCAAAGAACAATGTCAGATGTGCTATTTTGTAGTTTTTCAGTAGAGTTGTTTTATGTTTATTTAAATGCATTTTTACTGTTATTTATATGCAGAAATATAGTTTTAATATTTTGCTTTTCATTTAATTCTAAATTCCCAAAAAAACAGACTTTTAAACATCAAAATGAACTTTAAAAAAGCCAACAAAACAATTTTCAATTTCAATCAGTTCCGACTTTTTTCTTCAAGAATTGTAAATCGGGAAATCGCGAATACTGTACCTATCAGGCAGAACGAGAAAGATAGATTTTTAGAGCTATTTTGATTGGCTGTCTCGATCTAATAGTAAAAATGTATCATTTTAGTGCCGACATTGGTTTCCATTCAAATATGCATGGATAGCATTTCTTTTTGAAGGTGTATGTGAATTGTCCATTCAGTCAAAACCACCTATATAGATCACGTAATCTAGAAGGTTTTTATTCATTGCGATAATCTTCTATTCGATAATTTCATAGATAAGAAAAAACCAGGGATATGTGCCATGAACCATAATTAGCGCGAAAGCATCGTCAACATTGTTCACCCGTACTACTGCAAATCATGTACGCACAGCGGCGCCCCGCCCCTTACCTACACACCAAACACACAACTTTCATTGGCTCGGCTCATGTGATAGTCCGTGCAATTTGATCTTAGCTTGGCGATGATTGGCATGCTTTCAAGCCATATCTTTCTTTGTTTCTGTAATCTGTGGCTTTTCCATCACAATACAATCGAAGAGTATGTACGAAAAAAAACTATTTTTTTTACCAATGTATAGGTTACGCAACTGGAAACCAAACAAGGGTAAAAAAGAGTGGGAACGTTTAATTAAAATAATATTTTGTTGAAGAAGAAGATAATGCTAATAAATGTAAACGAAACATGAAATAGAACAAGACACAGAAAAATAAAAAGGAAACGGTCGCAACTGGTAATCGAACCTAGGAAATCTTGTATTACCGAGACACATAAGGGACCTATTAATTTTACGTCATTTTTGTCGATCTCATATTTCAAATTCATAATTAAAAATATTATCCTCAACTAATTTTCCCCTCATTTTTGGCTGCTATCTTAATAAATTATGACAAATTTCTAACGAATTTATTTGTAATTTAGGTAATGTCTCGGATAAACGTAATATCCATATATTACGTTGGTGCGTACAGCCTCCAACTATTGAATATAATATTTGTTTATGTTTAATTACGAAAGGGAAATAATAATATTATGAGAAGTGTTTCGAGTGTGTGGTCAACGTAATTTTGGTTCCCAGCGAAACATAAGCATTAACACAACAAGCCGCGACGTTCAGTGCATTAAATGCTCGTATAAATTTATTACATTACGTAGTAATATTATCTTTAGTGAGCTGGGAAATGGACTTAACTCCGAAAATGGCCAAAATGACTGGCGGATTTTTTGACGTACCGTTTTGGTAGATTATGGAAATTGATACTTACAATGCCTAAAGTTTTCTGAAGCGAAATTTCTTTAGCACCATAGTGATTTGAAACTCGGATGAAACTAAAAAGAGACAAACACATTCATCTATTTAGCCTGTGAGAGAATGAAATAGAATTAAATCTTAAGCCTCGATCACATTGAGAGAGTTTACAAGCTACTAGCCGGCAAATTCACTTTCTGCTAGTAAACCCGCTCAGCGTAATCATTAGTAAATATGATTACAGTGAACGGAGTTCACTAGCAGATAGTGAATTCACCGGCTAGTAGCTTGTAAATTAAATAAGCGAGTAGACAGCTTTGTGTGTCATCGTGACAATCTCACTCGCCGATTCGCTCAACGTAATCGAGGCTTTACTTAAACCTCGATTACATTGAGCGAATTTCCAAGCTACTAGCCGGTAAGTTTAAAAACGGGTGAATCGGCGAGTGAGATTGTCACGATGACACACAAAACTGTCTACTAGCTCAGTAGCGACAATAGCAGCTAAAATAATGACTCTCGCGCGAACCAATTCGGTCGACATTTTGTAAAAAACTTGAACTCGCAGTTAGCGCCACACGCTAATCAGTAGCGAGAATCACGGCTCCCGCGCAAACTAATTCTGACAGTTACGAAATCAGCTGTTGGTAGGCCGCCATCTTGAGCGAGTAGCGAGTAAAGTTCACCACCTTTCAACTTTTTTCGGTTTATTGGTTTATGCGCAGTTTCGCATTTGTAATATTAGTATAGATGTGCATAAATCAATTACAATGACCTGCACCGTCATTGGTAAATTTCGTCGTTCATTGGTAAAAAAAAACACTCTTAGTACGAGTATTTCACGGATAGGTGAACGTCCTGGCAATAAAGCAGATAAACAGAACAAATTCAGGAATGTAATTTTTCATTCAAGATCCATGAAGTTAGGAATGTAGACGCAACCCAGGCAAGCAATTATTAACCGCCAATAGATAGGTGGCCTTCAAAATGCGAAATTCCTTTTGAATAAAAATTCCCTTCCATTTTTAAATAATTAATGGCTGTCTGGCCTATTCACGTCATCGAAATATTAGTAAAACGGAATCATCGCCGTTGAGACTTTTGATCAAGGTACCTACCTAACTTGATCAGTCGAGGGTGTTGCCATTGTAGAAATTGGGGATACCAATGTAAAAAAATTCCTGAAATTAATTATTTTTTTTATAATTTTTTTTTTACAAAATTAATATAATTAATGTAGAGTTAAAAAACACAATTGAAACATTTTTTTATGAGTGTATTTTTTAATTTTTCTTCATTTATTTAATTGTTAGTTATATGATTTAAGGATTTTTTGACCACCGTCTCAGGCGCATTCCCGTGCTGTGGTTACTTAAATACTAAATATAAAAGTGGATTCCTTTATTTCAACTAAACATAAGTCCACACAGGGGAAAAAAATCCCTCATGCCTTTGTAATCTTAGGGGATGCTGTGCAGAGGGTCTTTTTAGGGAAAGGAAGGAGAGGTGAAAAGGGAAAAAGAGTTCTGGGAAAAAATAAGAGAGGTTGGTAGGAATCTGGAGGATCAATGAATCCAGTAGTATCGGACGTATAAATAAAACCCTCCCATTGCGGTGCAAGGCAATGGGTCGAGAGAGTCCGGCTAGAGAGTTCTAGGTTACGTCTTTCCTGATCTGGCCCGCCACGCAGTAGGTAGACAAAGGCATTCGCCACCAAAACCTAGACAAACCTCACCCCGTGAACTCAGGCACCACTGCTAAATCACCAAACGCAATGAACCACTTGACTTATGGCAGAGGTGTTGGTTATCCAATAAATGGTTTCTGACGCGGTGGTACCCATACGCGCCTCTCAAATTGAAACATACCTTTAATCCAATACATTTCAAATTTAAAAAGTTAATATTCAAAATTAATTTGCACCCTTTAAAAATAACAGAAATCTTAGACAAAAATCAATACTTGCTACTCCAAAATGTAAAAAAAACAATAGGACAATTAAATCATAAATATCTCCGAGTTAAATGTTTTAATTCATTACCAGAAAAAATTAGAAACATGAATACTAATATAAAAGAATTTAAACTCACTTTAAAAATTATACTGAAAACTTGAACTGAATCATATCTAATAAAACCAATTTAATAACACCCCTCCATACATACAAGCTCTGCTTATTTATGGAGGTACATCAAAATACATCTACTATTTAATTAATTACTGTATAAAATTTATTTGTAATTTATGTATCTTTTTGTGACTAGTAAATTGACGAATTAGTACCTATTTAACCAACTTCATTGCTCAAGTGTAAATAATTTATAATTTATTTATTTACTAGCTGGTACCCGGCATGCGTTGCATTGCAAAGAAATAAATTGTTTCACCCTGCATTTCCTTTCCCATGCGTCCCCGTTCCCCTCCCGCGTCACCTTCCCCCCGAGTTCCCCTTCCACCTCCCACGCCTTCCCCTCACTCGTCATCCCTCCCAATAAACCTGCCTCCTTCATTACCCTTCCCCCGCCGCTAAAATATATAAAATACACTCATTTTCATTTGTACAAATTTCGTAACACCTTACCATTATATAGCCTATAACCTTCGCGGGCGTGCGCACAACAAATCACCAAAGTTTGATCGCAATCGGATAACCGGTATGGCAGCGCATAACATACGAACAAACAAATAAACAAACAAAAATTGATTTTTATATGTAAGATTTATTAACGCCCTATTGGACTTTTACATGTCGAATACAAATTTCATTTATAACAAACGGTATAACCATAAATAAAAAAGATTACAAAATACATAGATAAAGCATAAACTCAATAAAATAAATAAGAATATATCTGATGCTAAATTCACTTGGATGACTTTAGAGCTCGTAGGTACAATTCCTACCTACGAGCCCTACGGTACCTACGAGCAACAAAAATATAAAATAAAAAACAAAACACATTACTTTTCACTTAAATATAAGTTGTTTGCATCTAGAATAAGAACAACAAAAAAAAACAAACAAAAGAAAATCGAAATAAAATAAAATGATTTCTCATTCATTATTTACATCTAAAAAGTGATGGACTAATTTGGCTTTAAATGTTTAAAATTTTAAATTAAATATGTCGGCGACATTAGTTAGTTCATTTCGCACCTACCTCGCACCTCTCATTTACAACACATTCCTAAAAGAAACCACTTTTTGCTTGAATCAAAAAAACGTAAAAGGGTTCTATAAATATTTCAACACTTGGTTACTACACAAAAAAGGGAATGCATCACCAAGTTACTAATAATCCCATCTTAGTCTAATCCTGATTCTCTATTTACATATATGCGATATTTAAATTTTTAGAGATTTATGCTTTCTTATTAATATTGCTTATGTTTTACCCATGTCTAGTTTAATACTTTATATTATTTTGTTGAAATGTTATTGTTTTTAGATGCTAGCGAAACTCTTAAATTTAATAAAACTGAATACTGCATGCATGCGTATACGTTTGTGTATGTATGTTATGTTTGTGTGTATGTGTTTATAGGATTAATATGTTTTAATATGCTAATTGTGTATTAATATGTTCATGCACGCATATTTATGTACCCGTCTCAGAACAGACATCGTCTAGTGAGACGGGTTACAGACTTTTCTTGTATTATATTGTTACTGTAATAAACGCCCGGGTTGCCGGCAATTAAAAAAAAAATATATATATAAAATAAATTTCCCAACCTATGTATTCTTTCTAACACAGAATTCATAGCGAAGTTATTGTTGTGGAATAAAATATTACGCCTCGTATGTTTTGGAGGTAAAGATAACAAATTTAAAGCGTCAGGGCAGTCCAACCTTGAATGAACAATTTTATATAGTAAAAGGAGATCAAATAATATTCGCCTTTCAGATAATTTCGATAAGTAAAGTTTACTGCGTAAATTAACATAATTGATTTCAATAATAGGAAAACCAATTTTGAAATTAATAGAACGTAAAAATTTATTTTGATTTTTTTATATTTAATTTAATTAATAATAAATTTGTTGATTTGTACTTCTTAGCATTTTTATTCTTGAAGTGGTTTTATTGATTGTCATCTATGGCTTCGTCTGCGGTGGCGAATAATTGATATCGTTAAAATGCGCGTGACATTTTATAAATTATTTATAATTTAGTCGTCGCTTTGTTATTTGTGCCGATTGTCGTAATGCACTTTTTATGGATGACCCAAATGACGATCAATTCGCAGCACTATAAATTATTCATACAATTTATTCTTTCAGACGTAGACTAATAAAAATATACTTGTATCGTAATTCTAACACGTAATGTCAATGATATGAGCTTTGCAGATTGATGTTTTAAGTCTGGTTTGTACTTGCTAATTTATTTTTTGATTTTCATCTTTGAAACCGGTTTGTAGCCGAGTGGTCAAAAACGTAGGGTTCTCACCCAGAGGTCGCGGTTTGAATTCTCTGTAAGCTCCGTCATTGCACAAGCAACAATGATTTTAGGTTTTTTTTTTAGAGAGTTATTACTCTATTTATCATTCAGTCTTTATAATCGTTACGAATTATATTTTTAATATAGGAACTCTCATCTGACATTTATTCCAAGCTTGTCCAAAAAAAAACAATTCTAATATTTGAATTTTCTGCAGTAGTAGCTGACCAGTAGACTGAGTACCTACCAGCATAGAGCCCAAAAATATATCAACATTGTTTCCATAGAAAAGATTTTTTTCTGACGTTAGCAAAAACTCGCTTTTGTTAGCGACAGAAAACGTATAACAAATATAATATATTAATATTTATAATTTCATAACGCCAGAGCTTACCATCATATACAACCTGTAGTCTGCGCATATAATTTAGCTTTATATTGGTGAAAGAATTATTTAAGTCTTTATATTGTGTTATGCGTGAAAAGGTCATAAACAAACTCGAGCAGTTTCGCATTTATAATATTAGTATGGATCACAAAGTGAAGTTTTACTTATTAATTTATTCCAAAAATAAAACAAAATAGAATTTATATCTTTGTACTTATTTATTCGAAAACGGAACGGTTTCCATTTCTCGAAACAACAAACCACGTTGAGGCAAAAATAAAAGTAATGTCAATAACAATAAAAATCGATTTCAATCTGTCATTTAAAATATTCTAGCATTTTAGTCTGAAGATCCCCTAGCACAGAGGTCGGCAAAGTGCGACTCCGGAGCCGCATGCGACTCTTTGGCCCTTAAAGTGCGGCTCATTGAAATACAATTGCTGGATTTAAAAAACAAGGAAATATGGAGCTCTAATTTTAAACGTCTTTGTATTGATTTGGAAATATTGGAAAAGAACAAATGTGAGCTTAGTTCACAACACAAGTGGTCTGCTTTGAAAGACCTGGAGAAGGAAGACATGATCATCTTCAACGCCTGAAATATTATTCCTGACTCTTATGATCAGCTGAACGCATTTGCTCTTCTTTCTATTTTCGGTTCTTCAAATTCATGCGTACAATCTTTTTCAATCGTGAACTTTATCAAGAGTAATTTGAGAAGTCGACTTATAGATGAGATCCAGGAATCGTGCCTAAAATTAAGATGAGATCCAGGAATCGTGCCTAAAATTAAGATGAGATCCAGGAATCGTGGCTAAAATTAAGAATAACAACATACAAACCTGACTTACTCAAACTTTCCAAGGAGATTCAAGGACATTGTTCGCATTAAGCGTGTGTCAGTCATTGCCATGATTTTAATTTGTGGATTCCTTAATTACGTTTTATTTTTTTTTTCAATAAATAAAATCTTAATTGAAATCAAGTTTTATTCAGTGTACCCGTAATTAAGTGAAGTGCTAAAATTATAATTAAAATTTGCTAAATCAATAAACAGATTTGGCTCTCATTTATTTTTTTTTAATCGTTGTAATGTACATATTTGGCTCTTTGGCTAATAAGTTTGCCGACCACTGCCCTAGCATATAAAACCGATACTGCTCAAATAAATAAATGTAACAAGTAGTGCAATACGATTTAAAATAAATATATGCAGAGTGTTAAGAGACGTACTAGACTTACTTTAATCAGTGATTCCTGACATTATTTGGAGTAAAAATTTAAACGAAATTTTGGTCTCCGGTGACATGTTTGATGTTTTTTTTTTTACAAAAACATACGAAAGTAGTAGGTGTCGGACTGTTGGAGGCGAGATGAGGGGTTGGTCGGTCACTCGACTGAGTGACCGTCGACTTGTGGAAAATATTTTTTTTGTTTGATTTTGAAGAGAAAAAAGTACGTCAAAAAATTCACCGAAGATCAAAATTTTATTTACATTTTTACTCCATATAATGTCAGGAATCACTGGTTAAAGTAAGTCAAGTATGTCCATCACCACCGTGTATAACTAGCGAGTACCTGGGATGCGTTGCAATACAACTCGAAGAACGAAATTGTTTCTCGCAACGTGTCTTTTCCCATGCGTCCCCATTCCCACCTCTTCGTTACTCTCTCCCCCTCCAAGATTCACTCCCCCTAACGCCTTCCCTCCCGTGCCGCTAAACTTTATGAAATACAGACATTTTTTCAAACAACTCGCGTACCACCTAATTTTTAAATAAATTTCATAAAGCCAGCTCACCATTTTGCATAGAAACCTGCGATGGCGTACGCATAACAAATCACAAAAGTTTCATTGCAATCGGATGAATGGTATAGGAACGCATAGGGACAAACAAAGAAACATTAATTTTTATATATATAAAAAAGATTACTAGGCACACCACTGACAAACCTAACAGTCGATGTGACGAGAGCTTACAAAGAATATTATCTTCTTGCGGATGAATTCACATTTTAAAATAGCCCCTCATCGCAACGAGCTTTTGAATTCTTTTCCAATGCGTTCCACAATCTCCGTGACGCAATGTAATTGCTCGCAAATCACACTAATGGTTGTTAAATTTATATCGAGCCACGAAGAATGTCAAGTAGCCGCCTACCTAATTCTTTCGATGAATCCATTTATAAGTATGAAAAAATTCTTGAATTATTTTGACGTTTTACCACACGAAGATTTAAATCAGTCATTCCTTGCGGCCCAAAATGAAGTTTTCAGCTTTCTATGTTTTGGAATTTGGGTATTTATACAAAAAAGAAAAATCTTTCTCGTAAATTTATCACATTTTTATTTTATGAAATTGGTACTTTCTTGTTATTAGACCTCGGACTCTCTATGGGAGGTTTGATTTATTACTTGAAAAGTGCCAAGCGCATGGAAGCACTAGGAATTTATCATCAAAGAACACTGACGGTAAATGTTGTCTAATAAACGAATAGATAATGACTAAAAGTGTGAAGCCAAAACCTTTCGACTCCTAGGCCCTAGATAGGCAAATGAAATTGATTGTCCGAAATAATTTCCAAATACGAAAAGGTTTGATCAATGACATAGGCCCTGAGGGTTTTTTTTTCTCGGGGCTTCCTATGTGGAGCTAACGTAAAAAAAATGTACCAGAAAATATCAAAAATACCCGATTGTCAAAAATATATAAATCCCAAACATAGCAAAAGGAACTCTCTTAACCATTGACCTGCTCTTAACGCATATTTTTATTAAATACATAAAGAGCGCAGCCAATAAGAAAGTGTACATTGTACTACCAATTACGTGAGAGTCCTCTGGGCGTTAAATAAATATTACAATTTGTGGATTTACTCATCAAATTAAAAATAAAAATTTATTCGTTCGTTTTAAAAAATAACACCCCATTGGTGTTTATTGTGTCTAATATAATACAAGGGGGAATATAGCACGAAATTAATTCGCAGTGCTTATCAGTTAAAAACAGAAGCTTTGGCGGTTTATTAATTTGAAACGTTGACTACCTGAATAATGCATTCTGTCAATTCAAACGGCAACCTCGACTAATCAGTTAGGAATTACGGTACAATATCGGCTATTTATAACAGAAACAAGGGAGATGGCCCATGAACCAGTAATATGAAAACTGCTCTGACAAAAGTGTCGCCAACGTCGTTCACTCAAAATACTATTGCAAATCGCATGTACGCACAATGACACCCGGCACCCCGTCTTTGTGTATACCAAAACCCTTAACGAATACTTTTATTTTTAATTTTAGCGACTATATAAAATAATTGTACATACAAGTTATGATGGTGAAATTGAGTATAGATATTGTATTTTTTAGTCCTCCTTACTCGGGTCCTGTGCCGAGACGGACTAAAGTTATTTAATTATAATTTAATGAAAACAAATAACTTTGTGTACACCACTATTTAATTAACATTATCGACATGTTTCAAAAACTATGTTTTCTTCGTCAGGATAATAAGTTCATTAGTTAGTTTAGTTAGTTAGTTTTGTTTTCATTAAATTAATAATGACGCCACAAAGTGAATTTGCGAAGTTTGAAGAAGTATTTAATTATATTATTGTAGAAAGCAATCACTTTGTGGTTTGACATATTTAATAAAATAAAATACTTTTTTGTTTAAAACCACGAGATTTATTAATTTTTGAACCGACCGGTTTCGCTTAACTTAAGCATCATCAGGGTACAAATTAATACTAAACAAGAAGTACATAATGTGTGCTTATATATAACAAAATATAGAGGGAGACAACGTGATACAAATATTACAAACAAATAAACGGTCATAAAATACATTAACATAAGTACTCAAGTAATGGGAAAAACAGAAAGATAATTATGTAGACTAATGGGTTATAATAATAAATTTGGAGAAACAAAGCATTAACTGGCATGGTGATAAGGAGCGCTGGGAATTTTTATTTTTAAGGGTTTATTGGAAACAGACCTAATATAGGACTGCTTGATATGTCTAATTGATTATTAAGTATATGACTTTTGGTTTTTACAGCTTTTTTTATTTCTAGCGCCTCTAGATTGTTTAGTCTGTTACCATGCCCGTTTTTATGTAAGATGTTAGCACCGGTGCTATGACAGAACGTATGATCTTTATCGATCAAATGATTTGCGAATTCTGAAAAACCGTTATTATTGAGGCAACGGAGATGTTCCTTTATCCTAATATTGACACTACGTGTTGTCTTACCGATATAGAAAGCCGAACAATTATTGCAATTTAATTTATAAATTCCCGAATGATTTAATTTGTCGTCCTTATCTTTCGAATTAATTAGAAATTTACCTAGATTGTTATTAGTATAAAAGGCCGGTCTGACTTCAGAAGGGAGGTTTTTTACACTTAAGGTAGAAAAATTATTAATGAATAAAATTCGCCGCCATTGATGATTAATATTATTATCATTGATTTGAGGACAAGGACTAGCAAATAAGAAGCGATTAACGGCTATTTGTTTTAGTTTTTTATTTAAGATTAAATCTATAAAATGTGATTCATAGCCATTATTTACCGCTATTTTTTTAATTATTTTTAGTTCATTAGCAATCCTCACGAAAGCGGACAAGGGGAATACAGTAATTATAATTCCTCGAACTGAATACAATACAAAAGTGGCGGACTTCATCGACACTGACAATTTCACAATACTGACGAAAGATCCAACCATTAAGTTCCAAGAAAATGTGAAACAAACTCTTCAAGCATGTAAAACTAAAATATTTCAAGATGAATCGTATCACAAAGTAAAATTTTTAAATAAAAATCCCAAAACTCCTAAATTATATGGGTTCCTCAAAATACATAAGAATCATTGCCCCATCAGACCTGTAGTTTCGTGTTGTAATGCCCCAAATTTTAAAATATCATCAGTTATTACTAATGTGTTTCAAAATACCAATGTTTTTTCACCTAAACATACCCTTAAAAACTCTTTTTCATTGGTAGAAGAATTAAAAGATATGATTCTCCCTAGTAATTCTAAACTAATTTCTTTTGACGTTGTAAATTTGTTTCCCAATGTTCCCATAGAAGAGAGTAAATGTTTAATTTCTGATTTGCTAAATAGCTCTGATCTCTCTACAGATTTAATAAAAGATTTAACTTCCTTGTTTAATATGTGCCTGAATCAAAATTATTTTCAATTTAATAATGTTATATATCAGCAACGGGACGGCCTGGCTATGGGCAGCCCTACCAGTCCTCTGATTGCTGATATATTCATGGATAGCCTAGAGAATAAAATTTTATCTAGTACCTCACCTCTTATTAAAAACGTTCTGTACTGGAAAAGATATGTTGATGATGTTTTGTGTATATGGTCAGGGACGGAACGTCAACTTAATTCCTTCCTCAATCTTATAAACTCTTTTCATAATCAGATTAAATTCACGTTAGAGATAGGCAACAATTCAACCTTAAATTATTTAGACCTTACCTTATCGATCGTTAATAACAAAATTGATTTTAACATATTTCGTAAACCCTCTTATACTGACATTGTCATACACAGCACCTCCAATCACCCTATTTCACATAAGCACTCCGCATTCCATTCAATGGTCCATCGTTTGGTCACAATTCCAATGTCCGATAATAATTTTGCTAATGAACTAAAAATAATTAAAAAAATAGCGGTAAATAATGGCTATGAATCACATTTTATAGATTTAATCTTAAATAAAAAACTAAAACAAATAGCCGTTAATCGCTTCTTATTTGCTAGTCCTTGTCCTCAAATCAATGATAATAATATTAATCATCAATGGCGGCGAATTTTATTCATTAATAATTTTTCTACCTTAAGTGTAAAAAACCTCCCTTCTGAAGTCAGACCGGCCTTTTATACTAATAACAATCTAGGTAAATTTCTAATTAATTCGAAAGATAAGGACGACAAATTAAATCATTCGGGAATTTATAAATTAAATTGCAATAATTGTTCGGCTTTCTATATCGGTAAGACAACACGTAGTGTCAATATTAGGATAAAGGAACATCTCCGTTGCCTCAATAATAACGGTTTTTCAGAATTCGCAAATCATTTGATCGATAAAGATCATACGTTCTGTCATAGCACCGGTGCTAACATCTTACATAAAAACGGGCATGGTAACAGACTAAACAATCTAGAGGCGCTAGAAATAAAAAAAGCTGTAAAAACCAAAAGTCATATACTTAATAATCAATTAGACATATCAAGCAGTCCTATATTAGGTCTGTTTCCAATAAACCCTTAAAAATAAAAATTCCCAGCGCTCCTTATCACCATGCCAGTTAATGCTTTGTTTCTCCAAATTTATTATTATAACCCATTAGTCTACATAATTATCTTTCTGTTTTTCCCATTACTTGAGTACTTATGTTAATGTATTTTATGACCGTTTATTTGTTTGTAATATTTGTATCACGTTGTCTCCCTCTATATTTTGTTATATATAAGCACACATTATGTACTTCTTGTTTAGTATTAATTTGTACCCTGATGATGCTTAAGTTAAGCGAAACCGGTCGGTTCAAAAATTAATAAATCTCGTGGTTTTAAACAAAAAAGTATTTTATTTTATTATTTTATATTTAATTATAGTTTTTTTGTCTTCTATGTCGTTTTTAGTTTCTTCATTTAGTTCTTTCATTTTTTTCTTGACCTCTTTCAGCCATATTTTTATTCTTGATTTGTACTCATTAATTTTTTTTGTTAGTTTTATGTCTTGGGGAAGGATGTTATGGAGTTTTGTTGCAAAGTAAGTGTAGTTTCTTTGTCCGGATGTGGTTTTATAACTTGGAATGTTTTTTATGTCATTTTTATTCGATCTGTGTGATGGATATTCGGTCCAGTACAGGTTTCAGTATTTTTTGAATAGCTTCAATAATATATTTTTGGCATATTCGTTGGGTACGTCAAAGCTATTGAAAATTTCTAACGAAGGCGTTCTAATGGGTACTTTTAGTATGGTCTTTATGATTCCTTTTTTAATTGTATTCAGGTTGTGTATGTATGTACTTACGTACTGGCTATGCTATGGTAGACCGTACAGTTTGCTCGTAGTTCGGCACAGTCGACACGCTTCCATGAAATATTGTCTTTTCTTTCCATTATCTATGGTTTTCTATTATTATATTTAACAAAGCATGCTTTTTAAATTATTGTTTTATTATAATTACTCCGTTTTTGTTCTTTTCAGACTAGAAGTGGCTCCCAGCAGTGCTGAAACATACAGAGCGCATTTTTCTGCACAAGACAGGAGCTCAGCATCAAGACAATCTTATCAGGCCAGGAACATCTTATCTCGCGCTAGCAACCCTCCGACAAACAGCTACCCCCGGCGGTATCAAAGGAGGCGTGGATACAACGAACCGGAGATCTCTTACAACCACTACACCCCGATGGTTATAACCGTCCCCCCCGCGAGGAACATCTACAAATCCTTGGAGGACCCCGCAGCTTTTTACAAGAATAAGGTCTTTGTGAATTCGACTGCTAGCGAAAAGCGGCAGAGGCAAGCTGTTCCGAGAGTGCCTTACTCTGAGAATAGTATCGACAGTGGTGACAAGAAGTCTGCAGACGTGTCCAGGACACCAGACGGGGTGAACATCCGCGTGAGAGGAGCCACCATAAGGGTTCGACCGGATGCTGCTTCCAGGAAAACGCAGTGGTCCGTTGATGAAAATATGGACAACTCCTTGTCAGGTGAGATTTATTTATTGTATTCATTTTTTTAATATTTAATGCTGTTTCTTAGGCCCAGTTCTTTCGCAGATATTCAAATGTAACGTTGTCATAAAACGACTATTCGGTGCCATTTGGTTTTTTTTTACACGCCAATTCTAGATGCGTTTCAGCTTTCTGACAAATTGTAATAAGCTGACAAGCTTAACAACATTTTTTTAATACCGCACAAGAGTCCCAATTAACTCCCATATGGAGCCAGTGAGACTTAGCCCAATTGGGGAATGTTGTGAGACTCAAGGTAATGGGGAGGTAAAGGAGATGGGGAAAAGGAAGGTGGGGAAGAACCTGGATATTCAGATCTGGTCACCAAGCATGATTTATTAATTTTCAAGCAATGTTTTAATTCTGAATGGTTATCAGGGTAATACTGAGATTATCTTCCACTCTGGAACGTGCCGCAAATAAACTAAATAAAAACATAAATATGTACGAACATACTACACGCATAATTTTAAATAAATTTATTGTGAGATAACACCAATTAATAAAATAAAATTTATTTGCGCACGCCCGGATTTGAACCCACGGCCTTCGGATTACTAGTCGAGAGCCTTACTCTCGATCACGAAGTGCGTCAAATCAATCAACAAATAATGGATGTAGTTGTCTGAAATTGATAATTCAGACAGTACCTACCTGCGGCGCATTGAATGACACGTTTAAAAGTGATAATTCGTATATATTTTGTTGGGAAGTGTTTTATTTAAAATCGTCGTGTCTTGATTCAAGAAAAACGGGGATATTTTTATTTATCTGGACAACGAGACGGTTTTCAGATTCAATCTTTACAAAGCGACCCTGACAAAGAGTAGTTACTTACTATCTTTCAGTATTTTCTCAACCCGCTTCACAACGTCGAACAATAGTGTGACGAAACACACAATTTCCTTGACTTTATACAGCTAGGGGGTCACGTTTTCGAAACATTGTGTTTACAAGATATAAATCAGTCGAGTAGGTACCTAATCTTCATCAGCGATGTTTTCCAGATTATTTGGCTGTTCTCTTTCTCTGCGTTATTATGTTTGTCGTCGATAGACGCCGGCGCCAATAATAATTTTGAATTCAACCCACGAAATTTTACAATCGGCGACGGATCAACATCATTATTTAACGACTCTATTGGAGAATTGCATTGCGGATTACGTGAAACTATTCAAATTATGATTTTGTGGGTAGGCGAGGTATTTATGCAGTTGAAAAGTGTGTACCCGTATGCAATGTAGGTAGATAGGCACTTAAAAAATGCAAACGTGACTAAAATCGTAATTATTATTGGTGCGTTTTATTTTATAAAACTTTAGGTTATTAACCCTTAACTATGGACGTGAAATAAAAATCACACTCTCATGGACGTCGGGTCACATAGACCCCTTCATAAAATTCTTCTAATTTTCATACCTGGACCAATCTGACTTTAGCAAGGAGTTTATATGTATAAAGTATTTATAAATAAAAGATCGAGTAATAAAAATAATCAACTTTTATTTATATTTTAATAATTATCTCCAAATTTAACAAACTTAGAGTCAGTTTTCAGTCTTAATTGACTTGAGATCATATTAAGGCTCCTTAATTATAGTATGAATCACATAAATCAAAACTAATAATTTTTCCTAGCTAATAAAGAAAAGAATAACAAAAAGTCATAAAAAAAAACTTCTGAAAGAAATAAAATAAAAATTCTGACAAGGATCAAACTTATGTAAAATTACTGGCACTCAGAACTTAGAACTTAGATGCAGAATGTTCTTTTGTGGTTGGGCACCACGTTTCACAGCTGATGTACTCGGCTCACTACTGTCCGCCATTTTTTTTTTCAAAATTTAAAACAAATTAAAAAAGATTATAATATTAAAATGTAAGAGAATTATAGTAGGTGGGTCACATGGGCCCGTGTATATGAAGTATATTTGTATGGAAATTACAGTCAGCGGGTCTAACAGACCCTGATCAAATTTTGAATGATTATTACTCAATTGATAAGTGCCGTACGACACCACTTTCTCCCTCCTTGGTACAAACACAAGTAAAACTGAAGCTACTGACTGAGTCGCGCGGGGGTGGCGCGCGCGGTGAAGGTGTTTATTCCGAGAAATTGAAGAAGGAGCTGGGCCTCTGAGACCCGGCGTCCACAGTTAAAGGTTAAGGAACATATTTGAATAATTTTTTAGTGACCTCCAAAGATATTATGACCTCGATAGAATAATGGTTTACGTCAGTGGTTTCTAATTAGTAGTACGGGTACCCCACGGATGAGCAGCGAGATTTGGAAGCAATAAAAAAGCTTAGCATTTGTGCAAGGGTACACACTTCCACCGGCGAGGAACAGCCCTTTGTCTTGTTTACCCCTTCTTATTGTCACTAGCGGAAGAGGGACAACAGGTGTATACGATGCTCGTAAAATTATATTGTTATGAATGCCGTTGAGAATTAACGTGCTCTAGTCATGTCAGTTCCAGTTCGATCGGTGCATACAATCTCAGTTTTCATTATTAGATTTATTTGTGTCAGTTTTCCTGCCACAAATTTTTTTATTTTACTTTTCATCTCATTAATAACATTTAATTTTTGAAACATAAAAATTTTGACGGCAAAAAAAAAATAATTAAACATTCCCTACATTTTTATAACTAAAATTAGTGTTAACAAAAAAAAATAAACACATGTTTTATTAGGCAAATGTATTATAAACGTTTTTAAGTAGGGGTTCTTAATAATTAAGAATTAATTATTAAGGTAGATAGTAGTATGTGGATGTATATAGGTATTTAAGTACCTACTTACAAATCTCATGATTTGAGATAAAATTTTGTTTTTTTTTATTTTTTTATTTTTTATTCATTAACATTTAAAACCTGCTAAACTACTTATGTAGTTTGTTGATTAACATGTTGATTTTAAAATGGTATACATGTATGTGGTTGATGAATAAATTAACAATTATATAAATTGGTTACATTACAAATGATATAAGTAAATATGTTAGCAGTATAATGCTTAGTTCACACTGAGCTATATATCTGCGAGCAGATATCTGTTGATTCGCGAGCGCTTATCTTTTGTCCTTTCACACGAGGCTATCAAATATTTCTTCCTGTGGTAGGAGAGGGGGTCAGTCGAATTAGGGAGCGGCAACGGAACGCATATTTTTTGTACTGAAATCTGTCAACTTGACATCTGCCATCCACTGGTCTAGGCAGCTCCGTAATTACAATGACCCCCTCTCCTGTTTTAGTCGGAGGGGAGAGTTATCTTCTAGGATATCGCGTCTGGAGCGGTTACGTCTGATATGTGTATAGTCTATTATTGATCTGCGCTTAAAAACGCTTAGGTGTGAACGGTCTGAAGGGATTGTATGGAGAGCGTTATTTGGCGTGCTATGATCTTTTATATTTGATAGCGTAGTGTGAACCAGCTCTAAGCCTTAATAATAAAAAATACAATTAAATGTAATATGAACAAAAAATGAATACAAACAACAAGTACATAGTTTCAAATATACGAGGTATTACTTTCTATTTCCTTAGAATGTGGATTCCAGTTAGGACTACAAGGGTTACGATAGGATATCAATATAAAGTATCAATATCTAAAAGCCATTTCCTTAAATCAGGGTTTCCCAAACTGTGTTCCGCTGAACCTGAATTGAGGTTCCGCAACAATTTGTCGGAAGAATTTCATTTAATGTAATGTACAAATACATATTCATATTTTTTTTATATGAACACCGCATAAGAGTCCCAACTACTCCTGTCTGGAGCCAGTGAGACTATGGCATCCCCAATTGGGGTATGTTGTGAGGCTAAAGGTAGTGGGGAGGGGAAGGAGATGGGGAAGAGGAAGGTGGGAAGTACCTGGCTATTCAGATCTGGTCAACACGGCCAAAGCTATTTCAAGCAACTTTTCAATTCTGAATGGTGGTCTTACACCAGGGCGATACTGAGAGTATCTTCCACTCTGGAACGTGCCGCAAATATACTATATATTTTTTAAATGAATAAATTCGCCGGGATTCGATCCTATCGATCGATATGGCAACACTACGTGACATTTGTATATTTTTTTTGCAATAGTTCTTAATTTATTTAGCTCCCAAGTAGAAGATCAACCTTTAATGATTTCCGGGCGAGTTTGTCAGAAGAGTACCCCAATTTATCAAAACAAGTTAATAATAATAATAATAATAATGGATAATTTGTAGAGCGCCGTTTTTGTGAAAAATCACCTCAAGGGCGGTTATTATTGTTTTACTTCCGTTTTCTACAACCTATTTATGTGAAGAGGGATTTTCTCGATCTCCAGAACAGGCTCGATGCCACACCAGATATTAGAATCCAACTTACCAATATTGTGCCTGATATCAAAAGAAATGAAATTAACGGACTCGAAATCATCAAAGTGATTTATTTATTCCATTTTTTCGTTCATATTATAAATATGTAAACAAAAAATGGAATATAAATCATTTTAATGAATTTATATATATCTAAACAAAAAAATGAAACATAAATGATAAATTATAAATAATGAGCTAAATAACATATTTTTTACATTTTTGCTATTAGAAATTGTCCAATCTAAAAAATATGCCTAGTGTTCCATTAAAATTTACCGGTTTACAAAGTGTTCCGTTGCGGAAAAAGTTTGGGAAACCCTGCCTTAGATTATATTTGACTTTAGCAGTTAAAACGTTACTATTTTTAATTTTCATTGGTAGTTTATTAAATATTTTGGGTACAATATAGTTTAGGGTTCTTTCACCATATTTATTGGTACATTTCGGAACCACCCATCCTTCATTTTGAGTAAATCTTGTATTATGTTTATGGTAAACTCTTTCCCTATACAAGGAATCAGACAATTTATAACATGTTGACTTACAATATTATAAAATAATAATCCTCTGACAGGTAAAACAATTTGATTTATTAAATAAAATAAAATTAGAAACATACTTTTTTGGACGCAAATTCTACTATTAACAAAACTACTAGTGTAGGTAGGTACCTATAGGTACAAAATGAATTTTCAATTCATCGTATAAATTAATATGTTTTGTGTTTACCTTAAATTAATATATTTTGTAGTACCGCCCCGGGCCGGTAGATATTGATATACAAAAAAGCAATCTAAAATATTGAATTTCCACTCATAACAAAATACATCGTAAACAAGGGCGAATCAAATTATTATCAACGTTTGAACTTTCCGACGGTTAAAAACATTTCATCGTTACCTCAGTTGGATAAGGTTCTAACTGAAATTCTTTTAAAAAATTACCTTGGAACCAGTGGCGTAGCGTAGGGGGGGCGGTCCGCCCCGGGCGGCACTTTTAAGGGGCGGCAAAATTTCACAATAAATAATAATATTTTGTAAAAATTTTAACCATCATATTTTTGTCGCACCTTTGATTCGGACCGATTGAAATGAGCACGGAATTTTTCATTACTTATTCTGTGATAAAACCGGGTAATCCCCTTTGTTTAAATGAATGCATAATAATGACATCTTGCTCATTGAAGTGACTGGCAACACCGTCTGTACTGAATTGCAGGAATTCTCCTATTTTATTTAGTGCTTGGATTGTTCACGACTATGACTAATATTCAGCGAGAATAACTTCAGGGAAGAGAAGTCTGTGAGTGATGCTTTGACATTATAAGAATTTTTGTAACAAATGTGATTATTATATTGTAAAACATGTACATACATGACTTTTTTTATTTTGTAACCTGTACAAAATACAATAATGATGATTGTTCTTGCCGAAAAATTCTTCAGAATTATTATATATTTTTACTTTTAAATTAGGGGGCGGCGAAATTTTGCTCCAAAACCAAAACCATTTATTTTGCTCGTTTCTACAAACAAAATATTTTTCAACGCCATCTGTGTTGTATTTCCATAAATACTTGTATGACGAAGTTGTAACATCAAACTTTTAAAGCTTCCATTTGTTTTACAAGGTTCTAACATCACTTTGCAACTTTTGCAAATGCTGTTTTGTTTGTATCTGACAGTTGATCGTTTTACAAGGCTCAGTATGTTCATCTCTTTAGTTGGACAGGGTTCTAGTTTCGCCTTACATGTTCTGAGGTGTCAAAGTTTAAAAGATGAATTCTCACAATCTATTTGACAATTTTTGATTTTGAGGTTAAATCTTGGGTAAAGTATTTTAGTTTAACGTATTTCAAAGGAAAATATTTAAATAAAATGTGGCCCTATCTGGCCTGGAATGGCATTAGAGAAATGTAGTTAGAACCTTAGAAATTAATTATTTTGCCCTAGATGGTTAGCATATGGTTCTATATGTATGTTTAGTTATGTTCTAAAGTGATAAGAATAAGTCATATTTAAATATTTTCATTTAAAAATCTGTTAAACTCAAGATTCAACATCAAAATCAGAAATCGGTAAATGAGAAATCATCTTAGCAAACTTTGACACCTCATATCTCAGAAACAAGGTAAAGTGAAGTTACAACCCTGTCCAACCAAAATGACGATATAACAAACCTAATATGTTCAATAATAATAATAAATAGGCTCTTTACGGTCACCCTTTCACTAAAGTTACTTTTTAATGGCTTTTACAATTTGTTTCTTTTTTATACATACCTACGAGTATTTCCAACTACTCCCAACTGTCCGAAGCCATTCGGACATGGCATCCCCAATTGTGGTATGTTTATTTATTTATTTATTTATTTATTTATTAAAAGAAGTTTATACAATGAACAAAAAATTGTGTTAATTCATCCGCCATGCTAGGGATGTCCCTGTGTTATGGCGGATGAAGTTTACAGATTGTGTAGGTACAGTGTACAGCTATTAACTTATGCAATTCATTTAAGTAGTTTAAGTAACATATTTAGTAACAAATTAAGTTAGTAATTTAATTAACACATTAAATTAATTTATGTTACAAGTTGTATCAATTATATTACAATTCAATTAAAATAGCAAATTTTTACTCATCATCGTTACTGAATGTAAGGATCCATTTTGATAATTTTTTTTTAAAGATATGGGGTTGGGTTTCGGATTTTAGGTTCTCGGGGAGAAGGTTAAACATTTTAGGAGCTAGGTACATGAAATGTCTTTGAGCTGATGTGGTGCGTAGTGTAGGAACATTGTAGTGTCGTTTGGTTATTGTTCTGGTGGTGTAACTGTGATGTAAAAGAGTTTTTTTCTTGTATTTGAACATGAAATGTGTTAGTGTAAATTTTAGATGAAGTTGCCGTATGTTTAAGACATTATATTCTGTGAAGAGTCTATTGGAGGAATATCTTGTTGGTCGCTTGTTGATAGCACGTAAAATCGTTTTTTGGGCTTTTTGCAGAGGATCAATAAAATTAAGAGCACAGCCGCCCCAAATTATGATGCCATATGCTAACTGGGATTGGCAGAGAGCATAGTAAACCGTTTTTAGTGTTATAGGAGTAAGTATATTTCTTAGAGTTCGAAAAACATAAGAGAGCTTGCGAGGTTTATGTTGTGAGGTTTACGGAAATGGGAAAGAGAAGGAGGAAGGTTGGGAAGTACCTGGCTATTCAAATCTAATCACCAACACGTCTATTTTCTTTTAATGCTACTTTTCGATTCTGAATGGTGGTCTTTCACCAGGGCGACACCGCCCTTTTTACCCCTCTACTTCAACAGCGTGTAACTTCGTGAAATATATTAATATTGTTTTTGAATTTTTTTTGTTTATTCTTAAAATACAAATCCATACTAATATTATAAATGCGAAACTGCTCGAGTTTGTTTATGACCTTTTCACGCATAACACAATATAAAGACTTTAAAAATTCATTCACCAATAGAAAGCTAAATTATATGCGCAGACTATATTTTGTATATGATGGTAAGCTCTGGCGTAATGAAATTATAAATATAGGAAACTCTGGAAACAGATGGAGTATATAAACTCAGCTGTTCCGGATGTGACAAGGTCTATGTAGGCCAGACAGAGCGAACGATCTCCAAAAGGATTTCGGAACACTTTCGTGCTTGTAAACTTGGCCACCCTGACAAATCGGCAATCGCCGAGCACTTAATCGAAACCGGCCATTACTTTGGATTTGTTCCTGAAGTCCTGGGAAGACCCAAAACTTACAGAGCACGCCTAATTACGGAGGCAATTGAAATCTATAAAAACCCCATCAATATTAACAGAGACGACGGAGCTAAGCTCAATAGTTCTTGGTATCCAGTAATTGACGGCTACACCAAAGCTAAACGCAAAAAAACATGCTGAATTTTTTCTAACACCAGCTCGTAGAGAAATGGAGCTGGCAGCACGGTATCGCTTCGACACACATAAGTAAACACTCTCACCAATATCATTTACTCATCTGCCCTGATAATGGACACTGTAACGCTGTCCGAAACGTTGGCTAAAGAAGGAGGTAGCGAAACACGGCATAACACCCCAAAAACAATAACAAAAATTTCAAATATTTAATTAAAAATAAACACCCGTGATGTTTGTAAGCGCATAAATTCCGAACGAATGAACAAAATTGGATAATTCTTTTTTTCTTTGAGCTATAGCTTTATGAAATTTAGGTGGCAGGCGAGATGTTTGAAAACTGAATGTAAGGGAATGAATGTATGGAATTCGGGAGGGGGTGGGGGTCGGGAGGAGGGGGTATAATTGATAAGTTCAACCGCTACAGTAATTTCCCGTAATACCATGCGAGCGAAGCCGCGGGGAAAAGCTAGTAAATATATATTTTTTAAATTATAGTAAAAATACTAATGGTTTTTTTATTGACCGTCAAAAAACGCCCGAAATTCGAGTTTCTAGACTAAGTACCCCCTAGACCCTAGAGGAATACAAACGCTAGAAATATTTCGATTCTCTTGCCTACAAAATTTAAAATCGTAAGTAAGTGAAAAAGTGGTTTTTATTTATTTTGTGCATAATTTTATAAGAATGAAAAAAGTTAGAACATACAAAACCTCAAAAATAGTCTTAACTATAAAGTGGTATTTTTTTTAGTGGTTTAAGCTTATATTTTTTGTTATGTAAGTAATAATTTTATTGTAATTCCAATACATAGAAAAGCTAGTAAAAGCTTCAATTTATCCGTAGCATATTTTTTAATGTTCATAATGTAAACCGATTCGTCGTAAAGATGAATCTAAATAGTATCTAAATAGGATTTCACGTATAGCTTCATCTTAAGCGAATTGAAAAAGAGTGTAGTATGTATACATAAAATAAGCACCGTGGTGTTATGATTACCTTTGATGTAATTTAATTTCACAGTTCCGAGACTAACGAGAGCCACCTTACCCTAATTATGGGTAGGTAAGTGGGATTAGGGTGGTATGGTAGGGAATAAATATTACCTCTTAAACTCAACCCAGCACACCCTTAAATCTAATGGGGGAATACAACACCTTATCTGAGACGTCATTATCCATAAATACATAATTAAGTTCGTTTAGTCACATTCCCAGCCCCCTCCTTCTCCCCCAACATACCCTAAGATGATACTGATGTTTTTATTGATTTGATATGGAAGAACTGATGCAGAAGAAACTTTCAGAATCATCCGAGAACACCATTCAGAATTGAAAATATGCTCGGCTAGGCACTTACTTGACAACCTTCTTGTCCTCTCCTAATCTTAAGAACATTTCACCGAATGGGGAATTCCGAGAATGGGGATGCCAATGGCGATTTCAATGGGGATGCCATGAATCATTCCAATAGGGATACCAAAGATGATTCCAATGAGGATTCCAATGAGGATTCCAAGGATGATTGCAATAGGGATACCAATGGTGATTCCAATGACGATACCAAGGATGATTGCAATAGGGATACTAATGATGATTCCAATGAGGATACCAAGGATGGTTGCAATAGGTATACCAATGATGATTCCAATGAGGATACCAAGGATGGCTGCAATAGGTATACCAATGATGATTCCAATGAGGATACCTAGGATGATTGCAATGGGATACCAATGATAATTCCAATGAAGATACCAAGGATGATTGCAATAGGGAAACCAAAGATGATTCCAGTGAGGAAACCAAGGATGATTACCAACGGGGATAACATGATAAAAGGGTAAGGATCCAAGGTATTCCCAATGGGGCTAACAAGAACGATTCCAAGGGCTCCGGCTAGTTGGGATTCTTGGGCGGTAATCACAAAAAAGTGCATTATATATTATATTTTTGGTTTTTTTCACGAACTATTCACTGACAGAGCATGAATCGAATTGTGTGGTATTCAAAAGAAATTTTCCAAGATAACTAACCAATAATGAATGTACCTATTTCAGATTCGAACGCCCCTTCCCGCAACAGGGATATTCCACCCAAAGACCAGGACGACAGCTGCGTCCGCTGCCCGGCAGAGCGTACTGTGATCGCTGCGAGGGGGCGCGACAAAGCGGGGCTGGAGCAACCGCCACTGCAGGGCTGCAAGGCGGGCACGAGCCCTCCGCCCCAGGCCACCTTCCGCGCGCTGTACGGGCCCGCCATCGGGGACCTGCTGGGAGAAGGGAGTCACATCACCGTGGGGTCCATCATGATCGGGAACTCGGTAACTTTAAATAATAGTTAGATACCGTATAAAAACAAAGGGAGACGTGGCAAGGAAGCGAGCCCAACCCTCACCTTATTTGAACAAGATTATAGCTGACTTTTTTTCAAAAATGAGCTTGAAAAAGAAGAATAATTAAAAAACATTTCTTTTTCTCACTTCTATAACCTAAAAAATGGTCAAAGTCATCTGTGTTGTATTGTTTTAGATACCTACTTGTATGACGATGTCCCAACATCAAGTTTTTAAGACTCCATTTATTTTACAAAGTTCTAACATCACTTTGAACATTTTGCAATTGCCATTTTGTTTTTTTTTTATCTGACAGTTGATCGTTTTAACGAGAATGTTTCGTCCACTTTAGTTGAAAGGGTTCTAACTTCACCTAACCATATTCTGAGGTGTCAAAGTTTGCAAAGACGAAATCTCATAATATATAATATTTCATTAGAATGTAGTCCTATCTTGGGATGGGATTAGAGAAATGTAGTTAGAATTATTTGGCCCTACCTGGTTGCATATGGTTCTAACTGCAGTTTAGATGTGTTCTAAAATGGTATGTCCTATTCGGTGACCGAACAACTCAAAATCATGCAACTTCAACACCTTCTTTGAAAAGTAATTAAGTGATGAAAAAAATTGGTTTAATAGGTTACGTTAAGTTAAGTTATTATGCTATTTTTCAAAAAAAATCTTAACTTTTAATGACTTTTCAAATAGGTGTTAAATAGTGGCGGTCCGTGAGTTTTCTGTGAGCTAGAGTGCTGAGATTGAAAAATACGGCGTTGTTGATGTAGTTGCAGCTAAAATTAATTTAATTTTTTTTTCCAAATTTCATCTTTTTGTATGAAGATCTTTCAGTTTGAGAATGCGGCCCATCCCTAGACTGAAAGAATCCTGAAAATATTCATGAAATTTTGAAAAAAAACAACACATCAATAAGGTCGTATTTTTCAATCTTAGCACTCTAGCTTCCTAAAAACTCACGGACCGCCATTGTTGTTGAAATGCCACTTTGTTGTGTAGGCATGGAACCGTCCTATTTAAATATTTTACATTAAAATATGTTAAATTAAAATACAGGGTGTGGCAGCATAACTTCCTTTTTTAAATGCGCGCCATTCAGTCAGTTGATATCGTTAGCGGAGCGCTAGTGATCTCGTTCGAGAGGCGGAACTATAAAGTTTTGTCCCGACATGATTTAGTCGCCATCATGCGTTGGAACAGTGAGGAGCGTGCGTTTGCCGTTGAGGCCTACTTTTCGAACGGATGTTCTATGATCGCAACCCAGCGCGCCTACGACGTGCCCCCAGGACATCACCCACCTGATTTGATCTTAAAAAACTAAGTAAACAAAACTTTAGGTAAGTGCCTACATTATAAAAAAAAACAAATAAAAAATTCTGATTCTTACAATGGGTTTTATTAAGTTTTGAAAAAAGGAAGTAATGCTGCCCCACCCTGTACTTACCACAAGATTCAACCTGAAAATCAGAAATCGGTAAATAGATTATTAGAAATCGTGTTTGCAAACTTTGACACCTGATATCTCAGAATAAGGTTAGGTGAAGTTAGAACCTTGTCCAACCAAAGTGATGTTGGGTCGGCAACATTTTTGTGCGCGCGGTTTCGCACTAATAATGATTCATGGTCTCCATTGCTTCTTTTATCTAAAAGTTTCGATATAGGTAACGATAAAAATCTCTTTTTTAAAACAGTGATAACAGAGTCAAGTCGGGGCGAGCCATTGCCCGGTCTAATAGCCCCATAGATCAGCCTTTTCAGACCATTACAGCAGATTTATGTTCATAGATTTTGTATATCCTGCCACTTGGCTTTTCTACTATATGAACAGGGGCGGATTTAGGGGTAACCTACTCTGAATGCGTAGGGATTGGGCCCCGCACTGACGAGACGCCCAAGATATACGGTAGTTACTTAAATTCATGTTTAATTTTCTCTACTTGTAAAATGGTTTCAAGCAATTACGTTGAAAGTAAAGACGCCGCGAGAGGGACCACGTCGTTTAAAATACGCTATCAGGCCGCCAACAAAAACACTCCTTATGTAGATGGCGGTAAGGTTTAAATTCCCGTTTAACATCATCTGCTGCATGTTTTGATTTATTCACGAAAAAAATATCGCCAAAAAGCGTATTTTATTTTATTTTGTGAAGCTCAGGCACAAATATTTAAATGGTTTAGGATAATTTTCTAAATAATTTAAATTTCCACATTATACACTGTGCAATAAAACCGTAACCGAAAAGGAGTTCGCAAGTAGGAGATTTTGAACTTTAAAGCAATTTTTATAGAATTGACACTTTATTTTTTCTGGGCTTATAAAAAGACTATTAAAAAAATCGATTATTTCAAAGGCCAAGATGTGTTCTACTCGCAGTAGGTATTTAATTACAGCATCTAACATTTCAAAGTGATCTAATTTCAAACCAAAGTCACATGATCTTCCATTGCTTGGCAGTACATCATCTTAAACACACTTTTTACCAAAACTGGTTCAATTTTACCAAAATACAATTTTCGTAAAATGCTAGTTCACTAAAATTGGTAGTAATTTACCTAAATTGGTGCCATTTTACCAATATTGGTCATTCATTAAAGTTTACAAAAAACAGTTCTGAACATCGAATAAAAATGTAAACTAGAAGTTCGTTTTTTTATGTGAATACCTCACGAGTCCCAGCTGCTCTCGTCTGGAGCCAGTGAGACTATGGCATCCTCAATTCGCATTGAGGTATGTTGTGAGGCTGAAGTGGGGAGGGGAAGGAGATAGGGAAGAGGAAAGTGGGGAAGTACCTGGCTATTCAGATCTGGTCACCAAACACGGCTAAAGCCATGTCAAGCAACGTTTCAATTCTGAATGGTAGTCTTGCACCAGGGCGATGTTGAAAGTATCTTCCACTCTGGGACGTGCCGTAAATACACCAAATATATTTTTTCAATGAATTATTTGTGAAATAACATAAATTAATCAAATAAATTTATTTGCACATGGCGGGATTCAACTCCACGACCTTCGGATTGTGAGTCGACCACCTTACCCCTCGACCACAGTCGGCCATCATCAGGGCACTTGTTTCCATACAAATTTGAATGGAAACAAGTGTTTCTTTTAGCACACGCTCTGTCTCATTTCACTCGCCGACATCGTAGATCTCCATCACATTTGAATTTCGTAAACACATTTTTGTATAGGAAATTTAACCACTCGGACCCATAGGCTTGTTTACACAACAACATAACATTACTAGTGAGGCGTACCGGAGTTGTTAAGCTTCGATTAGGAAAATATTTGGATCACGAAATATGCCAAAAAGTCACTTGTTGTGTTAATCTTTATGTTATGGTTCTAAAATATCTAATTTTATCAAAACCTGTTCCATGTTACTAAATCTGATTTATTCTGATTCCAGACTCAGCAGCTGTGCCAGTACCGCTTCAACGTGGTGGTGCGGCGCTGCGCCCCCTTGCCCGCGGCCCCCGCGGGGCTGCAGGTGACCTGCCCACGCGGGGCGCTCTGGGGCGCCGCCTGCCGGTTCTCCTGCGCAGACTCAAGGCTGCGGCTCAAGGGGCGCGCAAGGCTCTTCTGCAAAGACGACATGAAATGGTCGGGGGTTCTTCCCACTTGTGAAGGTAGGAACTGTTCATTATTATTGTGTAGCCACTCCTGGCCACAGGTAAGAAGACCTAACAACTTACAACTAGCGCCAAAGAGTGGAAAATCGTACCGTTCGCATTCTATCAAAAACTATTGATGGTTGGAGATTGGTTTATTTATCGATGGTTGCAAACATGAAGTGGGTTATCATCGTCACTGCGGTTTCCGTTACCGGAGGTTACAGTTACTTTTGGAATTAATTCCTTAAAAAAGAAAAAAATGGGCGTAGGTTACAATTTCTGGAAAAAAAAATTTACCAGTAGGGAGGGTGGCCAGAAGTTTTGAGAAAAGGAACCGGTTCCTCGTAGGATTTCATTAATGGAAGGGGGGAGGGGTGACTGGAGCAATTCTGAGAAATAAGAACCGGTTCTTCAAAAATTTCTACATATTTTGCAATAATTAAAATAATTTTTTCTTCAAACTTCACAAATATACCAAACATTTCCTAATTAAAACTAATTTTTGATCAACATTCCGAAAGGAATAGGAAAATCGCTCTAACATCAAAGCACATTAACCAAACATAAAAGTAGCTCAATATAGCCCAAAAAGGAGTACTAAAGACAATTTTGAAATTACCGGTTAGAACTCCAACAGAAGAATTGTTTCAAAGCATTCAAGTCTACAACATACAAAAACTTTATGCAAAAAATATTTTATTTAAAATTTAAAAAAAACATATCAGAATACTCCACTGTCCAACATAGATACACAACCAGGGCAATAAATCAAAATATTCTAGCTACAGCCAGTTTGAAAACATCTTTTGGACAAAGAAATATGAAATTCAATGCGACAAAACTATACAACGCTCTACCAACTCAAACAAAAAAATAACAGAAATAAGTAAATTTAAAACAAAAGTAAAAATATGGTTGAGAGAACAAAGTGAAAATGAACTATCAAACATACTGAAGACCATGTAAAGACAACTGGATACTAAATACAAATGTGGAAAAACTACAGGCCGCCTCAGAACAGGAAACCCTAGTGAGGACTGTGAAAAAAAAAAAAAACTTTATAATACCTTAATATAATACAATTTATAAATACATTATGTAACAATTTTGCTATAGATACTAATAAAAAAAATAAAAAAAGCTACACACGTGTATTCATACTCGACATGCATTGGAACCATGCTTGAGCCACATGACAAGACAAGACGCTTAGTCAAATTGTAACCGAACATCCTAAATTTCGTTCGAACATCGAGCAAAAATTACAGCCCTTGAATCTTTTTTGCATTGAACAAAAGAACATCGAGCGAGATGGTTCAGACGGTACACACATTGAGACATGTTCGGATGATCGTACAACCATCGAGCATGGGTACTTAGCTTTAGCGGTATATTTATGCATTAGTGACTCTCGACTTGAACGCGCCACCCCTCTTCATCTAGTTTGCCAGGGACAACGACTAAGGACGGGTTGTTTCAAAAAATTTGATGGATTCATCAAATATTTGAAGTTGATTTTCACGTTTTGTGTAAGTTTTATTCAAGTTCTGTGATTATTTCAGTATTGTGAAGCAACTGTTGTATAACTATATAATAACAGAGCTTGAAAAGAACTTACACAGAACGTGAAAATCAACTTCAAATATTTGATGAATCCATCAAATTTTTTGAAACAACCTGTCCTAAGTGAACCACACCGTCTATCATAAAAATTCCTAATTCAAAAGAAATCGCTACTTATCACTACAAAAAAGCAGCATCGATTCAAATGCAGCGAAATGTGCCAAGTCAGGGTCGCAAAATACAGAAAACCATTAACAACTTTTTTACTAATAAAGAAAAAAATTTAAAAATTGCCAAGCCTGTAATGCTAACCTAACACATACATAATTAATTATATCCGACTTAATATTTATATTCAAAATTGTTAATGGTAGAATAGACAGTCCTAATGTAAATAAACTCATTGAATTTAATATACCCACGAGAGCCACTCCTTCTAAAATCCTGTTTAAATGCTTCAATAACCGGACTGAGTATACGAAACACTCTTGTACCTATATTACAAGAAGTTACTAATAGATATGCAGATGTGGCAGATCTATTTAACTGCACGGAAGGTAGGTACAAGAGGGCTATAGATCAAATCTTTTCAATCAATATTAGTTTTATTTGGACTATAGATTTTTGTATGTTATCGCATCTCTGGTGTCATTTCTATTTCAAACGCCACAATTATCTGTTATAATCTTTATTTACTGTTACTAATATGTTTCCTATGATTTTGTGACATGTGTGCTTATGGCATATTTATACCTTTGATATTAAATAAATAAATAAATAACTTGGCAGGCAACCAAATTAAATAAAGGAGGAACTAGTAAAGTGAACCAACTATTTTTACTTGTTATTTTTTATTCTTATTATCTTGACGAAGAAAGCATAGTTTTCGAAACATGTCGATATTGTTAATTAAATAGTGGTGTACACAAAGTTATTTGTTTTAATTTATTAACTATTTTTAGTTTGTTTTTCAACAATAAATCTATATTAGACTAATCTCACTGAACCAACCAACCACCAACGAACCACCTAAAAAGAAAGACAAACATTCCCGGGTTACGAATAACCAAACAATGTTTGAAAATCTCCTACTTCCACTACAGTCAGCCGAAAATGTTGCTTGAGTCGTGATGGATGACTTGGCCAGCCGAGGAATCGAAAATGCAACGCCGGTGGGACCCAAACGCGATGCCCACTCAGCTACTGACCGGTCAATTTGATTTTTGAGAAAATTTCAATTTCACCGGAGACCAAGATTTCATTTACATTTTTTACTCCTAATAATGACAAGAATCACTGGTTAAAATAATTGAAGTATGTCCCCGAACATCCTATTTAAGTTGAGCAATTATTATTTACCAGTTGGATGGATTTTTTTCTAAGCAACTATTTAGTCTTTATGTGGAATTCCAATGTTGAAAACAAACCAATTCTGCGTAAAAGAAAATGCATTCTAAAAACAAAATAATAAATCATACAAGGTTAAAGATATTCTTGGATGTATTGAAATCTTACACCTGCGGGAAATGTGCATTTATTTATACATGCATTATTAATTTGAGTGCTTGATATCAACAAATAAAATATTCTGGAATATTATTGTTTGCATAACGAGAATAACACGTGAAAATTCCTTCATAAATTTAGAAAATTAAAACTCACGATGCATTACATTTGGCACTTGTGGGCATTGCGATATTATTTTAAGAAATTATTTGTAGATTAGAAATTGCTATAATTTTGGTAATGTGACTTGTCAAACATAACAAACTTGTACATTAGTTTACGTCATAAATCTTAGTAATTATAATTTGGAACGATTTCAAGAAAATACACTGCACGTTAATGCCCTGTCAAAGTATCTAATGTGTTCATTGAGAAGGAAATATTTTCAAATACGTTAGACAGATAATGCCTAACGACATTAATTTTTGGTAGCTCACATCCTGTGGTATTTATTATAATCAATTTCCATTATTTTTACAACTGTTACAGTGTATTTTTTCAATCTTGCAGCTAATGTTACATTATTATTGAGTTTATTGCCACACCTGAATGATTTTAACCAGCCACATTCCTGAGTATATTTGGAGTATAAAATGTAGACGACATTTTGATGTACGATTTTTTTAAAATTTAAAAACATCTGAAAAATAATTTTTTCTGTCACAAGTCGCCACTGATCACACTGCCACAAGTGGCAACGGATTACGTCATATCTGTACGGCTGTCTCATCTGTACGGTGCTGCTGGAACGAGATGAAGTGCATATCACATGGCTGGGCTGTATACTAGTCCCAGGCAGAGATTGTACGCACATCATCAACGATCATCCTAAAAGCCATTCATGAAAATCTTCCTTCCCACACATCTTGTATGAAAAAGAAAAAGACACTAGATACTAGAATACCAAATGTCTTTTCTTTCATATTCCTGTGGATAGGTGAATTTTTTCGAAACATATTATGGTATTGCCAGTTATAAAAACGAGCAAAAAAAAATGCTTAATTTCATTATATCCACAGTGGTAATAAAATTCGGGTGAGGTAGACATTCAACATTAATTAAATACTTAATAATCTTACCATAAAAATAATATTATATTATCCTAATAAAGTTTATGGTAATGTATCTCGCATTTTGAAAATTGGAGGTTTTTGAACACTTAAAAAAATTTATATATATATATTAATACAATCTCTGAAAACGTTATTTAACGAATTCTTTGTTTATAATATGTAAAATTTAATTTCAGTACAATTTAATATTTCTATATATTCAAAATTATTTCTTCAGTCATATATTTTTGACTGACCAAGTAAATATGTGCAAATAAATAAATAAAATTTATGTACTAACTCGCATATCTATTTCATTTCCACATATTTATTAATATATGAATACAGATAAAATATTGCATATTTTAATCATCAAAGTAGATTCTTATTGATACTAAGTTTTTAATTTAAATATAGTATTCTATTGTAAAGGTTCCATTAATTATTATAGAAGAATGGTCACTCATCAGTATTATAAAAAGCAAGTTACAAAGTATGTTCCTTTCGAATGATCCTTGATGATGTGTGTACGAGCTCTACCTGGGAAAATTTTGAAAATGATTCTGTCTCCTTTCAGCACCAAAATATCTAGAATACAGGTTATGCAGGAGCACTGATAAAAACCCTTCATTTATAAATATCTCTAATAATTTATCTTTTGTTTGATATCTTAGAGCCGCTGAAAGGAAACTGGTGCGATCTCCGCCCCGTCTCCCGCCACGGCCGCATGAACTGCGACACGCCCACCATGGACGAGCGAGTCCCCTCCACCGCAGCCCCCGAGGGCTCCGTGTGCAGCGTGTGGTGCGATGGGGCCCATCGCACGGCCGCCCCCAAGGTGCTCACGTGCAAGGCGGGCCACTGGCAGGGGGGCCCTGCCTGCCGAGCCAACCGCAGAAGACGGCACAAGAAGCAGAGAAAGATTCAGGAGAGACGGTACAATGATTTCGACGAGATGTAATTAATTTTATTATGGTTAGATAACGGGGGAGATGTGTGACCTCTTTTTCTGATTTTCCAGATCATTTTATAAAAGGTTGTTATTTTGATGTTTCTTTTATTTTTCTACATTAATTTGGAGTTCATGTGGATTGCCACGTTTTTTTAACTTAAAAAAAAAAACTTTTCTGGTCTGAAAAATTGGGAACATTGTGAAAAAGATTGATGGCACGCCAATAATAGTGGGGCAAGTTAGGCTCACCTAGAGGAGTCGAACAAGGCGTTAGCACCTTGACCCAACTTCCTACAGAAATTTCAGAAATGTGAGACCTTTCAGAGATCAGAGACCTACTGCATAGATATGATAGACTTCCTAATATTGAGAGACCTTTAGAGATCCAAAACCTACTGGAGATGCAAGACCTCCTTGAGTTCTAGATCCTCATTAAGTTCTGAGACCTCTCTAGGATCCAAGGCCTTCTAGACATGTTAGACCTCTAGAGTTCTGAAATTCCTGAATTTCAGGAAAATTTGACAAAAATCTTACAGCTCCTAGAGTTCTGAGACTCTTCGACATCCAAAACATCTTAGAGATCGGAGACCTTCTAGCATTCTAGAACTTCCTAAAGTTTTAGGTCCTCATAGAGTTCTAAGAACTTTCAAAGATCCAATACCTTCTAGAGATGTAAAACCTGGTAGAGTTCGGAAACTCGTGGAGTTATGAGATCTCCTGGAGATCTAAAAAACCTCCTGAAGATCTGATCATTGATCTGATCTCCACCAGACATCTTCTAAAAAGGAAGATGTCTGATTTTAATACATAAGTTGTTGGAAAAAGGTTAATAAGAAACATATTTATACATTGACTTTAAATTCCACTAGTCGTGATGCCCAAGAAATGTCTGTCAGTCTGTAAGACCTGAGGTCGGGGGCAAAAATTCTTTTCCATGATAATATTGTATGCACCCCCATTGATAAGCAATTAATTACTTAAATCGACCCAACATTTTGATCAGAACGAATTAATTGTGATACTGTTGGAATCATTTCAATATGATTCTAATTCTAGTGAACAGATTGATGAGAATTGCGAGAAGTCAACGAATTAAAATAAATACTTTGTTTCTGACACAAAAGTATTACCATTAATTAATTAGGTTAGAAGAAATCATGATACTCTTTTTAAGTTCTTGTTGAATTAATAACTTAACTACTCACAATATTATTATTAATACTATTATTATAATTATGCTACATAACTATAAAATAAGTTAATGACATTATTCATTGTCATAAATGTAATTAAAAGTACGTACTTACAACATCTATAATTTCAATGTGTAAAAGATAATGCTTGAATGAATTATGATAATTAAGAGTGTACTGTAAACAGTTAAGATTTATGCAAATATCATAGAATAATAATTAATTATCTAATTTATATAATACCAGAGAGATTTACCAAACGATTCATAGAGGATTTTATAGCAAAATATTACCATATTTATTTACTTGACACTTCAGTCTGTAAGCTTATTTCTAGGCATGGATTTCTGTGGCATAATATGAAATTGTATATACAGGGTGTTAAGGGACATACTTCACTTACTTTAACCAGCGATTTCTGACATTTTAATTGTTTAGTTGGAGTAAAAAATGTAATCGAAACTTTGGTCACCAGAAACATTTTTGATGTTTTTTTTTCAACTAAAAACATAAAAAAAATTGTAGGTTTTCGACAGTTAGGGTCGGAGAGAGGGGATAGGCGGTTAGTCAGCTGAGTAACCAGTGACGACATGTAGAAGAAAGTTTTTTTGTTTGGTTTTGAAGAAAAAAACTTGATAAAAACACCAAAAATTGCACAAGGGCCATTAGATCGCCAGAATCAAAAATTTCATTTACATTCTTTACTCCAAATAATGTCTGGAATCACTGGTTAAAGTAAGTTAACTATGTGCGTTAACACTCTGTATATAATATAATATTAACATTTTTATAAATCAAATATCTCACCATCATATCAGATAAGATAGTGTATGTTTTGTAGTCATGGCAACTCATGTACGGAGATTTATAAATTAACCTGTAAGAAGAATACATATGTAATTAAACTATTATTAGTCTCTGTTAGATTGTTAAGATGCGTACAGATATTCGCAACACAATATGCAATGCAACAAAGGTTGTAAAAAATTTCCAGTGATCAAGTCCATTTGTGCGCATAAACATTTGTAACGGTTGCAACATACATTTACTTTGGTAATTTGTTGCATTGTGAATTTCTGTACACCTCTTTACATATTGGCGTTTGAACAAAATATTATAAAATTAATTAGGTAACTCTTCAAAGAGACCCCTAGTAGATAATTAAGATGAATTGAATAATAAATTAATATATGCAATGTAAAATTATCAATATTATTTTTATGTATGTATGAATAATAATGTTGCTGCAAATCTATCTTGTTTGATGAAAAATAAAAACCTCTGTGACAGACTAAGCAGGTAAACTCTTGGGTAAATTCAAAAACAGCATATTCACCGTGTTTCAAAGTGAAAGATATCATCGAGACTACCATTCCTAAATTAAACTGCTTTAAAGCACACTTTCAAGTTCAGTAAACAGATCTGAATAGCCATATTAAGCCTTGATTACATTAAGCGAGTTTACAAGCTACTAGCCGGCGTATTCACTATCTGCTAGTAAACTCCTTCAGTGTAAAATCTACTAGTTAGCTAGAACATGATTACACTGAGCGAGTTCACTCGCAGATAGTGAATATGCCGGCTACTAGCTTGTAAACTCGCTCAATGTAATCGAGGCTTTATACTGGTATGTTTTTAGGTTTTCACGGCCAAAAGTATTTTTGTTATTGTTTTTGGGGTGTTATGCCGTGTTTCGCTGGCTAAAGAAGGAGTTAGCGAAACACGGCATAACACCCCAAAAACAATAACAAAAAAGAGGCTTTATACTTCTCAAACTTTTTCTTTTCCTTTCCTACCACATCTCCACTGTCTTCAGCCTCGCAACATTTCTTATGACTCTTGTGCAATCTCAAATGATGGTCTCCGTGGTCAAGGGGTAAGGCTCTCAATCATGAATCTGGAGGTTGTGGGTTCAAATCCCGGCATGCATAATTAAATTTTATTGAATTAATTTGTGTTATAAAACAATTTCATTTTTTAAAATAATGTAAGGTATATTTGCGACACTTTCCAGAGTGGAAAATACTTTCGACATCGTCCTGATGTAAGACCATAATTCAGAATTGAAACATTGCTTGAAATGGCCTTAGCCATGTTCGATCAGATCTGAACAGCCAGCAAGTACTTACCACCTAACTCACCTTCTTCTCCGCCCTCCCCACCTTCTACTGTCAGCCTCATACATACCCCAATTTGTTGGGAGACGCCATAGTCGCACTAGCGCTAGATAATTGGGAACAGCTAGGACTCTTGCACGGTATTATTAGGTACCATTAACAAATAAAATAAAGCATATTAAAATTGCCTTTGATCATTGCTTTTACTCAATGACTAAATAAAATACCCTAAGAGACGACTCGGCATACCAATAAAACACTCTGTCCAAACGGTTATACAAAAATGGAGGCCAAGATGGCTGCCTACATATATCATTTCCATGGTTACCAATAGATATTATTCAGTGGCTTTGGAAACAGTCCAGCGATGCTGCCATTTTTGTATAATCATTTGGACAGAATGTTCGGTATCTTCGGATCGTATAACCAGTCCTTGTCTTGGGTATTTGTTCAGTCATTGCTTTTCCTGGAAAGAGGGCATAAGACTTACACGGACATGGATTTGTACTGACGATATTATGATCATGCTACATTATCTAACCATATAAACTTGAAACATAAATATATATCTTTTTTTAGGAATGCATTGACAAGTTATTTTAGAAAATATTTCTAAAAATTAATATGCATGTGAAGTACAAATATTTTATTTTTCTGATGAGTAGTAAAAATGAGCTATGAAAAAAATATGTTTGTTGGTTTTATTTCTCTCTGTTAATTATTGTAATTCTGCCTGCTGAAGAACAACTTATTGTAGATGGTTAAATTGATGCGCTTAATCAAAGTATGCGGTTTATTTACATAGAAAAGCTAAAACTTTATTTTATTATTACTTACAAAGAAACATTTTATATACATACATAACAGTAATACAATAATACCTACAATGATATATCAATTAGTTTTATAGTCCAGTCCAATGGTGCAGTGACTTTTTCACTATCTCTTGCCGATACAAAAAGGTTAAGGTTTTTCTTAAGACTATCATATGTCATCTTTTGGGATGCTGCGTGGAGAATCTGTTTAGGAAAGGAAAGAGAGGAAGTTCTGGGAAGGAAAAGGTGTGGGTTGAAATCTGGAGGTCAGTGTGTACATATAGGAGTAACGGACATATGAATCTATCCCTCCCATTGCGGTGAACGGCGATTTCCGTCAAAAGGTCTCCCTCAACCAGTCTCTCCCGATTCGGCCCACCCCCAGGTGCTTCCGCCACCAAGATCCAGAAAAACCTCACCCCAGGCACCCCTGCTAAGTCACCAAACGTAGCGAATCACTCGGGGTGACCTGTGGTAGACGTGTTGATAATCCACTAAATGCTTCCCGGGTCGGCGATAAAAAGTTGGCATTTTTTTTACTAAAAACAAATCAAAGTAGAATATACTTATTTCAATGAGTTTTTTTTTCCATTTCAGTTATAAAAAACTAACTTTAACCTTTTGTTCGGGAAAATAATAAAATATAGAAAAAAGTCAAGATAATCAATTAAAATTTCTGCAAACATTTTAGTAAAATATCACGTAATTTTAACCTAAGGGACAGTTCTCCTTCGCAGAATATATGGGTGGATTTGCCATCGACTTGTATAAGAGTATCTTCACTCTGCAGATGAATAATACATCCATCAGGTCCCTTCTCAACTTTAGCATCTGTGATTCCCTCTTGCGCCAAATTCCTTATAAACTCATCTACGTCCAAATTGCTGAATTCATATTTCATGTTTCTCATGACTGTTTCGGGGAGGGGTTCGGAAGCAGGGTTAATGGAAGGGTTTTGGTCGAGAGGTAGGAAGTGGTGCTTGTTGTCTCGGACGATCATCTCGACGGATATGGTGGCGGCGTGGAAGCCGGTCTTCAGTTCCTGGGGGGCTAGAGCTGCCGCCACATCCGGGTCCATCCAGACCCGATCCTGTTTTCGTTTGAGCGGCAGCCGCACTACGCTGCCTCGCTTGAATGATAGAACTGGTCGATCCTAAAGAACACAAAACCATGGAAACATTTAAAAATTATATTATTACAAGCATTCAGACTTCGATAGGACACATACATGAGTAACGAACCGTAATATGGATATAAATAATGAAAAAAATCTCCACTAACGTGACCCATTCTGTTCGAGCGGTGCCAATTTATTTCTACTATAATAAATGGTCTTGCATCTGAACGGAGTCAATTTATCACCCCTCAACAGCAAAAAAAAATCTAGATTATTTAATTCGTAAAACCCTTTGAAAACAACTTGTAACCCTCAGGGGGCAGAGCCTACACAAGGTATTTTTTTTTTTTTTTTTTTACAGTTAATACCGCACAAGAGTCCCAACTGCTCCCGTCTGGAGCCAGTGAGACTATGGCATCCCCAATCGGAGTATGTTGTGAGGCTGAAGGTAGTGGGGAGGGGAAGGAGATAGGGAAGAGGAAGGTTGGGAAGTACCTGGCTATTCAGATCTGGTCACTAAACACGGCTAAAACCATTTTAAGCAACGTTTCAATTCTGAATGGTGGTCTTACACCAGGGCGATACTGATAGTATCTTCCACTCTGGAATGTGCAGCAAATATACTATATATTATTTTAAATGAATAAATTGTGAAATAACACAAATTAATCAAATAAAATTTATTTGCGCACGCCGGGTTCGAACCCGCGACCTTCGGATTGTGAGTCGAGAGTCTTGCCTCGGGACCACGGAGGCCGTCAGCACTCAGCACGCAGCACGTCAGCACAGACCATGGAGCACTGCAATTGCAGTGTTGATCTTTTACATTCATTTTGCCTTCAGATTTTAACTCTACTGGGTTAGTTAAAACAACTCAAGTCACTAGATTAAATATTGTTTTGTTAACACGTTGGCTTTCAAAAAAAAAAATAACTTATGTATTCAATTTCAACAAAACAAACAAAATTTATTTGTATTATCATACGTAGCTACCGGCAATAGAGAACTCCAGTCCAATTTTTTAATTTTTTTAAATGAATAATGACCTTCTAACTTAAATAACTGCATATTTATTTTTATTTTTATAGTTAGTTTTAATAGTTAAAATAAATGTCAAAGTTTTAATTTTTCAAGATCCCCTGAAAACCACCGAATCTAGTGTGATGTCATCATGACCAACCGAAGTATGAATTTTGTAGGGAACTGGAATTAGCTGATCATCGACGGCCATTTTGAATTTCAGCATTGGAGCGTTTTTTGGACGCGGTGAGGTCACGCCTCCGAAATTCAATAATACCAACTTGACAGGGTGTTTTAATGAACTGTTTTAAAATGGACTTTTTAATATTTTTTTTGAAACTCTACGTTAAATATTATTTAATACAACTTATATATTCAGAATCAGCGTTTATAGGTCTATATGAACATATTTTTTTAAAGCCATAATATTTTTCACTGGAGTTCCTTTTTGCTAGTAGGTACATACCTAATTTCTACCTACTGGCAACAATCTAATTTCAGGAATTCAAAATTTTATTCAAACATTGGAACACAGAAACAAAAGCTACGCAATGACATTTTTTTCATTCTTTCTTTCCTGCTGCTCATTAAGCCAATATCATTTAATTTGGTGTCAATTATCATTTGTATTAAATAATAACTATAAATATCCAATAAATCAACTATACACAACAAATGAATTAAAAGAAAAGTTACAGCATTTTTATTACAACAATAAATTTAGGACAAGTTTGCACAAATGAATTCATTCGCTATGAAAAGTTTAAGTAAAAAAAAAACTTCAGATGGGATGGGAGCTCAAACGATGAATACCTACACATGTCTTACTCCGCTTACTCGTTAATACGCAATATTTCTTATTCAAACAATTAGATTTAGCTTTATTATCACCAAAAGTGAGTATTTACGTCGGGGGAGACGAAAAACTTTGCAAAAATTATGCATATTACATTTAAATTTTGTTAAAATTATTTCACTCGCGCGGCATACGCCATTCGTATTTTCATCATTTTTCGGTTTACATTTCATAGACAATCAATCATCTATCAATGCTGCCAATCAGAAAAATTATTATTGCCATATAAAACAATATTTTATTCGGGTTATGAAGTGAATGAATTATTGACAAGCTTGAACCCGTATTTTTAACAGAAGAACATGGAAACAAAGGTATTAGAATAATTACACATACCCGTTAGACAAACCCTGCTTTGCCAAACATTCAAAACCTGGGATGTATATCTAAATTATGATGACATCCAGCTTTACAGTTTAAATCTCCACCCAGGAATAATACGAAGTAGGAAACAAAGGTATTAGAATAATTACACATACCCGTTAGACAAACCCTGCTTTGCCAAACAAACCATTCAAAACCTGGGATGTATATCTAAATTATGATGACATCCGGATTTCGCAGCTTTCTCTACCCAGGAATAAATCGAAGTATGTACTTTTCTGTTTTTATTTTGATGAGAATTTATTTGATAAGATTGGTACTTCCGACAAATGTCATATTTGATTGTCTATTAGAAAAAAGGAATATTCCGTATTATCCATGTATCGAATTTGAACAACACGAACATTCCGAATTATCCGTGAGGTGGGTTTATACAATTTTACCCTGGCAGTGAAGATGTAGGATAGAATCTACTATAGATAGTAGCTAACAAAACAAATTAACTGTGGTTTATAGGATTGCATACGAAGTTTTAACATCCTTCAAGAGATGTCAATAGTGAAGGAAGTTATATGTATGTCTCAACAGATGTCAGTTAAGTCAGTTAGAAGAGTGGCGACTGTCGCCGTTCGTGACTAATGCACGAACGGTTACGGAAATAGTTAATGATATACAACCGACAGCTGGGCAGAGTTTTTTAGAGCATCCAATAGAACGTACGTTTGGTCCAGTAAAATATTCAATGCAAACCTCACGATAACGCAAATTAAGTTACTTAACCTCGATCTTTATTGGAAATTCTCAAATACATATCAAATTGTCTCAACCTCTGGGATTGAATAATATTACAGTAACTAACCTCTATGACCAATGAAGACTTGGGTGGTGCAGTCAGCGGAGGAGTTATGTACTGCTCCGGTGCCACCAGGGCTTGCGGCTTCAGATCTTTGATCAGCTTATTGGCTTGGGAGAAGTTCAGCGAGGTGTCAATGGGGCAGTGGAACACCTTCATGGCGATGGGCTGGAAGGGAGCCAGGGCCTCCGTGTATGGGAAATCTGGCTCTAAAAATACATAGGATAATAAAATATAATAATTAGAATCTAGGCAGCCATTAATTCCCGAGTCTTTATCACAAATTATATCTCAAAGTACGACGCTCGCTGATTCATAGACGTAGCAGTTATTTTTTTTTTTTTTTTTTTAATTGCCGGCAACCCGGGCGTTTATTACAGTAACAATATAATACAAGAAAAGTCTGTAACCCGTCTCACTAGACGATGTCTGTTCTGAGACGGGTACATAAATATACGTGCATGAACATATTAATACACAATTAGCATATAAAAACATATTAATCCTATAAACACGTACACACAAACATAACATACATACACAAACGTATACGCATGCATGCAGTATTCAGTTTATTAAATTTAAGAGTTTAGATAGCATCTAAAAACAATAACATTTCAACAAAATAATATAAAGTATTAAACTAGACATGGGTAAAACATAAGCAATATTAATAAGAAAGCATAAATCTCTAAAAATTTAAATATCGCATATATGCAAATAGAGAGTCTTTAGAATTATAATGGGTAGCTATTTAATTATTGGACAATTTTGTGTAGCTCCATATAGTAATTAATAATCTCAAGGGTGCTTTATATATCAGTTATTAATGTTCTATGTATTGTGCCTCTAATTCACTGAAAAATGTATTCTTTACTAGTTAACCCCTCAGACCTCGACCATATTTTTTCAAAGGGTCAAAATATTTCCGTTTTGCAATAAAATGGAATATTTCTGAATGAATACGAAAACTAAAAACTGTTTCGGAAAGGTGATGAAATACACCTTAAAATTTTATAATTCGAAATAAACACATAATTTTTTTTAAATATAAAAATTTTGCATGCAAACATAAAAAGTTTTAAAAATGGCTCACATTTAGTTTTTTCTGACTAAAATTACTCATAATTTATCAGGCAAATGTATTAAAAACGTTATCGTCAACTCAGTTTTTAGTCGTTTTGTGTAAAAATAATTGATAAAAAATTCTCAAGTTTCATAATTTTTTTGGAAGTTTCGCCCTCCAGAAATTTCTAGAATAGTCCAGAACATTCGAGAGTATTCGAGAGCATTCATAAACATTCCAGAACATCCCGTAACATTCTGAAATGTTGTGGAATGTTCGGGAATGTTCAGGAACATCCCGGAACATTCCAGAACCCTCTCAAATGTTGTGGAATGGATATGTTCGACTGGTCGGTGGTTGAGTGGGCATCGCGTTTGGGTCCCACCCGGGCGTCCCGTGTTCGATTCCTCGGCCGGCTAAGTCCTCCATCACAACACAAGCAACATTTTCGGCTTTCTGTGGTGGTATTAGGAGATTTTCAAACATTGTTGGGTTATTCGAAACCCGGGAATGTTTCTTTCTTTTTTTTTTTTTTAAATGTATGTAGATGGTTGACCTTTCAACGCTGGCCTTTTCAATGCAATCTATTCTACGTTCGTAGTATCAAAACACGGTGCAATCGTATTTTAGTGAAACTTCATGGATCATAGGCGAGAGCCGCATAAAAAAGATAATAGAAAGGAATATTACGAGAAAAATTGATTACAAAGTATTTGTGTTCAACAGGATCCCTAACGGAAAGCATAGGTGAACACCATAATCACAAACAAAATAAAAATTTCGTTGGAGGTTTATTTGTAAAATACATACGTTAAATAGAATAATAAGTAGATTAAGTCAGTGAGGCAAGAACGTACCTGTAAAGATGACAGCATGGAGGGGATTAGAACTCCACATCTCTATGAAGTGGACTGCATCCCCAAATCTCAGACTTGGATGTCCGCAAAATACCACACATGGCTGGAAAGAAACATCATACATCAATTACAAAGTTACTGACATGCACAAATGATGAAATTTGTTTCAATTTCGATACATAACAGTAATATAATATTTTGGAAGACAAGCATAGTATTGTAAATTGAAAATTAATTTATTATACTTATATTTCAATAATTAAAATTATATATCAGCATTTCGTTTCTGTGAAAGATTTCAGAGCCGATAACACCAATCAAAACTTTGGACGGGTTGTTGCACAGAATTTGAAAAATTCATCAAATATCAAAGTTAATATTCAAGTTCTGTGAAAGTCCTATTCAAGTTCTGTTATTATCCAAGTATTTATTGTAAAGCAACCAGCCCACGATGAAATAATAACAGAACTTTAATTTTAACTTTGAAATTTGATGAATTTTTAAAATTTTCAATTTGGGAGGCGGGTGTGACTACTGCTGCCCCGGGAACCATTAATTGGATAACCAACACCTCTGCCATAGGTCACCCCAAATTTCCACAAAACCCACAGTAACACGGGAATGTTTGCCATTCTTTTAAAAAATATATATGTATATACTCTGTCACCTGTCTATACTCCGTGCTAAACCCTTCACTGTGAATGTGCTTAAAGTGCTTCAGTCTGGCATTCTTCACCAGGAAGGCGTGGGGAAACGGCTCCTCAGGAAGGTAGACCTTGTTCTGCTTGGCCGTGGACAGCCACTCGGCCAGGATGTTGGAGTAGGCCAGCGAGGAATCGGCCACCGGAGATATGAAGAACATGGGCACCTGCGTCAGGCCCGAGTTGTCCAAGTGGCCTGAGAGGCATTCGAAGAGGTCGTACACCACGCCGCTCGGGTAGCAGGGAATGAGAACGGAGCCCCCGCCTCGAAGTGTCAGAGCTGAAATTAAAAGTTATTATAGTAATGCAATTACAACTAATCTTAGGCTAGCTTTACACTCGTAATTAAAAATTACGGATTACGTAATATTTTGACAGGTCACTCCCAGGAGCGTTTACATATGAATCTGACTTGTGGCAATTAATGATCACGGAAGTTTTTCGGAAGTTCGACCTGTGTAACTGCTCATGCGACCGTTTACATCTGTAAATGTATTTGCGGTAAGATGGCTTCCTTTCAACAACGACATGCTACTGTCAAATTTACGCGATTTTGTCAATAAAGACGAAAAGGACCAAATAAAGTGCTGAAATAGATTTTGGCTTTAATTAAACAATTCTCCACGCACTTTTGTGCCGTCAAAGGCGAAAATTAATGGATTTTTTTCATTTTATTCGAATGACAGCTACCTGACAGCTGCCGACTGCAACCGACTTCGTATTCAAATACGTAATTTAAAAAACAGAAACATTGAGATTAGAAAGGTTTGGACCGATAATTGAATAGAAGGATGCTCATTTTCAGAAAACTCAAAAAAGTGGAAATAAATACTAGTTTTATAAGAAAAAAATCCAATAAAAACAAATGTCTTTTGGTTTTTGACATTTCGCAACGGCGCATTTTGGTACTATTTCTTACAAAAAGTCCCTCAGCTTATCAAATTGATTTTATAAGCTGTGAGAAGGCTGTAATTTCGCGCGGACGCGATTAGACCTGTCAAAAAACTTCCGGGAGAAGAAGTTCTGTAACATGCTTTAAATTACGTTAAGTGACTTTTGGTGTCGTTTACATTGGTAATTTGGCCATAATTCACTTACACGAGCAAATTACGGGAAAAAAATTACGAATGTAAAGCCAGCCTTAGAGCATATATTCTTCGGTTATTTCGATTCTGAACATGATTTGATTCACTTGTTCGTTTCATATCTTCCTGGGACGTTTCCAACTTCTTCACTTTTCATAAGTACAATAACTACAAAGGATACAATGGAAGAAACTACAAAAAACAGCTGAGATTGATTTCTTTGACAACGACACAGTCGAAACATTTTACGCACTGAGAACGGGTTATATTCAATATTAATTCTTATGCCTACCTCTCATCTGTCGCGAGCCCACCGGTTCACTCACACACTATTCGCTCACTCCTTTCCTTAAACAGAACCTTACGTAGGTACACACGTATACGAGGGGGTACCCAAAAGAAACCGAACTGATGTTGTGGTGGGCCGAGTTTTTGTAGTACCGCGTTTGGCGCTAGGGGGCATATAGAGCCACCATTCCCGAGTCAATAAGCCAAACGTCATTGCTAAAGATGGTTCCGTTGGGTTTGTGTGAATTTTTTAGTGACAGTTGTTTTGTGTGCTCCTCGTTTTTCAATGGAAAACTTGAAGTCTTCCACTGGCTTGATTGTTGCTTCGTTTCAGGGTCGTAACTGTAGAACCATGATTCGTCACCAAGCTGTCACTCTTGGAAAAAAAATTTGGATCATTTCGGAATTCTTCTTTCAAAGCAAAGCATGCTTCCACGCTACCTTCTTTTTGTTCAGCAGTCAGCAGTCGAGGCAAGAATTTGGCAGACACCCTTTTCATCCTCAAATAAAAAAGCAAGGTCGGTCAACTCTTAAGTCGGTTCTTCATTGCTGAGGATCGTGACCCCCACACCATTCCAATACAGAACCTTAATACAGCATCCCCAATGATTACACAGGCCCTGAGGGAATTCAGGGAGGAGTTTAATAAATATTTTATGATAAAAATCAAATGTATCTCACCGGCATGCATGCAAAGGTCTCCGAGCATATTATCTGGATTATGCGCGGGCGTTTGCGTCAGCCCCGCTATGATGAGCAAATCGGCGTTCTTCAGTGCCGTCTGGTTGATGGGCTTGGGGTGTGTTGTGAGCGTGCTGCTACCGGACACGTAGGCGATCTTCTCGTGGGCAGAAGTCAGCACCCAGTTGGCGGAGCCCAAGCAATAGCCTGAGCTGACAGGCATCACTTGAAGCGCTCCGTTCACGTCCTGGATAAATAAAATTAGAATTAAATGTATGGGGTAGTTTGGCAGTTCGGATTACAGCGATGTTTGGATTTTGAGCCTGAGTAAGGATTATCAAGACTCTACTGTAGTTGAAGAATCTGCTCATTTTCATTTAGTTTAATACTTAACCGAGAGTTACATTAAATTTTTTCTGATCTAAATTATGTTTTTTACCTAACGATCCCTCCAAAAATTTGGCTGCTTTTAGGAGGAAACACAATCGCCGAGAAATTTTAATAATGGATATTTTTGCTGTTGCTGTCACCATCGCTGTTACCCCCTCGAATACTGAGCAAAAGGGACAACTGCGCCTTAGCCTGATAACACCTAAATAAAACCTTCAAAATCCGATTTTTAGTATGTTTTTAACTAACTATATTAGAAGAAAATATCTAAGGCTTATTTTTTGCTTTTTTTAAAATACATCGTCTAATTTGTATACTGAACTTCTGTTGGAGGGGTTCAAACTGGTCATTTTAACAATTTTTGGCGGGGTCCTAACTCTGTAAAAAGAAACTTATCAAAAAAAGCAAAACATACCGACACCCTTGTGGTAGATATCTACGTTATGTTAAAAACTATTTGCACTAGCGTCAAAATCCAGAGAGAAAATTGGGAAATGCATTTGTATGGACAAAACGCTGCGAGGTTTCCTCTTAAAAGTTGCCACAGTGAACTTTTGGGAAATCTGGATTTAGTAAGAGTGATGAGCAATGCTATAAAAAAATATATAAAATTGTTATAAATAATTTATTATCAAAAATAGGACATATTTATTTGACACCCAAAGTATTAGAACTTACAATTTTCTGATCGTACCCCACCATGCGGACCCTGGCCAGCGCCTTGGCCAGCGTCTCCGTGTTGTAGAGCCGCTTCCAAGAGCGAGGCTTCAGCACGTCTGACAGGGGCGGCGGGAGTACGTGCAGGGCTTCCTTCCACTGGCTCGCCACCAGAGCCTTGGGGGCCTGCTCAATGAACTCCACTAGCTCTTCCAGGAAGAAACTGGAGAAGGGAATAATGATTTAAGAACAATATGTGTCTTTAAGAGGAACATTGCTCCTAACTTAATCAATGAGCACTCACAACTCTCCACTACGTAGTACTATGACCTTGAAAATTTAAAATTATGATATTTGACAAGGAATTTTGCGATGCATTTTTTCATAGATAAAATAAACATATTTGCTAGTGACAAAACGACAAGCTAGAATAATTTTAAGATACATTAATTCCTTGCCAAGCGAATAAATTTATTTTTTGTATTTTAGAAGCATTATTTAAGGTTCGAAATTCTATGATATTGAGGTAAGCGTGATGAGTACTAAGAAATCTACAGTGGATGTCTCGGAAACAAGGTAATATAACAAAGTAGTAAAAAAACAACAATAACGTGACACGTGACTAACCTTCCAATCTGAAGAGTGGGCTCCGTGGCGTAGACCACTCCCTTAAAGCCCGTGCCCTCCGTTATGAAGGGCAGGGCCATCATGCAGGTATAGTTCGAGATGAGGATCACGTCCAGCTGCGAGAAGTCGATAACCTTCTCCAGGGGGGCACAAAACTCGGGAGCACTGTCCACAAATACCCGGCCGCAGCATTCTTTCAGTTCCTGTGAATTAATGGCATAAATGAGAGAAGTTTTATGAGAAAAGAACTAGAAAGGGAGATTTCAGCAAGAAAGTCATTTATATTATTAGTCCACCCAAGAGACTCTTCACAAAACTACAAACTATGAACCATAACTTGCCAAGATGATAAAAAAAATGCCACATAATATTAGTTCCACTTTTAAAAATGGCTTGCAAAACATTTAATTTATTACAGTTTATGCAGAAAATTATAAGTTACAGAATTCAGCCAAATAATGTAGACACAACGGATTTACAATAATATGATAAGTACAATGTGCATTGACGGCCGGAGTAGTTGAGCGGAAAGGCTCTTGACTCGCAATTCGAAGGTTGCGGGATCGAATCCCGGCGTGGCAAATAAATTTTATTTGATTGATTTGTGTTATTTCACAAATAATTCATTTAAAATAATATAAAGTATATTTGCGGCACGTTCCAGAGTGGAAGACACTCTCAGTATCACCTTGGTGTAAGACCACCATTCAGAATTGAAACGTTGCTTGAAATGACTTCAATGACCAGATCTGAATAGCCAGGTACTTCCTCACCTTCCTCTTCCCCATCTCCTTCCCCTCCCTACTACCTTCAGCCTCACAACATATCCTGATTGGGGATACCATAGTCTCACTGGCTCCACACGGCAGCAGTTGTGACTCTTGTGCAGTATTCATATTAAAAAAAATAAATAAATAAAATATAGTAATATACAGACGCATGCTAGAAATCTCAAAGCTATAAGCTAAAGACAAGGCAATTGTATTGTCTTCGATTTCGTAGTTTTAGTACTCGACTGCCACACTTCGTATAAGGTTGTGTCCAACCAGTAAGTAAATTGCATTAAAAAATGCAGAGTGACGAGTACAGTATATTTTACTTAGCGATGACACTTTGTAATTTGGCTATTGCACATCCAGACCTATACTTTAGTAGGCCTTGAATTCTCTAATGACGCATTAAAGCTTCAAGCGGAAAGCAATTGCATTATTAATAATAATCGTTAATAATAAATAGTTTGCCTGTATTTACAAATGAAATTTTATTCCTTCGCTTTTGCTACTGTTTGCCGTGTAATCGAAATATTTTCTCATCACAAGGAGGGCATTTTGGCACTTATTAAATGCAACTTATCTACTGGTAAGGCACAACGGGTGGCAGTTTAGTACTAAGGTACTAGAAATCGAGTACAGTGCAATTGCCTAGCTTTTGGCTTCCCACTTTGAGATTTCTACCACGCTTCTACAGTATATGACGTCATTATAGGTAGGTACTTTATCACCCATCTGGATTTGCAAAGATTATTTTTATTATTTCAAAATTCACACACATCATTTCCAGTTTAAATGTCACACATGGAAATAATATTTTTTTAATTTGTTGTTCGTAGTTAAAAAAGACAATACTTACCCCTTCTAGAAGTGGATCTATCACGTGCGGTGGCATGTACGTTGGTAGTGATAATAGTCGAGAACTCGGAACCAGTGGTAGAGGTAGGAAACTGAGAGCTGAACTGGCCGAGAGCCCACAGTCCAACATTATATACAATTCCTTAAAGCTGATCACCAAGCACGGCTTGGATGCATCATTACTCAGGCTATACTGTAAAATAAAGCCATATTTTATAAACCAAAACAATCAATGTTTACAAATACTTCCGAGTCGAATAATAATGATAAAAAATTGTAGTACTCACTAGTTTCATTTCTAATATATATTCACGTTAATGTTATAGATAAATTAAACGGGCATTAAGTCATAAAATGTTTAAATCAAATTAACAAATTGATATTGCACTACGAATGTAATAACATAACCTCATTCCCATTGACGTTTGATTGTTTGCAGTTTGCATAGACAAAACGTATATTGACAGTTATAAAATAACATAGACATAGACAACAAATTCTGACAGTTGAAAAGATAATTATCTGGAAAATTCTTGGAAAACACAGACAAAGTGTTTTCCATATTTTCATTCATTTTCATTCCACTTGCAACCTTCGTGTCGCTGTCAGAAATTAGTTTGATCACAGGATTTGCACGGGATTACTGTGCGAAAAAGGAATCGTCCATTGAAATGTCAGAATGGGCCCTTCAAGTTATAATCATATAATAATTAGTTTGTCTTTATTACAATGTTTAGTGTTTTGCAATGCTTCTGGAACGGATATAGCCCTAGATGCGAAAGCAACGTTGTTACATAGGATAGATAGTCTGAATTTGTTGATTTATACGTTTTTGCTAACGCTTACAGTTTTGACTATTTGGGTTTTTAAACATCGTCGTGTCAGCTGGCTGCACGAAACTGGATTAGCTGTAATATATGGTAACTATTTATAGCTATTTTATAGTAATTAGTCTAAATATAATTTTCAAGTTTTACTATTTTGAATCATAGATATTTTTGTTTTTGTGACGACTTAGAAATTCAATGCTATTTATTCTTGTTACTAGTATCGATATTTATGAATGATTTATTTGCAATAATTGCGTGTGTGCACACAAACTTTGCATAATCTTAATTCTTTTAATTTGTGGAAAGTTTAAAAACATATTGCAACAATATTACATATTTTTTAATACTTTTGTAGCATTATTTTTGTATTTATTTATTTAATATCAGATCACATTGCGGTGTACCTACTCTAATAACAAACTTAATTTCTGTTTGAATCTCACTGTAGAGTTGAATGTACCGGTATATAAGATATTTTTTTGTTTGTTTTATTCCTTGTTGGCAATCTAACGTGTTTTGCATTTTTAATTCCTTGTCCGTGTATCTTGTAATTATTCTGATTAATATTTATGCATACATAATATATTGCACAATTATAATTTTTATTTGTAAACATTGCAATTATTATTTTATTAAATAATCCATTAGCCGCCGCATTTTTAAGCATAGATTATGGAAATCACACTTCATTTCAACAATTAATACAAGAAACAACTATTTACGTACACAAAATAGGTTATTAGGTTCTTAGTTTAGGTAAGTTAAGTAATTCGTGCATATTTAGTTTGAGACGAAACTTCGCAAATGTTAAATCCATACAAAAAAATGGTGGCAAATATGGGAAATTTTTAACTTTGTTGAAAATCGAATTATAATGCATATTTTTCCGTCTATCCCGATTGAAACCAATTTTTCTTTTTTGGTAATTAAGTTTAAAAGTAGTTTACTTTTCAAAATCTATGCCTTTTAAAAGTGTAGCGGCATGCGGCGGCTTGTGGATTATTTACCATTATTTTTTATTAGTCAATATTCTTAAACTTTTAATTTTTAGTTTGGATTTATAATTTACAAATATAAATCAATTAGTATTTTGTGTCGTTAATAAAAAACATAAGATTTTTTAAATTCCCACATTCTTGTGAATAAATTTTATTTATGTTTTTTTAGAAAACAAATCTTTATCATAATCTCTTCAAATGATTGATTATCAAAATGTGAACAGTCATTAGGAAGTGGAGATAATGTTTTAATCAATCATGCTTTTGTGGCATTCTTTTTAGAGGAATGTATATTTATCTCGCTGAACTGAAATAAATAGTTTTTTAACCCGGGACAAATTTTCTTTTCAAGATTTAAATAAGATTAAAATGACCTTACTTCGGGCACACAGACACGCTCACAACACACTTCCATCGATTTGTCTCTTCAGTGCAGTGCAACATGTAACTTATCACTGCCTCCGTGGTCGAGGGTGAGGTTCTCAATTACATATCCGGAGGTCGCGGGTTTGAGTCTCGGCATGCTCAAGTCAATTTAATTTAATTAATTTGTGTTGTTTGTGGCACGTTCCAGAGATAGATACTCTCAGTATCGCCCTTGTGAAAGACCATCATTCAGAATTAAAAAATTTCTTGAAATAACTCGGAAAAATATTCTTTACTATATTACAGGAAAATATAAAATCCCTTAAACAGCCTTGAGGAATTCAAAACAACAACAAAAAATACATACTAAAAACCTTAACTAAAAAACATCTATACTAATATTATAAATGCGAAACTGCGTGTTTGTTTGTTAAGCTTTCGCGCATAAACCAATAAACTGATTTTAAAAATTTTTTCACCAATAGAAAGCTACATTATATGCGAGTAATATAGGCTGTATTTAATGGTAAGCTCTGGCGTTATGAAATTATAAATATTATATTTATTATGTGTTTTCTGTCGCTAACAAAAGCGAGTTATTGCTAACGTCTGAAAACAAATCGTTGCCTTGGAAACAATGTTGATATATATTTTTAATTCAGGCTTTGTAGTTAATCTATCTATCCATATAAATAAAAATGAATCTCCGGAATGTTTGTTCCGAACGACTGCACTAAATTGGATAATTCTTTTTTTTTACTACTGGTGAGCTCTGGCATTATGAAATTTAGGTGGCATGCAAGCTGTTTGAAAACTGAATGTACCGGGAATTAATGAATGGTATGCGGGAGTGGGGGGAGGGGGGATCATTGATAAGTGCAAGCACTACAGTAATTTCCCCTATTACCATGCGAGCGAAGCCGCGGGTAAAAGCTAGTACAATATATATTTTTTTTAAATATATATATTTTTTTTAATTTCTATTAAAAATGAAAACTACCAATAAATCAATCTATATAATTAATTTTTAATAGAATTTTTTTACTATAAAACATCTACTTTCAAAAGTCTTTTAAAATTAAAAATAAAAATCTTTTTGGTTTGTCTGAGGTTGAATCTTTCTATCCAATGATCAAAATAAACTGCGCTACCAACCAGGCCAAATCCCGAGTTGGTAAAACAGATATTTATTTTGTGTATTTAATTTCTTCCAAAATCCGAGGGTGTGTGCAAGATTGTTGCCAAAACTTGATAGAATGCATTGACAACAAGTCTATCTGCCGAGTTTCAGCTCGATCGGGTGTCGGGTAGTGGGTTAATTTCCACTTCCAAGATTCCGCTTCACTCAAACAAAAGTGAAAATCAAATGGATGTATTTAAAAAACAACAGTAATAAAAATATTCTTTATAATTAAATAAATAACACCTTCCCGTACACACAAGCAGAGCTTTAAATAAAAATATTTTGAATTTGAAATGTTACAAATATTGTACATTTTATGAATTACTATTCTGTTATCAATTTTTTTTATATTTTTGTGTAAATTAATTTATAGAAAAAAAATGGCATTAGTCATGTTTGATGACCAGATCTGAATAGCCAGGTACTTCCCACCTTCCTCTCCTCCAAATCCTACCCCTCCAAATTCTTCCCCCCACGGCCTCATGACATACCCTAATTGAAGAAGCCATATTCCAGACAGTTGGATGCAATTGAGAGTCTTGTGCAGTATTCACAAAAAAAAAAGTACACATCTTTGGTCTGCCTTGCCAAGATTATTGATGTACGGAAGTAATTATTGCCAATTAGTATTTATCTTTAGAGTTCTCCCCAGGGTTTCCGGAAACCGCTATTCATTGAAGAGATAAACATTACAAATAGAAGTGTTGTGTGTCCAAAGTAATGTAATTTCATTCTTTAGGTGAAATTTACAAAAAGAGTTCAACTATTATCGAAAGTATTCCTTGAACAGATAACGAATATCATTGGCCTGTCTAGTGCCTAGAAATCGAAAGGTCTAATCCACTGGAGCGATTGTGGTTGAAAAATGGACCACTTTTATTTTTCTGCGATTGATAATGGTCCAAAATTGGACCACACTTTCCTACCATTCGTAAAACATTTATTGTAATTATTTAAATTTTCGCAGAATTTCTGATTAGCTGTTTACGGATAAAATTAAGTCATTTTTCTATAGATATGCACTTTTCATTATCAAATATACCACAGACAATATACAGAAATCGAAAATATTCTATGTCGACTCGAATAAGTACCTCTCACGGAGTTTCAAAGTAACTAACACGCAGGATTCGCGCGGTTAAACTTGGGTATAACTGCGCATAGGTTTTTGACGTGATAACGTCTTATAAATCGATGAACGCCGGCTTCATGCACGAAAAAGCATGACTCATTGTCACGTTCCGCCTGAGCCGAGCGTGCAAGCGAGACCGAGTAACAAGCCTTCGGCTTGTGACGCATCTATCTCTCCTCCACTCCATCGTCATTATATGACATTATCACGCAAAATTATCATCCGTAAACCGACTTTACAGACAACCATTTTTTTTATAAATCCTACTAATATGAAATAAACAGTTAAATACAGGTTAATTCATTGGCTATATAGCACTATAATAATTTTTTATGTCTCCATGTTAAAATTCGAAGGTATGATTTTTTTTATGATTGCGAAAAATTTTAAAAATAATCTTCTAGAAATCTCGAGAAATCGAGGCAAATTTATTTATTTCGCATGGTCGCCCCAGTGGTTATGCAAATCTACCACCACAATACGGGCATGTGCCTAACATGGTGGTCGAAAAATCCTTCAATTACATCATTAACAATGCAAAGAATAAAGAAAAAAATTATTATTATTGGCCATATCAGTTTTCATTATCAATATAGATATAGAATCATTGACCTAGTATACCCCTTGGTCGAAGTATAGAATAGATCTCGCTTTTAGGATTTACCTTCTGATTATTGGGTATAATTTTTAATATAACAAAAGCTCTGATAAGAAATTTCCTCACTTATTCGAATGAGAATTGGAAATTGTTCCGTTCCTTCTTACCTTTTTAAAATTCATGTCGTTGACTCCCCAGATTGTACATTCTGTGGTCTAGAAGTGGGAACTTTTGATCACATATTGGTTGTCCCTCTCTAAACAAATATTCTCTCTCTTATCTAAAATTACCCCCCCCCCCCCCCCCATTCAACATGTCATCTCTTCTAAGTCTGAACTCGACTCCAATCTTCCATATAATTTTGAAATTATCCCTTTTGAATAAAATTAATATATAAATTCGCCTTTCCTCTCGTCATAATTTGAAATAATGGCCTAGAACACCCATGAAGAGTAAATGCCAGAATTATTTGAAAAAAAAAATTAAGTGGCTCTGATAAAAAAAATTGATATTTCTTAATCAATAGTACATTGTTACTATTTAGGTGACACCGCTGAATGTATGAAGTTATTGAATTGAATTGAATTGAAAGTTTATAAAAACCTTTAACGAAAACACTTTTTAGCAAAAAAATTGTTCAGTTGGAAGCATGAGAATGGTGAATAAAACAGAACAGTGACAAAATAGGATATAATAAAATAGTATGATAAGTGCCGCGTGCCGCGCCATAAATAATATCTGTGTATGTGAAATTTCAAACAAAGCTATTGTTGTAATTCGGTTTCGAATTCAAGAATTTGTCAAAAGATGGCGCTACTTCCGTTAGCGGGTCGCATGGGAACAGGTCCCTAGCAAGTATAAGTACTACAAATTTGTAATATCTCTCTGGATATGAAAAGATTGACGGTAATACCCAGTTGTGAATAATAGTATCAAGTGACTATATATTTATTACATACGACGTCATTGTTTGTCCCAGTTACTTTGTCTCGGTGGCTAGCTATCACTGGATCACAGTGGATCCGAGGAACGGGCTATTTTTGGAACCAGTTCCTATTGGATTTATAAAATGGTCACCGACACTAACTGGGCGAAGCCGAACCAAAAGCCGCCCGCAGGTCCTAGCAGCAAAAACCTGCAGAGAAGCTTTTTAACTGCTAGTATATATGAATGTGAATGAAGCAAGGAGTGTGTATCGATACAGAATTGTATGGCGGTCTATTCTCTCTGTCTAACCCTGCAGACAAATGGCATGGTAGTTAGTTAATTCGTTTCGCTTACATTTTTTGGTAAAAATGTTTAAGTCCACCTCGTGGATAATATGGAATATTCCTAGTCGAAATTCAATACACGGATAATACGGAATATTCCTTTTTTAAATTCATATACAATCAAATATAACATTTGTCGGAAGTACCAACCTTATAAAATAAATTCTTGACAAAATAAAATTAAAAGTATCTAATTTGAATCATTTCCTGTGCTACTGGTACTGGGTTGCGGTTCAAGCTGCGTGTCATCATCATTTAGATACACATCCAAGGTTTTGATGGTTTATATGGCAAACAAGGTTTATCTAACGAGTATGTGTAAATATTCTAATACCTTTCTTTCCATGTTCTTCTGTTATGAATACAGGTTCATAATGTCACCTGTATTTATAACAATAATGCATTCACTTTATAACATGAATAAATTATTGTTTTATATGGCAATAATAATTTTTCTATGATCGGCAGCATTGATTGTCTTTGAAATGAAATTTGGCATAGTATAGTTCACATATCGCGTAAGTGAATTAATTTTAACAAAATTAAAATGTAAAATGCATATTTTTCAACTCCCCGACATAAATACTCACTTTTCGTCATAATAAAGCTAAATTTAACTGTTTGAATAAGAAATATTCCATATTAACCGAGAAGCGGAATAAGACAAGTTTTGTATTTTTAATCATTTGTTTTTTTTTTTTTTCCAATTTTCTTCAATTTTTTTCAATTACTTCTGCGGATAAAAGGCATGATTGTTAGTTAATAAAATTAATTTAGGTTTGTTTGTTCTTTTTTTCAATTTTCTTCAATGTTCTGTTTTATCGTGGAACCCATTATAGCATCGTTTTGTAAAGGGATCACATTGGCTGCGATATTTTCCAGGTTTAATAGTCGGCGCCATAATCAGATATGCCGGCACCACGAGCAAGATCACGCACATGGACGTGGCACCGGAGTCTCTTCCATCCTACAACTTGTCCGTGCCCCCGGACACCCTGTGGCTCAAATTCCCCGGAGCTCTGACCCCCGTTATACCCCCTAGTGAGTTTATAATACTGAAACGGAGATGAATTTTTTAAAAATTATTGATATGGATATCTCTTTATTAATTTGATTATCTTAATAACTGACTTGAATATTTCAATAATCACCCAACCCCAGTTTTAAACTACTGTGTCCTAACCATTTGACTGCAGATTTTGGATTCTTTATAATAACCAATCCTCCTGTTATATCTTGTTTAACCCCTTGCACCGAAATCAAGAGGGTTACTTGTGGTCATATTTACCAAACTTATCCGTTAAACAAAAGCTACACATGTGATAAATTTTAATGCATAATATTATTGAATTTTTTAAAATAATTTAACTTATACATTTACTAACCCCACGTTCTGGGTTGTTACGCAAATACTCATGAAATTATTTAATAAACAGTATCTACAAATAAGAAACCATTGGTTTTGAAACATGGCGATCATCAGTCAGTATATTAATACGTGAAGCAAAAACTTTGTACCCTTTTTTACGAAAATTGCGCGTACGGAGGAGTGTGAAATTTCGCACACTTATAGTTGATGTAGAGAAGGAGTGCAGAATGCTAATATTTTTTTTAAATGATGCATAAAAAATACATTAAATCAATAAAAAAAAACATTACAATTATGGTTGAACTTCAACCATTGGGCAACCACTAGTTTTGAGTGGTCTGAAAAGAAGTGTTTGATTTTCATTAAATTAGAGTAAATTTTTGCAATTTTTTTTTCACATTAGCTCCACACAAAGGCCTCAGGGCCTGTGCCATCTTTGAGGGCACTGTGTGGAGGGTCTTTTCGGGAAACGAAGGAGGGGAAGTTCTGAGAAGGAAAAGGGTATGAGGGGTGGGTAGGAATCTGGGGATCAGTATGTCCAGAAGTGACGGGCATATGAATCCATCCCTCCCACTGCGGTAAGGCGATATTCCAAGAGAGTCCTGCAGGAGAGATTAAAATATCTCCCTCAACCAGACTCTCCCGATCCAGCCTTTACCAAGGGCACCCCTGCTAAGTCACCAAACGTAGCGAACCACTATGGCAGAGGTGTTGGTTATCCAATAAATGGTTCCCGCCTCCCAAATGGATTATTAAAGAAACAAAATAATTCGTCCAGGAAGTGGTTAACACTCCTATTTATGTATCTTCATTTTAAGGATATTATTTGCATCCGTCTTGTAAAATCAGTATTTTATATCCATGATATGTTTTGAAAATGTTAATATTTTTGTTGCTTTTCCTAGATGTAGGACCTTTACCCAACAAAACCTATTCGTTTGCCTTTTCTGGAGAAATAGTAAATGTGGAGGATAATGAGATAGATTTGAAGGCAACTTTTGATCCAGAAATCTTCTTTAATATCATTCTCCCACCAATCATCTTCCATGCCGGCTACTGCCTCAAAAGGGTAAGTGAAATTCTATCTTTTTGGTTCTTGTAAATCGGTTGATATTAATTATGTAACTATTTAGACAACCACAAAATCAAACGCTTCTTTCTTACTAAAGTTAACACTTAACAGAGTACAATGCGTAGCATTTTTCGTTATGCTTAAAAATTTGTATTGAAACTTTAAAAATAAAGTTTTTATAGACACATCTTTGTTCACCTCAAAAGTGGTGACATCTTGGATGTGGTATTACAATTTTTTCAATCCCTTCACAATTTGAAGATATAACTTGAACATAGTGACACTTGCCTATAGCGACTCTTGGCTAGAGTGACACTTGACTGTAGTGACTCTCATCTACAGTGACACTTGACCACAGTGATACTTGACTAGTAACATTATTTGACTATGATGCCACTTGACTATAGTGACACTTGACTATTGTGGCCCTTGACTATAGTAACACTTGACTTTGGTGACACCTGAATATGGTGCCACTTGACTATAGTGACACTTGACTATTGTGAACCTTGACTATAGTGACACTTGACTGTTGTGACACTTGACTATAGTGACACTTGACTATGGTGGCACTTGTCTGTAGTTACACTACCGTAGTGACACTTGACCGTAGTGACACTACCTACTACATAGTGACCCTTGACTGTAGTGACACTACCATAGTGACCCTTGACTGCAGTGACACTTGAATGTAGTACACTTGACTGTAGGAACTCTCGACTATAGTGACACTTGACTATTGTGACACTGTGTTGCATCTAATATTTCACTTACTGGGCATATTGTAATGTGATACATATATGCTTTTTGAATTGTACAACCCAAACTAATTTTAACATTTAAGCTGCATTTTAATCATGAATCAGTCAAAAGTAGGTGGTTTTTCATGGATTCTTAAGAAATTTGTTTCTGAACTATCAATTTTATTTCACATTTTAACCTTATCTACACGGCTGTCGCATAAGTGATTCATCGGCAGATATCCCTGTATGTGGATGTCGCGTTTATGATCCATAAAATTTCTCTGTAATGTATAAATTGTGTAAAAACGTAAAGAAAATGGTAGATTGCATTGGAAAGATTAAAATTGATTAAAGTGGGATTAACATGTTTGCACTTGAAGCCGTCAAAATGCATTTCTCGACACTGTAAATACGTGTAACTTTCAGAAATATTTCTTTCGCAACCTGGGCGCTATACTAACCTACGCCATAATCGGCACCACCATGTCTTCCTTCTTCATCGGGCTGCTGATGTACGGCTTTGTGCAGCTGATGCCCAAGCACCTGGCCACCGGCTTCACCTTCCTCGACACGCTTTACTTCGGGGCGCTGATGAGCCCCACCGACCCACTCACCATCCTCGCCATCTTCTCCGACCTCCACGTGGACGTGAATCTGTACGCGCTCGTGTTCGGGGAGAGTGTGCTCAACGACGCCGTTGCCCTTGTACTTAGCGGGTGGGTATTTTACTACTTTGCTTCTTTTCGACTTACGCTTATTACTTACTTAATACTTGCGCTCTGGTTGGGACTTTTCAAATCTCGCATCACATTTGTTGACCATCAATGAATTTCTTAAACTTTTTTCATTTGTAATGGTCGTAACAGATCTCGTTAAGCGCACAAGCATAATGGTCATGTTGTTATGCATGTCGACTGATCACAATTTGATCAAAAGCTGAAATGGGCTGAGAATCGGCATTCAATGAAATGTTCAAATGTCAAAAATGATGCTGATGGGCGATCGAAACACCTCAATAATGGTTTTTAAGAATTATTGTGCTTCATAAATCAGTTTATTCTAACGGTGCTTGTTAAAAGCTTTCAAGCATAAGGTCATATTGTTATACTTGTCGGCCGATCACGACTTGATCAAAAGCTGATATGGGCTGAGAATCGGCGTTCAATGAGGAACCTTTCAAAAATCATCATCAGAAATGATGATGGAAACACCCTAATCATGGTTTTTAAGAATTACGCTTCACAAATCAATTTATTTTGATGACAAAGGTTTATTAATAGATTTTTCCTTACATCACAATGCTTCCTATATCATTGTCTTTTGTATATGGACGGTCCCGAAGAACAATGTGTGATTTTGTGGTTTTGCAGTAGAGCTGATTAAAGTTTCTTTTCTGCATTTTTTATGTTTTTAGATCAAGAAATATAATGTTGTCTTGATATTTTGTATTTCGTTCAAAATTACAGACTTAAATCAGCAAAATAAGCCAACAAAATGATTTTCAATTTTGAACAGACTTGATTGTTGGTTCATCGATATGGTACATCAAAATTCGCGTTAATCACTGGAGTGATTTTGCCGTATATTAGCACCATTTTAAATGTCTCCGATTGCTTTTCGGATAAAAAAGGCAATTACCTCCTTGATTCGGCAAATTTTTTTTTTTTTAAATATTTGTAGCTCCCACGTTTGTTATTTTGGATTTAAAACGAAGCTATTGAAATGCTTTATCTATTATGACCATAGATGTCGCAAATCCGAACTTCGTAGACTATTTTATAGCAATGTTAAAAATAAAAAAAATTTCACGCACAATTTCTGATCTGTTTACGGTTAAAATTAAGTCCTTTTTTCATAGATATGCACCTTTCATTATAAAGTATGCCACAGACAATATACAGAAATTGAAAATATTCTATGTTGACTCGAATAAGTACCTCTCACGGTAGTTTCAAAGTTTCACGCAGGATTCGCGTGGTTATAAACTTTACGATTTTTTTATATCTTTTTTATAAATTCTACAAATATGAGATAAACGGTAAAATATAGGTTAATTCATTGGCTATATAGCACTATAATAAGTTTTTATGTGTTCATGTTAAAATTCGAATGTTAGATTTTTTTAATGTTGGCGAAAAATTTTAAAAATGATCTTCTGAAAATCTTGAGCAAACGGAGAAAAAAGTTTTAAAATGCGCTGACGCTCCTGTGGTTAATAGATCGGGGTACTGTGAGGAGTTTAGCATAGTCTAAGTGCACCAATGAATCGGTGCTAACAGGGTTAAATAATTTTTTTCAGAATATCATTATCTTCTGCCGTCATTGAAATCAAACCAGTCTTCCTTCTAAGCATCTGCAATTTATTTATTATTCAAATTTACGCAATTGATCATGCGTAATATTAATGCCATTTAATTATTTTAAATTTAAAAGTTCAATTGTGTTATGTTGTGATTTTTGGGGTGTTGAGAATTGATGTGACCATAATATCCCACACTAACGAGGGTTAAATATTGTGACATGGTAACGTTGCTACACAAATAAATATTCATTTTTCTACATCGGTGATGGACATTGCAAGGCTGTTCGAAACATTGGCTCAAGGAGAAATGTATAATTAATAATAATATTATTAATCTTTTAATTATTAAATAATAATATTAATCTGATATAGCTTGACAAAACTAACATAACCCTTTCAGATCTGAATTAAAACTGGTGGTGGTAGAATATATTTGATGCCTGACAACAATTGATAAGAGTTGTTTGAAAATGTTTGTAGTTCTACTTTTTTAATACCTACTTTGAAAGTTATTGTTATTGTCATTTGAAAGAACATTAGGTTTTCATTAGGTCTCAGAGGGTGTGTTTCACAAAATGACATCGTACTCTGTGTAAAAGAAATGTTACATTTTATTAAATTTTTAAAAATTATATAAAAAACCGTTTCATTCTTGAGTTCTCTGCTCGGCTGTGGAATGATTTACCGGCACCTGTGTTTTCTCCCTACCGCAACATGCAACATGGAACACGCATTCTCTTCAAATTCATATTCACTCCTTTCTCTCCTCAAAATGACCCTCCACACAGCATCTCCAAAGATGATATAGTATAGTGATATGAAATTATTTTCCTCGGGGCTTTTTTCTCTGTTTCAAACGGTTTCACATAAAATGCTGCATCTCGGTCAATTTTACGAATTTCTTTAAAACATTTGGTGAGAGCATTTTTAACAAATGCATATTTCAGAAAATGAAAAAAATATATATACTGTGGTCTGGTGCCTTATTAATCCATTGAAGGTTAGAAATCGGTACATGTACTCTTGTACATGTTGTGGTTAATCTATAATTAGTTTCGTAACAACAAGGAAACATCCTTCATCAAATTTTTCCTTATCTACACGCTTTTGTCATACTTTTGTATGGTTTTTCCGACAATGCAAAGAAGCTTCATATTTATTTACATAATATTTAATTCATAATATTATTCCAGCAATCATATCAAATTATATATAAACATTAATTATTATAGTTTACAGTAAATTACGGCAGGTATCGTGTTTAAGTACACCTACCTTCTTTCTACTTCCGTTTTGTTCGTTATCACAATGTTTCTTATCTACACAGTATTATACACAGGAATTACTAAAGCAATAAACTTTTTAATTGTATCTATGTATTAGTTTTTTTATTGTATTTGTCTGAATGATAAAATATCAATAATTTAGTCAACATTTAATGGTTAATGATAGCTCTTTTAATACCATCATTGTGATACTACAATTTATGTATTTTTATTTTACTACTATGGAACGATTATGGTAAAAAAAACATGTTTTTATTGATATTGGAAACGGAGTGGCATGAAAATGTGGAATTTCCTACTATGTTTGTGCATGTATACATTTAAGACTTTCATTTTCCTTGTAGAAACAAACTTAATTATTATATATGTATTTTGTAACTATGTATATTAGGGTTCCACGACACATAGTTGCTCCCGCGACAGTTGACCTTAGGCATACTTATATACAATATGTAGTCATTTTAGGGAAAATACAATACACCTACTTATACAAAATGTAACTAAGGGTCTCCGAAAGGGTGTGCAGAGAGGATTGACAGTGCAATAACAAAAGTATAAAATATATTTTCTTTTTTTTAATCTAAAGACAGCATTAGCTACATTATCTCTATGTTGTCTTCGGTGATTAAATATTACAATTTGATAATTTAACCATTAACTTAAAATAAATAAATAAATAATTAAAAAAAAACATTTTTTTCATTCAAATGCATCAAGGAAAAACTACTAGTCTATATTTTTGTGATTTTTTTTTTAAACGTTTCTTCAAAATCAACCAAAAAAAATTTCTTACATCTTTCAGCCAAGTTACCGAACAACCCCTTACCCCTCTTCTAAATGTACAACACTCAAAAAATATGTCACCGGAGACCAAAATTTCATTTACATTTTTTATTTCAAATAATGTCAGGAATCACTGGTTAAAGCAAGTTGAGTACTTTCGTTGTTTTTGAGGTGTTATGCCATGTTGCGCTACCTCCTTCTTTAGCCAACGTTTCTGCCCTGATGATGGACAGCGTTACAGTGTCCATCAATTGAATGTGAAAATCTAAAAACGTATCGAAGTTAAGTACGTCCCTTAACACCCTGTATACAAGCATATAAGTACAAAAATTCGACACTGTAAATAAATTTGTAAGTTTTTACGTTTGAAACTGGTAAATAATGCACAAAAAATTATAATGTTATAATAATTATAATTTCCAACTAAGGGCCAACTGTCGGGGGATCAACTGTCGGGGGATCAATTGTCAGGGGATCAATTGTCAGGGGATCAATTGTCAGGGGATCAACTGCCGGTTCGCCGTATTTTACACTTCAAATTATTATTTACGGAGAAAAGCAGGTACATATGTGTAAAATCTAGTGCTGACCTTTATAGCAATGTTTCGATGTTGTGACGATTTTGCTAACCGGTGATATCCGTAAAATAAATATGCAATTAATTTGCAAATAATTATAAGAAAATTTATATCAACTCTTTTATAACATCATGTTATTCTGAATTGTAGTATGAGCTTATGTGCATTATAAATTTTTTTAAATATGTTCTGATAGAGCGATCCAGAACTACGGAGAGCGTTACGCCGGCTCGGGAGGATTTGAGACGGTGGCCTTCTTCCGGGCCTTTGGGGACTTTATCGGCATCTTCACTCTCTCCCTGCTGATAGGCGCCGTTATGGGCTGCATCACGGCACTGATATCCTTTTCAATATTACTACCTAATCTAACATATATATGTAAATCATCCTCATCACGGCACTACATCCCGGTTGGAATTTGATCTCATCAACAAATGCTTTCCACTTTCCCTCACCATTCGCCTCTAGTTTTCACTTCTTCCCTTCCTGCTCCAATCCTCTTCAACTCTTGTTCAAGTCTACTCCTTAGTAAAAGTAAAATTAAAAGTCTACTTCATAGTAAAAGTAAAATTCTACTCCATAGTAAAAGTAAAATTCTACTCCATAGTAAAAGTAAAATTCTACTCCATAGTAAAAGTAAAAGTCTACTCCATAGTAAAAGTAAAAGTAAAAAAGTCTACTCCATAATAAAAGTAAAAGTTTACTCCATAGCAAAAGTAAAAGTTTTTCTCTGTAGTAAAAATCTTCAGTGGTGTGTTCCAGCATCATAAAATCTGCACAGTTTTTCTGTCTAAAATTTTTAGGTTAACATATTCAGCTCCCACATTTTTTCATATCCATTGCAATCTACGGAGCTTTGAAATATCTGTCGAAAATGATACAAAATGCATTGTTTATTTGCGTTTAACAATACTTTTTGCTAAGCTTAGGTAAACTCTTGTTGATAGGGGATAATGTCTGTGTCTGTTGAATTTAAACTCGATCTATCCTACTCCTAGTCAAGTCTCAACATCAACACTGACCACCTAAAAGAAATGTTAATAGCCATGCCTAAAAAATGAATCACTTTCATCTGTGCGATTACAGAATTATCCGCTTTCTAATTTCAGTTACTTGTCATTCGAGAAACAAAATCATCACCACTCTCGATTTACAATTATCTGACCTTAATAATTGGTTTATGAAAGTTACAACAGTACTCTTAAATATTTAAACCGTAACAATGCCTAGCGTAATTTACTTATTAACAAATAAATTTTGCTCTTGTATATTTCTGATGCTAAATAAATATCTGTCGTTCTTTATTTAAAATTGAATGACTCTTAGTTTAAGAAGGTTCCAATTAATTGCATTTTATAGTACATGTAGTGCTTATAGAAAGTTCAAACATATCGTCAACAAAGAAATAATACCACTTAACCCGGCGAGCATAAGGTTGGGTGTAGTACACCCAGACCAAGATAAATCGATCAATATTTTTATAGCGAATTATTATTATGTCTGAGTAGCTGCGCAGGTGGATGTAAGGAAGCGATAAGAAACGAGAATTTAGTCATCCACCGGTCAGAGAGGCTGTAAGACGATGTTAAAGTCGTCTGTGTGTGTGTTATACCCACCTGGCGCTCGGCATTACTATTTTTCGAAGTACTAAGATTAGTTGTAGAAGAATTATAATTTTTGTAATTTGTGTTTGTTATGATTTAAACCTTAGAAGATGTTAGTTTTTTTCTGATTATATTTAGTTGTGTACAATTAAATGCCATAAGTTTAATTCTTTAAGAACAATGTTGATTTTAATAAAAATGTTTCAACTACTTATTATAACACTTTTATACCTAGTTTCTAATAACAATTACTTAGGAAACAGGTAAATTAAGTATACTATTGAATTAAAAATAGTAATAAGTCGAGAATAAAAAAATATCTAAGTAAGAATTTCGGGTGTAAAATACCCACCTTACGCATGATGCTACAAATTTGAACCTTACGCTCGCCGGGTTAATGACATTCAGTCTAAAAATATATTTTTTTATAAAATTTGATACAGAAGCGAATTCCGCCTACGTCCTCTCCCCTTCCTAAGTCTAAAATTTAGCTTAAGATAAATTAAAACTCCATCTAGAAAATATATTAGCATAAGAAACTCTTTTGGCTTCACTGCAGTTAACATGTATATTTTTATGTCTATTGTATGTATATAAGCTGTTTGTTTCTTACAAATAAAATAAAAAAATAATCGTAATACTGCCATTAAATATCACACACAGTGACAAATAAGCAATACATATCGAACATCTGACATATTTTACCGCACAAGAGTCCTAACTGCTCCCAAACGCTTGTAAGCAGTGAGACCATGGCATCCTCATATTGGGTTATGTTGTGAGGCTGAAGGCAGTGGGGAGATGAAGAGGAAGGTGGGAAAGTTCCTGGCTATTCAGATCTAGTCACTAGACGCGGCTAAAGCCATTTCAAGCAACGTTTCAATTCTGAATGGTGATCTTGCACCAGGGCGAAACTGAGAGTATCTTCCACTCTGGAATGTACTCCAAATATATCCTATATTATTTTAAATGATTAAATTGTGAATAATACAAATCAATCAAATAAAATTTTCTTGCACAAGCTGGCTTTTGAACCCGCAAATTTCAGATTGCTAATCGAGAATTATATTTTGAATGAAATACTGCCACAAAATAGTTTTGACGCACCTCGGAAATTTGATACTCATAAGTTTTTTCTCTTTTTCCTGCACACTAGATTTTTTGTGTTTGTCGACAATATTTCAATTTCAGAAACTAAGCAAATAATTCAAAGATTTTAAAAACATGATCGTTTCATATTTATTTTGTGCAAAGAATGTTTATTATCTTTATGGCTCAGGCATCAAAGAAACATTGCTTAATTTAGGTTGTTAATCCTTTAATCTTTTTATCTTTCATTTCATTTATGAGAAGTAATTTAATGCATACTTAACTCAAACTTGCGCTTCCTAGAAATTTGACAAAAATGTGACTGCTATTTTTGTGAGGCTTAATTTTTTTTTTACTTTAGCTCCACTTAGGAGGCCTTGGGAAAAAAAGGTTAGATTCCTCAACTAATCTCTCCCGATCTGACCCGCCACGCAGTAAGTGGGTAAACGCATTCGCCGCAAGAACTACCTCAGACCAACCCCGCCCCATGAACCCGGGCATCCCTGCTAACCATGATTTTTGGCAGGGGTGTTGGTTATTCAATAAATGGTTCCCGGGGCGGCAGTACCCATATCCGCCTCCCAAATCGATTCATGAATCACAAGGTTAATAATTTCCCTTGGGGCCTATGTCATCAGGAGATTCTGTGTGGAGGATCTTTTTAAGAAAAGAACGGAGTGAACTTGGGTCTTAGAGAATAAAGCGCTTTTGAGTCTTTGATATATATATTTATATATTTTTTTATTCTATTTTACAATACAATAATATTTTTCTGGTGTCCTCTCCTATTGAAATTCTGCTATCTTCAGGCCAATCAGATGTCATAAAATTAATATTGTGTTAATTCTGTTATTTTTTATGAAATTTTCCTTAATGAAATGTTCACTTGACGAAATTCACCCATGTGCGAGACTTTCCGTTGCTGGAATCCGCTCTCTTCGTGCTAATGTCCTACAGCACCTTCCTCATCGCTGAAGTAGCCGAACTAACAGGTCAACATTTATCCAAACATACTATTTTTTATTTTTTTTTATTTATCCAAACATTCTATTTATCCAAACCTTATATGTATTTATCCAAACTTTCTATTTATCCAAACCTTCTATTTATCCAAACCTTCTATTTATCCAAACCTTCTTATTATCTTATTCACATTCTGATCTGTGTATAGCTGTCACAACAAGAGTTGAGTCGAACACAGTATTTGCATTGATGCATTACTTTTTTACAGCATTGCTATATTTCAAACTTTTTTTACGACTTCAGAAAAGAAATTTCCAGCGAAAACAATTTTTTTTTTTTTTTTGCATAAATTAAAAGAACACACTGTTAAACGTTTTGAATAACTACTTCAAAAACTTTTTTAGTAATAATAATATTCTTAACTTGGGGAGATAAGTGTACAAAAAAGTTTTAAGAAAAAGAGTAATTAAATTTACATACCTTTTTAGAAAATTCATTCAATAGCACCATTCCTGTAGTCATGCTATGCTGTGCTAGAACATCTGTTCTGCTGTACGGTATCTTTAAAATGTTGTGGTCATCTTTGGGGATGCTGTGCAGAGTCTCTTTAGGGAAAGGAATGAGAGGAAAAAAGGGTGGGTAGGAATTTGGGGGTCATTGAGCCCAGGAGTGACGACGTACAAGTCCATCCCTCCCACTGAGGTGCAAGGCGATGGGTCTACAGAGTCCTGCTGAAGAGTCAAAAGGCCTCCCTCAACCTGTCTCTCCCGATCCGGCCCGCCACGCAGTAGGTGCCGCCGCCAAGTCCTAAGTAAACCTCACCCCATCAACCCGGGCATCCCTGCTAAGTCACCAAACGTAGCGAACCATTTGGGGTGACCTATGACAGGGGTGTTGGTTGTTCGTGTGATGGATGAATTGTGCATGAAATTATGTCAATTCGACCCCTTGCAATAACAAGGTTTCTTCTGACAAGGTAATTTTATGCGACAATGAACTCTAAAGTATCTTTCCCCAGAGCCCGATATCGCATGATATTGCTGTGTCAGATGTAATTTTATTTTTCTAAGGGGCCGAATTATATTTAATTAAGTTTGTTCTTTTCCACAGGAGTCGTGGCAGTACTGTTTTGCGGTATTTGCCAGGCACATTACACGTACAACAATCTGTCGGAAGATTCACGGCTGCGCACGAAACAGATCTTTGAGTTGCTGAACTTCCTGGCTGAGAATTTCATATTCACGTACATCGGCGTCTCCATGTTCACATTTCCAAAGCATCACTTCGACCCCTGGTTCATAACTGCTGGATTTGTATCCTTTTTAATATAACTGCGAGTACCCGGCATGTATTGCAATTCCACTCAAAGTGTTGTTACCAACCATTATTACTGTTACTATGATTACTCACCTTTTGGAGGTTAGGTGCATCAGGCCGGATTGAGACTCTATCTCAGCGCCGTGGGGAAAGGCGATTTTACCTTGATAGATGGGGGTGTATTTTAAATCAAACATCGGTTTCACTTTGGAAATTAAAATATGACGTGTATTGTACCGAAAGCAAATAATAACAAATAACAGAGTGACTCACCCCGAGGACCGAATGCAATCTAACCTAACTAACGTTCCCTGCACTTCCTAGTCGATCCGCAACTCATCACAACGGGATGGCTAGGATTAGCCTGATGACCAGCCTGATCGACATCCTTCAGTCTCCTCCGCGGCAAGGCAGGACCTCCTTCATGTAATGTGGATTTCCGGAGACGATCTGATCGTCATCCGAATTAGGGCCAATTGGAATTCCCTTCCAGCGAGGGTACGGGGCGCGCCAGGGAGCACGAGGGGACTTCCGAGGTATTACGGCTCGCGTTGATCTTCTTATCACCCAGCGGAGCGCATGTCCGGGGTATTTCGTGCAATAACGGAATCGATCTTACAGTCGACATTCGGCAGGTGCCCGCAAACGTGATCGGTTCGATGCAATTAAATAACCGATCGCCATGATATCGTGCGATGAATCATCCGGATCCGCGGTTGAACTATATCGGCACATTAAACTTAGTTGCACAATGATTTCTCGATATTCGAGTAGGATGGAACTTTAGTAACACCGGCACCCGTTTGTTTTTTTCAAAACATTACGTCCCTTTTATATTTTCACAATAAAATGCTAATTGACTGTCCCAGCTATGATGTTGCCCAATCATCCTCGAAGCGAGAGTGAGTCTTCTTCTTTTTCTTTTTCCGGAACCGGAAAACTAACGCCCCCTGTCCTCGGTGTTGCCCGTCCCCTCGTTGAAAAAAACCATAGTCACCAATTAAACGGGTACTTAATAGTTCGTGCTGCTACGGATCAATGTTATAAAGCAGTGTTCATAAATGAAAAATTTAATGTTATAAAGTAGTGTTCATAAATGAAAAATTTAATGTTAGCAGTGTTCATATTTTTAAAATAAAAAAGATAATAATTTTAACACTGCTTCATAACAATACCCCCCGCGCCACACAAATGTTTGCCCTCAAACATGTATCTTCTAACTAATATATTCCTAAGCTATTCTGGTTATTCCTCAGGGTGTTCTAAAAAATAAATTATAAAATTTGCATAAATAAAATGTGAATCATCAAATGTGGTAGGCACACCATGTTATACATACGATTGATTATAGCAAAATCTAATAAAGAGAGAAAAAAAAATAGAAATAAAGAAGAATGAGTTCATTATGATTCCAATCGCACCCATGTTGTCTGGCAATATGGTGGGTTCACAATGCAGTCATTCAAATCAACACTTAAAATTAGAGAAACTTAATCTAAAGTACAAGGTGAACTAATGTTCCGTGAACGGGGTCTGCAAACACCCACAGCATTGAGAATACTGGGTGAAGAACAATTGACTTTATGTCTTGGACTGCCGTTAACGTTACATCTACAGCATAAACATAATTAATTATGTAAGTATAAACACTAATCAGTGGACAACACATCCTTAACTTAAAATAAACCTTTGTGTCCAGCACATTAATTATACACAACCATACGCATTAATGCATCATTGACCCATAATAGGGTTTTAGAAAGCCATTTAGGCAACACTTTAGGGAGGCAAGCCAACCCTCACTTTTCACTGAGTCTACTTCTCCATTGGAGATAAAAACACACTTCGAAGAAATTCTATCTACTCTACCTGACCTCGTTATTGGGTAAGTTTTTCGAAGAGAATTTATACAATAAGACAAAATAATCAACCTTGGAAAGCATTATTTCGTAATAGTAGAAAAAACTTTTAACCTTTACACGCACGCAGGTGTGTAAGGTGGCTTAATCTAGTGAAACTGTCAACAACCAATCTTATAGATGTGGTGCCATTAGTAATAGTATACATCCATTGTTGTAAATGGTGCAATCGGTAATAGTATACATCCATTGTTATAAATGGTGTAATCGGTAATAGTATACATCCATTGTTATAAATGGTGTAATCGGTAATAGTATTATCATACTAATTGATAGATAAAATTACTTTTACTTAATAAAACTAAAGTTATAGAAGGAAAAGCATAATATTTTTATGTCGATATTGTATAAGAAAATCATATTTGATTATCCTTAGATGTAAACAACCATCGCTTATGAATGGTGTCAAAAATTAACAACTATTGCCAATAAATGGTGGCAAATGTAAGTCAACAACCAATGCTAATGAATGGTGCCAAATGTAATGTGTACAAACCTCTGCTAGAGGATGCAATTGGTAAGGTAACATGTTTGTTAAAGACAAAATATTGAGGTTACCCATAATCCTATCAATATATAAAAGCAGATTGTTGTGCGCCGCTCAAGACGCTTATTCATAAATAACAAAATATTATCCCGAACAAGGGAAAAATGATAATGAGAAAGAGAGAGAAAAAAAAAAAAAAAAAAAAAATTTTTTTTTTTAATAATAACTTGTATGGTAATAACCAATTTATAAAATTTTTGTATCAAAATGAATTGAGGCAATTAGTACGAGTAGTATCTTCACAGGCACTGTGTAAGATGTTTGAGTATACTTGTAACATAAAATTAACACTTAAGAATGAAAATTTGAAACTTGGAACATAAAGAAATGATGGGCTATCATTTCTGTATGTTCTGGTTATAGTTTCATCGGGCTTATAATATAACAAATATGAATAGGTCATAATAAAATATGCTTGGAATACAGGAGGATATATTTCTAATATCGTCATATATTCCAAGTTAACATAAACTTAAAAGTAAATAACACGAAAAGTACCATGTTTAAATTTTAACTATGCATATGTTTTCCATGTACAAGCATTTCACAGATTCAAATACAAGGGTGTATTCAGAATTAAAGTTTCAAATCAACTCGAGTGTTGTACTAGAGTCGAGAGGAAAAACAAATATATATACATATATCTACCTATATGTATATCTATTATTAGAAAGCGTTGAAATGTAAGTTATTTAAAATTCGGCTTACTGACAACAAAAGAAAACTGGCCACAACAATTCGGTTGATCAGGCCGGATTGAAGTGTCCGAGCATTTTACCATTGATAATAAATGTAGTCCTTGTAAGGATGGCCAGACCTCACAAGGTACTGATGATAATAGGACTATACGGGAATGTTGTCCAATTTAACGATGTCCTTTACGTGAAAGTCACCGGTTTCCTTACCATTTAAGTCGGCAAGTGTATATATTAAATCTGATTTTTTCTTTACTATTACATTTTTAACAAAACGTGGAGCTAACTTCTGTGCGAAGTAATTTAATGCATTAGATTGGACGAAGTTCCTACGCCACACTACGTCTCCAACCTGGTAAGTAACGTGTTTTCTACGTAGATTATAGTGATTAGCTCCCTTTTGGTAAGCCTTAAGAAGTGCGTTTGATACTTGTTCGTAAACCGTGGACAATTCTTTTAACTTATGTGCATAAACCTTTTGATGAGTGGAATCATGCGTATTGGACTCATTATCCGCTATCGGGTTACGATGCAAATCTCCATCCAATATTTGTTCTCTACCGTGCATTAGAAAATAAGGTGTGAAACCTGTAGCACAGTTAACAGTATTGTTCATGGCTGATTGCACTTGAGGAAGAAATTTTGACCAAGTTCGGTGATCAGATTCTACCAAAATGGATAGTGCCGTACCTAATGTTTGGTTGTATCTTTCTACAACATTATTTTGGGGAGTGTATAAAGAATTATAAAAGGGGGGAGATATGTTATAGTTTTTTAAAAGTTCTTTAAATTCTTTAGATATGAATTGTGGTCCGTTGTCACAGACAATGGTACGTGGTACGCCATGTATGAGAAAAATGTTTTCTTCTAAGTTTTTAATAATGCTTTTCGCGGTGCCTTTGCGCAGCGGGAACAACCAAGTAAACTTAGAGAATACATCGACACATGACAATATAACCGTGAAACCCGCATAACTTCTAGGCAGAGGACCTACTAAATCCAGAGATAGCATTTGCATCGGTCTCGTGACCTTTTTCGGGTTCACCGACATACCGTTGGGCGCGGCTGTACTAATTTTGTGTGCTTTACAAATAGAACATTGATTAATAAACTGTTTTACCTCTTTGTACATGTTTGGCCAGTAGTATCGGAGTTGTAACTTTTTGTACGTCTTAAAGACACCAGGGTGACAAGATCGAGTTGACTCATGTGACTCAGATACTATCTTTGTTCTATGTTCCTGAGGAATTACTTTTTTCCAAGCTGTGTCGTCTTGTAAAGCTAACTTAGTCTTAGTATGACGATACAATTCGTTATCTTTTATCTGGAAGTTTAGAAACCTTTGTGGGAATTCCTGACAACCCTTCCAAATATTTGAGTACCATTTATCATTAGTTGAATTCGAATCTATACTCGAAATTTTAGCAAGATCCATTCGCGAAAGGACATCTGGTACGATGTGTTGAGTACCCTTGCGGTGGATAACATCAAAAGAAAATTGTGAGAGTCGAGAGCTCCAACGCGCGAGACGACCACTAGGGTTAGACAATGACCCTAACCATTTTAAACTAGAGTGATCCGTGACAACTGTGAAATGCGCACCTTCTATGTACGGTCTAAAATGTGTAACGGAATCTAACACTGCTAAAAGTTCTCGTTCTGTAATACCGTAATTTCTTTCGTGTGTGTTCAAACATCGCGAATAATAAGCAATCGGATGCTCTGTACCCTCCAATATTTGAATTAAAACTCCGCCTATTCCAACCGAACTCGCGTCGCAGTGTATTGAAAATGGTTTAGTGAAGTCAGGACAGCTAAGGACCGGGGCTGTCGTAAGTGCTTGTTTTAGATCATTAAATGCATTTTCAGCTTCTTGTGTCCAAATGAATTTACTTACACCATTTTTTGAACCAGTAAGTTTTGATAGAGGTGCGGCTATGCTAGAAAACCCTTTTATAAAACGTCTAAAATAACCGCAAAGTCCAAGGAAAGCACGGATTCCTTTTGCGTTTTTGGGGACTGGAAATTCTTTTATACATTCTATTTTAACCGGATCGGTGCGAAGACCTTTGGAATCTACCATATACCCTAGGTATTTGAGCTCGGCTTTACAGAACTCAGATTTTTTTAAGTTAATGGTGAGACCTGCGTCTCGTAGCCGTTCGTAAACTTTTGTTAACAGTTTAAAGTGTGACTCTAAATCTTCTGACACTAAGATTAAATCATCTAAATAACAAAAGGCATTTTCATCGAATTCAGGCCCAAAAAGAGCGTCCGCCAGTCTTTGGAGCTCACTGGGTGCGTTTTTTAGCCCGAACGGCATCCGAGTGAATTCGAAGAGTCCTCGACCTGGGACAACAAATGCTGTTTTCTCACACGAGTCTTTATCCAAAGCAATCTGCCAAAAAGCTTTACTAAGGTCTATTGAAGAGACAAATCTGGCACCACGAAGTTTGTCAAGAATACGAGAAATGTATGGGAGCGGGTACGAATCCCGAGTAGTGACATTATTAATTTTCCTAGAATCAAGACAAAATCTACCAGTGCCATCCTTTTTTGTAACTATTAGGACTGGACTAGACCATGGAGAGCGTGAAGGACGAATGACTCCTAATTTGAGCATTTCGTCTACTTCCTTATCTAATTGCTTCTGTCTTGCCGGAGAAAGAGGGTAGTACCTCTGTTTAATCGGAGGCCCTGTAGTATGAATTTTATGTTTGACTAAATGAGTTAAACCTAACCCTTTTTTTTCATATGAAATGGATTCAAATTTTTTTATTATTTTTAATAGATTTCTATTTTCTGAGGGAGACAAGGATGAGGCCGGTCGAATTGCCCTTACCTCATTAATTTGTCCTGTCTTTTGTGGGTTGGGCGCCATTGAAAACAGTTCCGGTGCGATTTGGAACTGTCTCCAAAAGTTTACTCCCAAAATATAATTTGGGGATAACGAAGGAATGACGTAGAAAATAATGTTTTTTGTTATTAAATTATACGTCACCGGCAACGTCATTGTTCCTAACACTTTTTGTTTCGTACCGTCGGCTGTTGAAACATTAAAGTCAATTTTTATTAAATTAATACCCATCTTTAAAAAATATTTGTATGTGTCTCCTCCTATACACGAAAGTGAAGCTCCACTATCAAGTAGTGCTCTGCAATGTTTATCTTTAATACAAATATTGGCGTACGGGCGATTATCTCCTTCGATCTCAGAATCCCGTGGTAGTGGGCCCACTACGTCAGAATCCGAGACCGAAAGAAACTCTCTAACCAGTCGGAGCCAACTCTGCCACTCACGCTTCCCCTGCGCAAGAGAAGGTGCATGTCTAGAGCGGCTCCGTCCTAGTTTTCCGATTCCTTATGTGTATTATGTTTATTTATAGAATTTATTTTGGAGGCGGAACTGTCGGAAGCTTTCTTCCTACAGTCTGATTTTGTGTGACCTATTTTTTTGCAATAGCTGCAGACAATCTTTCTGTCCGAAGGGACCTTAGAAGGATGGCATATCTCCCTATTTTTATTATCAATAGAATTATAAGATGAATTTTTTTGAAAGTGTGTAGAAGAAGTATGATCGTTGTTCACATTAGAATTATGAACAAAACGACCCTGGCTATTAGAAGTGTAAACCGGTTTAGATTGAAAGTGTTTTGATTGATTATTAAAATTATTCGGAAGAGAGTGATTGCTGGCAAATCTATTATTGGAATATGTATGAGGTTGTTGATTATTATATTTAGTATTGTAATGTTTATTACCAGCATAAATTTTGCCTGTATAAGAGGGGGAAGGTGAAGGTTGCTTTTCTATTTCAGGAATTGAGAATGATTCTAATTTATTTGTAGCATTTACTAGTTCCTCAAAATTGTTAAAGTCCCTAGACGCAAGCAAATTAACATACATGGGGAGCAAAGCTCGCATGCATAATTGGAGTAATTCAATATCTGGTAATTTAGAATCGAGCATGTTATTCTGAGCCTTCATTCTCAAGGTGAACTCAAAAGCAGTCATACCGGTAGGTTGCTTCATGTTAAATAACTCCTTTTTAAGTGATAATTGTTTATGTTCCCCTTCAAATTGTTTTATTAATAGTGTCTTCAGACTATCCCAAGTTAGTTCGGGGGTATAAATGGATCTAAACCATAATAAAGCCAAGCCTTCTAAAATATCCGGAAAACATTTTACTATATTCGAATGTAGAACGTTTCTTGTCCTGCATTTCTCGTCGATGTGTAGAATAAATTCTCGAACACAAGTTGACCCATTAAATTTGATATCCCAATTATTGATCGTGTTTGTTGGAGGATGTGATTCGTTATAAATAATTTTAGTATATTTAATGACTTTGGAACTTGAGTCACTGTCTTCGTCCGTGTTCGATGTTTCCTCATGTTGTTCCGTGATTTTCGTAACTTTTATGATTTTATTATGCCTTCTGGCTTGAGTACGCATTTCCTCTAAGGTGTTTGCCGGTATTAGATTTCTTGTAGTTAAATCCATAGATAAATCTTCTTTCGATTTGCCATTAATATTCTCGATAGGCCCTGACATCGTGAATTTTTATTCGTAGAACGGAAAAAGAGAGAAAAAGAAAAAAAAAAAAAAAAAAATTTTAAATTTATAAATTTTTCACAACCCTGATCTTGTTTGAAAATTATTCTAAGTTTTTTTTTTTAAATTATTAATTGTGGCAACCTTGTTTTTAAAATTATTATTTTTACGGGAAGAGAGAAGAAATTCGTGGCAACCCTGATATTTAAAATTATTTCAATAAATGTTTGTAAAGTAAAGCTGTTATAACTAATAAAAACAATTATTATAACATAATATTTCGGGGCAAATGAAATAAAATGCTAGAACGTTTTTCAATTAGCAAAGAATTTAACATGAAATTGAAAGATAAACAATAGAAAACATAAACATTATTTTGACAGAACTGTCACGTTAAGAATGTAAACAACATTATTTATGAAATGTCTGATTGAAATTTGAAAATGTCAACAATATATTATTTTGACAGGTAACAGCTGTTGCTTTGGTAATAGCTGATGTTATTTGGAAAGAAATCATTGATGTTTTGATTATAAACAATTACTCTCAATTATAAATCTCGGCAGTACGAATTGTTATTGCAACAAATGTCAGAAACATAAATATGTAAATCCTTTTCTAGAAGAATTATGTATGAGTGATCGCGGTAAATCAACATTGATTTCTTAATATAAGACTGTAAAAGTTGATAAACTTTGTACGGTGACATTTAGAAACAATAACAGTAATTATATTTCTTTGCAAAATACTTGCACATGGATAGCATTTTTAACATTGACGTTATGTTAAATTCCAAATACCAAGGTAAAATAAATCGAGCCCAAAACACGTTGAGTGCGCCATTGTTACCAACCATTATTACTGTTACTATGATTACTCACCTTTTGGAGGTTAGGTGCATCAGGCCGGATTGAGACTCTATCTCAGCGCCGTGGGGAAAGGCGATTTTACCTTGATAGATGGGGGTGTATTTTAAATCAAACATCGGTTTCACTTTGGAAATTAAAATATGACGTGTATTGTACCGAAAGCAAATAATAACAAATAACAGAGTGACTCACCCCGAGGACCGAATGCAATCTAACCTAACTAACGTTCCCTGCACTTCCTAGTCGATCCGCAACTCATCACAACGGGATGGCTAGGATTAGCCTGATGACCAGCCTGATCGACATCCTTCAGTCTCCTCCGCGGCAAGGCAGGACCTCCTTCATGTAATGTGGATTTCCGGAGACGATCTGATCGTCATCCGAATTAGGGCCAATTGGAATTCCCTTCCAGCGAGGGTACGGGGCGCGCCAGGGAGCACGAGGGGACTTCCGAGGTATTACGGCTCGCGTTGATCTTCTTATCACCCAGCGGAGCGCATGTCCGGGGTATTTCGTGCAATAACGGAATCGATCTTACAGTCGACATTCGGCAGGTGCCCGCAAACGTGATCGGTTCGATGCAATTAAATAACCGATCGCCATGATATCGTGCGATGAATCATCCGGATCCGCGGTTGAACTATATCGGCACATTAAACTTAGTTGCACAATGATTTCTCGATATTCGAGTAGGATGGAACTTTAGTAACACCGGCACCCGTTTGTTTTTTTCAAAACATTACGTCCCTTTTATATTTTCACAATAAAATGCTAATTGACTGTCCCAGCTATGATGTTGCCCAATCATCCTCGAAGCGAGAGTGAGTCTTCTTCTTTTTCTTTTTCCGGAACCGGAAAACTAACGCCCCCTGTCCTCGGTGTTGCCCGTCCCCTCGTTGAAAAAAACCATAGTCACCAATTAAACGGGTACTTAATAGTTCGTGCTGCTACGGATCAATGTTATAAAGCAGTGTTCATAAATGAAAAATTTAATGTTATAAAGTAGTGTTCATAAATGAAAAATTTAATGTTAGCAGTGTTCATATTTTAAAAATAAAAAAGATAATAATTTTAACACTGCTTCATAACAGTGTTTGTGTTTTAACTGTTTATGGAAGTGCTTTTGGATACACAATATTTTTTGTGTTTCTGTCTGGTGCGTACACGACTAAATCAGAAGGTGTTCCGATGCTTGAGCAGGCCACGTGTAGCTGTCCGTGTGAGAAGCACGGATTTTCAAAATATACCCCCTGCTGTCCCCTACTGCTACTGTGTCTCCTTTGCAATCCCTCCCTCTCTCCCTTCCACATGCTCCATCTCATGAGTGCAGAATAACTTCTGAAATATCTTTGAAATTAATATGGAGTGGGCCTAAATTAGAGCCTTGAAGTACTCCTGATACAAAAAATAAAAGCGAAGTGAATACTTCATGTAAAAAACTGTTCCTGTCTACATTGATGTTTGTTATCTTTTATCTGTCATAAAGTGCATATTTTTGATACCTATCTTGTTTTTTAAAATGCCAAAATATTTTTTTTATATAATAGTTTGCGTAAATATAAAATTTTCCTTAAAGTTGCATACAGTTATGTGCGGCGTTGGGTCGCGCTATCAACATCTACCCGCTCTCTTTCCTCTTGAATCTCGGAAGGAAACCCAAAATTCCTTGGAATTTCCAACACATGCTGTTTTTCTCAGGTGAGCCTTTCATTTCCATGTTTATTAATTGTGTATTGGGTACATAATTTTATACTAATTAGGACAAACTCTCTGACATGGCGATAAGAGTGGAAGATGCTCTCAGTATCACTGGTGAAAGAACAAAAACAACATTGCTTGGAATGGCTTTAACTAGATCTGAAAAGCCGAATACTTCTCCACCTTATCTTCCCGATCTCTTTCTCCTCTCTACTACTACCCTCAGCCTCAGAATATACCCCAATTGGGGATGCCTAGTCTCACTGGCTCCAGATTGGAGCAGTTCAGCAGACTCTTGCACAGTACTTTTGATATAAAAAAGTATACTGATCCCAGCAGCCCGTTGGATTTGGATACATTGTTTTTTTAATGCTACATGCTTAGAGGCGTGTTGATTAAATAGTATGCTTATGAATTTGTCTATTAGTACCGTAGAATAAAGAAGAACGCTAATGCTTTCCACAAAGATTTGAATGGAAACCGAAGTTACCACTGACTTTGTACCTTTTGGTTCTGATCTATTCTGATGTATTTCGTCATCTCATTTGAACTTCATAATGATGATGAAACACAGTTCTGCGGTTGATATTTAAGCAAAGAATGGTCAAGACTTTTGAATCACGAATAACGCCTTCTTGGCTTTTCTTGTGTTCTTTGTTCTGCGATCTGTACCAAAGATTTTCACAATCTCCTGTACTGTAATACTCATGTTTATTTTATTTTTCTAGGTTTAAGGGGTGCCATGTCCTTTGCTCTCGCTATTAGGAACACGGTCTCGGACGTTCGGCAAGCTATGCTGACAACCACTTCGCTTATCGTCATAGCAACAGTCATCTTGCAAGGAGGGGCCACCCTCCATATCCTCAACTGGCTCAAGATACCGTAAGTTACACTCACTGACGTCAGAATTAATTGACTTGTCCTAAAGCCCAATTTACATACCATTTCGACGACCTGGAGGCAAACCATTTGATAATCTATTTGGCACCAGCTGAGTTCGTGCTTTTCTTATAAATTATGCTGTCATTCATATTTTTGCTGACGTCTAGCACTCATTGGAACATTTTTTAGAAAAGTGCAGTAATTATGGTTTCCTGTGCATTCAAACGGTGTAAATATAAAGATAATCCCTTTTATTGAATTACATTCTAAATGTATGTGTTATTTTAATTAATTTTAATCTTTTATTCAACAATAATAAACAATTCATCTGTTCACTATGGATCAGGATTATGACATCCATACTGTCAGTGCGGAATTGTTTTCTGAGGAAATAAAATTCTCAGGGCCTATGTCATCTTTGGGGATGCTGTGTGGAGGGTGTTTTTAGGGGAAGGAAAAAGATATGTAAGATGACGGAAGTATGAATCCATCCCTCTGACTGCGGTACAACGCGATGGGTCGAGAGAGTCCATCTGGAGAGGTCTAGATTAGGTCTCCCTCAACCGCTCTCTCCCGATCCGGCCCGCCATGCAGTAGGTGGGCTTTCGCCGCCAAGACCTAGACAAACCTCACTCCATAAACCCAGGTGCCCCTGCTAAGTCACCAAACGTAGTAAACCACTTGGGGTGACCTATAGCAGGAGTATTTCTTTTCCAATAAATGGTTCCTGGAGCGGCGGTACCCAAACCTGCCTCCCAAATATATAGTTTAATTATTGCATTATTAGCGAACAATGGTTCTTTTGCAGTAACAAAGAATATTTCCATTAAAATCATTATTTTCATATCGCGAATTGGAAATCACATTAACCAGTTTGCACCTGCAAACCATTTTATATGGTTGTGAAATAAAGAATTCATTGTTTTTCATTTGCATTTATACAAACAATTATCTCGAGGTACTGAAGAAATCGCAATCGTTTACATAACAAGTTGTAATTTTTCATCTCTTGATTGTAAAGACCAGCATCTTCAACTGATAAGAGTAAAACAGGTCTTGAGGGAATGAATCACAGTTTCATTGCCATGTTTACCGCACGTGTTGATAAAAAGTTATGATTAACAAACAGGAAAATTAAATTTAAAATGATTTTATTTGTAAAATATTTCTACCATACAATCATTAATAAGTATGCAAATACCAACATCTGAATCATGGGAAATTCTTAATCACTGAAAGATAAATATTTAGTTTTTGAAAATATTATTCGTGCTTTGACTTTTTTCCAATTACTTACCGCAATTTTCTCTAATTAAAATAATCAGTTTGTGTGAAATGTAATTTTTTTTTTCGTCCATAATGAGTTTTGATAGTAAGTAATTAGAGCATTATATCGTAGGCGTACTAGCAAAAAACTTTAAGTCGGAAATTTCACATTTTGACTTATGAATGCAGAATTTTTAGGTTATTTACGCTCTATAAACTGGCAGAATACACTAACACCCATATTCAGAGTCGATACTTTAGTTCAAGAAGTCTTCCTTTCCTTTAAAGAACTTAGTTTTTTTTTCGGAGACACGTCTAAGGTCACTGTGACATCACTTAATAAGGAAGCTACCTTCCTTAAGATTTCTAAAATATTTGTATTCAGAGATAGTTCTACGAAAGTCCCTACGGAACTGTGCATGTGCACTATTGCATTCTTTGAATTTGAACTGTCTAAACTCAAGGTTGGTAAGAGGGGTACCTTTGCCTTTCAAAATCGGTGATTTGTTCCCAATTGTTGCTGTTGAAGACGTAAAACAGTGGAGATGGATGTTATCGTGGAAATGGTTAACGAAGTTTTGAACTTCGCCACTCATAACACACAATTTTTCCAGCCCAAGGTTTTTAGAAAATGTTTTTAACACGCATTTTCTACGAAGCTTGGGCTAGCCAATTTAAAGAACGATGTCGGCTAGAAAAGATAACAGCGATGCATCTAGTAATTCCTCTCTTATTTCCATTTTACGCTTTAATAAATAATACGGCAGGATATTTGTATTTAAGTAGTTTAATATACATTGTTTTTCATTAGGCAATTAACAATCTCCAATTTATTGTCGAAATGCGATGCGAAACGAATGAGCCAACGGAGCATAAATAAACCAATATGCAGAATTTGACAGGCCGGTGTTATTTTTAACTTTTGAGTTTTTGAATTTTGAATTTTAAACACACAGCTTGTTACAAAACGGGGTATGTTGTTCCAGTAGAAGCGGGACATTGACAATTTTCGGATGATTTCACATGTCACAACTTTCTTTCGGCGTAGACATAAGTTAAGGACGGTTCTTTCCTTTACTAAGGTAAGGTCGAGCCTTTACTTAGACAAAATTTAAGTATTGTCTCTGAATACAGGTGTGAGTCATGTTAAATTTAAATTTTCTATAATTAAAAATGAATTTAATGTTAAGGTGATCCACCGCGTCGTATAAAATTCAAGATCAGGCCGCTTACAATAACACTCCTTATGTAGACGGTGATAAGGTTTAAATTCCTGTTTAACACCAGCTGCCTGTTTTGATTTATTTATGAAAAAAACATCACCAAAAAGCGTGTTTTATTTTATTTTGCGAAGCTCAGGCAAAATATATGTAAATGTTACAATCATTTTCGAAAGAATTTAATTTTCCACGTTTTGAAAAGGAAAATTAAATTTATTGTTTGTAATAAATTCACAACCGAAACGGGGTTCGTAAATAAGAGATTTGGAATTTTAAAGCTGTTTTTATAGGCCTGATACTTTATTTTTTTTCTGCGTTACAAAAAGACTAATTAAAAAAAAATGATTATTTCAAAGGCAAATATGTGTTCTATTCGCAGTACTCAATTAGCATCTGAACTATTTCTAAATGATCTACTTTTTAAACCTAAATCACATGATTTTGCGTTGCTTGGTAGTGCATCACCTTATGTCAGAAATTAATATTTTTTACTGGAAAAAAATGTTAGATCCATTTGCCTTGTATATTATGTCTATGGATGCACACTTTCATCTGCCCTTGACATTTATGTTAACTCAACTTAATTGTTATTGGCTGTAAGCGTTTTGCGTATCATTTCTTCTGTAAAGATCACATAACTTTTATTATGTCTTTTATACTTTTCTTTGACAGTTTGAGTGAAATATTACTTTTATAGCAGATGTAATGTAAATGTGTAATGCATTGATAAAAAGTAATCAATTTGATAACCTGGCAGACAAAAAGCACAAGTAACTTAGTGTTTTTTGCCAGAACAAAATTTTCTGGCTAAATATTCTAATTTCTTTCCATTTTGAAAATAAACTTAAAAATTGATTATTCGTAATTAAAATTCAAACAAACGTAAATGAAAAAGTTTTTCTGAAATGAGCGCACCTCATAATATTTTATTTTCATATCAACAAAAACTCTAATTTAATTTTATAAAAAAGTTGGTACAAAACATAAATGTTTGTTTTTTTCAAAACAGTGATTTTAGAGTTAGCGTTTTTCATGTATACTCAGAATATTATCAACTAGTTGCGATTATTTTATTTCATGGACATTTGACGGCCTCTTTGATCCAGGGGTATGGCTCTCGACTAGCAATCTGAAGGTCGCGGGTTCAAATCCCGGCGTGGGCAAGTAAATTTTATGTGATTGATTTGTGTTTTCACATTTAATCACTTAAAATAATATAAAGTATATTTGCGGTACGTTCCAGAGTGGAAGATACTCTCAGTGTCACTCTGGTATGAAACCACCATTCGGCATTGAAACGTTGCTTGAAATAGCTTTAGCCATTTTTGGTGACTAGATCTAAATAGCTAGGCAATTTCCACCTTTCTCTTTCCCATCTTCTTTCCCTCTACACCTACCTTCAACCTCACAAAATACCCCAATTGGGGATGCCATAGACTCACTGGCTCCAAGCGGTTGGGAGCAGTTGGGACTCTTGTGCGGTATTCACATAAAAACAAAAATTATATGAAATCACAAAATGATTTCCTTTTATGAAATTTAGTATCGTAATTGTTTTTTTGCAATTTTCTGAATTATGTTTAGTATAATTATTTCATTAATTGTTTGCAGTGTCGGATTAAAAGATGAAACAGAAGCACTCCCCTACCAGGGAGTAAGGAGCGTGAGTATACTAAATAGACTTTAAACATTTTTTTTTTATATTTTACGCATCATATTTGTTTAAAATTTATAATCACATATCTTACTATTTTAACAAGTTAATAACTTTGCTCACACGGAGTATTCTTTCCCGATGGTTTAACTGAATTTCTTCATAGACTCTCAGTCTGGGTGTTATGTTAATTTTAGATATGATAAACAGTATAAAAATGGCTCTATAAAAAACTTTACCCCTTTATGGGCGGTCTCGCAGAAATGCATACACATAACCTACTATAACGTACTAAGAATTTTTCATTTGGCACTCAGATTAAATCGAACGACTGCATGAAAATTGCATCATTTGTAAATACTAGATTTTTAATATACATATATCCGTATTATGGAGGTGATGGATTATGCTATTTTTTTACTTACATATATGTATAAATGTATATTTTATGCAGAGTTATTAATTAAAGTGACGTTTTACGGTGATTACTCTGTGATCAGATTCTTTTAGTTAACTCTTCGGACAGCCATTAAGTGTCCATCTTCAAAGATGGGGATACTACAAGACTTATCTTAAAAGATATATTTTTTAAATAATTAATTGGAGTGATATTTTACATAAATAAGATAGCGTATTATTTCTGAAAAAATTCTTTACATTCAAATTTTTTATTTTTATTTAAACTATGTATAACCATGACATCTATTTATTTATCTGAATCTAATTTTCATCAGTTTTTCATTTAATGCAATTCATCTTTTATTTTTCTAAGCATATTTAATTAAAGTACTCTCTCAGTATTTCGCCACTTGATTATCTTTTAAAACAACCACTATAATCGGCCTTTATGGTTCCATCCGCCCCTCCGGCGTACTTATACACAATGTGCAGTCAGTTTAGGGAAAATAAAGTATACCTAATTACACATAATATAACTAAGTGACCCCGAAGTGATGTGCGGAGAGGATGTACCGCCAAATAACGAAGTATAAAACATATTATCATTCAAATGCATCAAGGACAAATCTGCTTCTCTATACCAGCACATAAGTACAGAAAAATCGACACTGTGTATAAATTCGTTTGATATTCATACCAACTTATTACTAAAGGTATTTTTGAAGTCGATTTTACGTTTGAAATTGGTAAATAATGCACAAAAAAATTATTATTTTATAGTAAAAATCATTTTGGGGGGCCAATTGCTGGCTGATCAACTGTCGGATTACCGCCATTATTTTTAACATGCTGAAAGCACAAAATCAAGCTCTATAATTCGGCGGTATTCGTTTGTCAAATTTATTAATTTGCCGCCTGCCTAGACTCGAACGCCAAACTTTCTACACCGATGGATCATCTTTCTGGTTATTTATTTATATTATATTTTTATATCTTATGTTATTACGCCGCCGCGGTGTCTACTAGAGCTGATCATTTTATCAGTCATTTTGAGACATTTCAGTTAGCTGTGTGTTCTAGCAATAAATTATTGCTTATGTTTCTATTCTTGTCGTTCTGACACGTTTTTTGCTTGAATAAATTTACAAAATGGAGTCTTCTCACAAGAAAAAACATGACACCTTAACTTTAAATAATCAAAAAATAGGAATGACACGAGGGTCAGACAAAAGTAATGCCTCCTATTTTTTTTCTTCTTTTAATTGTCAAGAAATAAAACTTGCAATTACATAGGTCGAAAACCATACTATTGACGATTAATTTGTCACTTTTCAGTATAATCTCCGTCCATTTCCAAAGTTTCGGTCCATCTTTTAACAAGAGCATGTATCCCAGAGTGGTATAAAGCACAGTCCTGCTTCCCAAAGCTATCCGCCATAGTTTTTGCTGGGCGAAAGATGTGCTTTAAGCTTTTTAAGGGTCGAAGCTAGCCGTCCATAATGGAGTGCTGGTACCTACCCTGATGTATGGCAGTGAGGCATGGAACTGGCAGAGAAAGGATGAAAGTAGACTGAATGCTGTAGAAATGAGATCCCTGAGACGTATGTGTGGTAAAACCATGTATGATCGTGTGAGAAATGTGGAGATCCGCAAAGAATGCAAGGCTGATGTAAGCGTAATGAATAAGATTAAGAAAGGGACGCTCAGATGGTTTGGGCATGTAGAGCGAATGAATGAGGAAAGGAGTGTAAGGAGAATATATGACGCAAATGTGAATGGTAGACGAAGTCGGGGACGCCCGAGGAAGACATGGCACGACCAAGTGAATCAGATACTTGAGTCGGGCGATGTCAAGAGTCAGAATAACAGAAGAGCATGTATGAGACGATGTATGAATGTGAACGAAGCAAGGAGTGTGTGCCAAGATCGAGTTGTTTGGCGGTCCGTCCTCTCTGCCTACCCCTGCGGGGAAACGGCGTGATGGTTAGTTAGTTAGTTAGTTAGTGACGTATTGGACAGAATTTATTGTGCATATTTACTCCAAAAAATCAACCATAAATAAACCCTTTGCATTCCTGGATACTATCGCCATAACTTACCCTGCCGATCGCACAGTTTTGATTTTTTCATCCTCAGTGAGTTTGTGTGATGCCATTCCACTGACTGGCTCTTTGATTCAGGTTCCATGAAACTATTAACCTATGTTTCGTCTCCGGTCACAATTTTTGTGCAGTTGCATCACCGTACACATTTTTCAGTCTTTGAATGCGAATAGGCGTTTCACCTTCTACATTCAAGAATTCAATCATGGAAGGATGATTAATACTAATTTTTTTACTATTGCAGTAGTTTGTTGACGAAGGTTTGAGGAAAAGGACAAAATTCAGTTTTTTCATTAACTAACTTTATTTAATTCGAAAAAATAAGAGGCATTACTTTTTGACTGACCCTAGTAGATAATAGTTGTTTTAATTTTTAGCTTATTTTGTATGTATACACTATAAATCTGTCAACTTCACTTATCGGACACTTTTGCCTATTTTTGGGGTGGCGAATTATTGAGAGAGTACTTTGTGTTTTATTTTGACCAACCTAAATTAATAAAGTTTGTGAATAATAATTCTTTTAGATTTACGTTGTAATTAAATCCCTGCCCCATCTCAAATTCATTTTGTTTTGAAACATTAAAAGTTAATTTATTTATTTTTAATATTAGACTTAATTTTTTTATTTCTTTCATGGTATGACATTTTATGTTGCTTTTAAAATATCTTTAAAGACTGATGTTTGATTTGGTATGCTGCTTCTTCCAAAGGTTTACAACTCCACCGAAAACAATTCTGGGGTAGGTACTGACTTAGTCAAGTGGTTTCCCCCCATATGCTTCAGCACCCATAACCCAATACTACCCCTGGCCCCGTCGTATCAAAACCACCTCAACCGAGGCCAGGACACTAAATCATGTTGGCCTCTGCTATTTACATGAGATTCTTCTATATAAATATATCTTCTAAATAAATTTGTTTAAATAAGTTTTGCCTTGGTGAAAGATTGCCATTCAGAATAGAAACTTGCAATGGCTTTAGCCGTGTATGGCAACCAAATCTAAATAACCAGGACCTTTCCAACCTTCTTCTTCCCATTTCCTACCTCTCCCTCTATCTTCAGCCTCAAAACATACCCAATTAAAAAGCATTTTTTTCAAAACTCAACATTTTCCAAAGGTAAAATTTTTCACCGACTATTTGTTTTTTTTTTATCAATTGCTTTGTATCGGAGTGAGTTAAGGTAATTGTAGTGTATTGGTTATCGTGTAGTTTCAGCTTCTTTCAATAGGTGTCAAAAGCATAGTTTGTAATATTAAGTTTTGCTGTATCCCAACAGATGGCAGCTAAGTATGATATCAGAAGAGTACCATCTTTCGTCTTTCTTGTCTTAGATACGAACGGTTACGATGACTGTCGAAGGCATCGACGAGTTGAATGGACTCCTCCAGCCCCCAGCGGAAGCGGCAGAACTTCTTAGAGCCTAGTCTAGTAAGGTCGTCTGTCCAGTTTAATGTTCATTGTAATATTTACAAAAACATAAATCGACTTGTAATCTCACGAAACTTATTTGGAAGATACCCAACACATCTTTAGTGGAATTAATATTGAAAATTAAGAGACACAACAGTAATAATATTGAACGTTGAACATAAATACAAGAGGCGTTACAAATTTTGATATACTTACTGTTTAAAAAAAAAAAGTTCAGATAACATATGTGAAACTGGATAAATAATATGTTGAGTTTTAAAAATAATGCTCCTCAATTAGGTATGCCATAGAGTCGACCTCTCACGATTAGTTCCCGTGAGCACTTAGGCAATAGGCACATTGTGCTATCTCCCATTTTACCTCAATCCTTCAGCAACAACCCAGTCCCTTTAATAAAGTTCACCAGAGCTGTCACTGGAAATGAAGCTAATTCCTCGTTCGACAATGTGTCTTCCCAGGTCTCATTTCTCCTCTTCACTCCTCCTTGGTTCCCTGAAGGTCCCCACGAGAGAAGAGGGCTTCATCTCTCCTCTCCCCTCCTCAGTTCCTCGAAGGCTCCACGATGGAGAGTTCACCCCCCCTTTGGTTCCCTAAAGGCCCCCAGTTGGGACTTTGGTATTAAATAATTTTTTTGAATAGCAGGCCAACTTGATTCAGTGTCCTGGCCTGTATTGAGGTGGTTTTAGTTATATCCCACATTCTAAGCTATAACCGCCCCCTGTGTTTTTAGTGACTAAGCTTGTGTCATGGGTATTTCAGCCTTTGGACATGGGGTTGCATTTGCATCAAATGGAAATAGCGAGACGAGATAGCGACGTGGTAATGGACTTCTCGGCTTTTTACTTCACTTGTTTGCATCCGTTTTTGCATGCACATGTTTTTTAGTTGATTAACTCCTTTTTTGTAGGTTGGCTTGTTTATCACAATGTTTTTAATCTACACTTTGTTCATCGAGAACGAATCGTTTTTAAAACAAACAAATATTTTTTTATTGAAATTGAAATGTACAGTAGAGTCATTTTAAAGAGTTTCTTGCCTTTTTTACATTAGCTTCACAAAAGAGGCCCTGAGAAAAATAATTTCACTCAGGGCCTATTTCATCTTTGGGGATGCTGTGTAGAGAGGTTTTTTTAAGGAAAGGAAGATCTGGGAAGTAAAACGGTATATGGGGTGGGTAGAAATCCGGACATCAGTGTGTAAGGATTTTTGAACTCTTCCCTACCATTCATTGCGTTGCAAAGCGATGGGTCGAGAGAGGAGAGTTAAAAAGCACAAAGTAGGTGGGCAGTCCCATCCGCCGCCAAGACCTAGACAATCCTCACATCGTAAACTCGGGCACCCCTGCTTAGGTCACCAAATGTAGTGAACCACTAGAGGTGACCTACGGCAGAGGTGTCGGTTATCCAATTGAGTCCCAAATTGAAAAGTAGCTAGGTGTACTGTATCGTAAAAGGTACTGCAGAGTAAAAGGGGACTGATTTCGAACCAATTTAAACCACTATCAGTGTGCACAAAAACATTAACCTTTAATTGCTGATGTGGGAGTCTGTCAGACTTAATCATATATTTTCGCCTCAAATTAATAATTAGTATAGAGAAAAACATTTTGAACAGATTTTTTCATGTTTTTACAAAATGTGGCAGTAAGTAGTACATAATAAAACTCGTCCCTCGGGTGGGTCATCAGCACTAGAGCGTACCTACCGTATCTACCAACCCACGTCAATAGTTAAAGGTTAAGTATGCTCTTTAAAATGATTTACCTGTGCATTACAGTGCAGTTGAGATGAATTTTTACAAAAACAGTGCTAGAGAAATTATTCAATTTTTATTTATTTACTTTTGAGTGTACAGTAATAATAATATATTTATCTCTTCATTATTTTTAAGTTAAGATCACTATTATGCTTTTTTAATACACATAAATGAGCACATTTTATTATTTCTTTTTTAAATCTATGTTATGTCAAGAGTCAGAATAACAGAAGAGCATGTATGAGACGATGTATGAATGTGAACGAAGCAAGGAGTGTGTGCCAAGATCGAGTTGTTTGGCGGTCCGTCCTCTCTGCCTACCCCTGCGGGGAAACGGCGTGATGGTTAGTTAGTTAGTTAGTAAATCTATAAATATAATTTTTTCTCTACTTTCCACTCGGTTTTTAATATAAATTTGTATGACCCAGCGTGTAAATGTAAGTGATTTTTTCATTTGTCCCTTATTAGCAATAGAATAAAATCCAATAAGTGACCAAAATTTAAGATGTACAGATTATAATAGAATATGTTTAATCAATAAGCATGCATCAGACAACCAATAATTAGATGTATGTTTCCTTTAGATTGCATACATGGAAAGCACTTTGTATTTTTGAAAACCATACCTTCTCGGTGAACAAAGTATAGATTAAAACCATAAATTCTCTCTGAACAAAGATTAAAACCGTATCTTATCGATGAACAAAGTATAGATTTAAAACCATGCCTTCTCAGTGAACAAACTATAGATAAAAACCGTACCTTCTCAGTGAACAAAATGTAGATTAATTACCATACCTTCTCGGTGAACAAAGTATAGATTTAAAACCCTATCTTCTCAGTGAACAAAGTATGGATTAAAAACCTTATCTTCTCAGTGAACAAAGTATGGATTAATTACCATACCTTATTGGTGAAAAAAGTACAGATTAAAAAACTATACCTTCTCGGTGAACAAAGCACAGATTAAAAAACTATACCTTCTCATTGATCAAAGTATAAATTAAAAATCATACCTTCTCGGTGAACAAAGTATAGATTAAAAATGTCATTTTTTCCAGCATTACAGTATTTGTGAAACTCCCAAAAAAATTACCTACACCATAAATGTAACCAATTTTCTGTTGTAGCGTAATGATGATGGTCTTAAGGATGTTTCGAGTTCAATTCCCTTACCACAAATACATTGCATTAGCTTGGATTTTTATTTTCATAAACAACAAAAATCCCTCTCATTACAAATAGGATGGAAGGAGTTTCCAAAGTCCTTCACCGAACAGTGGATAGCCAATCACTTGTGACAATGTCAGATTGAGTCAGTTTCATTATGGTGGTAGATCCTCTCATTATCGCCCTGAAGAAAACCCACCATTCAGAACCGAAACATTGCTTGAAATAGTGTTTAGTGGCCAGATCTGAATAGCCAGACTCTTCCCAACCTTCCTGTACCGAATCTCATTTGGGGATGTCATAATTCCACTGGTTTCAGACAGCTAGAAGCAGTTTGGACTCTTGTGCAATATCATAGACAATAGAGACAAGGGAGAAGGGTCTTGAACCATTATTAATATAAAACTGCGCGCACAAAAGTGTTGCCAACATGGTTTCACTCAATTTTACTATAAAATCGCATCCGTGCACACCAAACGCATAACTTTCATTGACTCCGCCGCTTTGAGAGTCCATGTAGTTTGATCATGGCTCGGCAACAGTCCGTATGGTACCTTATCCACCTTTGTTTCTATTATCTTTATGCTACTATTTAAAAAATGCACAAGATCATCTATTAACTGGTTTGCATGGTCCGCTTTGATTAATGCTTGAAGTCTAACATATTGTATTCTTATTGATAATTTCCTTTATAGCCATTCTGCATGTCAACTAGTGTTGTAAGCTGGAGCTCTTCAGAAGGGAATGTTATATTACCACCGATTACAGTAGGTTTTTACTATTTTCTATTTAGGAACCATCAAACATCATCCCATCTTGTTACTAACATCACGTTTGTGAATCGTTTCATCCCGTTCTAACAACCAACATTCCATTTGTGTCTAACGTCCATTAAGAGCACCAATTCATTCACCGTGTGACGTATTGTTTTTAAAATGTTGCATATTATATATGAAATTAAGCTGGTTTTTTCCTGTCGTGCATTTATTTGATTTGTTTATGCTAGATTTTATGATTAGATTTAATTGAGCCAATTACTGTCACTGCGCCAGTAATACATATCTGTTAACTGACACGGTTTTGATCCTTTAGTGACTGTTCCCGTTTGCGAATGTCGCATATGTGATGATGGTTTTTTCATGTTCTAAAATGGTGTTTGTTGTTACAACATCTTCAAGAATCAGAAATATAAAGCACATTTAAAAATCTTGGAAATATTCCGAAATTTGATGAGAAATTTCAAGTTAAAGCCATGTACAGTGGAATCCGTTTATAATGACATCGAAGAGAAATGACAAACACGTCATACTAAGTGGACGTCATACAAAGCATTTTGTAGAAAATAAACAACCTCCCGTTTTTGTTAGGTATAAATGTATGTATTTAATTTAATAGAGAGAAACACAGCATATTAAGACTCGTGACGTGAGAAAAGAGCATTTTAAGACTCGTGATGAGAGAAACACAGCATATTAACGTCGTCGGGCGTATCATGACCCTCCCGAACACTGCCGAAGGTGTTAGAAATCATGTCGCTCACTATACCGACATAATTTTCCATGAAATTAGGACATAATTTATTAAAAATGGGTCATAATAAGCGACATCGCTATAAGCGAAGTCATTATATCCGACTTTGTTAAGAATTTAATAAAGAATTTTATATGGAAACCAAACATCACTGTGTAATTACGCCATATTAAGCGGTTGGTCAATATAGGCGGAGTCATAATAAACGGATTCTACTGTATATGTATTCACCGAGAAACAATTCTTTATAAACACTATTTCAGTTACAAAATCCATGTGTTTCAGAAACCAATTAATATGTTTCTGTGCTGGCGATGGAGAACACAGAAACAAATCAGTTTCATAACAAACGTTGCTGAGTTTAAACATGGCGATAGTATGGGATGACGAAACGATTCTCAAATTAATGGAAATCCTTGAGATAAAGCGGATTTCATTGAATCGCTCGACTAAAGATTATAAAACAAAATCAAGAAAAGTGACGCGTGGGAAGACATTTCAAAAGCTTTGGAAATTTCAAAACAAGATATTGAAAGCAAAATGGATATTGCGGTTGCAGTTTGCGAAAGAGGAAGAAAATATCGTCTTCGAAAATTACAGGAGTTGGGACTGCAGATGCCAAAAAATCTAAATGGAAATTTATGAAAATTCAAACTTTTGTTTTTTGTTTGCTTCAAAACAACTAACTGATGTGGGTGGCAAGATCTCCGAAACATTGTTTCTGTAAATATCTATGTGGTGTTTCAGAAACTGTTTACCTGAAATATTGTTTCTCAGTGAATACGTGGCTAATACAACAGATAATCACGTTTCCATGAACTATTTTATGTTTCCGTTAGTAAGTACATTCACACTTGTGTCAATTGCATTTAATTTTTACCACATTATTTAGTAAGGCTGTAATAGTTTTAGAAAGAAATTGCCATTTTGCAAGAAGTTATAACCTTTACGAATACCTATCTAGAATTACTTATTATGAAAATAAACTACTGATCATTTTAAAAAGCATGACTTATCTGATCTTTGTATACGGCGGTCATCACTGCCAGTCGTGGTCCATCGGCGGCTGTCCCCATGTACACATATCGCATATTATGTGATCCATTAAGTTTCATTAAAACACATAAGTTTTGTCAAAACGTGCCATGCAATGAATTTCGTTGAATTTCGAGACGGCCTGCGTTGTAAAGATTTACTGATATTACTGGCGCAGTGGAGATATTCTATCTATACCCATTGCTTGTTTTGGTATAGCTGTAATGCTTTCAAATGTATTTATGCAGACATATAGACACTGATAAGGCATAATATAAATTTTTTGTTTTGTTACGTTACATTGTTGCGTTATTCTGATTTTTTACATTGTCATCAAAAGTCCGTTCAACGCCATTTTGCCGTTTTTTGGACATTTGAAAGTTAAATGTTAAACGCCGATTCTTGGTGCTTCTCAGCCTTCTTTCAAATTGTAAGCAGACAAGCTTAACAACATGATAGTTGTTCTCTTCTGCTGATCACAATTTGTTCAAAAGCTGAAATGGAATTAGAATCGGCATTTAACAAGAACCTTTTATCTGAAAAAAAAAAAACAAAATGGCCAGTTGATGACAATGTTACATTTGAATTTCTGCAAAACAACTAGGCTTTAGTAATCTCATCCAACTGATTGATTTGCTTCAATATAGCTAGTAAAATAGATTTAACTTTACATAGAATTTTGTATTAACTATTTTTAAGCATGAGCAATTATTATGAAACATTAGGTGCCAGTTATTGTGTTTGCTAGAACTATTTTTTAAACTAATCGTTTCTGAAAAGCAAATTTTTATTTAGTTGCTATTTGGTCCCAGGTGGAGGTTGTACATACATCATCGACGGTCGTCCTCTTCGAAGATATTAGAACGATGACGAAATTAATAATTTCCCAATTAAAATTTAATGTAATATTTATTTTAAAAAATTATTCTTACTAGCTTTGCTGCCTGACTTCCCTGATTCTCAATACTCTTCTTTCTTATTGGATGAACAACATTGAAGTGTGGAATAAGTAATATGGCCAATCTAATGTTTTTTACACTTAAATGTTGGAAACAATGCTGCAAGTTGGAGGGCTTAAAGTCAAACAATGATTTTTGTTATTGTTTTTGGGGTGTTATGCCGTGTTTCGCTACCTCCTTCTTTAGCCAACGTTTCGGACAGCGTTACAGTGTCCATCATCAGGGCAGATGAGTAAATGATATTGGTGAGAGTGTTTACTTATGTGTGTCGAAGCGATACCGTGCTGCCAGCTCCATTTCTCTACGAGCTGGTGTTAGAAAAAATTCAGCATGGTTTTTTGCGTTTAGCTTTGGTGTAGCCGTCAATTACTGGATACCAAGAACTATTGAGCTTAGCTCCGTCGTCTCTGTTAATATTGATGGGGTTTTTATGGATTTCAATTGCCTCCGTAATTAGGCGTGCTCTGTAAGTTTTGGGTCTTCCCAGGACTTCAGGAACAAATCCAAAGTAATGGCCGGTTTCGATTAAGTGCTCGGCGATTGCCGATTTGTCAGGGTGGCCAAGTTTACAAGCACGAAAGTGTTCCGAAATCCTTTTGGAGATCGTCCGCTCTGTCTAAGTTACTAATCGTTGGTATATCGCTATGTAGTTAACGTTATTTGACTTTAAGCCCTCATGTTTTTTTTAAATACGAGGGGGTACCCAAAAGAAACGGAACTGATGTTGTGGTGGGCCGAGTTTTTGTAGTACCGCGTTCTGCCGCTAGGGAGCGTATAGAGCCACCATTCCCGAGTTAGTAAGCCAAATGTCATCGCTAAAGAAGGTTCCATTCGGTTTGTGTGAATTTTTTAGTGACAGTTGCTCGTCTTTATGCAATGGTGAACTTGAAGTCTTCCACTGGCTTGATTGTTGCTTCGTTTCAGGGTCGTAACCATAGCACCATGACTCATCACCAAGCTGTCACCCTTGGAAAAAAATTTGGATCATTTCGGAATTCTTCTTTCAAAGCAAAGCATGCTTTCACGCGACCTTCTTTTTGTTCAGCAGTCAGCAGTCGAGGCAAGAATTTGGCAGACATCCTTTTCATCCTCAAATCAAAAAGCAAGGTCGCATGGAAGCATGCTTTGCTTTTAAAGAAGAATTCCGAAATGATCAAAAAAAAATTTCCAAGGGTGACGAATCATGGTGCTACGGTTACGACCCTGAAACGAAGCAACAATCGAGCCAGTGGAAGACTTCAAATTTGCCATTGCAAAAACAATGAGCACACAAAACTGTCACTAAAAACTTCACACAAACCGAACGGAACCATCTTTAGCGATGACGTTTGGCTTACTGACTCAGGAATGGTGGCTCTATACGCTCCCTAGCAACAAAACGCGGTACTACAAAAACTCGGCCCACCACAACATCAGTTCGGTTTCTTTTGGGAACCCCCACGTATGTAGATGAATTTACCTAAAAATTCGTAATAAATAGCAAAAGTTTAAGATGAAAGCAAGGTGATAACCGCCCAGTCTCAAATAAACAAGTTGGAAAAAAGATCCTACAGATTTGTTGATTTCTTTTTTATTTTTAATTTTTTATTAATTTAATTTTAGTAATTTGTACAATAAAGCTTACGAAATGCCAAATTATTATAACATTACATATTGCATACTATATTTTTTCCAGTCTGATGTAGCTCCACAATACATCTTGAACCTACCAATTGGTGCGGACTTTAAAGTTTCTGGTAGTGCATTATAATGTGCTTGATTATATTGAGGATTAGGATGGCATAATGGTAGCCATATGAATGTAATTAACACAATGTACTATCCTCTCTTTCTTTTATAATCCTTTCTCTCGCTTTCTACATGCGTGATCATTATAACTGGTACCTAATGAAAATTGAAACTAAAAAAAAAATATGCATAAATTTTAACCGTTTACATATTAAATACTAGGAGCCTAGCAGTCGCCGCGCATCAAGCGGAGGCGATAAGGCCGTGTTGGCTCGTGTGTGGGGCGGGCTGGACTCCAAGTATCTGAAGCCGCTGCTGACCCATGCCCGGCCCACCCTGCTGGACACGCTGCCCGTGTGTTGCGCGCCCCTGGCCCGCCTGCTGACCACCACGCAACAGATGACCATGCCAGTAAGTTTCTGCCCCACGTTCAGCAGGGAGGACACCACTTTGCTTATAAAGGTTTCTCAATCAATTTAGTCAATAAGTGTTTTTTTCTGAATGATAGTTTGTTATGTCTTGGTTTGAAGAAGCTTTGCGTAATAACAGATGACCATGCCAGTAAGTTTCTACCCAAGTTCAACAGGGAACTTTGCTTACAAACTTTTCTCAATCAATTTGGTCATAAGTATTTTTTTTGTGAATGATAGTTGTTATGTCTTAAAGAGACATTGCGTAATTATTGCAGACGACAATGCCAGTGTGTTTCTTCCGCACATTCGACGGGAAGGATCCACCTTTATTTTGAAGATTTTTCAATCAATTTGGTCAATCATTGTTGGAATCATTTTGTTTGAAGACTGTTGTTGTAATGTGATGTTTTCATTTGAAGAAGCATTGCGTTAATAATTCTCAACCATTTGTTCGTGAATTTAGAAAAATAATGAAGGATAGGCATTTAACAAATTTGTTTAAGAGACAATTTGCTTATCTCATCTCTAAGTTTCCATAGTTTTGCCAGCAATTTTTTTTTTAGTCCTAAACACCTTTTCTGCTATAAAAATATATAACTGATTATTTTTTTCAATCTTATCCCTTTAAAAAAAGTCACTAGCCGCCACTGTAAAAGACAAAAAATAGAGTATTTTTGTGTGGAAATAAAACATTGTTATAATTATTCAGTTTCATTTTCAGTGCCGGCAACCCGGGCGTTTATTTTATTTTTCTTTTATTTACACAGTTTTTTTTTTACCCACCTCACTAGATAAAGTCTGTTCCGAAGCGGGTAAAAAACATGTTATATTTATTAAAAAAGATTTATATTTATTAAAATAATATTTATTAAAAGAAAATATTAAAAAACATATGAAGGTCCCACCCAGGCATCTTGAGTTCAATTCCTCGACTGGCTAAATCTCAGGTATGTTTTTAGGTTTTCACAGCCAAAAAGTATTTTTGTTATTGTTTTTGGGGTGTTATGCCGTGTTTCGCTACCTCCTTCTTTAGCCAACGTTTCGGACAGCGTTACAGTGTCCATCATCAGGACAGATGAGTGCTATGTGATGAGTGCTTGTCTACTCATCTGCCCTGATGATGGACACTGTAACGCTGTCCGAAACGTTGGCTAAAGAAGGAGGTAGCGAAACACGGCATAACACCCCAAAAACAATAACAAAAATGGCTAAATCTCCATCACGATACAAGCAACATTTTCCGCTTACTGTCGTGGTAGTAGTGTAGAAACAACTAGTAATTCGATTATTTAATGCTGGCAATGTTTATTGAATTACCACACTGCAGCGCATGCGCGTCGAACCGCACATTTTCATTGATGGACCGGTTTAAAAAACCCAACATTATTTCGTTTTAAACCTCCGTGTTTCAAATCTTGTCTGATAAAGGCCCATTTATAAATCTATGTGATTAATAAAGTTAATCTGTTTTTAAACCGCTTCATCATTTAAAATGCGCTTTCGACATGCATGCGCTGCAGTGTGGCAATTTGATAAAAATTGCCAGTATTAAAAAATCGATTTTCAAATTATTGTCAAGGTTATTTACATAGCTATACGGAGATGGTATAACTTACCTGGATTATACTATGCTATAAAGGTCGCGGAAATATAGAAATAGTAACGCTTGGCGATTAGGAATTTTATTTATTTATAACTTTAACTTATGCACAAATTAATATTCAACCTCGACAATTTATCAGAAGGCTTCAAATTGACAGATGACATGTGTGATCGACTCTAGTACTGAAACCGCAATGGTGCTGCTTGTATCTTTATCAAAGCTTCTGGAAATTCGGGTGTGGCCAGTGTATGGAAAATAATGATACCACTCCACAAATAGCCAACTCACCACATTCTTTCTTCTTCTTTAAAAAAATGTATATATTTTTGGTACATTTGCAGGACAGCACAATGAGGCGTACAGATTCAGATTCGGATCTGTGTATTGAAGATTCAATGACTGATATACGCCGCGGACCACGGGTAAACACTTCAATTTATTAACATTATTTCTTCTCCTTACTTGCTTGAAATTTGCAAAGCTAACCGAAATTCCAAACATTCCCAAAAGTTTAATTAATTAATTATTGCTTTATGCTTGAAAAAGTGTTCTTGTCCGAAGTATTTTATGCAACAATGTTTTTTCGTTATTTGGCTTCATTTGGTCGCTGTTAGTTTGATTAAAAATAAATCGGGGATAAACTTGAAACAGTTTTAAGACCCCGTAAAACTCCTGCGCTAACTTCCACAGCATGATAAATTCACAAAACTTATGATCTTCTTTCTTGTAAAAGTAGCTTTACTGTTCTTTTTTTGCTGTTATTTTGTTTTTTTAACCCTTTGACTGTGAATAATAAGCATAAAGAGGGCTGCGTACATAAAGATCCCGACCGTAGCCAATTTCTCATGCAGTGTTGACGCAATTATGTACATCTCCCTTCCTCCATCCGACCTACTACCCATATCCTCTGACAAGGTGTGTGGCCACCATATGTGTCGTTTTGGAACAATAACTCCAAAGAACTGTCACTCTATTGAAGTAACCAGTACAATGCTAAACTCTTACATTGATCTCTCAGTTCTTTAATATCGACCACGTTAAAGAAGCCTCTGTGCAATGATCACCAATCTAGTGATCTCTCATGTGTTTGATTGGTGTCTATTAAAGGAGATCATCTCCTATGGTGATATCTTTGTGATGTTAATATCGACCTATCACGGAGACTTGTGCAGTTATCAATCCAATGATCCCTCGGTGCCATAATATCAAATCTCACAAAACGTGCTGCGCAAAAATTAAGGTAAATCAGATTCCTTCCCAATAAATCAGATTGTTTACCAAGCTATTCCCATAGTTGTCACTTAAAAACCCATATTTTTTTTATTACATTCCATTGATTCGCAGTCAATATATTTGCAAGTTTTATCTTGCGGTGTCCTTCTTTAATTAGTTTTAAAATAAATGGTAAATGTTATTGTAAGTGTATTAATGATTTAGATGGGATAACCTGATAACTATTTGTTCTTTTTGAATAAAGATTTGGTTTTATTTCATTTACTAAATGCGTTCATTCTAAAATAAACACCGTGCATTGGCATGAAATAAGGTCGCATGCTGAACATTTAGAAGTCAAAGGGTTAACGTAATTCTTTCCAATTACAAATTGATTTTTATCTGTTTATTTTTTATTTGCATTTATGATTATAATTTGGTGATTATCTTTTCTTGCAGAGTGAATCAGGAAATCTAAATGGGAATGTTTAGCTGCAAGTTTAGTAATAATTGTAATGCGTGTGATACTGAATACTTAAATGCTTATTTAAATTCAGCGTATTTATAATAAAAATAATTCATCGGGTGTCTCGGCACAACACCGTTACAGTGAAACACTCTTATAAGGTTTTCCAAGGTACTGAAAAAGAAATACTTCCTATTTGGTAAATTTTATACAAGATGTCCAACACTCTTATAAGGTTTTCCAAGGTACTAAAAAATAAATACTTCCTATTTGAGAAATTTTATGCAAGATGTCCAGAGGTAAAGTGCAAAACTTCGGGAGGTGTTTCTACATGACAGGACAATTAAAAAAATCACCCAGTGAAAACTAAGTTTTTTTAATTATAATATGTCTGCTTTTTATCAATTTTCGACTTAGTTGCGCCACATCTCAGGCTCAAGAGCCGCCTAGTAGCCAATTTCAGAGAAATGCATGCGTGAGTACCACCAAAAGTTGATAGAATACATTGTCATCGATAACGAGTCTAACTGCCGAGTTTCAGCTCGATCGTATGTCGGGAAGTGGGTTAATTTCCATTTCTAGGATTTGCATCCATTCAACATAACAAAATCAAAAAAGATGTATTTAAAAAGACTAGTGATCGCCCAATGTTCGAAATTCGACAATAATTAATTTAATGTGTAATGTTTTTTTTATTGATTTAATGTATTTATTCATAATTTTAAAAAAATATATTAGCATTATGCACTCCTTCTCTATATAAACTATAAGTGTGCGAAATTTCATACTCCTCCAGCGCAATTTTACAAAGGGGTACAAAGTTTTTGCTTCATGTATATACTGATGTATAACTTTTTTCGAAATTCCAACATTTCAAAGAAAAAAAAGTTATTGTTTGTATGGAAAAAATTATGGAATTTTGAATGCAGAACACCTCCCGAAATTACTGCACTTTACCCCTGAGCACAAATAATACCTTTCTTAAATTTCATCAAGGGACTGATAAAATATACTTCTTAAGCATGAAAACTTGTTATGCGGGAACTTATTAAGAGGGTTTCGCTGTAATTGTGACTAACTAATGATGATTGTGTTGGTTGGTGACCAGTTGGAGCCCTTGGGACAGGTTGCCACGCGCGTTAGCATGGAAGGCTTCACTGGGAGCAATATATAACCGTTATATTACTTACTTGGCTGTGAACGACGGTTCCGCTAGTATAGGAGGAACTCATTCATGTTTCTACAGCTTTCAACGTACTAATATAGGCAGAGCTTTGCTCTTTAAATATTTAATTAATTAGATATTGTAAGTTTTTGATTTCAGAATGTTGATATTATTGTCGCTGCGAATCAATCGCCGTGTAAGTCATGAAAAAATGCCATTTTATGGCGGCAATTATTCCACATTGAAATTAAATATAATTTTTTTCTGATGTACGGAATGATAAATAATATTGGTGACTCAATAAGAGCGAATTTAATTTTGCTACAAGGTGATTTTTTTAAGACCTTTGTCGTCTTTGGGGATGCTGTGTGGAGAGTCTTTTATGGAAAAGAGAGGAAGTTCTGGGATGGAAAAAGGTATGAGGAGTAGGTAAAAATCTGGGAGTCAATGTCTCCGACTGTGGTGCAAAGCAATGGGTCGCGAGGGTCTGGCTGGAGAAGTCGAAAGATCTCCCGCCGGTCTCTCGATCCGGCCTGCCACACATTAGGTGGGCAAACGTATCCGTCGCCAAGACCTTGACAAGCCTCACCTCATGAACCCGGGCACCCCTGCTAAGGTCACTAAAGCGAACCACTTGGGGTGACTTATGACAGAGATGTTGGTTATCCAATAAGTGGTTCCCGGGGTGGCGGCATCCATACCCCCCACCAAAATACTGTCCATAAAAGAATTTTTTGTTCAAATTTCTCAATTACTCTTTGAACTAAACTGTTCATGCAATGCAAACAGTACAAAAACTGTTTCCACACAGCACATCCTTGAATACTATTTGCTACAATTTATGTTTATTAGTTATGTTTTTCACAAAACAAGTGTGAAATTTTTAGAACCCCAATCTATCGGAACGCCAATGGTGCTAAATTCAAATTTGGCACTTTTGTTGGCATAGATTTAGCATTAATATTATTTAGTCATATTTGCGATTAAAAGCCTACAGTATTAAATACCTGAGATCACTTAAGTTTATCTCTCTTCGAGTGTGGCCGAACATGAATTTCACGGAGGTAGATTTGCAGTGACGATATGCTAACTACACTTCTAGATTTTAAAAACGCTGCATTCCAGCACATAGTCATTTCTGTTTCTTTGCAAAGCGAAGAGCACTTATTTACATTTTCAGAAAATGTGTCAAAATTTTTATAAAAGATGTTTTAAAATACCTAGACTTGCGAGTTGTAGTTTTCATACTACTTTGTACTAAACCTTTTACCTGATAAGTACACTCTTAAAACTTTTGTAACAAAAATTATATCTTTCGATTTTTGATGTCATCATTAATCCACAATCACTTAATAATATAATAATAGGTACAGTGTGCGCCAAACTTAAATGCCGATCTGATACGATCCATTCTCGTGCAGTTACAGTCACTTTACTGACATTACAATGACCGTAAGCGAAAGAAAAAGATGCATAAATCATATGTGCGACAGAGAAAGACGTGGCAGGCACGTTTCTTTTCAGAAAGTCGCCGAGAAATTTGAACAATAGGTATCTTACCAAACTGTTGCTGTCACTGTGCCTCTTACTCCCCCGAATACTGAGCAAAAGGTTCAACTGCACCTCAGACTGATAATATCTAAACAAAATCATCAAAATCGAGGTTTTGCATTCCCCATTTTTCTCCTCCAAAACTGGACCGATTTTCAAAAATTTTTTTACTAACTGTATTAGAAGGTACTCTGTACGTTTTGCTTTTTTAAAAAATACATCATATAGTTTGTATACTGAACTTCTATAAGCAACTTTAAAAAAAAAATTCAAAATATACAGACACGCTAGTGGTCGATATCTATAATATATTAAAAAACTAGCTGGTACCTGGCATGCGTTGCTACACTATTTAAAATAAAATTGTTTCTCCCTACGTGTCCTTTCCCATTTGTCCCGTTCCCCTTCCGCCTCCCCTTCCTCTCCCGCGTCCCCTTCCCCTCTCACGTTCCCACTCCGTTTCCTCCACCTTCCCTCTCCCCACTCCACTCCCCCCCTTCCCCCGTCCCTCGAACCCCCTCCCGAGTTCCCCTCCCCCCTCCCAAATTTCCCACCCTGGTTCCCCCACCCCCCCTCAATTTTTCCATATTTTCTCACCGTTTAAACCTTCCCTAGACTACGACAAACATTTCAAAACCAAAATCAGCTAAATCGGCCCAGCCGTTCTCGAGTTTTAGCGAGACAAACAAACAGCAATTGATTTTTATATATATAGATATTTGCAGTAGTGTTAAAATCCAGAGAGGAAATTGTAGAATATGTTTGTACGGATAAAACGCTGCCCAGCTTCCTCTTAAACTCACCTATTGCAACGATTTCTGTATCAACATCAGGTCAGCATTTAAAGTTTGGCGCTTACTCTAAGATTTGTGATGTTCGAGTGATCTGATACCAACACTACCACTTAGCCCTCTTATTTTTGATATTATGCTTTGAATTTACGTCAAGTTATTGTGATCAAAATATTTCTTAAGATTTATAATATTATTTATAGGTAGTGATATTATTTTATGTTAGTACAAACAGGCATTGAAATAGAATTAAAAAGACAGAAAAGTTCTCTATGTTGATTTATTTTATAATTTGTTGATTCATGTTAAAAATGGTTTAATAAAAAGTTGTTTGCTGAAGATTTTATTTGTTTTTATTCACCTTGAAATCCAGTACTCTCTTATATATTATACATATGTTTGTCATATTTGTATTGCCAATTTTCTTTTCACTTCTTCATCTGCGGGGAAAATAGGTCCATGACCAGGGACAATCCAGTTAGCGAGGTCAGCTATCATTTGCCGGTTTTTCCTCTGGAGTTTTGGATCTTCGCTTCCGGCCTCTATCCATCGGTTGGGCTCGTCGATGTCTTCAAAGCATTCAAACAGATCTCCTGAAACGTCATTACGTCAGGTCATGGATAATTTACCTATTGCTAGAGGCGGGTAGAAAGCTTAGCTAGCAATGGGACAGGTTGAATACTGACTTACTCCCTTTTCAGCACAAGTTACGCTTATGAAAAGATCCAACTCCCGATCTGGCCCGCCACACAGCAGCTGATGGACAGACTCATCCTCCGCTGAGACGTGGACAAACCTCACCCCATTTTTTTTTAATATTAGTTTCACACAGGAGGCCATGGGGAAAACAATTTCCCTCGGGACCTGTGTCATCTTTGTTGTTGCTGCATGGAGGGTATTTTAAGTGAAAGGAAGTTTGGGAACGAAAAAGGTATGAGGGGTGGGTAAGAATCTGGAGGTCAGCGTGTCCAAGAGTGACGGAAGTATGAATCCATTCCCCCACTGCGGTGCAAGGCGATGGGTCGAAAGAGTCCGGCTGGAAAGGTCAAAAGGTCTCCCTCAACCAGTCTTTCTCGATCTGGCCTGCCACGAGGTAGATGGGCAAAAGCATCTGCCTTCAAGACCTAGACAAACCTCACCCCATGAACCCGGAAACCCTTTCTAAGTCACCAATTGGGATGACCCATGGCAGGGGCGTTGGTTATCCAACGAATGGTTTCCTGGGCGGCGGTACCCATATCCGCCTCCCACGAACCCAGTTACCAAAATAAAAATAACATAGTAATAATATTGCATAATAACTGAAAACATTAACAAGTGTTATTATGTGTTTTAGGTCGATAATATTAGTTTCTAGCTAGGCAGGTTGCCCGTTCTAAGGAACCAAATGCTGGTGAAACATGTGACGTATGGCAAAGGTGTTGGTTATCCAATGAATAGGCAGCATTACTCGCCTCCGAAACTGATATTGTTGGAAGATGCTTGGCGCGAGAGTAGAGTGTGGTGTCACAAGTCACCAATGAACTTATTAGTATAAATCACGCCGTTTCTTCTGCTTGCTGTCTAGCTATGGTATTATAGTTATCTTATGATACGGTGAAAAACAACCATCACCACAAAAAATAACATGTCCGTATTACCTGCAACGGCGTAGACTCCTTGATCCTGTGTTCTGACTATTACAGATACATCACTTAATGTGTGACCAGGTGTGGGTACCACCTGTATCTCATCGTCTATCTGGAATGCCTTTCCTGAAAAATTTGGCAAAGTTAAAACCATGATGTGCAAGATAATAATTTTTTTCTTGACCCACAGAACCTCTACTTTTTGCAATGTGCTTAACCGTTTGATTGCCGATCGTCGACTTTCGTCGATTCGTGTTTTAACGAAGATTGCCGATCGTCGATTTCCGTCGATTGCGTCAGTCGTGCTCTGATTCGCGCGTACGTCGGGTGTGGTGCTGCGGCGATGGTAAATATTATTCTAATATTATCTTAATAGTTGTAAGATCGTAGTAAACCGTTTAAATTTCAGATTCATTTATTATTTTTTTTAAAGAATTTATGGGGTTTTAAAAAAATATATAGTTTCATAAAAAATGATGTTTTTTTGGCATTTTACAAGAAACTGTATGCATTTTTTGGCACTCAAACGGTTAAGCGAACTGTCAAAATGCAGGTTGCGCGGGAAATATTTATCAGATTTTAGTTTAAAGTAATTTTGAATACATAAAGTTTTAAAAATCGATTGCCAATGGTTTTTAATTAGGCAAAAAACATTTAATTGGGCAATGGTATTATAAAAATTTTTATCACTATTTTCATTTATTTAAAAAAAAATTATAACCTTAAAAATATTTTTCAAGTGCTAAATGTTGTTTCATTGAATTATTTAAAAAAAAATTGGGAGCGTTTATGGTAAGCTTTCAAATGCAAATACAAAGTGTGGTGTTCACTCTTTCTAATACTGTTTAAATCATAATCTCACCGTTATACAGAATGAGATAGCACGACTTTTATAAAGCCGTTTTAGGCTGAGAGAAATATCTCCCAAAACTACTCCGCAGTGTTTGCATGTAGAAATCACTGGTTAAAAATGGCCAGATTTGTGTTACACCTGTATAAAATTGCATTAATTGTTTTTGTGTGACTTGATTGTCAAATTTGTGTAATATTAGAGTATTGAAAAAATTACAAATGAAACTAGTCTTTCATTATATGTGTATAAAACGTAGATAGAGGGTACGGGTACGTAGGATACGGGTACGGGTACGGAGGGTACGTAGATAAATTCATAGTTAGAGTCAAGGGGTATGCAGGTTCAAAAAGTTTGACAACCGGTGTTTTGGTGCAATTAACCACAGGAGAATTAAGTCCGGGAGAATATATAGTATTTATTTAATGTTAGGAAAAAAAACACACATCGAAGATATAATACAAATTTACTAAACCACACACCAGTTATTATTATTTTTCAAATACATAAATCAATAAACATATAAGTTATAAAAATTAAAAAAAGTTTACTTAAAAATAAATAAATATGTAATAAAAATATTCATACTATATAAGAAAGACTGATATATGATGATTGATGAACATGAGAATAAGCATGTTTGATAAAAAATTTACATTTTCCCAAAAAATAGCATTCCACATAAATGCTGACGTAAAGACATCCAAAATCAATTCGAGAACGTTCTGTTTCCTAATCTTCTTTGGGCTGGTCCGTTTGTTAGTATTCTGAAACAATAATAATAAAAACATAATAATATACATAGATGGAAACCTCAAATAAGAGTTCGATACTTAGGTTGTTCCCCATTGACCAAAGAACCCTCTTCCCAAACTTCTAACCACCCCTACTTCCTCTACTGGAGCTCAGCCTTTTATTTTTTGTAGCCAAATGTAAAAGCATAATATATTATATATGAGTAACAAATGTTACTTGAAGATTTTATTTTAGTACAGTATTATATACTTCTCTGACGAAGCTTATGGTTGTAGCAAAACCAAGTCAGAATATGAAAAATCTAAATTAATTAATTAGTTCTATGTTATATAACAGATATTGAATAACTTACCTGGAGGAGCCGAGAAACTTGACACCATTTTGAAATAAGCAATATGTGAACACTTCGAACCATTTTTAAATAATATTATTTAAAACGCTGGCTAAAGAAGGAGGTGATAGCGCAACACGGCAAATACCCCAAAAATAAATCAAGATACTAGGCATGTTCAGAAAGTAAGTGTACTGTGACCATAACAGGCTGTGGTTTTTAGTTTTTTGAGGGTTGGCAACACTGAGTGATAGAGGGGGATTCCTGACCAGAGCGAGCATCGCAGGAACACGGTAGTGCATAAACTCACGTTGTAGCATCCAGTTGCGTGAAAGATGTCGGTAAGAAATTCCGCGCCAAGTGCGAGCCACGTGCTGTGATCCGCTTCCTACTCGCCGAAGGAATAACACCTACAAGAAAAAAGATGAGGATTTTCTGACTTCTATTGTGACTGGAGATGAAACGTGGGCTCATTACTCATTACACCTGAGACAAAAAAATAGTTGTCACAGTGGAGTCACACCAATTCTCCATCCGCTAAAATATTCAAAACCACAATTTCGAGCAAAAAAATCATGGCCTCAGTGTTTTGGGACCGAAAAGGCATCATTTTGGTCGAATTTCTGCCTCAGGAGGAGACCTTCAATGCACAACAATATTGTAAAACCCTAAAAAAAATTCAAAAGGAGCATTCAAAACAAAAGGTGGGGAATGCTGATGAGAGAAGTGTGCTTGTTGTGTGACAACGCACTCACAGCCTTAGCCACCAAGGCTTTCTTGGACTAATTTGGTTGGGATGTTTTGAACCACCCCTCGTATACCCCTGACTTGGTGCCTTCAGATTATCATCTTTTCACCTCCCTGAAGGCGCATACGGATGGAAGTAAATTTTCAACCGACGAGCAGGTGCAGAAAGAGGTTCTGAAGTGGGGAAGGAGCTGGCGGAAGAATTCTTCAAGGAGGGCATAAAGAAGCCTGTATCACGGCTCACCACATCCATTGAACGGGATGGAATTATATGGAAAAATAGTCAACAAGTGTATTAACAATATCTTGTAATTTTTTTTCAAATACACACTTCTAAAAAATATAAAAATCTAGTGCACTTACTTTCTGAACATGCCTTGTAATAAGTAATATTACTTTTATTTTTTTTATGCAGAATACACAACAAACATGGAAGTTATTCACGAATATTAACAAATTGAATTAGTAATTAATTCAAAACGGCGCAGAAAGATTATTGATACTGTCAGGAAAAAATTATAAATACAGAGGACACATATACTATAAACAAAAAGGGGCAATTTAATGTCTACAGATCTCAAGATACAGGTAAAGAATAAAGAAAAGATGATTATGTGCATTTAAAAAAGTTCACCGTGTCAATTTTATGTTTTAAGAGATACATTTTTTATTTAACTTGTGAAAGAAAAAAATATTTTTGTATTTGTTGAATATTTTTGAAATAAATTAACATTCAATTTGGGAGGCGGGAATGGGTACCGCCGCCCCGGGAACCTTTATTGGATAACCAACACCTCTGCCATAGGTCACCCCAAGTGGTTCGCTACGTTTGGTGATTTAGCAGGGGTGCCCGGGTTCATGGGGTGAGGTTTGTCTAGGTCTTGGAGGCGGATGACCAGGACTCACTGAACCCCAGATTCCTACCCACCCCTTAAACCCTTTTCCTTCCCAGAACTCTCCTTTCCCCCTTTTCCTTAAAAAAAACTCCACACAGCATCCCCAAGGATGACATAGGCCCTGAGGGAAATTATTTTCCTCAGGGCCTCGTGTGGAGCTCATGTAAAAAAAAAAAAAAACATTGTGTTTATGTGGCTGCTTCATGAATATCGTTGGTGCAAAAGTGGAATTGGGGGAATGTTTTAAAATGGGCAGTGGAAATGAATTTTCTCTAAGGAGTGGCTGGTAGTGGCTAAAAACAGCATATAAAATAATTTTCTTTTGTATTTAGTCTCCATGTTGTGATGGATTTAAATCTTGAGTATTTCAGAGCCATCTCCTAATTTTTTCCTAGGCGTCCAAAATATAATAGTTGGGATCATTAGCTCATATATTTACACATTGTCAACCTACCTTCATTAAAAGGGTGCACATAATATATGTTCTTAAAGGAAATACTAAAACCCACTATGTGTTTGGCATTCAGAAATAAGTTATTATTTCCAGTGTGATCCGAATGCCCGTGGGTGCAGATAACATAGTCGACATCTTCAGGAGTAACACCATGCTTCATTAAACCTTTTGAAGAAAAGAAATTACAAATTATAGAATCAGTTCAAAAAAAATTACTAAGAATGTTATCCTTCAAATGGGGACTACAAAATTATTCACGGCCATCTTGATTCTACATTATGTCTTAGCAGTGTTGAAATAAATGTCCCCAATTCCCATTGTTTAAGAAGCCATAACATTTTTCACATGAATACATTTAAAAATAATATCGCCCTCTGACCCAGATGTGTCGACTATACGACAAGATAGAGTGTGCTGAAGTAGATATTTTTGTCGATAATTTGTATGGATTCAAAAAAAAGTTCTAGCGCTATTCAAAAATACTAACTAATTATATTGTGTCAATTGTCTCTCTATGCATGCCTCGCATATTTCTTATGTCTCTTGCCACTCATTGTAATGTGTTACTTGAATGGGCATGTATATATTTCTGTATTTGTGATGTTTTTTGGGTAAAATTTGGATATTGGTGGCCACGGCTATTACGAATAATTTTTAGAAAAAAACTTTAGATTTGCCTTAATCACTATAAAAGGAAACTTATTGCATCACGGCTGGCGGAAAATAATGCATTTTAATTTTCAATATCGTTAAATAAAATTTCACTTCGCCAATCGATCTACGACAGCCCGCCCGCTGCCGGTTGCCGCCCGCCATTTTGTCATTGTTGGTATCCCTGACCTCACAACTAAATACGATTGTAGGCAACTTCGCGTGATACATGATGGGCGCGTAATTATGAAAAATGTGTATAATAATAATTGTAATAAATATTGTGTAGCGGGCTTATGTATGTTATCTTTACTTTAAAAAACAGCCTACGTTTTTGAATGGTTTGTTTGGCTACGCAGGGTTTGTGTAGCGGGCTTGTGTATGTTATCTTTACTTTAAAAAACAGCCTACGTTTTTGAATGGTTTGTTTGGCTACGCAAAGTTTGTGTAGCGGGCTTGTGTATGTTATCTTTACTTTAAAAAACAGCCTACGTTTTTAAATGGTTTATTTGGCTACGCAGGGTTTGTGTAGCGGGCTTGTGTATATTATCTTTATTTTAAAAAACATCCCAGGATTTGAATGGTTTGTCTCCATTCCAGTACCTACGCGCTTCCAGTACCTACGCGCCTTATTATTTATCCCGCGAAGTCGACTACAATCGTTTGTGTGAAGTCAAGGATACCAACAACACAACAGTTGACAGAATGGCGAGCGGCAGCGGGCGGGCTGTCGTAGATCGATTCGCGAAGTGAAATTTTATTTAACGATATTGAAAATTAAAATGCATTATTTTCCGCCAGCCGTGATGCAATAAGTTTCCTTTTATAGTGATTAAGGCAAATCTAAAGTTTTTTTCTAAAAATTATTCGTAATAGCCGTGGCCACCAATATCCAAAAATTACCGTTTTTTGTTTTTCTAATTGTACGTATCTGTATTTAATTGCAGATTTTTTTAATTGTACAATAACTGAGTTTTTATAACTGGATTGTTCTCCCGTAAGTGCGAACATCAGTAAAACCCAGTATAAATAAATATAAATTGAAATCAAAATGTTGTTCTAATTCTTAATGTAAAAGTTTTAAGCGATATAGATTATCTTTCTAATGTTATAAGGTCGAGCCTGCGAACATATACAGCCTTGATATGACAAAATAAACACAAAAGATAAGAATATTCACGTACACTAGGTTAGGTTTTTGCGGTTTGCATTCTGATTAAAATATAACTGTGCTTGAATACAAATTTGAGATTATGTGATTCTCTTGCCTTCAATGATGTTATCCTTGTCCCATGCGGTCATTGTGTCCACTATAATGTTAAGTGGACCCTTGATTAGAGTGCATGTGCAATTTGCTTTCATTTCTGAGCAGTCGGCGTTCATGTTAGAATAACCATTAAATAAAATATGAACAACATAGCCACTTTTGTTTTCCATATTATTAACTGGTACTGTTTCCTCTGCCAACAATTACTACTTCTTGATGTGTATTTAACCTCCTTGCTTCGATATGGCAGACGTGACAGGAATAACAAGCAATGTTTGACAACCGCATCAAATTTGTGAACAATCACAGAACCTGCGCAACTTTAAAAAAAAATGAGCGAAAATTTGTAAATAGTTCCGAGTTTAGGTTGCCAGTAAAATAAAAATGGAAAGTGAAGTGATGTGTGTATTGTCGGTTCCATGCCAACTGAGAATAAGATCAACTCAACACCTCCTTTAAAAATCATTAAAAGCTATAAAAAAAAAATTAAATTAGCCGGTAACACTAACCTAACATAACCTATTAAACAATTTTTTAATATATATTTTTATATCACTCTAAATGACGTATCTGAGATGGTTCTGAGTTGGTTTCATTCCGAGTTGTTCGGTCACCGTATTGTCTGTCAAATAAGAGTATAAAATATAAAAATGGAACTTTAAAATTTGTAGGCTGGCAACACCAATTTACCTGTCAAATATTCTTGAATATTATTCAAATAGTGCAATGACAATGAAAGTACAAAACACTGTATACACATTTAAAAAATATTTTTTTGTTCTTAAAAAAAAAAATTAAATCGGAAAAGCACTGTTGTTAAGGTACCTACTTAATGACATGAATTTGATTATGGTGTTTTACAAAGCGATTGGCTTTCATTTAATTTAACATAAATTTGAATTTAACAGTAGGTAGAAGGTAAGAATCGTTAAGAGGCAAGTTCCCCAAATAACGCTAAACATCACTTTGTAATGTAATAGTACAAGCAAAACTACAAACAATTCATTTAAAAATTATATGGGGGTGGTTAGAAAAATGTCTAATGTTACATGTGAATAAAAATTTTTAATCGAAAACTTTTTAATTTTATATGATATACATGCTGCAACTTTACGTAAAACGTTCGAAAATGCATTTGCTGAAACCATAGTAATTTTTTAAAATCCTTCCGTAATCTCAAAGTAAACATGAAACAGATCCTTGTTAATTAATAAATAATACTTAAACGTATCTAGATTTTTATTATAATTCGCCCAAAAATTATGATTTTTTTTTATTCTTTTCCACCATACAAAATAGCGTGAGAAAAATATTACTTCGCGAGATTATTTTTCAAAAATCATCAAAACACCAGAAATTGTCAAAATACCATTAGATTCTATGACAGATTGATTAAAAACTGAGACCTCAACACTTTTGGATTTGGATTTTTATCCAGGGCATAAAAGATATATCTATGCGTATGTATCCATTCATTGCTAATATGATTTTTAATCTGTCAAGCTGTATCCATTATTCAGTAAATAAATTTTAATTATAAAGCAAGGGTATTTTTATTTCTTATTTTATCAAAACCGTGTCTAACGCACACTGGCGGACTAAGCCCGTCAGAGGCCCGGGACGGCAAAGCTGAATGAAGCCCCCCTAGTTTAAAAAGTTGATGTAATTTTATTTGGTTCATATACAGGCCTCTGGTCCTGGGGGGCCTCCAAGCGCCTCCACGCTCAACAAGGCTTTAGGGCACGAGGATTCTGTAAAAATAAAATATTTTTTTATTTCATTTTCAAAAATATGCATTTTTTAATAATGCTCTCACCAAATTTTTTAAGGAAATTCGTAAAATTGACTGAGCTTCAGCATTTTATATGAAATAGTTTTAGACAGTTTGAATGTTGGATTATCTTTCAGCAAAACTTTGAACGCGTTTTTCTCGGAACTACGTTTTCAACCTGGTTGATAACAAAAAAACTAAACATCCAACTTGCCTGCACTAAGTCTTAAACTGTTAGAAAATCCAGTTACTATGCCACAACGTAGGGATTTTTTTATATTCTCTTTTTTTAATGAACGCTGAAAATTTTCCATAAAAAACCGAAAATAAATTTCGCTGGTCCGCCATTTTTTCTTTTTTTATATGTCAAAATTCCCCTATGTGGTGCCGTAGACTCTGGATTTTCAAACAGTTTTCAAACATGCAGATCAGTCACTATGGCCAGGGCCGTATTGGCCGTATTATCCACAAGGCATTGTGGGCAACTGCCTAGGGCCACCATCGGGTAGGGGCCCCTAGGGTAAAGGGGCCCCGAGACGTGCATTGCCTAGGGGCCCCGACATGCTTAATTCGGCCTTGACTATGACACCACGTAAGGATTGTAAATAAGCTAATTAACCTAATTAACCGAATTGACTGAAATTTCGGATTCTTACTAAGAAGCATGGTTCGTACACGAATCAATAATAACATCTTACAAGGAAGATTTTTTAGAAAAAACATCGTTTTTATGGGCGCTTTGTCACACTTGGGGTCGGTCACAACTCAGTAGAAAATCTTACAAAAGAAGAATTTTTAGAAAAAATCATCGTTTTAATGACCGCTTTGTCACACTTGGGGTCGGTCACAACTCAGGCCCTATGAGGCCATGGTGAAGACCATAAGAAGCATGGTCTGAACACGAATCAATAGAAAATCTTTCAAAAGAAGAATTTTTAGAAAAATTCATCGTTTTTATGGCCGCTTTGTCACACTTGGGGTCAGTCACAACTCAGGCCATATGAGACCAAAACGACTGAAATTTTGAATTCCTACTTAAAACGGTAGTCTCTACACGAGTCATCTATAACATTTTCCAAAAGAAGAATTTTTAGGAAATTCATGGTTTTTATAGGCGCTTTGTCAGACTTGGGGTCGGTCACAACTCAGGCCCTATGAGACCGAACCGCCTGAAATTTTGGATTCTTATTAAGAAGCATGGTCTGAACACGAATCAATAATAACATCTTCCAAAAGAAGATTTTTTAGAATAAACATCGTTTTTATAGGCGCTTCGTCAGACTTGGGGTCGGTCACAACTCAGGCCCTATGAAACCGAATTGACTGAAATTTCGGATTCTTAGGTAACTTCTTAAATCATGGTCTGTACACGAATCAATAATAACATCTTCCAAAAGAAGAATTTTAGAATAAACATCGTTTTATAGGCGCTTTGTCAGACGTAGGGTCGGTCACAACTCAGGCCTTATCAGACCGAACCGCCTGAAATTTTGGATCCTTACTAAGAAGCATGGTCTGAACCCGAATCGATAGAAAATCTTTCGAAAGAAGAATTTTTAGACAATTCCATCGTTTTTATTGGCGCTTTGTCAGACTTGGGGTAGGTCACAACTCGGGCCCTATGAAAACGAATTGAGTTAAAATTTCGGATTCTTACTAAGAAGCATGGACTGTACACGAATCAATAATAACATCTTCTAAAAGAAGATTTTTAGAATAAACATCGTTTTTATAGGTGCTTTGTCAGACTTGGGGTCGGTCACAACTCAGGCCCTATGAGACCGAAACGACTGAAATTTTGAATTCCTACTTAAAACGTTAGTCTCTATACGAGTCATCTATAACATCTTCCAAAAGAAGATTTTTTAGAATAAACATCGTTTTTATAGGCGCTTTGTCAGACTTGGGGTCGGTCCAGACTCAGACTCAGACTCAGGCCCTATCAGACCGAAGCGCCTGAAATTTTGGATCCTTACTAAGAAGCATGGTCTGAACACGAATCGATAGAAAATCTTTCGAAAGAAGAATTTTTAGACAATTTCATCGTTTTTATGGGCGCTTTGTCAGACTTGGGGTAAATCACAACTCGGGCCCTATGAAAACAAATTGAGTTAAAATTTCGGATTCTTACTAAGAAGCATGGTCTGTACACGAATCAATAATAACATCTTCCAAAAGAAGATTTTTAGAATAAACATCGTTTTTATAGGCGCTTTGTCAGACTTGTGGTCGGTCTCAACTCAGGCCCTATGAGACCGAAACGACTGAAATTTTGAATTCCTACTTAAAACGTTAGTCTCTATACGAGTCATCTATAACATCTTCCAAAAGAAGATTTTTTTATAATAAACATCGTTTTTATAGGCGCTTTGTCAGACTTGGGGTCGGTCCAGACTCAGACTCAGACTCAGGCCCTATCAGACCGAAGCGCCTGAAATTTTGGATCCTTACTGAGAAGCATGGTCTGAACACGAATCGATAGAAAATCTTTCGAAAGAAGAATTTTTAGACAATTTCATCGTTTTTATGGGCGCTTTGTCAGACTTGGGGTAGGTCACAACTCGGGCCCTATGAAAACGAATTGAGTTAAAATTTCGGATTCTTACTAAGAAGCATGGTCTGTACACGAATCAATAATAACATCTTCCAAAAGAAGATCTTTTAGAATAAACATTGTTTTTATAGGCGCTTTGTCAGACTTGGGGTCGGTCACAACTCAGGCCCTATCAGACCGAACCGCCTGAAACTTTGGATCCTTACTAAGAAGCATGGTCTGTATACGAATCAATAATAACATCTTCGGAAAAAATATTTGTTAGAATAAACATTGTTTTTATAGGCGGTTTGTCAGACTTGGGGTTGGTCACAACTCAGGCCCTATGAGACCGAACCGCCTGAAATTTTGGATTCTTACTAAGATGAACACGAATCAATAGAAAATATTTCAAAAGAAGAATGTTTAGAAAATTCATCGTTTTTATGGGCGCTTTGTCAGACTTGGGGTAGGTCACAACTCAGGCCCTATGAAACTGATATGACTGAAATTTCGGAATCCAACTAAGAAGCATGGTCTGTCCACGAATCAATAGTAACATCTTTCAAAAGAAGATTTTTTAGAATAAACATTGTTTTTATGGCCGGTTTGTCACACTTGGGGTCAGTCACAACTCAGGCCCTATCAGACCAAACCGCCTGATATTTTGGATCCTTACTAAGAAGCATGGTCTGAACACGAATCGATAGAAAATCTTTCGAAAGAAGAATTTTTAGACAATTTCATCGTTTTTATGGGCGCTTTGTCAGACTTGGGGTAGGTCACAACTCGGGCCCTATGAAAACGAATTGAGTTAAAATTTCGGATTCTTACTAAGAAGCATGGTCTGTACACGAATCAATAATAACATCTTCTAAAAGAAGATTTTTAGAATAAACATCGTTTTTATAGGCGCTTTGTCAGACTTGGGGTCGGTCACAACTCAGGCCCTATGAGACCGAAACGACTGAAATTTTGAATTCCTACTTAAAACGTTAGTCTCTATACGAGTCATCTATAACATCTTCCAAAAGAAGATTTTTTAGAATAAACATCGTTTTCATAGGCGCTTTGTCAGACTTGGGGTCGGTCCAGACTCAGACTCAGACTCAGGCCCTATCAGACCGAAGCGCCTGAAATTTTGGATCCTTACTAAGAAGCATGGTCTGAACACGAATCAATAATAACATCTTCCAATTGTCAGACTTGGGGTCGGTCACAACTCAGGCCCTATGAGACCGAAACGACTGAAATTTTGAATTCCTACTTAAAACGTTAGTCTCTATACGAGTCATCTATAACATCCTCCAAAAGAAGATTTTTTAGAATAAACATCGTTTTTATAGGCGCTTTGTCAGACTTGGGGTCGGTCCAGACTCAGACTCAGACTCAGGCCCTATCAGACCGAAGCGCCTGAAATTTTGGATCCTTACTAAGAAGCATGGTCTGAACCCGAATCGATAGAAAATCTTTCGAAAGAAGAATTTTTAGACAATTTCATCGTTTTTATGGGCGCTTTGTCAGACTTGGGGTAGGTCACAACTCGGGCCCTATGAAAACGAATTGAGTTAAAATTTCGGATTCTTACTAAGAAGCATGGTCTGTACACGAATCAATAATAACATCTTCTAAAAGAAGATTTTTAGAATAAACATCGTTTTTATAGGCGCTTTGCCAGACTTGGGGTCGGTCACAACTCAGGCCCTATCAGACCGAACCGCCTGAAACTTTGGATCCTTACTAAGAAGCATGGTCTGTACACGAATCAATAATAACATCTTCCAAAGAAGATTTTTTAGAATAAACATCGTTTTTATAGGCGCTTTGTCAGACTTGGGGTCGGTCACAACTCAGGCCTTATCAGACCGAACCGCCTGAAATTTTGGATCCTTACTAAGAAGCATGGTCTGAACCCGAATCGATAGAAAATCTTTCGAAAGAAGAATTTTTAGACAATTTCATCGTTTTTATGGGCGCTTTGTCAGACTTGGGGTAGGTCACAACTCGGGCCCTATGAAAACGAATTGAGTTAAAATTTCGGATTCTTACTAAGAAGCATGGTCTGTACACGAATCAATAATAACATCTTCCAAAAGAAGATCTTTTAGAATAAACATTGTTTTTATAGGCGCTTTGTCAGACTTGGGGTCGGTCACAACTCAGGCCCTATCAGACCGAACCGCCTGAAACTTTGGATCCTTACTAAGAAGCATGGTCTGTATACGAATCAATAATAACATCTTCGGAAAAAAGATTTGTTAGAATAAACATTGTTTTTATAGGCGGTTTGTCAGACTTGGGGTTGGTCACAACTCAGGCCCTATGAGACCGAACCGCCTGAAATTTTGGATTCTTACTAAGATGAACACGAATCAATAGAAAATATTTCAAAAGAAGAATGTTTAGAAAATTCATCGTTTTTATGGGCGCTTTGTCAGACTTGGGGTAGGTCACAACTCAGGCCCTATGAAACTGATATGACTGAAATTTCGGAATCCAACTAAGAAGCATGGTCTGTCCACGAATCAATAGTAACATCTTTCAAAAGAAGATTTTTTAGAATAAACATTGTTTTTATGGCCGGTTTGTCACACTTGGGGTCAGTCACAACTCAGGCCCTATCAGACCAAACCGCCTGATATTTTGGATCCTTACTAAGAAGCATGGTCTGAACACGAATCGATAGAAAATCTTTCGAAAGAAGAATTTTTAGACAATTTCATCGTTTTTATGGGCGCTTTGTCAGACTTGGGGTAGGTCACAACTCGGGCCCTATGAAAACGAATTGAGTTAAAATTTCGGATTCTTACTAAGAAGCATGGTCTGTACACGAATCAATAATAACATCTTCTAAAAGAAGATTTTTAGAATAAACATCGTTTTTATAGGCGCTTTGCCAGACTTGGGGTCGGTCACAACTCAGGCCCTATCAGACCGAACCGCCTGAAACTTTGGATCCTTACTAAGAAGCATGGTCTGTACACGAATCAATAATAACATCTTCCAAAGAAGATTTTTTAGAATAAACATCGTTTTTATAGGCGCTTTGTCAGACTTGGGGTCGGTCACAACTCAGGCCCTATCAGACCGAACCGCCTGAAATTATGGATTCTTACTAAGATGAACACGAATCGATAGAAAATATTTCAAAAGAAGAATGTTTAGAAAATTCATCGTTTTTATGGGCGCTTTGTCAGACTTGGGGTAGGTCACAACTCGGGCCCTATGAAAACGAATTGAGTTAAAATTTCGGATTCTTACTAAGAAGCATGGTCTGTACACGAATCAATAATAACATCTTCCAAAAGACGATTTTTTAGAAATACATCGTTTTTATGGGTGCTTTGTTAGACTTGGGTTCGGTCCGTCTCACGCCCTATGAAACTGAACCGCCTAAAATTTTGGATTCTTACTTGGAACAATTTTTGGAAAATTATCATTTTACGGGTGTTTCGTAAGACTTGTGGCCGAACTTCAAAAGTCGTTATCTCGTAAAAGGGTTAACTTTCGTTAATCATAATATCGACAAACCCGTAATTTTTGTTAATGTTTTTTAGAAGCAAATAATACCAGTGGACGATCCTTACATCAAAAAATAATTGCACCAGGTGTCCGCTATTTATTGACTGTGGTGACAAAATTATTCCGAGGCTTTCACTTGAATATTGTGCCCTGTAACAGTAGGTACCTACCTACTTACATCATACATTCCCTTTCATTTGATTTGCTCTCCTTTCTAGGTGCACCCATAAAACGAAATAAAATTATTATGGAGTATTGGTTTTAAAATTTCCATTACTGAAGCTCCCGTTTGAATGCATGCTTTTGTTATTTGGAAATGATGAAGTTATTTGTAATAATATAAGTAAGTAATAACTTTCGGACCTAGTTTAATTTTTTATCTTAGGTAAGTACCTAGGTACCTACCTAATTTTTTCGTTACAAATAAATGCAATATTGAAGACGTAATTCCACACTGCCTAATGCTATTCAAAAAGTAGATGTAGGTACCTAGTTAGTTTTTACTTATTGTTGAATGAATCAAGGTGATTCATATCTAGGAATTGACCTTGTTATGAGTCATTCGTATTACACGAGGCCGGGGATCTCGCGCGTGGACGTCTGGTATATTCGCTCAGTCTGATCGCTGTTATTCGGAGAAACTATGTTGTTTCTGATAATTCCTACAAGTTTTCAAAATTATCCTATCGGTTAATCCTAAGTGAACATTGTAACATGTAAAGTTTCACAAGTTGTGATAGTAATAATAATAGAGTGCATTTAAAAATAAACGATAACATGATAAAAACAATGACGTCATTCATATTATTGAAGGTATTGTGACCCGGAATTTTATAAAATCAACATTTATTCTTTGATAAAGTAACGATATCGTTAATATTGCTAGATTTTTATTTATTTTTTTCTTCGTAACTGTGAGTCATCGGTGAGAAGATTTTGTTTTATAAACAGCGATCGCTTTGACTTCGGTGGTTGTTGATTGACAGAAGAAAACATGACAGAGAGAGACAGATACAAAAATGGCGTTTATTATGACACGGCCACGACACGCATGCCTAGTCTAGCAAAAAGTTTCAAATAGTTTTTCGTTACTTTTCTCTTTGAGCCATATTATTACAGTATTTATCTATAAAAAATATGTTTAATTGTTGAAGTAGTGAAAAATCGTTAGATTATTTCAAGCAGATATTTATGTGGTAAATTAAGTTTCCAAAGTTGTCAGAATTCTTTTGTCATGTCACTGTGGCTAATTAGTTTTTCGATGTTTATAATCTAAAGTGTTGTAATTTAAAAGTTAACTTTGTAAACAGCTCATATTACTCTATTTTGACACTGTTAACAAGTGTGCTAGCTTTATTTTAAACTTTTACTCTTGTCATTTTTGATATTGAAAATGTTTGGAATTTGACATCGAATTGTTCTTGTAGACGAATTCCTTCCTCCTTCGGATGAATCGAGACGATAATATGAATTGGTTTCATGGGAAGATTTCGAGGGACGAAGCCGAAAGCTTACTCAAAAAAGGTAATACGAATAATTATAAAATCTTTCTAAATAAATAAGTCAACAATGAAGAATACAATAAATTATTATTCGTACACAATGAGTAGATTTCGGACTTGACAACTGTCACGTGATTCAATAAATTGGAGATCATTAAAATTTAATCTCTTTGTTGTTAATATTAGAATTCGACACTGATCTGTGCATCTGTAAGAACATTCTACGTAATATTCTTATGATTTATGTGTGCAAAACTGTGCATTGTAAAAGTTTGTTATTTTGACAGAAAATGAAGATGGAGTGTTTCTTGTGCGAGACAGCAACACATCTCTCGGAGATTATGTCCTGTCTGTGTTACACGAGGTAAGAAAATTTGTCCTCATCTATAAAGTAGAACTAATCACTGTTGTATCCTACACCTGAATCTATCTGTAATATTTTGACAGTACACTGTAGGTACCCGCCCTTTTTAAATCTGTTAACAATTCTAGAATGTTTTGTTCCTTATAAACTGAACTAAAAGCCTCTCCGTATGTGAGGTTGTATAAAATAACATGTTTTGTTTTTTTTTTTAGAAATTTTGGTAAATTTTCTAAATCACAGGACACGCTTTTTGAATGCAGTATTTTCCATCGCCCCAAATGCAAAAAGTTGTATTTTATAGTAATTAAGTTCAATCAAAAGATTTTTTCTAAAAACTGTTCAGCATGTCCAGTGATTTCAAAAATTTACCATTTTTTTTTATTGAATGTGTAGGTACTTACCTACCTAATTATCTTTCGAAATTCTGGTAGATAAGGTTTTCAAGCAAAACTTGAAAAAAAAATCGATTTTAAATACTACAATCTTATCTAAATAAAACGTAAACAAAATAAGGTAATTTTTTGATATTGGTGGCCACGGCTATTACGAATAATTTTTAGAAAAAAACTTTAGATTTGCCTTAATCACTATAAAAGGAAACTTATTGCATCATGGCTGGCGGAAAATAATGCATTTTAATTTCCAATATCGTTAAATAAAATTTCACTTCGCGAATCGATCTACGACAGCCCGCCCGCTGCCGCTCGCCATTCTGTCAACTGTTGTGTTGTTGGTATCCTTGACTTCACACAAACGATTGTAGTCGACTTCGCGGGATAAATAATAAGGCGAGTAGGTACTGGAAGCGCGTAGGTACTGGAATGGAGACAAACCATTCAAATCCTGGGATGTTTTTTAAAATAAAGATAATATACACAAGCCCGCTACACAAACCCTGCGTAGCCAAATAAATCATTTAAAAACGTAGGCTGTTTTTTAAAGTAAAGATAACATACACAAGCCCGCTACACAAACTTTGCGTAGCCAAACAAACCATTCAAAAACGCAGGCTGTTTTTTAAAGTAAAGATAACATACACAAGCCCGCTACACAAACCCTGCGTAGCCAAACAAACCATTCAAAAACGTAGGCTGTTTTTTAAAGTAAAGATAACATACACAAGCCCGCTACACAAACCCTGCGTAGCCAAACAAACCATTCAAAAACGTAGGCTGTTTTTTAAAGTAAAGATAACATACACAAGCCCGCTACACAATATTTATTACAATTATTATTATACACATTTTTCATAATTACGCGCCCATCATGTATCACGCGAAGTTGCCTACAATCGTATTTAGTTGTGAGGTCAGGGATACCAACAATGACAAAATGGCGGGCGGCAACCGGCAGCGGGCGGGCTGTCGTAGATCGATTGGCGAAGTGAAATTTTATTTAACGATATTGAAAATTAAAATGCATTATTTTCCGCCAGCCGTGATGCAATAAGTTTCCTTTTATAGTGATTAAGGCAAATCTAAAGTTTTTTTCTAAAAATTGTTCGTAATAGCCGTGGCCACCAATATCAAAAATTTACCCAAAATAATAACAAAATGTGAACATGAATGAAGAGTGAAAATAACTATTTGTGAAGCAGGAAAATGACAGGTAGATCACCAAATAATATGTATTTATATTATGAACATTTGCGCGACCCGTTTCATACAAACCTTAATTTTGGATTTGAGATCAAAATACCCAATCAAACTGAAAAATAATTTTTTTAATCAAAAGGTATATTAAATATCTAGTATGGATGCGAGCTACTTTATTTATTTTTTCTTAAAATAATAATATATAGGCCATTAAAGACTTTAATATTTCGTGATTTTAGAGGCAACACGGGCAATTATTTTGTGAGTAAATACCCAAGTTTTCACTTGAAAAACATTTCAAAAAATAATTTTATTTTATTTATTTTTTATAAAAAAATATGATGAAATAAAAAATAAAACATCATGAATAATTTTTTTTACAAAACTACCAAAAAGTAAAGTGATAATAGCGTTTATAAAACATTTGTCTGATAAAATATGTGTGTGTGTTTTTTTTATTATCAGTAATTTTAGTTAACAAAAACGTAAAGTGAGCCATTTTTAAAACTTTTTTATGTTGGCATTCAAAATGTTAATATTTTCTAATGTTAAATGTTTATTTCTAATGATAATAGTTTCATTCATTCGATTCATCGCCTTTCAAAAACAGTTTTTAGTTTTCGCTTACTTTCAGAAATTTATTGAATTTTATTGCAAAGCGGAAATTTTCTGACCTTCTGACAGAATATGCCCCAGGCCTGAGGGGTCTTGTATACACTTACCCAATATCTCCTGACTCAAGGTTTTCGTCCGTTGTTCCCAAACTAAGCGACTGTTGTGTTCCCAAGCTAAAGTGACTAAAGGTCTACAGACATGCTCAGCAGTCCTACAGTCCTTTCCTTAAGCTTTATTGTTTGATCCCTTCTCACATTTTTTAACCATGGATAAAAAACTACTGGGCAAATCAGTCGTCTATAGTCCACATCACATCACACATCAACTTCGCTATATCCAATGCGCTAACTCCAACGCTAATTGGTATACCTAAGGTAGGGTATCCATTTACTCGGTTATATCGGGATAATACTCGGTCAACGGAGCGGTAGGTTTGGCAAACTGTCAACAGTGATGTCAGCGTTTGATTATTATTAAAACAATTATTAATCATTAAAATGTTTTACTTTGACCCTCGTTTTATATTAAGAGCATTCTGTATATATATTGATCGGCAGTAATGAAAAGCCACAGCCATCGATAATAAAAACAAAGTGAGAAACGGCATGGGTGCTGCCAACTGTCGCTGATATTCTATATACTGATACTCTACAACCAAACTGCAATAAAATCCAAATAAATGAAATATTTCTAAATGTATCCGAAAACTAAGTCTTTCCACTCTTGTCTTCTTTAGTTTTCTGAAGGTTTCACTTCTGCCGCATGTTAATTGCACTCTCTGATTTTTTCTCAAATTGCGATCGGAAACTTTGGTTTCATACAATGTGGTTAACTTCTTCTAGATTTGAAAATAAAGTGATATTTTCTCTTTTTAGCACCGCTTCGATCATTTTTCTCACCATGACGTAAGGGAGGTCCAATGATTTCTATGAGACCTTTGAGAGCTGTTCCCAAAAGCAAATTACAAAAAAAAAACCTGAGGGGTTAACTCAACCAAGCTTGGGAAAGTTTGGATACTGCGGCTTTTAGAAAGTTTAAACCAATGATCAATCAATATATGTACGTATCTATATATAATGCTTGCGATTAACTCTTCAGGGAGAAGTGGTCCACTACCAGATAAGGCGGCACGGCGAGGATGCGTTCTTCTCCATCGAGGAGCACACCACTGTGCACGGGCTGGATACGCTCATCCAGCACTATCAGGGCGACTCCAACGGGCTGGTCACTCGGCTGGCAGTGGTCTGTCCGGGCAAACCCCCGCCTCACAACTCACGGACGCACGGCCAGAGCAACCTGCTGCATAGGTAATGATAAATACTATTACATTGTTACCCTCTTTACAGGTAAACGATAAATGTACATTCTTTTTTTTATTATTCATCTTTATTAATTCCAGGCCTGTCTCACTAGGAAATCTTGTGTTAGGAGCTTTAAAGCACGCAGTTAATAATAAAAATACAAAAAACAACATAATATTACATTTAAAGTAACAGACAATCATCACTGTACCATTGAAAACGTACATACTTATAAGTTGGTTTTGATTATATGGTGGCTGATGGCTGATGGTCCAAGACCTGATGTCTGATTTATATTTAAGATACGTTGTGTTTTGTCTAACGGCCAGTGGAAGTGCATTGTATAGTTTTATTGCAAAGTATCTAAAATTTCTTTGGCCAAAAGTTTTAATAATTTTTTTTATTTTAGTTTTAGTAAAAGGGTTAAGTAACAGATCGATAGTTTTAGTATAATCTTTATAATTAATTTCTGAGTTTTAAAAATCGGATCAATGGCGGCAGCGTTAGCTCCTCCCCAGGTTGTAATACCATACTCGATTAAATATTGACAATGTTTTTGTTCCCAGGGCCACAGAAGTTGGCAACTACACCGTGGTATCCCAGATGCTGGATTGCGGCTACCACAGCCGCGATGCCAAAAACCAGGATGGCCAGACCGCGGTGCACCTAGCCACGCGTTCTGGCAAAGACGACATACTGAGCAAGCTGATTCAGGCCGGGGCAAGTGTGAACTGCAGGGACACGGCGGGTTTTACACCCTTGCATGTAAGTTAATGCGCAGACCCTTGAATAATCATGGTATATATTATAATTGGTTCCATGACAGTTTATCCTTTAGAAGATTTTTTCTTCAGGTAAGCATGCAAAGAAGATATACGGCCGTACAAAGTCCATATACTTATATCTGAAGAAATCTTGAGTCCATATACTTATATCTGAAGAAATCTTGAGTGAAAATCCGTTGTAAAAATATTTTTACTAACAACAATTTCAGCTCTCCGAAGAAGGATGCGGCAATAACAAAATACGACATACTTATACGTGCAATTGGCTTAGCAAAAAACTGCTAAAGATTCCTACTTGCATATCATATAACTTTTTTATCTGAATATAACACAAGAGTCCCAACTGCTCCCAAACGTCTCGAGCCAGTGAGACTATGGCATCCCCAATTTTGGTATGGTGTGATGCTGAAGATAGTGAATGGGAGGGGAAGAAGATGTGGAAAATGTACCTGGCTATTCAGATCTAGTCACCAAACATGCCATTTCAAGTAATAAGACTAAACCTACATACACTGTACACCAGCGAAAAATTAAAAAAAAAATCATATGATATAACTTTTTTTATCCAACTACGTATAACACAAGAGTCCCAACTGCTCCGTCCAACCGTCTGGAGCCAGTGAGATGAGTATGGCATTCCCAATTTTGATATGTTGTGAGACTGAAGATAGTGGGGAGGGGAGGGAGATGTGGAAAATGTACCTGCCTATTCAGATCTAGTCCACCATACATGGCTAAAGCCATTTCAAGTAATTTTTCAATTCTGAATGAATACTGATGAATAGCAAAATACGACATACTTATATGTGCAATATCTACTTAAATTTAGGAGGCGGATATGTTAACCGCCGCCTCGGGAACCATTTATTGGATAACCAAAACCCCTGCCAATGATTAATTTTAAATTTCAATATTTTTTTATTATCCAGTACGCCTGCCAATCCAACCTGCCTTCCACCGTGAAGGTGCTGGTCACAGAAGGCGGTGCCAACGTACAAATCCGCCACGCCCAAACTGGCCAAGTGCCCATGCACGAGGCAGCCCTCAAGGGATACATTGATTGCATCAAGGTACGTAATACATACAGTTCACTTTTCATCCGCTTGGTCTTAAATACATGACTCACTAAAAAACTCACAGATGTCATTCGCTTCCGTTTTTGATGCCATGTGAAACACTATGGTGCCACTCCCACAGGAGTGATAGGCACTGAAAGGTTAAATACCTTCACTCATCTCTCACAAACCCTTTTTTAAAATTTAATTTTAATTAATTTAAATTAATTTTAATAATGTTGTTATCAAGTTCTGCAAGTATTTTTGTTACAGCTGTTTCGGTTTGCAAGGCCATTTTCAAACTGTGGTCAAGTAATCCTGTGCCGCAGTCGCGCCAGCGCGCGGAACAAAATTAAAAAAAAATAATTTTAGAATGTGATTTTAAACCTTATGTATAAAGAAAATGTATGAAGGACAAGGTCAGAATCGCTTGGGGTATTCTTGACGTAACAGATATCAAAAACGGTTCCATGTCAACTCGGAATGAAACCAACTCAGAACCATCTCAGATAAGTCATTTAGAGTGATAAAAAAATAATTTTAAATTAGCCGATAACCCTAACCTAACTTAACCTATTTAACCATTTTTTTATTTATATTTTTTTATCACTCTAAATGACTTATCTGAGATGGTTCTGAGTTGGTTTCATTCCGAGTTGGCCGGTCACCATCAAAAACATACCTTGCCACTCGGAATAAATTTTATTAAATTTATCCTTGACTTCCGAACGTCATTTTTCCCGCGATTCGAGCTGTCAAACTGTGAGCGTCGTGGGTCACGATTGTTCATATTATTGTTCAAAGAATGTGTTTCGGTAAATATAATATACGATAGCATAAAATAAACCCACAAAATATTACGTCAAAGTCAAAACTTTGCGAAATTTACGGTTTATCTCCCGTGGCATTTGAAAGGTTAAACCACTATGAAACGACTTATTTATACAATTTTAAATGTCAATTTTTGAAGGTGTCTAAATTGATTTATTACTGCTTAAACCGATTTGCTGTGACACTAATTGAGACAATAGACTATTATGTGGGGTTTGGAATCTGTTTTCCCCGCACTAAATGTTAGGGTTTTCTTAATTGTTTTTATAATGACATTACTGCTATGACTCATTGAAGTGCGTTATATTGTTTAGGTTTTATAAACATACTAAGTAAACATCTCACAAACCGTGTGTTAACTTTTTTTAATACATAATATCAAATATTGTTTCACAGGTCCTCCTTGACCTCTGCGCCCCTGCCAACCCTCGGACAGTGAACAATGAAACCCCAGCTGATTTGGCCAAGCAAGAGGGGCATATGGAGTGCTACGAACTTCTGAGTAAGGATATATTAACCGTATTATCAATACCCGATCTGCCTTTACAAAAAGGTTGCATTCGGAGCTAATTTACTTATCGTTTCCAGAAAACTACTCCCCACAAATACCAAAGACAACACGCGCCCAGTGGTACCACGGCACTCTAAACCGGGAGGAGGCCGTCAACCTGCTTATGGACTTCTGCAAGAAACACTCCATCACGTCCACCGACGGAACGTTCCTCGTGCGCTACAGTGATCGAAACACGGGCGCGTATGTTCTGACGATGCTCTGCGAAAATGTGCCTTACAATTTTATAATAAGAAAAGAGGTAATAATTTTGAATAGTTTTTTCAATTTACATAATTTTACATTGAAGTAATCATGATTATATTGGTCTTACTATTTTTATTCTATACGTCAATTAAAATAAAATGTTCACATTTTAATCCTTTCCTTTCTTGTTAATTATATTACACATGGACTAAAATTACAGTTTTACAGACAATACGTTTAGATTCCCAAACATATTTTCAATATGAAATTTTTCAAATATTGATATTGAATACATTTATAAAATATCAATATTTTCAAATTCATTTAGAAAATATCAATATTTTCAAATACATTTAGAAAATATCAATATTTTCAAATACATTTAGAAAATATCAATATTTTCAAATACATTTAGAAAAAAATCTGCTAATAAAGTACCCAACCCTTTTTTGTAACATTTTTAAGACGAATGAAACTGCTCTCAGTTTTCCTTAATAATTTATGACTTTTTTCATATTTTTTTCATACTTTTTTCATATTTGAATGTAAATTGGGCTTATTATAATTTGTGATTGTTTTTATATACTTCCAGGAAAACCAATTGTTTATTGACGATGGGCCTTACCTGGACTCTCTGGAGCACCTCATAGACCACTACAGCGTCATGTCGGACGGCCTGCCCACCTGTCTGCAGATGCCCGTGCCCCCTCCGCCCAAACCTGCACTCCCTGAAGTAACAACTTTACCTCAAATTGATCATAATGCAGAAGATTATATTATATTATCCCAGCTTGACCGTTTTGCTTGACGTCTGATTTTGTTTGCACAATTTCATAAAAAGATGAAACAAGCTGAGAATCACCATTTAAAAATTAAAAATGTTTCTTTTTAATTTTTTTTTTTGTGACATCTCACAAGAGCACCCATGTCTGTACAGTGTAAGGGTAACTATATCAACACCCAAGTGGGCAGCATTCTGAGGCGGGTTCAATGCTGCTAGCTCCTTAGAGCATGCTCCATTAAAATGCCTGTAGAACATTGCGACTGTGCATTTCAAACGGCAATTGGTCTGTTAACAATGGATTTGTAAATCAGACACACCGCCCTCCTTTGCACAGATTCAAGTAGGTTTATCAACTATTTTGAGGCTCCAGCCCAAATTCAACTGTTGAACTTAAAATTTGTACAGGGTTAGCAGTTTGTCACTACAGTGAAACTCTCTTAAGAAGTTTTCCAAGGGACCGGGGAAAAAAAACTTCTTAAGTGGGAAAACTTCTTAAGTGGGATTCAATTTTAGCCATTTAATAACTCGAGTCCGGGGCATACGTCAGTCCGGGGCATTCCTATGTCTACCTACTTTAAATTGTCATGAAAACAAGCTTATATGCTCCAAACGGTAAAAAAAAAAATTATAAATATATATATATATATATATATATATATATTTATACCCTCTCGTACTAAGTTGATCTTTCGTGACGGTAGACCAGTTTTTAGTTGATCCGTTTGCTCTTGTTGATCCAAGCGGATAAGTTGATCTATTACCGAAGCTGGCATACATATGTGGCTCCTTATGGATCAACTTAAGTCATCGAGATTTTGCTGTAAGCCACGCCCATTTTTCGGTGGCATATACATTTTACACGTTTTGTCTATGTTGATCTTATATAATGACCAATCAGAGATGGAAGCATTCTGATTGGTCATAAAAAACATGTACCTATATGGAACATTACTGTTAATTCGTTGATCTAGTATATATTGCGCGTTCCAGGGCTACGACAGAGTTGTGAGATTATTGCAGGGCTGCCACATACTCTAAATTATGTATTATTATTATTTGACAATAAATATTTTCGGTTTTACGAAATGCGGCAAAAATTTTACGGAGAGGAAAAAGACGAGGGAGGGGGAAGGCGGGAAAGGTGTAAGGGAACGGGGCGCACGGGAAAAGACATGCAGGGAGAATTAATTTGAGTGATTGAGTGAATGAATTATACCGCCGCAGGGGGGGGGTAGGGGGGGGTATGGAGGGAGTGCAGGGAGGAGTGAAGGGTGTGTAGGGGGGGGTGAAGAAATAGCTTTAGTAAGGACTAATTGTATAATTGTAGACGAGTAATTCCATGGGATTGGGAAGGGCGGGGATGGGTGGTGGGGGAGGGGGGTAGGGGGTGGCGGTAGGGAGGGGGTAGGGGGGGGGGGTGAAGAAATGACTTAAGTAAGGAATAATTGTATAATTGTAGACGAAGAATTGCAGGGGACTGGGAAGGGCGGGGGGGGTATCAATCTTAGAATACGGAGTACCGCCTCCCCGGGATCCATTAACTGGTTAACCAACACCTCTGCCATAGGTCACCTCAAGAAGATCGTTGCGTTTGGTGACTAAGCAGGGGTGCCCGGGTTCATGGGGTGAAGTTTGTCCAGGTCTTGGCGGCGGATGCGTCTGGCCACCTGCGACGTGGCGGACCGGGTCAAAAACGTTTGGTTGAGGGAGGCATTTTAACCTTTTGAGCCTGACTCTCTCGACCCATCGACTTGCAACTCTGGCCCTATGGCACCAAACAGACTGAAATTTTGGATTCTTACTTAAAAGCACGGTCTGTACAAGAATCAATCCAAAAATATCTTCCAAAAGTATCTCATCGTCCGTAGGTATAAGTTTTTACACTTGCGATCGGCCACAACTTTGGCCCTATGGCACCAAACAGATTGAAATTTTGAATTCTTACTTAAAAGCACGGTCTGTACAAGAATCAATCAAAAAATCTTCCAAAAGTATAATTTTACTAACGAGAGTTTTACGCTGTATATATTAGTTTTTTTTTAGCAAATACTCAATAATTTGGGCCATCATCCACCAAACAGACTGAAATTTTGGATTCTTACTTAAAAGCACGGTCCGTACAAGAATCAATGAAAAAATCTTCCAAAAGTATAGTTGTTAGAAAACTCATCGTTTTTCAGGGCACGTTTTACACTTGGAATCGGTCACAACTCTAGCCCTATGGCACCAAACACACTGAAATTTTGGATTCTTACTTCAGAGCACGATTTGTACACGAATCAATTAAAAAATCTTCCAAAAGTATAATTTTACTAACGAGAGTTTTACGCTGTATATATTAGTTTTTTTTAGCAAATACTCAATAATTTGGGCCATCATCCACCAAACAGACTGAAATTTTGGATTCTTACTATAAAGCACGGTCTGTACAAGAATCAATCAAAAAATCTTCCAAAAGTATAATTTTACTAACGAGAGTTGTACGCTGTATATATATTTTTTTTGTAGCAAATACTCAATAATTTGGGCCATCATCCACCAAACAGACTGAAATTTTGGATTCTTACTTAAAAGCACGGTCCGTACAAGAATCAATGAAAAAATCTTCCAAAAGTATAGTTGTTAGAAAACTCATCGTTTTTCAGGGCACGTTTTACACTTGGAATCGGTCACAACTCTAGCCCTATGGCACCAAACACACTGAAATTTTGGATTCTTACTTCAGAGCACGATTTGTACACGAATCAATTAAAAAATCTTCCAAAAGTATAATTTTACTAACGAGAGTTTTACGCTGTATATATTAGTTTTTTTTTAGCAAATACTCAATAATTTGGGCCATCATCCACCAAACAGACTGAAATTTTGGATTCTTACTATAAAGCACGGTCTGTACAAGAATCAATCAAAAAATCTTCCAAAAGTATAATTTTACTAACGAAAGTTTTACGCTGTATATAAGTTGTTTTTTTTTTAGCAAATACTCAATAATTTGGGCCATCATCCACCAGACTGAAATTTTGGATTCTTACCTAAAAGCTTGGTCCGTACAAGAATCAACCAAAAATCTTCCAAAAGTATAGTTTTAAGAAAACTTATCGTTTGGAGATATTTGTTTTTACACTTGCGATCGCTCACAACTTTGGCCCTATGGCACCAAACAGGACGATTATTTTGTATTCTTACTTAAAAGCACAATCTGTACAAGAATCAATCAAAAAAAATCTTCCAAAAGTATCTCATCGTTCGTAGGTATTAGTTTTTACACTTGCGATCGGTCACAACTTTGGCCCTATGGCACCAAACAGATTGAAATTTTGAATTCTTACTTATAAGCACGGTCTGTACAAGAATCAATAAAAAAATCTTCCAAAAGTATAATTTTACTAACGAGAGTTGTACGCTGTATATATTTTTTTTTTGTAGCAAATACTCAATAATTTGGGCCATCATCCACCAAACAGACTGAAATTTTGGATTCTTACTATAAAGCACGGTCTGTACAAGAATCAATCAAAAAATCTTCCAAAAGTATAGTTGTTAGAAAACTCATCGTTTTTCAGGGCACGTTTTACACTTGGAATCGGTCACAACTCTAGCCCTATGGCACCAAACACACTGAAATTTTGGATTCTTACTTCAGAGCACGATTTGTACACGAATCAATAAAAAAATCTTCCAAAAGTATAATTTTACTAACGAGAGTTTTACGCTGTATATATTAGTTTTTTTTTAGCAAATACTCAATAATTTGGGCCATCATCCACCAAACAGACTGAAATTTTGGATTCTTACTAAAAAGCACGGTCCGTACAAGAATCAATGAAAAAATCTTCCAAAAGTATAGTTGTTAGAAAACTCATCGTTTTTCAGGGCACGTTTTACACTTGGAATCGGTCACAACTCTAGCCCTATGGCACCAAACACACTGAAATTTTGGATTCTTACTTTAGAGCACGGTTTGTACACGAATCAATAAAAAAATCCTCCAAAAGTATAATTTTACTAACGAGAGTTTTACGCTGTATATATTTTTTTTTTGTAGCAAATACTCAATAATTTGGGCCATCATCCACCAAACAGACTGAAATTTTGGATTCTCACTATAAAGCACGGTCTGTACAAGAATCAATCAAAAAATCTTCCAAAAGTATAGTTGTTAGAAAACTCATCGTTTTTCAGGGCACGTTTTACACTTGGAATCGGTCACAACTCTAGAACTATGGCACCAAACACACTGAAATTTTGGATTCTTACTTCAGAGCACGGTTTGTACACGAATCAATCAAAAAATCTTCCAAAAGTATAATTTTAATAACGAGAGTTTTACGCTGTATATATTAGTTTTTTTTAGCAAATACTCAATAATTTGGGCAATCATCCACCAAACAGACTGAAATTTTGAATTCTTACTTAAAAGCACGGTTTGTACAAGAATCAATCAAAAAATCTTCCAAAAGTATAATTTTACTAACGAGAGTTTTACGCTGTATATATTAGTTTTTTTTAGCAAATACTCAATAATTTGGGCCATCATCCACCAAACAGACTGACATTTTGGATTCTTACTTAAAAGCACGGTCCGTACAAGAATCAATCAAAAAATCTTCCAAAAGTATAGTTGTTAGAAAACTCGTCGTTTTTCAGGGCACGTTTTACACTTGGAATCGGTCACAACTCTAGCCCTATGGCACCAAACACACTGAAATTTTGGATTCTTACTTCAGAGCACGGTTTGTACACGAATCAATAAAAAAATCTTCCAAAAGTATAATTTTACTAACCACAGTTTTACGCTGTATATAAGTTGGTTTTTTTTTAGCAAATACTCAATAATTTGGGCCATCATCCACCAAACAGACCGAAATTGTGGATTCTTACCTAAAAGCTTGGTCCGTACAAGAATCAACCAAAAATCTTCCAAAAGTACAGTTTTAAGAAAACTCATCGTTTGGAGATATTTGTTTTTACACTTGCGATCGGTCACAACTTTGGCCCTATGGCACCAAACAGGACGATTATTTTGGATTCTTACTTAAAAGCACAATCTGTACAAGAATTAATAAAAAAAAAATCTTCCAAAAGTATCTCATCGTTCGTAGGTATTAGTTTTTACACTTGCGATCGGTCACAACTTTGGCCCTATGGCACCAAACAGATTGAAATTTTGAATTCTTACTTAAAAGCACGGTTTGTACAAGAATCAATCAAAAAATCTTCCAAAAGTATAATTTTACTAACGAGAGTTTTACGCTGTATATAAGTTGTTTTTTTTTTTAGCAAATACTCAATAATTTGGGCCATCATCCACCAAACAGACTGAAATTTTGGATTCTTACTATAAAGCACGGTCTGTACAAGAATCAATCAAAAAATCTTCCAAAAGTATAGTTGTTAGAAAACTCATCGTTTTTCAGGGCACGTTTTACACTTGGAATCGGTCACAACTCTAGCCCTATGGCACCAAACACACTGAAATTTTGGATTCTTACTTAAGAGCACGGTTTGTACACGAATCAACAAAAAAATCTTCCAAAAGTATAATTTTACTAACGAGAGTTTTACGCTGTATATAATTTGTTTTTTTTTTAGCAAATACTCAATTATTTGGGCCATCATCCACCAAATAGACTGAAATTTTGGATTCTTACCTAAAAGCTTGGTCCGTACAAGAATCAATCAAAAATCTTCCAAAAGTATAGTTTTAAGAAAACTCATCGCTTGGAGATATTTGTTTTTACACTTGCGATCGGTCACAACTTTGGCCCTATGGCACCAAACAGGACGATTATTTTGGATTCTTACTTAAAAGCACGGTCCGTACAAGAATCAATCAAAAAAATCTTCCAAAAGAATAGTTTTTAGAAAACTCATCGTTCGTAGGTATTAGTTTTTACACTTGCGATCGGTCACAACTTTGGCCCTATGGCACCAAATAGATTGAAATTTTGAATTCTTACTTTAGAGCACGGTTTGTACACGAATCAATAAAAAAATCTTCCAAAAGTATAATTTTACTAACGAGAGTTTTACGCTGTATATATTAGTTTTTTTTTAGCAAATACTCAATAATTTGGGCCATCATCCACCAAACAGACTGAAATTTTGGATTCTTACTATAAAGCACGGTCTGTACAAGAATCAATCAAAAAATCTTCCAAAAGTATAGTTGTTAGAAAACTCATCGTTTTTCAGGGCACGTTTTACACTTGGAATCGGTCACAACTCTAGCCCTATGGCACCAAACAGATTGAAATTTTGAATTCTTACTTAAAAGCACGGTTTGTACAATAATCAATCAAAAAATCTTCCAAATATATAGTTGTTAGAAAAATCATCGTTTTTCTGGGCACGTTTTACACTTGGAATCGGTCACAACTCTAGCCCTATGGCACCAAACACACTGAAATTTTGGATTCTTACTTTAGAGCACGGTTTGTAAACCAATCAATAAAAAAATCTTCCAAAAGTATAATTTTACTAACGAGAGTTTTACGCTGTATATAAGTTGTTTTTTTTAGCAAATACTCAATAATTTGGGTTATCCTAGAAAAACTATTAAGTTATCGATCTGCATTAAAAGAATTAATATCGCATTTCTCTTTTCTTAATATTAAATAAAAAAATATATATTTCACTAATGAAAATTGTCTACTTAAGTTTTCTGAAGGTTTCACTTCTACCGGTACCGAAGGATTTATTCGTTATTAATTACTTATTGTACTTAAATAAAATAACTTAGTACTAGAATAAATTAATACTAGAAATACTCCGCTTTCTTGTAGTTGGACTCGGACATGTTTCTACATGTTTCCTTGTGTAGAGCCGTCACAAAGAGGAGACCGAATATACTATCTTATTCTCTCGCAAGGTAACTCTTATTAATGGATATTTTTGTCTCTTTTTCGCTATTTTTCGTTTCATTGAGTTTCAAATCACAACGGTGCTAAAGAAATTTTCACTTAAAAAATGTGAACTTTTACTATCGAAAGTTTTACGCTGTATTTAATGTGTTTTGTAAAGCAAATACTCAATAATTTGGGTTATCCTAGAAAAACTATTAAGTTATCGATCTGCATTAAAAGAATGAATATCGCATTTCTCTTTTCTTAATATTAAATAATAAAAAAATATATTTCACTAATGAAAATTGTCTACTTACGTTTTCTGAAGGTTTCACTTCTACCGGTACCGAAGGATTTATTTAATTATGTATTTATTAATTATTAATTACATTTTGTACTTAAACAAAATAACTTATTACTAGTATAAATTATTACTAGAAATACACTCAAAAAAGAACGCAACTTTTGATAGGGTTCTAACTTCACTTCACCTTGTTCTGAGATATGAGGTGTCAAAGTTTGCAAAGACGATTTCTCATAATCTATTTACCAATTTCTGATTTTGAAGTTGAAATTTGTTTAACGTATTTCAATTGAACATATTTTGAAGGAAAGTATTTAAATATGACGTATATTTACCCTTTTAGAACATACCTAAACATGCAAATAAAACCCTGTACAGCCAGCTAAGGCATAATAATACATTGCAGAAGGTTCTAATTACATTTCACTAATGCAATTCCAAGCTACGTCCTATTTAAATATTTTCCATCTAAATACGATAAACTAAAATACTTTAACTAAAATTGTTAAATAGATTACGAAAATTCATCTTTGGAAACTTAGAAACCTTAGAAAATGATAGAGAAGACACAGTTAGAACCCTATCCAAATAAAGTTACGAACCATAATGCGCCTCTTAATTAAGTTCAACTGTCAAGATACAAGAAAAATAGAGAGTGTAAGTGTAGTGAGAATGTAAAATGAATTATTATTGAAAATGCTTGATGTTAGAACTTCGTCATACACATATCAACGAAAATACAACACGGATGGTTCTGAAAATTATTTTGGGTATAGAAATGAGCAAAAAAAATGCTTTGGCAATCAAAGGTCATTTTTGAAAAAAATGTCAGTTAGAACCCTATTCAAATGAGGCGACGAAATATCGGCAAGGCAAGGTAAAACATGTCGGTTCTTTGTTGGAGCGGATGTAAACAAACGATCTGCGTCATCGCGTCATCACGTGATCGACACGTGATGACGCGATGGTAGCCGATAACCCTAACCTAAGGTAACCTATTAAACCCTTCAAAATTTTGGCGTATTTTTCAGATGGTCAAAATCTTTCCGCTTTACAATGAAATGCAAATAAATGGAATATTTCTGAACATATCCCAAAACTAAAAACTGTTTTTGAAAGGTCATGAAACACGCTTTCAAATTTTTTAATTAAAAATAAACATATAATTTTTTAAATATAAAAATTTGTCATGCAAACATAAAAAAGTTTAAAAAATAGCTCACCTTACGCTTTTTCTAACTAAAATTACAAATAATGAAAAAAAATAAACACATACATATTTTCTTAGACAAATGTATTGTTAACGTTACTGTCACCTCATTTTTGGTCTTTTCGTATAAAAATAATTGATAAAAAATTATCAAAATTATTAGGTTAGTTACTAGGTATTTAAATGTTATGTTAATTATGTTAATCGCACGTGTTATGCCGAATATGTGTAAATAAATAAATATGGCTAACTTATTTTTAAGGCATTATTTTGTTAAAAATACTAGCTGGTTCCCGGCACGCGTTGCAATGCCATTCAAAGAAATGAATTGTTTCTCCCTGCACGTCCATTCGCTTGCGTCCCCGTTCTTAGTTGAACCCGGCATGCGTTGCAATACCACTTAAATAAAGATATTGTTTCTCCCTGAGTGTTTTTTTCAATTCGCCCCCGTTCCCCTACCCCCCCCTCCTCTTCCCCTCTTGCGATCCCCCTCCACCTTCTTCGCTTTTCACACTCCCCTTTTCCACTTCGCTCCGTCCGCGACCCCCCCCCCCCTCCGTTGTCCACTTTCCCGACTTCCCCCCTCCTTCGACCCTTTCTCCCGCGAATCTTTCCCCCTTCATTCCCGTCCGCCAGTCCCGGATTCCCCTCCCCCTCCCGCCTACCCTCCTTGCCGCTAAAATACATGATATACACTCACTTTTCCAAACAACTTGTGCACCACTTACTATGTTTTTATAGTAATTTCATAAAACCAGAGCTCACCAGTGTACATGAGTAAATCCATTTATTACTTTCCAAGATTAGCGAACGCAAACATACGGAACCAAAATGTTTATATTTATAGATTTTCGTTATATTAAACTAATATATTATGACTTTTAAGTTTGTAAAATTATTGTTTCAAAATTGTCTTACATTTATATCGCCCACTTCGATTTGATATTTATGTAATTAATTTCAATTTATGTAATTTTTTTCTTTAAGAACAAAAAATGTTTTTTAAAATGTGGTTTACTGTGTTCTATACATTCAGTGTCATTGAAAAAAGCGGTTTCACGACGGTTGGTCCGGCGACAATTTATCCTCCGACAATTGGTCCGCCGATAGTTGATCCCTCCGAGTCCGAGGGATCAACTGTCGGGGGGGGTCAACTGTCGGGGGATCAACTGTCGGGGGGGGGGGGGGTCAACAGTCGGTGTGGGGGGTCAACAGTCAGGGGGGGGTTAACTGTCGGGGGATCAACTGTCGGGGGGTAAACTGCCAGGGGATCAATTGTCCGAGGTATCAACCGTCCGTCAGATCAACTGTCAGGGGATCAACTGTCGGGGGATCAAATGTCGGGGGATCAAATGTCAGGGGATAAACTGTCAGCGGGCTAACTGTTGGGGGGGAGGGCAATTGTTGCCGGATCGACTGTCATGGAAACATTTTATTTAGTTATTAACTTTTTAGCAGAGGTGTCGGTTATACGATAAATGGTTCCCGGGGCGGCGGAATAATTGGTATCGGCGCCTTCATTCACTGACTCACTCACTCGCTCAAATTGATTCTCCCTGCATTTCCTTTCCTGTGCGCTCCGTTCCCTTCCACCTTCCCCGCATTCCCCCTCCCTCGTCTCTTCCCTCTCCGTGAATTTTTTTGCCGCATTTCGTATTATCGAAAATATTTATTGTCAAATAATAATAATACATAATTTAGAGTATGTAGCAGCCCTGGAATAATGTCACAACTCTGTGGCAGCCCTAGAATGCGCCATTATATATCAGATCAACCAATTAACAGTAAAACTCCATATAGGTACATGTTTTTTATGACCAATCAGAAGGCTTCCTTCACAACCTCTCTGATTGGTCATTTAAATCGGATCAGCAAAAGAACTGTAAAACGACATATAGGTACATAAGTTATACGATTATGTGGATCAACGAAGTATGGTGATTTACAAGCGACAGATCAACAAAGCATGTTAATTTGCAAGCGATTCCCATACAAATTTTTAAAATTTTATGATAAGTACATCAAATATTTTTTCTTGCAAAATGGCAACCTTGGTAACTAATGTAATAATGTTGCAAAATCATACAGATGTATTCCATCACAGCCAAGTTATAGGGTGTTAAAGGTGGATCAACTTGGCTTATAACTTCTTACTGGATCAACACACTACGGGAAGAGGCCAATATATATATATATATATATAGTTACACATCATAATAATTAGTACTATTTAGAAAAAGGTGGCAATGTGAAATAAATGAAAAATGGTAGAACATAGTTGATTATAAAAAGTTTATTTGCATACCTACATATAAATTATTATTTTTTTTCAAAGTATTTGTCCAAAGTCGATTGCTTAAGTCTATTATTAAATTCTTTTGTTGTAAAATTTTGCATCTCTGCCAAATAACCCTTAAAGCACTCGGGCACTTCTGTACTCCCTATCAAGAAATGCTGAAAGGCATCTAAGTGGGCGAGTGCTTGCCCACAGGTTGGAATTTTCTTCAGGTTTTCATTTTCTTCATCTTTATCTTCTTCATCCTCTTCTGGTTCCTCGGAGCACAGATCGGATATGTCCTGTACTCCACAAGGAACCAATTCAGAATCGATTCGGACGTAATCCGAAAATGTCTCCGGCAATTCCATTCTTCCCCGGAGAACATCCCATGTGGCATCGAAATCACCTTCAGGCTGCTCCCTCTCTTCTGGCGTGTCCTGGAACCCGGCTTTCCTGAAACAATTGGCAACGGTTTGCTGTGTCACCGAGTTCCAGGAAGACGAAAGGAAGCAAACAGCTTCGAGCAAATCCAATTTGTATGTTTGATTTTCTTCACTCATCTTTTGTAGCAACCTACTGACCAATTTTTTCCTGAAGTGCTGCTTCAGGGAAGCAATTATTCCCTGGTCCATAGGTTGCAGCACTGATGTTGTATTGGCGGGAAGAAATTCCACCCTTACATTATTCAAATATCCAAGGTCCTTTGGATGCGCAGCGCAGTGGTCCACAAACAAAATTATTTTTCTATCTTGTGCAGCCATCTTCCTGTCCATGCTGAGGAGGTATTCATGAAAAGTCTTGCATGTCATCCATGCCGATTTATTGTTCCGGTATGTGCACGGAAGGTTCCTGATGTTTTTAAAACATCTTGGATTTTTGGCTTTCCCGATTACCCATAAAGGCCACTTGTCGGAACCATCCGCATTGGCACATACCAGAACTGTAATCCTCTCCTTGCTCCGTTTCCCACCATGGCAGGCCTCTCCTTTAAAGGCAAATGTTTTATCTGGCAACATATTAAAAAATAGTCCGCATTCATCTGCATTGTATACATCACTTGGCTTGTAAGCTGCCAGAAGACCCGGCAGCGTGGCGGTCCTCCATACATCTACTACCTCCGTATTCACACTGTTGCACTCTCCATTGACTGTTTTGTACACAATGTTAGCACGTCGCCGGAATCTGTCGATCCAGCCGTTGGAGGCTGTAAATGGAATATTTAGCCTCCGTGCTATATCTTCAGCCTTTTCCTTGATTATTGGTCCACTTAGTGGAAGGTTGAGAGCGCGTTTTTGTCTGAACCATTCCAGAAGGACAGCCTCCACCTTCTCGTACTTGCTGGACTTCGTCTTCTGGCGATTCAGAGGTCCTGTTTCCTGCGATTGTTTGAAAATATTCTCCCTGTTCGCCACTAATCCATTTAACGTAGTCACCGGAATCGCGAGCCTTTTCGCCAATTGAATGCGCGTTTCTCCGTGCAACGCGTCTAATTCTCTGATGATTTCAATTTTTTGGGAAATCGATAATGGTTTTCGTTTTATAACAACCGATTTAGGCACTCCGGATAAAAACATGATTGAAAAACACGTACAAAAATTTTCAGATTATCGGAAAACAGTGGAAATGCGAAGGTCGGCGGGTAAATATCGGTAGCGAAAAAAAGCGATATTCGGCGGTATAATACTGGAAAAAATCACTCGAAAATCAATGGAAAAGCGGCGGGTCGGCGGTTGGGAAATGCGATATTCGGCGGTATGATACTGGAAAAAATAACTCGAAAATCAGTGGAAAAGCGGCGGGTCGGCGGTTGAGATATAGACAGTCAGTGGAATATAGCGTTGGTCAGAGAGTTCAGTAGGTAAAAATCGGAAAAGCGTGGGTCAGCGGGTGAAGAAGTGGAGCGTTGGTGGTGAGATGTAGATGGCGAAACGTTAAGATCGAGACTAAACCAATCAAAACAAAACCATCCCAACATCCCTTGGGCACATTCCTAAACATTTTAATCCCTTACCGGCATAAGAGAAAGTAAACACAATTTTAAAACTGTTATACCCTACGTATTTCCGAGGATTACATCGCAATTGCAAGCAAATGTGTAAGAAAAGCCACTCGAATTCGGATAGTAAAAGTTGCAGCATTCCAAAAGGTTAATACTGTTGATCTTATTTTAAATTGGTGTAAAGGCAATGGATTATACTTGCTGGTGATTACTCGCGCTTAACTTGACAGTTGAAGACAGCGCCGTGGATATACGCTGTCTCTTTTTTACGCTTTGGTTTTCTATATGAACTGAGGGAGAAAGAAAGACTTGTTTTGGTTAATTTTCAACAGTTTGATAAAAGGACACCTGCACTACAATTTTGTTTGTAAACAAACTTCTATGATAGCGGGTTTTACTTTGCCTCAGAGCAAGCGTTCCGAGTGCTGCAACCCTGCCATGGCCCTGCGCAGAAAAATCTCACAAAGTCCTTCGCGGTAAACTGTTTATTATTTGGCGGACTTAACTTTTTTGCATGCTGGCTGCTTGCTCGAATGGCGTTCACGTGTCGGAAATCGGAGAGCCCATTGGGTATTAGTTAATTTATGGCCTATTGTTATGGTGTATTTTCGCCAGGCACAGTTGACTATCATATATTTTTAAAGATATTTTAATCCTTTCGTAAAAATTACTTAAGAAAATGATACGCGCAGCCCAATATTATGTACCTACCTACCTACCAGACGTCGAATATCTAAGATTTCGCGCGTAAATAAATGGCTTGAATCAGAAAGTTATATCGTACGAGCTGTTTGAAGCTTAATTAATTAATTAATTAAAATCTCTGCATAAATCAAATTTTCGCGGCCACGACCGTCGCGGCCATCCCGTTAAACTCATAAAAATGTGATATATTACCGCGTAAATCGAAATTTCGTTGCCGATTTCCGATGCAGCCGGCTCTTCAGATTTAGATACTCGAAGAAAATTCGTAAAATTACGATATATTTGGCGTAAATCGAAAGTTCGCGGCCGAATCCCGTCGCGACCGGCCCTCTAAATTTAGATACCTACTCGAAATAAATTCGTAAAAATACCGCAAATTTCCGCGAAAATCAAATTTTTGCAGCTTATTACTGCCGCGGTCGGCTCTTCAAATTTAGATATTCGAAGAAAATTCATAAAATTACTAATTATAATTCATAAATTTGAATACCCACTCGAAATAAATTCGTAAAAACACGATATATTTCGCGTAAATCGAAATTTCGCAGACGCAACCCGTCGCGGCCGGCCCTCTTAATTCAAAATACCTTTTCTATATAAATTCTTTAAAATATCGCATATTTTCCGCGTAAATAAAATTTTTGCTGCTTATTAGTGCCGCGGCCAGCTCTTCAAATTGGGATATTCGAAGTAAATTCGTAAAAATTACTTAAGAAAATGATACGCGCAGCCCAATATTATGTACCTACCTACCTACCAGACGTCGAATATCTAAGATTTCGCGCGTAAATAAATGGCTTGAATCAGAAAGTTATATCATACGAGCTGTTTGAAGCTTAATTAATTAATTAATTATAATCCATTAACGCATCCAAAGTCGGTAAAACTATCGAATTCAGCCTCGTGGTAAATACAAAACAACTACAAAAATCATGTGCGAAGTTTCGTTTCAATCTAATTTTTAAATTTATGCATATGTATTTCCTAACCTTCAAACTTAATTTACGACAAATGTCAGATGAAACATGATGCACGGCACATTTTGAAGTTTGATTAAAAAAAAACGTAATTATAATGCATCTTTTACCATCTCCCCCGGCATATTTCATCATGTTATGTAATAATAAAGCTAAATATATTTATTTGAAGGTGAAATATTCCGTATTAATCGTGATCCAATAGATTTAATCAAAAGTTTTTCGTGTTTTACAAATTCGATGGAATAAAAATTTTATACAATAATTTTAAGAAACATTTCTATGTTCAGTATCAAAAGGAAGATTATTGAAGGAGGCGGCAAATGTAGATCTAGCCCACGTTGTCATTAAGGCCGAAAAATACATGAAAGTTTATATTAAACTCAACCTTAAAGACGCTTGCATATTCGTTACATAATTCCGCATTGCATATTCGCTCCATATTTCGCATTGCTATTGTACCTAGTTAGGGGATTAGGGGTTACAGCTTACGGCCCGGCCCGGCGGGCGGCGGCCGACAAAGGGTGTCTGTTTATGGTCTCAGGTACTAGGATCGCGCGTAATCTGTGAAACCAATCTTTCAAATTATGACTTGGAAAAAGGTTAATTTTAGATATTTTGCGGCACAATATTTCGTTTGTTGATTTTACCGCCAGATTTCTAAAACCTCTTAAGCGGGAAGCAGTTTTAGCTCTAAAACTTCTTAAGTGGGAAAAAATCGTGTTTTTTGCAGTTTTTTGTATGGAATTTTCAAGGGACCGAAAATCAAAACTTCTTAAGCGTGAAAACTTCTTAAATGGGAACTTCTTAAGCGAGTTTTACTGTATTAGACTCTACAAGCCCTATACAAACGCCCAGTTCCTTGGAAGCCAGATTTACTCGGGCTTCTATGAAACCTCTTTACTTGAGGCGATCTGAGATACTTGCTCCACTGTTTTGCTGCAACGGCCCCTCCTAACTCGTAGTCAAATATATACAGTGGAGGTTGTCCTCAGTTGGACATGCAACTAATTGAATTGTTCCAATTTTCTTCTTTGACGAATTATTGTAATAATGTTTGCTTTTTGTTTCTTTCCAGTTCTCTACAATGCCACGTACAAAGAAAACGTCTCCGCACCGAACAAAAAAAGCTCTCACCGCCTCCCTCAAACACAGCAAATCCCCGCGTAAAGGTTCTCTCCCGGTCGGAGAAGCCAGTCCCCCGCCCGTCCCTCCACTCCCCGCGGACAATAAATCCATCGACCTCCTCACGAGAAACCTTTCATTCTCCACTGACTTCATCACCGACCCGACCATCAAATCTAATCTCTCTAATATCAATAACAATCTCTCGTTAAGTCCCATATCCTCGTCTAATCAACAAATGGACAAGAACAAGAATGCAACAAATAATAATGTTATAACAAAGAAAGATGTGCTGTCTAGTCCGGCCTCCAAACTGAATCTCCTCGGTTCTTCGACCCTGAGTCTAAGTCTGCCTCCTAATGCAAGCGAAATGAACTTGAGCCTAGAGACTTACGACTGTCCGAAGAACGCCAGAACGTCTGACGAACTACCGCCTGAAAAATACAGCGAAATTTCTATTGATGCTACGGGACAATTGTCAACTACTCAAGGTAAATACAGTAAAACCACCACAAGTGGTTCCCACATTTCTCTCTAGATTTTTCGTATACCAGATTAGAAAATATTCTTGCCTCAAATGTTGCGCTTCCTGAGGCTAAAGTCAAATTTACATTATGCGACTAGTTGCATATTTTATTGTGTATTGCAGCGCTGATTTTGTCATTTTCGACGCTAAAACACTCATTCAGTTACAAGGAAAATACAGGTCCGCTCAGCTGAAATGCTTTTGTGACACTAATTGCACCACATTATGCGATTAATAAATTAATCGACCACCACAACACGGGCATGTGCCTAGTATGGTGGTCAAAAAATCTCCGATTCATGTAAAAAACAATTCAAAGAATAAAGAAACTTAAACTTAATACTAATTGTTTTTACATTATGCGATTGGTTGCATGCCACTAGTGGTGCCCAATTTTGTGCTAGCGTGATTCTAATTTTGTAGCATACAACTGTTGCGTGCATGATGAAACTACACTTATGTTTACTTGTGAAACTAGCAGTGCAACTAATGACATGAAACAACTTGTAGGAGCCAACTGTTTCAATGGGGTTGCTAGAATAAAAGAAGAAACTTGTAAGAGCCATCTGTTTCAATGGGGTTGCTAGAGTAAAAGAAGAAACTTGTAAGAGCCATCTGTTTCAATGGGGTTGCTAGAGTAAAAGAAGAAACTTGTAAGAGCCATCTGTTTCAATGGGGTTGCTAGAGTAAAAGAAGAAACTTGTAAGAGCCATCTGTTTCAATGGGGTTGCTAGAGTAAAAGAAGAAACTTGTAAGAGCCATCTGTTTCAATGGGGTTGCTAGAGTAAAAGAAGAAACTTGTAAGAGCCATCTGTTTCAATGGGGTTGCTAGAGTAAAAGAAGAAACTTGTAAGAGCCATCTGTTTCAATGGGGTTGCTAGAGTAAAAGAAGAAACTTGTAAGAGCCATCTGTTTCAATGGGGTTGCTAGAGTAAAAGAAGAAACTTGTAAGAGCCATCTGTTTCAATGGGGTTGCTAGAGTAAAAGAAGAAACGTAAGTTAAAATACAAATTACCTGTTTATGGCGGAACAAAAATTTGTCATTTATATATACAAATTACTACCCAAAAAATAATTTTTTAATGGTGTTTTATATTTTTATTGCTTTTTTCAAATAAATTTAGTAAAAAAAATTATTGTTTTTTATATTGCCCAAATTGCCTCCATGAAACATTAAAATCTTTAATGCCCTATATCTTATAATTTAAAGTAAAAATAAATAAAGTAGCTCACATCCGTACTAGATATTTAAGGGGCCGTCCCTAAATTACGTCACACCTTAAGGGGGGGGGGGGGGGTGTAACACGTAAAATTGTAAAAGGGGGTGATATCACGCTAGGGGGGAGGGGGCCTCACAAATATGACAGCATGTGACAGGGACGGGGGGGGGTCAAAAAATCATGAAATTTGTTTGACGTATTTACGGGTGGCCCAAAAATGGTACCAAAAGGTATATCCTTTTGATTACAAAAATAATTTTTCAGTTTGGTTGGGTATTTTGATCTCAAATCCAGAATTAAGATTTGTGTGAAAAGGCCCGCGCGAACTTACTCCTTAAGGCAGTATTCTAGTCTAGAAAAAAAAAAAAAAATTTCTTCATATTTCCAAAGTTTAAATATTCAAAAATATCTGCTAAGGTTTTATCGAAATTGGCATTATTTTAAAAGTTATAACCGTTTTAATGTTGCGGTTTAGACGAAATCTAACCAGAATCTAAATAGAACAAAATTTTAAATGCATTTTTCTCAAAACCACTTTTTTCGAGATGGTTGACACGATATCTCAAGTTCTATGGAACCAATTTGCTTGAAATTTGGTGTGAGCTTTCTCTGCAAATTACTGTATCACCCCTACCAGAATTATAACAAAATTTCAGTTTTTACCTTTTTCAGACAGCCGCCATTTTGCGGAAATAATTTTTTTTACTTTTCCGAGGTACGGGCTATAGTAGCATTTGTCTGGATGCATTTTGTCTGGATTAAGAATTAATTTGTTTTTTTTTTTCTGATTACTAGGAGGGTTGCAATTGTGTCAACCAGGGCGCGCCATTTTTTTGAGATCCCCCCACTTCAAACCCTGTAACTTTTTGAATTTTCAATTTTTTCGTTTGATTTTTTTTTCAATGTATTCTTTAATGTTTAGTAAATATTTGTTAAAGTAGTGGCTGGCAAAAATATTATCGGTTTTTTTTTATTGCACCTGAAAGAACACCTACAATTCATGCTTCTAGACTAGAATACCCCCTTAACTGCCCTACCTTTGGGTTATTTTTCAAAAGGTAGTAAAAAAACATTGGGTTTTTTAAACGGTTTTATAAACCGTGCCACTTGCGTAGAGAGTAACGCTGACGAGCAGCGTTACTTGTACGGGAGAAACGAAATTACCCATCCCATGTCCCTTAGCTTCGCGATAGCGTAGGAACAAACTTGATTTACACAAACGTATCACACACGTTTTGTGGGTTTCTAGTATAGTTTTTTTTTCCTGAACGTACGTGATACGGTTTGTTGCATTCGGGCGACAATATTGCGGACGTATCACGTACGTTTGTATGTGTAGGGCGGTTAAGAGGATTTCACTGTATTACAAAAATGTGTTTTTAAATCAATTTACAACGTCGCGAAACAAAATACAGCCGGATATTTTGACAATAATCATTCTGTTTTTCAAATTTAATTTATGATGTGGCCGCACCAAACAATAATGCGGTGTTTTTTCACATAATTTCGAGGAATATTCTGCTTTTTAGACTGGCCACACCAACAATTATTACTTTAGGAAAAGTACACTTGAAGCAGCGCGCAGTCCTATTTAGCATCCTTTTTACTTTCACAGGCATTTAAAATTTTAATTTAGTTCATGATTTAGTTTTCTGTTGAAACAGGCGCATTATTGTGACAATAATTTATTTCAGTCTCAATGTCCAATATTATTTGATTCTTACAATGGCAAGAAACCATCTTGATAGACTAATTGGTAGAGCTGTCCAAAAGGTCTGGTTCAACATTTTTCCCTCGTTATGATAGTAGGAGAAATTTTAATATTTTCAGACTATTCGCAACCAGGGAATGTTGGTTTGTCACCAGTAATTTGAAGCATATCATTAATATTGTATATTATTTCAGATTTCATCCTGAGCAGCCAGCTGGTGATGGGCCCCGTGTTAGGCGAGGGGGAGTTTGGCTCGGTGCTCCACGGTACCTACACTCCGCCCTCCTCAGCCCCCATCCCCGTGGCCATCAAGACCCTGCACCTGATGCACGTGGAGACCAACAGCCAGGAGTTCCTACGTGAGGCCAAGGTCATGATGGGGCTGAATCATCCATGCATTGTGCGGCTCATTGGCATCTGCAAGGTGATCATGCAGTACAACCATTAAATAAAAATTATTAACTGAGCGTAGCAGAATCCTATTTTCACTTAATCGTTTGGCATTTATCTGTCTGCAAATTTGCTGTAGAGTTCTGTTTCTGGTTCAGCATAGCGTAATCCTATTTTCACACATTACAGTGTCCGAAACGTTGGCTAAAGAAGGAGGTAGCGCAACACGGCATAACACCCCAAAAACAAATAACGAAAATACTTGTGTAAAATCTAAAATCGTATCAATATTGGATTGATACCAATGAAAGTGAATGTTTACCCTTTTGTCCTGTTCCAGTCTCCGGCCCTTGCCATGGTCCAAGAGCTGGCTCCGCTGGGCTCGCTGCTGAACTTCCTGCTGCAGAACCCGGAGCAGGCCAGCCCCGTGTACGAGCTGAAGCTTTGGGCGTCTCAGGTGGCCTGCGGGATGAGTTACCTCGAGGGGCGGAGATTTGTGCACCGAGACCTGGCCACCAGGAACATCCTGCTGGCTGACAGGTACAGAATTCAATTTTTTATGTTTGCACTCTACAATTCATTTGTTTAAAGCAATGATTCCACATATTCTCGTCTTCTGTTTATGTGAAAAAGTTCATTCTGAGATATTGGCTGTGTCTACTCACTATTACATTGAAAGTCAAATAAATTTGTACATAACAAGGTAATTCATTTAATATTTTAAGCAATTTATTATTAAGTTTTGAGTACAATAAAGGAACAGTGAAACTCGCTAAAGGTGATCCAATAATAGTCCAGGATAAAATCGAAATCGGAATCCACGCCTCTTTTTGGGCGGGATTTAAAAATACTTGACAAGACTTGAGAAAAAGATTTTGGAAAGGTTGGAAGAGGTATTTGAGAGTTGTTTTTTACAGGTTGATTTCGTAAAGGCCAGTAAAAAACGTTAACTCCTTTCTTACGCATTGTTTATTGTAATAACAAGGAAATTTAAAATTGATTTCACGGAACGACGCAGAGTCTAGGGATGTCTGTTCCCCACCGCAGACGGGGCGGAACTGATACAAAATGGGTAAGACAAGTGCATAGTTCTTACGTCGATGGCATAAGGTTCACTTTAAATCCAAATTCATCGAGTGCCGGCCGTCTTGATTGATGTCAAAAATATATGCATATTTTATTTTGTGAAGTTCAGGCATAAATATCTTTTTTTTTTTTGCGATTATTATAAAAAAAACTGAATATGCCACATTATACGATAAAACCATATCTGGAAAGAGGTTTACAAGTAGGAGAATTTGCACTTGAAAGTGTTTTTTTATAAACCTAATACTTTATTTTTTTCTAGGCTTGCAAAAAGAAAAAATGATCGATATTTTCTAAGGCCAAGTTGTGTTCTATTCGCAGTATTTAATTGAAGTATCTAAAATACTTCTAAGCTATCAAATTTTCAAAACAAAAACACATGATTTTGCATTATTTCGCGTGGCTTCATCTTAAGAAGTTTTCATGCTTAACCTCTGGCGCGCCAAGCGCCCACAAAGTGGGTAGACAGCTTTCAGTGGGTAGACTTATTTTCAAAATTAATTAGAATTTATTTGAACCTTCCCGTGGCCTGAATCTTCATGAGTTACTAGCTGAGATAATGCTTTCACCAATATTCAATAGATAACTGAAACATTTGCTATGAAATTAGCAACCAGTAGATATGAACCATCAGTTCTATTTATTTTTCACGGCGGTGTCATGATGATTCAAAAATCCTGCAGATATTTATTTCAGGCAAATTCTGTTACGTATTTATGCTTCAATGTGTCTCTTTTTGAATTCTCTGCTTTTTAAGTTTATTTTCATGTCCTGGAAAGTGAAGTTTAATTTGCACCGTTTTTTCTCTGTCTAATGTTGGTGCCTTTTTAATACGATGCTTTTAATAAAATAAAATAAAATCAATAATTTCAAGTTTTTCCACAACTAGCGACTTACAGGAACATTTCAGCAGTTGCCTACCGAGCACAGTTATTTCTAAAGAAGATTTCGTCGATAGACGACACCTCTGTTCAAATAAAAATCATAATTAAATCTTTTTTTAAATAATAAAAATGCGTCCAAAAATGGATAAAAGTGATAATTTAATCGAACAAAAATTTGATCATTTCAAAGAACCGTTATTTCAAACAATGAGTGAAAGAATAGATACTCAACTAAAAAAAATTCTAACAAATGATTTTAATAAAAATTTTTCGGACATCATGAAAGAAATTAGAGATCTGGTCAAGAATGTGGAATCCTGCTCAAATAAAATCGAAGATTTTGAAAGCGAACTAAAAAAAACTAAAGATTATCTTAAAAATAATGACACAAAAATGGAAGAAATGCAACAAGAAATTAAATATCTTAAATCATCTGTCAACAACATTCAACAGCGCACGCTAGAGACATCTATTGAAATCCAAGGAATTACCGTGAAGAAAAATGAAGACATTAATAATCCTATAGAACTTTTGTTAAAGACATTAGACTGCAGTGACCTAGTAAAAAACAACTCCATAGTGAATTATTACAACAACCCAGCTAAAAATATAATAAGTATACAATTCAATTTAAAAGAATCAAAGGACAGGGTTATTAATAAAAAAAAAACTAAAGGAGTATTAAGCCCAAAAGAAATAAAGTATTCGGACTCCACAGAGAATATTTACATAAATGAAAAACTAACACCATCAAATAAGGAACTTCTCTGGCTAGTTAAATCTACTAAATCTATTGGATATAAATACATTTGGACCAAAAATGGGCACGTGTTACTAAGGAAAAGCGACGATTCTCCAATAATTCGCATACAAGATAAAAACGATATACCACTGCTGTAAATATGTAACCATACAGAACAACGATAATCAAATAAATATTTTAATCTTTGTTTATTAAAATATTTACCGAAAAGTTTCCTTTTTTTCTAAATGTGGGGGATACTTTATTTATTATTATTAATAATAATCGAGTATTTCAAGTATTCGGTTTGTTATAAAGTATGGCCGATAAGGACGCTATTTTTCCCCCTTTTAAAACTGTTTCTAGCTTTTTAATTTAATCTGTCAAAATTATGCTTTATATTATTTTAGTTTGTAAATTAATTTTTCAATTCATGTTTTTCACAGTATCAAAAATTTGCCTTCCAACCCAAGATGAAGGTTAACCTAAGAATGCATACATACATACCTATACCTATACCACGTAAATATTGGTATTCTCTACACCTAGGCACTTTTATTGTTGTGAAAAAGCCTCACGTAAAAACTTTAAACTTGATTTCAAATGCATTTAAAAATCTCAAGTATACCCACGCACTGCCTTTGCCTGTGTGGGATTTTTTGTTATATATAGTGTTAAAATATATACGTTACGCATTTTGTTAAAATATACAGTTTTTTTTATGTTTAACTACATTTTTATTTTGTATGTATAATTTTATTACTTAAAATATATACATTATGCATATTGTTAAATTATATATATTTTTTTTTATGTTTAACTACATTTTAATTTTGTATGTATAATTTTATTACTTAAAATATATACGTTATGCATATTGTTAAATTATATAGTTTTTTTTTTATGTTTAACTACATTTTTATTTTTTATATACATACCTAACTATTATTACCTTACTTTAAATTTACTGTTTATAAAAACTGCTTTTTATAAAATTTGTTTACTTAACTTTCGTATTATTATTTACTTACTATAACTACATAATTGTTATTATTTACTGATAATTGTATTTATCTTTTTTGTAGGATTATTATATATTTTTTAAAGTTTAAACATATGTTTTTTTTTAATACTATTTTTGTAAAAGCTGCACATCTCGATACAGGAATACCCTAGTGAGATGTGCAGCTTATATTTCTATGTAATACTTTATTTTTCAATCAATAAACAATAAACAAAATGTTATGTACTTGTGTACCCTGTAATTTTAAATAAATAAATATAAGCATGACATGCTATACTTTCTAGTTGACTATTTTGTTTCATCACAACTAAACATCATTATGTTCTCCAGGCACCAGGCAAAGATCAGCGACTTTGGGCTGTCGCGCGCGCTTTCCACGGACAGTTCGTACTACAAAGCGTCCCAGGGTGGCAAGTGGCCCATTAAGTGGTACGCGCCCGAGTCCTACAACTTTGGTTCTTTCTCGCACAAGAGCGATGTGTGGAGCTTCGGCGTCACGCTATGGGAGATGTACTCGTACGGGATGCAGCCGTATGGAGACAAAAGAGGGGTCGATGTGAGTATTGGGAATATTGATGCCAAATTATTTATATTCATGAGAACCCTGTAAATTTGAAAGCCACGTAACATGGAAATCCAAATTTCGAATTAACAAATTCCATGTAATTCGATATTTTGAAACGAAAAAAAAAATTGCTGAAAATTCAAGTCCCGCGACTGCCCCTTCAAATTCAGAGAGGTATTCAAAGTAAATTCATAATAATATGACTTATTCTCGTATAAATCGAATTTTTGCTGCCGCTTCCCGTCATGGCCAGAATTTCAGATTCAAATTTATGAAATAACATGATATATTTTTCCATAAGTAGAATTTTTTCAAATTAAAAAATATTTTGTTCTGGAGACTTTGTGTTGCCAAAAATTTCGAATTATGGTTTTTTTAGAATTATCGGGGTTTGAATTAATGGGGTTCTACTGTGCAAATTTTGTGAAATATCATCTCAATGCACTTTGCTGACCAGATTGACGTAAGAGTATTTATTTAACCATCACGTCTTTGTGAAATAAAACTGGTCAGTGACTGAGTTGACGTATGCGTCAGATTCCCACTCAATTCCTCTTCTGGCTAAGTCCCTTATCAATACACAAGCAGCATCTTCTGCTTGTAATGATGGTGGTAGAAGTTTTAAAATATTGTCAGGTTATTTGTAAATTGTGAATATTTGTTTTTCTTTTTACAAAAAATGATGTCCACTCTCTCTTCCCCCGCTCTTCGCTAATCCCGAAACACCTCCAACCCCACTTCAACACCTAATATAACACCCAACACCTAATATGTTCATCCATAATTTTGTAATACGAGGGGACGTTTTTAAGTTCGCGGAATGGAGGGTAAGGAGTGGAAATACAAATTTATTTTTCCTTTTCAATATATTCATCTGCTACCCTAATACATTTTTCGGATCTTTCAATTAACTTATGAGTACCGTAAAAAAAAAGATTTGTCTTTGTCTAAAAAATACGCTGAAATTGCATCCTTCACTTCTTCATCACTTGAAAACTTTTTCCCTCGAGTTCTTTTTTCAAGTTTGGAAATAGGTAATAATCACTGGGAGCCAGTTCAGGACTGTAAGGTGGGTTTGGCAAAATTTCGAAGCCCATCTTCTGCAGGGCAACCATCGCAACATGGCTCTTGTGAACAGGCGCGTTGTCTTGCAGAAGGAGGACACCTTTGGTCAATTTCCCCCTTCTTTTCTCCTTGATGGCTTCCTTTAATTGCTCTAGGATTGAAGCGTAGTAATCTCCGGTTATGGAGACACCTTTATCTTTGTAATCGATCAACAGGATTCCTTCTGAGTCCTAAAAGACTGTCGCCATGATTTTCCCAGCTGATTGTGACACCTTAGGGTGGTGGTGTGCCTTTCTTGTGCCATTGCATAGAGTCCTGTTTAGACTCAGGTTCATAATGATGAACCTAAGTTTCATGACCAGTAACAATTTGAGCCAACACTCCATCTTTGTCTTCTCTACAGATATTCAAAAATGCACGAGAACACTCCACGCGCTGTTGTTTTTGAGGCAGCTTGAGCATTCTCGGCACCCAACTTGCGCTGTCTTTAGTCATGCCTAGATGGTCGTGAAGAATTTTGAAAATAGTTGTATCTGATACTCCAACCATTTCTGCGAGCTGTTTCTTTCTTTAGTCGGGCATCTTCTAATATTAATTTTTCGACTTTCTGAATAATTTCCGGAGTGGTCACCTCGATCGGCCTTCCTGGCCGTGGGTCGTCTTCAAGTGACTCCCTGCCTTTTTTAAAGAGGGTATGCCACTTGTAAACCATATTTTTACTTGGACAAGAGTCCCCGTAAACGGATGACATCTCTTCCAGCATGGTCTGAACTGATTTTCCTTGCTTGGTAAGGAACTTTACAACAGCTCGCAACTCGATTTTTTCCATATTTCACGATTTCTTTCCGATTGACTTGTTTGGTCGACGATAGTTCAAAGACTAAAGACCTAATTACGATAAAACCCGGTGTTTATTCATCCTCATATATTAAAATATTCATGCTAAGTAGTATATATTTACCCCTAAGGAAGGAACGGTTGTTCCGAAACCTGTCAGCATTAATAAAAAAGAATAGTGATTTAAACAATGTGAAACTGTTTCATTTAATAAATAATTAAATTTATAATTCCAGGCAATAGATATGATAGAGAGAGGCGAGCGTCTGGAGCGCCCGGGCGACTGTCCCGAGGAGGTGTTCTCCGTGATGCGGGACTGCTGGGCCTACGATCCGCAGGAGCGACCCAGCTTTGCCCAGCTGGTGGAAATCTTCTCCTCACACCCCGAGTACATGAACATCGGCGAGCTGGTGCTCAAAGACGACAAGTGACCTGATGTACAAATTATTTTCTAAAATGTTCAAATTTAATCTGTAAATTCATGTAGTCATATAGATTATTTTTTTAGAGATGTTTCTGTTTCTTACTAAAAGTTTATATATGTTAATAATTTATGTTTTAGAAGGTTGAGCTCTATACGCTACTCGTAGGAATTGGTCAAATTATAAAAATTATATTTTTTAACATTTGCATACACATATTAAGGTTTCTAGACTTATCGATTGCCATAATTTACCTGTGCGTTCAAAAATCACCTTGGCTTAAAACTAACATAAATAGTTCAGTGTAAATTTTGTTTTCTTTTTGTAATAAACTAGATTTGTTTTGTTAATGAAAGATCAAAGTTTATGTGCCATTGTTTTAGATATCTTTATATTATGCCTCTAGAATCGATTACAGAATTATATTTTATCTTACACGTACATACTGTAATTTATTGGCAAAATGAAGATATTTGCGTGTAAGAGTTTTATTTGTAGTTTTTTTTTTCATAAACTTTTCAAAGCGTTTGCTCGTAAGCCCAGATTTTATTTGTCTATGCCTTCAATAAAGAAACTATAGCGGGCTTTACATCTACTCCGAATGAGCGCGCCACTCCAACCCTTGTACAAAAAATTCACACGATTGACATTTCTGCATAGCAACCTGAAGCATTGTGTGGAACGCTCATTCTGATGCGTACGAGAGAGCCTTATGTTTGCATTTTTTTTTTTCTGTATACTATAACCTTTTATAGAGAAACTATGTTTTCGTTTTTATTGTCTGTGCCTTTCATAAAGAAACTATGTTTGCATTTTAAATCATGTGGTGACCCAAATGACCACAAATGCCCAGCATTTGATTTTTTAATTTAAGTGTCAAAACAACAACAAAAACAAAACAACCTTTTATTTCCTTATTCTTAAATACTTTTGTCTAGTATAATCCTGATTTAAAAATAGCTAACACTTAAAACGCCGGCATCATGTGTTTTGCCTGATATCTTTGAAATGATGGTTATTTATGTAACAGTCATATTATTATCTATAATATTACATTATGTTATTAATTCAATACATTTTGCATACAAAATGATCTGATATTATCAACAAGAATTTCAATTTAACAGTTTTACCGTAATATTCATCATGGTACAACGATTAACAGGCTTTTCTCCTGGGAACTAGTTTAAACCTGGATTAAGTGATAGTGTAAGGTTAGCTTAAGTTTTCGCACTGTGCTTGACAAAAATTCTGATAGGGCGTGGTTGCTAAAAAACTGAGCCTAAGTGAGAATATGTACAAGGTTTGTTTAAAAACTATCGCTAATTTAGTGTTTTTTCACAAATTATTTATTTATTCATGAATATCTATTTTGTCCCCTTCAAAGTAATCACCACCAGATATTATACATTTGTGCCAACGTGTTTTCCAATCCTCGAAGCACTTCAAAATATCATTTTCTGTGATCTTGTTCGGCTCCTCCTTCGATGCTGTCTTTATCTCAATCGTAGCGTAGCGTCGTCCTTCCATGGGCCTCTTCAGTTTCGGGAACCAAAAAAATTCACAGGGGGCCAGATCTGGGGAATTCGGTGGCTGCGGCATTAATAGTGTGTTGTTTTTGGCCAAAAATTCGTGCACAAGCAACAATGTGTGAGCAGGGGCGTTATCATGGTGCAAAAGCCAATTTTTGTTCTTCCACAAATTCAGGCGTTTCTGGCAGATTGCTTTGCGCAAATTGCGCATAACTTGCAGGTAATATTCCTAATTGACCGTTCTACCCTGTGGCAAGAACTCATGATGCACCACGCCCCTGCAATCGAAGAAAACTGTAAGCAAAACCTTGACCCATTTTTTGGAATAGGCAAAAATCGAAGACGAGCCAAAACACGTGCAAGCAAAGCAGCTGTAAAAAATTAACTGAACATTCAAAATGGCCGAACTTGTCGGCATAAGTGAGAGATATGAGTACCAACCTAACGTCACAAAAAAAATCGAAAACCAAATAAACGTGAACTGCAGAAATTCAAAATTCGTGATAGTTTTTGAACAAACCTTGTACTGTTGTAAAATTGTTTATTTAAGATTGTTTACTAATATGTATATGTTGCAGGCCGATCTGCCGCCATTTCACGATGAGACTAGACGCATCATGATCTACATGATTTTACAATCGGCCTATGACATACATTGTGACTGGTAATTAATGATAAATATAGGAATTCATTAAATATGAGTTAAGTTAATGTGATCATTCTGCTGATTCGTAACAGTAAAGCTAGCTTCACATTGGCGGCTTCGCGATTTAGAAATGTGATTCAACTGCGTACTTCCTTTTGTGTTTAAATGATCACGCAGCTATCGCTAGTGTGTACAGCCCTGCTATTTGTATATAAAATGATGAACGCTGCTGAATTGCACCCCTAAGTCGAACGGTCTCCGTTAAACACCGATTCTCGACCTGCTCCAGCTTTTGATTAAATTGTGATAAGTCATATTTTTATGTGTACATACTTGTCAGCTGGTCAAAAATGAAACCAACTGAAAATTTGTATTTAACGGGACCCATTTAAATGTCAAAAATTCAAAACAGCCATCTAAAAATGAGACTCAACTTTGTTGAGGTAAGTGTTAATTAGCATTTGAAAATGGAAGCAGTCTCAGGCAATGTAAAAATCCATTATCCGAGTTTGCGTGTACATATTTTGAATCATTTTTCCAAGCGCTGTTTACCATCTTCAAGATAGAATTAGATCATGTTCCGCATTGACTTTTTGCTTATATAATCAACCTTTTGGAATAACGAGATTCTACCTGTACCGCTAACGTTATGCGATAATGGGATCTATAGTAAGCCACTTTAGAGTTCATTATCGCGTGACGTTACTGCGACAGATGGAACCGTGTTATTCAAAAGGGTCGTAATATCAACTCTATAACTTTGTATAATTTTTATATCATATACCAGTCACCATGTAGAAACCTACGTGCTAATTGTTGCCAATAATTGAGTTGCATATTTTAAATTTACACAATTTTATGACAACATAAACATCTTACACTAAACTGAAATATGTCATACAGATAAGTTTGTAATTATTAATCTTAAGTGTTTATGCAAATTTTATTTAATCTCAATCATTCCATTTAGTTTGTTCAAGTAGATTTAAAATTTGTTGACAAATGGGTTACATATTTTTATGATGTTGTATTTATTATTTAAATATCTGTATGTAAGCTGAATTCTATCCTGTGCTTGTATTTTTAATCACATATAAACATATGATTTGCTAACCACAAAATAGAAATGATAATATTATTGTGCCAGCATCTGCGTGTATTTTAAATAATAATATGCATAATTTGATGTGTTAATAATCTGCATGTCCATGCATGTGTATGTGTTTGTTATAAAAGATAATGTACTGCGCACATTTTTTTTTCTATTTGCATTGAAAGTGCGATTAAAAGATTGAGTGGCGACTAATCGAGTGGCGAGTAATCTCTTGTTTTCATTTTCTTCTGCATGAATTGGCGGCACAAGCAATATTATCTTTAAAGCGGTAAATTAATCTCCTTTTTTTGGAGTATATTTAATTTGGGAGGAGGGTATGGGTACCGGGAGCCGTTTATTGAATAACCAACACCCCTACCGTAGGTCACCCCAAGTGGGTTTGGTGACTCAACAGGGGTGCCCGTGTACATGGGATGATGTTTGTCTAGGTCTTGGTGGTGACTGCGTTTGCCCACCTACTGGTTGAGGGAGACCTAACCTTGACCCACCCCACGTACCTTTTTCTTTCCCAGAACTTCCTCTCCTTCCTTTCTTAAAATGACCCTCCAAACAGCATCTCAAAGATGACATAGGTCCTGAGGGATTTTTTCCTCAAGGCCTCCCGAGTGTGGAGCTATTGTAAAAAAAAAAATTAAAAATTGCTATAAAATATTAAGTTTTATTTCCACTTTTTCAACACAACTATTTTGAGCTCGCTACATCATTTTCATCATGAGCTACTACTATGGATCTTTAAAATATTAATTTAACTGAAAAAATAAGATGACGTCTATCATAGAGCTGTATGGCGTTGAAGCCATTTTTTTTTCAGCTGTATGGCTTCTAAGTCGTTTCCTTTTCACCATCGATATTGTTTGTTAAAAAAAAATCCTGATTAATTAGGAAAGTGTCGCTTATCAGATGATGAAATAATTATCAGAACTCACTGTACATATTGCATAGATTTTATGCATTCAATAATAAGGAAAATCTCTCATTTGACGTGTTTTGCATTTCAGACGACATTTTATCGCTATAATAGTTTTGCCATAAATAAATAAATTGATATATTATTATGAAACATTCATACGGAAGTTTAACATGAACTAGTCTAGTAAGAAAGTAAAAATATGTGATATTTATTTTTTATTAAATCTTGATGAACATTGTACATATAAATTAATGTTGTCAATATTTACATGATTATTATATATTCATTGTTAAGTTCACAAAATGTTATACTACATAATATGTTTACACTATATTTGGTAAAATATACAAACAAAGAGGATGGTAAAATAAATTGTTGTTTTCTTGTGTGCCAATTTTTACTATAAATATTCAGTTTGTAATACATTTGATAAGCATTTCATTATAAATCTTGTAACCTTATAAGTTGGTTTGCTTTTATTTTACTCTTTGGCAGATAATAATACATATTATATGCCTTTCTGACAGAAAACGTGTTAAAAAAACAGCAAATCGTCGTCTGTTCTTATTTGTCTAACAGACCATTTTCGTATTTTATCAATTTTCACTCTAAAATTAAAATAGTAAAAAAAATGATAGTTAATCACTTAACTAAAAATTATTTAAACTAATAAGACCTTTAACTTTACGGAAATAGCTTTATCATAAACACCTATCTTAATGTTTTATTGAAATAATTAAAAGAAATCCTTCTCCTGTAAAATTTTCTAATGGTCTGTTGGACAAATACGAACTAAGGTGACGATATGGTAAAATGCCTTTTGAAAGGTTGAGTTGAAAATTTCCCATTACATAATCAAACATTTAATGCAAAAATTGTTTTATTTTATGTTGGTTCTCAATTTAGCATAATCAATTAATGTATGTATATTATAAAAGAAAGTGTACAATGTGCGTGCCGCTAAAACTCAGAAACGAATCCCGGTACGATCAACGGGGTTATATGTGGTAGCCCTCTGTCCCCCATCCATGAAGAAGGTTCCCGTTTTTTTCTGAAGGGCGTGCTTTTGAAGATATAAGGGCTCGAAGTTTTGCCCTCTACAGAAATTTTTCTAGAAGTCCAGAACATCCCGGAACATCCCAGATCAATGTGGAACATTCCAGAACACTCTCGAATGTTGTGGAATGTTCTGGAACATTGTGGACCATTTTAACCCTTTTTTGTATGGGTGGGGCTACCCATTGATAGGGGTATTAAAGCAATGTCTGTTGTGGGTTCGAACCTCAGTTCAATTTCATAACATTAAAATATAAAACTATATGAAAAAAAAAAATTGTTAGGCCCTGTTCAGATCGGGAGTAAAATCACACCCAAAACATTTTTAAGTCGCTAAAGGCAAATAATGGCCATTGGCAAAACTCTCTTACACCAGTGCTTTTTAATTCTGTCTGAATGCAGCTTTACTGGGTTTCTTGAGATCAATTTTATGAAATGGGACGTGCTAACTAATAAATACACTACGAATTAAAGAAATATTAAGTCACGAACTTAAAATAATGGCTTACCTACTGTAAAATCTAATTCAGTATGATATTTCATAACCACTGGAGCGTTCTGCTTTATATTAGATTTAAAATCTGGAGTGCTTGGGAATTTTTAATCTATGGTTTGGAATTTTCCCGCCCTTTCAAAAAATCATGCTTCCGAATTTTAATATGGTGACGTATAAACTGCTTGTGGTGTTTTTACGAGCCTTTGAATGCACCTATATTTAACCAACCATCCCTTATTTTTAAGATGGATAAAAAATGGTTAAATTTATAAATGCTATTATTTACTTTTAAATTCTTGTACGTAGTACCTACTCTGAGATTATTACATATAATGACTTCTTTATGTTGTCTATAGACTAGTTGATAATCGCAGATATGATTCTAAATTTGAACATGCATTTTTTAATATGTAAACACTTGGTCAATGATTTGTAAAAAATATATATTTCAATATTTTTGACTTGCGAAATGTCAATAACAAATAATTTAGAAGAGATGCAAGAGATTTCATTTTAACACTCACGCAGTGAATGTTAAAGTGAAATACCAAGTTATCTTTGTGATTAATCGAAGTATTGAAAGTGCGGGAACTTTTGAAATAATTCCAATAACTGTTTTAAAATATCTCTTAAAATGTGGTCAAAACGCTCCAGTGACTAAACAGATTTTTTCAGATGTGGATATTTTTATCTGTCTGATGATAATGCTATTTGTATTATAATATATTCTATTTTTCTGTTGTATGATGATGGTTTTCTTTTTAAACTTAGTTGCTTTGTGGTTTTATAAAATGCTTTCATAAGGGTGAATAGATTTATGTTATTTATGCAAAATTGCCATTAACCTTTTCACAGCATTCTTGGTTCAAGTCAACAATGGTGGATGCCCGTAGTGTTGGAATTAATTATTATACATACTTCATATTAACTGTCCCCAATCAAATCAAAAAGGCTCAACCCCTCAGGCTAGTTTGTTCGCTTTTGGGAACAGCTCACATAGGTCTCACAGAAATCGTTGTATCCTCCTTACCGTCATGTTGAGAAATATGGTCTAAATGGTGTTAGAAAAATTAAAATGTACACCTCTATGAAATCAAATTTTTTTACCGCAATTTGAGAAAAATTTATGAAATTTGAAATTTTTTTTTTTGAAACGATGACTACGATGAGTGAGGTGACATTAATGTTTATAACACATTTGTATTTGTTCAATAAAATAAGTATGTAATTTCCTTTTTTTCAATATCACTAATTTTGGTTAGAAAAATCGTAAGGTGAGCCATTTAACCTCTTATCTGTCGCGAGCCCAGAAAAAAATCTTCGTTTTTTTTTTTATGCGATTTTAACCCTTATCTATAAAGAAACTGTATGAAGGATAAGGTCAGAATCGCTCGTGCCAATATCAATCTAGGACCTAGGTACTATTTGATTATTGTAACTACTCTGAATTACTTTCAAAGGATTTTCTATGAAATTTGCAGGAATTTTTTCAAAATGCTGTCCAACGTTCAATGGATTAAAAGCTTTGTTTTGCATTCAAAATTTAATGTTTCAAACATTTATGTTTATTTCTAATAATAACATTTAACCACTCGGACCCATAAGCTTGTTTCCACAATAATTTATCGTTGCCAGATCAACGTTTGATGTAGGAGGCGAACCTGACTCATCAATAGCGTTTTTCAAAACTTTCCAAAACAGTTTTTTAGTTTTCTGATACATTCATAAATACATATTCCATTTATTTGCATTTTATTGCCTGAGATCTGAGGGGTTAAGAGTGATAAATCCCTTCTATTTAGGAGATTGTAATTATGTGTAATTAAATAATGTGCATAATTTCAGTATTAGCACTTTGCTGTTTTCATTCTCCTGAAATGTAGCGATTTGTCACTTCTTTTGACTTGATACGGTTCATTTAGTGCGATTCCAGGAATTCAGTAAGCTTCAATTACAATGTAGCTGACATTATCACATTACAGTGCATTTTCCATTATGACTAGAATGGTTCCAACATTTACTAGTCTTGATATTTCGTAAATTGGAAGTTCAGAATCGTAAATGAAAAATGTAAATTATAATAACTATATAATCTCAATATTGACATCACTCTGCTTTAGAGTCCTGTTTACAAACACAAATTAATATCCTTATAAAACATGTTGACAAATTTATATATTTTAATAATAATTGATGAATGTTTTATATTAAAATTAAATCAATGCGTACGTCTGTGTTTTATTTATCCACATAATTAATTTTGTGATTCTTATTTTGAACGCAAAAATTGAATAAAAAGTACAAAATGAACATGAATTAAAACCTAGCATATTAGTTCGCTTCTTTTGAATACCAGCTTGATCAAAAAGTTTTAGGACCGGCCGCCGTGTGACGTTGTCAGTCACCGGATTGAAATTCTTTTTTTATTATTTAATTAGGTTACCACATCTGTCATGACACTTCCCTCCAAATTTCAGCGTCATAGCTTGACGTTTGTAAAAGTTACGCTGTACTGAGTACCTTTACCTATGTGCGTGTTTTCGATTTTTTACAAGCCTGAAAACGGCATCAATTTTGCACCACAATAACGCACCGTCGCACAATGTGATCCTTGTCCGTGAGTTTTTGACCAAAAATAACACGGATGCTATCCAGCAGCCTTCGAATTCACCTAATTTAGCTCCCTGCAACTTTTTTCTGTTCAATCGACTTAAAAAACTGCTTCGCACCCGTAAAAGCAGCCTTCGAATTCACCTAATTTAGCTCCCTGCAACTTTTTTCTGTTCAATCGACTTAAAAAACTGCTTCGCACCCGTAAACAGCACCCGACAGAATGTCATTAAAATAAATCGAAAAAGGCTCTGATGGACATACTGAAAATTGAGTACCAGCGGTGTTTCAAAGATTAGATCAAGCGCTGGCGAAGTGCGTTGCAGTTGACAGGGAGTACTTTGAAGGGAACCATATCGATTTTGATGAATAAACCTTGTATTTTCGATTTTATTAATAAAATCCTAAAACTTTTTGATCAAGGTGTTTATATTGCATGAACAACTAAAAATGGCACATCTGTGTCAAAGTATATGCATTGATATACATATTGACCAAATAAGTATGTTTGTGTACACTACTTCTCAATTTCAATAGCAAACGATTCACGTTGAATAAATTAAGAACACTTAGGATGGGTTGGGGACAGTTGAAAAATCCCCGTTTAATGCCGATCCAAGTCTGTTTCATCTTTTGAACAAATTGTGGTTATGTTGGCTTGTCAGCTTAGTTGGATAGAAAGCTGAAATGGGCATTGCTTAGAATCAGCATTTAACAGAACAACTTTCAATTGTTAAAACAACAAAATGACGCTGAATGTCCATTTAATGACGATGTTACATTTGAATTTCTATGAATAAACTGGTCATTGGCATTGTTCGTTGGCAGTCTGCAGTCATGCTCAGGAACGATGACAAGTTACCAACATTATCGATCGACCGATACCCAGAAAGAAAACTGCTCTACCAATGAATACAATAAACATGGCAAAGCTGATTGATGTTTATATTTATTGAATAACAATTGACAGCAATGCGTTTGTTATTCATGCAACATTTTTATTGTATCACAGATTGTAAAGCACATTAAAATAAGTAAATGAATGCTAGTGAAAACTTAATCAAAGATAAAGGGTTAGAAAGATAAACTGAATACATCTTATCAGTTTCAGCTATAAACTTCTCCTTATCAAAAACCTCTTCATATTATATGTAAATTCTGATATTAAATTTATGTGTACATAAATCGATGAATAAATATTCGGAAATTATCTAATCTATAAAAAAATGGTCATACTCCTTTGTCATTTAAGTCAATACAGTCAATTCCGCTTGATCGGTACACTGGTTTATCGGGACAGCCGGTTGGTTATTTGGGACCAAATCCAAGGAACGGAAACCAATACTAATTTACTTCAGTTATCTGGGACACCATCCCATTAAATATATTACAATTGTACCACCCCAGCCAGGAGCACTCCTGTCCCGGTGAGATCGGTATATCCGGGGGTTCTGATTTGTTAGGACTTAGAACACTTGCTCTGAGGTTGGGAAGGAAGTTGGAGCTTAATCGACCGGTAAACATGGCAAGCTAATAAGCTTACATTGGAATTTAGGATGGGCAAGAAGAAAGGCAAAAGGAATTGATTAAGCATTGTTTTTGTCTTCCTTTTTGCCTTTCCTTGCCTCTTTTTGGCTCTTTCAGGTTCGTTTAATTGGGACAAATTCCAATTTGAAGTTGATGCAAAACATCTCATTAAATGAATTTTAGTTGAGAAGGGCGGGTGGGGAGGAAGTAATTATGTTTTGTCTCCCTTATACTTTGCTTATTGGGACAAAATGATTGGGTCCCTATGTTTTTTTTTTTTTATATGAATACTGCACAAGAGTCCCAACTGCTCCTGTCTGGAGCCAGTGAGACTATGGCATCCCCAATTGGGGTATGTTGTGAGGCTGAAGGTAGTGGGGAGGGGAAGGAGATGGGGTAGAGGAAGGTGGGAAGTACCTGGCTATTCAGATCTGGTCACCAAACTTGGCTAAAGCCATTTCAAGCAACGTTTCAATTCTGAATGGTGGTCTTACACCAGGGCGATACCGAGAGTATCTTCCACTCTGGAATGTGCCGCAGATATATTATATATTATTTTAAATGAATAAATTGTGAAATAACCCAAATTAATCAAATAAAATTTATTTGCCATGCCGGGATTCGATCCCGCGACCTTCGGAATGCGAGTCAAGAGCCTTACTGCTGGACTAAGCCGGCCGTCTTGTGTACCAATAAGCAGAATCGACTGTATATATCTAAGTTAATTTCTAAACTCAATTGCTAAATACATACTTGCAATTTTGTATACAATCATAATCTACAAGTATTTTGTGGTTATAAAATATGTTACGATGATACCAAGAACATAATTGTTTTTCTAAGATTTAACATGATAATACTATTCATAAATGTTTTAGAAAAACAATATTTATTTGATTTTTGTGTTTTTTTCTAATACTGTAAGTACTTTGCAGGTATAAATAATAAAGAAATACGTTGATTAACTATTTTCTCTGTTTCTCTGTAACATTCCAAAATGGGGCACATATTTATATTGTGACTATTTGGAGCAGAATTTGAAGTTAACACAATCCAGACATCTCTGACTATTTGACAGTTATTCACACAATACATGAGAGGTTAACGCAGTTAACTGATGAATAAAACCAAAAATATGTATAGTCATTGCTAAATTTAAAAGTATTATCATTACACTTATTATTCTGGAACAGAGTTGATGACTCTATCATGGAAGTATTCCCTGTAAGGTGGAGGAGGAGAGTCGGAACCGCTAATTGTCACTGGAGTTCCAGTTGATCGAGTCCTGCTTGCGTACCTCGGCGGTGGAATGGGTTCAGTCCGGAAACTAGTTCCTTCCCAAGATTCACTTCTGCAGAAAGCGTTGGAAGTAGGCCTCGCTCTGCGTGCAGTGGGAGGGGTTTCTGTATTGGCCGGAATCCTCATGTTAGTTGTCCAAAGAGGGTGAACTTCCGTATGTTCCACGGCTCTCTCTCGCCTCATCTGCCTCCTGCTTTTCCATCTAATCTTCCTGCACTTCAACAGCTCGGCCATCCAGCAGTAAGTACCCACCATCCCCAAAAGAACTCCCACAACCAACCCAATTATCAAACTCAAAAGAGATGGAAATTTCGAATTGAAATTGTCAATAAATGACAGGGAAGTATTGGTTATCGGTTTGTCATCTTTTGAAATGTCATCATGATCCTTCTTTTTGATTTTCCATATTGTTTCAACGTTTACTTCTTTGTCTGTATATCTATTGCTGTCTTCTGTAGGGACTAAAGATATCATTTTTTCAAACATCTTTGGTTTTTCATTTAGTTTGCATTGTGTAACATATTCAATCCTCTTCTGCAGAATCCACACTTGAAGATCGCTAAACATTCCATTACAATGCCAACTGTTTTCGGCCAAAGAAAGGAAACTCAGTTGTGTCAGAGGTTTTAAAACTGATATTTGAAGTTCTATCATGGAGTTTTTACTCAAATCCAATCTTTTTAACTTTGGCAATTGGCTAAACACCAATTCGGGAAGGAAGGATATTTGAGATTTACTCAAATACAAAACCTGAAAAACAAATTACAAACAAGTAGTAAACTAAAGTTTTATCGCTTCATGAAGTAAGTCAATTATTTCTAGGCAACAAGCATTACCTACTCAAATTACCAGCCTGTTAGTGTCACTTAGAAGGCATCACCAATTGCAATTTGTTAATTACCTCAACAACCCGAAGTAGGTCATAAACTCACTTACCTCCAAGTTATTGTGAGACAAAAATGGTTTGTTGCTGAATCCCAGGAACTTGTTTCCAGATAGATTGAGATATTTGAGTTTTTTGTTGTACCAAAACAAGTCCACCGCTAATGCCTGCAGTCTGTTGTTACTCAAATCCAGTACTTCTAAGTTTTCTAAATCAGCAAGTGCGTGTAGACCAATCCAAAATATTAAATTATTTGATAAATTTATTTCAATCAATGAGGTGTATCCCAGGTCCTGTAAAAAATTATCCATTGGAAAATCATTTGCCAAATAAACACATTCCAAATGAACTTGTGCATTTTTATTATTCGCTTTGTGCCACTATCATAAATATATTATTTATAGACGCAGGAGCTACCTAGTATCTACCCGTTCATGCGATCTGTGGTTTGAACCATGAATCATCCATTTCTTTATAAAATATTATCACTGATGCGAATTTAATTTTTCCACCACAAACACATTTATACTAAGAACAGATTATCTAGTAGTCGGTCTATATTACATTATAATAATGTATTTTTAAAATTCATATAATAGAGATACCATAGTTCATTAATTGAATATATTTTTATCTTTGTTTGAATTGGAAAGGAGAGGTATCAACTTGAATAGTTTAAAGAATATATTATTTAAAAATAAATACCTTGAAACAGTAATCCTCCAGTTGGTGTAGAGAATTACTATTCAAATCATAGATTTCTACATCTTCTGATACACCAACTCCGACATTTATAATATTTTGGTGGGTGCAAGACGCTCGGTTAAGGTCTCTCTCAACATCGCACACACAATTTTTTGGACAAACGTTCGAAGAAACAAGCTGTAGAGAAGCCAAAAGTAAAACGATGTTAAACCACATCATAATAGTTGGAGACATTTTATTCTTTCTGCTTTCAAAACGAAACAAAGAACTTTCAATAATTTGAATGGATAGCAAACCATTGTACAAATACTTCACTTGAAAAATTGTTTGTGTTCCTATACTCGCTATATTACACTTTAACCGCCTTGTTTCAACAACCACTAGATAACTAATACAATTCAAAGTGATAATCTAATGACGTCATAAATAAACAGTCTTATCAGAGGTTTATCTTGAATATCAGATTTGATTTTCCCGGGCAGTGTGCTCAGCACAAAAAAATTAGCTTCAAAGGGGTGATTTGCAGTTTTTCTTTCGAGATTTTTCTATATTTCTTGTGTCCGCAAGCTGATTTTATTTTCGTGATAATTTACTTGTTTTTTGCAAAACAACGCTTTTTTAACTGTACCGCCTTATCAGGTAATGTGTTTACGTAGATATTTTAAAAAATAGCATGAAACTACTAGAAATAATTTCCCTGAAATAGTTGACTTTTTGATTGTGCCTATTGGAAACGGCAGCAAACAAAAATTTTTAAACACATTTTCAATTAAAATAATAGCGGTTTGCTTATATTATGAAACAAAATATTTTTGAATAAGTATTTTCTTACATTTTTTGCTTTATTACGATATTTAGAAAAATCATTTATAGTACCTACTCAACTACTATGGGCCCGTATATCAGTTTCTGCTAAGGAGCACATTCCTCGCTCAACTTAAACCGACCAAATCGGCCGCTTAAGCCGCAGAATAGTTCCATTTCTGGACGCGATGTGGCGCTATTGGCAATAACACATCTGTCAGATTTGACATTTGACAATGGTTCGATTTCGATATGCATTTGCTACGTACGTAAATTACATTTTAGGAATAAAATAACCAACAGCATGGAGTTTGAGCTTTCTTCGAGCGTTGAGGATTTAGATATCGATAATTTCGTATAACATTTAAACAGACCACGCAAAGTGCGAATATATAGAAGCAGGGCTGACACTTCCTGGCGTGGATTAAATTGAATTTCATAACAGGTTTCGTCTCTCCAAAAGGGTCGTAAATTGCTTGCTAGATTTGATAAGGGATGACATCAAATCTAAAATGAACTGGTAAGTGAAAATGCTTTTTAAAAGGTATAAAAAAGTAGCTAACAACGCAAATACCTATCTACATAGTGTGTTTTCATTTCAGGAATAAAGCACTCACTCCAAAACGCCAGATACTTTTAACAATCAGATACCTAGCATCTGGCTCCATGCTGATTGCTGTGGATGACTTTATCAGAGTTCACAAAACCCCGCAAGCAAGCACATTTGGATAGTTTTACAATCAATTGCACATTGACAGAACTGCTTTCATTATTTTCAAAAATGATCCTGAAAGTTTGGAAGAAAAAACAAAGAAGGTTGCAATAGCAAGAAGGCGTGCAATAGCACGCTTCCCCAAGTGACTGGTACTCTTGATTGCAGGCACATGCAGTCCTCCGGTAAGTTATCCAATTGCTTGTCCCAATATCAACAAACATTACACCAAAAATATATAATGCTTTCTATAAGGCTACAGAAATTGATTGTAAAAATATAACCACCTACAGCAAGTATAAAAATGTATTAAAAGTCTTGGATAAATACCATCGACACAAACATTTACTTGCTGTAACACCTGATCTGCTGTAACTTAACAAATTTTTATTAATCTTTATGAACATGTCTTTTGAATATGTATTTCAGTAAACACTGAATCTATTTTTTATGTATTTAATTTAATTTTTTTTTAATCTTCTACAAAGATAGTGTATGTTTATGAGTAAATTTCTGTATAAGTATAACCACGAATTGGCGATGCCTATGTGGGATTTTTTTGGTTAATCTGCTAATCTATTTGTATTATTTCTCTACTTCTTTAAAACTGTTTATATAAAAAGTTTGTATTACAAAATTTTACCAATTGTACCAAAAAAATTGTTAATAAATAAAAAAAAAATGTCGCCCCTTTGCTTGCTTACCTTATTCAACTCATGAATGCGCAGACTAATCATCAGTGTACCATTATTTTAGGTGGAAGCAACTTGGGATTTATCAGAACCAAAAAGGTTTCTTTTCTGTCAACGTGCAAGCTATTTGTAATGCTGATCTCAGATTCACCGATATTGTTTCAAGTTGGCAGGGGTTACATGTTTTATATTAGTGTAATTATTTATCTTTTGCATTAAAGTAGTTGTAAATTTATCCCAGGCCTCCTCAATATACTATCATACTGTAAAATGTAAATTAATAATGTATCAAAATAAAAAATTGTCTGAGAAAGTATAACAGGGTGTTTTTTTAAATGTCTTTATTCAGGTGTAATATTCAAAGGAATACAAACAAATTACACAAAAGAATTCTTAACAGACTACTCCAAAATGAAGACATTAAGATAATGATAGATCAAAACCTGGATATATTTCAGGTGAAAGCTATCACCGACAACAAAGAAATAGTCAACTTTATCTAATGGTTACTAAATAAAGTTGAGTTATATTGTCATGCTTGTTAATTGTGACAATCTGTATAGTTATAGTAAGTATTATGTATGTCATAATTGATTACATAATACAATTGCAGTTTAACGGGAATGTACCTTGAAAAACAATAAAAAAGGTAAGTATTTTAATTTGAATTATTAATGTTGTTATTTTTGTGTACTAAAGTACAAATATTAATTCATATGGAAGTAGTATTAGTTCTTAAGTTTTTTCTCCTCATCAGCAGTTCCATCCTGAGGAGGTGCTCCTCGTGTTCTTCCTGCATTTGGTTTTGAAGTTTTCGGCCCTGCAATGCAGATGTTCTTTTTCGTCTTCCTGGCGTTTAGCCTTGAAGCCCTCCACCTTGAGGAGATTTTGGAGATTTGAAGTTTAATTTTTTATTTTAAATTCTGCCAGAGAGCTCCACTGGTGGTTGCGGTGGTAGATTTTCTTTTCGCTGGAACAGAAGAATATAATATTATAAAAAGTTGTACATGAAAATACCAACAGTTGGTTTAACCCATGTATTTTGCAACATAATTGTTCAAAAAATTTATATTATTACGTACATGTATGCAAAATAAACATTTCGTCCTGCCATTTTGTGTTAAGAACCTAAGAATCTTCTTTGAAGTCAACTGATCAATTTGAAAAGTGATGTAGGAATTAACTAACCTAAATTTCAGCGGGCAGAGAGGACAGACCGTCACACAACTCAGGCTTAGCATAAATTCCTTGCTTCATCCATATTCATACATACTCTTATATTATACTGTATTTAAATCATCCATGTATATAAATTTCTGGGCAACATGCATGTTTTATGTACTTAAATAAAAATAAATAAATTAGTCTGATTCTTGATATGGTCCGACTCGCCATGTCTTGCCGACTTCTTCTACCATTCATATTTGCAACATATATTCTCCTAACACTCCTTTATTCGTTAATTCGCTCTACACACCCATGCGACCCTTTCTGTATTATATTATAAATAACGCAGGTTATTTTGTTATATGAGTACTAAAAATGCACTACTGAAAAATAATAAAACTAAACAACACAATTATAAAAACTTTTCTAAATTAAAAACCTATCACTTTGGTGATACATCCACTCAGAATCCAAATACTATTTGAAATCAGTGGCAGTCTGTGACCTTTCAGTGAGCAAGTTTTTTTTTTTTACATGGGCTCCACACATGAGGAAAATAATTTCCCTCAGGGCCTATGTCATCTTTGGGTATGCTGTGTGGAGGTTTTTTTTTAAGAAAATGAGAGTTCTGGGAAGGAAATGGGTTTAAGGGGTGGTTAGGAATCTGGGGTTCAGTGTGTCCTGGCAAGGTGGTGTGTGAGCAAGTGTGCTAAGATTGAAAAATATTTATAACAGTAGTACCTAGTTGAAAATGTATTTTTATTTCAAATTTTTTGTATGATATTTTGTGGCCCTGCTTTTCATATAAAAGATTAAAATTTTCAAAAAAAAATAAAAAAAATTGTTACAACATTATCAATTGGTATTTTTCAATATAACCACTCCAACTGCGAAAAGTCTAGAACTGTCCCTGCTTCAAATGCTTTAGCTTTCTTTGGTGATCATTTCAGATAAGTCAGGTATTTCCGTACCTTCCTCTGCCCTAACTCTTTCACATATCCATCCCATTTACCCCGCACAACATACCCCACAGAAGATTCCATCTCACTGGTTTCAGTGAGCAGGGAGAGGTTGGGACTCTTGTGCGATATTCACATTAAAAAAATTAACAACATATTACAAACCCAGGTAGCTCGTGTTGGTTTGATAGTGCTCTCATCGTTTTGGTGTAATTTGGCTGCAATTCTGATCAATTTTAGAATCCTAAAACAAAAAAGTAATATTACTTACCAAATGATGTGAAATAGACAAATCTTTAACATGCCATGAACACCAGAAATGGAAACAGAATTTTTTATGAGTTCAAATCAATTTTAAGTTAAGTAAGTAACTAACTAACTGTCATATGAGAGAAAGAATCGCCAAACGTGCACAACTCACGCTTAGCATAAATTCCTTGCTTCATCCATATTCATACATACTCTTATATTATACTGTATTTAAATCATCCATGTATATAAATTTCTGGGCAACATGCCTGTTTTATGTACTTAAATAAAAATAAATAAATTATTCTGATTCTTGACATGGTTCGACTCGCAATGTCTTGCCGACTTCTTCTACCATTCATATTTGCAACGTATATTCTCCTAACACTCCTTTATTCGCTAATTCCCTCTACACACCCATGCGACCCTTTCTGTATTATGTTATTAATAATGCAGGTTATTTTGTTATATGAGTACTAAAAATGTATTTTTGAAAAATAATGAAATTAAACAACACAATTATAAAAACTTTTCTAAATTAAAAAACCTATCACCTTGGTGATACATCCACTCAGAATCCAAATGCTATTTGAAATCAGTGGCGTTTCGGTCGAAGTCAGTCTGTGACCTTTCAGTGAGCAAGTTTTTTTTTTTTTACAAGGGCTCCACACAGGAGGCCCTGAGGAAAATAATTTCCCTTAGGGCCTATGTCATCTTTGGGGATGCTGTGTGGAGGGTTTTTTTTAAGGAAAGGAAGGGGAGGAGAGTTCTGGGAAGGAATCTTGGGTTCAGTGTGTCCTGGCAAGGTGGTGTGTGAGCAAGTGTGCTAAGATTGAAAAATATTTATAACAGTAGTACCTAGCTGAAAATGTTTTTTTATTTAAATTTTTTTGTTTGATATTTTGTGGCTGCTTTTCATATAAAAGATAAAAATTTTGAAAAAAAAAATTTTTTTTGTTACAACATTATCAATTGGTATTTTTCAATCTTACCACTCCAGCTACGAAAAATCTAGAACTGCCCCTGCTTCAAATGCTTTAGCTTTCTTTGGTTATCATTTCTGATAAGTCAGGTACTTCCGTACCTTCCTCTGCCCTAACTCCTTCACGTATCTATCTCATTTACCCCTCACAACATACCCCACAGAAGATGCCATCTCGCTGGTTTCAGTTAGCAGGGAGAGGTTGGGACTCTTGTGCGATATTCACATTAAAAAAATTAACAGTATATTACAAACCCCGGTAGCTTGTGCTGGATTGATAAGTGCTCTCATTGTTTTAGTGTAATTTGGCTGCAATTCTGATCAATTTTAGAATGCTAAAACAGAGATAGTAATATTAGTTACCAAATGATTTAAAATAGACAAATCTTTTGAGATGTTTTGAATGCAGAAAAATGCCGTGAATAGCAGAAATGGAAACATAAATGTTTATGAGTTCAAATCAGTTAAGTAAGTAACTAACTAACTGTCATATCAGAGAATGAATCGTCAAACGTGCATACATCATACCGTACTGTGATTCTGACTATTGACGTGGTCCAACTTAAGTATTAGAGTACTTGATCAAGCCTGATGTCAACCTCGGCTTCTTCTACCATTCACATTCATGCCATATATTTTCCTTGCACCCTTTCTTCGTTCATCCTCATATACCTAGTCAATTGATATGACAAACATAATAAGTTAGTATTTCATATTACAATTGAATTTGAGGGGCTTTTTTCAGAGAGGCCGCTCAAGGGAGTTTTGAATAGCCAAAATTTAAACTTTACAATCAATGAAATGTCCCTTCGACAGCTGTCAGAGTTGTGAATTCTAAAAAATTTAAAATTAAATTCCTTGGTTACTTGATATGCATACTTAATAATAGTTACCTTTGAGGACTGTTGATTCTACTCCGGTCGACTGGGTGGGCAACAGTCCCATTATACTCCCATCGATCTGGGTGTACCTTGCATCGACAGCAGGCCCACCTGTCTGATACGATACTTTATATTTGTGGCAAATTTTCGCCTCATGTTCATTTTAATGTTGTCCCACTTTTTTTCCAATGCATCTGCCGAAATTGAATTCTCAAGTCAGCTCATTCGATTCCAATTGACCGCATTGGCCGCTTTATTATCCAGCTCTCTGATGAGACCAGCTCCACCAGCAATTTTATCCCCTGTCTTCCGCGAAGTTCGGTGTTCTAGTATTTTTGATTTCTGAAATTATTCACGTAAAGCAAGGTAAACAAATAATTTCAAACTCGTTATTCAACTAGTCAATTTTAATAATTAATCTAAATCGAAGTAAAAACATGAAAACTATAGTGAACAACAATGAATAGAGCTTTTAAATACACAATTGTGCATAAAACTTACCACAAATTAATAAAAGCATTGACACTTGACGTTGACGCCATTGACGTTTGAAGTTTGAAGCTTACCATAGAGTCAATAGATATTAACAAAAATAGATTGGTTCGACATAGAAATCCTCGATTAATATCATAGACTAAACGTTTAAAATTGGCCAACTCTAGGTTTACGACTGATATACGGATTACGTGCAAAGCCCGGCTTAAGCCTCACTTTGCGTCAAAGCCGAGCTTTGGGACAACTGATATACGGGCCCTATATGATACAAATTCTGTTTGTAATGGGCAACACCGAGTTTTGTATAATGACGTTTCTTAAATTGCTGCGATGACATTATGAAATAATTCGCATAATAAAGATTTAAGAAATGTATAAAATTCATAAATAATTTCACTAGAAAAAGCTTATCATTTTCTTGAAATTTCTGTCTGGTCGTGTCGAGTGTATTTTTTCTACCGTTTTAAATAATTGTTAAACTATGTGAATTCATTATTTTTATATTTTGATGAATTTGTTTTTATTTGAAGTACATTTAAAACATAACCTGTGAATAAAATTTAATCAATTTTATATGATTGAAAAATTGAGTAAACAATCCTAAAATGTACTCCTTCGAAGGTGATTTTCGAAGGAAGCCCCAGCAGAACTTGGCTGGGGCCAGCTCTCGTCAGAACATGAGCAGGGATGCTTTATTACTGAAAGCCCAACAGGAAAGATTAAAAAGAGAAGTACGAATTAAACATTTCTTAGAATATATACTTTTCAATGTAGCATTTATCTTTTCTCCTTGAATATTCTTTTCAATGTTTAAAAACAATTTGGTTTCATGTATTTATTATAACATGTATTGTGCTGACACATCCAACACGATGAGTGATACAACTGAGGAGATTATTTATTTGAACCCCAGACTTCTTCGTTTTTGACATTGTGACTCTAACTCCATAAATTTTCACCGCTCTGAAAAACACTATCGAGTGTCAGTTTTCATAAATAAGGTTTCAGTTTACTTTAGAAAATGATTTAGGTAAAATTTTACTTATTACTACCACACAAATGCATATCCCTAGATCACAATTTTTCGAAGCTTATCACAAACCTTCGTCGTTTCGACTACGGTACTTAAAGGGGGTAAGGGTTTTATTAAAACAAAATATGTACATATTTCTTTTTATTATTAATTAAAAATGTTTATTTATATTATTTCTTTTATTTGGATAAACGAAAATATCAAATTTATTGATCAACAGCCTTACGAATGAGATAGTTTTCATGCAAAATCAACAATTTTAACATTTTTAAAGTTGGTTTATTGAATTAGTTATAACTAAATTTTGAAAAAAAAAAAAACGATTTAATTATCAAAAACAAAGACTTGAATTAACTAATAAAATAAAAATTTTGGTGAAAATCTAGCAAAAATAAAAGATTTTCACTTCGTCGTGAAAATCTAGCAAAAATAAAAAGTCACGTTATCACTACCTTCGTCGATGCGACGAGCCATGGTTGCTGAATTGGCGCTTGTGGGCTCCCCACACCGTCTGCACTATCGTCTGTCGCAGAGGCAACGGGCCGATTGAGATTAGTCAGAGTATGAAAGAATTACAGTTGCATGCGCAAAAGTTATCGCGGTTTTTTTAATCCTGCGTCGTCAATTCGACAAAGGTTTGTGATCTAGGGATAATTATGAAAAACAATGTTTCTTTGGTAAATCAAACTAAGAACCTAAAAACCTTTTAGCAAAAAGAGGTTCTTAGTTTGGGTTTAATTATAACAAAATAAATGGCCTAAACACATATTTTATTATTAATTATGTACAGGCTATCAACATGACAGTTTATAGTTCTATCGAAACGACAGTTGGATGCCATACTAATTATCATTCTTATTATCATTAAGTTGAATCAAAGTTTTTTTTTAAATGTCTATCAATTATGGTAGTTGTATGTAAAATTCGACCATTCTTATTAAAAAAAGAAGGTCTGTAAAAGTACTGCTTATAGAAAGGTTTCTTTCCGGAAACAGGAACAGGTTCTGTCTGACTAAATACATGATTGTCCTTCAAATCATTTCATGACAAACAGCATCCATCAAAATACATTTACATGATTATCCTTTATGATTTCAGGATCAAAGGAAGCGTTTAAACAGTACCATAAAAATCCAGGCATATGTGAGAAGTTTTCTGACAAGGATTCGGTGTAAAAAGTATGAAAGGACGCAGTTTGACGCATCCCTTGCACCGGCCACCATTCCTGATGAACTTCAACTAGTCGTTTTAATACGAAGACTTCTATTTTTTTACGATCAACCAAAAGACTCATCTAGACTGGTAAGAAAGTTTTCCCTTTGTTATAACTATTATATAACTTTGCTATTGCTATTTGTCTTCATTTTTAGATGAAACCGTGTTTAACTTGGTGACATGACAAATCAGAATGAAACCAACTCAGAACCACCTCAAAAAAGTAATTAAGAGTGATGAAAAAAAATGTTTAAATAGGTTTATTTTTATGTTAGGTTAGGGTTATGGGCTATTTTAAAATTATTTTTTTCATAGCTTTTAATGACTTATCTAAGAGGTGTTGGGTTGACTTTATTCTCGGTTGGCATGGAACCGTTTCTTATAATGATGATATTAATTTATTACAATACAATAAGATTATTGTATTGATAAATCATGAAACATATTTGTTTAGCATTGATATCAAAGTTGTGTTAACACTAAAATTTCCTGTAAATATTTACAATATAGGGACACGCTTTATTAAAAAATACTTAGTATCAGTTAGATAATAATGAGATGTAAGTATTTCAGTTTCCGGAAATGGAAAATAATGCATTTTAATAGCTATTTCATTAAAAAAAAAAAACAATTTGACATCTTCTCTTCACTTCATGTTTTGACATAATATTAAAATAGTTGGTAAAATTGTATAAGCCCACCTCACCGATAATACGGAACGTTCGTGTTGTTCGAATTCGATACATGGATAATACGGAATATTCCTTTTTTCTAATAGACAATCGAATATGACATTTGTCGGAAGTACCAATCTTATAAAATAAATTCTCATCAAAATAAAAACAGAAAAGTACCTACTTCGATTTATTCCTGGGTAGAGATTAAGCTGCGGAAGCTGGATGTCATCATAATTTAGATATACATCCCAGGTTTTGAATGGTTTGTTTGGCAAAGCAGGGTTTGTCTAACGGGTATGTGTAATTATTCTAATACCTTTGTTTCCATGTTCTTCTGTTAATACGGGTTCAAGCTTGTCAATAATGCTTTCTATTCATAACCCGAATAAAGTATTATTTTATATGGCAATAATAATTTTTCTATGTTTGGCAGCATTGATTGATGATTGATTGTCTATGAAATGTAAACTAGAGGTGGGCGTTTCTGTTCTTTTTTAAAAACGAAAACGAGCTGTTATTTGTAAAACGCCAACAGTTTTCCCCAACTGTAGGAAAAAAACAGGTTATTTTTAAGGCAGTTGTATGAAATAGCAGTTAGCACTGTTACTGTTAACAAGTTTAGCGGTAGCGTTTCTGGGGGTGTATCCAGAATCTGTATATGTCCATAGCAATAAAACCCTGGCCCTGACTATTGCCATTAAAATTACATTATGTGAATGGTATTTTAAAATATTTTTCAAAGCGGCCGAATTCATTTATCAGAACATTATTCATTTACCATGTTTACCCTGATATGTAATTAAGAGCTCTTGGAAACATAACAAATTTTTATTTCATTAATAATGTTATTTCCTTAAAATAACAGTTGCCTCTACTGTTCTGAGAACAGAAGAGATAACAGAAAACAGCGGAACACCTTTGCATTATTTGATTTCAATTTTTCAACTTGTTTAAAAATAACAGGTTGCCTTCTCGCTCTTTGCCAGTATGCCCCTTCAGTGTGAAACGTTAAGCTAATGTTATTTCCTAAAATAACAGGTACCTCTACTGCCTCTTCTCACTCACACATAATGTTAAGGCGTTAGTGCGAGAGGGTAAGATACTATTTTTTATTGATGAGTTACTGTTTTTCTCCTGCAACATATCTATCTCACTCTCACATATTATTACGATGTTAGTGCGAGAGGGTAAGATAATGTTTTTCGTTTGGAGCGGTTCTGTTTTCTGTCTCATTCACTCTCGCGCTTTCGTGATATAAGATAGAAGAGTCGATAAAACGGACAAACTGTTAGTCCGGATTATAAATAACTGTTTGGGCATTTTTAAATTCCAAACGCGTTGTGCAAACGTGTTTGCCGTTTTCGGACTCACCACTAATGTAAACCGAAAAATGATGAAAATACGAATGGCGTATGCCACGCGAGTGAAATAATTTTAACTAAATTTAAATGTAACATGCATATTTTATGCAAAGTTTTTCGTCTCACTTTTCGTGATAATAAGAGCTGGTTCACACTCAGCTATCAAATATAAAAGTTCATAGCTCGCCAAATAACGCTCTCCATACAATCCCTTCAGACCGTCCACACCTAAGCGTTTTTAAGCGCAGATCAATCATAGACAATACACATCTTATGACGGAACCGCTCCAGACGCGATATCCCAGAAGATAAGTCTCCCCCTCTCCGACTAAAACAGGAGAGGGGGTCATTGTAATTACGGAGCTGCCTAGACCCGTGGATGACAGATGTCAAGTTGACAGATTTCAGTACAAAAAATATGCGTTCCGTTGCCGCTCCCTAATTCGACTGACTCCCTCTCCTACCACAGGAAGAAATATTTGATAGCCTCGTGTGAAAGGACAAAAGATAAGCGCTCGCGAATCAACAGATATCTGCTCGCAGATATATAGCTCAGTGTGAACTAAGCATAAAGCTAAATCTAATTGTTTGAATAAGAAATATTGCGTATTAACCAGTAAGCGCAGTAAGACATAAATAATAAATAGTTTTTCAGGCTAGTTTTTTTCTTCTTATTTTAATTAAACCCAAACTAAGAACCTATTTTAGGGTCATAGGTTAATATTTTGGATCAAATTAGAGAAGAACTAACCTAAACAAACGAAACAACTATTAAAATTCATTATTTTACAATTCCGGAAAATGATATACTTAATTCCGATTACTACATATCTAACTTCTAACTGATATTAAGTGTTTTTGAAATATAAACTGCATATTAAGCGTGTCCCTATTTTATAAATATTTACCAAATTTCATAGATAATAACAACGCTGGAAAAGTAAAATAAAGGCCAAAGGGCCATACAGCTGTGACATTAAAGATGAACCTACACAATAAGCTGTATTGTTTGTTTGTGCTTCGCTTGCAGTGTTCGTCAAATCAAGTTTTCTTGGTTTCTCGTGTGCTCTGAGAAAATAAATAAAACTTGATTTGATGAACACAAACAAACAATGTAGCTTATTAGGTAGATTCGTTTTTAATGTCACAGCTGTACGGCGCTATAGCCATTTTTCCTTTCCAGTGTCGATATAGTACTTCAACTTCAATTTTGTGAATGAATTTACTTGTAGCATAATATATCATCAAATCAGTGGAGTGTAGCGTATCTGTCAGTAACTGAGTTGACAAAGCGTTGTGGGTTCAATTTCTCGGCTAATTCCTCCATCATAGCAAGAACTTCCGCTTATAATGATGGCAGTAGGAGATTTTCAATTATTGTCAGGTTATTCGTAAACCGAGAATGTTTGTCTTTCTTTTCCAAAAATATAAATGTATTTGTAGCCAATGACGTTACAACACATCTAGACTTGCTATTGTTTCACAAATTCAAAATTAAATGTGGCGAGTAAGAAACACTCTTGTTTCCAATTAATTGTTCGTGTTCATAAAGACAGACATTCAAAGAATATGTGCATTTGGAAGAAATAAACGGTAGGACTGGGTGACTTTTTCGTATTCAAAAGTTCTGTAAAAAACTGCCTCAAGGCTGACTAAAGTAGGAGACCTGGGCACCAGATGGATTTTGAGGTGTTAAGTAATCAAGCTAAGAGCAACAATAGTTTACAAATGGCGGCGACTGTTGTTGTACTTGTTGTTACTGCTAATTTGAATGTTGTTTTACCGCAAACATATAAGTAAACAAAGTGATTAGACTATTTTAAACAGTTAAGTTTACTTAGCGACAGCACTGACTTCGTAATTTGACTGTTGCACACCCAAACCCTGTACTTTAGTAGGCCTTGCATTCTCTAAAGACACCTAAATTCTTAGGGCAGAAAACAATTGTATTATTTACATTGTATCGATAATAATAAGTGATCTGCATGTATTTCCATATGAAATGTTATTCCTTGGCTTTTACCAGTATTTGCTGAGTAATGAAATCATTTTCTCATCATACACGAGGGCATTTTGGCATTTTTTTAATGCAATTTACTTAGATGTAGCACCCGACCTTACACATAAATAAATCACTCACCTTACGCGGGGCGAGGCAGTTTAGTACTATAACTACGAAATCGAAGACAATACAGTTGCCTTGTTTTTGGCTTGCCACTTTGAGATTTCTACCATGCTATATTATATACTGTAATGTCGTTGTTTGTAGCACTATTATATATAGCGTAGGGAGTGTGGCGAACCCATCGCTCAGGGAGTGGAAACACAAACCTGCAATAGCCATCCCAAGCCAAGGTGTGAGCTACCGTGCTCAGGCTGAATGTCCTGGGGAACAGTGTCAAGAACGGTGCCTCCGAGAAACAAGGTCGCATCTCGGAGTATTTAGACCTTACTCCAACATTCGGGGCTCTGCTGGAGTGGACCTTCTATTTCCCTGGTCACTCGTGGGACAAAAAATTGCACCATTCGAAAACTAGGGGCCTTTTAGGAACCTAGGAGTGCTGAGGCCACTCTGTGGACTTTCTTCCTGGGGCCCTTAGGAGGAACTAAGAGGAGAAGCCGTGGAGAGGAGAGCTGAGGCCACCTCCATGAACCCTTCCCTTGTGGGGCCTTCACGGAACCAAGTGGAAGGGCACTCTTCCGCCAAGGGGCCTTTGTGGAACCAAGGAAGAGTGAAGTGGCGAGATGATTTCCTCTTCCCATGTGGGGCCTTCAGGGAACCATGTAGGAGTGAAGAGGATAAATGAGGCCATCTCCGTGAACTCTTTCTTACGGGGCCTTTAGGGAACCAAGGAGGAGTGAAGAGGAGAGATAAGTCCTCTTCCCTCCTGGGGCCCTCGGGGAGCCAAGGTGGAGTGGGCTCTTCTCTTGTGGGGCCTTTAGGGAACCAAAGGGAGGTGAACTCCGTCGTGGAGCCTTCAGGGAACTAAGGAGTGGAGAGGAGAGATGAAGCCCTCTTCCCTCGTGGGGCCTTCAGGAAACCGCGGAGGAGTGAAGAGGAGAAATGAGACCTGGGAAGACACATTGTCGAACCAGAAGATATGGCTTCATTTCCAATGACAATCCTGGTGAACTTTGTAAAAGGGACTGGACTACTGTCAAAGGAATGAGGTAAAATGGGAAATAGCACAATGGGCCTACGGCCTAAGTGCTCACGGAAACTTTATTTATGTAAACCGTCTCCGCTCTTGAAAAAAAAAAAGCACTATTTTATTGTTAAAAATAACTTTGTGCCATTATTGTTTATTTCAGATATTTATATCCCAACAACTCTTAAAGAAATGGACCAAAGTTCTAAAAGACAGCGGTTCGTACCTTCAAATAAGAAGACTGTTGGCCTTACATTTAAAATTACTGAATAATAATTCTAAGGTAAGTCCATTTATACATTATTCCACTTAATACACCATTGGTCTTTATTCCTTCATTTATTCTAAAGATTATAATTTAATTTATCAAATTGATTACCAGTTTTAGCCCTTTCTTTTAAACTCTCTCAGCCTTACTAATAAATGTCGTGAATATTTTGTTCAATTAATCTTGTTTGTTCTATTTATGTTTCTACTATGATCTTCTTTTTGAAGAAGTTGTAAAAACAAATTACATTTTATAAAGTAGATAAAATTACCTTTTAAATTTTTGTATTTGAAATATTCTTTAGTGTTTAAAAATTGCAGTATTTTAAGCTTCAAACATGAAAAAAAAATTTACCCCAAACATTTTTCAGTGAAAAGTTGAAAAATTTCAAAATTAAAAAAACGCAGTCCTTTTATTTAAAGAATTTGTGACAAAACTGTCACTTAACTCTTTATCTCGTTCATTCAATTAAAAACTATTAAAAAATAATTTAATAATTCCCCAAGAATAACCGTAACAATCTGACATTTTGGATTAATTTTTGCACAATGTTGATTTCTCGAATTTGTATTTATTTACACACCCATAAGGCATTTATATTATTAAATAACATTACTTTTATGGAAGTTTTATTAAATTCACATGGCAAAAGTCAATTAAATAATGGTTAAGAAATAACCTATATTTTTCTGTTAACAAAACTGAATTAACAACATTACATTATTGAAGTATTAAAACTGGCAAAAAATAACACAAATAATAATAATAATGTTGAATTATACTAATATAATAATTAATTGGTCATTAGAAGAGAAATTATGTACAAAAACATTATACATTTAAACCGCATGTCAAAACTGTAATTTTGCCGTGCGTGAAAAAAACATGGCGTATCTACTGAAGTTCAATGTCGCCAACATAATAATGACTTTTTTTTATTAGTAATAATCCAATAAAGAAAATGTACAGTCTTTGTACAATGTGTAACAAAAACACCGTTTACTTTATTATTTTTTTTACAGGGGCGCGATTCTATGGCTGTTCCCCTCAGAATGTTAGAGGTATTCACTAGTACCGACTCCGCCACAGCCATAATGGACCGAGATACGGCTTCTCATGAAATTTCCGCTACTTTTCTCTATCTCATTAAACGAGGTAAGCCGTCATTTTTTTTTCAACATTTCGATTTTGAATTGCGGTTTTTCACCAGGGCAATACTGAAAACACCTGTCACTCTCGAACGTGCCCCTCGGCTACAGATTTGTCAAAAGTTCTTCTATTATTACGTTCGACAGTTGTTTTGCCCTACAAAGACATTTTCAAACTGTTTTCCTCACCTTCATATTTAATTATCACATTGCCTATACCCAATGTCCCTCTAATTGTATGGACAAATAATACATTGTACAAGTTCATTATGGACTACAACTTCACTTGAGGTGACCGTTGCTACACATTTCTTCAGGCTGATTAGTGGATGGTTCGAAAACTCTGCTTTCGTGGAGAGAATTCATTTCTATGTTCCCAATGATTACCTCCGTCACCGACAGCATAGACTGTTCCACCTCCTAGTCTGCAGGATTAACTTGCCAATGGTTCATGCCTGTAGGAGAGTAATCTTGCTGTTGAAATTTGGATATCGACAAATTTAGCATCAATGAAGCCGCCTTTAAGGGGTTATACGCAGTTAGAATTTTCAAAAATTCGTTTTTTTCTTTGTTGTATTTCCGGATTCTGTATTTAACTGATAATATTCCCTGAAAATTTCAGATCGATCCGATAAGTATTTTCCGAGATATACGCATATTTGTAAATTCGTCTCGGACTGTTAGAAAGTAGGCGGAGTACAGATCAGAGTAGCAGCCGCTTTTTTCTTTCTTTTCTAGGTATAAATGACCTTATGAAGGGTTCATTTTACACCAGAAGACTAAATTAAGTTATTTCTGGTACGAATAAGTTAACATCATTTCAAATAGTAATGTGTAAACTTCTTTGGAAACTTTAAACGCGCTTTTCTGTGTTTTCCAAGTCGGTGACCAAGATTTCTAAAAATCGGCTCAACCGATCGGTTTGAAATTTTAACACAACCTTTTCAGATATATTCCTCAGGTGTTGATCGAAGGATGAAGATTTCGAATGATTATTTCTATTTTTTTTTTTCATTTTACCTGGCAATTTTGGTCAAAAATTCGATTTTTTTTTTACGAAGCCGCCATTTAGTCAAAAATCAAAATTTCGATTATAGCTTTTGTCAATACCTAGTTTTATCTATCCACTAAAATAATCTTTTAGGTTTTTGATTTTAAATTAACTATACCGGAGAAATCGTGGTTACCGCCGAACACCTTTTTTTGGAAGACCTTCAGGAGATTGTCTGCAGGAGCACACCAGATAAATATTTTTACAAATCATTAGTGCCCTTATAAACTTAGATGTTGCCACTAAATGTATCAATACTTTTGGTTTTTGTAATATTAAATACCTTTTCACAAAAAATTTATAAAAAAACGTCTTTTCGGCATTCTAACTGCATGTAACCCCTTAAAAGGCAAGCTATAAGTAATATACATACCAAATACATGTACTGCACTTTATGTAAAAGCCCTATGGGCGTTTAAATAAATAAATATATATTCTATTATAGTTGATATACCCACTGTTTTTATTTATGTAATTCTCCTTAACAAACGTATTTAAAATTATCAATTTTGTTATGTTTTTAAAATAATAAACTTTATTGAATTGAATTATGGCAATGGTGTTGGTTATCCAATGAATGATTCCCAGAGTAGCTGTACCCATATGTACTTTCAAAATTCTACCATTTGCACTATAGGTACAGAATGGTGCCACCAGTAAATGAATATGTAGATAAAAACATGGCTATAATTTTATTGTAATAAACGTGTTGAATTTTCCAGGATATTTCCGTGAAATCAGACTGGTGCTACAGCAGAAGACCCCCTCCCTCTACGGACCCTCGGCCAGCCCACCTACCCCCCTCGCCGCCTCGCTATTTGACCTCATGCAGCGCCCCTTCCTCTTTGTAGATGAATCTAATATACCCGAATACAGGTGAATATATATATATATATACACTTACAGACAATTTTATTTCATAAAGATGTTTGCACTGGAAGACTGGCATAGCCATATCGATAACGAACCAATATCAATAGGATAAACTTAGCTGTTGAAGTTTGTTTAATGATATCCCAAACATAAGTGGTGAATCGATAAATGAATCATTGTCAAGAAAAAAAAGCCCAACGATGGCAACACAAGAGCATTTTTAGCAGTTTTGTTTTGAACGGTATGGCAGCGCATAATATACGAACAAACAAGCAAACAAAAATTGATTTTTATATATAAGAAGATTTACCTCAAGATCATTGTCTATCAAAAACAAATATTGTCAATTTTCTTTTTTATTGGATTAGAGAAATAACCTGAATTACCTTTCGAATGAACACCATTAGTAAACTTTAAAAATCATTAATGATTGTGATTTAGTTCTGTAAAAAATTGAATCAAAAATACACTTTTCAAATATAGGATTATTATTAAAATAAAATATTTTTGGTATCTATTTCATTATTACATATCTGAATTGAACAGTTCCAATTTTGAATATCGTTACATTACGCAAGAATATTTCAAATCACGCACTTACAACTGAAATTACTATGTTTGATTTATACATGAATGTAACTGAAACATGACATTTTTTGTTGCAGCCACACGGTGATGTTTGAATTTGCCTCCAGCATCCTGTCATGCGAGATGAGTGAGGTAATCCGCATGTTTGTGATGCCGGCCCTCTGTGCGCAGTCCTCCTTCCCCTACGCCTCCCTGGTCTGGTGCCTCGGCAGCCCACAAGCTTTGCAGTCTGACTTACACTACTCCTCCTGGCTTCTCTACTCCGTTCTTCTATTGCAACCACAAAATTTTGGTTAGTTTTTCTTTTAACTCGTTGTTTAAATGCACCTCGAATTCAAGTCGTAAAAATTTGATCCATTATGTGCGCGCTCTTTGAATTCAAGTTGTAATATGTAAGTGCTGATGGATTTCATTTGAATCAGGACTTTCGTTTTAAATTATGATTGGTTCAGAGATAAGGCCTGTTAAATTAAGCATTCTTATTGGCTAATAACGAAGTTCAAATACTTTCCACCAGAGTTCCTAGGAAGCAAATAATTAAAAATAAATCTTTTTAACGTTTTTCGAGCATGTGAGCGCCTCCACTTTTTACAATCGTGTTTCGCGTTCGCGCACATGTATGAGCTCTAGTTCCGTCCACACTGGAGCTTTTTGCGATGGAACTTTATGTTTTGAAAAATGTATAAAGGCAAAATCAGAATCGCTTGCGCTAATGATTCTTCTGTTTATTTCATGAATGTAGCCTCCATGACTGCTTACAAAATAATTTGTCTATGAATGTCAAAATTCGTTTTCTTAAAGTTTTCAATGATTGAGTTTTCAAAATGGTATAAAAGTCATTGTTTCTTTGAAAACATCTTTTGATTGGTATTTTTGTAGGGTATGTATTTGGGTATATGTATGTAGAAATAATAAAACAAGTTTATATATTTGTGTAAACATTTTTTCTACAATTGTCTCCGAAATGAGACAATTGTAAAAAAGTACAATTGTCTCCGTGGCGCTGCAATTTGACGATGCATTCAGGTAGAACAGTCGAAAATAATATGAAAATGAAGAATAAATTTTTTTGATATCTCGCTTAGTTTTTGAGATATTGATACTTAAAGTTTTTGATCCTATGTAGACTAAAACCATAGATTGCGCTCAATGCTATCTCTAATAGTTTAGGTTAGGTTTTAAATAAAAAAGGTCATTTTTAATATAAAAAACAGTACTTTTTAGAAAATTAATCAATTTGAATCTGAAATTTTAAGTATCGATATCTCGAAATCTAAGCGAGATATCGAAAAATTTTATTATTCATTTTTGTCTTATTTTGGGCTGTTCTACTTGAATACATCGTCAAATCGCAGCGACACGAAAATCGTACTCGTTCCATATAAACAATCAACCGCAAATATACATAAACCTTATTATGTTTTTTATTTCATAGTCCAATCGGTGTGCGGCCCGCAAAAGAGCCGAGTCAACATCACCAACTATTTCTCCAACCCCCAAATACTCAACTACCTGGCCGTGATGGCGCGACTAACGTCCATCCTCTGCATTCGCCACCGCACCCCCTCAGACGCCTTCTACGCGCGCGCCCGAAACACGCAGGCGGGGGCCGAGAGCGAGGGCTCCAGCGACACGGAGGAGGAGCTCCCTCCAGGGGGGAATGTGTTCGATGTGAACAAGCAGTGCATAGAGATGTTGAACAACACCAACAGCGCCATCTTGTTCATTTGCTCGCAAACGGGTCAGTGCGATTGGAACGAGGATGTGCTGGAGCACATATCGGGAATTTGTCATAATCTGTTGCTGAGTCATAAATTAGCATTTCATAAATACAAGTGAGTGATTTTTTTTATTTTTATTTTTACTATTTAGTTTGGTGTACTCATGTCTGATAGAATTGATAAAGATTACCTTTCTACAGCTGGGAAGTTTAGAAATGAGCAGGGTGGGGAGTGCAAGATGTATGTTGTGGGTGGTAAAATCCTACAAATCCTGTTCCTACTCTTTTACTTTATTATAGTAGAACCCTGTTAATTCGAACCCCGATGATTCAAAAAATGCATAATTCGAAATTTTCGGCAAAAAAGTCCTCAGAATTTTTTTTTCATACAAAATCTATGAAATTTTCATAATAAATCTAAATCTGACAGCCGGAGGTGTATTCCCAATTGGGGTATGTTATGGGGCTGAAGGTAGTGGGAAGGGAAAAAGGAAGGTGGGAAAGTACCTGGCTGTTCAGATCTGGTCCCTAAACACAGCTAAAGCCATTTTCAAGCAAAGTTTCAATTCCGAATGGTGGTCTTACACTAAGGCGATACTGAGAGTATCTTCCACTCTGGAACGTGCCACATATATATCATACATTATTTTATTTGAATTAATTGTGAAAATAATGCAAATTATTCTTTTAAAGCAAGTTGATGACGAAATCTTACAAGACCCCTAGGGTTTTAAAAAAAATGTATTCCCTTTTCTAAATTACGTGTTCTTTTCAGACTCCTATTCACTTTGGCCTTCAAACCCTCCTTTCTCCGAGCTCTCTGGTCCTGGTCCTCCAATCTGGAGATCAGTTCCTCGGCCTCGCCCAGCACGAGTCACGGAGTTAGCGTGGCGGGTGCCGGTGGCAGCCCTGGCGCCACCGGCAGGGGCGGCACCCTGCTGGCCATGCTTGCGCAGGGAATGGGCAGCAAGGCGGCCAGACTGCTGGCACCGCTGGCCACCTTCTGCTCGCTGTATTCACTGCTTTTGACTACTCTGCACGACGAGGAGTTTGGTCAGAGCGATACAGCTCCTGTCACTGGTGAGTATGCATTGGTGGATTCCATCACAAAACAAAACATATAAGAAAAGTGTATGAATTAAAAAAATAACCTAACCTCTCACATATTCTGTTTTACCGCTTTGTTGTTACATACCTAAATACTTTCACTAAATTATGAAACTCAATTATGAAACTCTTCTTACTGGACTGATTTGGCATTGCGTTTAACTTTTCATCACGTGCGCCCCTGTTTGGAGCATTGTATCAAGTGTGCGTAACTGGGGACTAAGTTTTTGTATAATCACTACATAATTTTGTTTTGGGGTTTTTTTTATTTTATTATAAAACAATTCCGCCAGTTATTATTGTTAAAATAAATCATCTTATAGAGAAATAAATTGTTTAATTTTATAATATTTAGAATCTCTCAATTTTTGACAAAAAATCACTTAGGCACGTTTAAAAAATATATAATTGGACTTGTTTTCTGTAGTTTAAATAGCTGTGAATCTTTAACTATATTTGATAATAAAACTAATAACTTACATTCATGTTCTATAAGTCTAAGTTCTAAAATGCTCTACAAGGCAGTCACATCCACAGTGAAAGTGTGGTGACTTGCGCAGGTGCTGGTGGAGGGAGCTTGTAGCTGACCACAGTGCATCGCAAGTATCTGTAGCGCAAACGCCGAGCGAAAAGACCGAACTAATTTAATTCCCCCGCTAGTAGCGAGTATGTCGCGAGCTAGGCCTGTCAGTGTGGCCTCAACAAGCGAATAGAAACATTTGAAAATGACGCGCGTAATCTCGCCTAGACCCATCGCTTGTCGTACCCGCCACAGTCATACGGCGATTTCATATGTTTGATATTTCGCACCCGCTGTCGCCACCATGCAAGCATTTCACTTTGGACTCACACTTCCTCCGAGTGCATGTCGACTTTACTCGCATGCATGCGTAATCTGGAATCTCCAGGTCAAATTCTAGGCTGACGTGTTTTCTCTATCACTGCGTAAAGTATCGGCAACGTTGCCAAACTTACAAGCACTCAAACGTAGCTGCAAATTTGTTGACCGCCTCTTGTGATGAAAGGTTAAGAAGAAGACTTAAAACCTTAATAAGACTCTCATTAATTTTTTAATGTAATTAAATATTGAAACTTTTCACAGGAGAATCCAATACCTCAATAGTCTCAACCGTCCAGGCCTTCTCATTTTCGGAATTGGGGCCCCTCTGCGTGCTGCTGCGACAGGTCTGCACTGGACTCATTGAGTTGGCCTTCCCTGAACAGAGGCTCAATGTGGGACAAGACTACAGGTAGATATTAAATCATGGGAATCTGTGAGGCCGTCTAAAAACCTCCATCTTGAGCAAGATTTTTTGATCACATTTGAGTAATTTGTATATACATAATATGAAGGTAGAATTCAGAAAATTATGTTATTAAATTTATTAACTATGATAGACTGTGTAAATAGTACCTTATCTACATGTGAACAATATATACTTATCTACGGTTGCGATTATTTTGGAGTGTCTACATAATATATATTATTATTTATTGGTGTTCTATATAAAAGGGCCCTTTAAGCTATTTTTCGCATAACAGCACAAATAAAATTATCTGTTTGGTTTTGTTTTCAGAAGTGCAGTATTTGCCTCCACAGCTTCAGAGCAAGATAAAGCATACAATGATAGATATCCAAATCTGACAGCTATATGGGCTCACTTATTCAAGGTAAGCCAATAATAAAATATTATTTTATTTATAATTTACACAACAGCTTATCACAGCTTTATGGTGTTTTAGTCTTTTTCCCTTTCCAGCATCGTTATAGCTTTTTCCAGTAAAGTACACTTTTTACATGTGTACTTGCGACTTTTTTTTAAAGTTATGAGAATCCGGGGGGAAGGGGAGAGTTATTTCGTCAGAATCGGAGATATCAATATATTAATACGTGAAGCCAAAACTTTGTACCCCTTTTTACGAAAATTGCGCGGACGGAGGAGTATGAAATTTCGCACACTTATAGTTTATATAGAGGAGGAGTGCAGAATGCTAATATTTTTTAAAAATTATGCATAAAAATAGATTGAATCAAAAACAAAAACATTACACACACTACCATGTATTTGACACACACACTCGCGTCTTTACTCTATAGTTTATTGTTAAAGTCTATGGTCAAATTGAGAATAGATTAATATTGTTTGTCTTTAATATTATTTGTCTATGGTCTTACTAAATGTCAAACATAAAAAAAACATTACAATTATGGTCGAATTTCGACCATTGGGCGACCACTAGTATTATTTAATATCTTAAAAAATAATTATGAAATATTTTAAATATAAATTAATTACCAAAAAGTATTGTCTAAATTATAGAGTATGTGACGTAAAAAACATCTTAGATATTGCACAAATCTCCTTGTTTGGGGGATGTGTTTTACCCCCCTCCAGTACTGGAGGGTTAATTGTCATTGAACCATCTTTAATTCCATCCTACATTTTTTTTTATTTACTAAAAAAATTAATAGATTAATACAATTAAAATCATAAGCCTCATCTCACTACAGCATTCCTGTGTCAAGATGGAGAGCAATGCAATTATAGGAAATAAAATAAAAATATCTATAAACTTAACCATTCCGGTATTTTGTGGTTGTGCAAGTTTTTTGTCTTCAACGAACAGTTCTTCTTCAGTTTTTTTTCTTCAACGAACTGTCAGATTTATAAAAACTTTGTGTTATTTCCGCTTCGCAATTAAAGCTCTATAAATGAAACATTTCTGAACATGGCCGAATACTAAAAACTGTTTTTGAAAGGTTTTGAAACAAGCTTTCAAATTTTTATAATTCAAATAAATATTAACATTTGTAAATATTAAAATTTAGAATGCAAACATAAAAATTGTAAAAATGACTCACTTGATGTTTTTATGTGAAAACGGTACTAAAAATCAAGGATTATGTAAAGAAAAACACTTATTCTATTGTATAAATGTATAATAAACAATTTCGTCACATCACTTTTTTACCATTTCATACAAGAACATTTAATAAAAAATTAACAATGTCTAACGTCGCGTAGACGATTCAGCGGGTGAAAACTGTTTCTACAAAATAAGTATTTTTATGTACTTCTACGGACAACTTTGAATACAAACGTGAAGCTTGATTCAATATGGATCTACTACTTTTTGTTTTAGGGTTGTCACTAGAACAATAACAGAGTTGTATAATAGATATTTTTGTGAATAATTTTACTTGTTATATATATACTTGTTATGTTATATAATAAGAAATATCTCCATGATTTGTGCAACTGAAAAAAAAAATAATAATTTTAATGTTTTATTATTTTTAATAAACACTTTAAATATTTTGTAGCTATCATGTATTTCAAATTTTCTATTTAAGTTTCTAAATTATGTAAAAAAAATACTTACATTGTTTTTCATGTGTCTGTGAATTACGCAAATGTTATTACTGTAGACACATTAGTCTAGGGATATTTATATTTGTATCTTAATTTGTTATACATTAACCAAAATAATGCTCTGTAAATATCCTGTTTGTGTCTCAAATAAATAAATAAATAAATAAAAAAAAGTAACGATTTCTGTGGGAACACACGCGTTTATGTGAAAACACGCTTATTGTACTTGACTGCTATTGTTATATTGCCGTGTAAACGCGCTTACGGGTCGGAGTGGTTAATATATTATTAAAAATACAAACACATTATTACAAAAGAACACTAAATAAATTTATTCAAACTAAAATTATAGCTGGGCAGTACGTTTATAGATGGCAACAATTACATCTGCTGTAAACTAAATAAGTATTAAAAGGTACTTGCGGAGGCTTATCAGCCACAATCGTAGGGTGACCATATGATTGATTTATTTATTTTTTGTTTATTTATTCATATTTACCATACCTTGATTGCAGGTGGCAGTGCGCCTTCTCCGGCAGCTGCACATGCGCGATCAGCGTCTATACTTCACGTCGGGAGAGAGAGACTGGTGCGGGGGAGGGGGCGGGCTGGCCCTGCCGCTGCTGGCCGAGCGGCCGCACCAGTTGCTGCACCCTCGCCGCCACCAGCGCCTGCGGCACTACCGCCCCTTCGCCGCCTTCACGGCCCTCACAAGAGAGGACTGCGGTAAGAAAACACCACTCAACAAATGAACCCATACAAAGAGTGTTGTGAGCTTTTCTGTGTTCCTGAAGTTATTTATCTTACTTTTGGTGAAATTGAAATAATTTCATTCTTTCAAGACGTGGAAAGAATGCAAGACTGTTCCTTAGTTTAGTTTGTTGGTTAGTTAGTGTGATGGTCTATCCTTGATAGATCTTCGGTTTATCGGGATGCGTGTATTGTGATTATCTGGATGCCCAAATATGTGGTGGATCCAGTTTCCTCCGATGGTAATATAAGTACAGGGTGGTGAGACAATAATAAAGTCATGGTAGACTGAGATACGTTTATTCCGAGATATTTACAAAGTGTGGTTCCAGGAAGCCTATGTGCAAAAAGAGAGCACAAATGGACAACAATCATACCCTTTTATACCCTACTCATGCTGTCTCACTCATACACACGTGTCTCTTTCATTCCCGAAGACACCCAGTAAAATATTAGCCGTATATACCCAACGCTTGCTGCTAAAAGCACTAGTGTAAGGGAAACGTCGGAAATTGGAGGTAGTATATTATCTATTTTAGAGTATTTGGTTAGTTAGATCACACTAGAAATTTTCTGTTCTGTGGTTACAAAACAAATTTGTATTTATTTGATTGATAGTGAGATAGGAAGGCTAGAATTTGCTGCAATTAAATTCCTTCAACTACTTTTGTTGAATCTGCACAATTGTCTTGTAATATTTTCCACGTGTTTTTCTAATCAAAGACATTTTATTTTCCAGAGGAGGGGCCACCCCTCACCACCAAAGAAGTTAGAACCCTCACAATACTTAAAGAAATTCCATTTGTGGTCCCGTTTTCACAGAGGGTTCTTATTTTCCAAGGACTACTAATGAGGTGAGCACTTTTAACATATTCAACGGAACAACTAAAAACAGTAGAACAATGATCTTAGCTAATACTTAAAGAAATTTTTCGAGCCAATGTGCGCTCCACTTTTTACGACCGCATTTAGCGCTCGCAAATATATGCGAGCTCTAATACAGTCCACGCTCGAATTTTTCAGATGCGATTTTAACCTTTGTACTTTGAATACTGTATAGAGGAAAAATTCAGAATCGCTTGCGCTAATGTCACTGCAGATTCCACCGTTTATTTCATGAATATAACCTCTATGACAGCTTATCAGACAATTTGTCTATGAATGTCAAAATTCGTTTACATCGCAAAAATGAAAATATTAGAATTTTTTTATTGTTATTTTCATATAGGGTATGTATTCAGGTATATGTAGAAATAATAAAAGCAGTTTATATATTCATGTAAATATATTATTTAACAGTTGTCTTCGAAATTGAAAAATTTATTTTTATTTTTAGATAAAGTTCGCTATTCTGCGGAAATGTCTTACGATGTAAACATGAAATATATATACATATATATTTTTTTTTTACATGAACTCCACACAGGAGGCCCTGAGGAAAATAATTTCCCTCAGGGCCTCCTGTTTGGGAATGCTGTGTGGAGGGTTTTTTTTTTTTAAAGGAAGGAGAGGAGAGTTATGGAAAGGAATAGGGTTTAAGGGGTGGGTAGGAATCTGGGGTTCAGTGTGTCCTGGTCATCTGCCTCCAAGACCTAGACAAACCTCACCCCATGAACCCGGGCACCCCTGCTAAATCACCAAATGTAGCGAACCACTTGGGGTGACCTACGGGCCTATGGCAGAGGTGTTGGTTATCCAATAAAGGTTCCCGGGGCGGCGGTACCCATTCTCGCCTCCCAAATTGTATGATTAATAAGATTCATTATCTGGTAAACAGAAAATAATCGCAAAATTACATAAATGATGGTTTTTATTCCGACATTTGATCAAAACTCATCTAGGTAATTTGAGATTTAGATACAAACAGTTCTGCAAATTCTCACCCGACAGTTTGGGGTGTTTTGACTTTTTCTTACTCTGAGGTTTATCAGGTTGAGGATTGCTTCAAATCATAAATGCGTTATATTTATTTCCAGGGACAAACAGGAGCACCAAGGCGACCTTGTGAGCTTTTTGCAAGGTCCGAATATCCACGTCATGATCAGGAGATCGCATATATACGAGGATGCATTTGACAAACTTAGTCCACAAAATGGTAATTATTGATTGCATAGTTATTTTATAGGATAATCCGTGTATAATATTCTGATAATCTAATTACTGAAAATTTGTTTCACATTTGAGACAAATATGTGTTTGTACACTGCGTGATGCATTTTCAAAGTTTTGACCTTCAGAGTAAGAGAAAAATTACTGACTACATCTGACTTCGTAAAACTCTGCTTAATCAACACCATAATTCTATTCTCAACTTTTTCGTATTCCTATCGACGTTCAAAATATTGTAACAAGTTTTGTTATGGACCACATTACCCCATTGATCACTTCATTCACCAAGTTCCTCTTCTTCCCAAGAGCCCGACCTCCGTCTGAAGATGCGCGTCCAGCTGATGAACGAGGCGGGTCTGGAGGAGGCGGGTGTGGACGGAGGTGGTGTGTTCCGGGAGTTCCTGTCGGAGCTGCTGCGCACAGCCTGCGACCCCAACCGCGGATTCTTCCGCCTCACGCGCGATAACACGCTCTACCCCAACCCCGCCGTGCACCTGCTGGTCGACAACTTTCAGCAGCATTATTATTTCATTGGACGAATGCTCGGGAAGGTGAGATATATTTTTTGTGGTACGCTAATCACAGAATTTAACTCCAAAAAGCAAAGATGTTTTATTCATTATTATTATTATTTTTTCATAAGCAGGCATTATTCTGCTGATGTGCTCAAATCTGATTCCACAATAAGTTTCACCCTACTCTATTTGCAAGAAAGTGTTTCCTAGGATTGGAATCAAAAGATTTTTGTTAAAAAAATGAGTAATGGAGTGCCTACTGAGATTTATATTTTTATTGGTGGTGATTTTTTGGCAACTATAATGTCCAGATAAAATTTTGAAAGTCTCAATCAAGTCGCCCCATTCTCTTCCTTCTTTTAACATTGGTAATATTAGTTCCTTGACACCCGTATTCAGAGTCGATACTTTAGTTGAAGGAGTCTTCCTTTCCTTTAAAAAACGTAGTTTTGTATTCAGAGACACTACTAAGGTCGGTGTGACGTCACTTAATAAGGAAGCTACCTTCCTTAAAATTTCTACAATATTTGTATTCAGAGACAGCTCTACGAAAGTCTCTACGGAACTGCGCATGCGCACTATTGCATCCTTTGAATTAGAACTGTCAAAACTCAAGGTTGGTGAGAGGGGTACCTCTGCCTTTCAAAGTGGGCGATTTGTTTCCAATTATTGCTGTTGAAGACGTAAAACAGTAGAGATGGAAATGTTTAACAATTTCGTGGAAATGGTTAACAATTTTTTTTGAACTTCGTCACTCATAACACACGATTTTAACAGCCCAAGGTTCGTAGAAAATGCTTTTAACACGCATTTTCTACGAATCTTGCGACAGCCAATTTAAAGAACGATGTCGGCTAGAAAAGATAACAGCGATGCATCTAGTAATTCCTCTCTTATTTCCATTTTACGCTTTAATAAGTAATATGGCGGGATATTTGCATATAAGTAGTTTAAACACATTGTTTTCCATTAGGCAATTAACAATCTTGAATTTATTGTCGAAATGTGATGCGAAACGAATGAACCAACGGAGCATCAACGGAGCATAAATAAACCAATACGCAGACTTTTGACAGGCCGGTGTTGTTTTTAACTTTTGAGTTTTTGAATTTTGAATTTTAAACACACAGCTCGTCACAAAACGGGGTATGTTGTTCCAATAGAAGCGGGACATCGACAATTTTCGGATGACGTCACAATATTTTTTCGGCGTAGACATAAGACCTTAGGAAAGGAAGCTCAAAGTGTGGACTCTGCATAGAGGCGTTAAAGGTAAGGACGGTTCCTTCCTTTGCTAAGGTAAGGTCGAGCCTTTACTTAGACAAAAGTTAAGGAGCGACTCTGAATACGGGTGTGAGTCTTCTTCATATTGGCGATTTTTCAAACCTCTTGGTATTTTTGTAAATCTTCTCTCTGCTCCTCTCTACTAGATCTATATCTTTTGCAAAATATGGACTCTATATTTGGAAAGCATATTCCAAGAGAGGTTGCACATATGCTTTGTATATTTTTAACATCATGTCCGGTGTTGGATCAAGGACGGCTTTCCCGATTAAATTATTTTTATTGAATTTGCTTTTTTGACATATGCGGTTTCCATTTCAAGTCTTGTATCTTGCACTAGTTCCATCACCCATGTTCATGTTTCATTTCTTAATATTTATATGACATTTTAGGAAAGAAAATTATATTCATATCAGTTACCAGTTGACCAAAATGAAATATACTCCAAACAAAAGTACATGGATTTACTTTATTTTCTACAAAATTTATTTTAATTCATTAGTCAAAATGTAGCAATAAAAACAAAAAAAATATCTGATGGAATCGACATTTTCTGTTAACTGGACTGTTTTTAAATTTAATTATATAATACCACAGAATACTTTAGCCTTAAAATTACCCAATTGGGCTAAAGGTAGTGGGGAGGGAAAGGAGATGATTAGGCGGAAGGTAGGAAAGTTCCTGCCTAATCATATCTTATCACCAAACATGGTTAAAGCCATTTCAAGCAACGTTTTAATTCTGATTGGTGGTCTTTCACCAGAAAGAAATGAAAGTGTCTTCCACTCTGATGTGATATAAGATTCTCACAGCCAACAGAATAAATTGTTGTTGATTGATGTGATAATAAGTCTTATTGAGCTTCTTCATTTTTGAGCTAATGTTTACAGTGTCCATCATCATCAGCACAGATGTGTAATGTGTTGGATACCAAGAAGTGTTGAGTGTAATTTTATTTTTCTATCCCCTTTTCTAAGACAAAGTCCCATCCCATTGTTAGGTTTCTGTATTTTATATCTGAGGGAATTCAAAGTGCCACATTAAGCAATAAAACCTTTATATTTCAGGCACTGTATGAAGGATTGCTAGTGGACCTCCCTCTGGCGGAGTTCTTCCTGCAGGCGCTGGTGGGGGGCGAAAGCGGTGGGGAGGCGGACATCCACCGGCTGGCGGCGCTGGACGAGCGCCTGCACCGCTCCCTGCTGCAGCTGCGCGCGCTGCCACCTGCTGCTGTCCCGGATCTCGGACTTGACTTCACCGTCATGACGGACGAATTAGGCGAACAGAAGGTGAGCTAAGATGTCCTGGTGTTAACATCATTTTGTACCGATTTTGTTAGACAATGCTGCTCATGATACATCCTGGACGTATTTCATACTTTCTCATAAAAAACTTTCAGCAAACGTCACGGCTAAAAAAACAAATGCTTACATTTTCCCTTCGTTTTTCATTGTAATTTATTTGACCCTAAAATTTTAACACCGCGGTTATGTCACATTTAAAAATAATATATTATCTCATTAACACGATTGTCCATCGTTGAAAGGTGGACGAGTTGAAACCTGGTGGTGCCAATATCGCCGTGACGGCCGGGAACCGCATCGAGTACATCCACCTGATGGCGGAGTGGAAGCTGTCACGCCAGGTGCGGCTGCAGACTGCGGCTGCGCGGCGCGGGCTGGCCGGGGTGGTGCCGCTGGCCTGGCTGCGCCTCTTCGGACCCAAGGAGCTGCGGCTGCTGGTCAGCGGGGCCGAGAGTGGGGTGGACGTCGAGGATCTCAAGCAGCATACTAATTATGGAGGTACTTTATGTTTTGTTATCCTTTTAATCATTATCTATTATGGTCTCGTCTCAAATGCTGTATGCATTAGACTCAACCTCGCATTGCAAAAATCAACTCATTTTTGTCAAAATAGCTTCTTATTTTTCCAATTTTCTTTTGAACACCAGTAATTTTTTTTTAAATTTTCTTTTTTTGTACAAATTTTTTTTTTTTTTTTACGTTAACTCCACACAGGAGGCCCTAAGGAAAATAATTTCCCTCAGGGCCTATGTCATCTGGGATGCTGTGTGGAGGGTCTTTTTGAGGAGAGGAAGGAATGAACATTGGTCTTGAAGAGATCCATGTTGTAGGAGGGAGGAAACACAGAAGCCGGCAAATCGTTCCATAGCCGAGCTGTTGAACTCAAGAACGAGTCGAAAAAACGACCCATTTTCATGTAACATGTCAACCGTGTACATATATTGGGCGCGCGTTTGGCGTGTCTCCCGACTATGCACCGGTGCCGAAGGGATCAATGATGCTAGTTCCTCAGAGCAATCTTCCATTGAAATACCGGTAGAACATGGATAGCATTCCCACCCGACGCCTAATGACAAATGCTTCTGTACAAAAGTTTTTTCATGATTTTCGACTACCAAACTAGACACATGCCCGTAATATGTTATTTGAAATTTGACGTATGTAACTAACTAACTAACCATCACGCCGTTTCACCGCAAGGGTAAGCAGTGACGGCGGACCGCCAAACAACTCGGCACACAATCCGTGCCTCATTCGCATCCATACATCCTTTCTTATTCATCCATACATTATTCTGAGTCTTGACTTAGTATCAAGTACCGACTCAAGTATCTGGATCACTTGGTCGTGCTATGCCTTCCTCGTGTGTCCCGGACGACTATTATGAATAATAAATTAATGTACTTATATATTTAAAGCTAAACGAGCTACCGGCATCTCCTCCTTCATATAATCCGCACTTCTTTTTTTATTTTATTTATTTGAAAAAGAATTACAAATTATTTTTTATTTTTATATAGACCTCACTAAGTATTACATATACCTGTTCTGAGGTCTACATTTATTACAATTTTTGTTTCACATTTATTTATCTAGTTTTTCTTATTATGCATAGAAATAATGATTTGCAGTTGCTGCATGAAGTTTGATGAATAAAATTTCTTCTTTTTGTTTAGGCGGTTATACTCTGGAACATCCAACCATCCAATTCTTCTGGAAGGCGCTAGAAGAGTTCACAGATATACAGAAAAGACAGTTGCTCAAGTTCGTCACCAGCTGCTCCAGGCCCCCTCTGCTTGGGTTCAAGGTAACTAATACTGACTCCCAGTTCTCATGTATGTGCATTTGTGTATTGCACCCAAAGATATTGAAATACAAGAGATATGCTATGATGGCCGCCCGACTGTCAGCGGACTACAGTCTAATGGTCCTAGTTTGAATACGGAATTTAGTTGATTTTTTTAAGGTGTGCAGTAGTATTGGTTAACAATATCGGCGACACCAGAAAGCACAGTCCCACCCAGTAAAAACTGCCGATAGCACATCTCTTCTAGCCCACTTGTAGAACAAACTTTAGAAAAAATTCCCCGATTCCTCGAATATGTGCGCAATACAACGAATTGTTTCACAACGTAGACATTTTTAATTTAAACCTTCAGAAGTATCGAATAGAAGTAACGCGTGCGATATTGGATTGATACGGAGTGTGGAAGGTATCGAGAGCATCTCATATCCTTATCCTATATTCTCCCTCCCCTCCCCCTCCTCTCCCCTTCCTCTCCCCTTCCTAAGTCTAAAAAATTAAAACTCCATCTAGAAAATATATTAGCATAAGAAACTCTTTTGGCTTCACTGCAGTTAACATGTATAATGTTTATGTCTATTGTATGTGTATAAGCTGTTTGTTTCTTACAAATAAAATAAAAATAAAATAAAATAAAATAAAATCTCTTATATTTAAATATCTTTGATTGCACTACTTGTCTGCAGTTTTACAACATCTGTACCCACTCATCATAAGTATGCTCCAGTCATAATTCCCGCTAGATCGCTTGAGCCATCTTCTAGACTCCCGCTCAAGCGTGAACGAGTTCATAGTGCATTTTTTAACGTGAACAAAACTTTAATTTCCCATATTTCTTTTACATTGGCTCAACACAGGAGACCCTGAGGAAAAAAAATTCCACAGGACCTAGGCCTGCTATGCAGTAGGTGGGCTAAAGCTTACACCGTCAAACCTCACCCCTTGAACCCGGGCACCCCTCCTAAGTCACCAACGTAGCGAACCACTTGGGGTCACCTAGGGTTTTGGTTGTCCAGTAAATGGTTTCCAGGGCGGCAGTACCCACACCCGCCTCCCAAATTGTAAACCTACAATGACAGCTTGGTTCGCCGAAAGGGTGGTATGAGTGAGTCAGATTACTTTCATAATGGCATATCATGCGTTAGGGCAGTGAAGAAGATATATAATGTATCACGTCCACTATCGGTGCATGCGCGAGGCATCATGACGGCAGATATTTGTTGCACAAATATTATTTATATACATCCAATTATAGGCCCAGATTGGGCTAATAATTGAATCATCAAACACACCCACAATAACTTTTGTTATTCTTTATTCTATGCCTACACACTGCATTTTTATATGCGTTTTTTAAGCAAAATGCACCGCTGACAATTTCAGTCACTGGCCGCCTCTGCTGACAACTAACGTGAATTTATCCAAACTGATCTAAACTGAATGTTTCAGGACTTGGACCCACCATTCTGCATCCAGCATGCAGGTACCTCCGAGCGTCTTCCATCCGCCTCCACCTGCATGAACCTCCTCAAGCTGCCAGAGTTCCCCTCCGAGGCAATGCTCAAAGAGAAGCTTCTCTACGCCATCAACGCCGGAGCTGGCTTCGAACTGAGTTAAGCCGCTTTCGTGAATGGGCCAAGATACTTTGTGATTTGTGATCAGTCACAATTAGCTAAGCCGTATTCACAAATAAGGCTCGTTGTGATAAATACACTGAACTAACCCGTATTTACAAATACCGCATAGTAGAATTGTGATAAACCACACTGAGCTTAGCAGTATTTCTAAATATGGAATAGTAAATTTGTGATAAACCTCACTGAGCTAAGCCATATTTATGAATAGGGTATGGTATCTTTGTGATTACCACGCTGAGCTAAGCCGTATTTACGAATAGGGTATAATATCTTTGTGATATACATACCACACTGAGCTAAGTCGTATTTATGTATAGGTATATCTTGGTAATATCTTTGTGATGTACCACAAAGAGATAAGTTGTATTTATGAATATGCATAATAATTTTGTGATGAACCACATTAAGCTAAGCCGTATTTATGAATAGGGCATAGTATCTTTGTGATATACCACACTGAGCTAAGCCGCATTTAGGAATAGGGTATGGTATCTTTGTGATGCACCACACTGAACTAAGCCGGATTTACGAATAGGGCGTAGTAACTTTGTGATATACCACACTGAGCTAAGTTGTATTTATGAATAGGGCATGGTATCTTTGTGATATACCACACTGAGCTAAGCCGTATTTATGAATAGTAAGTACTTTGTGATAAATCTCACTGAGCAGAGCCGTATTTGCGAAAATGACTATGCTTCTGTGATAAGTCACTTGTCACCGTATTGAAATCGTATTCACGAACGATACTTTGTGATAAGCCGCGGATTGGTTTTGACCCCTGTGAGAGAGCATTGTTAGAACAATGTGATAAATTGTTGAAGAACAATAATTTATTAAGAATTAGTATAGTTAGCATGTCGTCTTTAATTTATTTTTTACATTACTTTATATTTTTTCATGCCACGGCGTTATAGCATTGAAGTTGGACATATATGAAGCAATATTTTAAATACACTCTAAGCCAATTTAAATCATTGTATAAATTTGCGAACACACAAATAAAAAACAAAATATAAATATTTAATTCTGAAATTTTTTTAAGTTAAAGTCGTTTGTGGAAAAGTAAAAGGCCCCTTGTGCATAAATTGAGTTTTACAAAAATCGTTTTATGAATATTTTTTTAATTTTTAATATGTTCAAGCATGTTCAGAAAAAAGTTATTCAGATTTTTTTCTTCTAATGAGTGGTGCCGATTAGGCTCTGGAGACTTTTTTTTTAATGGCGAAACTTGCCGATGGTGCTCCCGAGACATATTTTTATATCATTCACGCTGAAATTTTGCGATGCGATTTTAATCTTTATGCTTTGAAAACTGTATAGAGCACAAAATCATAATCGCTTGCCCTTGGATTCTTTATTTCATGAATGTAGCCTCTACAACAGCTCACCAAATAAATTATATTTGAATATCAAAATTAGTTTTCGTAAAACTGCATTGCAAAAATTAAAGTATTTAAGTTTTCAAATTAGTATAAAGGTAATTATTTCTTAGAAACACCTTTTCATTGAAGTTTTTCAGGTAGAGTATGCGTTCATCCTTATGTAGAAATAATAAAAACAGTTTGAATATATTTGTATAAAATTATTTTTTTTTATAGTTTTCTCCCAAATATGAGATTTTTCTTTTTAGATAAAACTATCTATTATGAGGAAACTTGTTGCGATAAAAACAAAAAATATATTTTAATAATACGATATATTATCTGGTAAACAGAAAACAATTGAAAAAAAATTGTAATCCTAATTTTTTGTCCGATTTTTTTAGCAAAACTGATCAAGGTAATTTTCGCACTGCTCCGCGTACATTCGTTTGGTACTCGAGTTTATTATGCTAAAGATTTTCTATTCCAGCTCTCCACAGATTAACAGATTGTAATTTTATATTTTTTTAATAAATTTTATAGCAAATATTATAAACCAAACTGCCAAACTTCACACTAATTATATTCCTTTTTCTTTAGAAGCAGTGAAATTACATTGAATAGGTACTTTTGAATGACTTTATGTGTGTTTTTGTTAAAAAAAATTTGTCGAATTATATTATCCATAGCATATTTGTTTATTTGGTTTTATTTTTTTTTTAAATAAAATGAAAAATATAAAAAAAAAATTAAAATTTCTTTTTTGTAAATATTTTATTAATTTATATCTGGTAAAAGATCGACAAACTCAACTCTACTGGTATGGCAAAATTGGCAATTTTTATAACTAATTTTTTACTAGTAACATTTCGATTTTTCGAAAGCTACCGATGAATCCCTGATAATTAATTATTCATTTCTCCCAACTAGATGCTCAATATAGGTAATAAATATATTTTGTTTCCTTTAAAATTTGCTGAAATTTCTGTACTACATATATGAGTAAAATTTTTGTTGTGTGATTTGGCGACCATAATATGGGCAAGTGTCTAGTTAGTTTTAGAGACACAACTCCTACACTTTGAAGTCAACCACAGTCTGGTCAGGACAGCGGACGGCAGCGTATGGACCATGGTCCAATGTTTGTTTTTTGTGAGAAGTCCGCCAAATTTGAAACAATTTTTCGGTAGTATTAATGTTTCTTAGAAAACCTAATGGAGGAATGTGGGATAGTCTAAATTTAGATGGCTGAACGATGTAAAGATCAACACTGCATCCTTCTGTACAAGGAACAAGAGGTGTCAGCAGGAATAAAGAAGTTTCCTAGAGGCTCTCTGCGTCTCTGAGGGTTTCAGCTCCAATATTGGCAATATTTGGCATTCAAAACATTGTAGCGGCATTTAAACAATTTTATCTTTTTATTTTAAACAAGCATTATGAAAAATCAATTTTAGTGAATCTACATGACAGTAACTTGCAGCCAACCCAACGAAATATTGTTATAAAATATGCATTAAAAAAATTAAGATAATATTGGTAACTCTCAGTTGAAGTGCAGTTAAAAATGACGGAACTTGTTGAAATTAGCTCAGTGGTCAAAGCACTACCCCGGCATGGTAGAGAAAGTGGGTTCAATTTCAACAGATGCGATTGAATCTGTTTCTGCCTTTTCTGTTTCATTTTTCATTTGAGAGTGGTTAATATTGTCTTCAGCGATTAATAATAATCCTATGGTATAGTGAAGCAATTATGCTTGGTCACTGTAATACTTAATTACATTACGTGACAGAATAATATTATTGTGTGCACAACCTTTGTGAGATGCCAACTGAAGAAGAAATGATTGTAAGTAGGGGATACATATTTGTACATAGTTGGAAAACGTTGTGATGCTAGGTTAAGATGATTTTAGATAAATGTGCGTTATGAAATGTAATTTCTTTCATTGTAATATTTTTTCTGTAAACATAAACGATAGTACCATTATTTAAACAAGAGATGGGACACCTCTCCGACCATCTTCTTTGCCATCTGAACTTCGTTGTAAACTTGAGTTTAAATTATGCGAAATTAAATCATGGTATTTCGTCTTGTCATTTTTTTTCCTTTAAATTTCCCGGAACCTAAATAATACAAGTTGATGTTTAAGGTGTTTTTGAAGATCTTCACCTGCCAGTGAATAGATAATGGCTGAACAGTGAAATGTGCTTAAGAAGTTTCCACTAAGAAGTGACGTCTTTGAGGACTGAATTTGAAAAATGGGCCAATTTATCCCACATATAAGGTTTTCTTGCTTAAGAAGTTTTTTTCCCAGTCCCTCGAAAAACTTCTTAAGAGAATTTCACTGTATTAGTGAGTTGATAAACTTTATATGTTGTAGCAAATTTGTAATAATTTCCAATTAAAATTTATTTATTTTGAATGAAAGCCTTTAGCAAATGTAAATAAATCCATAATAACAGTGTAGGTAAAAAATACCTGTATATTGAAATAATATTATTTCAACAATAATCGTTGTCTAATGTTTTATATTGTCATTATAATATCAATCACAGAAATTTGAAATGCTGTCAAGTACAACATATTAATTGTTCAGGAGAGCAAAAGGAAAGTTTTTTTTTTTCAAAAAATCACGTCTCTGGTTTTTTTTAGACTTTATTATAAAATAACATTGAAAATATCTTTCAGAATACTTAAAAAGCACGTCGAAAAACACCAGAAAAGAAAACCTGAGAAAAATGACATATTTAATCATTTTTGGATTTATTGTCCTTTACAGCGTTTCAAATTTCTGGTACCGATCTGAAACACCTAATATTATAGTATAAAGTAACTATTTGTCGGAATTACACTCTTCTTAGAAGTATGACTGTGTATAAAAAATAACGTCACATAAATGTCCTTCACAAAGATTTTTATAATCGTTGTGTAGAGCTGCTCATGTTTTTAGATAACACGAAATAACATATCACAATTAATTTCATTCCCCTTTAGCCTCAAATGTATCAAAGGATAGTGAACATACAGAATATTGTGAACAAAAAAAAATTTATAACATTAACCTAATGTTACCTGAATAAATCCAGTTTTTAAACATACTTACACCCATAGGTTTTTTCATATGAATATGATAAAATTTTTTCTGAATTTTTTGTACTATAAAACTATCAAGTCGTAATGAACTTGGCATGTTTTTCAATTAAAACTTTCAAGGTAAACTTTTCGGATCGTTGTCCATGCTTAATACAAATATTTTTTTGAAAAACCCTTTGATTCAACTTAATTACTATAAAAGACAACTATTTGCTTTCATGGGGAATGAAAAATACTGCATTTAAAATGAAAATTACGTGAAATGAAAATTTTCTTTTGTATGAGAGGACCGCCATATTGATGATGTTTTTCAATAATTTCTATCCCTATGTGACATTTAGGTATGTCAGTATTCTGATATTTCATATTAAAAAAAACTAAACACCTATTTTAGACCTCCGTGGTCCAGCGATAAGGTCCTCGACTAGCAATCTGAAGATCGCGGATTCATATCCCGACATACGCAACTAATTTTTATTTGATTGAATTGTTTAATAACACAATTTAATCATTTAAAATAATAAAAGATATATTTGCGGCACGTTCCAGAGTGGAAGATAATCTCAGTATCGCCCTGGTGTAAGACCACCATTCAGAATTGAAATGGCTTTTAGCTGTGTGGTAATTTTTTTCTAAAGGAAAAATATATAATAATGTATAATGTTTTCAGGCAGTCGTCGCATACAAAAGCAAATTTTCATTTTATGTAATTGTAATTTTAAATGCAGTACTTTCCATTCTGCCGATTTCAAAAGTTGTCTTTTACAGTAATTAAATTGAATTAAAGAGTTTTTTTTTTAATATTTGTACTAAGCTTTTACATTAAACATTTTTACTGTCTGTCACTGACTAGAAAAGTCTTACTCCTAATCTGAACAAGGCATGACGTATCTTTCGAGGGTACAATTTATTTTTAATATATTCTACATTCTGTAGGGGCCAACGTTAGATTTATATATTTTTTCTTCCATAGATGTGTTGTAGATTTATATATAGAAAAAGCATTTCTTTAATAATATATGTAAGAATATCCTAATACTGGTCATAAACATCCTATCATAAAAAAATGAGCATGTATTTTTATTGGTGTTTTGTATACATGTATACACTCTTTGCACTTACACTGGTAGAATGTGAAGTTGCTTGAAAATGTTTATAAGAAATTTATTTTATTTAAAAAGTCAAAAATCATATTTTGTATAAATTCAGCGGCCCATGAATTAAACACTCTACTGTTTCAATCTTTATTGTAAAATTGCTGTTTATATTTCTGGATAAAGTTTTGACTTCACCCATCATTGTGAATATGAAGTACCCTTGTAGAAAATATAAACCTGTGTCTAATATAACATATATCTTGTAATAAAATTGTGAAAAATCTATAATATTATATCCTATTTAAGAATGTGGAACATTCTTTTTTGTACTTTGTAGTAAAGTTATTACACTAAATGTCCTTTTGTGTTTATATTATGAATATTATATCTTTCTGTGCTCATATTTTCTGTATGTACCAAACTATGTAATAATAATTATTATAATAATGTCTTTGTAGACTCAAAGTGTAGGTATTTAATTTTTCATAATAGTATGTGTTATGGAGAGGTTGCTACTTTTATTTAAATATAAATAAAGAAGTACAGGGTATTTGGCTTTTTATTTTATTCTTTAAGGAGCACATAAATAGCCCCAACAAAGGACGGCTTTATACCCTGTTACGTTACACATTACACAGTCCTAAAAGCGGGTAAGAGATGACGCCACCAGTCTTGCTTACGCGCGCTCCACCGCGCCAGTGCTGCTACGGGCGCGTCTCACACTTTTTCCCCCGCATGACCACAGAAACCGCCAGCGCTCGCTTCCGACAGGAGGCACGCTTGTTGAAATCCTGGGGGCCCGCCTGACCCACACGTATGGAGTCGCATCTACCGATGCCTGTAAACGGCCCGGCTTGTTTTTAACCGCAGTGCCCACTTATAGTGAAGTCCTTTAAACTGTCATGCATTTGGTGTGTTGGCCGAAACCCTGTGCCCGAGGATGTCGGCCCAGCCCAACTCCAGATTGCGTATGCCATTCCCAGAATTTTCTCCTTTGAATGTGCTAATGTAACGCCTTGCCCCCTACGCCCAAGTACCATCAGAGAGAGAGAATAGTATGTTTTAGTCAGGATGGTAGTTTTACTGATATCTTGTGAACTGTTCTAAACATATGTCCCTTTTCACAATAAACTTTGTATGAGAGAACCACTCTTTTTCATTGGATAATGTATGACTGCATCTTTGTTTCCCCTGGTCGGGCCTGAGGCTGCCTGCCGACCCTGACCCTGGAGATCCGAGTCGCCTTTCCCTACCAACTGAACTGGTTATTGCATAAATGTGAAATGAAAAGTGCACTCACTTGAAGGAAATACCTTCCTGCAAAAGTATAGGCAAGTATACCCATGTTATAATGATCAATGTTATGATGTTGTACCTAGCTGAAAACGATTTTTTTTTTTTAAATTATTTTGAAAACAAATAAAATCCTTTTTCAGCTACAACAACATCAGTAATGTCATATTTTTTCAATCTTACCACACTAACTCACTGAAAACTCACTGACCGCCACTGACACACACGCCTTGCTTCATTCACATTCACACTTCGTCTTGTACAGATTCTTCAGTTTTTCTGATTCTTGACATGGCCTGATTCAAGTATTTGATTCACTCACTCGTGCCATGTCTTCCTCGGGCGTCCCCGATTTCTCTTCAGATTCATGTCATATATTCTCTTTACACTCTTTTCTTCTTCTTCAATTTTCACCACCAAGTCAGTCTAAAACAAAAACTTTGTAAAAAAAATCAACCCCAAAACCCCAAAAACAAACTTTTTATACCATAATACAATTATTTTCCTCTTTTCAAGTCGGTTCCTCTTTGCTGAGGATCGTGACCCCTACCCCATTTTCCATGGTGGACAAGGCCCTCCACTCCTCGCGGTCCTGTGCTGCGTTGAGAGCTGCGGTCACCGAGTACCAGACGCTAGTGATATTTAGTCACTCCAGCGCATTGGAGCACTCTCATCTAAGTATTTTAAATGCCTTTTAAAACTTAAAAAAAAATGGTTTGACTGAGGTTTGAACCTTCCTGCCCTGTGGTCGAAATCAACCACGCTACCGACCGGGCCAAATCGTGTATAAGGCCGATATTTATTTCGAATATTAACCCTTAATTTACCCGGTAGGTCCCTGGGACTCCATTGAAAACTTTCAGCGCTCATAAAACTGTTAGTTTTTGGAATTACAAATTCTGCGTTCCGTTCACGAAGTGACGCGCCAAACGTGGGGGTGAGTGGACGTTGATGTGCGAAGCTCCGATTGGTAAGTAATCACGTTAGTGGAGTCCGTGGGACTCCACCGGGGTATTAATGTTACAGTTTTAGCCTATTGACGGTATTGAACAAAAAAAATAATCTTTTCCTTTTTTTTGCTTTTTATAAGAATTGATTATGTTTTTGTTATATTTCTTTAAAAATTACTTTTAAAAATTCATTTGTTTTTGAAATGTTGAGACTAGAAGTTAGGTCTCGTAATTTTGTTACAAAAAGTTCCATATTCTAGAAGTTCCTTAATAAAAGGCTGTGATTCTATAAATTTAAATAAAAACCTATGCCATTGTAAAACCAAATACATAATAAATAAATATAACAAGCACTTCATTTAAAAAAGTGTTTATTTCATGTTAAATTTACGATTTTTATTTCCGGGAGTCCTGGGGACTCCACCGGGTAAATTGTGTATGTATGAAGTCACCGGGTAAATCATGGGTCAACTCTTTGAAGTACTGTGGTATCAAAAATCGACCACCATGAAAATAAATAATTATGTTAAAACCATCATCTATTGAAAAGTTTATTTACTGCCATGTGAGACATGGATTCTTTACTATTTAGTTCCCAATAGCGATAACAGGTGGCGTTGCACGGTTTGGTTATGAGTTTGACAATTGTCAGCGAATTGTTGTTTTTAGGGATCTCTTACTTGACAGTGAGATATAAACGTATATGTATGTATATAGAATTTTTCTAAAATTCTTTTGAAATCTACTACTTTTATATTCCGTGTGTTGAATTATCAATAAGAAATATCTATGAATTTCTTATATTTTTGGAAAATCGCAATTTTATGGTGGTATTGTTTTACGACCACAGTACTTCACGGTTATGTTTTTAGTCTTATACAAAATGGTTTTATTCTGATTTTATTTTAATAATTTGATTGATACACCATGTCGAAAAAACGTCTTCGCCAAGAAGATATGAAGCAATACTTTTAGAGGAGATACCTTCTGATGATGACAGTTATTATGGGTGCTTAGACAATAAAGAAGAGGAGCTACAGGAGGAGCATCTAGCAAAGGTCACAGTTAGCGCCTCTTCGGACGATGATGAAGATGAACTTCATCTGTCTTGTGTAAGGAATCAAATCCCGGCGTCTTCTTCGTCTATCACATTTGTTCACCCTGTAGCATGCACCTCCAGCCCTTCTGGTTTACAATCGCCATCTACTTTTGAACAGACTCCTTAGATCGAAATTACAAGCTATCACCTACTTTAGCAATTTACAAGAGCGTGGTCAAATTCAAAAGCCATAGCACATTGAAGCAATACATGCCCAAAAAACCCAGCAAGCGAGGCTCTAAGATCTGGACGATGTGTGCTGAAAATGGATACAACTTAAAATTTGAAATACACGCAAGAAAAACTGGTGACAACGCTGAGTCTAACTTAGGGTCAAGAGTTGTCTTATTTTTTGTCAATTATTCAAGGTCGTAACTACACAGTTTACTTCGATAATTATTTAAATTGCTACCCCCAATAAAAACAGCTGAAAGATATGAATGTTCTCTCATGTGGAACTGTCCAATCAACCCTAAAATGGATAATAAACACATAAAACGAAGTGAATATGACTGGTACGTGAGTGATACAGGAATTCCCATGATGAAATGGAGAGACAGGAGAGCTGTACAATGTACAGTGTACATCTTTCAAATTTCACAACCCAAAGGATGCCGTGCATGTCAACCGTAAAGGGAAAACTGGTGAGATCACAACAGTGCCATGTCCATTGGCTCTAAATGATTATGACAACTGCATGAATTATGTGGACAAGTTTGATCAGAATAATGCGGTTTACTCGATAAACAGAAAGTCAGAAAATGGAGGCATCGTTTATTTTTCCACTTTTAGATGCAACTACTAAATTGTTACATTGTTTACATAGAGTTCTGCAAGTTAGGTAAGGCTGACAAAAAAACAATCCATTGAGAATCAAAGATTTCAGGAGGCGAGTTTACACAGCACTTTTAGCTGACAAAGAGCTGAAATGCACCAAAAAGCGGGGGTCCACACCGTCGGTGGCGGAAATCAAGAGACATAAGCTCCACATGGCCCCTGTAATAGCGTCCACCAGCCAGAACATACTTCTTTACGTCAAAAGACAGGCCCATACGTACCAGCTGGTTATGTTATATTTGCAAAGTACCCTTTTGTGTAAAAAAGGTAAAAACTGTTTTGAAAATTTCTACAAGTAGTCATATAGATCGAGTATACCAATTTTACAAAATCCAAATCATTATTTTTTTTATTTCTAATACACTTTTGTATTGAACCTAATATTTTTTTCTCCCTGTGTTGTACTGTGGTATCAAATTTCGACCACCTCGTTCCTGAAAAGCCTTCAGTGCAATTTTTTTATTATTATTTTTACCTCGTTATTATAAGTCAAACCTACCGATTAAAACACAAAAAGGTGAAAAAAAAGAAGAAAAAAGTTCGTACCTCAAGGAGTTAAGAAGATATCGGGCGCCGTTTTGTCCATACACAAGTATGTATTTCCCAATTTTCTTTTAGGATTTTGACACTAATGCAAATGTTTTTAATGGATGATACTAGCATGTCGGCCCGTTCTATTTTCTTCTAAAAAAAATTTAAAATCTGGCAAAAAAATCCAAAAAATCGGTCGGTTGGAGGATACAAACGGGGAATCCAAAACCGCGGTTTTGACGATTTTATTGAGGTATTATCAGGCTGACGTGCAGTTGTTGCTTTGACTCGGTATTCGGGGCATAGGGGGCAACAGGAAGTAGCAACAATAGTCTTGTAAAAATTATATATTCTAATTATTATTATAATTTATATTATTCAAATTTCTCTGACCTTGTTTTCTCTTAAGTGCTTTAATTGTTTCGAATTTTAGAAAAATTATAAATATGTCTGCGTGATTGCTTATTCATACATTCATTCAATCGAGAAAAAAAAGTGAAATTCAAAAAGATGTTAAAACTACATACATCTAAATTTACATTTACTGGTTTCTTTTAACATAAATTATTACGTAGTTATGGGAAACTTGCATCCGGATTTAAAAAGAAACCAATTCAGAAAGAATTCAAAGGCAATTTTTTAATATTATTAGTAACATTTTTTTTTTATTACCAGTATTTAAAATAGTATGTTTTTAATAACGAAAAAATTTAAAAAAACAGATTACAAAAGTTTTTAGTCAGTTTCATCGTTTAATATAATAGAAGCGACTATATTGATTTTATAGTATTTTTTTATAAAAAATATTATCACCCTCCTTTTACAGAGAATGTATTCTTTATACATAAAAAACGCAAAATGATTCAAAAATATTTACCTACTGTCGTTGCAAAACATTTCTGGCAAACGTATTTATTTAAACTAGTGGTTGCCCAATGATCGAAATTCGACCATAATTAATTTAATGTGCAATGTTTTTTTATTGATTTAATGCATTTTTTATGCATAATTTTAAAAAAATATTAGCATTCTGCACTCCTTCTCTATATAAACTGTAAGTGTGCGAAATTTCATGCTCCTCCGTCCGCGCAATTTTCGTAAAAAGGGGTACCAAGTTTTTGCTTCACGTATAATATAGGTACCGATTTATGAGGTAGGCGCTAATATAAAAGTGAGCTATAAATATCAAAAGACTGCCGAATGGTGGATAATGAAATAAATTAATTTGTATTTGCTTTGTTGGCGAATAATTTTACGAATCCACCGCAATTCGGCGACACCATTCCAAACATAGTCTGCGATTTTATCGCAACACAAAAAAGCTTAGGCTTTATCCGTCACTGATAAAAATACCCGTCTGTTTTCCGAAATCGCTTTTTAATGTAATCGGCCGGGACGTGCAAATGTATCGACCAGTCACATAAATCAGCCCGAACGATCACTTGGAACTGCGTAGGTACTTTTATAAATATATTGATCTGACACGAAGATGTGAACGTACCTTAAGTTGTTGGGCGTCTTCTTGACTTCTTGTGTGGTCCGCAGCCGGCGACGTGGGTGGTCTACTTCTAAAGCTCTGTTCATTCTATCTTTTTTTCCCTCGCGCTAAAATAACACGATCCTGCTCAACATTCGAACCAGATGTATTTATGTTGTATCATTTTCTTGCGTTATTGAGTTGAGGCATGTTTATCGTTTAGTAATTCTACCCCTCGATGCGTGTGTTTAAAAAATTAAATACAGTTTCTTAAAAATTGTTTGCCAACTTTTGCATGTTGGTTTTGCTTTAAATGTTTACGCTCGCTGCAGACTTATGAGGTGTCGATCCAGTATTCAGTTAATTTGTAAATATTCCTGTGGGTAACTAATTAATTAAATACCCCGTTTTAAACGTCTTCAAACTACCATTGATGCGAATGTAATATTTTACTGATACTCCCGTCCTTTAGTCCAGCCATTAGGCGGTTTATTGAAGCAAATTTCGATAAAGTTCTGATCTTTTCCTCATTTATGCATTTCGGGCTGCTAATTTGTAGAGAGATGCGACGTATATTCGGCTACTATTCGGTATTCGGCCTATTCGGCTACTTTTTTTACTACTCGGTATTCGGCCGAATATTGCGAACCATTCAGCCGAAATCATGAAAAAAACGCATTACAAATAAAATATTACTCACAATTTTTTTTCAACAAAAAATCAGCATATTTAATACTTAAAATCTAACAGTGGTGAGTTATGATGAATGAAAACAATTTTTTTAGCATTTGTCGATAGCAAACGATTGCGCTTTTCCTCGTAAATTATACCTGCTTCCGAAAATAGCCGCTCACTGAAAATACACTGCTACCAGCAGATGATAAATAAATCTTAGCAAATTCTGCTAGGCTTGGATACCGTTTTGTGTTTACTGACCACCAATTGTAAGGTGGTGATAAGGTGGTGACCAAGGCGAACAGTTTTTATGTAAAAATCAATTTTATTCGCGAAATGTAATTGATTTTTACATGACAACTGTTTGCAAAACGTATTAAGTGTCGCCGAATATTCGGCCGCCGAATACTCGGCGCTTGGACCGAAAGCCTAGCCAAATATTCGGTATTCGGCAAATTCACTATTGGTGGCATCTCTACTAATTTTCCAACAAAAAATGGCTGGAATTTGAGTTTTAGCCAAAAAACATGAAAATAAGTTTTTTCCAGGATTTTATTATTCCTCAAAAACTATCAATTTTAGGAAAAATATGTTCTTCCAAGTTTTTCGCTAGGCCACGTTTAGGCGCTATTGAAATTTTAAAAAACCCTTTTCAGCACCTTATGACTCGACTACTGGTGAAAGACCACCATTCAGAATCGAGATTTAGTGACTAGATCTGAATGGCCAGGTATTTACATACCACCCCCCTTTGCCCTTACTCTCTCCCGCTTCCTTCAACCTCACAGCATCCCCAAATGGGGATGGCATGGTTCCGCTGAATGCGTTGAGGTGAATGTGGAACTCTTAAACGTCATCAAATAAAACAATTGTCACACCATTCAATACTTTAAAGTTTATATAGTTATAATCCGAGTTCAGTGCACGGAATTTAGTTTCAAGAAGGTTATAAAAATATACCTGTATTGCCTGCTAAGGAGATGCTTTAAAGAATTCATAATCTACTCTTTCATACAAGGAACGAGTTTAATTATTTTAGGGAAAAACGATGTTTACAGGTTATGCTTTAATATATCAAGAACAATTAATTGTTTGCGCCTGTACATACGCAAAATAAATATGAATAAATAGTCTTTTCCATAAGAAAAACTCAAATCTTTCAAGGCTAACAAATACAATATATTTTTTTACATTAACTCCACACAGGAGGCCCTGAGGAAAAAATAATTTCCCTCAGGGCCTATGTCATCTTTGAGGATGCTGTGTGGAGGGTGTTTTTGAGGAGAGGAAGGAGTGAACATGGGTCTTGAAGAGACCCATATTGTAGGAGGGAGGAAACACAGAGGCCGGCAAATCGTTCCACAGCCGAGCTGTTGAACTCAAGAACGAGTCGTAGAAACGACCCGTTCTCATGTGACTAATGTCAACCGTGTACAAATGTTGAGCGCGCGTTTGGCGTGTTTCCCGACTATGCACCGGTGCCGAGGGGATCAATGACGCTAGTTCCTCGGAGCATCTTCCATTGTAATACCGGTAGAACAAGGACAGCATTCCCACCTGGCGCCTGTGCCCTAAAGATTGCAATCCGTTAGTTAAATTAGGAGAATCTATCAAACGGACCGCCCGTTTCTGCACAGAGTCAAGGGTTTTGGATTGAATCACCGATGCAATGTTGTATTTATTAGCATTTTCTGAAAGATTTGAGTTAGTTTATGGACAAACCTATTTATTAATATTCCTACGAGCGAGAACAATTAATTAATCTTAATATTTAAAGCATAACTTGCAAAAAGTATTTTAATCTAAAATAATTAAACCAGCGCCATCTATGAAAGAGCAGATAATGAATCTTTTCAAGTAACATCTTAAACAATACCAACCATTTCAAATAATAACAAAAAAATACAATTTTCGAAGTTTTCACATATCGATATATCAGACATTGTTGATCGATGTTTTAAAAATGGTTGCATGCCAACCGAGAATAAAGTCAACTCAACACCTCTTTGAATAAAATAATTTTAAAATAGCCCATAACCCTAACCTAACGTAACCTATTTAACTTTTTTTTTTGAAAAATTTTTTTCATCACTTTTAATGACTTTTCTGAGGTGGTTTCATTCTGACTTGTCCGGTCACCTTTAAAAATATAATTGGTAAAACTGCATAAGCCCACCTCACAGATAATACGGAATGTTCTTTGTAGAAGTTCGATACACGAATAATACGGAATATTCCTTTTTTAATTAATTAATAGACAATCAAATATGATATTTTTTGTCGGAAATACCAACTCTATAAAATAAATTCTCGTAAAAAAAAAAAAAAAAGTACCTACTTCGAATTATTCCTGGACTATTGGGTTGAGGTTCAAGCTGCGAAAGCTGCATGTCATCCATCAATAAGATATACATCCCAGGATTTTAATGGTTTGTTTGGCAAGCAGGGTTTTTCTAACGGGTTTGTGTAATTTTTCTAATACCTTTCTTTCCATGTTCTTCTGTTATATATACAGGTTCAAACTTGTCAATAATGCATTCACTCCATAACATGAATAAATTATTGTCTTATATGGCAATAATATTTTTTCTACGATTGGCAGCATTGATTGATGATTGATTGTCATGATTGTCTATGAAATGATAAATATAAAAATGGCGTAGCGAAGTTCGTAGGTATACCAAGTAAATGAATTAATTTTAACAAAATTAAAATGTATAATGCATATTTTTTCGTCTCCTCGTGATAATAAAGCTTAATCTAACTGAATAAGAAATATTCCGTATTAACCGAGGAGCGGAGTAAGACATACATAATATATAATTTAATCGAGAAGTGGAAATCTGTCAGCTGAAACATATCAGATAGTTTTAATTGCATTACAATGTCAAAATTTTATCTAAATCTCTGGAAATTCTATCCTCAGTTCAAGAAATTTCGGATTTGGACCCACAGCGAAGATTTGTGGAATTCTTGATTGCCATAGGTATGTTATCTACTAATATTAACACGCTCAAAAATACCCTTTTGATTGCAATAATTAAAAATACTAATTTCGGTTGTGGGTCGGTCTATATGTCTGTAACTCCTGTTTAATGATCTCTAGGACAGGTATCATCATCATTTTCAAAATTGAAAGCGTTTGTTTCGAGATTTCAGAAATCCAGACAAGCGATAAAGTACAAAGGTAAATAATATAATAGATTTTACATTTCAGGTATCTATAATGTTTTTAACAGCTATTTTTTAAATTGGAACTGATTTGTCAAAAACTTAGACTATCCCTTAATTTTTCACTTCATATTACAATTTGAGAGGGGGGTATGGGTACCGCTGCCCCGGGAACCATTTATTGGATAACTAACACCCCTGCCATAAGTCACTCCTAGTGGTTCGGTATGTTTGGTGTCTTAGCTGGGGTGGCAGGATTCATGGGGCGAGGTCCCAGAACTTCCTCTCCTTCCTTGCTCTAAAAAGACCTTCAACCAACACCCCCAAAGATGACATAGGCCCTGAGGGATTTTGATGAGGGTGGAGATAATGGCATGTTTAAAAATATCTCATAATAAGTCTTCATTTTTTCACGTTGTTACGCTTGGGTTGATTAAAGTCTAATCATTGAATGTTATTTATATATTTAATTCAACGTGAATACGACTACACTAGTGTCCTTTTCCGGTCACGAAATGCCGGAATAAATTGATTGCATACTTAACTTAATTAATTGAAGATTAGAAAGGGTAAGAGTTAAGAGTATATTGAATTGAATTAATTGAGATTATTTACGGAATGCTCTTAAAATTAAATATTCCGTAAATAATCCCCAGAAGGTCCTGGAAAAGAGATGGGAACCAAGAAAAGATATTATGTAATTACGAGTAGATCTACGACTTTTACCAAATCCGACAGTAAAATAGCAGCGGGAAATTTCATCAATTTTCCAAAAAAAAATTGTACTCAGAATTTTTTTAATTTCTACGAAAAAGCTAATAAAATGCATCATTTTGCTTCTGTACAGCTTTGCTTTTGTATAGCTTTGCTTCTGTATAGCTATACATCTATAGCTTTGCTTCTGTATGTCTATGCTTCTTATAGCTATGCTATCTTTTCTGAAACATATAATCCTCGTTGTAATTAAACTGATACGAAGTTGTTTTTTGTGCGTTTTTTTTATTTTCTTTTACATTGTCTCCACACGTGTCTCCCATTGTCTCCACACATGTCTCCCATTGTCTCCACACATGTCTCCCATTGTCTCCACACATGTCTCCCATTGTCTCCACACATGTCTCCCATTGTCTCCACACATGTCTCCCATTGTCTCCACACATGTCTCCCATTGTCTCCACACATGTCTCCCATTGTCTCCACACATGTCTCCCATTGTCTCCACACATGTCTCCCATTGTCTCCACCAATTTTCATATTTGGAGATACTGAGTGGTTGGTATTTTTATGGAAAAGAAGGAGATGAAGTTCTGGGAAGGAAAATAAGAGGAGTGGGTAGGAATCTATGGGTCAGTGTGTCCAGGAATGACGGACGTATGAATCCATCCTCCAACCACGGTGCAAGGCGACAGGTCGAAAAGAGCCCGGCTGGAGAGGTCAAAAGGTCTCCCTCCCGATCCGCAGTAGGCGAGCAAAGCGCATCTGCCACCAGGACCTAGACAAACCTCACCCTATGAACCCGGGCAACCCTGCTAAGTCACCAAATGTAGCGATGGTGTTACCTATGGCAAGGGTATTGATTATCCAAAAAATTGTTCCCGAGGCGGCGGTACCCATACCCGCCTTCCAAATTGAAATGCGTACAAGTATGTCCACAGCATATCTGGATATTTACCGTTACCTTTTTAAATTTATTTTAAGACTAATTCTGAAAATAAATATGTTATCAATATGTTGAAATTTCAACCAAACACACAAGGTTGCATAGCTAATATTGGAGACTCAAGTCTTGTAACCGTCAATATGTTGAAATTTCAACCAAACACACAAGGTTGCATAGCTAATATTGGAGACTCAAGTCTTGTAACCGTCAATATGTTGAAATTTCAACCAAACACACAAGGTTGCATAGCTAATATTGGAGACTCAAGTCTTGTAACCGTCAATATGTTGAAATTTCAACCAAACACACAAGGTTGCATAGCTAATATTGGAGACTCAAGTCTTGTAACCGTCAATATGTTGAAATTTCAACCAAACACACAAGGTTGCATAGCTAATATTGGAGACTCAAGTCTTGTAACCGTCACATTTTTACTAGGTATATTTATTTATTGGTGATAATATATTACAAAATTATTACATAACATTTTTATAATACATTACATACAACAGTACATAGATTTTAAAACGGACTAGACACACGTGATACGGTTAGTTGGAGAATATACAAGAGTTACAAAGAAAGACAGCTAAATTCGTCACCGTTTAATAAAGCTGCTGAGAAAATATCCTTTTAGAACCTTTGCCAATGTTTCTTTGTTTGTTGCTGGAAGTTAGCTCATTGGGTAATGCGTTGTATTGCGTATGTGCGGCGTATTGTAGGGAGTAAAAAGTAAAGTAAGTACCTACCTTCACGTTTTTGTGGTTTCTTTTGAGTTGTTTGTTGCCTTCTCATTGGATATCTGTTTATTGAAGAGAGGAAAGAGTGAACTGATTGGAGAAATTTTGTTAAGTTCTGAGACTCTAGCACAGTGGTTGAATAACTTTAGATTTTTTTAAATTTATTCCCTGTCAATATCGGCTCGGTTAACAACGGTAAAACCGAGCTCGATACATCAATATAAAATCGTCGGAAGTTACGCCTGTCGATCCGATATTGTAAAATTATTCAATGACTGTACTAGAGCCTCAGAACTTTACAAAATTTTTCAAACCTCTTATTTTCACTTGACTTCACTTGGAGATCTCCACCAGTCTCCGACACCTGATTTGTTACACCAAATAGGCTCCAACTTCTGATCGCGCAGATGTTATAATTCCCATCTATTCTATTCCATCTTCCATCTAATAGAGTCGGTCACGCCATGGGCGGCTGGGGGATAAAGGAGAGGAAGTAATCGGTTTCAGATAAATGGCAGGTAATTGAGAGGACATTAGCTCGCGTGGGTTATTAGACTTTAGCATTCTGCCTTCGTGTGCTGCCAAACCAATCAAAAGAATTAAAATGGAAATTTAATTGTTTAATGAAAATAATACGTGGGTCGTATTGTTTCATGTTTTAACTCTATCGTTTTGAATTTCGTCTGTCTGTTAATTTGTTTGTAAATTCCGTTTTCGTTTCAAGATGGTGGACGTTTTAATGGCTCAGTAAAAAAAAAAAATCAAATGTGAAATCGTCGTGTTTATTTGAACTTTTTAATCGCACTTTTTTCAACATTATGTCTTACTGTCTGAAGAAAATATGAAAATATAATTGTCTTCGAAATGCTAACGTTTCTTTGAATAAATTTCTTATTTAAATGCTTAAAAAAAAATTTTTAAGTATTTCTTAGAAAATTTATGTTTTACTAGCGAGTTCCCGGCATGCGTTGCCAGGCCACTTAAGCCGCCGCTATTTGAATTTCGACCGATTTCTTACATATCTCCCTTAAACATTTGAAGTTTTTAAGCTCTTAAAAAAATATATGTTATTTTTGAAGATAATATCTAGACACGTTTCACGCCGAAACGCAAATTATATGAAATTCTCTCGATAGAAAAAAATCGCAAAGTATGCTCCGAAAATTATTTAAAACAAGTCTATTTGTATTATTTTACAAGTTATATTTGTGAAAAAAATCACAATGTTTCTTTAAATGATATTTAAGATACGTTCCACGAGATTTTTGCTCTATTTTAAACGAGTCATGTTTTATTAAGCTTTTTCGTAATTTTTGCTTCAATTTTATCGATTTAAATATTAGCGCGCTCTCTCCAACATTCGTAATTACATATCTCTCCATCTTCTTCTTTTCGAGAGCGGTTACGGGGCTTACTCGAATTTCTACCGATTTCTTGCATATCTCCCCTGAACATTTGAGGTTTTTAAGCTCTTAAAAAAATATATGTTATTTTTTAAGATAATATATGTACAAGTCCCACGCCGAAACGCAAATTATATGAAATTCCCTCGATAGAAAAAAATCGCAAAGTATGCTCCGAAAATTTTTATTTTCAAGCCTGTCTCTATTGTTTAACAAGTTATATGAAAAAAATCACAGTGTTTCTTTGAACGTTGTTTTAGACAACCCCTTGAGATTTTTGCTCTATTCTAAACGAGTCGTGTTTTATAAAACATTTTCACAATTTTCGCTTCAATTTTATCGTCTGAAGTATTAGCGCGCTCTCTTCAACATTCGTAATTCCATATCTCTCCATCTTCTTCTTTTCGTGCTCGGGTATGGGGCCTTAATAATGAAATTGTTTCTCCTTGCGTGTTCTTTCCTGTTCCCCTTCCACCTCCCATTCCCGCGACCCCTCCCCCTCACGCGTTCCCACTCCGCCTTCCCTCTCCCCTCTCCCCTCTCCCCTCTCCCCTCTCCCCTCTCCCGTCAACCCCCCTCCCGCGATCCCCTCCCCTCTCCCACTTTCAATATATTCAGTCCCGGTACATTCAGATTTTCAAACAGCTCGCGTGCCATCGATTGCAATTTTTTTACAAATTTTCTATCAAATTTGGCATCTAACATAGGTACCTATTTAAAATAAATATAAATGTTAATAAGCTTCAATGTATTCGATTTTGGTTAGTTACCATAGGTGAGAAGAAATTCATTAATTTAAAAATTTTCGAAAATTGAATTTTAATTTAAAAATCGATGGTTTGCAAAATGTCGTTCTCAAATGGTGACAGTTTTGTAAGAGTTTTTGTAATGATTGAAAAAAAATTTCAGATGTATTGTCATGTGGTTGTAATAATCCAGAAATCTTCACGAGGACGGAAAGAAGGTATTTTGATACTACAAATCACCCACATCAAATTCCCAAAGTTTCATCGCAATCGGATGAAGGTTTAGCGACGAATAGCATGCATACATACAAACATAGACTGAAACACATTTTCATTTTTATATATATAGATATACGTTCCTGCGAGCCGAACCACGAATTATGGTAAACGAACGAAGCAACTGCTACTATTGCTTTCCTATAATTCGTGGCTCGGCTCGCGCTTATGTTCTCAAATGTATACGCAGCATATCCTTTCCACTAACATCAGGTGTCCGCTGATACCGGATAGTGTAGAGCGGTGAGTAGTTGCCGACATTCCCAATAATTTTCTCAATGGGTGGTTTTACTTTGTCGGGCCATGGCTAATGACGCCTCGCTGGACGCTGGACACTGGACACACCGACACGTCTAATTTATATTATAGGTGTACTGTTGATGGCTCCGTTATGACCTCTGCCTCCGTCTCATAAACGATACATGGAACAAAAAGGGAGAGTACATTGGAGCTCTTTTCGGCAGCACCGTATACAAATTCCTGCCATACCGCATGCCACAATGCCGGAAAACTGTCCACTCCAATTAACTCAAAAATTTTCCCAGATTCCAAAGTGCAACTACATCATTGAAATTGAGCTTTTCTGAATGCCGTTGGCGTTAAAAAACTGAACTGTCCAAAGAAGCGAAACTAGCAGTCCACAATGGAGTGCTGATATTTACCTTGATGTACATTGAGGCATGGAACTGGCGGAGGAAGAATGAAAGTAGACTGAATGCTGTAGAAAACATGGTAAAACCATGTTTTATCATGTGAGAGATGTGAAGATCGGCAAAGAATGCTAGGCAGGTGTAAGCGTAATGAGTAAGATTAAGAAAGGGACCCTCAAGATGGCTTGGGCATGCAGAGCGAATGAACGAAGAAAGGAATGCAAGGAGAATATATGATGCAAATTAGAAGAAGTCTGGGACGTCCGAGGAAGTCACGGCACGATCAAGAGAATCAGATACTTGAGTCGGGCCATGTCAAGAGTTCAAGAGTCTGAATAACAGAAGAGTATGTGTGAGACGATGTGAATGAGGCAAAGAATGTGTGCCGAGACCGAGTTGTTTGGCGGTCCGTCCTCTTTGCCTACCCCTGCGGGGAAACGGCGTGATGGTTAGATAGTCAGATAATATCTTTTTTGAGGGGGGAAGTAGAATGAACTGAAATAATATGATTTTTTCATTCATTTTTAGTTTTAGGTGCAAATTCTTCTCAAAATATATTTTTAGTACGGAAAACCTTTCAAGAATTGAGTGCATTGACTAATAACACGCTTTTACGAAGTAAAAAAATTCAAAAAAAAAAAAACGATTTTGGTCTTTTCATTTGTTTTGTCCCTAGATATAGGGAATTTTCCCTAAACATCGCATCATTGCTGGTACCTACCCGATACGATGCTGCCCGGCGGATGAGGTTGCTCTCAGAGTCACTTCGCATTACTCCGATGTGAATACCTCCAGTTTATCTGACTGCTAGCTGCTGGTTTATCTTCTGCAGGTAATAGGTACTTCCCTTTACCACACACGTTGTAAGCATTAGGTATACCAATTTAAAAAAATATATATATTTAAATTAAATTTAATAATGTAATTATCCAGTTCTGAGAGTATTTTAGATTTTAAGGGTCTTAGATTAAATTTGCATGAACAATAATTAGAAATCAATAAACGAACGAATGACCCCTATGTAACGCTAATTAATAAAGTAAGGAAAATGATTTATTCCCCACTCCTTAGTATTTTTACAAAACCTAAACAATATAACGCACTTAAATGATTTATAGCAGTAATGTCATTATAAAAGAATTGAGAAAACCTTAACATTTAGTGCGGGGAAAACAGATTCCATAATATCCCATAATAGTGTCTACTGTCTCAATTACTTACTCAGCAAATTGGTTTAACTGGTAATTTAAGACACCTTCGAAAATTGACATTTAGAATCCTATAATAAGTCGTCTCAAAGCGGTTTAACCACAGTTTGAAAATGGCCTTGTAAGCCGAAATAGCTGTAACAAAATAATAACTAAAATACTTGCAGAACTTGAAAATAACATTATTAAATTTTATTCAAATTTAATAATATAAAAAATTAAATGGAGTTCTACAAATTAAACAGAAAAAACAATTGTTTTTAGGTTTTCACGGCCAAAAAGTATTTTTGTTATTGTTTTTGGGGTGTTATGCCGTGTTTCGCTACCTCCTTCTTTAGCCAACGTTTCGGACAGCGTTACAGTGTCCATCATCAATGATGATGATGATGGACACTGTAACGCTGTCCGAAACGTTGGCTAAAGAAGGAGGTAGCGAAACACGGCATAACACCCCAAAAACAATAACAAAAATAGAAAAAACAATTAATTAATAGGTAATAAATCTAATACCTCTGATGCCTACCCCAACTCCACAGATGCCTATTGCCTACTCGCCCTTTTCTCTTAAAAACTTTCTTCGATCGTACCCTTGTAACGGTACAGGGCGGTTCCGATGAGAAAGATTAATTATTCTCCATGCCAACATTTTAAGATAATAACTCGATTAATATCGACTAATATCGATTTTATTTCATTCATAATTTGCTTTGATAAATACGTACATTCAAAAATGCTCAAACTCGTGATGATGAAACAATTAAAATTACGTGCTTTTTGTAATTACTTTTTGATCATAAGTATTTATAATTTTTCAATAATGTCTAAGCAAAATAATAATGTATTTTTTTAAATGTTGTTTGTAAGACCGTAAATAAATAGACAAACTGAAATATTTTCGTCACAAAACAATGGCGTGGATCTTTTTTTATGATTTTATTTGAACTAAAATTAAAAAGCTGAAAAGTAGCTTTCCCAAATAATTTATTGATTTATTTTAATCCATGATTATATGATTTGAAATGCAAGTTGTATAATACGAAATTTTGTTTGAAAATTTAACAAATCTGCCAACGACCTACAGTTAAACTTTATTGTACTAAAAATAAACATATTTTCTCAAAATTTAAAAAATAGCTTTACTAGATAAAAGAACAGGCTTTCGAAATCAATTTTCAATTTTTTGTGTAAAAGAGTCAATACGTCTAAAATTTGATTTAAAAGTGACATATTTCCGGTTTTGTCTGGATATTCCCTCATAATAAAGATATTCGGACATATCATGTGTATAAAGTAATATTTACACATCGACGGTCTCGAAAAACAATGTCTATTGGAAGATTTGATAGTTACGCAGTAAAGATGTTTAAAGTTTCATTTCTGCATTTTTACTGTTTTTGAGATCAAGAAATATAGTTTTATTTTGATCTTTTGCATATCATTTCATTCAAAATTCCGCAAATACAGACTTTTTAAATCAACAAAATCAGCCAATTTTTAGCAGATCCGACATTGTTCTTCGGGACCGTCGACATATAACCCCCTTTTTACATTAGTTCCTCACATGAGGCCGTGAAGAAAAAAATCCCTCAGAGTTTATGTCATCCTTGAGGATGCCATGTTGAGTGTCTTTTTAGGGAAAGGAAAGAGTGGAAGTTCTTGGAAGAAAAAAGGTATGAGAGGTAGGTAGGAATCTGGGGGTCAATGTGTCCAGGAGTGACGCACGTACGAATCCATCCCTCCGCTGTGGCGCAGGGCGATGGGTTGAGAGAGTTAGGCTGAAGAGGTCTAGGTTAGATCTCCAGTCCCTCCCGTTCCGGCCTGCCATGCGCATTGTGAACGCGCAAGTGGACAAATGCATTCGCCGGCAAGGCAAGATTCCTGAACGTATGTGGAGTAAAAATATACTCAGTATACATAGAAATTAAGTGAATATTTTATATAAAAATAAAACATTAGCATTATTTGAACCGCATTCACTATTAAGAATATAATAAAAATTCATTCTCTTTTGTATTTTAAAAATACAATTTAATATTCCCAGGCATCTCAATTTGAGAACAATTGACCCATAAAAACTCAATCCCATTTTAATCCCCAGGCCAAACGGCCGTAAAAATAATTTATTTATGTTCGCTTCACAAAATGATTCTATTAGCCGTCTAGCTTGTCGTAGAAAAGCCTACATAACACAGGCATTAAAAACCACAAAATCAAAATAAAGAACAACCTCCCGTCTTTGGGATACGGTAGACGTAGACGTTTTAGTTTAGTTTGGTTTCAACCCAACAATAATATTAAAACGAACCAACCCTGAAATTATTTGGAGATGCTCTATTCCTGGGGATAAGAATGGGACACACTAATTAATCTCATCCCTAAAACAAAACATATACGAGCTTTCTAGGACCAAATCTAATGTTTGAGGAGTAAAGGCATAAATTGTTCTCAGGAAAATATCAAAACCAAGCCGTAATTTTTATATTATTACACTAGCGAGTACCCGCCATACGTTGCAATGCCACTCAAAGAAAAGTTATGTATTAGTTTTAACCCATTCCCCTCCCGTGTCCCCTCCCCCTCGCGTTTTCCCCTCCCACCTTCCCCTCCCCTCCCGCGTCCTTTCCTCGCGAATCCCCACGCTTTTCACCTTTCCCATCTTCCTCCTCCCACGTCCACCCTCCCTCGAACCTCCCTCGAACCTCCCTCCCCTTCTTTGTTCCCCTCCCCCCTCCCTCCTCCACCTATTGTAATTTTTTTTATGCGAATGTCATAACGCCAGTGCTCATCATTATATATAGAAAACTTCGCGGGCGTGCGCACAGTAAGGGCCTTCGCTCATGGACAAACCGAAAAGAAACCGGTTCTCAACGCAATTGCAATCAACCTAAACAACAAAATCGATATTTTTCTGATCTGACATGTCAAAATTTGACAGTTCGTGAGTCGCTTCCATGGCAACCTGTTAACAATACAACTGAAAAACCAGCAACAGTGGAGCATAATGATCCTGATCTGACATGTCAACATTTGACAGATGAGCCTGATCTAAAATAAACCAGCAACAGTGGAGCAATTATGCATCCCGCCATTTCACACATTTAAAAAAAAAGTTTTTATCGGTTGCTATCACCAATCAAAACTGATCGAATAGGAAGTTCAATTACCTTAATCATACCATGCTGACATGTTGGCCAGGATATTTTTTTGTCTTTAATTTTTTTTAAATGCGATTTTAACCCTTATTTATGAAGAAATTATATGAAGGACAAGGCCAGAATCGCTTGCGCCAATTTCATTCTTGACGTAGCCAATGGTTTCATCAATTTAGCAACACTGGAATATTCTTAAATGAATTTTCTATGACTCTGGCAATTCTGGCATAAATGACTCTGGCATCTGCAACTGTCAAAGTCGAGTGAGTCAATTCTAAGTAGTACATTTTAAAATGCTGATAAAGGTTTTTATGTATTTGCAAACTCATTTGAATTGTGTTTTTTCATGTTGGGTATGTATTCAGTTTTGTGTAGAAATAATAAAATCAGTTTATATTTGTGTTAGACAAATATTTCCAAATTGGGAGATTTTAAATTTTTTTTTAGTTAATTAGTTATCTGGAAAAACTTCTTACGATATTATTACTTAATATATATGAATAACAAGATATATTATCTGGTAAACAGAAAACGATCGGAAAAAAAGCAATTTCTTTGTTTTTATATGGATATTTGTCCAGAAAGCAACAAGGCAAAATCCGCGCGGTTTTTCGAAATACGCATTCGAGAGGTTTGAAGAAAAAGCGTATTTTTAGTGATTGGTGGCATCGAAATTGATGATTATTATTTATTTTATTAGATTTAAAAAAAAAGATTGTGGTATCAAATTCTGTACAAAAGTTATAGGATTTTGTATTTCCACCTCAGTCCCCTACTTGGCACTTGGCAGCACTAGTGATCAAATGTTTGAAGACAAAATATTTGAGTTTCCAGTCGAGTATAGCCGAACAAATAAATCAAAACAAATAATATAATATTTCTGAAAAACGTCACGGTTGGAGAATTCGGTCAATGTTTATTTATTGGTGATCGTCCGTGTAATTCCGTTGCGAGTGCATTTTTTTACTCTAAAAGTTTTAAAACACTGTTTGTATTTGGCATACAGACTGTAACGAAAATAATGCAGGTACAATGGTAGGTACCTACTGTCTGGTAATATTATTTTCATTCTAATTTTCGATAGTGTTCAATTTTCTAAATATTAAATAGTAAACAAAGGAAAACTGGTTTGACAGGTGGATTATTGGAGGGAAAATTTAGTTTTCATAGGGACATTGTCGTATTACGAAATGGTTTGAGATTTTTTCGCGGTTGTGTTGTGGAGTTAAAAATTTTAATACAATTATCAAATTAGAAAGGGTGTTTGATTGTAATTAACAGAACCGTTTACTCACTGAAAGCTTTTGTAAATTGTTACCTAATCGGCCGCTTCGGCTTTGATATACCTACTAGGATTTAGACCGAATGCTGTTGAAATGAGATCCCTGAGGCGTATGTATGACCGTGTGAGAAATGTGTAGATCCGAAAAGAATGCAAAGCTGATGTAAGCTGAGAAAGGGACCCTCAGATGGTTTGGGCATGTAGAGCGAACGAACGAAAAATATATGATGCAAATGTGAATGGTAGGAAAAGTCGGGGACGCCCTAGGAAGAGATGGCTCGAGCAAGTGAATCAGATACTTGAGCCGTGCCATGTCAAGGGTCAGAATAATAGAATGGCAATGAGTGTGAGCCAAGACCGAGCCAAGTTGTTTGACGGTCCGTCTTCTCTGCCTACCCCTGCGGAAACGGCGTTATGGTTAGTTAGTTACTTTTTTTTATATGAATGCCGCACAAGAGTCCCAACTGCTCCCGCCTGGAGCCAGTGAGACTATGGCATCCCCAATTGAGATATGTTGTGAGGCTGAAGGTAGGGGAGGGGAAGGAAGATGGGGAAGAGGAAGGTGGGAAGTACCTGGCTATTCAGATTTGGTCACCAAACACGCAACCTTTTCAAGCCTTTTTAACCTTTCCAAGCCTTTTCAAGCAACGCTTCAATTCTGAATGGTGGTCTTACACCAGGGCGATACCGCAAATATACTATATATTATTTTTAATTAATAAATTGTGAAATAACACAAATTAATAAAATAAAATTTATTTGCCATGCCGGAATTCGATCCCGCGACATTCGGAATGCGAGTCAAGAGCCTTACCGCTGGACTACGCCGGCCGGACTACTAGGAATTATTACCATTGAAAATTTTGCTACATTATTTTCGTCAGTTATAAAAAAATTTCAAAGCTTCGCAGCTCACGATGGAAGCGACAGCTACTGGAAAATAATGGTGTTGGCCTATAAGAGATAACTGTGCAATGATGTTAGAGTTTTTGGTCTTTAAGAAATTATTTTTTTCCCAGTGAAGGAAATTGAATAAAAGTTGAATATTCGCTGCCAAGTTTAATTATTTAGTTCTGTTCGGAAGGGTTAATAGCTTATGGCTTGGGGCATAGAGCAGAATGGTCAGTTTATCTAATTTCCTCGCTCTATAATTATTTTCATGATGTCTCATTTTTTACTGTCTATGGCTGACGGGCTCCAAAGGGCACGCCACACAACTTACTTGCCCTATTCTATATTCCTCCTATCTCTCCCAAGTTGAATCCTTTCCTTGGTTCATTTAGAATCAATTAGTTGCTTCTTATGTCAGAGATATTATTATTGTTTCTTCGTATAATATAATGGCTTGCGAAAACACATTAGTGTTTTTTATAACTTTGTAATTTGGAACAAAGCAATTTGGAATGAATGCGGATTTATGTATTGTGAATCTAAACATTCAAACTTTTCTAACTGTAAAATGGGGAATATGATTTTAATCTAAATAATTGTGTATTTTGTAAAAATGTGAAAATGATTTTTTTTCTATTTACTTTAGTGCTTAATTACGCAGTATTTCAGTCGGTAGACTTTAAAAATAACAATTTCAGTGGTGTGCCTCTGTGTCTGTGTGTAACTCCAGTTCAATGATCTCTGAACATCTGTCCAACATCTGAACAATCTTACATCTCTGAACTATGTGTCCCGGAAAATACTGGTCCGAGGCAGTCAACCCTTAAAATCAGCAACATCATCAGCTATAGGCAGACTAATGGAACCTAAACGCAAGCCAAATACAAAGTTTGGAGATCACGCTTTCGGAGTATCTGGGCCTAAGGCTTGGCATAAACTCCCTCCGGAACTAAGATGCATAACAAGCCCAACAGAATTTAGGTCCAAATTAAAAACATACCTTTTTGGGCTCTCATATCCTTAATTTAAATATACCTATCTGAGAGTATCATACTTGTATTGCCTATATGATATGTCTTAATCACACCTTTCTTATTGAATTTAAAATTACTTGAATATTTACACATCAATCTGTCTCTTGACGAATCACATTTAGAAGATGAAATCCTGTACTACTGTACCGCCCACTATAAAATATTGCTTTTGATTTCCCACTCATTAAAGAATGTATTATATACTAATATTATTATATATTTCAGAATTAAATACACGTAACAAGTGTACACAATAATGTCCTCTGCGTGCAAACTCTATCTAAGTTTCTTAATAGACAATAAACAAGTGTTAATTTCAAGCGACCTCCCAGGTAAGTATGGTCCTGTATGCATTTTTAAAAATCATCGCGTTCATTGGTCGAGACATTGTACATATATTTAAGTATCAACCGGTGGATGCAATTTTTAGTCATAAGTTGTTTTTAATTGTTTGTCTAGTTTGTAGTTTTTCTAGATTTAAGAAATATATTGTAAGTTTGTACAGCGCCCTTTGAGGTGATTTTTCACAAAAACGGCGCTATATAAATCATCCAAATGGGATATGTTGGATTTTAAAAATTACAACTGATTGTGAGAAAGATTCAGACAAGCGATAAAGTTGGTACCAAAATTATTAATTAATACATTGAAATAACACACTAACTTTGTTTGTAACCACGATTTATTTAATTTTTCTATTACCGACCGGTTTCGCTTAACATAAGCATCTTCAGGGTAAAAAAATTAAACTGACTATTGATTAATGATTCTATATTTTAACTGTGCATTTTATGTTTGGCAGAAGATTTCGTAATCTTTCAAGTCAGAGAAAGATATTTTTTTATGAAAACTTTCAGCCTCACAAATTCTATAATTATAATACCCCGTAATTTTTCACGGGTCTTCTTTAGTAAATAGATAGTATAGCATCGCATTTCAGTGTACTAAATAATACCTGTACGTTTGAAAAAGATTTGTAAAATATCTATGGAGAGGTATGTAAGAACTAAAATACATTGCATGTTTTAAAAACATTTCCATTAAAAGTTTTACAGGAAGAAAATATTTTCTATTTTTAAAACTATTTCGTTGACGAAAATACCAAAAGCAATTTGTTGATTTAGGTTTCGCTAAAAGTAGAAGAAAGGTGTGAAGGCCACAGTTTGTCATTTTGAAACTTGAGGCTTCACGCTTTTCCTAGCGTTGATTTCCTTAGGGTTTCCAGTCTACCCTTTCCCTACTAAAGTGTAAATGCTTACATTATATTCAAAACAATATTATGCATGAATGAGATTACTTCAAAAAACCCTGGTACCTACCCTGATGCATGGCAGTGAGGCGTGGAACTGGCAGAGGAAGGATGAAAGCTGAATGTGCGGTAAAACCATGTATGATCGTGTGAGAAATGTGGAGATCGAAAAAAAATGCGAGGCTGATGTAAGCGTAATGAGTTAAGCGTAATTAAGAAAGAGACTCTCAGATGGTTTGGGTATGTAGAGAAAATTAACGAAGAAAGGGGGGGTAACGAGAACGTGAATAGTGGAAGAAGTCGGGACGCCCGAGGAAGACATCGCACAATCAAGTGAACCACTAAAGCCTCGATTACATTGAGCGAGTTTACAAGCTACTAGCCGGTAAGTTTAAAATCGGGTGAATCGGCGCGTGAGGTTGTCGTGATGACACACAAAACTATCTACTCGCTCAGTAGCGACAGAAGCAGCTAAAATAATGACTCTCGCGCTAACCAATTCTGTCGACATTTTGTAGAAAACTTGAACTCGCAGCTAGCGCCACACGCTAGCCAGTAGCGAGAATACCGACTCCAGCGAAAGCTAATTCTGACAGTTGCGAAATCAGTTGTTCGTGGGCCGCCATCTTGAGGCACACGCTGGCGAGTAGTGAGCAAAGTTGACCAGCTTTCAACTTTTTTCGTAGATTGTCCACAATCGCTAGTTAGATAGTAATACGATTACGCTGAGCGAGTTTACTGACAGATAGTGAATTTCCCAGCTAGTATCTTGTAAACTCGCTCAATGTCACCGAGGCTTAATGTTAAGAGTCAGAACAAAGAGAGGTTTGGCGGTCCGCCCTTTCTGCTTACCCCTGCGAGGATACGGCGTGATGGTTAGTTAGTTAGTCTTAAAATATCTTTATTTGGTTGATTTGATACTTCGAATAAACAATTTAGTTTAATGTAAATACTAACTTGCCTGATTGACAGAGTTTTTCATTTTGTCTAGCTATAAATTTGTTTCTACGTTCCGTTTCCATTTCAAGATGGTGGCCGTTTAAATGGTTAAGTAAAGATTATGTTTTCAAATGTGAAAACATCGGGTTTATTTAGACTTTGGAAAAAATAATTGTCTTTGAGATAGTGACGTTTGTTTGGACAACTTGTATCTTAATTCCTTATTTGAAAAAAAAATGGTTTATAATTAAGTACTTAAGTACCTACTTACAAATCTTAAGATTTTAGAAGAAATTTTTGTTTTGATTTATTAAATAAGAACAAATTAGAAAGAAACTTTGTGGACCATGTTTAAAAGAATCCTCGTGTCCTGGCTAGAAATACTTCTGTAAAAAGAGCTTCACAGAACACAAAGCTTGAACAAACAATTAGGTGCTTTTGTTGTGTTTATTTAACTTGGGTTTTATTACGCTGACTACGTAGAACAACAGATGTCGCCTGTTTGTATAGCGCTGTAGGTAGCCAAGGGACGATTTGTCACACCTCAACAACTCTCTGCATGGGATTTCAAATAAGATTTTTGCAGTACCTCCTCAAATAAAAAATATTGCACTTGAAAAGTGTGATTTTATCATCGACAAACAACGCTGAAATTATTAATGTAACCAAAGTTTTAAAAAGAAACTGGGGCGATTTCTTTGCGGATATACGTTTTGGGATAAATTTCGGAGACAAGTTCGGGATAACAACACCTTTGCCATCGTTCGCTACGTTTGGTAATTTAGTAGGGGTGCCCGAATTCATGGGGTCAGGTTTGTCCAGGTTTTAAGATCGTTTGACCTCTTCATCGCCTTGCACCGCGAAGTATTCATACTAAATATACTGAACCCAGATTCTTACCCATCCCTCATACCTTTTTCATTCCCAGAACTTCCCGCACTTCCTTTTCTCAAAAAGACCCTCTACACATCCATAACCAAAGATGACAGACCCTGAGGAAAATTATTTTCTTTGTTTTTTTTTTATGTGAACATCTCACAGGAGTCCTAGCTGCTCCCGTCTGGAGCCAGTGAGATTATGGCATCCCCAATGGGGAATGTTGTGAGACTAAAGGTAGTGGGGAGGGGAAGAAGTTGGGGAAAAGGGAGGTGAGGAAGTGCCTGGTGCCTGGCTAAAGCCATTTCAAGCAAAGATTCAATTCTGAATGGTGGTCGTACACCAGGTCGATACTGAGGAAAGTATTTTTCTCTCTCGAACGTGCCCCAAATATATTACGTATAAATATTAAACGAATGAATTGTGAAATAAGACAAATTAAATTAAACAATCTTCAACCGATTCAACCCCGCGACCTTCGGATTGCGAGTCAAGAGTCTTACCCCTCGACCCCGCGTGGAACCTCTCCCAAGAAAAATATAGAATGTTGAATATCTTAGTGTATGACATTTCATTATAGATGCCTACAGGTATATTTGAAAAAGTTAAAACTACAATCTGTTTTTTCAATTATTAAAATGTAAAAGTTATTTATTGAAGCTTTTTGGTTCTTAAAACGTCCGGTCCTTGGGATACCTTTGAAATTAATAACAATGCAAATATTTTATTATTTTACTGGTATCAAATGCAATAATAATTGAAAAACTTACAAATAAAAAAAATTAAAGTAATACATTCAATCATTTTAACGATCTTTTAACTAATATTTCTTTAGACAATAAACTATTATTCTCTTCCCGACCCACAGTTTAAGAAGCAGTGGTGTAGCAGGAGCCAGGAATCGGGACCACCAGTCCGGCGGTCCTTCTCAGTAAACAGTAAACCAACAATCAGAGGTTCCCAATAACGCCAAACACCGGTGATTTATGCCGATAATAAAATACCTTTATGGCGGGTAGCAAGCATTCACACAGTATTGTTCGGCTGTCGAAATCGTCATTTCAGTCCACAGTTTCCAAATTCGAGATCTTTGTTAAACCTGTTAAAGTTTCAAAACATTAAAAGATATTTTTTACATTGTTGTGACAAGATAATAACAAATATGGTACCGACTGCTTGCAAAACTTTAATTTTAATATCAAAACAAAGGACAAGATTGAAAGGTAATAGGTAAATAATAATAATTGTAATATTTCGTGATTTGTATAGCCCTTTCATTGTGAAAAATCATCCCGAGGGCTCCGTACAACAAAGTGTACAAGTACATTTTTAAAGCTTTATTTTGATACTAACTACAGACGAGACATCTATAACAACTTAATCCTAACAGATTATATGCACCGGTTAATCGATCAATAATATTAAACAACAGGTGCAATACATTTTGCAATGAACGTAATGCTGCGTGAAAATGTACATATTATTTTGAAATTAATAGAATACTTGGTTTTAACTACGATTATTGTTTAAAAAACCAACATGTTTAGTAAGCAACGCTTACTTTTTCATGATTTACTTAAAACCTAATTAGGGGCCATCCATAAATTACGTCACACATTAAGAAGGTGTGAGAGGGGGTTAGAGAAGCATGAAATTGTGTGACTAGGGGTATGGGGGGGTCATCAGCTTTGTGATGTGCAACATGTAGCATTTTCCCTATCCCATTCCGCCCCAACCTATCCCATTACCATTATATGCAATTACGATATACAGGCAACACAAGAATGGTATTCTCAGTGAGGTTAATTCAATTTAATACGGTCACATCTATACGTGACCCTATCTATTTCTAATTTTTCTAATATTTCAGATTTTCGATTGAGTTTCGCTAATATTGTCTTCACTAACATTACAATTTGAAGTTTTACTCATCAAATTCAAGATAAAAATAAATAAAATTTGTGATATGAGGGTCTAAAAAAGGTAAGTTTTTAGTTTTAACTTGGAATTGTTTTAGGCTTACTACGCATACACTGACATGACACACGAAATGAGACATTTTCTCTCAAAATGCGATTAATTTGGATACGATTAGTACAAATAACAATAGATACATTAAATTAATGTAACCCAATTTTGTGTAATTTTACCCTTTTATATATTTTTTTGTGCACAACTGCTCCCAATCGCCTGGAGCCAGCGAGGCTACGGCATCTCCATAGAAAACCAAATCTATCAGAGACATTTTTAAAATGTATACACAATTTGCTCCAACGACCAGAAATTAATTCAATTTTATTTTTAAAAAGTAACCCTACAATCCTTTTGATATAATAGCATAAAAAATACATCACAGTTTTTCACAGAACTCGTATTCGTACGAATAAACAAAACTTGTTTAGTGTTTAATATTAAACCTTTTTTCTCTGAAATAGTAAACTTTACGGTTTGTTGACTCTGGCAAGCAAAAATGTGAAGAGTTCCGCTTTAATATTTGTCCAAAGTAAACCAACCGAAACACACAAGTTCAACTTGGTTCAACCCAGTTTCAGTGCTACCAGAACCAGGCCAGCTACTAGATACCCCACGGCTACCCGTCTTACCCGAGTCAATATTAGCGATGGAAAAACAGGCTTTTTCTAACATTTCGACTGTTTTTACAGCACCCTTACTGAACAATGCTCCAATAAATTCCACACCAAGTTGGAAGCAATTTCTTGAGAAAAATGTTGTTTGTTTATACCTTCACGGAGGTGGGTACCTACCTAGAAATATGAGAATTCTTTATTCGTCCATTTTATGTAACTACGTTTTGTTATTCTGAACGTAAGAAATTTGCATTTTTTCAATAAAGAAAAACAGCAGTACCTATTTAATAAAAATCCTATTCCAGGAAAGAGAAATTTAAATAATATAACTCAATATAATTCTCAAAATGAAGACATAAAGTCACCTGATATAAATAGTAGAGCTTGACATCTTCTGTCAAGGCAGCCAAAATAGAAACTAACGGAAGATCTTTATCTTTATTAATTTTTCTAATTAACTCAACTTTGGCATTAATCTTCTTATGAATGTAATACCAATAATTGGTTCCATGCCAACTCGGAATGAAACCAACTCAGAACCATCTCAGATAAGTCATTTATAGTGATAAAACAATAATTTTAAATTAGCCGATAACCCTAACCTAACTTAACCTATTTAACCAATTTTTTATTTATATTTTTTTATCACTCTAAATGACTTGTCTGATATGGTTCTGAGTTGGTTTCATTCCGAGTTGGCCGGTCACCCAATAATTATGGGGGTAGCAAATGTAAAATCATGCAATGTCCAGTGTTTTAAATATAATGTTCTCCACGTGCAAAGTCGTATCTTCTCCAAGCATAAACTTTCTAATAAAGTGTGTTTATAGGAATTGACCTGCCAGGTAAGTATATTTCTGTATCTATTTGTAAATAATAAAGTTAGATACAGCCTAAGAATTCATAATAAATTGTACAGCGCTCTTTTTTAAATTTCACAAAAACGGCGCTCTACAAATTATCCCACTTTTACTATTATTATTAAAGTTTATAGATTTTGTGCATCCACAAAATCTGTAGCAGCGGGGCCAATGACAGCAAAGATAAGTATGTCGATCTGTAAAAGGAAGAAAGGAAGACATTTTCCAAAATTAAGCAAGGGAATAAAATCTAAATTCTCGAATAAAAATCTAAATGTATGTTTAAATAAAAGACAATGAACGTGTGTGTGTATTCTTATTTCTTGTTTATGCCAGGAGTGTTTAGAGTTTAGACAGTGCTGTGAATGGTAGAAGAAGTCGAGGACGTCTGAAAAAGACTTCACGCGTTACCTCTGCACTGGAATGAGATACCTACGGAGTCGAATTAAAGTTGATGTAATGTAGTTTGTCTAACAGTAACAATGTGGTTTTCTGTAGTCATTCACTAATGGTAGAAAAAATCGTGGACACCTGAGGGAGACATGAATTAAAATAATTATTTGTGGTAAATATTTTTACTAATAAAATTTTACTAATATTTTAGGTTCACCAGAAATCAACTCTTCAAAATTTAATTCCAAATCATTCACAAACCCGGGCAACACCGGGTATACGTTAGCTGGTTAATTAATAAAATGACGATTTAATTTGGGAATCATACATATGTAAACAAACACAATTTTTAAAGAATATGCTATAGTTACAAGGATTAAGTATCTTGTATGAAAATGCATCTAACGTTTCCACAATGGTTGATCCCCCGACTGTTGGCCCTCCAGCATGCTTATGTACAATATGCAGTCGGTTTAGGGAAAATACGGTTTACCTACGTACACAACGACGGCCGGCATGGTCGAGCGGTAAGGCTCTTGACTTGCAATCCTAAGGTCGCGGGATCGAATCCCGGCATGGCAAATAAATTTTATACTTACTTCCCCCACCTTCCTCTTCCCCATCTCCTCCCCCTCCTCCCATTACCTTCACCCTCACAACATACCCCAATTGGGGATGCCATAGTCTCACTGGCTCCAGACAGGAGCAGTTGGAACTCTTGTGCGGTATTCATATAAATTTTTTTTGAATAAAAACAAAAAACAAAATGTGGCTAAGTGTCTCCGAAAGTGTGTGCAGAGAGGATGTATCGCCGAATAACAAAAGTATAAAACATGTTTTCATTCAAATGCATCAAAAATAAAACTACTGGTCTATAAATATACTGTATAAACCAGCGTATAAATACAAAGAAAGCGACACTGTAAAAAAACTCTTTTGATACCTTTACTAACTTATTATTAAGATGAAGTTTTTTTTTTTTTTAAAAGACAGACAAACATTCCCGGGTTACGAATAACCCAACAATGTTTGAAAATCTCCTACTACCACCACAGAAAGACGAAAATGTTGCTTGTGTTGTGATGGAGGACTTGGCCAGCCGAAGAATCGAACACGGGACGCCCGGGTGGGACCCAAACGCGATGCCCACTCAACCACTGACCAGTCGAAGTTATACGTAAAATCCTATATATATACTATTTATTTGACGGCCTCCGTGGTCCCGAGGCAAGACTCTCGACTCACAATCCGAAGGTCGCGGGTTCGAACCCGGCGTGCGCAAATAAATTTTATTTGATTAATTTGTGTTATTTCACAATTTATTCATTTAAAATAATATGTAGTATATTTGCGGCACGTTCCAGAGTGGAAGATACTCTCAGTATCGCCCTGGTGTAAGACCACCATTCAGAATTGAAACGTTGCTTGAAATGGCTTTAGCCGTGTTTAGTGACCAGATCTGAATAGCCAGGTACTTCCCAACCTTCTATCTCCTTCCTCTCCCAACTACCTTCAGCCTCACAACATACCCCGATTGGGGATGCCATAGTCTCGCTGGCTCCAGACGGGAGCAGTTGGGACTCTTGTGCGGTATTAACTGTAAAAAAAAAAAGATAAATAGGATTAATCTTTACGACGAATCGGTTTACATTATAAACATCAAAAAATATGCTACGGATAAATTGAAGCTTTTACCAGCTTTTCTATGTATTGGAATTACAATATAATTATTAAATACATAACAAAAAATATAAGCGTAAACCACTAAAAAAAATTTTGCATGACTTAACTATGATGTAATATAAGAAACAATTTTTTTAATAAAAACCCCTTTATGGCTAAGACTATTTTTGAGGTTTTGTATGTTCTAATTTTGTTTCATTCTTATAAAATTATGCACAAAATAAATAAAAACCATTTTTTCGCTTACTTGCCTCGTGCAAATAAAACGCTCGATTTTAAATTTTGAAAAAGAAATGAAATATTTCTAGCGTTTATATTCCTCGTATTTTGGAAATGGATTTTAGGTTTGAAATTGCTTAATAATGCAGAAAAGGGTGTAATTTTATAATAATTGAAATATCGAGGGGATAATATCAACTGTCGGGTGATCAATTGTCGGATCACCAAATAGGTTAGGTTACAAATGACAGTTTTAAAACTTTAATTAGAGATTTTCGTTCGCCTTTTATGGACAAGAGCCGAAGAAACATAGCTCAGATTTTTCCTACGATCAAAGTAACTAAAATTCTATCAGCCCACAAGCTGGGGACATTTTATAAATACTTGAAATATTTCAACCTGTCCGATCTCCAAATACAGTAAAGTTTCTATCGAACAATGTTGAAGCAGGACATAACTACACATTGTACACAGTTTAGTAAAAGACGCGATGGTTTAGGAACAGATGGCGACATTCTCTAGCTGGTACAGAACATGATCCGATGGAACCATAATAAAATGATATAATTAACCGTGGAAGCCTTCACTTGGGTGGTCTATCCTACAGGGTGTTCTGACTACAGTGGCGTGATCGATTTAGTCATTTTATTTTATTAAACACATTCAATTTTGGAGGCAGGTATGGTTACCACCACCCTTATTTTTGGATAATCAACACCTCTACCATAGGTCACCCCATGTGGTTCGCCGCGTTTGGTGATTTAACAGAGGTGCCCGGGTTCACGGGGTGAGGTTTGTCCGGGTATTAGCGGCGGATGCGTCTGCTCATTTATTGCGTGACTGGCCGGATCGAGAGAGACTGGTTGAGGGAGGCCTTTTGACCTGTTCAGTCGGACTTTCTCGACCCATCGCATTGCACCGCAGTTTGAGGGATGGATTCATACGTCCGTCACTCAGATTCCTTCCCACCCCTTTTTCCTGTCCAGAACTTCCTTTCCTTCCTTTCGTTAAAAAGAACATCCACACTGCTGAAAAAATCCCTCAAGGCCTTTGTCATTTTTGGGGATGCTGTGTGGAAGGGTCTTTTTCAACATCAAAAATACATCTGCCGCCAAGACCTTGACAAACCTCACCCCGTGAAACTGGGTACCCCTGCTAAGTCACCAAATCAAGCAAACCATTTGAATGAAAATATTTTCTGTTTTGACAGAAAGATAACCGATTGCAATCATATTACATATATATCGATTATCCAGTTGTTTAGTCAGACATCTCCAAATACTAAGTTTTGAGGAAAGCGAAATGAGGAAAGCAATATTCGAATGCTAACCATAAATCAAATGTTATTTATTAGTGCCTTATTATTGTTTTATATACTAAATTTGCCATAAACTACCGGAAGGCTAACGGTCCGGTACATTAGAATGACATTTTGAAATATCCTAATAGTGACCTAGAAAACATCAAAATTTTGTTCAAGTTTTTATTTATTTATTTAACGTCCAGAGAGCTTTTACATGATTGGTAATACAATTTCAATACGACAGATAATTTTGAAACTAAAGAAAAAAAAATTAAAATTGCAATAGATGAAAAATGCACACAATGTTATTGTCAACAATCTGAAACATTTAAGGATTGTTACATAATATCTGCGCACATATAGGAAGCGATGTTTTTTATAAAAAAAAATGTCAACAGAGCAAGTTTCATTCCCCGCACGATGTAATCTCTGAAGATAAGAGTTGAACATAAAATTAATGCGAGAAGCAACTATATTAAATGGAGCATGGAGTCTGGTGTTGTAAATATTGGGTTCTTGATAATTTATCGTATTCACTAGTTCAGGGCTATCCAAATATACGTTGATAATTTTAAAAATAATAAAACATCACAGATTTTTCTTCGCTACGATAATTCGGGTAGTTTAAGTAATTGTATTAAATAATTATAATTTAAATTTTCTATTGGAATGTGCAATTTATAATTTATATGCCTTAAAAATCTATGCTGTACTCTTTCAATTTTATGTGAATGTGTATTGTATAAAGCGACTGAAGAGAGGAATTATATTCAAGAATGCTTCTGACTAGTGTTATGTACAGCTTTTTGAGTAATCGTATATTTTGTACGCAATATAATTGGTTCGGTGGTGTTTATGAGTAATCTGAGTAGGTATTTTAACAGATAAAGGGTACACTTTTACATATAACAGCATACTCAACTCAAATTTTCAATTTTTCGTAAATGTGTGACTAATCAACTGGACGATCGATACGTACCAAATTGGTAAAATTGTTCTCGGCCCCGGTAAAAACTTTGTCATATCTGAATTAATTAATAGGTGAGAATTTTAAGATTTTAATTTTAAGATAATAAATAGCAGTAACTTATTGCACACTCTGTATGCGTCTTTCTCATAAAAAACTTAGATAGGACTGAAATCCTGCTAAAGCCGATTATAAAGCTTCCTGGAACGGAAACACTAGAAATAGCTATTTTGTATTTAATCATTAAATTAATATTATCTAGGATGACAGTGCAGTCGCCACCAGGGGCATGACGTGATTTTAGCAACTTTCCGAAAAGTCTTCCAAAAAACCATCGTACAATACAAATCATACACACACCCCAGCCAGGAGCACTCCTATCCCGGTGCGACTGGGCCGAATGGTACACCAAGGACCTCTTGCCAGGGGCATTGAAATTTAAGAACTTGTACACTTGTGACTTAGAACTCGTGCTCTGGGGACGGGAAGATTAGGAAGACAGTTGGAGTTTGACAAAATTTGAAAGGAAACTTAAACACATCGGTGTTAAATTAAATTAGTAATATAATGCTTCCTTTTGGTTCTAGCATTTGCATTTCGTTGGCATTATACAAATTGGCATTTCGTTGTCTGTAAATTTTTTTGTACGTTCCGTTTCCGGTTCAAGATGGTATCCGTGTTGGTTGCTGCCTTTTTATCCCGCCAGGGTTCGCATGAGCGTGGATCCTGCTACAATACACTCTACATAACCTGCTTGAAAATTGCAAAAAACAATTTTCATTGAAATAGTGAAGTTTCTTCGAACAAATTGCAATTTTTTTTATTTGAAATTAAAAATGTTTAATAAAATATATTATGGTTTATAATTAAGGGTATTTAAGTATCTACTTATAAATCATATGATTTCAGAAGAAATTTTGGTTTTGATTTTTTAGGTATATGAGAGAAAATTAGAAACATACTTTTTTGGACGCCAAGTCTACATGTTACATATACTGTCTATGTATATCGACATTAATCCATGTTCAGGGTGGCTTTAATTAGTAATTGATTTCAGGCACTTTTTGCTCTGGACTCTCGGGTTACGTTAAGGATTCTAGCTATAGGCATATCTATCCAACAACCATTTTTAAACTCAAGATTGAAGAGAATGGTGCCTTTTTGGCCCTGAGCTCAAAGGTCGGTATATCAAAGATCAAAGGTAGGATATCTTTTCAACACCAAATGTAACAATATAATATTAATATAGATTCTATAAATACTAGTAAGAAAACGGGTTAAACCCATAATAGAAAGTCAATATTTCGCGGAACCCAAAAGCTTAAACGAATCACCTACAATATACATAGTAATTGGTTACATTGAATAAATGTGTAAACAATTTGGATTATCGATTTCGTCCCCACAAACTTGGATGACATATTCTGTGCAGTGTACAAAGCCTTCAGATGTGACATTTATCCCATTCTTACATTAGTTATGGTTGTTATATTCTCTCAGGGTAACAACAGCTGTTGTCAAGTCAACAATGAATACCAAATGGGATAAGCGATGCCGACCTGCAAACCTGTCACATACTTCACGCCGGAGAATAGATACAGGCGGGATAATCTCAGATGAGATCGAACAGAATCCATGGTCCATTGTGCTCGCCAATTGGCTACTGCCGCAGCCGGCTCAGCTGACTATGGCGGGACCACCGGAGAAGCGGTGTACTACGTCCGTTTCAATTTTCTGAATCATAACCGCCTTTACGTCCGGGCAGAGTTACAGGCCCGGATTAACTTAAGGGGAACGTATGCGCGGCCCATTTCGGCCAGTTTCATACAAATCTTAAATTTGGATTTGAGATCAAAATACCCAACCAAACTGAAAAATTATTTTTGTAATCAAAAGGTTATCAAATATCTAGTACGGATGTGAGCTACTTTATTTATTTTTGCTTTAAATTATAAGATATAGGCCATTAAAGATTTTAGTGTGTCATGATTTTAGAGGCAACTTGGCCAAGTTGGCCAGGCAAGTTGGTAAGGGCCGCGCAAACGTTCCACTTAAGAGCCATTAACCAGCGGCCGAGAATTTAAAATTCGTGGACCAATGATCTTGCGATCATCCCTTGCAACGGTACAGGGCGGTACCGATGAAAAAGACTAATTATTCTCCGTACCAGCGTTTTAACATAATAACTCAATATAGATTTTATTTCATTCCAAATTTGCTTTGATAAACAACCTCGTGATGATTAAACAATTAAAATTATGTACTTTTTGTAATTATTTTTTGAACATAAGTATTTATAATTTTTCAATAATGTAATTTATAATTTTAAATAAGAATGATTTTTTTTTAAATATATTAGTTTGTAAGACCATAAATAAATAGACAAACTGATGTTACAAAACAAGTTACTCGTTACAAAACAAGGGCGCGGATCTTTTTTTTATGATTTTATTTGAACTTAAATTAAAATTCTGAAAAATAGCTTTCACAAATAATTTATTGATTCATTTTACTGCGTCATTATATACTTTGAAATGTATGTTGTATAATACAAAATTTTGTTTGAAAATTTAACAAATCTGCCAATGACCTACGGTAAAATCTTATTGTACTAAAAATAAGCATATTTTATCAAAATTTTAAAAATAGCTTCTAGATAAAAGAACAGTCTTTTTAAATAAATTTTTAATTTTTTGTAGGAAAGAGTCAATACGTCGAAAATTTGATTTAAAAATGACATATTTCCGGTTTTGTCTGGTTAAGATTTACTCTCCGAACCATGAACCTAAAAAGCCCTCGACAGAGCATTAGTGCGATTTTGTATGAATGACATTGAAGCCAAATTCGGGGTGAGGGAAAACGCCTGGCAAACAAAATAAATCTTTTAAATGATTTGTGTGCAAAGTAAAATAACTTTCTAGTAAATATTGCAACTCCCCCCCCCTGCAGAATTGAAACCACCCCCTCTCCTTACGACTGAACCCATGAGAATGTTATAGCTATGCCCTTGCCTTGAAGGTTTCATCAAGTTTTCACATGTCATATTTTGTTTATATGTTAGGCTTATGAGGGAATAATCCTAAGAGTTTATAGTAGTTCCATGGAATAACAAGACTTAACCGGAAATATGTCATTTTAAAATCAAAATCTAGACGTATCCACTCTCTTCCACAAAAAAGGGTAAATTGATTTCACAGATTTTATCTAGTAAATTTGTTATAAATTTTGAAAAAAATTGCTTATTTGTTTTATAATAAGTGTTATAATGGGGCTGGCGCAGGGCGGTGGCAAAACGGAAATTCCAGAGCCGCTCATTATTAAAGGCAAAACAATTAAATTATAGTTTTTAATCGGTCAAATTTGTTTTATGGGACCAACAGACTTATATAAAAGATCATTTGGTTTTGTCCTATTTCAGCATATTGCTCGCCATACATTCCCAATATTTTTGCCACCGCCTGTCGTATACTAATATGGGCATCACTTACATTTATTTTCACGTGTGGTATCATTGCCACCTCTCCAAAAAATATCTCAGCACCGCTCCCAGGATGACCGGGCAAATCATTCCGTTCCGAGCACTCGATCCAACCGCCCGTTCGCATTTTGTACCTCTCTACCCGTTTCATACGTGAACACTAATTGTGTAAATAACTAAATTAAATAAATGTTAAATCACTCAAATAAGAGTACAGTGTTATCAATCATCATCCAGTATAATCATTGAACACAGGGCGCGGCCTGAAAGTACCGCGACCCCCAGGAGCCTGACTATTCCTCATAATAAAATATTAATATACACTCGTCTGATGAGAAGTCGGAGCACAGGTAAAACACCCTCCACCAGCTCCTCAGCCTCTGGAACCAATTCCTTCAACCTTGGTAATCCCGACGCTCAAAAAACTACTTTCCACACTAATAATAAGTTTATACCGTTGGTCGTTGGCAGATATAGTTCTAGAGTTCATTGAACCGGATTACAGACCCACAACCGAAATAAGTATTTTTGATAATAAATTTGGGCACGGTTCGAATCTGACCCTGCCGAGATAGGTACTTCTCAGAACTTAGAGATATTATTGTGGTTATGATTGAAGTTTAATTATTTTATCTGTTAGAAACGGAATGCAGGATGGCGTGAATAAGAAAGACATGGACACATGGACACAAAGTTATGGATCCTTTGTGACTGCTTCCGTTGCGTTTGACTTCGTCTCGGGTGGCTGCGGGTTCGATTCCCGCGCATCACCAAAAAAAGGAAACACGGTCGCCAAAAATTTGAATAAAGTATTTTACCAAACTGATGCTGTCACGGTCGCTGTTTCCCCCGAATACTAAGCGAAAGGGACAACTGCATTTCAGGCTGATATTACTTAAATAAAATCGTCAAAATCGGAGTTTTGTATTCTCCATTTTTCTCTCCAAAGCTGGCACGATTTTTAAGATTTTTTACAAACTGTATCAGGAGAAAATATGCTATTTCTGTACGTTTTTTTTTTTAAATGCATGGTTTGTACGCTGAATGTCTGTTGATGGCGTTCAAACCGGTAATCGGACAACTCAGAATGAAACCAACTCAGAACCACCTTTGAAAAGTCATTTAAAGTGATGAAAAAAAATATATAAAAAATTGGTAAAATTGGTCACATTAGGTCAGGGTTAGATTTGGGCTATTTTTAATTTTTTTTAGCTTTTAATGCCTTTTCAAAGAGGTGTTGAGTTATGTATTATGTATTACAACTAATTAAGAATGTTGAGGTGAATGGTGTGCTCACCTTTAATTGGAATTATCACTGCAACCATATTAAAATTGTTAACCAATGTAATAATTATATCACATATAACTAACAAAAATAAAAATAAGAGCATGATAATGAAAAATAATAGTTAATTAATGAAGACAATATTAGCAAAATTCAATCGAAAATCTGAAACAGAAAAATCAGAAAAGTTACAAGGTCACATCTGGGACTCGAACTCAGGACCTTCGGCTTTCCGGGCCGCAACTCTACCAACTGTGCTAATGTGTCCCTATCCGATTCAGTCATTTTTAACTGCATCTGACTTCGATTAAGACCTACCAACATTATCTTCATTTTCTCACCGATATTTTTTATTGGCTGCTATCTTTATGTATGATTGCTAGATTCAAGTAGAACTAAATGCTATCTAGATAGTGTCTTGGATAAATTTATCAATTTTTTTATTTAATATGCAACATCCATTGACTTTTATGCAAGATAGGATGAATATTTATTTTTATTTTTAACTTAATGAGTAAAATTTCAAGTTGGTGTAATTGATGTAACCGTATCTTTTTGTGATTGTTCTGTTCAGATTTTCGATCGAATTTTGCTAATATTGTCTTCATTAATTTAATATTACAATTTGAGGTTTTACTCGTCTTAAAGAGTAAAACCTCAAATTTTATTTTTTTAACTTATTAAAAATAAAAAATAAATAAATAACAGTGTTTGAATAATGCTCCTTTTTTGGCACGAAAGTTGTTGCTAAGGGTGGGTTTTTTCATTTGCCCTTTACTTTAGCTGTGCAGTTTACAGTTACTTTCGCAGTGCATTTGACATTTACGGCAAAAGGGTTTTTTCACGACGCCAACTGCGAAAGTAAAGGTAAACAGGGATGACAGCACGATAAACAGTCTAATTCCCAAACTTTCGTACTGGGAACTGTTCATATATTTTTTTCATATTGCAACACGCACAATAAATGTCAAACATTCTGTGAATTCTCTGCGCATTGCGTTATGATTGCATCGGCTCTCGTAAATTTTGTGGTTAAATTGGGCACTGATATGAAATTCTTGTTGAGTGATGCTATGGCCTTTTACACATTAAAAATTATTTTACACATTGTACTTTTATGTGTATTTGCAACATCTCCAAGTACTCTTTGCATCGACCCAGGCGCATAAAACCTCAAAGACAATAACTGCTCAGATGGTTTGACAGCGTTATTCCTAACAGGGGAGAGAAACAAACTATAGAAGCTTCATTTTATTTACGTCATGTCATTTGAATAAATATTTGTAATTACACTTTATCAACCATTCCTTACATGTCACTGGGAGTACATATCATATCTGCAATTAAAGTGGTCAAAAGTCGAGCAGTTTCTTTATTTGCGAAATCGGCATACGAAATCCAGGTCTTCCGATAGATAGAAATTCCTGCGTATATTATGTCGCTTTACACGTCGTGTCATATAATTAATCATAGGTTCATCGTCAGAAGTTGAAGAACTGTCACTTGTCGCGAACATAATGATAATAATATAATAGCAAATACTAAGAAAACAGCAAGAATATTTCTGAACTGTCACTAAAGTGACATTTAGACAACGGCCGCCATTTTGATTACCTTTACTTTAGCATTTACAGCTCCGAATGTGGGCTGTAAGATTGTAGGTAAAAGTAAACGGTAAATGTCAAATGAAAAAACTCATTTCTATGACTTTTACCATATTATACTTTTACAATTAGCATTCTCGGTAAATGAAAAAACCCACCCTAAATGAGGAAAACATTTTTATTCACTTGATTTTTATGAAAGACACCATTGTTATTTTAACTCCCTAGCATTCTTTATTCTATGCCTAAAAATTAAAAAAAATTGTAAATTTGAGGATGAGATTTTAAATTACGTATTATTAGACTAAAATGACAACATCATGACAGAAAGTACCAACACCATGATAGAAAATGACAACATCATGACAGAAAGTAACAGCACCATGGTTGAAAATGACAACATCATAACAGAAAGTGACAACATCATGACAGAAAATGATTATTTACTCAATCATCATCTTCACAGACTATGTAAAAAATTCACCTTCATAACGCTGCGAGAGATAACTATTATGCTATCATTGAGATAATTTCTACGAGCATATTTAAATTTTATTCTTTCTTCCTGTGATGTTCAAGAAGACATAAATTCCACAAGATTCTTCTCCTTTTTAACTTATTTTTTATTTTATTTGGAAAACCAACAGTTACAATAATTTATAATGTACTAGCTTTTATCCGTGGCTTCGCTCGCATGGTATTAGGGGAAAATTACTGTAGCGCTTGCACTAATTATCGCCCCTCCCGCATTCCATACATTCATTCCCGGTACATTCAGTTTTCAGACAGCTCGCGTGCCACCTAAATTTCATAATGCCAAAGCTCACCAGTAGAAAAAAAAAAGAATTATCCAATTTGATGCAGTAGTTCGGAATGAGCTTACAAACATTTCGGTGATTTTTTATATTTATATTGATAGATATTGACTACGACGCCTGAAATCAAATTTACCGCAAATATATCAACATCATTTAGCAATAAAGTTAAGAGAAAACGTATAATAAATATAATATATTAATATTTATAATTTCATAACGCCAAAGCTTACCGTTATATACAGCCTATATTACTCGCATATATTGTAGTTTTCTATTGGTGAAAGAATTTTTAAAATCGGTTTATTGGTTTATGCGTGAAAGAGTAAAAAACAAACACATGCATTTATAATATTAGTATTATTGTAAATTATTTAACCAATAAGGTTTTCACCGACGTAATTTACTATCTTTACTATATCTTTATCTTTACTATAAAGAATCCACATTTTATCTTTTTACTATAATTTACTTGTATGTGAATTCGAGAATAACAATGAATGTGTTATGATATTTTTATTTTTTTCTACAGTTATGCAACTACCATGTTCGGTAGCTATATAATAATATGAAACAAAATTAATAACTTTTAATTAATAACAGCTTTCCATGTCAACCTTCCGCAGGCCATCATTAACTATACCTTATTATTTATTGCAACATGACTGCCCCCTTATCGACGAAGCCACATTTCCTAGTTTGTTGATCGAGCCTGTATAAACGTAATGACCGGCTGTATATTATAAGTAATATGTAATATTTACTACAATTATACTCATTTACGATATTTACATCCAAGTAATCATATATACGCAATTACAATTAAGATAATTTGTGCAATGTACATCGGCTCCTACCTTTACAGAATATTAAACAATAATTACACTATTTATTATTAATCTGCGCATTAAAGCTCGGTGAAGAATTTCTTCTGTATTTTATTTACAAAGCTTGGAACGAAAAACTTGTTAGAATTTTGTATCATTTTTTCTACAGAATGTAGAACCTAATTTGAAACACCATGAAAAACAGCGATACCGTATAAGTCATTACGTCAGTATATTAATTATTAATTGTTTTTGTGCTTAATTCGTAGAGCTCCGTTTAATTTTTTTATAGTTAATAAGATTTAAATTTGATAGTTTTATTATCAAATTCTGCAAGTATTTTAGTATGTATTTTTGTTACAGCTGTTTCGGTTTACAAGACCATTTCCAAACTGTCAAATTGTAGTATGAAATTGGCCTTGAAAACCGAAACAGCTGTAACAAAAATACATACTAAAATACTTGCAGAAATTGATAATAAAACTATCAAATTTAATTTTAATTAAATGAAAAAATGAAAATTTAAAAAATAAAAATAAAATAAAAAAATCATTACGTCAGGGCTACTTTTTTGTTTACGGGTTTATCTGTAAATGATGTTATATTTATAAGAAGCTAATATTAAGAACGGGTTGTTTCAGAGAAATTCATGTGTAACATTGTCAAGTGCCCATTGAGCGCTTTTCTGTTTTTCGACAGTAGGATAATCTACGTTAATTGCCGATTCTATGTCCGTTTCAGCGTTTGAACTAATTTTGATTAGCAAAAAATGACAACTCTCGTGTTGTTAAGCTTGTCAGCTTATTATAACCTGATAGAAAGCTGAAATGCACATAGGATTGACGTGTAACAGGGACCTGTCAAATGTTAAAAAAAAATATGGCGCTGAATGGCCGTTTGACAACTGTGTTATGTTTGAATTTCTGTGAAAAAAACTGGCTGTAATTACTTAGTTTAATATCATACCACTGGAGCGTTCTTTGCCAAATATGGTACTATTACAATTACAAATGTAAACATCATTTAATATTAAGTTCTACAAAAAACAACATGTTTCTACCTAATGTGAACTAAACCAGGCAATTTGACTGTCCTAAAACGGGAAATCTCCTAGTTGGACAGTCAAAGTTTTCTTATAATGTATATGTATTTTTGTTCCAATAAATAAATTAAATAAATTTAAAATACCTCGGATTGCTTTGCTGCCAATTTTGGCAAATTTTCCCTTATTTGTAAGTAATTAAGTAGAAGTTTATGATTTTATAATATTTTTTTTATAAATCCTACGAATATGTGAAAACCGACAAAAGATAGGTGAATTCATTGGCTATATATAAATATAATCAGTTTGTATGTCTCCATATTAAAATTCGGAGGTATGTTTTTTATTCTAATTTGGGCAGAAAATATTCAAAATGATTACCAAAAAATGTCGAGCAATCGGAGAAAAAAGATCTAAATTACGCTGTCGCTCCAGTGGTTGTTATGCCGGCGCCAGACATGAGTTCAAAGATGTGATCAAACAAGTGTTCACATGTGTGGCACGGGCATTTGATACTGTTGTACTATATTTGTTCACTTAGGGTGGGTTTTTTTCATTTACCGAGAATGCTAATTGCAATGCTAATTGTAAAAGTATACGGTTAGGGTGGGTTTTTTCATTTACCGAGAATGCTAATTGCAATGCTAATTGTAAAAGTATACGGTAAAAGTCATAGAAATGAGTTTTTTCATTTGACATTTACCGTTTACTTTTACCTACAATCTTACAGCCCACATTCAGAGCTGTAAATGCTAAAGTAAAGGTAATCAAGATGGCGGCCGTTGTCTAAATGTCACTTTAGTGACAGTTCAGAAATATTCTTGCTATTTTCTTGGTATTTGCTATTATATTATTATCATTATGCTCGCGACAAGTGACAGTTCTTCAACTTCTGACGATGAACCTATGATTAATTATATGACACGACGTGTAAAGCGACATAATATACGCAGAAATTTCTATCTATTGGAAGACCTGGATTTCGTATGCCGATTTCGCAAATAAAGAAACTGCTGACTTTTGACCACTTTAATTGCAGATATGATATGTATTCCCAGTGACATGTAAGGAATGGTTGATAAAGTGTAATTACAAATATTTATTCAAATGACATGACGTAAATAAAATGAAGCTTCTATAGTTTGTTTCTCTCCCCTGTTAGGAATAACGCTGTCAAACCATCTGAGCAGTTGTTTTGGCTTTGAGGTTTTTGCGATTTGCGACTGGGTCGATGCAATGAGTACTTGGAGATGTTGCAAATACACATAAAAGTACAGTGTGTAAAATAATTTTTAATGTGTCAAAGGCCATAGCATCACTCAACAAGAATTTCATATCAATGCCCAATTTAACTACAAAATTTACGAAAGCCGATGCAATCGTAAACAGCGCAATGCGCAGAGAATTCACAGAATGTTTGACATTTATTGTGCGTGTTGCCATATGAAAAAAATATATGAACAGTTCCCAATACGAAAGTTTGGGAATTAGACTGTTTATTGTGCTGTCATCCCTTTTTACCTTTACTTTCGCAGTTGACGTCGTGAAAAAACCCATTTTGCCGTAAATGTCAAATGCACTGCGAAAGTAACTGTAAACTGCACTGCGAAAGTAAGGGTGGGTTTTTTCATTTACCCTGTACTTTAGCTGTGATTTACCTTTACTTTAGCATTTACAGCTCCGAATGTGGGCTGTAAGATTGTAGGTAAAAGTAAACGGCAAATGTCAAATGAAAATACTCATTTCTATGACGTTTACCTTATACTTTTACAATTAGCATTCTCGGTAAATGAAAAAACCCACCCTAACTGTAAACTGCACAGCTAAAGTACAGGGTAAATGAAAAAACCCACCGTAAAGTGCGCTTTGCCGTTCCGTGTCGGTGTTTTAGCCCACGTCAAAGAGATCAAAGTACAAAATGTTTGTGTGCCTGCTTTGTTTTGTGTTTAACGGAATTCACAGTATGACGGATTTCCTAGCGGATTCGAATAAAGTAACGAAGTACACAATATTGTAGGGGAAAAAAGCCAACATTTATGGATTTTTGGAGAAATTTTTAACCCTGAAATTCTAGAGCCACCCCCCCCCCCCCCCCAGGACGGACCAAAATATGGGCGTCTGACTTAATTCTGACCGACGATACGTCACGATCTAGCGGGAACGGAGATTCAGAGTTGGCAACCAGGGTTGCCGATTTGTGGGTAATTCCCCAAATTGGGGGGAATTTTTAAGATTTTTTGAGAATTGGGTATTTTGTGGGGAACACCGTTTTTTGCGGGGAAAATGCGGGAATTCTGGCCATTTTTTGATTATACAACCTTTTTGAAAAATATGTATATACGGTGGAAGATTTCGTAGTTTATTTTATGGCAGCATTGTAACAATAATAGCCGGGGGATTCCTGAAGTTCAGGACCCTAACTCGAAGACACATGAATTTGCTAGTCATAGAACTTCGATCTGGTCTGAATGTAGATGACGAAGCTGAAAGTTACTGGGCTAAAGTATTTCGCCTAGAAAACAATACAGGACGATACTTGTTCCCAAATTTAAAAATTGTAATAAGTTTATTGCTCGTGTTGCCGTTTTCCAACGCTTCCGTTGAGAGGAAATTCAGTGTTCTTAAAATTTTGAAAACAAAATAGATATCGACTTCATACAGATACTGTGGTATCATCGATGGCTACTCGGTTTAAAATTATTGATCTCAGTATCAATTAACAAAATACATTTTTAAAATAATAATTTATCTTCTTTTCTTCGACTAACTCTATTTTGTCTCATTTAAATTACTTCTTTTTTACCTATTTTTTAATCTTACATTGCGTATGTATTGATACGTTTTAATCAATTTTAATAAATAATAAATGCTATTTTCAATAGAATTTTGTTTTATTCTGGAGGTCGAATTATGAAGAAACTTGTGGGGAATTTGCGGGGAATTTGATATTTTGCTCTCCCCAATTTGGGGATTGTGAACATTTATTGCGGGTATTTTAGAACATAAGCATTGGCAACCCTGTTGGCAACACTGCCCAGTTCGCCCAGTTACGCGAGCGTCGCAGTGGAGGGATGTCGTGTGTCGCACGTAAGCAATCAAACGAACCAACGAAGGAGTGGAATAATGAGAGCGTTTTCGAGTTTATAGAGTTGATGCAAGGAGAGCCAGATATATGGGATCCGAAACGTAAAGGGCATAACAATCGAAATAACATCAATGACGCCTGGAACAGAATTAAAGACAACTTTTCAATGCCTTGCACTATCGAAGGATTGAAGCGAAAAAGGAACACTTTACTGACACAGTACAGAGATTGTTTAAAAAAAATAAAGGATTCTGCAAAAACTGGATCTAGTGCTGAGGATATTTACAAATCTTTGTGGTTTGCATTTGATGCCCTCCATACTTTCATGGGTGATATATATGAGTGCCGTGTGACAATTTCTTCTGAGGCTATGGTAAGTAAATAAATAATTTTATTTATTAATTTATTGAAATATAGGTGTCCATAAAAACATAAGCTGCACCATTCCTGTGTCGAGATGTGCAGTTTTACAATTATTGTAGCTACATCAATTCTTTACGCACTTTATTAATAATCAATACAAACACCTGATACAAAATTCTTAGCACAGTTACATAAAGTCAAAGTACTAACGTTGTCGTCTAAGTTATTATGCCCAAATTTTATCTCGTTGTAGCGAAATATTCTGCAAACTCATATCTAATATCTAATTTGCTGCTCTTCGAAGATGCGAACCGACTTGGATCAGACCGTTGGGTGGGTTTTCATTTCGCCAAGTTCCGGGTACAAAAATATACTATTTGTAACTCGATCAAATGATTCTGGTGGTGAATGGATATGTTGTGATGCTCTGCTTTTTCTCAAAAAATTGTGCAGATAAACGCAAGTCATAGTCACAATATAGGCTTTATCGGGTTGGAGAAGCATAGGACGTTTGAAAACTCTGAATACTGATGTCATTATTACATAATCATTTTCCACTTTAACTCTTGCTTTTGACACTGCGCGATTAAAATTCCTTTACTTACTCTGTTCTGGGTGATTACCTGGGTACGGTTTCATCACGGTATCACTCAATGCAACAAAGACATACGGCACATTAGCTTGCCTGCCTGGTAGTGGATGATAGTTGGGTAAATTTAGCTTATTTTAATTCATTTTATCCCATAGTAGATTATTTCTTAGTACTCCGCCGTCACTCATTCTACCTTGACAACCAACATCGGCGAACATGAAAAGATAATCAGAGTCTACTAGAGCTAAAAGAACAACACTAAAACTTTTCTTATAGTTGTAAAAATCTGATCCGCTGTGTATAGGCGATTGTAGTACAACGTGTTTGCCATCCAAAGCTCCTAAACAATTTGGAAATACAGCTCCATTTACACTGCTTTTATTAACCAATCACTTGGTGATTTGGGTAGCTGAAACAGATAAAATGGGGCATTGAATTAGTTTTGAGTAACACGTTATTTTGCAGGAAAGAACAGAAGAAAGGCTACAGTCACGTGAATCAATGGAAATGGAAACTTCTTCTCTTTCTTCTTCTTTAAAGCCAGAGTCACCAGAATCGAACAGCCGAAGTGGATCAGATTCTTTTCCCTCAAAGAGGCAACGTGGAGCGCAAGATATGCCGATTACGAGGAAACAAATGGATGAAGCTTTTTCCCTAATTGAAAATAGATGTAATCGTGGAGAAAATGAAAAAAAGGTTAACGCATGTGATTTATATGGCCAGCTGCTAGCTGAAAAATTGAAGCCCTTACATTTAGATGACAGGCTAGTGCTAATGAATGAGATTGATAATCTAGTATTCAAATATACTATGAATGTGAGACTGCGTAATACTTTACATACAACTGCGCATTCGCCAAAGTAGTTTTACAAAGTTTTGTGTAGGTAAATTGGCAGCCAATAGAGAAGAATCATCTACTCTATTGATACCACATTCAGTTGCTCCACAAACAACACCATTTCAGGACACCAATGCTCAAAACAACTGTGCCGTGCAAATCAATCTGCCCGAAGTTCATCTATCACTGGAAACTGCTAATTTTGCATTGTATACTTCAAACAATAATACTTTATATGACTCTAATATACCAAGTATTTCAAATAATCAATACAAGAAGTCAGAAGTCGGTACTGACAAACAGATTAAAATTATTTCTCAAACTATCATACCACCAAGAACATACAATAAAAATATAATTAAAGAAGCTTATAACCGATGTGATGATCGTAATGACGATACTGATACTGACGATTATTTATATTGGTATTACTTATTAATAGTCATTGTATCATTAATTAATAAAAGTAATAATATTAAACACTGTTTTTACTAACCTTTACTTCCTCCTTAAGGACTTGAATCAGAGCTTTCCAAAATTCCTTACACAATGGTAGAGATTAACTGATGTGAAATTTTGATTAGATATTGAAGTCTCACATAACTACCGCCTGTTGCTAAAAATCTTTAAGTCAATCTCACTTTGGAAAGAACAGCTTTTCTCCAGTTAGTGTCTAATTTTGAAATTAAAGGAGAAACTTTTTGAAATAGTATTTCAAAGTTTTCAGAAGACATTCTGCAAAAATCATTGAAGTAACCCACTGGTCTAGGCATCATTTCATCAAGCATTTTTTTCATGGAATCTCTAAAACAAAAACAGTTTTTAAATAAAAACGATTACAGGGAAAGCATTATCTTAACATTATTCTATATACGGAGACTTATAATTATCCTGATTTATTTTTGAAAGTGTTAAAATAAAATAGATAAAATTCACTTACCTTGTTCTATTACGATACATTTCACACATCCATTAACGTCTTCGTTTTGGCTGTTTTTGTTTATTTATTTATTTATTTTATCAGGTTCTCCACAAAACAGTTATACACCAGAATATTATGGGGAAGATTACAAAATTTAAAGAAAAAAAAGTGTATTGGGGCAGTTTCACTATCTAGTGACGTATGTCAGAAGATAATTACTAAATTCTCTGTAGGTGACATTGAAGATGTCGATGTTCAAAACAGATTCATTTAGCAGTTGAATTGCTCTGTTTAATGGAGCATTTTGATAGGAAGAAGTTCTCGCTTTCGGAGCACAAAAAAGGGCGTGGGATTTCCCACGAGTGTACGCGTTGGGTACATATAAGTTAAGTGCTTACCCAAAAATATTTTTCGGCGGGCTTCTAATGTGTTAAGATCGAGCATTCCTGATAAAAACAACGATGGATACAGGAATGGGTAGTATGTGTATTCCCTCATATACAGGTAACGCATAAACTTTTTTTGAACTCTTTCTATTTCTAGGATATGGTTTTGTTCAGAGGGAGCCCAAATAATGGAGCTATATTCCAAAATGCTGCGGACAAGTGTTCTCCGTATTGCAATTCCATTAGTAAATGATCTCGCATTACGAAGAACAAATCTAAGCATTTTGTTAGCGTGGGAGACAATGTCAGATATGTGGGATTTGAAAGAGAGATTTGCTTCAAAAATCACGCCAAGGTCTCGAATCTCGTTTTTGCGTGTTAATATAATTTTATTAATGTGGTATGGGAATAGAAATGTGTCTTTGGATCTTGTAAATGTAACGACACTGCATTTCTGGATGCTGAAGGGTAAGTTATTCAATTCCGACCATTTGACAAGAGAATCAAGATCATTCTGCAGAAGAATGGAATCGATATGACTTTTAATTGCTCTGAAAAATTTGATATCGTCAGCGAAGAGGAGATATTTTGAGCGGTTAATAATAATAATAATAATAGTTTATTCTTATTATTTTATAATTTTTATTATATTTTGAAATAACAGAAGCAATTAGACAAATAATAGGTTAAGGCACATAGATAAAATAAATAAAAAAACGAATAAGCATGAAAAACATGAGAAATGAAATTGAAAAAATAGTTAACACTAAAATGAATTCATGCATCTGTTTACGGAGGATATTTCATCGTCTCCCGCCTCCAGAGGGCCATCAGGGGGGACTCCATCCAGGCAGTCATGGCGGTGCATTGGTGCAATGGTCTTGCCTATATCATTGATGAATAAAAGAGGAGGGGTCCTAAATTTGATCCCTGGGGAATCCCAGAGTTAGTTTTGTATTCGTGTGGAAGCTGGTGTCCGTAACTGACATACTGACGGCGATTGTGTAAGTAGCTAGCTACGAAAGCGAGAAAATCCTGAGAGAACGACGTCATTTAATTTTTTTTAATAAAATATCATGGTCGACTTTGTCAAATGCTTTTTCGAAGTCTGTATAAATCACATCGACATGTACAAAATTTTCAAACGATTTATTAATATAGGTGGGGATATACCCAGATTGGGAATGCCATAGTCTCAATGGCTCCAGACAGGAGCAGTTGGGACTCTTGTGCGGTATTAACTGTAAAAAAAAAAAAAGGTGGTGAGATTCATAAGGTTTGTTGAGGGTGATAGATTGGGGCGAAATCCGTGCACGTTATTTGCACGTGTAATAAATAATTACACGCACATAAATAATATAAGCAAACTGTGTCGACCAAATCGTCGTCCATGTTTTGTGAAGTCTATTTGAAAACTGTGAGCTCAAAGGAGTGATCAAATCTTTGAACACATATCTGGCAGGTACAACAAAATGTGACCAAATGTGTGAGCAAAGTCTTCAAAGAAGTGATCACTTTGTTACCCTTAAAGTGTAATGACATATCGTTATGTGTTTGTGTTATAAGATTAAAGGGAGATGTAATAATGAGCCTTTGTCGGGCTCGGGTGTAATCTGCTAGTCAACTTTGATTTCCTCACAGGAAACCTTGGACGCCAAACCCAGTCTAATGTCTGGGTATGTCAACCAGCGGAGAACACGGTACTCAATTCTCAGAGTGTGGGCCATTAGTTTTCATAGCATTCCTGAATAGGCTGCACAAGGAATCTACATAATAAAACAAAATGTAGAGTATAGAATCGGTTCACTGTATTGATTTCGTAAGACAGAATAAAATAAATGGTATGGACTCACCCCCGGGACCAATATCGTAATTTTATGCTATTCCTAGCTACCCTAATTAAATTTACTGCCACCGAACTCCCGATGTCGGGAGAACCAACCCCACCTCCTGGTGGCAAGGGTGGTCCCAACCTCTGCGGCTCAGCTTGGCCCTGCGACCTCCTCAGCAGTCGCATGGAAGTGATGTTAGACCTGGACCCTCAGGAGAAGGAAGGAGTACCCAGACTCTACTCCAAATTGTAAAGGAAGGCCCGTCAGCAATTCGAGGCGAAGAATCGTTCAACACTGCGGTATCTCGGGTTTGTTCCATAAATAAACCCTCGGGGGGAATTCGATAGTTGGCCTGCATATAATCACGGGCGCAGCGAGTTATTATTTAATCCGATGACTCGGATAATGGGGTACAATAGTCTTTTCACTCGGACATTGCCAATTCACTCGTGGTCACTGGGACCCTCGCGAAACTCACATTTTACGTGAATAAATCTTCGGTTAGTTGCACCGCGCACCATGATAAGCGTGGCGGGTTATTATATACACCGATGTCTCGGATAAAGAGGTACATTGATCGTAACACACGTACATCGCCATTAAACTCGTGGTCACTTTTGGGACCCGCGCGAAAACTCGCATTTTACGCGAATAAATCTTTGATTTTTATATTTAAAAAAACACCACGTGTTTCCGTCCCCCGAATGCAGATGCCCAAAACTTGGATTTCAATCATATCGTATTAAAACTTAAGATTAATTGACCGTTGTTTTCACGTCGTACCGCACATCTCGCCGTGAAAACCAGAGAGCGGATCCGGAAACCAAACCCAAAAAAAACCGCCGCCTACCGACACGTTGAACGAAACTCCCCCTAGGTTTGCCAACCTAACCAATTAAAATGCATTTAAAAAAATAGTACCTAACTTACGATAAATACAATCGCTTCATAACATTACCCCCCTTCCCACAAAAATTTTTGCCCTCAAACAAAACTACCAAAAATCTAAACATGCCCTGAACTATCTACGTTGGTCCCAAGGAGTACCTGGTAAAAAAAATAAACAAACACTAAATGTGAAATACAAAATACAATTATTAGAAATGAAAAAGAAAAGAAAAAATCCTTAAATAGTACTCTTATGACGAATGAGTGCATCGTAACCCCAATCGCGCCTATCCTGCGTGTAGGCCGGATAGTAGGTTTACGATGCAACCATTCTCGAACTTAAAAACTAGTAAACCAATATAACCTAAGAACAACTTCTTGTAAGATGATACGTGAATGGACAACAAGCACCCTCAGCACTGGAAAAAAAAAATTCTGGGTGGTTGTAATATTGACTCTTACCGAGCACTACCATTGACGTATCATCTGGAACAGAACACATAAACTAACTTAAAAGATAAGTCTTAAAATTAAGAAACATACATTTTTATGATTAAATCACTCCTCCAAATACGTCAAGTTAAATTCTATGCATTAGGCATCACTGTTCCAAACACTATCACTGAATTTATATAGCCTCTCTTAGGCCGAAAATATTTGATGGGTTTACCATCTACACTTCACTGAATTTATATCCTTTAGGATATCAATCACATCGTATTAAAACTTAAGATTAATTGACCGTTGTTTTCACGGCGTACCGCACATCTCGCCGTGAAAACCAGAGAGCGGATCCGGAAACCAAACCCAAAAAAAACCGCCGCCTACCGACACGTTGAACGAAACTCCCCCTAGGTTTTCCAACCTAACCAATTAAAATGCATTAAAAAAAATAGTACCTAACTTACGATAAATACAATCGCTTCATAACAACTTCTTTGAACTCATGTCTGGCGCCGGCATTATGCTAAGTTTTAGTAGACACTTATTATTGATACACAAATAATATGGTTGGATAAGACAAAGGGACGAAAATAATCGATCAGCTTTTCGGCCTTTTCGAAAATTCATTATTTGTATTTTCATTTTGTTTAAAATTATTTATTGTACTAATCTATTTACAGTATAAGATTTCTTATGTCGATATTCTAGAGATGTTGACACTTGGGAAGATAGTTACATATTTTTTTTAGGGCAATTAAAATAGATATCTGTTTTAGAAATAAATCCCTGTTTTAGAAATTTCATTCAATCGGCACCATTCCTCATTTCAAGTAGTGTCGACGACTACGTCTGAAGTTTTTAGTCACGTACGCCACATCATTCCAAGAGGAATGGGTTATAAATAGAGTGATGCGCTATATTACACGTAATTATTAAAAGATTTTCAGATCATTTGGTTTATAGGCTAAATCTATGTGTTGCCTCAAGTAAGTCCGTATGATGCATGAACCACGGATAAGTTCCATGCATCCACATATAGACATACCCGAGGTTTTTGTTTTGGGTTTGTTTCAGCTTATTTATGTATTTAGTTTGGTGCGGAGTCCACACACCACTAGCATACTCCAAATTACTTCTTATAATGCAATCGAACGTGGCTTTCAAGGACTCTGAACTTATCATTAAAATGAATTTGCTTAGGTATTATTAAAAAAACGAAGCTCTTATTAATCGTATTCCTTTCAATTTGGGAGGCGGGAATGGGTACCGCCGCCCCGGGAACCTTTATTGGATAACGAAAACCTCTGCCATAGGTCACCCCAGGTGATTCGCTAGGTTTTGTGATTTAGCAGGGGTGCCCGGGTTCATGGGGTAAGGTTTGTCTAGGTCTTGGAGGCGGATGACCAGGACACACTGAACCCCAGATTCCTACCCACCCTTTAAACCAGAGGTTCCCAAACTTTTCTTTCTCGTAGACCACTTTCAAAATTTTACTGGTTTCGGTGGACCCCCTGCTGCAACATTTCTACCATATTCCCAAAACTCGACACGCGTTGTACTGAATATTGAATATAACGCTGGAGCTAGGGGGAGGGGGGGGGGGGGCGTAATGTGATATGAGACGGGGGCGGGATGGGATCAATATGACAATTTTTCATCGAAATACTAGTGTACTATCTGCCTACATTGACAGGTAAAGCCAAGCCAACATTTTTGCTATTTTCTATCGAAACCAGATAAATTTTCGTGGACCTCCACTTACAACTTGTCGACACCCATTTTATTATCACGCCTACGTGGACCCCCGTCGACTCTCCCGTGGACCCCTGGGGGACCACCTGGACCACTTTGGGAATCACTGCTTTAAACCCTTTTCCTTCCCAGAACTCTCCTCTCCTCCATTTCCTTAAAAAAAATCCTCCATGCAGCATCCCCAAAGATGACATAGGCCCTGAGGGAAATTATTTCCTCAGGGGCTTCCTGTGTGGAGCTCATGTAAAAATTTTTTTTTAAAAATAAAAAAAATTCCTGTCTAATAATATTTCACTGAGTTTTCTCTCACAGTTCCCTGCGCTTGATTCGTAGTCAGATTCGTGATACCTACGGTGTAAAAAAGTGAAAATATATACCTACTTACCATTTTGATAATGAAGATTAGAATTTTTTACATTAACTCCACACAGGACGTTCCGAGGAAAATAATTTTCATTTTTTACTCCAAATAATGTCAGAAATGACTGGCTAATTAATATAAGTCAAGTGCATCCCTTAACGTCTCGGAGTTTTGAAGTTATGGTAGTATTGTAATCAAAAGTGAAACACGGAGGTTTACAGAGAGTTTACATGACGTGTTTTAACATCTGAATCATTCAGCTATAATTTTAATTCTTTTATAAAATGTGGTATTTTATTTGTCATTTGAATTTGTGTTGATAGAAGATTAAATGTACGAAGAAAGCCAGCCAATAAAACTACCATATGTTGGGGTTAATTTGATATTGGTTTATTGAAAAGCCTAATCAAAGTTAGCTACCTAGTAAGGCCCAGTTGTTAGACAGAAAATCAAATGTAACATTTTTATCAAATGGCCATTTTGTGCCATTTAGTTTTTTTGACATTTTGAAAGGTCTTGGTTAAACGCTGATTCTATGATCGTTTCCGCTTTCTCTCAAATTGTAATAAGCCGACGAGCTTAACACCATGATAGTTATCCACTTCTGCTGATCACAAATTGTTCAAAAGCTGAAACGGACGAACCCTTCAACTGTCAAAAAAAAAACAAAATGGCGCTGAATGGCCATTTGAAGACTTCAGGTATGTTTTAAGGTTTTCACGGCCAAAAAGTATTTTTGTTATTGTTTTTGGGGTGTTATGCCGTGTTTCGCTATCTCCTTCTTTAGCCAACGTTTCGGACAGCGTTACAGTGTCCATCATCAGGCCTGATGATGGACACTGTAACGCTGTCCGAAACGTTGGCTAAAGAAGGAGATAGCGAAACACGGCATAACACCCCAAAAACAATAACAAAAATTTGAAGACTTTGTCACATTTGGGAATTTCTGCGAAACTACTACGTCTAAGTACCTAAGGCTTGCCTGAATAATAGTGGATGATTTTCAAAACCGGAAACTGAACCTACGAACAAATTTACAGGCAGATAAAATGCTAAACTGTAAAAGAATTTCGCTACGATCAGTCAATTACTGATAATAGTGATATTGATGGATTATAATAATAATTCAACGTCACGCCATAACATTATAATAATAGTAAAATAAAAGTTAGTAAATCCGGCGACAGGGGCGCAGAAGTAGGAAGGGGAGAGGGTGAAACATGCCGCGGTGTAGGCATTATTAGTGCTAATGACGGCGATGGGGCAAGAATACTTATTGCTGATTGCCCGTAATGGTTCTGCATTGAAAAGGCAAGGCACATGCACTATATTGAATAATAATAAACCTCCGCACAGAACCGAACCTACCAAAGGGCGGGCGGAACGTGCACTCAGGGCGCTGAATAGCAAAGGGCGCTGACCTTTTTGGAAAAATGAGTTAATTTTTATAATTTCTGTGTCTCTGTGTTTATTGATGCTATCTATCAACAAAACACAAACACTTTTGACTTTGTGCGTCAATAGTCTAAGCCGGACGCGTGGCCTCCATAAATGTGTCATATTTATGTAATGCATTCTGTTGAACTTTAATATTACGCCTATAAAGACAACAGAAATCATAGTTATCTGTGGTTTAAACACGAATTATTTATTAGGGACTTTTACACATGAAGTAATTTTACACATAGTAAAAATTATACAGCATTTATTGTACATAACTGAACTGCCTCGGTAACAACATTTTGCATTTGTTTAGTGATAAATTGAAGATGTCCACAGACTAGGTATAATTATTTCGTTCCATTAGGGGTCTAATCTGGGAATTTTTAAGGGTGACCGGACAACTCAGAATGAAACCAACTCAGAACCATCTCAGATAAGTCATTTACAGTGATTAAAAAAAAATATATATAAAATTGATAAAACAGGTTATGTTAGGTTAGGGTTATCGTCTAATTTAAAATTATGTTTTTCATAGCTTTTAATGACTTTTCAAGGAGGTGTTGAGTAGACTTTATTCTCAGTTGGCATGGAACCATTTTCAAACAATGCAATTCAAGCATTTTTTAAACTTTTCTTTTGTGAAGCTCACGCCCAATTTATCAAATGTTCAATAGAAATTGAATAACGACTAACGACCGTAGTACATACATTGAGATTGTTTTCGTTAATAGCCTTATGACAAATTACAAGCTAAGGCCCCTTCCAGTGGCGTAGCTAGCACGGGCGGTACCCGGGGCGGATAGCCGGATGGTACAACTGGGAGGTGTAATGGGATAGGGTGGCACGGGTTCTAGCAGAATATTTACCACAACAGAGGGGGCGAAACGGGATAGGATGGGATGGCATATTTACCACAACGGGGGGGGGGGGGGAGGGTGAAATGGGATATGGGGTGGAACGGGGTAGGATGGGGTGGGCGAATTTTTTTTTTTACATGAGCTCCACACAGCCTATGTCATCTTTGCGGATGCTGTGTGAGGGTTTTTTAAGGAAAGGAAGGGAAGGAGAGTTCTGGGAAGGAAAAAGGTTTAAGGGGTGGGTAGGAATCTGGGGTTCAGTGTGTCCTGGTCATCCGCCTCCAAGACCACTTGGGGTGACCTATGGCAGAGGTGTTGATTATCCAATAAAGGTTCCCGGGGCGGCGGTACCCATTCCCGCCTCCCAAAATGGAATAGTTGGTGCAGGTATCGGCTATACTGCACTCTGTAATTTTTTTCGAAGGTCGAGTGTCACCCCCTTCCTCAGAGCCTATGTCATCTTTGGGGTTGCTGGGTGAAGAGTCTTTTTAGGGAAATGTAAGGGAGGAAGTTTTGGAAAAGAAAAAGAGATGAGGGGTTGGTAGGAATCTGGGGGTCAATATGTTCAAGAGTGACAAACATATGAATCCATCCCTGACATTGCATTGTGTCGAGAGTCCGGCTTGGGAGATCCTAGACAAACCTATGCTAAGTCACCAAACGTAGCGAATAACTTTGGGTGACCTATGCCAGGGGTGTTGGTTATGTAATAAATGGTTCAATTTCAATTCAATCATCAATATTATCACGGTTAACTGAAGAATACGTGGTCTAGGTCCGGCCCTATCTCCGTTGTACAAGCTTCAGCTACCGGCATGTCTCCCCTCCGGCACAGCAGATTTTCTTTGAGTGCCTGCAATGAAAATACACTCACAATCGACGGTACTCGTCGTTAGTGAAACATTGTGGCTACAAATTGCAGGGGATACTTTTAGAGTTGACATGAACAGTTGTAGTTCCTAGTAGCTAGGTGTTTGTGCTTATTTATAGGTACAAATGGACCTTTTCAATACAATTGAACGGTGACTTGTATTGGTTTAATGTCAGAAAATAGAAATCCGATTGCTTGCGTTCAGAGACAGAAACGATACAGACACGCAGCCAAATTTAAAAACAGCTATAGGAAATTAAAAAATGCTTTAGTTTTTCGTAATTATTTTAGGTGACGTTTTAACTGAAGTATATTTTGTCCCAATAGTTTTATTGGTGTAAAACCATAAGAAATTTGATTATGATATGAGATTTTCACAGGTATGATTTTAGGTTTTCATGGCCAAAAGTATTTTTGGGGTGTTATGCCGTGTTGCGCTACATCATTCTTTAGCCAACGTTTCGGACAGCGTTACAGTGTCCATTATTAGGGCAGATGTAGGCACAGAGTTGTAGACACATTCAACATTCAGTGTCGCCTGGTGAAAGATCATAATTTAGAGTCGAAAACTTGATTGAAATGGCTTGTAGTATGAAGTACCTGAATATTCCGACTAGGTCTGAATATTCACGTACTTCCCCACCTTCCTCTCCCCATTTCATTCTCCTCCCCACTACCTTCAGCCTCACAACATACAGAGTAGTTGGTGGATGGGTTGTTCTTCTTTTGAACCTACATAACTTTTACCACTCTGTCACATTTCCACCACTCTGTCACATTTTGTTTTTACTATGGGTTGTTCTTTTTTTGAACCTACATAACTTTTACCACTCTGTCACATTTCCACCACTTTGTCACATTTTGTTTTTACTATAAATGAATCTATCTGGATCTCAGAGGGGAAATTGTAGCAAGGGGGAAGGAGGCCTAAAATGCCTGGGGTGACAAACACGAGCAGCGTGTATACCAATTTTCTTTTGAACCTACATAACTTTTACCACTCTGTCACATTTCCACCACTTTGTCACATTTTGTTTTTACTATAAATGAATCTATCTGGATCTCAGAGGGGAAATTGTAGCAAGGGGGAAGGAGGCCTAAAATGCCTGGGGTGACAAACACGAGCAGCGTGTATACCAATTTTCTTTTGAACCTACATAACTTTTACCACTCTGTCACATTTCCACCACTTTGTCACATTTTGTTTTTACTATAAATGAATCTATCTGGATCTCAGAGGGGAAATTGTAGCAAGGGGGAAGGAGGCCTAAAATGCCTGGGGTGACAAACACGAGCAGCGTGTATACCAATTTCGAATGACAACCCACGTGACAGAATTTTCGTGCGACATAAAAAATTGTAGGATACAAGTTTTCGAGATTCTTTTAAATATTTCATTAAACATCATTAAAAATAATAATCGCTGTTACTTGATAGGTTTAATATATTTTGGAGTTAATAAATAGTTTTATATTTTATGTCGTCATATCATTTTTTTGTAACATTATAGAATACACGCAAGTCGAGATGGCAGAAGACGACAGTGATTTGTATGAAATACACTTCTATCACGAGGAGTTACAACTCTGTTACGTAATTTTTAATACAAAAATATAAACACATATTTTTTTTAAACCCACACTGTTGTTACATCTTTAGTACAGTAGATTATAAAGTAATTGTAAAATAATAATATTGGTAATTCTGTTGAATTTTTCTCCACTAACTGGTGGAGACAATTTTATAAAAAGAAGAACGACCCGTATACCTTTTGTTGCTTCCGGTGTTGGGATATTGATTGTTTACAACATTTAGTTATTTAACAGCTTTACAACATTTCAGTTATCGAAAGAATTGTTAACAAAAAATTATATAACACTACTCGTGTGAGCCGAGTACTCGAATACTCGAGTCTTTTAACACCAATGAAGCCAATTCATAACAATCAATTCAATTAATTCATTAATCATTAATGAATATTAGTAAAATAAAATAAAAATCTCTTTTTTACTTAATGCAATTTAATTCGATTTATTTCATATTTAATTCAATCAATGGGAAGATTGAAGGAGATTTTGAAGGGAGGGTAAATGCAGACAACTCCATGAATGATGCTAACAAAAAACTGCCCAAAGAAGCGAAGTTAGCAGTCCACAATGGAGTGCTGGTACCTACCCTGATGTTTGGCAGTGAGGCATGGAACTGGCAGAGGAAATAGACTGAATGCTGTAGAAATGAAATCCCTGATGCGTTTATGTGGTAGAATCATGTATGATCGTGTGAAAAATATTGAGATCCGAAAATAAAGCAAGGCTGATATAAAGTAATGTAATAAGTAAGATTAAGAAAGGAACCCTTAGATGGTTTGGGTATGTAGAGTGGATGAATAAAGAAAGGAGTGAAAAGAGAAAATATGACGCAAATGTCAATGGTAGAAGAAGTTAGGGACGCCCAAGGAAGACATGACACGATCAAGTGAATCAGATACTTGAGTCGGGCCGTATCAGGAGTCAGAATAATAGAAGAGAATGCTTGAGACGATGTACGAATGAGAATAAGGCAAGTAGTGCATGCCAAGATCGAGTTGTTTGGCGGTCTGTCCTCTCTGCCTACCCCTGGGGGGAAAAAGGCATGACGGTCAGTTAGTTTATTTTTATTTATTTTTTATCTGTGCCATTTGATTTATTGGCATCCTATGGGGATTTTTCACAAAACGATATCAAAATAATAACAAAATACGGTTTTATCTTCGACGGGATTTCCCGGATAACCTATATTGATCTCAAACAATGTGTTTATCTTTATTGACTTCATATTATAAAAACAAATCCATACCATTTAAAAATCCCACACAGCCCACAGTGTATTGTACAGTGGTCAAATTTACAATACAGTGAGTACAGTGATGCCAGCAGCATTGTATCCCTGCTCTAATGGTCTAATTGGTTGGCGCCCGCCGGACCACCCAAGTGGATCAGCCTGGGTGGTCCCCCCGCCCCGCTCGCTCCCCCCTCCCCCTGTCCCCCTCGTGGCTTGATATATTACGAGGGTACCACTACACGCGTACCCTCCACCAGCTGCTGGTGTGTACACACACGGGACACGCACACATAGGCGGGGACCACACAGGGAGACTGCTCCATTTACTGACATTATACCGCGTACTGGTACAGGGTCATCACTTCAACATCGATAATAATTATTATTATAATATTGATTTGTATAGCGCCGTTTCGTGTAAAATCACCTCAAGGGTGCTGTACGAATATATATTATAGTTCTATCTTACAATGCTCTATCTTACTTCTATGTAACAACGGCCTCCGTGGTCCGACGGCCTCCGTGGTCCCGAGGCAAGACTCTTGACTCACCCTTCAGCCTCACAACATACCCCAATTGGGGATTCCCCAAGCATAAAATTTCTAATAAAAGTGTGTTTATCGGAAGTGATCTGCCTGGTAAGTACGTTTTTGTATCTGTTTGTAAATAATAAAATTAGATAGATCTTAAGATTTCATAATAAATTGTACAGCGTCCTTCAGGTGATTTTTCACACCAACGGCGCTCTATAAATTATCCAATTATTATTACAATTAGACAAACTATTATAACAACTTATGGTTGCTTCCACCGGTTCGTCGATCACTAATTCAAAACTATATGTTCATTTTAACGTTCATTTGACCAATGATGTATACCGCTTTATTTATATTCTGTATAGGCAGAAAATATATACGACCATATTTACCTGAAAGCAGTGGCGTAGCTGGGGGGGCGGATGCCACCCGATGAGGAGTGACATCCGACCGTGGAAAAAAAATAGCTCTTACTTTTGCTCGGTTGGGATTCATTTCAAATATTCCTCGCTTGCACCTGTCTCATTCTCATTTCTTTTGTGAAATTGTTAAGGGAATTATTAAATATTGGTTGTTGAAAAAATTGTCATTCTGTTAGCGTTAGTGATCAAAAAACAAGGTAAGTGGATTGGATACTTTTTTTTTGGGGGGGCGGTGACACCACGTTATCCGCCCGGGTGCCACCCATGCTAGCTACGCCACTGCCTGGAAGGTCACGTGAGATTAACACTGTTTATTAATTTATACCTGGCTATTTTGGAATATGTTGTTGCCAACTCTTTCAATACCTCAGAAACATGAAGAAAAATTTTAATATTTCTTGATTTTGTGAAAAGACCCATTTTTGCCGTATCGCTTATGAAAGATTTTCCTAATGGCGTCTATTTTTTTCTGCTAGGACCATTGATATACCAATGGATAGGACGCAATCTTTATTCCAGCCACAAATAACTAAAATCGACTGTTTTGCTTAGACTGGACCCAATATTATTTTTTTTTCTTTTTTTTTAATGTTATCTTTATATTTATATATGTCATAATAAAATATTTTTTTAATAATCTATTCTTTGTGTGATAGAATGGTAAAGTAGATAAAAGTACCCCTTTATAAAAATCAAATTAGAAAAAAAAGTAGTAAGCAATTAAAAAATTATTTTCATACCTATTTAAGATGTGTCAATGCCTAAATTAGGAGTATGAAATGATTTGTAAGGCTGAAGGAAATTAAATAATTATATATAATTATTATATTTTAATTAGGTTAGGTTATGGAAGAAGTTGGGAAGGTAGAAAGGCTTTGTAGTTCCATGTTATTTCGATCTGGTCAATAAATATGGCTAAGCAATGTTTAGTACCCAAATAGTAGTATTTCTCCAGGGGCGATAAAGTATCAATATTTTTTTAACATTAGCTCTTAGAGGAACGAAATCCTTCAGGGCCTATGTCACCTTTGGGGATGCTGTGTGGGGAATCGTTTTAGGGAAAGGAGAGAGAGGAAGTTCTGGGAAGGAAAAAGGGATGAGTGGTGAGTATGAATCTGGGGGCAATGTGTCAAGAAGTGACGGGCGTATGAATATATCCCACTCACTGCGGTAGTGCGGTGCAAGGCAAGGCGAAAAGGTCTAGGTTAGGTCTCTCTAGACCAGTCTCTCCCGACCCGCCCGCCATGCAGTAGATGGGCTAATGCATTCGTCGCTAAGACCTACATCTACTACTTTGAAGTTGTAATGAACGTATCGTTGCGTAGGTATAGAAAAAGTGTCAGGCAACCGTTCTTCATGGCGTAAAAATGCCCTGTAATACCTACCGGAATCATTTGTAATCATTTACAACTAGCGGTGAAAAACCCGCTCCGCAGGTTTTTGCTGGTAGGCCTTGTGGGCAGCTTTCGGTTGGGCTTCGCCCAGTTAGTGTTGGTGACCATTATGTAAATCCAATAGCAACTGGTTCCAAAAATAGCCCGTTCCTCGGATCCACTATCATCCAGTAATAGCTAGTCACCGGGACAGGCAATGACGTCGAATGTAATATATGGTCTCTTGATACTATTATTCAGAACTGAGTATAACCGTCAATCTTTCCATATTTGGAGAGATACTACAAATTCACAAATTCGTAGTGCTTATACCTAGGGGAGGACATGTCCCCGTGCGACCTGCTAACGGAAGTGGTGACATCTTTTGACGAATTCTGTAATTCGAAAACGAATAAGGATGGTAGTTTTGTTTAAAATTTCACGTATACAGATGTTATTTGTGGCGCGACGCGTACGGCGTGATAAAAGTGTGTTTATCGTTTAACATGGACTCGAAGCTGGGTTCTGAAATTCAACCACGCAGAGGCTACCCTATTAATACTGTTCGATTGTATCTACACATATTCACCGTTTTAATATTAAAGTATATTATTATAAGCTTTCAAACTATCTTTTTTTCTATGAACCAAAACGCATGAAAAATTACATGAAATTTGGATTAAGTAGTTAAATTTATTTAAACAAATACGTTGTTTGTTCTTCTGTATTTTATGTTAACTTCTGATGTACTCGTATATCATTGAACTTTTGTACTGACCAAGGAAGTGCTCTTCCTGTCCGATAGTTTAAATAAATATTGTGGTTTGGATAAGATTTACATAAAATGTGTTTATATTAATCTACATGAAATATTATCTAGAAAAGTATTTTTAAGGTTTTATAAGATTAGCGAAAAATGGTATTTCCTAATGTAATAAATAACGTACCTTATAATAAATGTTGTAGACCAGGCATGCCAAACCTGCGGCCCAATAAGGAACTCCAGTGGAAAATATTATGGCTTTAAAAAATATGTTCATATAGACCAATATACGCTGATTCTGAATATATAAGTTTTATTACATAATATTTAACCTAGAGTTCTTAAAAAATTATTAAAAAGTCCATTTTAAAACGTGTCATTAAAACACCTTGTCAAGTTGGTATTGCTGGATTTTGGCGGCGTGACGTCACCGCGCCGCGTCGCCTGGGTCAAAGTTGTATAGAAATCAATAAATGTAAGGCGCAAGCCGTTCGACATTCCGTGTTATTGGCTTATAGAGATTTGAACATATAATAGTTTTTGTTTTTATTGAAACATTATTTAGGCCTAAATAATTCAGTATCAAAAATATAGTATCTCTATTAGTTTATCTATATTATTTAAAATATTCAAAAACTCTAACTGTACAAAAACGATCATAATGCCCAGTAAAACGCTCCAATGCTGAAATTCAAAATGGCGGGTGACGATCAGCTGTTTCCAGTTGCCTACTAAATTCATACTTCGGTTGGTCATGATGACGTCACACTAGATTCGGTGGTTTTCGGGGGATCTTGAAAAATTAAAACTTTGACATTTATTTTAACTTTTAAAACTAACTATAAAAATAAAAATAAATATCCAGTTATTTAAGTTAGAAGGTCATTATTCATAAAAAAAATAAAATAAAAAAATTGGACTGGAGTTCTCTATTAAAAATTTTTTTCGGCCCAAAATGAAGTGTTCAGCTTTCTATGCTTAGGATTTTGGTATTCAAAAATATTTATCAAATTTTTTATATATTTTATGAAATTTATATATTTTTAAAAACTTTATTGTTATTAGACTTCGGACTCTCGGTGGGAATTTCGATTTATTGCTTGAAAAGTTCCAGTCGCATGACCGCACTTTGATTTTATTTTATCAATTCCAACCAGTATATTTTTCCGCACATTTCTCGGAAGATCGAATGCAACTGACCTGATTTTAATAAGTGGAGGATGAGTGCAAAGGACACAAATAGCCGTGTGTAGCTATGTTCTGAGTCAAGTGCAGATGCAAGCAATCTAAATTATAGAATGAAATAAAAGATTATTTAAAAAAAACCGAAGAGCAACGAATTATGTAATATAAATTTGTGTTTGAAAATTCTGAGCCTAATCCTGATTATAGATACTAGGCCCTGCGAGTGGCTTTTGGTTCGGCTTCACCCTGTTAGTGTTGGTGACCATTTTATAAATCGAATAGGAACTGGTTCCAAAATTAGCCCGTTCCTCATATTCACTGTCAACCAGTGATGGCTAGTTACCGGGACAAGGTAACCGGAACGGGCAATGACGTCACATGTAATATACAGCCGCTTGATACAACTGAGTATTGCCGTCAATCTTTCCATATCCGGAGAGATACTCCAGATTCACAAATTCGTAGAACTTATACCTAGGGGGAGCACTTCCCTATCCCCCGTCCTGCCGACGGAAGTGGCGACATCTTGTGACGATTTTTTTAAATTAAAAACCGAATTACAACGGTAGCTTCGTGTTAAAATTCCACGTACACAGATGTTATTTGTGGCGCGGCGCGTATGGCGTGGCGTCACACATGCACTCGAAGCGAATAGAGTTCTGAAATTCAACCACGCAGACGCAAGCCTAATAATTCTATTCGATTACTAACCCTTGCTTTATAATTTATTTTTCTATCTATTGATTTCTGGCTGTGATTACCCTGTTTAAATGATAATGTATTCGCCAGTAGGCCCTCTTTTACATACGAAGATAATGTCATGATTTTATATATGATAGCGATACGGAAACAATGGACTTGCCTTTTGTTCTTGCTATGAGATGATTAATCTATCATTTGACTACCATCATGATTTTTTTTTATGAATAGGTATATCTGATTACTTGCTCAGGCTTATCTTTCGATCATCATTAAACCTTTCAACTTAGTTAGGCCTTGGACAAAAAACACGCTTTTTGATTTTCCTAAAAGTTTGTTTTTTTTTTTACATGAGCTCCAGACAGGAGGCCCTGAGGGAAATTATTTTCCTATGTAATATTTGGGGATGCTGTGTGAAGGGTTTTTTTCTAAGGAAAAGAAGGAGAGGAGAGTTCTGGGAAGGAAAAGGGTTTAAGGGTTGGGTAGGGATCTGGGGTTCAGTGTGTCCTGGTCATCCGCCGCCAAGACCTAGACAAAACTTACCCCATAAGCCCGGGCACCCCTGCTGAATCACTAAACACAGCGAACCAGTGGGGTGATCTGTGCCATTCCCGCCTCCCAAATTAAAAGTTTATTTAAAATCAGATTGAAAACTGTATTGTTTAATCGGAAGAAGCTTTCATATATAAGTCTACTCACTCTACCACATAGTTTAGATATTGTTGCAACATAAAAATTTCATATGACATAATACGTACGAAGGTCTTCATTTTTATTGTTTACTACGATTTCCCGACATGCGTTGCAATGCATGAGAACGGGTCGTTTCTACGACTCGTTCTTGAGTTCAACAGCTCGGCTGTGGAACGATTTGCCGGCCTCTGTGTTTCCTCCCTCCTACAATATGGGTCTCTTCAAGACCCATGTTCACTCCTTCCTCTCCTCAAAAACACCCTCCACACAGCATCCTCAAAGATGACATAGGCCCTGAGGGAAATTATTTTTCCCTCAGGGCCTCCTGTGTGGAGTTAATGTAAAAAAAAAAAAAAAAATGCCACTAAAATAAAGAAGTCGTTTCTTCCTGCGGGCCATTTTCTATTCGTCCCCGTTCGCCTCCGCCTCCTCTTACTCTTCCCCCCCCCCCCCCCCCGCCTCCCCTTTCCCTCCCGCGACCCCCCCCCCGGCGTTCCTCTCCCCCCTTCCCCTTCCCTGCTGCCGCAAAATTTTATGAAACGCATTCATTTTTCAAAAAAACTCGCCACCTATTTCAATGTTTTTTTTATACAAATTTCATAACGCCAGAGCTCGTTACTATATATATAGAAATCTTCGCTTGCGTGCGCACAACAACTCACAAAAATTTCATCGCAATCGGATGAAAAGTACATAAAATAATTTCATAACGCCAGAGCTCACTATTATATATAGAAACCATCGCGGGCATGCGCTTATAAAATCACCAAAGTTTTATTGCAATCGGATGAATGGTTTAGGTTGCGCATAAGGGACAAACAAGGAAACATTCATTTTTATATAGAACGTATGCGCGGCTCAATTCGGCCAGTTTCATACAAATCTTAAATTTGGATTTGAGATTAAAAAAAAACCAACCAAACTGAAAAATTATTTTTGTAATCAAAAGGTATATCAAATAGTACGGATGTGAGCTACTTCATCTTGGTGGAAAGATTGTTAAAGGGCGTACAAAAGTCCAGAAAGCATGCGTAAGTTGTTATTTTTTTCACCCCATAATACTCCATCGTCAAATAAAATAAAATAAATGAACGTAACACAGAAATAATACGTTAATTATTACGTAAGGTAAGTTTAAGGATCGTGACCTGTCACATTTACGTTATTTGAAACATAAATACATGTAATTATATTTTTTTGTTGTGATGGGAATAAAACCTGCAATACCCTCTCCCTCTCTAGACGTAAAAACTTATAATAAGGAACTCCAGTCCATTTTTTTATTTTTTAAATGAATAATGACCTTCTAACTTAAATAACAGCATATTTATTTTTATTTTTATAGTTAGTTTTAATAGCTAAAATAAATGTCAAAGTTTTAATTTTTCAAGATCCCCCGAAAACCAACGTATGTACTGTGACGTCATCATGGCCAAAAGTTTTAGTTATTTTCAACAGATGTTGTCATTTTGTATGGGAGAAGCTATGAAACTATTCAATAAGTAAAACGTTTGTGGGTGGAATTATTTATTTAATATATTATATTTATTACATAATTATATTTTTCAATATTATTACGGGAGAGTGGTATAAAAGTTGATTGAAATTATTATTTTTTTAGCTTTACGAATCGAAATCAATATTATGGAAACCGAAGCATCAATTTTGTATGCGACTGGAATCAGCTGTTCGTCGCCGGTCATTTTGAAATCCAGAATTGGAGAGTTTCAACGGGCATTACTGGGCATTACGATCGTTTTTTGTACAGTTAAATTTTTTGAATATTTTAAATAATATAGATAAACTAACAGAGATACTATATTTTTGATACTGAATTATTTAGGCCTAAATAATGTTTCAATAAAAACAACAACCATTATATGTCTAAATCTCTATAAACCAATAACACAGAATGTTGAATGGTGTGTCAAAGTTTCTATACAATATGACTACGTGACTGAAGAATTATGGACGCGGTGACGTCACCATTAACAATCCAATTATACCAATTTGACAGGGTGTTTTGATGACACGTTTTAAAATGGACATTTTAATATCTTTTTTAAAACTCTACGTTTAATATTATTAAAGAAAACTTATATATTCAGAATCAGGGTTTATTGGTCTATATGAACATATTTTTTAAAGCCATAATATTTTTCACTGGAGTTCCTTATTATCATAATGAACAATTTATAAAAAATAACTCTTTTACAAATGAACAAATGAAGAGTCCACTGCAAGATCGTTGATTGTCCATGAAATGTGATTTTGAGATGCATTTTATGTTTTGTTAAAACTGTTGAAAAAAAATTGGTTGTCTGTAAAGTCGGTTTACGACGATAATTTTACGTGATAACGTCATATGATAACGATGGAGTGAAAGATAGTTAGATACGTCACAAGCCGAACGCTTGTTCCGCGCGCTCGCTTGCACGCACGGCTCAGACGGAACGTGTCAATGAGTCATGATTTTTCGTAAGTGCAGCCGGCGTTCATCGATTTAAAAGACGTTATCACGTCAAAAAGGGTTCCATTACAACTTAACAAAATGATATTTCTATACGTACGGTGTACGTACTATATATACGGTGCCTGGAACGCTTTGGTGAGACCCAAACCGTTGCACTGGATATTTCCAAGGCCTTTGACCGGGTTTGGCACCGAGGGCTTGTCAACAAACTGCCTTCTTACGGACTTCCCGCTTCCTTGTGTACGTGGATTGCCGACTTTTTGAGGGAGAGGTCGATTCAGGCGGTTGCTGATGGTTTCACCTCTTCCTCGCATTCGATAAATGCTGGCGTCCCACAGGGATCGGTTCTGTCTCCGACTTTGTTTCTGTTGCACATCAATGACCTCTTGACATGTGCACCGATTCATTGTTACGCGGATGACAGTACAGTCCATGATAGCTTTTTGTTTGACAAGCCTCCAAAGGGCTCACAAATCCCAATGGCTCGGAGGGCTTTGAAACAAAGAATGGACGGTTACCTCGAGAGTGTTTTCTCTTGGGGTAAGAATAACCTCGTCGAATTTAATGTTTCAAAGACCCAATCATGTCTGATTACGTCTAAAAGGGATCGGAATGATAATCTAGTCTCCTTCAACGGAAGCAATCTCCCGAACAGGCCTTCCATTGATATGCTTGGTGTAACTCTAAGTGACCAGCTCAGGTACGGGGGCTCCATCGAGGCCAGAGTTAAGTTAGCCTCTCAGAAACTGAGCGTACTGTACAGGGCCCGCAGATACTTTAATAGTACACAACTGCTAACCCTGTACAAATCGCAAGTGCGCCCCACGGTTGAATTTGGCAGCCACCTCTGGTCTGGAGTCCCAAAATACCTGAAAAAAACCCTCGACTCTGTGCAGAAACGGGCGGTCCGTTTGATAGATTCTCCTAACTTAACAAATGGACTGCAATCTTTAGAGCACAGGCGTCAGGTGGGAATGCTGTCCTTGTTCTACCGGTATTACAATGGAAGATGCTCCGAGGAACTAGCGTCACTGATCCCCTCGGCACCGGTGCATAGTCGGGAAACACGCCAAACACGCGCTCAACATTTGTACACGGTTGACATTAGTCACATGAGAACGGGTCGTTTCTACGACTCGTTCTTGAGTTCAACAGCCCGGCTGTGGAACGATTTGCCGACTTCTGTGTTTCCTCCCTCCTACAATATGGGTCTCTTCAAGACCCATGTTCACTCCTTCCTCTCCTCAACAGCACCCTCCACACAGCATCTTCAAAGATGACATAGGCCCTGAGGGAAATTATTTCCCTCAGGGCCTCCTGTGTGGAGTTAACATAAAAAAAAAAAAAAAAAAAATACGCCCTTGAAAAGTCATTAAAAGTGGTGAAAATTAACTTTGTTAAATTGTTTAGGTTATGGGGTAAAATGTGATTTTTCTCAGCTCTGTGAGCGATATTGGACATTTTAGAAACATACAAAAATGCTCTGCAAACCAAGCTATCGAATGGCATTCATAACTAAAAAAAAATCCAGTTCAATTCACACGTGGTAGAAGTGAAACCTTCGCCCACACAATCTCACGTCGATTACAATTTATGCTCTTATTTGCAATTTAGGCCCTGAGGGAAATTATTTTCCTCCCTCCTGTGTGGAGTTAATGTTAAAAAAAAAAAACTCAACCAATAAGAGCCTTAAAAAGTGTGCTCATAATCAAAGCGGCCAATGCGGTAAGGTTTCATTATATCTCATTCTCTATCTCAAGTTAAATCCTGTAGATGTATGTGTTTGTCTCTTTTTAGTGTGTTTCCGTTTCATCGAGTTTCAAATCACAACGGTGCTAAAGTTTAACTTCAAAAATTGTGACACACAGCGGTCTCGCGCAGTGGACCTCACAGTGGACCATTCAAAGATTGTTTCAATAATGAAAATACACTCTGCATTGCAACTTAACAATGACACGCCAGAGTGACTATTCTCACAACTCCAAATAAATTAATTAAATATTACATTTCACACCGCGACCAAATCAACAAGTAAATCCATTAAACGTTGAATTAACTTTTATTTGGCAGCCGATCCCGGACTGTGGCTGCCATAGTAGGGGATGTGGGGGGGGTGAAAGAGGAAGGGGGGGATAACATTTAGGCCGTGAAGATTAACACGAAATAAATTTGTTAACAGCGCGTCGCTAAACGTAGAGCTGCGGTAGAGCTGTTGTAAATTGCCGAATCACTGCTTTTAGCCAATGGTGCAATGGGAAAATGTTAAATAATCGCGCTATTAAACAAAGAGCATAAAACAAGCACTTTTTCCTACCTCGTACAAACAAAATTATGTAATTCAAAAAAATTTCAACGATACTACGTCTTCTATGGAATATTATGTCTATTACAACATCGCTTCCTACGAGGAATTGCTTGGAGATTATGACTTGAAAGAGGCGAGTACTCGTATGATGAAATTGAACAAACTTTAAACATGTCTTCTTTAGAAAAACGTAGAAAGGACACTATTTTACAGACAGATGAAATGCAAAACGGTCGCGTTTAAACAGGATTTTGCTACGCATAGTCAATAAACCACTGCGACAAAAACATTGAGAATGAAAACTTTAGCAATCCGTGCTAATAAAACTGCAAATTATTGTAAATAAAGACGAAAAAAATCAAGATCGTAAAAAGTACAACGTAGAAGGGATCACGTTCAGATAAAAAAACATTATTATTCTCAAAATTACAGTCCTCCGACGCGGCATACAGCGCACCGGGACATGAGTACTCCTGATTAGGAAAATAAAATCAAATCTAGATAAGATGTTTACGCGTGTGACAGTTGATTGTGTAATCCAAAGCCGAAACAAGCGGAACATAAACCTCGATGACATTGAGCGAGTTTACAAGCTACTCTATCTGGGAAATTCACTATCTGTTAGTAAACTCGCTCACTGTCATCGTATTACTAACTAACTAGCAGATTGTGGACAATCTACGAAAAAAGTTGAAAGGTGGTCAACTTTACTCGCTACTCGCTAGTGTTTGCTTAAAGATGGCGGCCCACCAACAGCTGATTTCGTAACTGTCAGAATTAGTTCGCACGGGAGTCGTTATTCTCGCTACTGGCTAGCGTGTGGCGCTAGCTGCGAACTCAAATTTTCTACAAAATGTCGACAGAATTGCTGGCGCGGGATTCGTTATTTTAGCTGCTACTGTCGCTACTGAGAGAGTTACCGGCTAGTAGCTTGTAAACTCGTTCAATGTAATCGAGGCTTTAGCAGACAACGAATTTAAATTTTTAAATTTGGCTTTCTCGAAAATATTTTTAGAATCAAAACGAAAATTAAAAGACTCGCCAATTTTTATTTATTTATTTAGTACTTGATTCGTTTTACATTCACCTGTGTAATTTTATGATCTTTTGTGTAATCTAATATATGAAATGTAAGTAATCTGCGAATCTCTTTTATCTTATTACAGGATTCAGGCGTTTGGGAGGTCTTCCAAAGTCGATAATACAAGATACGAGGGTCGTGGTATGGCAGGTACGTCTTATGGGTACTTTGAATTCAGGATGGCGTATCACACCTTCACCTTGTGTGTGTAAATTAAGTTATTGCTCCGGTGAGGGCAGGTGGAGGAGGGTGTTCATACGACATTGTGATTTGGTTAAATTTATGCTTAGAAATCAAAGTAAGGGAATATAAGAAAGAGAGACTCTCCATGTGAGAAGCAAAGATTCGGAAACAAAACAGAAACTATTGAGCTAAAGTTTTAAGCTAAAGTTCGGAGTGCTTCAAGCTCCGTCCCGTTTGCTCGAAGATCAAATCGACGAGTCAATTAGATGTTTTGTGTTTGAAGATTTAAACTTTAAGCCCATTTCTACCGATTAATTACAGGGGAATATAAACGCTAGAAATATTTTGATTCTCATGCCATACAAAATTTTAAATCGTGCGTCGTATTTGCACGAGGCAAGTAAGCGAAAAAGTGGTTTTTATTCATTTTGTGCATAATTTTATAAGAATGAAAAAAAGTTAGTACAAACAAAACCTAACAAATAGTCTCAGCCATAAAGGGGTATTTTATAAAAATTGTTTCTTATAATAATATTTCTTCATAATTAAGTCATGCAAAAACATTTATTTAGTGGTTTACGCTTATATTTTTTGTTATGTAAATAATAATTTTATTGTAATTTCAATACATAGAAAAACTAGTAAAAGCTTCAATTTATCCGTAGCATATTTTTTGATGTTCATACTGTAAACCGATTCGTCGTAAAGATGAATCTAAATAGGATTTCACGTGTAGCTTCATCTTAAACACTTATAGTTTTAAGACTCTAAAAAATATATGTTATTCTTGAAGATAACATCTATACATTCCCCGCGCCGAAACGGCAATTATATGAAATTCCCTCCATTGAAAAAAATCTCAAAGTATGCTCCGAAAATAATTTTACACATGTTTTTTTCAGTTATTTTACAAGATATAGGTATGAAAAATTCAGTTTTTCTATCCCCGCGAGATTTTTGCTCTCTTTTAAACGAGTCGTGTTTTACTAAACATTTTCACAACTTTCGCTTAAATATTATCGTTTTTAATATTAGCGCGCTCTCTCTCTAACATTCGTATTTCCATATCTCTCCATCTTCTTCTTTTTGAGCGGGGATGCGGCGCCTTAAGAGCTTTGAGGTTTGGTGTTTGATTTTGATTTAGATATTGAGTTCTAAGCTAATTATGCTAAAGCTAATATTATAAGCATCACTAAAAAGAATGGAAGTACAGTACAACAATTCATATCGAACGCTTTTTGGATTGTCCTGGTACTGCAGTGCCACCGAGATGTTTGAAGAAGGGTGCGTTCCCGGATTCCGAGCACTAATGAAAAAACGGATCACCAACTACAGAACGCGACTAGCCTCGAGCGAAAATAGTATTGTGATGGCAGCATTCCACTTCTTGCAGGATCCCATCTACAAGCGATGGATCCACTTCCTGAGGACATAGATTAAAACAAAAAGTTTATTTTTTTTATTATTATTATTATTTTCTTTTAAATTTCTTTAACCATGTTAATATTTTTTTTATGTATCCTTTTTATATCTTGTCATCATTTCTTGATTATTATATATGTATAATATGGAACTCGTGGGACTGCACCACCCTCCCCGAGATCTGGAATAAATGATTAAAAAAAAAAAAAAAAATTATTATAAAGCTAATATTGAGTTCTTCAAACATTGAGTTTTAACGTTGAACTTTGAGCTTCAAGCTCTAACATTGAGTTTTAACGTTGAACTTTGAGCTTGAAGCTCTAAGCTTTGAACTATAAGCTTTCAGCTCTGATCTTTGAGCTTGGAGCTCTACGCTTCTGTGCTTTAAACTTTTAACCCCCATTAAAATATCATAAAGCTTTGCTATTCACAAAAAAGACGCAACAAAGTGATATTCTTGTAGAGGTCGAAAAATCACCTCAACCTTATGAAAGATTTTTTTATTATAACACTTACAGTTTTAAGATTTGATTTTCAATTTTAATGGTTACCCGACGATTCTTGAAAAGGACTTACACGAAATTATTGCGATCTCAGTGGGCTTAGGTGTTTGCATCGAAACGAAACGTATTATATCCATTCCCCGGTCAAGTAAAGAGTAAAGTATTCTCGCCTGTCCGGCTGTCCGACCGTCGCGCGTCGTGGGTGAGGCCGCATCCCGCGAGACGCGAGACACGTCTCGTCCTCTCCGCAATATTCCGTAGCGCTTCGATTCGAGCATGAGACAGTGATTTAAACAGGCCAATACCTCATAAGACACCGCGGCGCGACTCCGTGACACTGAGAAACTGTGACACTGGGACGTCGGGACGTGGAAACACGGACAAACTGTCACTCTGTCACTTTGGAGATTATTTACATTTTTTGAGAGCGGTGAGAGACTCGCTGTGACAGGTGAAATAGCACACCCTGCCATTGGATGATTCGATGTTTTCTTCTCACATTTTCAATTCCTTAAAATGTTTTTTTTCTTTTTATGTGAATACATACCTCACAAGAGTCCTAAATGATTGAATCACGAATAATGGTACGTTGTTAGGCTGAGGCTAATGGGGAAGGAAAGGAGTTTGCGGAATATGATGGTTGGGAACCATTTAAAATTTAAAGCAACGTTGCGATCTACCACTCTATAAAGTCGGTAGGTAGGTACCACAAATGCCAAAATCTACTATGCAGGGTAAATCGAAATGCGGGTCTAGGTAAATTGACCGAATTGCAATTATTCGAAATCAATTTTTCGAATTCAATTGTTCGAAATGCAATTTTTCGAACTTCAATTTTTCGAAAACATATTTTTCGAACATCAATTGACCGAAACACTAGTTTTTCGAATTGATGTATGTACACAGTATGTATACAGTACATATACAGTACGTATAACCTAACCTAACCTAACCTAACCCAACCTAGCCTAACTTAACCAAATCTATAACTGGTACGTCTGACAATATCTCGTTAGTAATAAACAAGTGAAATATATATTTTAAAAGTTGATTAACAAATTCGAAAAATATGTCTTTCGGCCAATTGCTGTTCGAAAAATTAGTCTTTCAAAAAACTGAAATTCGAACAGTTGATTTCGAAAAATTGAATTCGAAAAACATGTCTGCTCCCGTGAGATGCCCTGTTTTAGAGTAAAAAAATATAGATGGTATTTTATTTATTTATAATCTAAAAAACATTAAAAAATCAGTAGATATTGGACATTTAGGGTCGAGGTAGGAGGTTGTGGTGATGTTACATGGCCAAGTGACCACTGACAGAATACTTATATGTATTTGAATAAAAAACATCAAAATATTACGCCGGTGATAAAAATTTCGTCTTCTTTTTTTACTACAAATGAAGTCAAGAATCGCTAATCGGATAATGTTTATTTATTTTATTTTAGGGAAATCAACAGTTTACAACTTGATTAATGTATACATGTTTAATTTACCTATCCGAAAAACCAATTATAGATTTCTTCATTATACTATTATATTATGTATCTATAAAATAAACAGTAATCTTACAATAAAATAAAAAGTAATCTTACAATAATAAAAGAAATTACATTATTACAACAGGAGGCAGTACATAATATAAGTCGTTCCATATATATCATACAGTTTTGTACTCATTTAACACATTTTTAATACATTTTTTTATATTTATTTTCGTCACAATTGAAGATATCTATTTCAGAGAGAATGTTATTGTACGTTTAACACAGTCTTATAAGGCAAGCATTTTTATTTGAATTTGTATTACAGTGTTTTTCTTTAAAAATATTACATGAACGTGTGTTTCGTGCAGGTACCTACTTTGAAATCAATTCTGTTCAATAATTCAGGACAGTCAGTAATGTTGTTTACGATTTTATAAAGCAACATTTTATCTGAGAATTGTCTACGTACACTCAATGTATCAATTTTGAAAAATTTTGTTGCATCCAAATAATTATTTAATCGATTGTGCGATTTATAAGAAATGTATTTCATGATTTTTTTCCTGAATCGATTCAATTTTGTTTATGTAATGTTATGTAATGTATGTTATGTAATGCATAAAATGGGGACCACACAGTTGACGCAAATTATAGATGGCTTCGTACATATGCAAAGTAAAGTTGTTTGATAATTACAATGTTTGTGAATTCTTTTGTATTTCTTACGATGAAACCAATGCTGCTTTATTTAGCTGTTTTATCACGTAACCCTTAACGTTAACCCCTGTATATTGTATTTTAAAAAGCCTCCACAACCTCTGGAGCCGGAGACAATTATCTTAAAGCTCAGCCATGGAAGTCTGTTAGAACCATTATTTTTATGCTAAGAAGTAAGAAAAATCTCTCCAACTGCAAGTTTATTTGACCTAAAATGTGCATTGAGCCTCGCTAGCGATCCCTGTGGAACGCCACCGGAGGATATTTTGGTTTTGAACCATTATTTTAACGACGCAATTAAAAGTAATTATCGCACCGATGCAGAACACAGCCGGCACAATGCACAATACCATAATAATCGGTTCACAAACAGAAATGGTCCATAAACCTCTTAATGGGGGACAATGATGAGTCATGACCACTTCCGCCCCTAGCTTATTGTTACCTGTCTAGGTCTAGGCGGATGTACCTCCTACTTCCTACCTCCTCCCCACTTTCAAAACGTAATAATTACTTCCTAGAAAGTTTTAGTGATGCTATTTTTATGTGGACTCCTTAATCATTGACTATTATTATTTATTTATTTTATTTTAGGGAAATCAACAGTTTACAACTTGATTAATTTATACATGTTTAATATACCTATCTGAAAAACCAATTATAGATTTCCTCATTGTAATATTATATTATGCACCTATAAAATAAACAATAATCTTACAATAACTAAAAGAAATAACAGGAGGTAGTACATAATATAAGTCGTTCCACAATATACCATTATATTTATGCAGTTTTGTATACATTAATACATTTTTAATAGATTTTTGTATTTATTTTCGGTACAATTGAAGATATCAATTTCAGAGAGAATGTTATTATACGTTGAACACAGTCTTATAAGGCAAGCATTTTTATTTGAATTTGTATTACAATGTTTTTCTTTTAAAATATTACATGAACGTGTGTGCCGTGTAGGTATATACTTTGAAATCAATTCTGTTCAATAACTCAGGACAGTCAGTAATGTTGTTTACAATTTTATATAGCAACATTGTGTCTGAGAGTTGTTTACGTACACTCAATTTATCAATTTTGAAAAATATTTTTGCATCAAGATAATTATTAAATCAATTGTGCGATTTATAAGAAATATATTTTATGATTTTTTTCTGAATCGCATTATGGATTGTGGAATAAGTCCTGAGAGTTTGTGAATGTTAGAAAAGTTTTGATTTGCTATACAATAGATATTATCATGCATTATTCTTACAATGTATTAGGAATATAGGATGCATTATTAAAGCTTATAAGTAATTCAACTTTATTAGAATAACTCTCGTTAAAATAACTTTTGAAGGTAATACCATCAATGTAATATATCATTGAATAAGAAGATAATACTAATGACATGAATCTAAACGAAAATATGAAAAATAATAAGTCACAGAAAAATAAAAAGGTAACGTAAGTAAAATTATATTATTGTATGCGCCTATCATGAGCCAGCGAAGAACGACTTATCTCACGACTAATGAGTGTAACCAGGTAACAAGGTGCTATCACGCCGAAAGTTGTGTCGTGGGCAAAAAAAAGATATCTTATCAATCAGATTATATCGCTACAATTAGGTGCAAAATACAGAACTTGGTTTTGGACAAGAGGAAAAACATTGGAGAAGTGTGCAAAAGAAGTCATTACCCTTTTACTAGGTACCCATTTTCTTTTCTGTTTTTTCACATTTCATTGTTACGAATTGCGAATAACGTAACAACATTTGATAATTACCTATCATTGTAACCGGCAAATGTTGTGCAATTGTGGGTGATATTGCTAAGAGGGGATTGAACCCGAGAAATCTTAAATCAGACAACATCCCGAGACAGCGTATTCAAAAATACACATCTTATCAATTAAATTATATCGCTAACATCAGGTGAATACGCAGGACTAGGACTAGGTTTTGGGGCATTGGGAGACGTGTGCAAAAGAAATCTTTAAAAAAAAATCGTTAAAATCTTACTACCCATTTTCATTATTATTTCAAGGAATATAAACATCGAAAACAACATTTTTTTTTAAATTCTAGACCACCGGCTCCCCTTAAATTGGGATCTCGTCACAGTTACTTTATAAGGTCTACAGTTCACAGAACTTGTTTAGCATTCAATGAATTTCTAAGATGATAATGAGAGTTCCATGCCAACTTAGAATAAAGTCAACTCAACACCTCCTTGAAAAGTCGTTAAAAGCTAGGAAAAAAAAACTTAAAATTAGCCGATAACCCTAACCTAACGTAACCTATTTAACCAATTTTTCATCACTCTAAATGACTTATCTGAGATGGTTCTGAGTTGGTTTCATTCCGAGTTTTCCGGCCACCGAAAATGAGATATATATATATAGTATATAGCAGAGGTTCCCAAACTTTTTTTTCTCGTAGACCACTTTCAAAATTCTACTACTGGTCACGGTGGAACCCCTGCTGGTACATTTCTACCATATTCCCAAAACTCAACACGCGTTGTACTGGATATTGAATGGCGAGGTGTGGTCTGTCACAACGGAGCAGTACCGGATCGACGACTTTTTCAAACGGGGACAAAATGGACCAGTATTCGAGATTATATTTGCCACAGCGGAGGGGGCGTAGTGGGATACGGAATGTGGGGAGGGGGGGGGGGGGTATGAGTATGTTCCATCCTAGTACAGTACACCCATATCCCACTACGCCCCCCCCCTCTTGTCTATCTGGGCGTTTTAAGATCTCATGCATAACCGGTACAACAACGTGCGCTGTACGCCAGTCAGCCTGTCGGGTCTCCCGTGGACCCCTAGGGGTCCACCTGGACAACTTTGAGAATCACTGGTATATAGTATAATATCTCCTATTTGTGCGGTACCTTCGTAGTCTCCCCACTCTTGCCTACTTAAGTTTTCTGGCGGTTTCACATCTACCGCGTGTGAATTGCACACTCTGATTTTTTTTAATAAGATAATCGCTCAACACTTCAGAAACAATTAAGCATGAAATATGACGAAGCAACGCATCGCGTCAGTAATTCTTTTCAATAATTGATTATAGATCCGGCATTATTCGGAAGCGTTTCATAATACGTCACGAATCGCGAATCGATCAGTTGCATCGTTCGCTTTTCCGAGTCGAAGCGACCTCCCAGGAAAGCCGCAATACCCGTCGGTCATTGGCTAATTGGCAGCCGGAGCGAATTATTGGCATTGCCCGCACTTAGCCCGCACTTAGCCCGCACTTGGCCCGCACTTAGCCCGCACTTGGCCCGCACTTAGCGGTGCAGTTATGTAAGTTGGACCGCGCGCGTCAATCAAGAATGCATTTCGATTTTGAAGAATGGAAAATAAAAATTGTTCGCTGCCAGTGGAGACCCTATGTTATGTCATTCTAAAAGAGTCAGGGTGTTTGGTAAAGTATTTTTTCCTAATAAAGTACATATTGAATAAATTGGATTTCGTGTAGGTGTTCCCCCAGTAAAACATCAATTTTTCACGAACTCAAATACCTATCGAATAATTTTCAAATATATGTAATCGTTTCACCGTTTACTCGTTTTACGCGTTGATAATTTTTTTCGTGTAGATAATTGTACGTACGATTACGTTTTTAATATGGATTTGTGTTTATACATTGAAGCGTTTATTGTAATTAAGCGTAATTAAGAGTTTATTGTAATTAAGCGTAATTAAGAGTTTATTGTAATTAAGCGTTTATTTTAATAAAGCGTTTTTTTGTTATTAAGCGTTTATTCATTGGGGATTTGATTTATTAATTCGAGAGCACCATTTTTTGGATAACCAACACCTCTGCCGTAAGCCATCCCAATAAGTGTGCTACGTTTGGTTACTTAGCAGGGATGCCCGGGTTCATGGTCGGGGTCGGCGGAGAAGTGAGGTTGCCGTAATCTTGGCGGCGAATGCGTCTGCCCACCAACTGCGGCAGGCCAGATCGGGAGAGATGGTTGAGCGCTACTTTGAGCGATATTTTGATTCTTCAGTATTGACTCCAGTTTGAAGAAAATATAATGCAGGATAATAAAGATGAAGTACGGTTCATGATAAAGAAATGTATAAATTAGTTTTTATTTGAGTACTGAGTATTGAGTATTCGATACTTATCTTTGGGCCTTTTGACGAACACATTGACTATTTTGCGACGGCCCGGTGTAGGAGCGCCATACGAGGGGGCAGAAGTCCAGTAGTCAAAGGAGTACGGGTTGGGTTGGGTTGGATATGGGCAGATCTGACGGAGCGGAACAAATGAAGCCGCCCTCGCCGGGTCTCGTCCGTGTGTGGTCTCTTCCGTTTTCCTCTATGTGACGTCACCATGTTCCAGTGTTTGCCAATCTTTCTATGCCATGAATATTTAATCAGAAAAGAAAAATAACTTAGCACAATTAATGTTGACGTAACGTCTGACGGCCTCCATAGTCTAGAGGTAAGGTTCTCGACTCGCAATCCGAAGGTCGCGGGATCGAATCGAATCTAGAATTTCTGTTATTTCACAATTAATTATTTTAAAAGATTATATAGTATATTTGTGGCACATTCCACAATGGAAGATACTCTCAGTATCGCCCTGGTGTTGGACCATCATTCAGAATTGAATGGTTGCTTGAAATGGTTTTAGCCATGTTTGGTGACCAGATCTGAATATCCAGTGTACATCCCCACCTTCCTCTTCCCCATCTCCTTCCACTCCCCACTTCCTTCAGCCTCACAACATACCCCAATTGGGGATACCGTGTTTGAAGGAAGAAAAAATTAAAAGTAACAACAAGATCGTTACGTTTAACCGCTCACCACATTTTGATTAAAAGCTAACACAGACCGAGAATCGGTGCACATAGATCTTTCAAATGTCAAAAACTCAAAACGGTGCTAATTGTGGTCATCAAATGTGACTAGAGTTTGAAACTACCCAACCTAAACGATCTTCCCAAAATGCCTTCCATTGATGTGATTGTTGCAACTAGGGTTGCCATCCGTCCGGGTTTCCCCGGATTTGTCCTAGTTTAGAGAGCGTCCGGGAAGCGTCCGGGCGGGGCTTCATTTGTAGTCCGGGTTTAAAAATTTAAAACTGATTATTAAAAATAATTTATAACAAACTGTAATAAGATTCTGTTTTGTTAGGTGCATGAAAAATGATGATAAAAGATGATTAAATTTAATTTTAAGGTCTGAAAATAAATAAAAAGTTGATTTATGACATTTTCAACTTTTTTTATTACACTGACTATTTTTTAAAAAAAACTGTTAACATGTCCGGGTTCTGGGCTCTAAAATCCGGGGTTTTCACGCATCTTGTCCTGGTTGCCAAGATAGCAACCCTAGTTACAACTCACTGACCAGCTCAGGCACGGGGGCTCCATCGAAGCCAGATCCATGTTAGCCTTAGATAGTACTGCAGCTAGTACACAACTGCAGACCCTGTACGAATTGCAAGAGTGCCCCACCATTGAATTTGGCAGCCATCTCTGATCTGGTGCCACAAAATGCTCGAAAGACCTTTGACTTTTTATGCAGAAAATTGCGAAAAATCTATCATTTGATAGAGATTCCCATATCTTTGCTCATTAGGGCACAGGCATCAGGTGGGAATGCTGTCCTAGTTTTACCGGTTTTTCAATGGAAGACTTTCCTGGGAACTAGCATCATTGATTGCTTTGGCATCAATGGTGGCTTTGGTGTATACTATAACACTTGCGTTCAACATTATTTGTACACGGTTTACATTTGTTACATGATAACGGGTCATTTTGGATCATTTCAACAGGTCAACGGGACTCGAATACACAAACACAGACAGAGAGAAGAAATGCTAAGTCGAGAGGACTTCGCTACGCGCACTCAGTATACTTTTTTTATTTATTTAAAAGCTCAAAGGGCTTTTACGTACAATATAGTACTTTTTTTAATTATAATGAAAATAAAGAGTTAACAATATAATATGCCTATGCCTGTGTGTACCAAAAGACAAGAAAAGTTAAAATATTTATCAATTTGGTGAAATGTTTTCAATGGCTGATTTTACAGCATTGCTCGAAAAACAGGGATATTAATGATCACTCTTCTAAACAAACAGACATGCCTTTACCCTGCTCCTTTGGGGCTCCTGGGGCCATTAGGATTATAATAATATCACAGGCGCCAAAATACTAATGACAGTAATGACCATCGGCTAAATCGTTGACAAAAACACCCCCAAACTGTTCTGTTGGAGTGGTGTCCGCTTGTATTTCTCGATAATTATAATATGTTGGTATTTTGTGTAGCGCCGTTTTTTGTCAAAAAAATCACCTAAAGGGCGCTGAACAAATATGAAATTCTAGGCTCTTTCTAATTATCTTTTTTTTACATTAACTCCACACAGGAGGCCCTGAGGAAAATAATTTCCCTCAAGGCCTATGTCATCTATGAAGATGCTGTGTGGAGGGTGTTTTTGAGGAGAGGAAGGAGTAAACATGGGTCTTGAAGAGACCCATGTTGTAGAAGGAGGAAACACAGTGGCCGGCAAACCGTTCCACAGCCGAGCTGTTGAACTCAAGAACGAGTCGTAGAATCGACCCGTTCTCATGTGACTAATGTCAACCGTGTACAAACGTTGGGCGCATGTTTGGCGTGTTTCCCGACTATGCACCGGTGCCGAGGGGATCAATGACGCTAGTTCCTCGGAGCATCTTCCATTGAAATACCGGTAGAACAAGGACAGCATTCCCACCTGACACCTGTGCTCTAAAAGGTTTTCAGGTAATTTTTCAATTCAATTTGGAATTCATGTTTATTTTCGATAATTTTTAGTTTAAAAGGGAGGTTGTTGAAATAATTTATACCTAGATAGAGATATGTAGGTATTTTGAATGTGCTTGCAATTAAATTTTGGGATTTCAATATTGTTTTGTTATCTTGCTCATATATTGAAATTTAAATATTTAGCTGTATTTCTTTGAAAGTTTGTAGGATTGAATATTTTTTTATATATATTTGTCATTTGTAGTGTTTATTCATTATTAGTTATACTGTTCTATTTAAAAAAACGGAGATTTTTTATAAAAAAGATATTCAAAGGCTTAGAAATTTCTAAATTTGTTAAAATACTAAATAATCAATAGTTATACGCTGACTAGACAACTCAAGAGTGAAACCAACTCAGAACCACATCAGAAAAGTCATTAAGAGTGATAAAAAATATATAAGAAAATTGGTTAAATAGGTTACGTTAGGTTAGGATTATGGGCTATTTTAAAATTTATTTTTTTTCATAGCTTTCCAAAGAGGTGTTGAGCTGACTTTATTCTCAGTTGGCATGGAACCAGTTAGAAACAAAACGAGAACCAGAAACAGGAACAAAAATAAAAATTAAATTTTTTTGATTTCGTGGGATTCGTGGGATTCGACCCTTTATACCGCTACATTATTGTGCGTGAACCGTGAATTTTATCATATTATATTAGAACCGAGCACCCGTGAAATAATAAATTTTCTCAAAAATAAAAAGTCGCTCGCTTCCGTTTCATCGAGTTTCAAATCACAACAGTGCTAAAGAAGTGTCACTTCAAAAAATAAATCAAAATGGACAGCGAATTTTCTAATACGGATGCGAGCTATTTTATTTATTTGTGTTTTAAATTATAAAATACGGCCTGTTAAAGAATTCGTCACACGATTTTCAAGCATTTTTCGGCTTTTCGTGAGCTACAAGTAATTAAAGAAACAATAATATTATCCTATAAAAGCTACTCCTTTTGTATTACAATATATGAAAGCATTGTTTCCAGAATCAGAACGCAATGACTTCGCAGCATCCGTTGCTTTCCGTCGAGATGAAAGATAACTGCAGAGGCATTTCAGATAATTATTGCGTTGGGCTAACAAACAACAAATATCCGTTAACATCCACTACAGACACAGACGTAGATAGAAGATGATTGATGTGTCTCGGCGGACCTATCCTTGGTAGTTACTGGTTACTGGTTGGAATTCCTGGAATCATTATCTTCCGTTCTTCCACTTGATAATCCTTGACATCCGATCCAGTCAAAATGGACAATACAATATTAATCGTTGATAGTAACTAACTGACTAACAATAACACCGTTTCCCGCAGAAGTAAGCAAAGGACGGACCGCCAAACAACTCGGTTTTGGCGCATACTCTTCATATATCGTTTCATATGTTTGAGAGTATGTTCTCAGATATTATTCTGACTTTTGACATGGCCCGCTTCAAGTATCTGATTCTGGTCGTGCCATGTCTTCCTCGGGCGTCCCCGACTTCCTCTATCATTAAGGCGGCGCTACTCGAATTTCTACCGATTTCTGCATATCTCCCTTGAATATTTGACATTTTTTAGCTCTTAAAATATATGTTATTTTTTAAGATAATATCTATATAATCTCCACGCCGAAACGCAAATTATATGAAATTCCCTCGATAGAAAACAATCGCTAAGTATGCTCCGAAATTTTTTATTTTCAAGCCTGTCTCTATTATTTAACAAGTTATATGTATGAAAAAATTCACAGTGTTTCTTTGAACGTTGTTTTAGACAACCCCCACGAGATATTTGCTCTATTCTAAACGACTCGTGTTTTATTTAACATTTTGACAATTTTCGCTTCAATATTATCGTCTGAAGTATTAGCGCGCTCTCTCCAACATTCGTAATTACACATCTCTCCATCTTCTTCTTTTTCAGCCGAATAGCGCCACCTTAATAAGGACAGCATTCCCAGACGACAACTGTGCTCTAAAAATTGCAAACCGTTTATTGAGACAGGAGAATCTCCTTTTCATGATTCGCGCCATTTTCGTCAAATTCCTTCTGGAACATGAAACCGACAAACAGACCGCCCATTTTTGCACAGAGTCGAGATTTTTTGTGTATTTTTGGGCTCCAGACAAAAGGTGGCTTCCAAATCCAACCATTGAGAAGTTAGTTTTAAGTTGAGTACATTAAATAAATAACATTATTCTTCAGAAAATTATATAATTTGACTAATATACTGGGCTTTGCTCTTATTCTTCAATGTGACACATAATAATAATAAAAAAATATTTAATATTGTGTATTAATGGCGGGCCCAGCAGCCGCCCAGCCTCTCCCGTCATCTGATATTTTTATAGCGCACATTATCGTTAAACTGTTATCCTCGAATCGGAATTGTTTTACGACGGCTCAACTACCGAATATGGCCGTCGTAAAGGAGAAACATTTAAACTGCAGTAAAGTCCTGCTGTGAAACAGCTATTACAATCCTAAAATTCAGTCTCAAACGATTTTTATTGTCAACCTGTCATTTTTATAGGTTTAAAGAAGCACACTGATACTCCGCACATTATTTTAATATATTTTTTTTAAATCGTTAAGATATTACTTATGGTACTTATGTGTCTACCTACAGACAATTTAAATTGAACGCAGTTTTTATTAAACACCCACCTCAATATTTTTTTTTTGCTTAGCAACAAGTTCGTCAAAAAGTTAAAATATTCTTGTCGTCGTCTCCGTGGTCGAGGGGCAAGGCTCTCGACTAGCGCTCCGGGTGTTCAAATCCCGGCGTGCGTAAATAAAATTAATTTGATTAATTTAGCTAGAAAATACTCTCAGAATCGCCCTGGTGTAAGACCACCATTCAGAGTTGAAATGTTGCTAGAAATGTCTTTAGCCGTATTTGTTGACCAGATCTGATTAGCCAGGCACTTAGCTAGTAATATAATTCACTAGCTATAAGTCTTAGATGTAAGTCACTAGCTTTAATTGTAAATTTTAGTTGTAAGCCAGTAATATAAGCCATTAGCTATATTATAAGTCTTAGATGCCAGTAATATAAGTCACTATCTATAAGTCTTAGATGTAAGTCACTAGTTATAATTGTAAGGGGCTATTTCACCAATCTCTTTAAATGTTGCTCTTAACTACCGGTCACATAACTTTATTGGTAGGAGAATCATGCTCAAAAACCCGTGCGCATTTCGCCACAGAAAATATGGTGCCAAGTAGCTATTTTGGTCTACTGCCACGCCTGTCTTAGACGTGCTTAGACGCCATTGTTTCTATGAAATCACAAACGTCAAAAGTGTCAACATGGTGTCAACACAGTGTTCGTTTATTGTTGTTTACGAACGGGATTGGTTTATTTATGCAAACTATAAGGTAAGTTCAACGGGTTTTTGTTATGTTTTATTGATTATTGAGTGATATTACTAAAGAATTTAGTTGAATTTGTAGATTTGTCTTAATTCATGCGTCACAAAATGTTTTACTCTTTCTTCTTTCCTCATTGCTATTTTTTGTGATTTTCTGCTGTTAAATCGTTTAGGTACAGTGTCTTTAACATCTATTGTGTATTTGTCTGCAGAGCCTTCAGGTGAACCAATACATTAAAGTGAAATATGAGGGACTGGAGAGACAAAAGTGCACCCTCATCAGATAGGGCCCGTATATCAGTTTCTGCTAAGGAGCACATTCCTCGCTCAACTTAAACCGACCAAATCGGCCGCTTAAGCCGCAGAATAGTTCCATTTCTGGACGCGATGTGGCGCTATTGGCAATAACACATCTGTCAGATTTGACATTTGACAATGGTTCGATTTCGATATGCATTTGCTACGTACGTAAATTACATTTTAGGAATAAAATAACCAACAGCATGGAGTTTGAGCTTTCTTCGAGCGTTGAGGATTTAGATATCGATAATTTCGTAGAACATTTAAACAGACCACGCAAAGTGCGAATATATAGAAGCAGGGCTGACGACTTCCTGACGTGGATTAAATTGAATTTCATAACAGGTTTCGTCTCTCCACAAGGGTCGTAATTTGCTTGCTAGATTTGATAAGGGATGACATCAAATCTAAAATGAACTGGTAAGTGAAAATGCTTTTTAAAAGGTATAAAAAAGTAGCTAACAACGCAAATACCTATCTAAATAGTGTGTTTTCATTTCAGGAATAAAGCACTCACTCCAAAACGCCAGATACTTTTAACAATCAGATACCTAGCATCTGGCTCCATGCTGATTGCTGTGGAGGACTTTATCAGGGTTCACAAAACCCCGCAAGCAAGCACATTTGGATAGTTTTACAATCAATTGCACATTGACAGAACTGCTTTCTTTATTTTCAAAAATGATCCTGAAAGTTTGGAAGAAAAAACAAAGAAGGTTGCAATAGCAAGAAGGCGTGCAATAGCACGCTTCCCCAAGTGACTGGTACTCTTGATTGCAGGCACATGCAGTCCTCCGGTAAGTTATCCAATTGCTTGTCCCAATATCAACAAACATTACACCAAAAATATATAATGCTTTCTATAAGGCTACAGAAATTGATTGTAAAAATATATCCACCTACCACAGCAAGTATAAAAATGTATTAAAGTCTTGGACAAATACCATCGACACAAACATTTACTTGCTGTAACATCTGACCTGCTGTAACTAAACAAATTTTTATTTATCTTTATGAACATGTCTTTTGAATATGTATTTCAGTAAACACATCTATTTTTTATGTATTTAATTTAATTTTTTTTTTAATCTTCTACAAAGAAAGTGTATGTTTATTAGTAAATTTCTGTCTTAAAAACACTCAAGTATACCCACGAACTGGCAATGCCTATGTGGGATTTTTTTGGTTAATCTGCTAATCTATTTGTATTATTTCTCCACTTTTTTAAAACTGTTTATATAAAAAGTTTGTATTACAAAATTTTACCAATTGTACCAAAAAAATTGTTAATAAATAAATTTAAAAAAAAAATGTTGCCCCTTTGCTTGCTTACCTTATTCAACTCATGAATGCGCAGACTAATCATTAGTGTACCATTATTTTAGGTGGACGCAACCCGAGATTTATCGGAACCGAAAAGGTTTCTTTTCTGTCAACGTGCAAGCTATTTGTGATGCTGATCTCAGATTCACCGATTTTGTTTCAAGTTGGCAGGGGTTACATGTTTTATATTAGTGTAATTATTTATCTTTTGCATTAACATAGTTATAAATTTATCCCAGGCCTCTTCAATATTCTATCATACTGTAAAATGTAAATTAATAATGTATCAAAATAAAAAATTGTCTGAAGAAGTATAACCGGGTGTTTATTTTTTAAATGTCTTTATTAAGGTGTAATATTCAAAGGAATACAAACAAATTACACAAAAGAATTCTTTACAGACTACCCCGAAATGAAGACATTAAGATAATGATGGATCAAAATCTGGATATATTTCAGGTGAAAGCTATTACCGACAACAAAGAAATAGTCAACTTTATCTAATGGTTACTAAATAAAGTTGGTTTATATTGTCATGCTTGTTAATTGTGACAATCTGTATAGTTATAGTAAGTATTATGTATGTCTGTTTAAATTGTAATTGAAAATTAACATCCTGTTGGCAAACTGCTAATTGCAGTTTAACGGGAATGTACCTTGAAAAACAATAAAAAAGGTAAGTATTTTAATTTGAATTATTAATGTTGTTATTTTTGTGTACTAAAGTACAAGTAAGTAAAGTTCTTCGTCTGTACTGTTACTCCCTCCCCATAAGGGGGTGGAATAGCCCCCTTGTCCCTGCCTGGCACAGGTGGTGCCCTTAATTTATACTATCTGCAAGCGCTTAGTTTCCTGCACTGTCACTGCGCCACCCCTGATGTAGCGGTAGCAGTGAGAGGTGGGTTCCTTTCGACCCTGATCTCCAGTTCTCTTGTGGTCCTGTCGGCTGGAGTGAGTTACTTAGTCTCCTGGGTTCTTCAGAAGTCTCTTCTCCACTATCCCACCATCTTCATAGGGGTCACGTCTGGCCAATGTGCTGCCAGGGACGGTGTGAAGGGTTTGAAGGGCCAACTTTCCTTCCACTGCTCACTGTCTATCCTCAGGACTGCCTGTGGTTTGCCAGAAGCTCTAGATGCTGCTCTTGTGTTGTGGCTGCCGTGGGAACATGTTTCAATTGCTTTTTCTTTCTAATTTATATTTCTCTTTAAATGCTGTCTCTCCGCTAGCTTCAAGAACGAGAACAAACTGCCTCGGATGAGAACACTTAAAAATTTTTTTCGTATGTGTAATTGTATGTTGTGCCGTGTAGGGACAGTCGGGGGCTTTTAGAATCATTTCAAAGTAGCTTCGTTTAAAAAATAAATGTAGAGTCTTGATGTGAGAACCGATAGAGGGACCAATCTGGTCCTTAAAACGGTTCGGGAAAGTGGTGGGTGCCCTCGACTGTACTAAAGTACAAATATTACTTCATATGGAGGTAGTATTAGTTCTTAAGTTTTTTCTCCTCATCAGCAGTTCCATCCTGAGGAGGTGCTCCTCGTGTTCTTCCTGCATTTGGTTTTGAGGTTTTCGGCCCTGCAATGCAGATGTTCTTTCTCGTCTTCCTGGCGTTTAGCCTTGAAGCCCTCCACCTTGAGGAGATTTTGGAGATTTGAAGTTTAATTTTTTAATTTTTTATGAGAAAACTCTCTTTTTATAACTTTTGAAGGTTATTCCCATCAACCTAATATATCATTGAAGAAGAAGATAACACTTATAATCTAAATGAAAATATGAAAGAAAACAAGACACAGAAAAACAGAAAAAACAATGGTCGCAACTGGGACTCGAACCCAGACCTCTCGTCTAACCGGGACGGCGCGTTTTCCAATTTCGCTATTGTTTTCTTTCATATTTTCATTTAGATTATAAGTGTTATCTTCTTCTTCAATGATTTAATTTTTTATTTTAAATTCTGCCAAAGAGCTCCACTGGTGGTTGCGGTGGTAGATTTTCTTTTCGCTGGAACAGAAGAATATAATATTATAAAAAGTTGTACATAAAAACACCAACAGTTGCTTCAACCCATGTATTTCGCGACATAATTGTTAAAAAAATTTATATTATTACATACATGTTTGCAAAATAAACATTTCATCCTGACATTTTGTTAAGAACCTAAGAATCTTCTTTGATGTCAACTGATCAATTTGAAAAGTGATGTAGGAATTAACTAACCGAAATTTCAGCGGGCAGAGAGGACAGACCGTCACACAACTCAGGCTTAGCATAAATTCCTTGCTTCATCCATATTCATATATACTCTTATATTATACTGTATTTAAATCATCGATGTATATAAATTTCTGGGCAACATGCCTGTTTTATGTACCTAAATAAATATAAATAAATTATTCTGATTCTTGACATGTTCCGACTCGCCATGTCTTGCCGACTTCTTCTAACATTTACATTTGCAACGTATATTCTCCTAACAATCCTTTCTTCGTTAATTCGCTCTACACACCCATGCTACCCTTTCTGTATTATATTATAAATAACGCAGGTTATTTTGTTTTATGAGTACTAAAAATGTATTATTGAAAAATAATAAAATTAAACACAATTATAAAAAAATTTCTAAATTAAAAAAACCTATCACCTTGGTGATACATCCACTCAGAATCCAAATGCTATTTGAAATCACTGGCAGTCTGTGACCTTTCAGTGAGCAAGTTTTTTTTTTTACAAGGGCTCCACACAGGAGGCCCTGAGGAAAATAATTTCCCTCAGGGCCTATGTCATCTTTGGGGATGCTGTGTGGAGGGTTTTTTTTAAGGAAAGGAAGGGGGAGAGAGTTCTGGGAAGGAAATGGGTTTAAGGAGTGGGTAGGAATCTGCACTGACAAGGTGTTGTGTGAGCAAGTGTGCTAAGATATAATACAAACCCAGGTAGCTCGTGTTGGTTTGATAATGCTCTCATCGTTTTGGTGTAATTTGGCTACAATTCTGATCAATTTTAGAATGCTAAAACAAAAATAGTAATATTACTTACCAAAATCATGTAAAATAGACAAATCTTTAATATGCCATGAACACCAGAAATGGAAACAGAATTTTTTATGAGTTCAAATCAATTTTAAGTTAAGTAAGTAACTAACTAACTGTCATACGAGAGAAAGAATCGCCAAACGTGCACAACTCAGGATTAGCAAAAATTCCTTGCTTCATCCTTATTCATACATACTCTTATATTATACTGTATTGAAATCATCCATGTATATAAATTTCTGGGCAACATGCCTGTTTTATGTACCTAAATAAATATAAATAAATTATTCTGATTCTTGACATGTTCCGACTCGCCATGTCTTGCCGACTTCTTCTAACATTTACATTTGCAACGTATATTCTCCTAACAATCCTTTCTTCGTTAATTCGCTCTACACACCCATGCTACCCTTTCTGTATTATATTATAAATAACGCAGGTTATTTTGTTTTATGAGTACTAAAAATGTATTATTGAAAAATAATAAAATTAAACACAATTATAAAAAAATTTCTAAATTAAAAAAACCTATCACCTTGGTGATACATCCACTCAGAATCCAAATGCTATTTGAAATCACTGGCAGTCTCTGACCTTTCAGTGAGCAAGTTTTTTTTTTTACAAGGGCTCCACACAGGAGGCCCTGAGGAAAATAATTTCCCTTAGGGCCTATGTCATCTTTGGAGATGCTGTGTGGACGGTTTTTTTTTAAGGAAAGGAAGGGGAGGAGAGTTCTGGGAAGGAATCTTGGGTTCAATGTGTCCTGGCAAGGTGGTGTGTGAGCAAGTGTGCTAAGATTGAAAAATATTTATAACAGTAGTACCTAGTTGAAAATGTTTTTTTTTTATTTCAATTTTTTTGTATGATATTTTGTGGCTGCTTTTCATATACAAGATTAAAATTTTGAAAAAAAAAAAAAATTTTTTGTTACAACATTATCAATTGGTATTTTTCAATCTTACCACTCCAGCTACGAAAAATCTAGAACTGCCCCTGCTTCAAATGCTTTAGCTTTCTTTGGTTATCATTTCTGATAAGTCAGGTACTTCCGTACCTTCCTCTGCCCTAACTCCTTCACGTATCTATCTCATTTACCCCTCACAACATACCCCACAAGATGCCATCTCACTGGTTTCAGTTAGCAGGGAGAGGTTGGGACTCTTGTGCGATATTCACATTAAAAAAATTAACAGTATATTACAAACCCCGGTAGCTTGTGCTGGATTGATAAGTGCTCTCATCGTTTTAGTGTAATTTGGCTGCAATTCTGATCAATTTTAGAATGCTAAAACAAAGATAGTAATATTAGTTACCAAATTATTTAAAATAGACAAATCTTTTGAGATGTTTTGAATGCAGAAATATGCCGTGAATAGCAGAAATGGAAACATAAATGTTTATGAGTTCAAATCAGTTAAGTAAGTAACTAACTAACTGTCATATCAGAGAATGAATCGTCAAACGTGCATACATCATACCGTACTGTGATTCTGACCATTGACATGGTCCAACTTAAGTATTAGAGTACTTGATCAAGCCTGATGTCAACCTCGGCTTCTTCTACCATTCACATTCGTGCCATATATTTTCCTTGCACCCTTTCTTCGTTCATCCTCATATACCTAGTCAATTGATATGACAAACATAATAAGTTAGTATTTCATATTACAATTGAATTTGAGGGGCTTTTTTCAGAGAGGCTGCTCAAGGGAGTTTTGGAAAGCCAAAATTTAAACTTTACAATCAATGAAACGTCCCTTCGACAGCTGTCAGAGTTGTGAATTCTAAAAAAATTAAAATTAAATTCCTTGGTTACTTGATATGCATACTTAATAATAGTTACCTTTGAGGACTGTTGATTCTACTCCGGTCGACTGGGTGGGCAACAGTCCCATTATACCCCCATCGATCTGGGTGTACCTTGCATCGACAGCAGGCCCTCCTGTCTGATACGATACTTTATATTTGTGGCAAATTTTCGCCTCATGTTCATTTTAATGTTGTCCCACTTTTTTTCCAATGCATCTGCCGAAATTGTATTGAAATTGAATTCTCAAGTCAGCTCATTCAATTCCAATTGACCGCATTGGCCGCTTTATTATCCAGCTCTTTGATGAGACCAGCTCCACCAGCAATTTTATCCCCTGTCTTCCGCGAAGTTCGGTGTTCTAGTATTTTTGATTTCTGAAATTATTCACGTAAAGCAAGGTAAACAAATAATTTCATACTCGTTATTCAACCAGTCAATTTTAATAATTAATCTAAATCGAAGTAAATACATGAAAACTATAGTGAACAACAATGAATAGAGCTTTTAAATACACAATTGTGCATAAAACTTACCACAAAATAAGCCTTGGAAAAAGCATTTACACTTGACGTTGACGCCATTGACGTTTGAAGTTTGAAGCTTACCATAGAGTCAATAGATATTGACAAAAATAGATTGGTTCGACATAGAAATCCTCGATTAATATCATAGACTAAACGTTTAAAATTGGCCAACTCTAGGTTTACGACTGATATACGGATTACGTGCAAAGCCCGGCTTAAGCCTCACTTTGCGTCAAAGCCGAGCTTTGGGACAACTGATATACGGGCCCATAGGGACCCAGCAACGCTGTTCCCTTGGACAACATAGAGACGATGATAAAATGTACGATCTCCCTCACCAGAGGCACCACCAGCGGCTGGAATATCGATGCCTCTGCTCTAGGTAAAACATTTACATTGCATATTTAAAAATCAACCTGTACATTTCCTATTGTATTTATTAAAACGCTTTTTAGGGACTTTTACACAGAAATAGTAAAAAATATACAATATTATGTACAACTGAGCGACTTCAGTAACAATATTTTGTATTTGTTTAGTGTTAAATTCTGGCTTGCCATTGAATTAAAATAATGCATGGTTTCATTGCGCTTTTACAAAAACAAGAAACTTAAATTTTGGGTCGCACAGTTTACAAGCGTTTCACACGTTGTGCAAGGGGGTCACAAAGCATCGGACCATCATAAATTGAAGACTCGGCATAATTATTTCCCTCCATTCACAAATCAACTGGCTGTTGATTTGTGAGCATGCTCATTGATCCACAGGTGGAATGTGGCAGGTGGTTAGTGTTTCATGAATGTTTTATCCCTTATTATTACTTTCAGATAAACCGAATGCAATTGAGGAGTACACCGCTGTGCGTTGTGGATGAGGAAGACTAAAAGAATAGCCATCAGCCATCCAGAGTCTCCAGAGCTGCTAACATAATGATTATATAAAACAGAATGTATTGTTTACTTTACAATCTAGAATATTCATTTAGTAAGGTGTTCCCAACACGAAGCTAGTTATTCTCTAGCTAGTTCTAGTTCATTGAAATTTTTGTAATGTTTGTAGTTGAACAAATGGGTGTAGCTAGGTATTGATTTAGGGTGGGACAAAAAATAAAAATCTAGAGTAGATACCAAAAACAGTAGGCTTCGACAACATATTCATGCTTTGGGCTCTATCAACATGAACGGAAGACGGAAAAACCGTCATTTGAAGTGCTGTAAATTTGAAAACGCAACTTGGTCTACAATCTAAGAGGTCATGCATCGCCCAGCCAGAGTTGGCAAATGCCCCACCTTGCCCCACCGTGCCTACACATGGGGCAACATCTACTAAATGACCTTGCGTGAGAATGATTATAAATAATATACAATCATTTGTCTGTACCATTCATATTCATCCATACAATATTATAAAATATTATGGCTGCCGTCGTCCCATTGACTCCTGATAATGTTGTCATATATTTATAAAAACTAAATATAATCTACCGTATTAGGTATGTTCTTACAAAGAGAAATGTTTTTCTCTCACATGTTATTAAATAAATATATTGTACAGATATACCAAAATATTCTGAAGTTTTATTACAGTTTCCATAAAGCTAAATAAGTGTTTTTCACAATAAAAGTACAGGGAATCTACTCTTTAAAACACAGTTGTACAAAATTTCTAGGGTCTCATACAGAATCACTTCAATCAGCACGTCCACCTGGAGAAGACACCTTTTCTGTAGCAGTTACTGGTTAAGGTTACTTCGGCATTTTCTCCGTCTGAAAGAAGAAAGTCATTTCAGTACTTGGTTTTTTCAGTTGGGGAAATCGAATACTGTTGGAATAAGGAAATGAATACTACAGGTGTGTAGTGAGGATATAGGTACATTTTATATACCTTCCCTGTTCCTGTGAATTCATTGATAGTACAAATATTGATTGTAAAAATATCCGTTACAGTAGTATGATATTCAGAGGTACTTACTTGGTCACATTGCAACATGATTGCAGTCCATAATCCCTTGACCCTCGGGAACTGGGTCAAATTATAAAAACCTTTTAAAAGAGCCGGGTCCAGAAGGAAGCGAATACACATTGGACGGCTATATCCAATAGCCTCCGACTAACTTTTTATAAATCTGCAAGCAGACACCAACAAAATCTCCGGCTGACAACAATGAAATTATTATTTGTTGGAAATTGTTGGAATGCAATTTATATGGTTATAGAATGACATAAAACCTAATATACTTGTTATTGTTGTTGAAATATGATGTAAGTACTACAATTCTGTATTATTCTTCAATATGTATATATTAAAATAACACACCAAGTGGTTGAGAGTTTTTGTCTTTAGGCTGGTCATGGATTACAAGAACGGCATTTTCGTAAGTAGAAATCGTGAAAAATTCGGGTAATGCAAATACGATTTGACAGCAGCTGTCTGTCATATTTATTGAACCCGTGGTAGAAAACTTTGCTAATATGGTAGAAAACTTTGCTAATTTGTACCCGGTAAACGTTACTGGCTGGTCAAAGTACCAATTAATAAAAATAAACTTTATCTACCCACATAAGCATCCTTGAAGGATGGTGAAATCGAAAAAATGCTTTATCCTATTGGTAGTGCTTGTGAGCAAGATGGTGAAATACCCCCTAAATCTTAGTTTTAAGTCACTGACTATAAGTCTCAAATGTAAGTAACTAGTTATAATTGTAAGGGGGTATTTCACCATCTTGCTCACAAGCACTACCAATAGGATAAAGCATTTTTTCGATTTCACCATCCTTCAAGGATGCTTATGTGGGTAGATAAAGTTTATTTTTATTAATTGGTACTTTGACCAGCCAGTAACGTTTACCGGGTACAAATTAGCAAAGTTTTCTACCATATTAGCAAAGTTTTCTACCACGGGTTCAATAAATATGACAGACAGCTGCTGTCAAATCGTATTTGCATTACCCGAATTTTTCACGATTTCTACTTACGAAAATGCCGTTCTTGTAATCCATGACCAGCCTAAAGACAAAAACTCTCAACCACTTGGTGTGTTATTTTAATATATACATATTGAAGAATAATACAGAATTGTAGTACTTACATCATATTTCAACAACAATAACAAGTATATTAGGTTTTATGTCATTCTATAACCATATAAATTGCATTCCAACAATTTCCAACAAATAATAATTTCATTGTTGTCAGCCGGAGATTTTGTTGGTGTCTGCTTGCAGATTTATAAAAAGATAGTCGGAGGCTATTGGATATAGCCGTCCAATGTGTATTCGCTTCCTTCTGGACCCGGCTCTTTTAAAAGGTTTTTATAATTTGACCCAGTTCCCGAGGGTCAAGGGATTATGGACTGCAATCATGTTGCAATGTGACCAAGTAAGTACCTCTGAATATCATACTACTGTAACGGATATTTTTACAATCAATATTTGTACTATCAATGAATTCACAGGAACAGGGAAGGTATATAAAATGTACCTATATCCTCACTACACACCTGTAGTATTCATTTCCTTATTCCAACAGTATTCGATTTCCCCAACTGAAAAAACCAAGTACTGAAATGACTTTCTTCTTTCAGACGGAGAAAATGCCGAAGTAACCTTAACCAGTAACTGCTACAGAAAAGGTGTCTTCTCCAGGTGGACGTGCTGATTGAAGTGATTCTGTATGAGACCCTAGAAATTTTGTACAACTGTGTTTTAAAGAGTAGATTCCCTGTACTTTTATTGTGAAAAACACTTATTTAGCTTTATGGAAACTGTAATAAAACTTCAGAATATTTTGGTATATCTGTACAATATATTTATTTAATAACATGTGAGAGAAAAACATTTCTCTTTGTAAGAACATACCTAATATGGTAGATTATATTTAGTTTTTATAAATATATGACAACATTATCAGGAGTCAATGGGACGACGGCAGCCATAATATTTTATAATATTGTATGGATGAATATGAATGGTACAGACAAATGATTGTATATTATTTATAATCATTCTCACGCAAGGTCATTTAGTAGATGTTGCCCCATGTGTAGGCACGGTGGGGCAAGGTGGAGCATTTGCCAACTCTGGCTGGGCGATGCATGACCTCTTAGATTGTAGACCAAGTTGCGTTTTCAAATTTACAGCACTTCAAATGACGGTTTTTCCGTCTTCCGTTCATGTTGATAGAGCCCAAAGCATGAATATGTTGTCGAAGCCTACTGTTTTTGGTATCTACTCTAGATTTTTATTTTTTGTCCCACCCTAAATCAATACCTAGCTACACCCATTTGTTCAACTACAAACATTACAAAAATTTCAATGAACTAGAACTAGCTAGAGAATAACTAGCTTCGTGTTGGGAACACCTTACTAAATGAATATTCTAGATTGTAAAGTAAACAATACATTCTGTTTTATATAATCATTATTTTAGCAGCTCTGGAGACTCTGGATGGCTGATGGCTATTCTTTTAGTCTTCCTCATCCACAACGCACAGCGGTGTACTCCTCAATTGCATTCGGTTTATCTGAAAGTAATAATAAGGGATAAAACATTCATGAAACACTAACCACCTGCCACATTCCACCTGTGGATCAATGAGCATGCTCACAAATCAACAGCCAGTTGATTTGTGAATGGAGGGAAATAATTATGCCGAGTCTTCAATTTATGATGGTCCGATGCTTTGTGACCCCCTTGCACAACGTGTGAAACGCTTGTAAACTGTGCGACCCAAAATTTAAGTTTCTTGTTTTTGTAAAAGCGCAATGAAACCATGCATTATTTTAATTCAATGGCAAGCCAGAATTTAACACTAAACAAATACAAAATATTGTTACTGAAGTCGCTCAGTTGTACATAATATTGTATATTTTTTACTATTTCTGTGTAAAAGTCCCTAAAAAGCGTTTTAATAAATACAATAGGAAATGTAAAGGTTGATTTTTAAATATGCAATGTTAATGTTTTACCTAGAGCAGAGGCATCGATATTCCAGCCGCTGGTGGTGCCTCTGGTGAGGGAGATCGTACATTTTATCATCGTCTCTATGTTGTCCAAGGGAACAGCGTTGCTGGGTCCCTATCTGATGAGGGTGCACTTTTGTCTCTCCAGTCCCTCATATTTCACTTTAATGTATTGGTTCACCTGAAGGCTCTGCAGACAAATACACAATAGATGTTAAAGACACTGTACCTAAACGATTTAACAGCAGAAAATCACAAAAAATAGCAATGAGGAAAGAAGAAAGAGTAAAACATTTTGTGACGCATGAATTAAGACAAATCTACAAATTCAACTAAATTCTTTAGTAATATCACTCAATAATCAATAAAACATAACAAAAACCCGTTGAACTTACCTTATAGTTTGCATAAATAAACCAATCCCGTTCGTAAACAACAATAAACGAACACTGTGTTGACACCATGTTGACACTTTTGACGTTTGTGATTTCATAGAAACAATGGCGTCTAAGACAGGCGTGGCAGTAGACCAAAATAGCTACTTGGCACCATATTTTCTGTGGTGAAATGCGCACGGGTTTTTGAGCATGATTCTCCTACCAATAAAGTTATGTGACCGGTAGTTAAGAGCAACATTTAAAGAGATTGGTGAAATAGCCCCTAAATCTTAGTTGTAAACCAGTAATATTCATTTTTTATATTTATTTGTACAGCGCCCTAGAGGTGATTTTTCACAAAAAAACGGCGCTATATAAATTAGGCAAATATTATTATTATTAGTTAGTTAAGAGGGCTGCAGAGGATAGAACCCGCGGCACTTGGGTGCAACGAGCAGCTTAGCGACTTGCACGTACACTTCGAATATGAAAATAGTGATTTCACTGAATTAGTACCTAAATAACATCCACGGAATTTCGCAGTAATATTATTTACCGTTCGCAAAGAAATCAACTGTTTTTTTCTTGTATTTCCCAGGCAATTCAGTTTGTATTCTCGGGATCCTCAGGGTTGATTCCCACCGACCATTTTTATAATCAATCCGTCATCCCCCTTCCTTTATTTCTACCCATTTTGCCGTACGCATTTTATTTTATTTTAAAAGCCCAAAATTGACCCTTCATTCCTCCCTTATCCGATATCTGACATTTCTACCACTTTATAAAGCAAAGAGATGAAACAAAATTTATCAATCCAGAGGCGTATCAAATTTATTATTTTTAATCTGTGTACCTTTTGCAGTATACAAGCAGTAAAAAAATAAAACTTTAAATTGTAACTTTTAATCATTAAAGACAATGTTAGCAACTCTCAAACGTACTTTATTATATACTATATACCCGTGATTCCTGACATTATTTGGAGTAAAAAATGTTATCGAAATTTTGGTTTCCGCTAACTTTTTTTTTCAACGTAAAACATAAAAAAATCAGTCGGTATTAGACAGTATCTGCCGTTTTACACTATCTCTTTTTGGTGACAAAAAAAATATATATAAAAAATTGGTTTAATAGGTTACGTTAGGTTAGGGTTATCGGCTAATTTAAAATTATTTTTTTTCATAGCTTTTAATGACTTTTCAAGGAGTTATTGAGTTGACTTTATTCTCAGTTGGCATGGAACCCTCTTTTTTCAACCCGTTTCCCGTATACTGCAAACAAGACATGAACCATCTTGTTTGTTATGATGCCAATTGAAATCGTAGATATGAAAATAGAGATGAAAATAGCTTTCAGAAAAATTTTATCTTTGGTCTCTATACGGAAATCGGGCTGAAAAAAGAGATGGTGTAAAATCTACATTAGGGTCGGGTTGAGGGGTTGGGTGGTTAGTCAGCCGAGTGAGCCGTGACGAAATGTGTTTTTTTTTTGTTTGATTTTGAAGAAAATTTAAAAAAAAAAACATAAAAAAGGTCGTCGAAGTACAAAATTTTATTTACATTTTTATTCCAAGTAATGACAGAAATCACTGTTTAAAGTAAGTCAAGTACGTCCCTTAACGCCCTTTATAAAGTGTGTAGTAAACAAACTATGTAAAAAAAATGGTAGTTTTAAGATATTTTCAAAGCTTCTTTAAGGTGTTATTTCACAAAAGTGCCGCTACAAAAAAAAAATACAAAATTATTGACTGAGCGCAGCGAAGTTCTGTTTTAAATCGACTTTTTTTGAATTTCATCTGTCCGTAAATTTGTGGTTTTAATGGTTCTGTTAAGATTATTTTCTCAAATGGAAAATGGTCGTGTTTATCTGGACTTTCTTACTTGCATTTTGATTTAAATATTACGGCCTATTTTGGAAAAAATGAGATCGCGACGTTTCTTTCGACAAATTGAATAATTCTTTGTATATAAATTTAAAAAATGTTCTTTTTCTAATTTTCTCTCATCTTTTCAATGAAAACCAAATCTCCCTTTAAATCCTAAGATTTCTGAGTAGGTAAATAAATGCCTACCTACTAGTAAGAACTCAACTAAAAACCATGTATTTTAAGTCTATGATTATATGATTTCAAAGGAAATTTTGGTTTTCATTGAGAGATGATAAATAATTAGAAACGTACTTTTTGTAAGTGATTTTTACTGTTCACAGAACTACTAGTTATCATTGTCACTGCTCACGATACGCCACTGTCATCAAAGCAACTGCTTCAGTGAATGTATTCGTCTCACTCCAGCAACAAAATGACAGTTGAAAGCTGTTCTGAAGAGGTTATAGCGGTGTGTCTGTGTGTGGAGGACCACCCAGCGAGAGATCCGCAGTATAATGGCCAGCAGTCAGCAGTCAGCAGTCAGCTGGTACCTATCGGAGCACAAGTAGATATCATGTGTGTGTATAAGTTTCAAATCAATGGAAAGCTCTTCAGTCAAGCTGATCAACGGAGATTCTCAAACTCGAAAGTCACCTTTAGCTAATTCGTTAATTATATTGCAAAATGAACAAAGACCAACTCGAACGCTGTCACTGGTCAAACTGATCAGCCGTATAGAGGAATATAAACGCTAGAAATATTTCGATTCTCATGCCTTCAAAATTTAAAATCGAGCGTCTTATTTGCACGAGGCAAGTAAGCGAAAAAGTGTTTTTTTTTAATTTATTTTGTGCATAATTTTATAAGAATGAAAAAAAGTTAGAACATACAAAACCTAAAAATAGTCTTAGCCATAAAGGGGTATTTTTAAAAATTGTTTCTTATCGTCATAGTAAAGTCATGAAAAAACATTTTTTTTGTGGTTAACGCTTATATTTTTTGTTATGTAATTAAAAAATTTATTGTAATTCCAATACATAGAAAAGCTAGTAAAAGCTTCAATTTATCCGTTGCATATTGTTTGTTGTTCATAATGCAAACCGATTCGCCGTAAAGATTAATCTAAATAGTATCTAAATAGGATTTCATGTATAACTTCATCTTAGGGAATAACCATACAAAATCGAAAATACATCATTTTTAAATCAAATTTTAGACGCATTGACTCATTGAAATTATAAATTGATTTCGAAAGACTGTTCTTTATCTAATAAAGCTACTTTTTTTAATTTTGAGAAAATATGTTTATTTTTAGTACAATAAGGTTTTACCGTAGGTCGTTGGCAGATTTGTTAAATTTTCAAACAAAATTTTGTATTATATAACAAACATTTCAAATCATATAATCATGCAGTAAAATAAATCAATAAATAATTTGGGAAAGTTACTTTTCAGAAAATTAATTTTAGTTAAAATAAAATCATATAAAAAAGATCCACGCCCTTGTTTTGTGATGAGAATACTTCAGTTTGTCTATTTATTTACGGTCTTACAAATTAATATATTTAAAAAATTACATTCTTATTTCGCTTAGATATTATTGAAAAATTATAAATACTTTCGATAAAAAAATAATTACAAGAAATACATAATTTTAATTGTTTTATCATCACGTGTTTGAGCATTTTTTAATGTAGGTTTTTATCAAAGCAAATTTGGAATGAAATAAAATCGATATTGAGTTATTATGTTAAAATGCTGGTATGGAGAATAATCAATCTTTCTCATCGGAACTGCCCTGTACCGCTGCAAGGGTACGATCGCAAGATCATCGTTCGACGAAATTTAAATTCTCAGCCGCTGATCGGCATCGAAACATGGTGAGGAATACGCAAGCCATAAATGTGTACATACTCACTTTTTGCCCGATTTTAACGCAAAAGCGGTTATGATTTATTTTGGGAATAAATTATTTTTATAAAAAAGAAAAAGTTTATCAAGGGAAACTCTTACCAATAACTTTAACCATAATATTGCGGATATTTCATTTGTTTCTCTTATGCGTTCATGCATTTCTAATGAAAAATATTTTTCACGTAAAAATTTCCTTAACACCGTTGTGATTTGAAACTATGAAACGAAAATAGCGACACTAAAAAGAGACAAATGCATACATCTATAGAATTTAGCCTGCGAGAGAATGAGATAGTATAATCGGTATCCTCTTTGTGCGGTGCTTCGTAGCCTCCTCACACTTGTCTACTTTAGTTTTCTGAAAGTTTCGCTTCTACCGCGTGTGAATTGGACAATTGCTTTTATTTTTTAATTAAATAATTAATAATTTCATTTTAATTCTAGTCAGGCGAAACGATAAAAAAGGTTACCTTAAAGAAGTAATCGTTTATTAATCAAGAGTCACGATTTAAAAAAAAACGCACAGCTTATTCAGCTCTCCCGATTTGTCTCCTTGTGTATTACATTTAGTAAAAAATTATATTGATTTTCTGTGTTATGTAATTCATCAGTTTTCCGCTTGAACTACGAGTTTGCAGACACTGGGTACAGTATACATCAGTTCATTTTCGGCAGCTTTACTGAACAAGGTGCTACTGTGTTTAAGTTATGCACTTTATGAAAGCCCAAATAGGTTTATAATCACCAGATAAAACTTTTAATACAGCCTTTGCCCCCCAATCCTTCGCAAAACCACAAAAAATGATGTGCCAATCTTCTGAGAGAAAAAAAACTCTAACATAACTATAATTATAATTTGAAATTAAAACACTTTTGCACTTTTTTCCACTAATTTATTTACACCAGGACCGGTTTCATCCTACTACGGACATTTTCAGACTGTTAGTTGAAGTTCTTATGCTATGGCATTTATACAAACTTAAGCAGGGGTACACAACATTGTCTCTATATAATGAATGTTTCTATTTTGTTAATTTAAGGTATTATAAGTTATTTTGTTAATTTAAGGTACATATAGGTAATTATAAAGTTAATTATTAAAATTATGAATGATTTTACATAGTAAATGGATATTTTTAATTCACATGAATATATACGAATTTATTTATTTTGAAAAGGTTTGCAATTTCTGATATTTTATTTTAACATTACCAAAATAAAATATCAGAAATTACAAACCTTTTCAATTGTATAAATTCGTATATATTCATGTGAATTAAAAATATCATATATATATATATATATATATATATGCATACACTTAATAAAATTTGTGCGTTCTTTTCTTTTTTTCGTTATTACTGATTTTAGTTCGAAAAAACGTACGGTGAGCAATTTTCAAAATTATTTTGTGTTTGATTCAAAAATTTTATATTTCTTATAAGATAAATTTATTTCAAATAAAATGTCAAAGAGTATTTCAGCACCTTTCAAAAAAAAATTACTACATTATTATTACATTTATTTGGATTTTATGGCAAAGCGGAAATACTTTTAAAAAATTAAAAATTCTGATTTGCCAAAATAAACTAATTACAAATATTATTATCATGACTGGTTTTAATATAAGTTTTGGGTTATCTCTGTTAGAATATTCTTTAATCGAATTTTTTAGAGCATTGATTCACAACCTGTTTGGAGGTGGAGCGGTGGAGCGCATTACATATTTTCCAGATGGAGCGCATTACATATTTTTCAATCCTTCGCGCGTTGCGTGGAGTGCAAGTAGATAGACTCGTGGATCGTATTCGGCCCGCGGGCCTCGGGTCATGTATCACTGGTTTAGAGTTTCGCTCTGAATTCTTAATAGGTACCAAGGTACACATTTGAAATTTTTAATTCGCTATGTGTTATGCCGTGTTGCGCCACCTCCTTCTTTAGCCAATGTTTTGGACAGCGTTAGGGGGCATACAATTACGTGAGCTCAAAATGGGGGGATGAGTCCAGTAAATTCTCAAAAAATCTCAGTTAAGCTGAGGGGGGGAGGGGTCAATAAAAATCTCACGTCAGCTTTAAAAGAATACATATTTTTGTAGAGATAATAAAAATAAAATTAAATATTTTCATTTCTTTTGAAGTATCCCATTTATCCCGCGGAAAAATTTTAAACGAAAAACATTTATTTTATGAAAAACAAATACCTTTGTATAACACCACATGTGGTGTTATACAAAGGTATTTGTTTTTCATAAAATTAATGATGACACCCCAAAGTAAATATGCCTATTTTGAAGAAAAACATTTATTTCGAGAGTAAGAAAAAAAAATTAAAAAAACATTCAGAATTTTTAAAAGAAAAAAATGTTAAAGACTATGTAGACAATTAACAACTGTAGTGTAAATCTCGTGAGGGGAAGGGGGGGGGGGCTCCACAATATCTCATTTAATCTCACCAAGAGGGGGGGAGGAATCTAAAATGAAAAAAAAACAGCTCACGTAATTAATATGTATGCCCCCTTACAGTGTCGGAAACGTTGGCTAAAACAGGAGGTAGCGCAACACGGCATAACACCCCAAAAAAAATCGAGTGCAGTCCACGCGCGGTAGAAGTGAAACCTACAGATGTATGTGTTTGTCTACTTGTATATTTTTAACGTCGTTTCCGTTTCATCGAGTTTCAAATCACAACGGTGCTAAAGAAGTTTCACTTCAAAAACTAAAATACTTTTGGCCGTGAAAATCTAAAATAATACCAAATTCATTTTAGTATTTTTTTACGATATTTTGAAACTACGTTCCGCAAGATTTTTGTTTATTCGACTTTCCGTAAGACAAGAATAAGTTCGTATTGTATGAACAACCCTGCCTGAAACTAAATTAGGATTTCATTTTAATAATAATATGTTGAATACACGATCCTTGACTTTATGGGGAGCTTATGGAGGGATTATCGGAATTGACATCATATTGCATTGTGCATTGTATTTATATTGCATCTCTACCGGCGATTTCATGTCATATGATCCCAGGCCACACACGCAGCAGCTGTAGAAGGGGTATGTTGGTACCATACCTTATTATAAAAATCCCGTTTTAAACAATAATATTTGAATGATTTCTATAGCGCCGTTTTCGTGAAAAATCACCGAGGGCGCGGTACAAATGTATAATATATTTCTACAATGCCCCATCTTACTGTTAACTACAGCAGCGGTTGTCAACTTTTTGAGCCTGCGTACCCCTTGACTCTTACTAAAAATTGGTTGTAACCCGCACCCTCTATCTATCCTCTGTACAAGTGTAATGAAAGATGTGTTACATTTGTCATTTTTAATACTTTCATTATTGCACGAATTTAACAATTACGTCACACAAATACAATTAAGCCACCGCTACCCGAATTTCTACCAATTTCTTACATATCTCCTTAAACATTTAAATTTTTTAAGCTCTTAAAAAAATATATGTTATTTTTGAAGATAATACCTAGACGAATTCCACGCCGAAATGCAAATTGTATGAAATTCCCTCGATAGAAAAAAATCGCAAAGTATGCCCCGAAAATTATTAAAAACACGTCTTTTTCTATTATTTTACAAGATATAGTTGTGAAAAAATTCACAATGCTTCTTTAAATGATACTTAAGACGCCTCTTCCATGAGATTTTTGCGCTATTTTAAACGAGTCATGTTTTATTAAACATTTTCACAATTTTCGCTTCAATTTTATCATTTAAAATATTAGCACCCTCTATCCAACATTCGTAATTACATATCTCTCCATCTTCTTCTTTTTTAGCGGGGAAGCGGCGCCTTAATGCAATTTTATACAGAGTTTAACACGACTTCGGGCATTTTTAACCAGTGATTCTACGTGCAAAATTGAATAAATTTTATTCCACGTTTTTAATTCGACGAAAAAAAATCATGTTCTGCTATGGAACTCAGCTCCAAACCCACAAAGTGTTTTGAAATGATGAATTTTTTTAACCTAAAAAAAACAGAAAAAAAGTTTCTCGTGTATCAGTAGTTAAAATGGTGACCGGACAACTCGGAATGAAACCAACTCAGAACCATCTCAGAAGTCATTTAGAGTGATAAAAAAATATACTTGGTTAAATAGGTAACGTTGAGTTAGGGTTATCGGCTAAATTAAAATTATTTTTTTCGTAGCTTTAATGACTTTTCAAGGAGGTGTTGAGTTGACTTTATTCTCAGTTGGCATGGAACCAGTCAAAATAAACGCCCGATTTCCTGTTACACCCTGTATAATCAATCATACCTACAGTGAATGTGACCCTTGAGCTTGCTTTGCAGAACAAAGTTTGGCTCAATTTCACATGGGCAGAGTCTCAAGTCTGGTTTAGCATTCAGGCGATTGCGATATTATGGTTATCTCCGACGGTTATCTCCGTCACCGACAGCATAGACTGTTTTATCTCCCGGCTTGCAGAACTAACTTGCCAATGGTTTTGCCAGTCGGGAGAGCAGTCTTGTTGTTAAATAGAATCACTTTGAATATCGATACGTTTAACACAAGAGGAGAATAAACGCTAGAAATATTTCGATTCTCATGCCTTCAAAATTTAAAATCGAGAGCCTTATTTGCACGAGACAAGTAAGCGAAAAATTGGTTTTTATTTATTTTGTGCATAATTTTGTGAGAATGAAAAAAAAGTTAGAACATGCAAAACCTCAAAAATAGTCTTAGCCATAAAGGAGTATTTTTATAAAATTGTTTCTTATATTAATTACTTCATAGTTAAGTCATGCAAAAATATTTTTTTTGTGGTTCACGCTTATATTTTTTGTTATGTAAGTAATAATTTTATTGTAATTCCAATACTTAGAAAAGCTAGTAAAAGCTTCAATTTATCCGTAGCATATTTTTTGATGTTCATAATGTAAACCAATTCGTCGTAAAGATTAATCTAAATAGTATCTAAATAGGATTTCACGTATAGCTTCATCTTAACACGCTGAAAACGGTTACGGTCACAACTAAATAAGTGGCAAAACGTTTAAATTTTTAAAAATATATTATCGTTTAGAATTTATTAGTGAATATTGGCGGAGGGGCATGAGATGTGGAGGCACGAATAGATTCAATTTTTCTCGAAAAGACTTTGAGAAACAGTGACATTACAATACATTTAAACGACTTAATCATCGTTTATCTCTTCTGCAATTTATGCATTTCATGAAATTATTTTATAATAAATAGTAAGCCATACCGAGAGGATTGAACAGTGAAAAACCACACTAATTACTTCATCCAAATTCATTCGTTTATTATTCAGACCGTTGATATGACCTGCCTCAAGAATTTGGTAGACTCGATCGTGCCTTCCAGACTTCCTTGGATGACAGCGATTTCTTGCGATTACTTCCGCCAACGATATGATAAGGTATGTCGATGACTTCCGTTTATTATTTTTTCCGATCCATTCACCGCACGTGACCAGCCCATCCAAATAGGTTTAATTTGGGAAGGTACCGACGAACAATCATCAATGAACAAAAATAAATTCCGTTTGAAGTACCGACCTACTTCGAAATTAATATATTATATGAACCAAAATCTTAAAATTTTAATATATTATTTCGCCTTAACAAATTCAAAAAATATAAAATCATCTATTTCTTCAATCTTTTCAAATAAATTTTAATTTATTTAAAGGCGTTTGCTTGTGGATGGGAGAAGTAGGTACGTTTTTAGATAGAAACAGGGGTAACATTTTTTTGTCAATGATTTCTGTAAAATATTTTTTGATAGAGTTTAATAATGGTATTTTATGATTTATTTTGATAATTTATTAAAGAAACATTTTCCTCTTTGTGATTTTTTTTACAAACTCCACACAGGAGGCCCTGAGAATAATTTCCCTCAGGGCCTATGTCATCTTTAAAGATGCTGTGTGGAGGGTGTTTGAATGAACATGGGTCTTGAATGTTGTAGGAGGGAGAAAACACAGAGCCCCCCCCCATACCCCTTGTCACACAATGTCACACTTTTCTACTCCCCCCCCCCCCCTTAAGGTGTGAGGTAATTTATGGATGGCCCCTAATGGTGTAGGGCAAGGGTCGGAACTTGCGGCTCTTTGGAGGGGCGTCTGCGGCTCTTCGGCTCTTCAATTGCAATTTCACCTCTACTCAACCAGCCTTATGAGGTGGAGCCGCCGAACGATTATTTTTTTGAATTCCGAACACAAAACTTTTTTTATTTGAATTTTAATTTTATTGTTTTAATTTAGTAAGGAATCTATGCGCGAGTCTGTTTATAGAAACGTTTAAACTGACAGAAGTGTGATATTATAGTGAGAATGTAGATAACACAAACCAAATCGTAACTATCGTTCCATCACATTTTCGCCACAGTACGATTACAACCCTTCCCCCCCCCCCCCCTGTTTTAATATGACTCTCTGATATATTTGTTATCCTGTTTCTTTGACAAATTGTCTCTTCCCACTTGACAAACTGCCTACCCCTGGCCTGTGTGATCTTTCCATTTTAGGTCAATATCAACTAATATTAAGAATAATTTTGCATTTTTCATTAAGGGTACACACGTCCTCACATGGCCAGAAAAACCCCAGGGTCTTTGGGAGTATCTCCCCTCTTTTCCACAAACACTTCTTCAGGGGTATTCTTGGGAAACCGGCTAAGGGACGCGGGTGTTTGGGCACGTTACGGCCAGGCCACTTGCCCGCTCATTCTCGCCGGGACTGCCCCGCGATAGTGGGACAAACTGCCCCCGATATCTTTCTTTTTATATATTTTCTTTGGTTTTAATCTCACTTACACATGTAAATATTCTGTTTTTATTTCACTGTAACTAGATGCTGAACTTACAGGCGAACACATCTATGATGTGTCTTTATCTTGTTAATTACTGCAAATGTAAGTATGCATACATTTTTCTTCTTACTAACAATCATGCATGCAGGGACATTGGAGGGTCTAGATTTGTTTAAAAATAAATGTAGCTTCCTTTTTTACAAAAAATTAGAGTCCTGACGTGTGCGGCTAAGGAGGTTAAACAATCAGTTTCCTCACACAGCCGTTGGAAAAGTGGTGGGGTCCCTTTTAAATGGCCAGAAAAAGTACTAACTTTACGAAATTTAAAAAATAAAGAAAATTCAAATTTCCCTTCCGGGAATAAAACATTCGAACTTTGTGGACCGTATAGAATAATTTATCACTAGCGGTCAAATTTTTACAGTCTAATCGCATCTGGCGGCCAGATATTAATCCCGGTTACGGTTGGAATGTGAAGAAATGGCCATTGGGCGGTAATCAGTTTGCGCGACGTGGGTGGCCCGGCCATAATGGCGGCAATAAAGGATAATGCTGAATGGTGGCGCGTTTTAAATAATTTATTGACATTAAAAATACAGTACCTGCCTATCGTTTTATTTTATTCCATATTTTGATAAATTTGTATAATGTCACAAATAATTACTTTTAAATCATATATATTATATTATTTGCGGCACATTCCAGAGTGGAAGATACTCTCAGAATCGCCCTGTATAGTATAGACCACCATTAAGAATTGAAACGTTGCTATAAATGTCTTTAGCCGTGTTTGGTGACCAGATCTGACGGCCTTCGTGGTCGAGGGGCAAGGCTCTTGACTCGCAATTCGAAGGTCGCGGGATCGAATCCTGTGCGCAAATAAATTTTATTTGATTAATTTGGGTTATTTTACAATTAATTCGTTTAAAATAATAAATAGTATATTTGCGACACATTCCAGAGTGGAAGATAATCTCAGTATCTCCCTGGTGTAAGGCCACCATTCAGAATTGGAACGTTGCTATAAATATCTTTAGCCGTTTTTTGTGATCAGATCTGAATAGCCAGGTCATGATCATCAAACTCCTCCCTTCAGGCTCACAACATACCCCGATTGGGAATGCCATAATCTCACTGGCTCCAGACGGGAGTGGTTGGGATTCTTGTGCAGTATTTACATAAAAAAGCATTCCAAAAAGAAATATTTTTGAAAAAAGCTTCTTTTTGAAAAAAAAAGCCAAAGTTAACTTCATTACCTATCGATTTTAGGGATCTGAAATAGGGATCTGAAAATTTTGCGTTATTTTTGGTGAAATTTGCGTTATTTTAGCGAAATTGCGTTTTTTTTAAGAAATTCGCTAATAGGTAATTGGATAACTTGTAGAGCGCTATAGGTATTTATTGGAAAAAGTGGTACTATTTTATCTGGAAAAGCTGTGTATTTTTGCAAAGACAACGATTGGTTCCCTTTTTTGTTGGTGCTTTTTTATTTCATTCGCAAAAAAAACGATAAATACCGATTTCTTACATATCTCCCTTAAACATTTGAAGTTATTAAGCTCTTATACATTCTACGCCGAAACGCAAATTATATGAAATTCCCTCGATAGAAAAACATCACAAAGTATGTTCTGAAAATTATTAAAAACAAGTCTCTTTCTATTATTTTACAAGTTATATTTGTGAAAAAATTCACAATGTTTTTTTAAATGATACTTAAGATACCTTCCACGAGATTTTTGCTCTATTTTAAACGAGTCATGTTTTATTAAGCATTTTCACAATTTTCACTTCAATTTTAACATTTAAAATATTAGCGCGCTCTATCCAACATTCGTAATTACATATCTCTTCATCTTCTTCTTTTTGAGCGTGGAAGCGCCGCCTTACAGTTCTCCCATATCTGTAAATGAATTACGCAAAAATACATAAATAAATAATTACACCGATTTCATAAACATTTCGTTGGGTTTAAATATTCTAAATACATTTTATATAGATACAGTAGGTACTGAAACCAAAATCACTTGTCATTTGTATTTTACACTTCTTTTGACAGAGTTGAATTAAAATATTGTATAGCTTTTTCTGTTAACACGTTTTTTAAAAGACTTTTAACATCAAAAGATTCAAATGCATACGACGAACTGCATATTTACCAAACGTAAAATAGTTCCCGAATAGTCATTATTTCTGCTGCCGCTGCTTCCTTTGAAATTTCCTGACATCTTTATGAGAACTGTCAAGAGTTATTAATGTGTTTTTAATTGACTGTATTTTCAAGCTGGAACATTTCAGCATTTTCGTATTATTTCTGCTATAGGCCAAACGCCAAACACCGCGGGCCACCCAGCGAGCGAACCAAATTAAACCTAAAATACAGTGTTGCCATGGTGTAAATGCACTGCGATGAGTAGGTTCCGTGTTTTGCCAGAGGCTTCCGAGGAGGGTTCCTTTAAAAGAACTCGAGTTCTAGGAATGGTGTTCCGAGTTCTTTCTACGAACTGGGTACTGGGAGCCGTGGGGGGTGCCGAGACGCCAACACGCGTCGCGATTTACAAACCCTACACCGGTTCAGTCGCGGTAGCGACATTTTACATTGTAAATACACCTCTATATTGGTTATTTTTTATCACTTTGCAAAAAAAATTTGTTCTAAAATGTAGATAAAATAATCTTTCCAATGTGTGTATTAGAAATTAATAATTTTATTTCTAAATATTTAAATTTTGATATTATTCTCATATATTGTAAATACATCTCTATATTGGTTATTTTTTATAACTTTGCAAAAACAAAAATTGTTCTAGAATCTAAATAAAATAATCTTTCTAATGTGTATATATTATTTTATTTTTATCATAATTTTATTTCTTAATATTAAAATTTTGATATCGAAAATGAACCGCGACTGAACCGGTATAGGGTTTGGAAATACGCCTCCCGGTCTGGAGAACTCGGACCCGCGTGCGAACTCGGACCCGTATGAGAAATCGCGGGTGAGATCCCATTCACATTTCCGTTGAAAAAACGGTTTGAACCCCCCTACACTCCTACACTACAACCCGCCCGTTACCAAGGAAACGATTTTTTGTCGTTCCGTTTTTTAAACGAAAGCGTGAAGAGGACGTCCGACATCTGGTTTTCTGTGGTACCGTTTTTTAAATGGTGGTGTGAAAAAAGGCGTCCGACGACCGGTTTTTGTCGTCCGTTTTTTAAACGGAGGTGTGAACAGGAGTCCGACGTCCGGTTTTTTGCCGTCTGCTTTTAAAAAATTTGAAATTGGAACTGTCTCTCACTCGCGAGTTCACACACGGGTCCGAGTTCGCATGCGGTTGCCGAGCGCTGGGAAGAGGCATTCGTTCGAGTTCTCTGGAAGTGGTTGGTTTGAAAAAGGAGTGGGAGTGGAATCCACTCGGGTGGGTGAAAAGGACTCGAGTTCAAGAACCCATTCCGGCTAATAATTTCATCCTCAAAATACACGTGCTTTGTATCAGTACTTTTTTTAGTAATTTTATCACTCGGCTCTCGTATCTGTCTCCCAAGTTACCAGGGTCTCTAGCACAAAGCAAATTGAATAATATTAAAATTATTAACAGACGTGAATAAAATTAAAATCTCCCTTTAGCGAGCATAAAAAGCAACTGATATACCGGTATTGTAAAGAAGGTACAATGAGCAGGCTCCTACCAGAGAGCAACTTGACGGACATAAAAATCTATCTTAGCGAGCTGAGAGAGCAACTGAAAATTGGGCCTCTATATCACACATTTTTAGTAATGGTATCATTAATTTTTTGACCGTGTTGCAAGTTACCATGTTATTGCTGTGATTCCTTTCCAGTTGCATACTTGTCATTCGACTTAACTATTGAGTTGTAGGTGTGTACAATGTACATATTATTATTATTGCTGTTGTGGAGTGAGAACACTTCATGTTGAAATTTAGTAAGCAGGTTATTATAGTTTATATTGTGTTTTTATATCTTTTTTTTGAATAATTTTTATATTTTTGTTAAGTTCTTACGGGTACAGGACCCTTACTTTTTTGTTTTACTTTTTAATTATAATTTTAATTATGTGAAAATCTATCATTGGATATTATGTATATTATTAATGCACCAATGCACACCACTTTACGAACTATAGGGCTACCTACATACACTACAAGTTCTTCAATAGTACGAGATCCATGCAGATGGCGACCCAATAGTCAAAAACAAGTTCAGTCCTACTCCAGATATGCCCAATTATCAATAGATCAACTTGAGATAATTCGTGGAACCGATAGTGCAACTGACAGCAGGATGATAAATGCAAAACAAATCGATGATCTATATAAAAACATTGTACACGTATTACGTACCTCAGCAATATCTGCGTTTAATGTAGAGAGAAAGCCTACGACTGGACGAAGATGGAAGACTGTGGCTGGTTGGAATGAGAAAGTTGCCTTACATTATGAAAGATCAAGAAATGCGCACATAAAATGGCTGCAGAATGGACGACCCACTAGTGGTCCCTTTATGGAAGCTCGGAAGCAAAGTAGATCGTTATTTAAGAAAGAATACAAGAAATGCCAAAGAAACTTCGAACAGAACAAAATGGATAAAATAGCAAACAGCCTACAATGCAAAAACTTTTCGTCTTTCTGGAACAAAACTAATGCTATATTGAAAGCAAAACATACCGCACCGACCAACATTGATGGAAAATCTGAAAATAAAGCTATAGCTGAAGTTTTCCGGAATACTTTTTGCTCCGCACCAGTTCAACCCCAAACAATGGATAAACAGTTCTATACACCATTGCATCAATCAAAACAACAGCCGTCCATTGTCATCTCTCCTGAGATGATTCAGCGAGCAATACGCAACATGGCAGGAGGCAAATCTGCTGGTCACGATGGACTTGTCATAGAACACGTGAAGCATGCGGGGGGATACTTGACAACACTGCTCGCTTCTCTCTTCACTGCCATGGTTGGGCTTGGACACATTCCAAAAGAATTGACCAAAACCATTATAGTACCGATTCCAAAAAGTCGCCAATTAAACCTGACATCCTCCGTTAATTACAGGCCCATATCTCTTGCCACCATAATAGCAAGAATATTTGAAAAAGTGATTTTAAATTTAACGGAAGACAAGCTCATTACAGAGGATTCCCAAATGGGCTTTAAAGCTGGGTGCTCTACTGATACAGCCATATATAGCATGAAACTATCAATAGAATATTACAAAGCCAGAAAAACATCGGTATATGCATGCTTCCTAGATCTAAGCAAAGCTTTTGACATGGTTTGTCATGATAAATTATGGAAAAAACTGACGGACCGACAAGTACCACCACAAATTGTAAATATATTGAGTATATGGTATAAGCAACAGGAAAACTTCGTCAGATGGAATGACAGCCTGTCAGAAGCAGCAAAATTAAAGTGCGGCGTTAGGCAAGGAGGCTCAATGTCCCCAGTGCTGTTCAACGTATATATGGACGAACTTAGTAAAACACTGAACAAAGCAAGAATCGGATGCCATGTTGCCGGAGTATGTATGAATAACATAAGTTATGCAGATGACATGGTCATACTAGCCCCATCAGTAAGGGCAATGAGAAAACTTCTGGCCATTTGCCAAGCATACGTCGATAGTCATGGTTTGATGTACAATGCCAAAAAGTCATCATTGCTGGTGTTTAAAGCAAATACTGTTCCTACTGTCATTCCACCCATTCTCCTCGGCGGAGACAATGTCAAAATCTGCAGTGAAATAAAATATTTGGGGCATGTCGTCACTGATGACCTAAATGATAAAAATGACATAGAACGCCAAAGAAGAGTACTAAGCGTGCGAGCCAACATGCTCGCCAGGAGATTCAACAGGTGCAGTTCTCCGGTGAAGAAGCAAATATTCCAGAGCTACTGCATGAGCTTTTATACCGGCGAACTATGGACAAGATACTCACAAGGCGTCATGAACACACTTCGAGTACAATACAATAACGCATATAGGGCGCTATTCGGCCTACCTTGGCGATGCAGTGCCTCGCAGATGTTCGCAGAAGGAAGGGTACATGGGTTCGCCGCTTTGATGCGCCACAGAATAGCCGGGGTGAGACAGCGCTACCAAAGATCGGAGAACACTCTCGTCCTGGCCGTGGCCCAGTGGCAGGGCGCGCCTCTTCACCAAACGTGGAGAATTCATCTGAAGCCCCCGTAGATCGAGCATAGATGAATATTGGAGAAAAACACTGGCTCCTACAATCTGAGATCCGATGGAACAACAAGTACCTGATTTAAAGACTTAACTATATTTTTTATGAATAGTGTATCTAATGATGCTTCTCTTTTTTAATTTTTTTATTTTGTTAATTTTTATCTTTTTATTTATTCATATGTAATTAATATTCATATATAATAGCATATGTAATTATACCCTATATGGGATGTGTGGGATTGCACTCCCCTCCCCACATCCTGGAATAAAGACCTTATTATTATTATTAAGGTTATTATTATAAGTGTAAAATATCTGTTGATTTTCCAAAATAAATAAAAATAAAATAAAATAAAAATAAATAAAATAAAAAAAATTATTTTGTCGGGGCTCCTACCACATATAGCAACTTGAAGGACGTAAATATCTCACAAGCCGAGCTTAAAAAGCAACTGAAATACCAGCCAAGGTCACGAGATGAGGATGATCTGTTTATTTTTTTTATTTATAAAATACAATCTCTTTCCAGTTGCAGTTTCTCAAACTTCAACTATTTCCTATGTCAAACTAAAGTTTCAAAAAATATTGGGTGAGAAATATTTCACCCATTCACAATACAAATAAAATGGTTTTCATTGCAAAGCGCCGAGTTGCGAATAAAAATGATTGGTTCTGTTCTTAGGTTTTAGGGTTTATCGCTAGATGTCACTAATAAGTAAATGTAACCATAATATGGCGCCTCTCCCACCAGCCTCGGTGGCGCAGTAGGCAGCGCGTAAGTCTCATAATCTTAAGGTCGTGAGTTCGAGCCTCACCCGGGGCATGTTTTTTGCTTTTTTTTTTCAAATACTTTTTTATACTTTATTTCCCTTTGAAATTATTACTTCTGAAACAAATAATAAATTTAACCAAATTATTATTTTCGCTTATATGCGTTCTGCAACTTGCAAATCTTCGTTCAGATATCAGATAAGCTGTGTACAGTGCCCAGAAATAATGGTACCTAGTAATAATTAGACGGACTAAATAAGTACGCGTCCTACGTCCATGGCTGTGATCATTACGCAGAATTAAAATAAGCGGCATGTTTACATGTAAATAGTAAATTAATTATCAGACCACCTAGCCGCGCCGGTAATTGACAAACTGGTTTTTAATAGTGTTGCCTTTGAAGAATATCCGCCGCAATGCGACCATTTCCATTTAGTAGATGTGTTGATTATGCCTCGAGAATTCCAAACATATTAAAATAGTATTACTACGCTGAACAGCTTTATTATAATAGTACGTATAATATAATGTTATTATAAGGTAAAGCTATGCACGTCGCTTCTGCAATATCTGAGTAAAGAAGAAATTAATATTTATATAGCGTAATTTATAATAAATTCAATATTTACGCAGACCTTCATTTAAAGGCCTCAGGGTAAGAAGATAGATTATTGAAGATTTTTTTTTTAAAATAGAAAAGTCTATATTTCAACATATTTTTGATGGTTTTTGAGCGGTCCAAAATAGGTACATTTTTTAACAGAGTGACCATATTTTTGACACGTATGTCAGAAAATGAAGCTCCTCTTAATAATCATGTTATGACATGTGTGTCAGAAATATGAACGTGATTATTAAGAGGAGCTTCATTTTCTGACATACGTGTCAGAAATATGGTCACTCTGTTAAAAAAGGTACCTATTTTGGACCGCTGATGTCATTGATGTTAAGTCAGAAACTGATACTAATATTCATAATTCGAAGTGTTTTAATCCTGACATAAGAAGAACGGCTGCGCGGCTTTTTTATGCACAACTTTATTCTGGATTTGAGGCCAAAATACCAAACCAAATCGAATTATTAAAAAAATCTATATGTACTCGTATAAGAAATATCTATTGATATTGTGAGTTATCTAATACATTTATCTCTTAAATATAAAATACAGGCCATTTATGAATTATATTTTGAATGATTTTGGGGCAACTTTGGCTATTTTTTGTAAGTTCATAATAATTTTATTAAATAAATAATCTATAATAACTAAGTACTTTAATAACTAAGTCAACTGTTAAGTATCTACTTGATATAAACGTCCTAAATGTTATTTTTGCCTTTATTTGTTACTGTACCTATTTTAATTTGGATATAAAGAGGGCAGTGTCAATAAGTGAGGTACGCCTCATACCACATACTAGTAATGTTATATTATTACATATTCTATAATTAATTTGCATCTCTGTACAAAAAGTTTTTTTTTTAAATTTAATGTTTAATATTAATTAAAGTTTAATGATATTAAAAGTAAATGCAACTTTTCGTTTAAAAGGTTTAACCTTAAATATATCCACTGTGTTATTTCACATAGCTTTGCATTTAATTTGTAGGTCAACATCTATTTCGGTTACTGAATTCACATTGATTTTGGTATGTCAGAAATACGAACAGCCATGTCAAACAATAGAAATATATTGATTTAGCTGTCAGAAATAGAAATAGTTGTTTTGTTAGCATGTTACATATTAAATTATTTTTAATATTTATCCGCAATAAATTTATCAACAAGTGAGATTTTATTATTTGAAATTGAACAATGTTTCCAAATTTCAAAAAAAAAATTCCAAAATTTTGTTTCAATTATACAAGGTTGACGATGGGTTGTTTCAAAAAATTTGAAGGATCCATCAAATATTTGAAGTTAATTTTCACGTTCTGTGTAAGTTTTATTCAAGTTCTGTTTTTACAACATTATAGGCCAGTTGCTTCATAAAACTGAAATAATCATAGAACTTGAATAGAACTTACACAGAACGTGAAAATTAACTTAAAATATTTGATGAATCCGTCAAATATTTTGAAACAACCCGTCCTTGAAAAAATATTAAAATTCATGAAAAAAAACTGATAGCCAAACATGTCAACATATTTTGTCAACATACGTTTCAGAATTAGGTTGTTTTACCTTACTTATTTTTAAAATTTCATTTAATTTTTTCGCAAACAATTCAAAATTAAATCTTTTTCTTTTTACATAACTTTAAATAATTTTTTTTTTAATAATCGATATTTTAGAGTTCTTGCCTAAAATGACTTTTGAAATCTTCAAGGCCAATGTTGAAAATGTCAAGAGACCTAGAGGTATCATAATGGAGGTCTTCGTAAGATTCTGTAGGTTGGCTATGACGTATGACGGCCGCCGCGGTCGAGGGGTAAGGCTCTTGACTTATAATCCGAAGGTCGCGGAATCGAATCCCAGCGTGCGCAAATAAATTTTATTTGTACAGTAATATACAGTATATTTTCGACATGTTCCAGATTCCAGAGTGGAAGATACTCTCAGTATTGCCCTGGTGTAAGACCACCATTCAGAATTGAAACGTTGCTTGAAATGGCTTTAGCCGTGTTTGGTGATCACGCCTGAATAGCCAGGTACTTCCCCTCCTTCCACTTCTCCATCTCTTTCCATTCCTCACTACTTTCAGCCTCTCAATATACTTCAATTGGGGTTGCAATAGTCTCACTGGCTCCAGGCGGGAGCAGCTGGGACTCTTGTGAGGTATGCGTATTAAAAAGGGTCCAAAATACTGCAGTGGGCTGGACATTCTGAAAGAATGCCAGATAACAGGACACCAAATGTCACGACCAAGTGTTTGTCCCAGTGGATGGGACCCAGATGCAGGTCGAGGAAGAGGTGCACTGACTGTGTGAAAGAAGATTGGATCAAAACGAGAAGATCTGATAACTATAGGCGAATGATGAAGAACGGGACCTAGTGGTGAGTATTAGTAAGAGTCACATCCCGCCCTAGATTGCTGAAATGGTCCCGATGATCATAAAATTCTGCTTTCGGCGCCCACTCCAATTTCCATGGTGGACAATGCTCCTCCACTCCTCGCAAAAAGATTCTGCGCTCCGTTCCGGAGAGCTACGGTCACCGACGCGTCGGCTAAATACAGTAAGTCACGACGAATCTTATTTTAACATAAATTTAACCAATGATTCTTAATCAACGCCAATGATTCTTAATCACTTCAGCGCACTGGTGACCTTCCTCTGCTTTTCCCGCCTTCGACTTTGTCAGTGACTATGATTTTCTCCGAATTGGAGTACTCAGTTTGGCGAGCAATATGTCTAAAGTGTCTTAAAATACGTTCTAGGAATACAATTGAAAGCCTATTGTGAATGTCTAGCTCTTGGTGAATTAGAATGGATACTTTTATGCACCTGACTTCCGTGTCCGTGGAATCCTGAACGTTTTTCTCCAGCATCACATTTCAAGGACTTATCCGCTTTTTTTCGCTGGTTCTTGTTTAAGTGTTCTTTTGCAAGTGTTCTTGTTTCCTCACGAAATATGAGGAAATTCAGTGCACTTTATTTGGATGTTGAAAGGTGTGCATCAAAAACCACAGATTTCTTTAAAATAGGTATACATCACATTTTTAGGGATTATTTCTTCGCTATAGTCGTAAAATTGTTGTGTAGGTTTCGAATGGAATGGTAGAATGAAATGTGTAGGTTTTGAATGGAATAGTAGAGAAGTCTGTTTTTTTTTGTTTTTTCTAAAATGCATGCCGGTTTGAAGCATGCGTGTTACGCCATTATCGTGACATTAATAGACGCATATAACTATAACGCGCTTCTTATGATGATATTACTATTCAAGTATGTCCACATACTTGAAACAGTCAAGACCAGATGATGTTGATTCGTGTATGGAGTGTATACGGTATAGAGCCAACAAGCCCATGAGGCATTCTATTCGGATCGAAGGACCATTATACACCTAAATAAAGAAGGAAGAAGGAAATATTCCAACAGAAGTTGTGGTTGAAGTAATGGGAAGATTTTAAATTGGTTATCATCATTTTGTTCCCCCTGGACCTTATTAGGCAATTCTGATACGCACTTTTATCTGGACCTCAAATTTAAATAGGCAAATAATGTTGAGCTTTTACAATAAAATCCCCCATTAACCATAGACTTCCAGATAAGGGAGTAGTTAAGGTTTCAAAGATACCGCGCTTAAAGTTCGACGGTAAAGTTTACGTGTGTGTTCAATACATTTCAAGCAACTTTATTAGAAATAATACAATAAATTTTTTTAAAACTTCAGTTTAAAATACATGTAGGTATATCGGTTCGTGCTTTATCCTCTTAAATGCAACTGAAGAAACTCGAAAATTTCGCGATGTTTTGGCTTTGACGTAATATTTTGTGGGTTTATTTTATGCTATCGTATATAATATTTAACCAAAACACGTTCCTTGAACAATAAACTACGCCTAAAAGCATTACTTGCGTTTATTTGACAAATTGGTAGGTTTATCGATCTTTTCATGACCCGAGTCAATTCATGGATGACCACATAGCAATACGACATTACCCATTAGTAATCCTAATACTTTTTCATTAGTCATAAGATAAGGGTCGTCGCCAGACTTGCTCTATATTCCACATATAGGCAGAACGGATGTTCTGGGCCAGCATAGCATTTCAACATTTCAACATTAGCCTTGAAGATTTCAAAAGTCATTTTAGGCAAGAACTCTAAAATATCGATTATTATGATTAAAAAAAGGATTCAATTTTTAACTGTTTGCGAAAATATTTAATTCCGATTTAATTAGATTTTTGAGTTCGTGGTATCCGCTTTCCCAAAGATTTTTTAAAATTTTTGCATTCCAAGATTGCTAATGTTAGAATGTCAGGTTTAGATGTGTTTAATGACCACTTGTGGATAATTGTAGAAAGTTCTAAGTACGTGTCAACCATTTTGAACGTCAAAAAGAAAGTGAGCTGAAATTTTTTGAAAATTTCACAGCGGAAGCCTGGTACCTAGTTTTTCAGTCTCGTGTGGGTTTCGCGATGATTTTTTTTAATAGGTACTTTCCGTCCATATTTGTTAAATCTGATTAATATATGACAGGCTGTGTCTATGGAAACCATTGTCTGGTATTATAAATGCATTATCATTCAGGTTGACGTGACTTGAAGCATGCGATCGAGTCGCACAGAACAATAACTAACCACTAAGAATCCCCTCACGTATCAATTCAATTTGCAAGTGCCGGTGACCAGGAGACATAAAATTATGTCTTATAATATGAGTCATTTATTATCAAAATAGATAAAATATTATTTGACGAAACCGTTAAATTATTACATATACAGATCGAAGAACGCAGTTGTGCAGATCATAAAAATGTTATATACAGCTATGACCTATGAATAGCTCGTATTAGGAAGACTATAAAAACTTATATATAGGAAGGAAAATATAAGATTTTTTCCTTTTTCAATTTATTTAAAATTTTACTTTCCGGCTTCAGTCGAGATTTTGAATGTAAAATTTGGAGCAAACAATGTGTGTATCTATAAAAATCTCACTTTACGATGTTTGTTCGAGATAGACTCCGAAACTACTTAACCGATTTTGATGAAATTTGGCTTACCGTGTGTAATTTGGTCCAACTTAAAAGATGAGATAGTTTTTATCCCGATTATTGACCTGAACATTTATTATTGCGAATTAAATGTTTGTTGTGGTACAATTCTTTGTAATTATTTCTAAGTTCCATAAGTATCTAACAGATGGTGGTGTGAGTTAATGCATCGATACAACACTTGGTTATCTACGTTGGGTAACCATCCAGTAGATGGCGTTGTGTTTCGTTAGCTACAGCAACGCGTGGCCGGTTCAGCTAGTATGTGTATATTATTTTTTTATGTGAATACCGCACAAGAGTCCCGACTGCACCCAAATATCTGGAACCAGTGAGACCATCGCATCCCCAATTGGGGTATGTTGTGAGGCCGAAGGTAGTGGGGAGGGGAAGGAGATGGGAGAAGATGAAGGTGGGGAGGTACCTGGCCATTCAGATCTGGGTCAGAAACCGTTTCAACCAACGTTTCATTTCTGAATGGTGGTCTTCCACCAGGGCGATACTGAGAGAATATTCCACTGTGGAAAGTGCCGCAAATATACCTTGAATTATTTTAAATGATTAAATTGTGAAGTGACACAAATCAATCAAATTAAATTTACTTGCGCACGCCGGGATTTAAATCCGCAACTATCTGTTAGTCGAGAGCCTTACCCCTCGACCACGGAAGTGTCAGGAAAACGGCGCCTTGAAGGATATTTCTAAACTACAGTTTCCGAGCGAAATTATGTTGCAACCTAAATATTTTTTGTAGGAAGCTAGAAATTTCAGCTGTGCAATTTTTATAACGCCAGAACTCACTATTCACTTTTTTACTATTAAATTTTCTGCTTCATATATGATTTGAGATTTCACGGCCAAAAGAATTATTGTAATTTATTTTTGGGATATTATCGTTGCGCTTCTTTAGCCAACGTTTCAGAGAGATTAGTTAAAAAGGAGGTAGCACAACGCGGCATAATAACCCAAAAATAAATCTCGATAGTTTCTACACATGATTAAGATGTCTGCCTTTTCATATTCATACTTTTTGTAGATTCGCCATCTTTTTCTTCCAGTTTTAACAGGTGTATTGTGTTATTTCCTCGCTTATTTTATTTTAAGGATATAAAATTATTATCCTAGTTAAATAAAAATGGAATTTTTTCTGTCGGGTTTGGGGGGCGGGAGCGGAATCTTTATTAGGGCGCACACAAGGACGGCTAAAGGGAATTACGGCGCTAAAAATATTTAAAAAAGCATTTTCTTCAAACTAATCATAAATAATTTTAAAACGTTCTCCATAAATAAGTTTAAAATGAACCTCAAAAAATTATTTTGTGAACGCAATCCAATAGCATGCGCATGCGCGCAAAGATATGTATCGCGCTGCCAATATGCCTCATTTGCGCTTGATTCGTTGACGGGGTAGCTACGCTCATTCTGTTTTCCCTATTTAAAAATCAGAAAGTTTTCAACATGGAAATTAAAGTTTCAGGTAAATACTTTAATCTGCAATTTCTTTTTAACACAATAGATTTAATACAGATATAATATATGTTTTATGAAATACTATTTTTGTTAAAAAAATAAATTGAAATGTTTACTTCAACTAGAGTTTACAAAAAATTTTCACCGAGTCCACGACATTATTTTACTATTTCAAAAATATACGTTATAAGTTATGTGAAAACGTAAAATGTATGTTCACCCTTTTCCACCTTTCTTAAATCGAGCGCATTCTTTTCAGGGAGTCTTTGCGACCCCGCTCTAAAGGAAATGAGGATTTAGAGAAAAGAACTGCATATTTATAATGTAAAAATATGATCAATTTTAAAAAATACCGTCATTTTACAGATTAAACGTGTGTATATGCTTTATCTACCTGTATCACTAATTAAAAATACAGAAATAATTCGGTACGAAATAATTTATATTTTTTAATTAGAGTAACTAACCCTAATAAGATTTTTTTGAAAGATTTTCTTATGTATTCTTCTCATACGCATTTCTGATCAGGATTTCAAAAAGTATATTTTTGGCGTCTTAAATCGATAATACGACCTTGTATGCGGCGGTTACATGAAACAAAACCTGGGGATCATAAAACCAATTGAACTTTCAAATATTGCCACCCACTTATAAATACTATCATGCATCCAAAATTTGTGTGGCCTAAAACCTAAAAAGTTCCGTCGTGCCAAAAATATGAATAAGGCAGATAAAATCACACGATTAGAATACCATAAAAGGTGCGGAGCAGTCTTCTACCAGTATGGTTACCCTACCGCGGTCCCTTTATGTGTCTATCATGGAATCATGGCGAGCTGTCAATGTCTGCAGGTGTATTGTTGCCAGTAATTGTATTTCGCACACGCGATTGTTACGTGTTGCGAAAGTAATTAAATTAATGTGCCACCTTTGATTTTTCGCTGCTCGCCACCCAGCGCGCGTTCATTCGTCAGTTCACCGTTCGACATTCCGATTTATCTACAGGGGAATCTGTTTTATTATTCGCAATTCGCAAACCGCTGATTTTCAATAGGATAACGGGATCTGACTGCAGTGAGAAACGGTTAGACTGTTTGACTGTTTGACCCTAGGACTTCTGAATGTAAGATCATTCGAAGGATTAGACACACAAGAAACCGAAGTAACAAATGGGTGTTCACAGTAGCGAACAAATTCACAAAAAATTATCTCCTTAATGTAGGTGTCACACACAGCTATTAAAGATTTTCGCACGCACAATATCGCTCGCCATACAATCCCATACAAACCTGCCACACCTAAGCAGATGATGCCCTCGAAGCTCAACGTTATACGTCGTAACCGCTGCTCACGCGATATGCGAAAAGTTATATGACCCCCTCTCCACCGTAAACAGGGGAGGAGGTCATTTTAATTGTGGAGCTGCGCACACGTGCGGATGACAGCTGTCAAGTTGACAGATCCAGTACAAATAATTCACATTTCGCGGCAACTCTCTAATTCAACTGACCTCCTCTCCTTCAGAGTAGTGTGTCGGTACAACACGTAAGCGCTCGCGGTTCAACAGATAAGTGCTCGCGCTTTTAACGTTGCTTGTGGCCGTACCTTAAAATCGGCACAAATCGAAAATGAAGCTCTTGCTAAGTGCCTACCCTTAAATAAATGAAGCTCTCGCTAAGTACCTACGCTTAAATGAAGCTCTCGCTACGTACCTAAATTTTCAAACGATTTTCATCCTACTAGCGGAAACCCGTGAAAAATCACAGGGTTTAAATAGGGGGTACATGCATCTCACATAGACAGCCGTATACGGCCTGCTCACGCGCTGGAAAAACAAAAAAAAATGAGTTTCCAATTTCAATAAACAGAATTAAAACTCAAACACTTTCTTTCTTTGAGTTGCATTCTTTGAACGCTTGTCGGGTAATCGCTACTCGGGTAGTTAATTAATAAAATAATGTTCTTATCGCTTTTTTGAAATGATTTATACTTATCATTTCCAATTTTTGAAAATTAATGGTTTGTTGGACTTGAAATTCGACCATAATTGTAATTTTTTTATGCATAATTAAAAAAAAATATTAGCATTCTGCACTCTTATATAAACTATAAGTGCGCGAAATATCATACTCCTCCGTCCGCGCAATTTTCGTAAAAAGGGGTACAAAGATTTTGCCTCACGTATACTGATAATGCAGGAATACAATTTAAAATCACGCATGCCCCTATGCACCGATAACGAAATAATTTTTGAAATAATGCCATAGCAGTAACAACCCGAGCAGTCTGCGCTATCTAAATTCGCCACGAAGTGGACAGCTCGAGCTGTTCGTGCATTTTCATTGCTCGTCGACAGTCCGAGCTATCGTTTATTCCCAGCCAAGAAATAAAATAAAAAAATAACAAAATCAGCTTTTACATTTCAATTCTGTAGGTGGTTCATATGTAAATAAGTTCATTCAGAGACAATGTGTATTTAAATACCAATAAAACAGAATACGTAGTTTAATTTTATGTTAATGTCGAGTCCGTAAAGGGCACTGCCCAAACAAACAATGTATGAATACTTACCAAAGAAGAATGGATTTTATATGCAGAACATTTTTTATATGGAAGTTTACCAATTGTTTCAATTTCTTTTGATCTCACCGACAGGCAATATCAAAGAAAGGCTGTGAAATTATTCAATTATTATTTAATTCTATCATAAATTCTTAAAACAATGAAATATCTTGAATAATATTTATAATAGGTAAATCATTGTAATAAGGAAGTTGAGTGAAAAATATTTTGACTTTTAAAAATATGTTCATGTAGATAAAAAAATGTCGAGTCTAAATATACAAATATATTTCTATATTATTATTCTTGGAATTAATTAAACGTTCTTAAAAAATGATCAAAAAGCTTTAAATTATAAACGCTTCATGATTGGTCCAAGGAATTCTGACGTCATCTGTACTTCGGTTTGTACGGTCATTGGAATGTCTATGGTGCATCTATTTTTATTACATGAGAGATGGTTTGTTTATGATGAGAGAGGTATACGCCAAACAGTTTTGTTTGCTATCTTTTTTGGGTCTTTTTAGTTTAAGTAAGTGACCTTAATATACAAATCAATACAAAATAATAATACTAAATCTGTTTAAAAAACTACATACCATGTCAGAAACTTTAAACTGCACAAAAACAATCGTAATGCAAAGTACTCGCAACCCTCCAATTCTGGATTCCAAAATGGCGATCGTCGAATAGCTGATTCGGCTTTCCGTGCTGGGAAAAGTTTAGGCGGGAGAAACAAAAATTCTAACTTTAAAAATTAATTTATCTATGAAATCTTGATCATAATTTTACTATGAAAATATATGATCATCTTGATCTTGATTTTGGGAAGTGAAAATGAAAGACTAACTTTGGTCAGATAAAGATCCATTACACAGCAAATTAAGCTCACATTGGAGATGAAAAACCAAGATTAAATCCTGCCGTTTCGAGACGCAGAGGTGATTCGAAAAGAAGATGGTAGTCTAGGGCACACCGTATATAGAAAAACCAACACATACCAATCGGTATCCACACCTTGAATAGGGTCACCATCCAGCGCAGAGAATAGGACTAATCAATATGTTGGTGACCCAAGCGACCAGAATACATGAAGAACCGAAAATCGGAGCAAAGCTAATCAATGCATCAGACCGATGGAAATCGCGCAAAACAGATAATTAGATCATAAGAGCCGAATTTACCCCAAACGAAGACCGAATAGAACAAAAGCCTGCACTTTCTTGTCTTAAGTTGTTGAATGTTCCTGAAAAAATTGACAAGATGCTGAGGAAAAAACAAGACTGTCAGCGAACAAAATCTAAGACCTTCTGAGGCCTGCAAATCCAAGTTTCTTCTTGATACATATGGAGTTTATAAACTCAGCTAGTCGGGATGAGAAAATGTGTATGTAGGCCAGACAGAACGGACGATCTCCAAAAGGATCTCAGAGCACTTTCGAGAGTGCAAACTAGGCCATCCGGACAGATCAGAAATTACAGTCGATACATTTGATTTGATTCGTTCCTAAAATACTGACGAAGATCCAAAACACATCGAGCACGCATAATTATGGAGACAACTGAAATTCACAAAACTCCATTAACATCAATGGGGATAACGGGGCTGAGCTTAATAGTTTTTAGTATCCGGCACGTGATGGCTACACCAAAACTAAATGCAGAAAATACATATTTGCACCAATTATTAGGCTGAAATACCGGCACTAGGGGAATAGATTCTTGCAAGACACCACAATCTACACTCATGCGCTGATATGGACCCTGTAACGATGTCCGAAATGGTGGCTAAAGATGGAGGCATACCGATCATGATGACATTTATTATTATATTATTTATGGATGTCCATCATCTGCCCTGATGATGGACATTGCAATGCTGTGCGAAACTTTGGATAAAGAAGGAGGTATCGCAACATAACACCCCAAGAACAAATCACGATAAAATGTATTACTTATTTTTCAATTACATTGTGTAACGCCCGTAGGGCTTTTACAAATAATTCATGTTGTAATTTAACATAATACAGAAATATAACATACATTAGTACGTATAATAAATATACACAGGCAAAATAAATACTCTTTTATCTTACTTTGTAGTTCCATTATGGAAGAAATTTGCACAAAGGAGTACAACAAGTCTCTAACTTTTTTTACTCCCATTAAATTGACTTTTGCGTAGATATTTATTTGCATATTTTATACAATATATTCATAAAAATTAACGAGAAATAAAGACGGAATTTTTTGAAATCGTCATCAACCAACTACTTTTGCACATCTTTAGTTAAACAATTTCACTAAATAAATCAGCTCGATGAATAAAGTATTAAAAAACGTATTAAATCCAGCTTATACTAAATATATCTACAACATCGGAATATACGCTTCCCAAATTTTGGATTATTATTATTTGTTGATTATTATTTTAAAATATATATTTTTTCGTGCCCCATCCCTTGGGGCCACTCTGCTGGTCTCTGAATGAGCGACGAGCGTCTCTTCATGCGTCAGTGCGAGTGACAATCACAAATAATAAAATAACCGCTTCATTACCCAGTTTGATCGCGTCCTGCAATCGCAGGATGTACATCACAAGTATGCACCGAGGCATGAGACCCATCGTTCATTTACACGGCAGGCTCTTCTCTATTCAATCGGAAATTAATAATTCATAAGTATCCTTTTTATGACACTTTGATAGCTTTTAATCCTGCGTTATATAATGTTGAATCCTTCAATGAGCGACGTTTGGGATTCCCTTGGTGACACGACAAACTTTACACAATGATATTCAGTACCTAAGTACATATCCAATAAGTTTTGGTCGTATTTTAAACCGTAAAAATGGTATCTGACAGTAAAGCATAGCGTTGGGGGAAAATCATTTATTTATTCATAAAATTAACGCCATTCGGCTTTTACATAATAACGTAGATAAGGTATAGCAACAACATGAAAAAAAAGCTCAAGTGAGCTTGTTTATTTAAATATTACAATATTGCAACAATGAAAAAATATATTTAAATATGATATATTTGCAAATAACTTAACTTAAGAGGTATGTTCAAAATGTTTAATGGTAGGTAAATAATAAGTAAAATATATTTATTACAAGCTAGGAAACTAGGGTTGCCATCCGTCCTGGTTTCCCCGGATTTGTCCTAGTTTAGAGGGCATCCGGGGAGCGTCCAAGCGGGGCTTCATTTGTAGTCCGGGTTTAAAAATTTAAAGTCTTAGGCCGCCCGCGACACACGCACTTTTATTCCACTGACTACGTTTAAAAAACCTGTTGACATGTCCGGGTTCTGGCTTCTAAAATCCGGGGTTTTCACGCGTCTTTTCCTGGTTGCTAAGTTTTAGAGATGGCAACCCTATAGGAAACAAACCTTATTTCCAATGAAACAATAAAATTAAGAAAATCTGTGAACAAAATAATAAGAATTGCCACTGTTAGATAGTACCAATATTTGTAAGTTGGTAACAATGATGAAAATAAAAAAGTTTTGATAGACTCAGTTTCGTAAGGCTGCATACATGCATACTTACGTTTAAGTTTTTTCCCGTAATTCGCTTACGTAACGGACTTATGGCCAAATTAAAAATTACTTACCGTAATTTATAGCAAGTTACAGAAGTTGTTCTTACGTAAGTTATTTGAAAGCTTATGAAATAAGTTTGATAAGTTGAGATGTTTAGCGTGAGAAATGATACTAAAATGGGCCGATGCGAGGTATCAATTATGTAATGGTCGTACAAAAGTAGTATTTTTTTTTTAAATAAAATCTGATTAGGTTAATTAGATAACTACCTGCCTTATTATCTTCGACAACAATATAAAAATAACACTAGATAAAACTCAAATAAGGACTACCCACGAAAACGAATTTGAACAGAAAGAAAATTTTCTGATTTCAAAAACAGAAGAGATGTAATTTGTTTTCAGGTTTAAAAAAGCTTATCGAAAATGAGCATCCTTCTATTTAACCTTCGGTCTTTTCTAATCTCAATGTTTTTGTTTACGACATGACGTATTTGAATTCAAAGTCTGTGGCAGTCATCTAGCTGTCATTCGGATAAAATTAAAGCACTCTATTAATTTTCGCCGTTAACGGAACAAAAGCGCGTGGAGAATTGTTTCTCTCAAGCCAACTTCTATTCCAATACTTTATTTGAGCCCTTTCGTCTTTTTGACAAAATCGCGTAAATATGAAAGTATGAAATCGTTGTTGATATGAAGCCAAATTACCTCTAATAAAATTACGTTGCAGCTGTTGCCGTGAGAACTTACGTAAATTAAACTTCTGTGAGCATTAATTACCAGTGACCGGACAACTCAAAATTTATGCAACTTCACCACCTCCACCTCGACCTTCAATACCTCCTTTGAAAAGTCATTAAAAGTTATAAAAAAATCGTTAAGTAGGTTACGTTAGGTTAGGTTAGGTTATAAGCTATTTTTCTTTTTTTTTTCAAAACTTTTAAAGATTTTTTAAAGGAGTGTTGAAGTTGCTTGATTCTAAGTTGTCATGGAACCTAATTACCTTAAGTTGGACGCACATGTAAACGCTCCTGTGAGCAACTTATCGAAATATTAAGTAAGTCGTAAATTTTATGAGTGTAAAGGCAGCCTGTTTCTATATTTCAAACTGCAAACTTTAATAACAATTAAATTACTTGTGATAATGCTAACAACAAAGTTAATAAAAACCAGTTAATAAATGTTCAATATTACCCTCGTTGGCTGCACGGCAAACCTCCAACCGGTAGCTGAACTCTTCATTCCTTTCAACGGGACAGAGCTCCACCTTATTACTACAAAGATGTTAGTGGTTTTCCGAATGAATCTCTACGTCAACGATACGTTGGTCGCACTGGGAATGAAGACCGCGCTCTTCAGTTTTGGGTTCTGGCCCCCGAGATTTCCTGATCTCACACCTTGTGTCTTTTTTCTTATGGGCAAGCAGTTTTTGTACCACCTCTGCCAACAACTCTGGCCAAGCGACCTGTTGAACCGTATCAGACCTGCGATGACTCAAACATCTTGTGACTTGTGGAGTGAAATAACACAAAATTGCATTATTGTTAGAACCTTTACCATTGTGACTACGGTAGGGGGTCTGGATTGCTCGATTTCGCAAACCTTACATCGTCGGCAAGGCTCGGGGCAAACGCCCACATAATTCTATGCACCGACTAGGGTTTTCAATCCCGGGATTTTTTTAAAAACCGGGATTACGATGCTATCATTCTTCAATCTCGGGATCCCGATGCTGGTACCGGGAATTTAGATGTTTAAATTATTATAAAAAATAAGAGTTGTAACAAATATTTTAATTTTTTTTACAGGTACGAGTATTATACTACACAATATTGATTATATAAAAGAAAAAAAATCGAAAACATACATAATACAATTTTTTTAAATTCGTTCAGTATTTTGGAACTTACCATGCGAAATCAATGCGTTGAATGTTTCTAAGGTTTCTTCATTCGGTGATGATCTTATTTTAGTCGCTATTTGCCCACACTGGTAGGTGGATTGATTTTAAATCCTCGTAGTATTTTTCTAGATTTATTCCACACACCTCCTTTACTGCCAGCTCCTTTTTAATAATATTTTATTGTTATTGTTTTGAAGAATTCTTAATTAGTTTCACGATCAATAACTTTCATCACTATCATTTTATAAAAATATTTGATCAATATGTAAAAATTTTAACAATAATCGAGCTTTTCTTGGATAGCTTTTCTTTAAATTGACTTCCTCAACAATTTCAATGTATAATTCCCATACAGAAAAAGACACATTTTCTTCGACTGATTTCGACGTGTGAGAATATTTTTATTTTGATGAAAAGCCCAAAATTTAACATTTGTTAATTAATTTCTGCGTAATCTTGATTGTCTTTATGCAAACACTGGAACAAAGAAGATACACGAGTTCGCATTTTTCGACGAGAAAGCGACTCTTTAAATTGAAGTGCAAAACCACTGTTGCCAAATTGTTCTTCATGAAAAAAATCGTTGTATCTGCTGGCAGAAGCATTGCCTTACGACGAAAAAATGCTAGTATTGCTAGCGAAAATGGAGAAATGAAAATTAATCTGCCTAAACAATCCCGGTGTGGTGATGTCACAAGATTAAATACTGAATGTTATGAAGGCTTCATTAAAACTTTCCTTACTTCTAAGCAACAGCGAAATAAATAAATCTACCCTAAAATCTTTTTGACCTATATCATGGATCACAAGATCTCAAGAATATTGTGCCATAAATGGCTTACTGCCAATAAAAAAAAATATATTTCCACGGTTGAACCAAGGTCTTGAAACCGACAAAAATTCCGGCAAAAAACCGACAAAAATCCCGGGATTAAAGCGCAGCCCCGGGATTACGGTACCGACAAAGGTTCGGGATTCACGGGATCCCGGCTCACGAAATCCCGGGATAGAAAGCTCTATCACAAACTAATGCACTATTGTGATTACAAGAAAAAAATTAATTACACGGCTTAGTCGATTAACCTACGTGTTTAGATGATCATTAATTTCTGCATCGGAATGGCGCTGCCATAATCACGTCAATGGCCGCAATGGAACCACCTCACGCAGGCCATTAAGTCGGTCGTTAGTTTTATTGCAAATCTATCTTGGGAAGTGAATGTCAATAAAAGATTTCTGGGTGGGCTGAGGCTCCACGCTTGGTTAGTGTGATTAATTTTACTGCGAAAACCGTATGTTTGAATCGGTTTACTGAGAAAAATGTTTTTGTATTCACGGGAACTATCCTAATCTACCAAACTTATAAATAAATAATTAATACCTTTACCAATTCCAAAATAATATCGTGGAATAAGTAGGTCCTGCTCCTTTTCTCTGCGTTTAATAATGTGTTATTTAATTATAGGTTACATAACGCAGTACAAGAGGGAAACTATTGAATCTATATCGAACCCAAAAATCTATACCCAAAAAATGTCGATCTTTTCGATTGTTTTTAAACTTTTCACCATTTTTTAGGCAACTGAAGGGGTTAAAAAAATTGGGGCCGGATCAAGAAGTTCCAACTTCGGACTCGAGTTACTCGAAAACGGAAGCTCAAATCAAAAGAAGTTATACTTGCCAAAAAATTGACTCCAAATGTCATGTAAATTCATAAGTTTTCCGCTTGAACCACGAGTTTCCGGACCTACTGTAAAATAACCCTTCTGTTTTTTCTTCCCTAGAAACTTTTATGGGACTGACAAAATAGATTGACTTCCTAAGATTTTTTAATTTTTTTTTTCTTTGTTATGATGGTTACATAATTAGTGAATTATTTCGACAACCATGTTAGGCACATGCCCGTGTTATGGTGGTCGATGCACTGTGATTCTTATTACAATTTTACCTTGAATTCCTGTTGACATAATAGCAGTGTCTTCTTTATCCTATTGAGTATTTATGCTTAGTTCGTTTTATTACTTTATTACTTATTCAACTTTTGACTACACCGAACTGACGACTTCTGTCACGATTTTGCAATTGTTAATAGTATATGAGGTCTGGCCAACAAGTCGACCCCCCAATATTTCTCGACGACAACAATTTGACCACCCTGTACTATACAATTGGAAAAATAAAGAATTATGTTGTGTGATTCAAAATGTAAGGAGAAATGAGTAATTAATTTGTTTGCAACAATTTATTAAATTGATGTGTATTTTACTTTAGCATTAAAAGTGCTTTTTTACATAAAAAAATGTTTAAAAAAAGAGTACCTATCTATATACAAGTTGTCCCAAAAGTCAAGTTATCCGCTAACAGGCCAACTCATGACGGAGCGGAGAATCAGAATATAACTTTAGTAGATTTTAGTAAAATATCGTTAATTTTCGAGATATTGGCACTTTTAAGAATTTCGTGAAAGTTGACAACAACGATTACCTTTTCTAGTGCCACATTTACAAAATTCCACTTCCTAATATTCTAATTTTTATTACTTGTCTGAATATTTGTCGATCTCATATTTCAAATTCAGAATTAACAATATTATCTTCAACTGATTTATCTCATATTTTTGGCTGCTACCTTTTTAAAATATCACAAAAAGAGTAATCCGTTACCTTATTATTGTTGTGTGTCTTGTGCTTTTGCATATTTTCATTTATTGATATTATCTTATTCTTCAATTATGGATACTGTTATTATTGGAATGAAAAGGGTTTAATCTCAACAAAATTTTTGTTTAATTTTTATGTTGTACTTAGTAACAGAATTTTTGATGACCTTATGATGTTGTTTCGTAGTAGTTGTAATCAATACTTTATATATTGATCCAACGATACCTTGTCAAAAACTTATTCAAGGCGCGTAACTTAAAGCTGAAATAGGTGTTCACCTCCGCCCAAAGTGTGGAGATCCGGCAGCTGCCTGTGTGTATTGGATTAGATTCGTCTAAATTAAGAATTCGATTCACGTATATGCTAAAAGCTTCCGCTGGGATCAAACGCGAAACCGCGGAACGTGGAACACCACTCGACCACCGGGTATTACGATCAAGCTCTGCCTAACAATCTGCAATGCTGAAGTTTTCAACAATTTAAAAACTTTATTATTTTATTAGTAGTAAAAGAGATTTTTTTGTTAACCCCGCAAGCCTCGTTCATATTATGATAGTAGGTCAAATTTTTTACAATTTGGGAGGCTGGTGTAGGTACTGCCACCCAAGGAAGCATTTATTGGATAATTAACACCTCTGCCGTAGGTCACTTAGCAGGGGTGCCCGGGTTCATGGGGTGAGGTTTGTTTAGATCTTGGCGACAGATGAGTTTGCCCACTTATTGCATTGTTGTCCGAATCGGATGAGACTGGTTGAGGGAGACCATTTGATTTTTGTCCAGCGGGATTCTCTCGATCCATCGCCGTGTACCTCATTGTGAGGAATGGATTAATGTGTCCGCCAGTCCTCGACACACTGACCTCCAGATTCCTACCCTCCCCTCACACCTTTTTCCTTCCTAGAACTTCCTCTTCTTACTTTGCCTAAAAATACCGTCCACACAGCATTCCCAAAGATGACAAAAACGCTGGAAGTTTTTTCCTCAGCGACCTTCTATGTGGATAAAAGTTTAAAAAAAAGTTTTTTTTCTGCTTAGGTACCTATCTCTCGAACGACTTTTCATGAAATTTGCAACAGCCTTTTCTGTCTTGAATTTTTTCAGTTTAGTGTGTACATCAGTAAAATGAACTGTGGAGCTTTGAAATATTCATTATACTCTCAAAAATTACAAAAGCACCACCTTGTTCTTTGTTTTTATTTTTTATTATTGATCAATGAGGAAAACTAGCATTGTAACTTGGGCGAACGGGTAGTAACTTCATGTTAGTATCTACCTATTATAAAGCTTTAAATTAATCTAAGAAAACCGAATGAATTAAACAGCACAACTATCTACTAATGAAAATCTAGTCTCCTTCAACGGAAGCAGTCTCCCGAACAGGCCCTCCATTGATATGCTTGGTGTAACTCTAAGTGACCAGCTCAGGTATGGGGGCTCCATCGAGGCCAGAGTTAAGTTAGCCTCTCAGAAACTGGGCATACTGTACAGGGCCCGCAGATACTTCGATGGTACATAACTGCTAACCCTGTACAAATCGCAAGTGCGCCCCATGGTTGAATTTGACAGCCACCTCTGGTATGGAGCCCCAAAATACATAAAAAACCCTCGAATCTGTGCAGAAACGGGCGGTTGGTTTGATAGATTCTCCTAACTTAGCAAACGGATTGCAATATTTAGAGCACAGGCGTCAGGTGGGAATACTGTCCTTGTTCTACCGATATTACAATGGAAGATGCTCCAAGAAACTAGCGTCATTGATCCCCTCGGCACCGGTGCATAATCGGGAAACACGCCAAACACGCGCCCAACATTTGTATACGGTTGACATTAGTCACATGAGAACGGGTCGTTTCTACGACTCGTTCTTGAGTTCAACAGCTCGGCTATGGAACGATTTGCCGGCCTCAGTGTTTCCTCTTTCAGTAAAAAGGAATGAACATGGGTCTCTTCAAGACCCATGTTCACTCCTTCCTCTCCTCAAAAAAACCCTCCACACAGCATCTTCAAAGATGACATAGGCCCTGAGGGATATTATGTTCCTCAGGGACAACTGTGTGTTAATGTAAAAATAAAAAAAAACTATCAATAATAAAATATCTATTATTGTGTTATAGAGATAATAATTGAATGATTCAGTTCTGGCCGAGAGTGGGGCGGACTTGTGATGAGGGAAGGGGAGGGGTTGCCTTCGGGGTGGCCGCTTCCCAGAAGTGTGTTCCACCTTGTACCGTCTTCTCTGCCCGAACTCACCTCCTTACCTGCACAACCCAGCCGAGGGATTCCTAAACGGTCCAGGGCATTCCTAATCCGAATTGCTTGACGAATTTATGGCTAACCCCCGTAATAGATATTAGGTACTACCTAAAGTAATTAAGTTCGCTGATGATTTTCAAACTTTTGAAATAATGAATAATAATTGTTATGCGAGTGAGAAGTTCTACTTGTTGCTAAGGGATGCTTTTAAATAAAGAAATTTATTTTTCAAATAATTAACCTAAGCTCACCAAAAAAAATAATAACATCGAATATACCTTTACGATTAAAAGAAAGAGAACTACATAATCTAGATAGCGAAAAATGCCTATTGATAAAATTTGTCATTTAAACAACACGTAGAAAAACTAAAAGCAAAGGGGCATCCATTAATTACTTGAGCTGTTTTTTTTATTTCTATTTAGACTTCTCCCCCCCCCCCGCCCCCCTTAGTGAGGGGGGGGGGGGGGGGTTTGGTGCCCGACATGATAACTTACACTCAGTTGTAGGACTACATTTATTTTCATAAAGAATAAAAATAACACATCTTTCGTACTATAACAAATTTATTAATTCTTAATACAAACAAATGCGGCTATGGCCCGAACTAAGGAAAAGTTAAAAAAAAAAATCGCAAAATGGCTGCTGTCTGAAATAAAAAAAGATATTTTTTTACCAGTTTTTTGATTTTCCAAAATTAAAAAAAAAAAAGTAAAAATAGAAATTTTGTTATAGTTTTAGTTAGCGCGATAGAGTAATTTATAGAGAAGGCTCGAAAATTTCAAGTAAATTGGTTCAGTAGAACTTGAGATATCGTGTGAACCGCCTCGAAAAAAGTAGTTTTGAGAAACATGCGTTCAAAGTTTTGCTCTATTTAGATTTAAGTTAGATTCCGTCTAAACCGCTCGAACTAAAGTGGCTCTAACTTTTAAAATATGTAATTTGAATTTTGAAAAATCCTTTTAAGAAAATATTCTTGAATATTTAAACCATCGATATATGAAGGATTATTTTTATTCCAGACTAGAATACCCCCTTAAGATGAAGCTATACATGAAATCCTATTTAGATTGATCTTTACGACGAATCGGTTTACAGTATGAACATAAAAAAATATGCTGCGAATAAATTGAAGCTTTTACTAGCTTTTCTATGTATTGGAATTACAATAAAATTATTATTTACACAAAAAATATAAGTGTAAACTACCAAAAAAATGTTTTTTCAAGACTCAACTATGAAATTATGCACAAAATAAATAAAAACCTCTTTTTCGCTTACTTGCCTCGTGCAAATACGACGCGCGATTTTAAATTTTGTATGGCAAGAGAATCGAAATATTTCTAGCGTTTATATTCCTCTTAAGCATGGGTCGGCAACCTTTTGTTGTAAAGTGGCCAAAAATTGTATGTGGGGATTAGTGCGAGCCGCACTTGGGCCACATGTCATTAAGGATACGTGATATTTGGTGACTTAGTAGGGGTGTCTGGGTTCATGGGGTGAGGTGTGTCCAGGTCTTGGCGGCGGATGCATCTGCCCATCTGCTGCGTGGCGGGCCGGATCGAGAGACTGGTTGAGGGAGGTCTTTTGACCTTTCCAGCCGGACTCTCCCGACTCATCGTCTAGCACTGCAGTTGGAAAGATTGATTCATACATACTTCACTCCTGTACACACTGACACCCAGATTCCTACCCACTTCTTCCTTCCCACAACTTCCAATCCTTTCCTTCCTTAAAATGACTCTCCATACGGCATCCCTAAGATGTCTATTGTAAAAAAAACCTACAATATTTGTACAAATATTTTAGTTTTAAAAATAAAACGCTCTTAAATATTTTAACAACATTTATTGTAACTAATAAAATCAATGAGATTTTTGCGGTTGTATTTGACTTGCAAGTTTTCTTATATTAACTTGCATTTTTGAAGTAGAGTGGCGTGGTTTTGCGTCTAAATGTGAACACGATAACCGAGAACAGTATTTGTTTTCTCGATAATTCGGAATTGAATAAGCTTGCTCAGAAATTTATGTACTACGAAACATAGTAATTATTTCTTCAAACTTCGCAAATTCACTTTGTGGCGTCATATTAATTTATTATCCTGACGAAGAAAATAAAGTTTTTGAAACATGTGTATAGTGTTAATTATATAGTGGTTGGTGTACACAACGTTATTTGTTTTCATTTAAAAAAAAATAGTGATTATTCGATCAGCAAACCATTTTAACTCCTCGTAGTCTTCAGAAGGCAACCCCCCATAGTAATCCACCAAGTAAGTTTTTTAAAAGCCATTTTAAGTGGGGTATCACTTTACAAACCTATCACTTTGATTTGCTAATCGATCCCCCTTTGCTGTCCAATCGCACCCTTTCACTCCGTTGTGTATGATATCGTCCGTCACGTGCGTTGCGGCGAGAATCTTGCGGGCCGCACCAAGACGCTTCGCGGGCCGCATGCGGCCCGCTGGCCGCAGGTTGCCGACCCATGCTCTTAAGCATGTAGATACCTAGGTATTACGGTTTGAATTTTACATTTGTTATTTTTATATTGTGCCCCTACAGTCAAAGAGGACATTTTAAAGAGAACAAGTTTTAATGTATTTGTACATATCGATAGTACAGAAAGTTTCAAAAAAGTTTTTCAAAAAAAAAATTATGTATTCAGGCCGTTCTTCCTTGTAGGTTTAATTGATTTTTTTTTCTTCAGAAATTATCACTGCAATTAAGTAGGCAAAGGAATTACAGTGCCAAAATTTATGTCGTAATGTCGTAAATAAATCCGATTAAAATCAACACTGCTGTTACTGATTTACCTGCATAATATTGAGAATGGCTTCATCGTAAAATATGGGATTGTATTTTTTTTATTTTAATAATTTAATGCGAGTCCCGAGCGCAGTCCAGCAGTCAATAAAAAAATAATTTATTTAAATAAATGGTTGGCTGATTTACTTTGCCCACAACATTTCACAGGCTACCGTTGCTCTGCATAAAATGCATGCTTAATTAATTCGATTCAACTGGTCAATAATATCATACATAAATTATCGGAGGAATTCACTGTGGCCGATGAGTTAATAGACCTTATAAACAAGTCATTGAAAATTTATCGTTTTAGTTTCAGAATTCAATTAAATCAATGTGTGCCACTTTTTTTAAAACGGGAGTCACTCTGCCTACAATAACATTAAGTTCAAAAGCCGGTTACCAAAACAACATTGTAAATTAAGTTAAGTTTTAAAGAGTAAAATGCACTTAATTGAATATCTACGGTTTTGTAACGTTGTGCATATCATAATTCCTTAAACGAACATGCCAACCGGTTTCGGCATAACCGTGATCGTGTGTAGTGAATAATTACTCTCATACAAGTAAAACGGTTGGCATGTGTGGATATTTATAAAGTGACACTAGCTGGTACCCGGCTTGCGTTGCAATGCCATTCAAAGAAATAAATTTATTATCCCTGCTTGTCCTTTCCATGCGTCCTCGTTTCCTTCCAACATCCCCGTCTTTCCCCTCCCTCGTCTCTTCGCTCTCCGCGAACCCCACCTTCCCCTGCCTTTCATCCCTGCCGCTAAAATATATGAAATACACACCTTTTTATTTATACAAATTTCATAACGCCAGAGCTTACCATTATATATAGCCTTTGTTACTCGCCGATAATGTTGGTTCTATTGGTGAAAGAATTTTTAAAATCGGTTTAGTGGTTTAGACGTGAAAGCGTAACAAACAAACACACTCACTTTGGCATTTATAATATTTCTAGCTGATACCCGGCACGCGTTGCTATGCCATTTAATAAAGAAATTGTTTCTCCCTACGTGTCCTTTCCCATTCGTCTCGTTTTCCTTCCGCCTCCCCTTCCTCTCCCACATCCCCTTCCCCTCTCGCGTTCCCACTCCGCCTTCTCCACCTTCCCCCTCCCCACTCCACTCCCCCCCCTCCCGCGAACCCCCTACCCAAGTTCCATCCCCCCCCTTCTGCCCTCCCCCCCAACCCCCTCCTCCCTCCAGCATTCCATACACATAACTTGAACACTTCATCAAACTTTAAAGTTTAAAAAAAAATTGTGAAAGTTTTATTCAAGTTCTGTTATTAGGTATTCAAGTTTTGTGAAGCAATTGGTCCATAATGGAATGATAACGGTTCTTGAATAGAACTTTTACATGACTTGAATATTAACTTAGAAATTTTATGAATTGTTCAAGTTCTATGAAACAACCCGTCCTAAGTTTACAAATAATGTCTAAATAAATTCATTAAATATCAGTCTATTCAGAAGGGTTCGGCCATTTTATTTTTATTAAAAAAACTACATCTTTATTCAAAGCATTTTGTGCAGGTACAATAAGTTCTCTCATAAATAATCAATTTCTGTAAATTGATTGATATGTAAACGTCCCACTCCAAATTCCTAACGTTTCAATGGAGCCCTGATGAAGAAATGATTTCCCCGCTGAAAAAGGTTTCCCGAGTGACAAATGCGGCAAAAAAATCTCCGGACCAACATGTTTTCTAACCACAAAAGAGAAACATAAATTTGTCCTGTCCATACCATAAATAATCCCGGGGACGCCGAAAGGTAACCCCCCTACCAATAATTAATGAGGGTTGCCATTGAAAAAGGCCTCAATTTTTTCTCGGGTTCGCTTATAAAGCTGTCAGAAGGAGATAGGGAACTAGCGATTTCCAAATAATAAGAAATGCTTTACCTTTATCATACATTAGTCGGGACTCGGGACTTGCTATTATTAAGTCGTATAGGCTTTCTAAGAACTCAATCCACGGAGGCTACAATATTAATGGCGCCGATTTGAGTTGTAAAATGCGGTTCGGTGAAAACAAACAGTTTCAATACTAATTTTTACTTATGATAACAGATGTTTGCTTTTCAAATGAGCACATGCATAGTTCGTACCGGGATATCATTTAACCAGTTCCAAACCATTAACTTGCTGGAAAAGTATTTGAAATTTCAAACCATGGCAAGAAAAAATAGCATATTCGAGTGCATTTGTTTTTTTGAAGAAAAAAAAAGATTTGGAACTATCTTGGAAACATGTTGTGGTATTTTTCGTGTACATAATTTCGTTGTTTAACTAAAAAGAGGTTTTTGATCATTCCGGAAGTAAATACTGTTAATGTTAATGTTTTGTACTACTTCGTTTTGTTGGGGCGATAATTACCGCGAGGTGCCGCGGTGAAACTAGTTATTAAGTTATATCATATTACTATATTGTGATTGCGTTGTGTGGTCCTTCGCAGAGGTATAGTGGTAAGTGATTGGTTATCCTTTTTCCTTGCGTACCTTGTTTTTCCTACACAAATTATCACCCAATTCCAGCGAACACCATTTCAACTAGTTTCGTTCTTTAGTATTTTACAGTCCATTTTCAAGTGCATCTTTAATTCGTGAGGAGTTTAGAATGCACAACAGCTAAATTAATTTTAAATCTTTAAAGAGATCCCAGCATGTGTATTGATGTATTGGATGGACCAAAAAATTAATAGCTTTTAGTTCTGGAGCAGTAGACCATGCGTAGAAAAAAGAATATTCTAATTTTCTCTTATTTAATAAAACAAAATCAACATTTCCTCTGAAATCATTAGATTCGCAGGAATGTATTCTTTTTTCAAATTTTCTTCAGGCAGGTAGCAATGATCCTTTTTAAGAAATGCTTAAATATAAGAATGTTCAAATAAACTCGAAAATTTAACTTTTGAAAAAATATTCTTTACTGAAACAGAAACGAAATCTAAGTTACAGGGACGATTTTTTATTATTTTTTATGTCAATACCAGAGTCCCAACTGCTCCCAATCGTCTGGAGCCAATCAGACTATGACATCCCCATTGGCGTATTTTGTGAGGCTGAAGGTAGTCGGGAGGGGAAGGAGATGGGGAAGAGGAAGGTAGTAAAGTACTTGGCCCTTCAGATCTGGTTACCAAACTAGACTAAAGCCGTTTCAAGCAACTTTTCAATTCTGAATGGTGGTCTTACACCAGGGCGATAATGAGAGTATCTTTCACTCAACACCATTCAAATAATTAAAATTTACTTGCGCATCACGCTATTTGAACCCGCAATCTTCGGATTGCTAGTCGAGAGCCTTACCCCTCAAAAATCTTCTACCGTTTTGTATTCGAAAATACAAAACGGTAGAATTAAAACAGGACAGCACTTTCGTTTCGGACGCTTGCTTTTCGACTGAATAAAATGCCTCGTTCCGGCTCTGGCACGAAAAGCTCTGCTAAGCAAATACTCACAAACCAAGAAGTCATCCATCCATCAAAGTATTTTGATTAGCAGCTCTCTCTCCGAGTAGAGTATTGTGACGTACCTACCTTTAGAAATCTGTAACTGATTACCGATATCAATCACTTACAATCACCTCACCATTGGTAATACAAAAAAGAACACAACGTATACGAGTGGATTGATACTTGAACTTAAATGTTATTTGTAATCAACGATAATATTATTTGAATAGTGGTACAGAATAAGTTATACGATTATTATTTAAATAATCCAACGATGGATCCTTTTAAAAACTACTAGTAGGTAGGTACTTACCTACTTATTATTGATTAAAATTATTATTGTAGTGACCTTGAGACTATCAAAATATCCATAAGTAAAAACATTACGTGTTTAGACATAAATATAATTTAATTTTTTATAGCACAATTTATGTGGCAAGTTATCAAATCAAGCGTGTTATTCAAAACTGGAATATGACTTTTATAAATAATATGCTTTTAACATTGGAGATTGGAATGAAAAAGGATACAAATGGATCGTCTTAAACCATAGTGAACTAGCTCACTTTGCAATTTTTGAGATAGAGCTTGAATTGAAGGCTCCAAATCATAATCTATCTCTGCCAGAAAGAAGAACCAATCAGAGAAAAATATCTATGATTGGTCAAGACTGTATTTCTCTGGCATGATTTGGTGCCCTAATTTAAAGCTCTAACTCAGAAACTGCAAAAAGTGAGTTAGTTCACTATGGTTTAAGACGGTCCAAATTAAAGTTGAATAGTTGTGTAAAATTATCTTATGGTAGAGCGGTTAGCCTAACAAAGTTTTTTAAAATTATTTTTCTTTATTATTTATATGTTTGTACGTTAATATCGCAAAAAATCCACAGTGAATTTGCTGGTTGCTCATCGCACTTGTCTCGATTTTAAGTATTTTGAACTTTAATAAAATGTTTCTTTTATCTGTGAAAAGTCACAAAATTCCATTTCCGATTTATTCCGATAATTCCGATTTCAAAAGGTCACAGTCCTAACTGTTTTTATTTATAGAAAGCGTTTTAATGACAAAATATGTATAACATGTTCTTATAATTTTTTTTTTAAATTAGCTCCACACAGGAGGCGCTGAGGAAAACAATTTCCTTTGCGGCAGACGTCATCTTTGAATCATCAGGGGTAGGTAGAAATCTGAGGGTCAGTGACGGACGTGGTCAAAAGGACTCCTACCAGTCTCTCCCGATCCGGCCCGCCATCCAGTAGGTGGGCAAACTCATCCACCGCCGAGACCTCAACAAACCTCACCCCATGAACCCTGGCACCCCTGCCAAGTAACCAAACGTAACGATCCACTTGGGGTGACCTATGGCAGGGGTGTTGGTTATCCAATAAATGTGTGGTACCCATACCCGCATCCAAAAAAAATGTAAATCTCTCTTTAAGCCAGTACGCTTTTAAATCGCCCATTTTAACGTTCTTGGAAAACCAAATATTAAAACCTTTTGTACGCGAATCCCATTAATAATATTAATGTTTGTTCAGGAATTGAGGACCTACATCACCTGTCCATCATTCTTTGAGAATTGTGAGATGAATTATAAAGAACGTTGTGTAAATTCTGCTAATCGCCATTGAGTGCACTCTCTAAAGAATTTTTATTTGGAGAGTTTGGCATTTCCTGACCGCACAAGGAAAACCGCCGACTATGAAAATAATGGATTAACCATTTATCATCGAAAGTAGAATTTCGTAGCGGTTACATAAATAAATAATACTAAATATTCGTTTGCCTTTTTATGTGCGTATTTCATACAAGTGCAATGACACGAGGGGATTTTACACAATTTTTTGGCAAAAATGTTAATCAAAATTTCTACTTCAAGTTTTCCATTAATCTCCAAGATCAGCAGTTTTCAACCTGTGGTATGCGTACCTCTTGGGGGAACGCGAAGCAAAATTTGGGGGCACGCAATATCGTGGTAGGTTTCTGGCTCGAAGTTTCGAAGGAATGTTCCACAATAGAAGCTGTAACTCTAAAAATATACCGTTCACATGCACGCATTTATGTGAAAGTGCATTTTCAAAAATAAATATCGCAATCGCCTAAATGCTGAACCAGACTTGAGACTCTGCCTATGTGAAATTGAGCCAAATTTTGCTCCGCAATGCTCGAGGGTCACATTGACTGTATTTTAACATTGATTGATTATACAGTGTGTAATAGGAAATTGGGATTTTATTTTAACTACTGGTATACGAGAAACTTTTTTCTACAAATTTTTTGAGGTAAAAAAAATCATCCTCTCAATAAACTTTGTATGGAGAACATGAATTTTTTTTCGTCGAAATAAAAAGAAAAGTAACAAAATTTGTTCAATTCGTATGTAGAATCACTGGTTAAAAATACCCGAACTCGTGTTACACTATGTATAAAATTGCATTAATTGTATTTGTGTGACTTGATTGTTAAATTCATGTAATAATAGAGTATTAAAAAATTACAAATGAAACATGTCTTTCACACTTGTGCATAAGATAGAGGGTACGTCGTACAACAAATTTGTAGTAAGTGTCAAGGGATACGCAGGCTCAAAAAGGTTGATAACCGCTGACCTAGGTCATGAACCTGAAAAGCCCTGAAGCCAAATCTAGGATGAGGGGAAATTGTCTGGCAGCCATATTTTAGACAAACTTTGAAAACATTTGTACGCAAAGTGTTAAATACCTAATGAACTATTTTTATTTTATTTTTCGGCAATTACACCGGCTTATGATTTTTTGGTATTTGATGAGACAGATAATTCAAATTTCGTCGAAAGATGGTCTGGCGATTGTACCCTTGTTACTGTACAGTTTAAACTCCGATGAGAAAGATTGATTATTCTCATATATTCAAGGCAATATCGATTTTATTTTGTTTTAATATAACTACAATCAAAAGCTCAAGCGCGGGAAGCTAAATGCATTAAAATTAGTTATGATTTGTATTATTTTTGGATCATATCATAAATATTTATGATTTGACAATAATGTCTAAGCAAAATAAGTGTGTAAAAAAAATCTGAAATAATTACATTCGTTTGTAAGACTGTAAATAAATAGAAAAACTGAAGTATTTTCATCGTAAAACGCGTGGATGATTTTTTTAATGGTTTTTATTTGAACTAAGATGCATAAAAGTAGATTTTCAAGATAATTTATTGGTTTATTTGGCCTGCATTAAAACGTTAGAAAATAATTATATTCTTACCCGTAGGTAGGTACTATGGCAGAAATAGGGTATTTTCACTGTTTTTTTTTTTTTTTACATTAACTCCACAAGGAGGCCCTGAGGAAAATAATTTTCCCTCAGGGTCTGGGTCATCTGAGATGCTATGTGGAGGGTATCCTATGGAGGGTCTTTTTGAGGAGAGGAAGGAGTGAACATTGTCTTATGATGTAGGAAGGAGGAAACACAGAGGCGTTTGTTCACAACACACACGAAATTGTTCCACAGCCGAGCTGTTGAATTCAAGAACGAGTCAAAGAAGCGACCCGTTCTCATGTGACAAATGTCAACCGTGTACGTATGTTGGGCGCGCGTTTGACATGTTTCCCGATTATATAGATACGCACCGGGGCCGAGGGAATTAATGACGCTAGTTCCTCGGAGCATCTTCCATTGAAATACTGGTAGAACAAGGATAGCATTTCCACCCGAGGCCTGTGTTCTAAAGATTGCAATCCATTGTTTGTTAAGATCGGAAAATCTATCAAACGGACCGCCCTTTTCCACACAAGAGTCGAGGGTTTTTCCAGGTATTTTGGACCTCCAGACCAGAGGTGGCTGCCAACTTGCGATTTGTGTAGGGTTAGCAACTGTGTACCATTAAAGTATTTGCGAGCACTGTAAAGTACGCCCAGTTTTTGGGAAGCTTTATTTTTATGTTGCCGAACAAATTTTCTGTAACCCTTTAATATGTGCCATTTGCATTTGAATTCGGCGGCATTGACGTCACGGCGGGCAACATTGATGACAGCCGTCTTACTACTAGCAAATGGCGTTTTCTATGTCACAATGACGTTGAAGCCAGTTGAACCATTTCGGAGCGTGCAGTTGTGCAAATCAAAAATTATAAATGAAAATATTAAAATTACACATTTTAGTACAATGTTCAGGATTTTAGTACAATCGGAAAAAAAAACTTTAAATCTTCCACATATTTTTAAGAGTATTCATGGTTTGTGAAAATCCCTGTTGTATAAAACCACATTTCGAGGTAAGTTCGGTTCACCTTATATGCAAATCTGTTCACCTGGGTTTATAAGTAGGTACCTAGACATAAATTTAATTTTTTACTTGACTGCTTCGACGATGAGATTTCATCAGTGCAAAATAAATGTCGAGAAATGATTTTAACTGTTATTATGTTAACGGAAGCAAATTTTATTAAATAATATCGAAGCGATTAAAATAAAATACATAATATTCATTGAACTTTATGCGTTCGGAAGTTAATGTGGTCACTTCAAATGGCTTCATTTATAAAATGTAAATATCTTGGAAGCAATGTCCAATTCAATATGCTAATAAATGTGAATTTGTAATAACTTCTTACTTCTTATACGTTGAATCTAAAATCATCAATGAATTGAATTAACTTCCCGAAGTCATCTTTCTGCAAATGCAAATAATTTGTATGAGTATTTAATTTAAAGATCTTAAATATAAATAAAAATAATGTAAATTTTAATTATCTATTCACTTAAAGTAAATGTTAATAATTGTATGCATATCACCAAACTTCATGGGCAAATACAAAAAGTCAGAAATCTTTCAAAGTCCAAGGCGTTTTCAAAACATAAACTTTCGTATAGATAAGTAGAATTTTTAATCTTTTTTTGGTCATTTTATAATAATTTTTTTTTTATTCAGAAGAAGGCAATGAGTAAAATAATTCCCCTCGGGACCCATGTCATCTTTGGGGATGGTGTGTGGAGGGTCTTTTTGAAGGGGAAGGAAAGAAAGTTTTTGGAAGGGGAAAGGTGTGAGGGATGGTTAGGAATCTGGGGGTGTCCAGGAGTATGAATCCAACCCTCCTACTGCAGTGAAAGGCGATGGTCCGAAAGAGTCCTGCTGGAGATATCAAAAGGTCTTCCTCAATCAGAATCAATTTAATTGGTAAGACTGAAGGACATAGTTTTTCCAGTAATTGCAAATTAAGGTGATAATTAAAAGAATTCAAAATCTGTTCTTTTACAGATGGGGTCAGTTTAACTATTTTAGGAAAAGACTTTGCAAGTTATGCCTTAAAATATTAAGATAAATTTATGGTTTGGGCACAACAATACGCACAATACGATTATGAATAAATAGTTTTGTCCATAAACAAACTTAATTCTTTCGAGAATGGCATACAAATACTATATTGTGTTGGTGAATAATTTTTTTTTAAATGTGTTTTTTCTTAAAATAATTAAACTGCACCATCTATAAAAGAGTAGAATATTAGTTCATAGAGTATCACCACAGAAAAGTGTTACCTTAAAACATCCGATATATTTTAATTTATTTCCTAATGCTCCCACAAATAACATCAAAACCCTTGTATCCAATTTACTAATTCCAACAAATCTAATGATTTAATTAATGACTTGTGACGTCTGTTTAAATCATAAATATGAAATAGGTAATATGAAGTAAATCTGGATGTTTCAATTATTTGTAAGTTGTGTTGACCGCCACTGAACGGGTTAAATTATAATATCTAGAATAAATGCCTTTCTCCCGTAATTACAGCAGACTTTTCAATAACCCCCTGTCCACGGGCCCGCGCCGCCACTGCGCTGGGCCGGCGGTGTTTGTACAGGCTGGACCCAGGTATAAATTCATTAGGTAAATCGCCCGCGGGCGAGGCGGCTTCGTCAAAGGAATGGCCAGTGGCGCACCCCCGCTATTTCTCCCCCACATATTTATCTGGAGATGAATGCTGCTTTGGTGAAAATAAACATTTCCATTTGACTCTTGAGTCTTGATTGGTGACTGAGAGTGAATATGAATTTCACACTTTAAAAAAAATGTTATGATATATTTATATATTTTAACCAGTGAGTCGCCGAGTGGTCCAAAAAGCCTGTTTTTTATCCAGGTTCAATTCTCCGCAAATGAAGTATTTCCCTTCATTACACAAGCTACACTTTCAGCGTTTAATGATTGGAATAGGGATTCAAATATATTTATGTCAGAAAGTTGAGAATTTCTATTCTCGTCCAAAACTGAAAGGATTTTTTTTTTCAATTGTATTAGAAGAACGTATTCTATGTCTGTACGTTTTGCTTTATTTTTAAATACATTGTCTAGTTTGTGTACTGGACGTCTATTGATTTCGTTCAAACTAGGCAATTTGACGATTTTTTAGAGTCCAACTCCCATACGCAGTAATTTATCAAAAGCAAACCGCAAACTCACGCTAGTGGTCAATTTTTTTATTTTTTTTTATTAGTAACTATAGCAAAGTTTGTACATAATGTATTTATAAATTGTATTATATTAAGGTATTATAAAGTTTTTTTTTTTCAGTCCTCCTCTCTAGGGTTCCTTGTTCTGAGGCGGCCTGTAGTTTTTCCACATTTGTATTTAGTATCCAGTTGTCTTTACATGGTTTTCAATATGTTTGATAGTTCATTTTCACTTTGTTCTCTCAACCATTTTTTACTTTTGTTTTAAATTTATTTATTTCTGTTATTTTTTTTGTTTGAGTTGGTAGAGCGTTGTATAGTTTTGTCGCATTGAATTTCATATTTCTTTGTCCAAAAGATGTTTTCAAACTGGCTGTAGCTAGAATATTTTGGTTTATTGCCCTGGTTGTGTATCTATGTTGGACAGTGGAGTATTCTGATATGTTTTTTTTAATTTTAAATAAAATATTTTTTGCATAAAGTTTTTGTATGCTGTAGACTTGAATGCTTTGAAACAATTCTTCTGTCGGAGCTCTAACCGGTAATTTCAAAATTGTCTTTAGTACTCCTTTTTGGGCTATATTGAGCCGGTCCATGTGAGTGCTCAAGGCAGATCCCCATCCAGTTATCCCGTACTCTATTTGTGATTATAATATCTATTATACATTAAAAAAAAATGTTTGAAGGAGTGTCAAAATCCAGAGAGAAAATTGGGAAATACGTTTGGGTGGACAAAACACCGCCCCGTGTCTTCCAATATACGAGTATAACACATTTCTCTTAAAAACTTAAAATTTTTAAGTTCCTAAAAAAGTATATGTTATTTTTGAAAATAATATCTACAAATTTGAAGAGCCGAAAAAAGTAATACAAATATGAAATTATCTCGACAGAAAAAAAAATCGCAAAATATGCTCCGAAAATTATGTAAAACACTTTTTTTCTGTTATTTAACGTGTTAAAGGTATGAAAAAATTCACAATATGTCTTTAAATGCAACTGATTTTTGCTCTAATTTAAACTATTTTCGCTTTATGATAATCGTTTTTTTAATATTAGCGCGCTCCCTCTAACTTTCGAATTTATGTATCACCCTTTCAAACCATCTTCTTCTTCTTTACCGGGCCTTAGGGCTCCGTAGTAAGCGTTCAAAAAGAAAAAGAAAGGGAGATGTGTTAATACGAATGTAAGAGAGAGCGCGCTAATATTAAAAAATATATATATTTTAATAAGGCGAAAACAGTGAAAATATTTCATAAAACACGACTCGTTTTCGAAAAATCTCTGGACAAATGCTTAAGTTCCATTTAAAGATACACTGAAAATTTTCATAGCTATAACATGTTAAATAACAGAACAAAATGTGCTTATAATAATTTTCGGACCTTACTTTGTTTTTTTTTTCTTTCGAGGGAATTTCATATAATATCCGTATCGGCTCTGCAAATGTGTATATTTTATTTTCAAAAATAAAATATATTTTTTATGATCTAAACTAAAAGTCAGATATGGACAAAAGTATTTTCGTTATTTGTTTTTGGGGTGTTGTGCCGTGTTGCGCTACCTCCTTTTTTAGCCAACGTTTCTGCAACCGGACAACTCGGAATGAAACCAACTCAGAACAATCTCAGATAAGTCATTTAGAGTGAGAAAAAAATATATAAAAAAATGGTTAAATAGGTTACGTTAGGTTAGGGATATCGACTAATTTAAAATAATTTTTTTCATAGCTTTTGATGACTTTTCAAGGAAGTGTTGAGTTGACTTTATTCTCAGTTGGCATAGAACCTTCTGCAACACATCTGCCCTGATGATTGACACTGTAACGCTGTCCGAAAAGTTGGCTATAGAAGGGGTAGCGCAACACTGCATAACACCCCAAAAACAAATAACGAAAATAAACTAAAACTGTTCAAGAGAAATATGTAATAAATCGGTAGAAATGTGGGAAGCCGGGTCTCAATAACGAAATGTTTATCTTCATAATTTCATAGCTGCATAGATTTCAAAATAATTTGTTTCCCGTGTATTCCGCATTCATTATAAATAGATTTGCCATTTAATAATCAAGTAATTGCACACTAATTGAACAGTTTACTGAAATTATAACAATTAACTGTAATGACGGTAACAGACTCGATAAACTTGTCAATTCTCGGTGTTTGCGGGTGCCCATTACGGAGCAAGTTAAACCGACAAATAAAATATTAGCGCCGGAGTAATTCGTTGTTATTTTAACGCCTTTTGATTAAGCGCACTTTAGGAAATATTTAAATGGTTAATTCAATTAAAAAATACCTCGAGAAATTAAGTTATCCACGGACGCAGTGGCGTGCCGCTCGAATTAAAAAAAATTATTCCATATTTTTTAGGGTGACTGGACAACTCAGATTCATGCAACTTCAACACCTCTTTTGAAAAGTCATTAAAACTTATGAAAAAATATTTAAAGATGGGTAAAATAGGTTACGGGCCATTTTAATTTTTTTTCATAACTTTTAATGAATATTCAAAGAGGTGTTGAAATTGCATGAATTTAGCATTTTTTGAGTTTTAAAACATTAATATTATTATTTACCAAAAAAGGTAAATAACATACTAGAGCCCCTATTATTTATTTTTAACCTGTTAAATCTTTATATTATATAAAAATCTTGCATCACGATAGTTGTTCGAGATAAGGGGTCATCCAGAAATTACGTCACCCCTTAAGGGGGGGGGGGGGGTGTAGAGAAGTGTGGCATTGTGTGACAAGGGGTATGGAAGAGTCGTGTTCTGTGATGTCACATGTAAAATTCTGAATTTCTATTATTTTACTGCCCATAAAATGCATGCTCTCCAAAAAATATCTCGGCACCGCTCCGAGAATGACCGTGCAAATCATTCCGTTCCGAGCACTCGATCCAACCGCCCGTTCGCGTTTTGTACCTCTCTACCCGTTTCATACGTGAATACTAATTGTGTAAATTATTAAAATCTTAAATAAATGTTAAATCAAAAACTACTTTCCACAGATGTAAAATTGCAAAATATGTAACGTCACAATAGGGAGGAGGGGGTCAATCTTTTGTAAGGACTCGTAAGGAACACTATAGGATTACTTTTAAGTTTATTATGGTAAAGCGCACTTGAAGTGAAATAACACTTAACTGCGCTATATAAATTTTACGTTATTATTATTACCCCATCCCATAAGGAATGTACGGTGAGCGATATGCCGAGATACGCCAAGCCAAATGATCTTTTATCTTTGCGTGTGACACCCGTCTAAAGCCCGGACATCTCCGGATACTTAGTACACTTTAAATTAACCACTAACTTAATATTATAAATCCTTTTAACATAGCTATAATAATATTATTTTCCATTGTCCCATTTGCTTTGAGATATTGAATTTTATTTATATTCTGCATGACGTCAGATAATTATATTTCTAAGTGATATTAATATTCCCCGCATGGGCCACTAATCTTGATCTTCATGTCACCTCCTATCTTTCATCTCTATTTGTCCTCGTGGGTGGCCTGGGCCATAAGCCATAAGACGAGGCGATAGTGTCAGTATTGCATAGGGTAAGTTGACACACCATAGAGAGAGCATTGCATGCACATGATACAACTTCTAATGCCGTCATAACAATATTAGACGCATCATAAAACTCACGAACCAAGTAGGTGGATAGGTACCAATCGAAGTACCAACCCGGCGGGATTAATAACAGTTCGCGTGACGGTTTGGGAACTAATAAAAGACCACACATTGTGTACCTACTAGAGTCCCTCTAACTGAGAACGAACCGTTTAAGAAATAAGTCTTATTTCAAAGGGTTTTTATTTACGAAAATGGCATTCAAATCATTTATTATTGGTTACACACAAATTATAAATTTATATTATCGACACTTCCGAATATTTTTAAATGGTTTTAATCTATTTACCACAGTTAAAAAATAATAAAGTTTAAAAAAAAAAAAGGCAAAAATATTTCGCCCAACGTGGGGCTCGAACCCACGACCCTGAGATTAAGAGTCTCATGCTCTACCGACTGAGCTAGCCGGGCAGTTGTGGACTGCGTCCAAAATAACATATATAAGCTCGGAGCTAATATAATCTTCTATACCGATCTTATTATTTTGTCAATGATAAATTCTTTGAGTAGGAACCACATTTTTGCACAAATTTTCTGAAAAATTAAATTTTTTTGTTCTGTTATATTTATTAAAAAAACTCTAATATTGTTTTCCGATCAATGAAATGCTGATACGGGACCGGAATGGATGCCACTTCTCTCTTTCCTCGCGCTGAACAAGATTACGAAAAATTAAATAATATTATTGACTGAACGTAGCGAAGTCCTCCTTTAAATCGACCACTGCACATAAATATACCAAACCACCCACTCATGCATCTCGTCTGTGTATAAATTTGTTTGTGCGTTTCGAGTCCGGTCAATCCTGTCGAGATGGTAGCCGTGTTTGATAGTTCCTGTTTATTCCGTCAGAGCGCACTCAAATCGGAATATTAAAGATTACGCCGAGTCTGCTCAAGTCTGCCTTTCACAAAATTACTAGGTAGTACCTAGTACCTACCTAGGTAATCGCTGATTTTCGCTAAAAGAGACAGCAATTGTTTTTTTTGCAGTTAATTGGAAAACTTAACTTCAAAACTCACACGTTATTTCATTGTGTGTAAATTTTGTATTCATAATAAAAACGTGATACATAAGGAAAATGGTGAATAAATAAATTGACGCGGTATATTCCAATTTTCAGAATTACTATATAAACCAATGTTATACGAGGAAGTTACGCTTACCTCGCTTCATCGCATTTTTCCAAGGAATGTTGACAGTGGAAGATCCGGTGCGACTCGTTTGGCATTTGCTATCAAAGATCAAACGGATGAAAAGCGGCCGACCACCCCTTTTATTCCGCGCTTATAATTCGTAATAGCATACTGTGCAGTTTGAACGTTTTTTTAAATATTTATTTCAAGGTATCTACTAAATATATTTCAGTACCTACGTACGTTTGCAATGTTTATTTATTATTTTTGTCTTCATCTCGTACTGAGGAAAGATTTACCCATCCTGTGTTCATTCAACCACCCCCCTCCTCACCCCCCACATTCATTGGCTGTTTACAGTCACAACCAAAATATGGTGCTCACAACATTTGGTGCAGGATTTAAAAAACGGAAGAACATAAAATATAAGTGGAAGATAAAATCGTGTTTCATATATTTATTGATGATCTCTTAATATCTAGAATTCATATCTTATTCTGGGAGAGTGTTAATGATTTAAAAAGTATATAGTTTCGTTTGCCTGTGTGCCTACCGATCTGTGAAGGAGATGCTTCCTTGAATGAGGTTGAGGTTGAAATGAATGAGGTTGTCTCCTTGGGGAAAGTATGGTTGTCTCCTACAACGAAATCTCATGTTATTAGTGACCGACCGAAGGTTCGGTTTCGGTTTCGGCAAGTTTCGGCATCAGTTTCGGTTTCGGCAGATTTTCTGCCGAACCTTCGGCCGTACAAAAACTCTGCGTTCGTGAATTATCGCGCGTCGTTCGGCTGACTTCGGGTGACTTCGTGGCTCGTGTGTCACTCGCCATCATCAGCCGAGTTCGCCGGCCGGTCCAGCGTGATTGTGTTGCGAGTTAATGTATTATTCACAAATTTTTGTTTCAAGAAGAAGTTAACATGTTTGTAAATTTTTATAATTTTTGTTTGTTTTAGCAGTAATATTAAAAAAATAAATTATATTTTTTCACATATTTAAATTAGGTATTATTTTTTTATTTCAATTAACGCGTATTAACTGTCTATAAAAGCGTTAAAAATAAGTCAAATTTCAGTAAACAAAAATATTTTAAACATATCTAAAAAAGTTTTGGTTTCGGTTTCGGCCGAAACTGAGACAGATACCGAAGATTCGGTTTCGGTAGAAAGTCCTGTTTCGGTCGGACACTACGTGTTATTTACAAATAAGAGCATGCTTGAGGATAGAACTTTTATAATTTTTGAAAATACTGAAGAGTACCGAATAAAGCTGATTTTTGATAATTTTTTAAAAATACCGAAGAGTACCGAAGATATGAAACGTTGAGCGCACTTGAAGTGAAATTACACAAAACTGCGCTATATAAATACTAAGTTATTATTATTATTATTGATATTTGCGGCCGGCCGAAAAGCGTGCGACATCACGGTATATCGACGTCACTACCTACAGGAAGCAGCACTGCCTTTCGAATTATGAATTGTACTGCGTGAGACGTCACGAGACATGAATTTCACATTATTTCTAATAACTTCGTCATTTATGGAGATATTGAAAACCTAATTTTACTGTCATTATACCTTTAAATATAATTTCAATACCTAAACCAAATGTTTATTGAAATTAATAAACACAACATTTTCATAGCAATAAAATAAAATACGAGACAACAAGATTATTTATGAAAATATTATTTTCGTTTGTGTTTTAGTGCTGTCTCTGCGAAACATTGCCCCAAAGGATAATAAATAATGCTTTTATAAAAAAGCGAAAAGAATGAAATTTAAAAGTTTTAAATGAATTGTTCAACCTCCCTGTCTTACGTAGGAAATACTACCAACATCGTGCCCACCAGCACATTATTTTTTTTTATTATCTAAAAACCGTCTGGCGGCTATACAATAGAGCGGGATGGAAGACGTTGTGTGTGGTCCGTTTTCCGACAGGCGACATGGGTAGGCTGGACGCCTTCCGAAGTTCACACTTAAATATCCGCCTTATTAATAATTATCGTGCTTTTTTATTATCAATAAATTATTGCATTTTATTGATTACTGTTGAAAACAATATGCTCAGTATTAAAAAAAAATACAGCAGTTAATAATGCGTAAGAAATAATTCTAGGTACCATACAATTAGGACTTGGCTTTGTTGTGTGAGGTGTTCATTCATTTTAGTCACTCTCTGGGAAGGAAAATTCAATCCTCAGTCAAACCAAAAAAAATCGAGTGCCGTTCACACGCGATAGAAGCGAAACTTCACCAAAACAATCTCAACCCATAGGAGCCTTGAAAGTGAGATCATAATCAAAGCGACCAATGAGCCTCGTAGGTACTGTAAGTGAGTAAGGTTTCATTCCATCTCATTCTCTCGCAGGCTAAATCCTATAAATGTATGTATTTGTCTCTTTTTATTGCCATTTCCGTTTCACCCGAGTTTCAAATCACAACTGTTCTAAAGAAGTTTCACTAAAAAAAAAAAAGTCCCTGGAAAAGAAGGTTCGATCCTTAGTCAAACCATTTTTTTTTTAACAGCAGGCCTAAGATATGGTCCAACAAGGTCGAAAATTGAAAATAGTTTGGTAAAATAGTTTTTTACGAGTTAATTTATTTAGCCGATTTTTGGAAGATTCACATTCTTCGAACGAAACGACAAATGGACGTGGTGGGGGCACACTTCGTGTATTTCCGTAGCACTTCGGGCCCCTCCGCGCGATCAGAGCGCCAACATAATAACAACAAAACAGTCATGGCGGCACCGAAATCAGTGTGTTTGAGGCTTTCGCGCGGGCAGGTCTTCATTGTTATTGTGTGAGTGTGTAATGCTGTTGAAAAGTGAAAATTTTCACAATCGGATTGAGGATATAGTGCGGTGTGTGTGTTGTTAGTTTTTAATCGAATGGTGCCAGTGATAACGAGAGAAATGACGAGTGGTTCAATGTTGTTTGTGATGCTACGGCGGTGACAAAACGTCTAAATGTGGATATCCGTGACAGTTTCGGGTCTGAGACCATGGTCGTTCCTACTCCTGCGAATCCGGCTGAACGCTTAGCGCCCTCGGGCCGCACCACGGCTCCGGGGCCCCCGGCGCTCGACAGGCACAAGGGGGACCTGTACATCAGGACCAGCTGGATAGATGCCTCCCTTGCTCTGTCCCAACTCGAGAAGGTGAGTTTCACCCTGAACGGTGAACCAATACCTTAACAAATCTAACAACTTTTCAAACAAACTTTTAAAACTATAAAGTTTACTTTTAAAAACAATATCCTTCAATGTTGTGACATCGGTACGTGGTGCCTTGCGGAGGTCGGAGGAACTACCGAACCAGTCGGTCAGCCGGATATCTTCTCTCGCGCGCTCTTTTCAATTCCAATTCAATGTGGCTTACTGTTTTTATCACCTCGCCTATACCTATTTTAAATTATATTTACGTAACTACATGTAAGGAAATTAATTCTGATTACATTCTTGATTTTATGATAAGAACATCTAGCTATTAATACATATAAAATAGTATTTAAACGTTTATCCAAGTTACATGATTTGTGAGTAAACTTCATGTAATTTTATTTTAGGTCAAAATTTTAAGAATCTATGAATGCGATGCTGTTCTTCCAAAAGAAGATTGAAAATAATAATATTTGCTCATTAATATTATAATATGTTTTTTTTTATTCATTTCCGGGCAATTATATTTTTATTTTACTTTATTTAAGAAACAAATATTTGTGCATATTTCATGTATGTAATATTACAAGATTAGAGTGAAGTTTTCGCAGAAAATACATTTTAACACAAAATGTTAAATGACAAAAAATATGGAATAATGGGAATTAAAAGAGAGAAAAATCCATTAAAAAAGTTAGTAAAATTAAACTAGGTACACATTATATGAATTCATCAGAATGAAAAATTATAAAATTTAAACAAAAAAATTTTAAAAAAACAACCATAAATACGAACTTTCCGTTAACTAGGTACCCACTAATTGCTGATTATGTACTGTAAAAAGGTACAGGCAATATTTTGTTAGTTTTTTGTGTTGATTCTGATTTTATAGTGAAGATACATCATTAATAATGGATTATTTATCACACAAATCTCTCTTTTAATCTATTTATTATATTGCACTTTCCTAATGATATGGCATAATAGTATTTTGTATCTGCTAATATTATTACATTATGAAACAGTCATTATATTGAGTGACAACTTTCTCAACCGAAACGGCCCTGCGTAGGGTTTTGTTCCCTGAAAAGGTTTCTCCGTATTCCCCTCCCCTAGAACCGATGTTCCCATAATTCCTGGAATCGGCCTACCACCACGCCAGTTCGCCAACCGTCACATATTTAGGTACCATTAAAATGTAACCTCCTGGAATAAAAGAAGCCAAAATCTTTTGTAACCTATTCTTTTTTCAATTTGTTGCCAGCATAAAAAATAATTGGATAAGTGGGTAGGTACCTACCTTGTAACTAAACTACCCTTTTTAATGTTCGATAGTTATTACTACACTACTAGTTATTAGAAATTCCGTACATTATAACAAAAATAAAACCCTCTAGGTCGTTTTAAAAGAGAGAAAATTTCTTTCTCCCTATTCCGATATTATGTCCAATAGTATTGCCGGTCAATCAAAATTTTGCAAATACATAGATAGATAGGTACCTAATATTGTATTACTTATTATGTTATTTTGTAGGCAGGTACCTACCTACCTGAAAGCGGTACAATTTAGGAGTAGGAGGGTCTTGAAGATACGTTATTATTATAATTTGAATGTTGAGTTTAACAATGTAACAGCGGGAGACATTTACATGGTACGAATGATCCCAGTTTTCCTGTTGAGCATGTGATTGAGATGTGTTGGGACGCCCATGTTCCTTTGCAGAGATAAACCACATTTTTTCCACTCGGCAAAATATAAGTCCATTCGTTAAAATGTCGTAAAACACTATCGTGTCAGATCTTCATCTTTACAGCGTCTTTTTCAATATAAATAAAAGTAGAATTTATGTGCGAGCTGACAAATTTATCAATTCTTGTTCTCCTGGCCCGTTTAAACGACGAATATGCTAATTTAATACGTTATATTTCGATTCACACATATTTCAAACGTGAACCGATGTCGTAAAGTTAAAAAAAATATATAAGAATTCGTCTTCTTGAGTTACCTACCCAATAAGAGATTAAATGATAATAATATAATAATATTTCGCTGATTTATAAAGCGCTTTTTTCGTGAAAAATACTTCAAGGGCGCTGTACAAATAAACAAATATAATATTAACTGATATTGAATACAGTTTGTAATTGATTTTACGTAATTGAATGTTTATAATTTGAGTAATTTCATATCTTTTGCTCATACTGAAACCGTTCTATTTTATTAAAGTATGAATAGATTATTAATTTTACGTATTATTCGGCAAGCGGTGTGTTGCGCCCTCTCTGTAGCTCAGTGATATGGAAAGCCGAGCTCAGTATCAAGACAAAGATGGCAGTGTACAAAAAGTTATACCGCCCGACGCTCACTTACGGCCACCAGATATGGATGCTAAACGAACGAACACGCTCTAGAGTTCAAGCGAAATGAGTTACTTGAGAGGAGTAGCAGGGATTACGAAATGGAATCATATTAGAAACTCGACGATCCGAGACGATCTAAACATGCTACTCTCCATAGAAAAATCGCAACTGAGGTGGCTTAGGCATGTACTAAGAATGTCTGATGATCGAATTCCGAGGAAAATACTAAGTGCGATTCCAGAGGGTAGACGTCCAGTGGGCCGCCCCAGACACAGCTGAGCGAGGCTACTCCAGAAACTGTGTGAGGAGAGGATGGGACTGCCATGGACGGAGGCCGAACAGTCAGCACAAGACAGGGACGTATGGAGGAGCCTTGTCGATGTAGTCCCCGACCCTAATAGGATAAGGGGAAGAAGATGATGATGACCACGAATTATTTATGTAAATGAAAATTTTATCATAACAGTCGACACCAATGGAAGTACTGGATGGAGCCCCAAAAGGAATTCCCAGTTAGGTACGTCAAGATTTACATCTGGATGTTCCTGTCTTTTAGAAATATGGAATCCTTCATTAAAACATTTGATACGGTAGATCATAGTATTTTATTAAATGTGCTTGAAACCGAATTTGGCGTTCGAGGTGACGTCCTCCAATGGATGACATCGTACCTGTCTGGACGAGTAGCTTCAGTAATTTTCAATAAAAATACATCACCTGAAACTCCCATCGAATTTGGAGTTCCCCAGGGTTCTGTCCTGGGTCCCATTCTCTTCATTCTTTATACGAATCGTCTCGAACGACTCATTCACTCAGCTGGCTTTGAATCACAAGGCTACGCGGATGATCGTTTGATTTTCAAGTTTTGCTCCCCGGATGAAAAAGACGTCCTTAAAAACGAGGTGGTTAGCTTCATTAACACAGTCTCAAGTTGGATGTCTGTTAATAAACTCAAACTTAATCCGACAAAGACGGAATTTATTTGGATAGCTTCTCCTGGAAGGCAAGCCCAAATCGATTTCAGTCCAATCCGTATTCAGGACACAGATATAATTCCTTCTACAGAAATAAAATTTCTGGGTTTCACTTTAGACAATAGTCTTTCTCTTGAATCGCAAATTTCAAAAGCTGTGAGTTCTGGCTTTTTCCATCTTCGGCAGATAAAATCAATCAGGAGATGCCTTCCCTCTGACGGGGCAAAGTCCCTCATAAATTCGTTCGTTGTCTCACGTATGGACTATTGTAATAGTGCATATGCTGGCCTTCCAAAGACACAATTAAATAGAATACAATCCGTCTTCAATGCTGCGGCGAGAATGATTTTTAGTGAATCTAAGTACTGTCATATAACCCCGCTTCTAAGGGATCGTCTTCATTGGCTTCGATGTCCTGAAAGAATAGAGTTCAAAATCTGCTTAATGACTTTCAAAGCATTGCAAGGAATGGCGCCAGCCTATATATCGGAACTATGTGTCCGACAAAACTTAAGCGAGAGACAGCTTACTCTAAGGTCAGCAGATCTAGATGTTAATAATCGTTTAATCGAACTTTCTAGGTCAAATCGAGCCGTTTACTATGATCGCTCTTTTCGTGTAACTGGCCCTCTCATTTGGAATAAACTTCCCTCAGCTCTCACTAATATCCAGAATTTGGCTGAATTTAAACGGGATTTAAAAACACAATTATTTAAAAAATCATACCATTCATGAATCCTAACACATTTTCAATACACGTAATACCTAAGCCACAATTTGGGAGGCGGGAATGGGTACCGCCGCCCCGGGAACCTTTATTGGATAACCAACACCTCTGCCATAGGTCACCCCAAGTGGTTCGCTACGTTTGGTGATTTAGCAGGGGTGCCCGGGTTCATGGGGTGAAGTTTGTCTAGGTCTCGAAGGTGGATGATCAGGACACACTGAACCCCAGATTCCTACCCACCCCTTAAACCCCTTTCCTTCCTACCCACCCCTTAAACCCCTTTCCTTCCTACCCACTCCTTAAACTCCTTTCCTTAAACCTTAAAACCCTTAAACTTCCTTAAAAAAAACCCTCCACACAGCATCCCCAAAGATGACATAGGCCCTGTGGGAAATTATTTTCCTCAGGGCCTCCTGTGTGGAGCTCATGTAAAAAAAAAAAAAAAAATGCTCTCAAGTTTCCGATAATTGTTTGGTTTCGGTTTCCTCCTAATTGTATTTTTATGTTTAATGGTCGAATATAATGTCAGAGTATTTCTCATTTCTAAACGCAAACTGCCTTCTGTTAGTTTATAATATTTTATTTTTAAAGTTCTTGTTTTGTCCTGTGCTCCAAGCACCGTTATTGTTTATTATTATTGTCCAGTGTATGCTATGAAAGCACGATTTTTGTTAAATTTTGTTCTCTTGTCATTGTTTTGTAAATACTGTATATTCTTTGTTTCATATTATTTTAACAATATTTTGTAATGGATTCGTAAGGAGAACTGTAGGATTATTATTATAATTACTTTTGTAATTTATTAAGTTAAGCGCACTTGAAGTGAAGTGACACAAAACTGCGCTATACAAATGTAATGTTATTATTATTATTATTAAAACGCGTCCATAAATGAAAAGCCTTGTTCGGCATGACCATTGACATGAATAATTTATTTATTTTAAATTTAAACAATTCCTTCGGGAGGACCAGCCCTCTATCACCAGTTATTCCCGCAATTTTATGTGTAGGTATTATTTTTCATAACACAAACATAAGTTTCAATATTCAACAACCCATCATAATATAATTTCACCATTTTGATAGAACGGGAGTCCTATTGGTCCAATGACGCCAATTTATCAAAAAAGTCGCTAGGAAAGTACCCACCTGGGTAGATACTTTCCCGCATTTTAGAATGATCACGCCGCTAAAACGTCGCTAGGAAGGTACCTACGTAGGTAGGTGGTACCTACTTTCCCGCATTTTAGAATGATCACGCTGCCGAAGGTTTCGTTCGAAATTCAAAGATTGCAGATTGCTTCGTACCGCGAAACTCCCGGCGAGCAAATAATAATGTCTGTATTTCAGAAAGAAAGAAAGACGAGAATAAAAAAAACAGACCGAGAGTAAAGTTATTGAGCAAGCGCCGAACATTCGAGCCCGCCAATAATGATAATGGCCGGAGTTTTTGTGCGCCGCTCCGTGTGCGGGATCTTCCGCAAACCGGTTACGGATCCGTTCGAATCCCGGCCCGGTGATTACACACGCGTAAATAGCAATCCAATGCCATCAGTCTTCGGGACTTACAAATCTGGATTATTTCTCGAAATGGCGACGGAAGACGAGAAAGGCCCGGAGGGTTTCCGCCATTCTGGAATAAAACTAATTAATAATACCTACCTACTTAATGATTTCCAATTCAGTACAGTAAGAAACCCCATGGGCTTAGTAGTTCAAACGGAAGACGAGAAAGACCCTGAGGGTTTTCGCCATTCTTCGAGAGAAAATTTCGCCCGATAAACACGCGTAAGTAGCGATAATGATGGCTTTTGTATAAAATCTGGATAATTCCTAGCAATGGCTAGGGTTGGCAATAAAGACCTTGCATTTTCCGTCATTATTGAAGACAGTATATTTATTAGATTTTGTTAGTACACTGAAAGTAATGCAAGAATGACTCCTGAATTCCTGATTTGATCTGATGAGATAGAAAGCTTATTGAAAGTTTCAATAGGGCGATAATTGAGCCCCTGCCTGGAATAATGTTGTTTCGAACAAAACTATCAATGTTGAGTTATTGATGGAATAATGTTGGCCATATTAATACGTATCTTTTAAGGTAGAAATTATGGTAATGAAATTTTTTTTACGCCTGTGGCAGCCTTTTAAAATTTGGTTAGCGGAATAATGTTGTACAACGCCATTTATCAAAATCACGGCGCATGGCTCAATTTATGGGAATAAATGGAGAAAACGAACGTATAATGGCTTCAACTAGAAAGTCTGCAAAGCCAAGAAGCTGAAGAATGCAGGAAAATAGAATTTGTCCAAAAAAATATTATTAATCCACTTTTTTAGCCGTTGAAGCAGTTTTGTGGAATAATGTTGTATGTTGATTTCAAGACAATATCTAGAACGTAAACGGTTTAATTTATTCATATAATTTTTTTGCTTTTTAAGCTCAAAAACATGACATGTGTACATTTATGTTAGAAGAGCATATTGCTTTCCGTAAGGTACGGAGAATAAAAAAAAAACCGTTTTGTGGAATAACGTTGTATGTGAAAGTGTTCGTATACAACATTATTCCACAAATTCAGCGTAAATTCTAGTAATAAACTCTAATTTAATTGCCTTTCTAGACGACTTTTCAATTGAATTGTATGTTTTATGCATTTTAAATATAAACTGTTGTGAAACGTAACTGGTTTCGTTTTTTCAATTTTTCTCGGAACTAGAATATTATTGGATACAACATTCTTCCGGGCAAAGGGCTCAATTACAGTATCTATAGCACTTTGTCGGTAACTTATCTATTTCTGTCTCATTGAATGCGTTATTTTGTATTTCGTAATTAGTTATGTATTGTAATTTTATGTGCCGTGGTATTTCCACACAATGATATCTATAATGAAGTCGTGAGTGCTGTCACATCAAGCTAATGAAATCTCAGTTTCGACCCGACAATTTCACGTTTCGTAAATCGGTAGCCTCAGATTGATTGACAAGTCTCAAATAAATAGATTGGCTTGATTGATAACTTTATGCACATGTTTCTCATGTCGTAACGCGGTGTGTGGCGGGTATTAGTAAAATATAATTGATTAATTAACATGTCGGTTCCTTACCTACTTACCAGGTTGAAAAAATGAAGCTGCAGTAGGTAGTGTGCGTGGTATTTAAATTAGATTCCATTTTTTTATATGGTAAATTGGTTGTTACCTGTAATTCGTAATAAGAAACATTCTTCAATAGAATACCAACTTATTTCTAACTTCTAAAGCGTAAGATCTCAAATAACTTGTTCGTAATTCGAACATTTTGTAAGTTACATGATTTAAATGATTGATGTTTTTAGGTTATTAGTTATGGTTCTTGTCTTAGGGAAATAGGACTCTGGTACAGATACAGGTAAATCATTTTAAAGAAATCCTTGCTTGTTTGGCGGTGTAGCAACTGGATGGATAAAAAATAATTAAATTTAATAATAATTTTGTTTTTTGTATATAATACGATTTAAAAAAAAAAATATTTATATGGATACCGCACATGAGTCCCAACTGCTCTCGTCTGGAGCCAGTGAGACTATGCCATCCCCAATTCGGATTAGTTGTGAGGCTGAAGGTAGTGGGGAGGGGAAGGAGATGGGAAAATGAAGGTGGGAAGTACCTGGCTATTCAGATCTGGTCACCAAACACGGCTAAAGCCATTTCAAGCAACGTTTCAATTCTGAATGGTGGTCTTACACCAGGGCGATACTGAGAGTATCTTCCACTCTGGAACGTGCCGCAAATAAACTATATATTATCTTAAATGAATAAATTGTGAAATAACACAAATTAATCAAATAAAATTTATTTGCCACGCCGGGATTCGATCCCGCGACCTTCGGAATGCGAGTCAAGAGCATTACCGCTGGACGACGCCGGCCGTCGGAATATAAATAATGACACAAAATACCATGAATAGAACATTGTCAAATTAAATCGCTAGTAAATACCTTTAAAATCTAACGAAATTGATAAACGTCGCTACACACTGGGTAGGTACCTACCTGTGTGCACAAAAACATTCAAACGTGTGATTTGACTTGATTTGCTTGAACCTACCTACAATGCGAAAACCCGCGATTTTTCTCGGCTTCTAGGTAGGTACCTACGTAATTTAGTAGCTAATTTATTCTTGTCCGTGTTATAGAAATTTTCTTAGAATTCGTGTTTCCAATTCGCTTGTGTCCAAAATAGATAAATTACATTTTGTAACGCCTGTAACAGAGAAAAACGAATCGCTAACAATGTCAGGAAAAAAAATAGCGAACCCGTTGTTTGAATAGTTTGTGGTGAATACAGATTGATTGATGGAATATGTCAACCGGTAATGATTTCGTATTTAATCATCCTTCGCAGATGCATGTATTGATCGTTATAATAGGAAAGTCCAATCACGAATGTCTTACTCATTCTTCACCATGGTCTGACGCCATTGGCTTCAAGATGCTTTCTCTCTTTTATTTGTTTGGCGCTTGAATGATTTGGCAGAATTTAATATTATTTACATAATAATTAATAATACAGCATTTGGAATTGTATATTCTCATATCGCCTTCGGTTCGCTTGCCCGGACTATGTTCGCACAAGACACATAACAATATTGATGATATTATTATCTTTTATAACATATTATTATTTTGATATTTCGGCTTTTGCAAGGTCAGCCGTCACCGGGCGCGCAATGAGCCGCTAATTGATTCGATCAGTCATCGCAGCGTGCTCCAGGTGGGTCGCCAGTAGAGAATACAATCCCGGGATCCCGAACCCGGGGTCCCGGCCCATTTTCGGTCCCGAAAATACCGGGACTGCACTTTGGCCAATCTCGGGATTTTCGGGATTGCCACAATCAGGTCTAGTTTGCATTCCGTAATCCGTTGTAATGCGCGTACAAACTTTTCGGAGATTCATTTTTATTTCTATAGATAGATATTAACTACGACGCCTGAAATAAAATTTCCCGCAAATATATCAACATAGTTACCAAGACAACGATTTTTTTGCTTTACGTCTGACGTCATCAATAACTCGCTTTTGTAAGGGACAGTAAACATATATTAAATATAATATATTAATATTTATAATTTCATAGCGCCAGGGCTTACCATTATATACAGCCTATACTACTCGCATATAAGGTAGCTTTCTATTGGTGAAAAAATATTGACATCAATTTAGTAGTTTAGGCGTGAAAGCGTAACAAACAAACACACGCACTTTCGCATTTATAATATTAGTATAGATAAGTTGTCTTGTGTAACAAACAATATTAATAAATAATGTTTAAGAACTTGCTATCTATGCTTTTATTTTATTTTATCCCAATTATTAACCACATTTCGTAATCCCGGGATAGTACCGAGATAAAAATATGCTCGGGACTGTATTCTTTAGTCGCCAGTCGCCATCACTCCCATAACATTGATTTGGAGAGTGCGAGTGATTGTGCGACGTGATAATCTGGTGACAAGCCCCCGATGACGTACTGCAAATGATTTCAATACGGGTATGGCATTTTAATCGGCGATCCATATTGCGTTCGCTCTTTATGGATCGCCTCTCCGCGGTCCCTTCCCCCTGTACCCGTGCCCGCCCGGGAATTCTTCATTCATGGCCGGCTTCTGTTTTTTCATGCCGTTAATTATAACTCGCGGTTTCCACCTGCGCCTGTTGCATCTCTCCTCCCCTCCTGCTACACCTACAACTCTACTCTCATCTCGCGGTGTTTACTATTTCGGCGAATCGTGTCCGATGCGCGCCGTTCTGTAGATACTAATTGTATTTTGACTAATGACGCGAACTGATGTCGGGACTCCCTCTTGTTTATTCAGTTAGGATAATTAAACGAAAAAGAGCTTTGCGTCATTAATTATATCAGAATGATTCTGCGGCCTAATGTTGAATGTACAAGTCGAAAAATAAATAAAAAATAACTCACCATTGAATCTTTTTTTGATAGGTATTATGAATTTCAACTTTTGAGTCTTGTATCTGATAGTATTAATACGTTAGCGTGTGCATGGTTGAAATTTAAGAATCCGGCATGTCTGACGCCACGCCGTACGCGCCGCGCCATATAAACATCTGTGTACGTGAAATTTCAAATAAAGCTACCATTATAATTCGGTTTCGAATTCAATAATTGGTCAAAGGATGGCGCCACTTCCGTTAGCAGGTCACATGAGAACGTGCCCCCCATAAGTATAAGTACTAAGATTTTGTAAATTTGAGAATCTCTCCCGCTATGGAGAGATCGACAGTAATACTTAGCAACGGGCTATTTTTGGAATCAGTTCCGATCGTCACCAACACTCTAACTGGGCGAAGCCGAACCAAAAGCCGCTCACAGGGCCTAGCAGCAAAAACCTGCGGAGCGGGTTTTTTACTGCTTGTTTATTTTAGTAGCTGGAAAATAACGCCTTTTGTGCTTTTACTAGTGGTGTTCAATATCGGTACTTTTACTACCCGTCGGTATCCGTTACTTTCACAAAAAGTAATCGGTACTATGTAATCGTTACTTTGATTACTGTGATTACTTTCGGGTAGTATCTACTTTAAGTATCTATCCGTTACTGAATGCTTTGATTACTTTGGTTACTGAATGTTTTGGATACTGTGAATACTTTCGGGTAGTATCTACTACTAGTATCAATCCGTTACTTTAGATATTTGACTACTTTCGGTTCCGGGTACCGACAGATACTTTGATAATGGATACAAATCGTTACTGGTTACATTTTGACGTTTGTGTACTTAATTACTGGTTATGAATTATTGGGATTCTACGTATAATATTGGTTAAGAGTGTTTTGAAGAGTTTTGTGTGTGTTTATATGAAAAATACATAACTTTTAATTTACATTATCTGTGAAATTTATGCAAACAAATTACATATTAACACATTGGATTGACGTGTCATCTTCCTTTGAAATTCCAAACTTAATTTTACATGCGAGTTTTGATTTTTTGTTTTTAGCTTTGGGATAATTTAATAAAACACTATTACAATCTGGCGATAATTTTTTTACACATTTTATTCACACCATTCCTAGAACAGCTGACTGGCGTGGAGCGCCTCCAGCGGCCAAATAGTAACAACAAAGTAATCGGTACTGGAGCGCCTCCTGCGGCACGAATAGTAACAATAGTATCCGTATCAAAAGTAATCATATCAAGAGTAACGACTACTTTTCGTTTTCGGTAGTCGGTACTGTGATTACTTTGTGAGTACCGATTACTTTAGTACCGAATGATTACTTTTCACGCATCTCTAGCTTTTACACTTTCACTTTGGGCATTATAATAATAATAATAATAACGTTACATTTGTACTGCGCAATTTTGTGTCACTTCACTTCAATTGCGCATTATACTGTATATTATGCTGATTAATATATAATATGCTGATAATAATATATCCTTTCCAACTAATCAGGCGGATTGCAGCATCTTCAGAGCACAGCCATCTGGTAGGTATGCTATCCATGTTCCACCGGTATTACAATGGAAGATGTTCGGAGGAACTGGCGTCATTGATCCCCTCGGCACCGGTGCATAGTCGGGAAACATGTCGGTTTCCAACATATGTACACGGTTGACATTTGTTACATGCGGACAGATCGCTTCTACGACTCATTATTAAGTTTAACAGCTCGGCTGTAGAATTATTTGCCGGCCTCTGCGCTTCCTATCTTCCATAACATGGTCTCTATTAATTCCTTTCTCTCCTCCATAAGACATCCAAACAGGTGATACAGGCCCCGAGGGAAATTATTTTCCTCAAGGCCTCCTATGTAGAGTTAAATGACAATTTTTTTTTTCAACAACTATTTTCAGTCAAGTGAGTACCTAAGTATCATAAATGTTTTTATGTACATCTATATATTTTAATAAATAAATAAATAATATTGAAAAAAATGCAAATAAGAAAATCCCAAATGAACACGACAATTTCACACTTGAAAATGAGCATCTCTACTCAACCATTAAAACGGCCACCATCTTGAAAAGGAACATACAAACTAATTTACAGACTGAAATGCAAAACGGTCGAGTGCAAACAGAGCTACGCCCAATCAAAAGGAAAGATTCCCTAATCTGCCCAGGAATGCATCCCTAGCAGAAACACCTGTCCTGTCCTTGCTCTTTAAATAAGAATCTCTACTCAACCATTAAAACGGCCACCTTCTTGAAACGGAACATACCTACAAACAAATTTACAGGCTGAAATGCAAAACGGTCGAGTGCAAACAGAGCTACGCCCAATCAACTAAAGGAAAGATTCCCTAATCTGCCCAGGAATGCATCCCTAGCAGAAACACCTGTCCTGACCTTGCTCTTTAAATAAGAATCTTTACTCAACCATTAAAACGGCCACCATCTTGAAACGGAACATACAAACTAATTTACAGACTGAAATGCAAAACGGTCGAGCAAACAGAGCTACGCCCAGTCAACTGAAGAAAAGATTCCCTAATCTGCCCAGGAATGCATCCCTAGCAGAAACACCTGTCCTGTCCTTGCTCTTTAAATAAGAATCTTTACTCAACCATTAAAACGGCCACCATCTTGAAACGGAACATACAAACTAATTTACAGACTGAAATGCAAAACGGTCGAGCAAACAGAGCTACGCCCAGTCAACTGAAGAAAAGATTCCCTAATCTGCCCAGGAATGCATCCCTAGCAGAAACACCTGTCCTGACCTTGCTCTTTAAATAAGAATCTTTACTCAACCATTAAAACGGCCACCATCTTGAAACGGAACATACAAACTAATTTACAGACTGAAATGCAAAACGGTCCAGTGCAAACAGAGCTACGCCCAGTCAACTAAAGAAAAGATTCCCTAATCTGCTCAGGAATGCATCCCTAGCAGGAACACCTGTCGTGTCCTTGCTCTTTTGGCGGATTGTACTTTATTTGAAGGTCCGGATCGGGATGGACTCGACCCGTGTTGCCTCAACTCGCCGAGTGACACAGCCCCGTGCCCCATGCCCATACTCCGTACCGCCGCCCGTCAATTAATAAACGCAAAATCGCCTCCAATTATGTCCGGAGAATTTACGGAGCGGCTTTTAACAAAAAACCGCCTCTTAAAATTATTTGTGTGGCCCCTCGTGATCCCACCGCCGCCGCCTGCATTGTTGAGAAATTTCCTCGCCGATAGAGCAATTCGTCGAAACTAATAAAGACATTAACACGACAAATCTCGATAAAAGCGGCCGCGTGGGGTCATTATGTAATGCTGTAGGAATTGAGGGAAGGCATGTGTGGGCGAATCAAAAATAAAACACGATACCTTTTAAACATGAGCAGGTAAACACGAGACTGATGAGCCCAGAGGACGGATAACTTTTCCCCGAGGAGGATTCATTATTTTATAGTTTAATTACGATCGTTCTTATATTATAGGCTTCTAACTAATGTTTTCTAAATATTATTCCCGACATCGATATACGAGGGCCGTCCGTAAAATAAGGTCTCCAAGGTGCTGTGGTTGTGAGGAACAATTTTACGAGTGATCCGGCAACACTGGCGTGTAGCCTGGTTCCTCCACGCCAAATCCCCACCACTCTGCACTCTCTGCAACGCTTATTCTCGGCGTGGCAGCCGTTCGCGACAACTCGTCGCACCCGCCAGGTGTGAATTACGCTCTGTAATTCTTAAACTTCCGCGGCTTCCGCGAATTTGAATGACGCCAAATAAAATAGTTATATAAATTAGTCCTAAATAAAAGAGTTATATATATTTAAAATAAGGACATCTTATTAGTAAATATAATTTTGGTACAAAACGATAAACGTCATAGTTCTAGTATCTTCTGTCTTTTTCGTGAGAAGGAAAACGTCGATGGCGGAAATTTGAAGTGCTGTGAAGACAAAAATGAGTTACATTTGTCATTTTTTCTCTTTCGATCTGGAGGCATTTCCTTAACTTTTTTTTTGAAAAATTAAAAATAAATTCTGTTTTAAAGAAATTTACAAAATATGTTAAGTATTCTTAAAGATTTATTCAATGTGATTTTAAAATAAAAAAAATCATAATTATAGGTTATAAAATTTAGGAGGTAATGATTTACAAAAAAAACTTGCTTATCGCTCTCCTGACAATTAACATTTTGTCCTTTATAGCATTTCAAATTTCCAAGTAACAGCCACATAAAATATAATTTTTTTCGATGTAATTATATGTATTTTATGTGGGTACCATCTGCGTACAAATTTTAATAATACCGCTATCTACATATTGTCCATTCTATACCACCGGACGTTGTCGGTGCACTTCTCTCTTATGTGGTTGTCTACTTGGCTTGATGAATTCGAGTCATAAAAAGATTCCTGAATCGCAATACTAGTAGAATACAAACATGAAGATACGAATGTTTTAATGCATTTAGTATTGGGTCGGAATTCCTGTAATTAACTGCCAAGCATCAATCTAAGGTCTGTTGTGGAATTGAATATTTTGTTAAATACGTAACCCATGTGTTTTCAGGCGTACGTGTTTCAGTCTCTATATTAAATTATCCAATAGGTAGTAAATATAACAATATCTGAATCCTTGGTTCTTGGACCATCATTGGCGACCCCTGCCACTGGATCCGTGGGTCTAGTCGCCAGTCGGGCCGATCGCGGAAGTACGAGCCTCATAGGGGCAATGAATTAGCCGCATTCTTGGGCAAGGTTAAGGATATTACCACATTACCAGCCTCCCCAAACTCGTCATCTTTAGCTTTTATGTATCTAATCAAGGATCACGAATGCTCGTCATATGTGGTTCATACATTAGTGTCCTTAAACCAAACCGACGGCACAATGGTGATGCCTGATCTGTCGAATTTAAAAAAATATATATTTTGATCATAAAATATTATCAACTCCTGTAAATTTTTATCGCTTTTGTGTAGGCACAATGTCCTACTGTGTAAAACGAAGACTTGTTTTGTGTGTCGTTATTATTATTTTATGTTCATATAGCACTGGGCACGTAAAAGCTTTTTTATGTCACATAACACACGAGTTTTATTGTCCGGAGGCAGTAGGATCATGGTATCCGTTTTTCGAAATATTGTAAAGCGGAAATAATTTCGGTTGTCTGACTAACCTGCGCGCCATTTCTCCATAGTGGTATTTAGACAGGGTGCAACCCCGTACAACTCTATGTCTACTCTCTTCTTCTGATATTACTATTTGATTCTCTTGGTCGTGCCATGTCTTCCTAGAAAGCACCCGATGACTTCTGATAATATTGTTACACTCTGGATCGATGTGCAAAAATATGTTTTTTTTGTTAGTTAAAACACTTTTTTACAATAGCTCTCTACACAGGAGGCCCCGAGGAAAATATTTTCCTCATGGACTGTCATCTTTGGGTGGATTGTGTGGATGGTCTTTTAAAAGAAAGGAAATTCTGGGAAGGATAAGTTATGTAGGAATCTGGGGGTCAATGGGTCCATGAATGACGGAGGTATGAATCCATTCCTCCCACTGCGGTGCAAGGCGATGTTCCAAAAGATTGACAGACCTCACCCCATGAACCCGGGCACCCCTGATAAGTCACCAAATGTAGCGAATCACTTGGCAGAGGGTGACTTAAGGCAGAGGTGTTGGTTATCCAAAAAATGGTTCCCGGGCGGCGGTACCCATACCCGCCTCCCAACTTGCCGCCTTGCTACGAAGATTTTCAATTGAAACTGTTAAGGGTAAACTTAAAATTATTCATTAACTGCCCGTTCTTAGGTAGCGCTAATTTAATAATTTTAGAAAAAAATCCTTTGTAAGTTGTACTTTAAAATTTAAAAAATTTGATATCGGTGATTCAATCCAAAATTGTATTTTAGTTTACCCTTAAGCCCGTGATAATATTTTTCTCCACAACCGGCATTCGTTATTTGTATCACGGAATGCCACCGAAGGTTCCCCGCGCTGCGGTCTGCTAGAGAAATCGAGAATGTTCCGGGGCGACCGAGATCATCTCCCCCTTCCCCTCCCCACCCCCTGCCTCCTGGCAGTCTCTCACCCGGCGTCCGCTGGACCATATGGCTGTGGCGGGACATCTTCATCTGGAAGGTGCCCGCACTGCCCGTTTCCTTGACTTTGGAATATGATACGCCTTCTTCGGCGCTGACCGTTGGGAATCTGGACATCATGCTGATTCTGTACCTCCATTAGATGTTATCTTTTATGGCCACACAATCAAAAATTATTAATGAATTTATTTCAAATTCATGTCACATTATAATGCTACCGAGTTCTCCATTTTAATCAGCTTTTAAAAGCTCTGCATTTTGCGCCTTTTATGCAAAGATTACAATGGTTCTATCAGCGGTTTTCCTTTACCTAACATTTTTCAGCGGTAATTTTCGATAGCCCTTTGGGTAGCGTTAGATTGGTTTTAACAGTGTTGTAGATACTTTCAGTACCACCCTGGTGAAAGTCAGAATCGACACTTTCCTTGATAAGACTTAAGCCGTGTTAGGTGACCAGATCTGAATAGCCAGATACTTCCCGTCTTCCTCATCTCATTCACCTCCCAACTACCTTCATCCTCACAACATACCTCAATTGGGGATGCCATTGTTTCACTGCCACCAGACAATTGGGAGAGCAGTTAGTGCGTTTGTACAACTTTTTAAAGCTTTAACACCTGTAGTTTTTTTTAATCTTAGTTGATTACCTACAAATCGTATGTCGGTAATGCAGATTACACAACCCGGCGCTTAGTCTTGTTTGAAATGACAGAACAGTTTGTTCTTTTTGGTAGGGGTTCCACGTCTTTAAAATAAAAACACAGTTTATTTGTTCCCCTTTTTACTGACTATCGCTAATCACAACAAGAGCCCTTTTTAGTTAGAGAACGGGGAACTGGGCTGTGTAAAATTGTAATATATCTTAGTGTTTTTTTGATCATGTTCAACCTAAAAGAACTGTAAATAACAATGAAAATCAGAGTGTTTTAAATTAAAAAAAGGTCCCAAACACAAACCTAAACATTATTCACTTAAACAGATTCGACTGTAACTCGACAATGCTCTCTTTCAACATGAGTTTTGTTCAGTGAAATTGTGCCTAGGCACTATAAATCTTACCTAGAAGTATCAACAAAACCTGATTGATTTGCTGCTTTCATTATTAGCGTTCGTGTTGTTCTTATTTTTGACTGTTGAAAGCTGTTTAAAAATCATTGCACTGTTGTGTTTTTTTTGCCTTGCTCACTGGTGCATTCTTTGGTTTTCATTCATTTGGCGCGCGTCAGTTATTATAGTTATTTATTTCGCTCTCGAATTTAGTTACGCCATTGTGCCTTCAAATTTCCGACAAGATTGGCTTCAGTCGGTTCTTTTGTCGGACCTCCCAGCTCGATGGCTGCTGATTGACACCATTATTCAAGTGCCCCGATGTACCTCAATGCCTCTCGACCTCCTTCACTTCTCCGCGAGTGTTAACTCCGCTGGATCGGCAGATTAATCTCCTACTTTCAGTGCGATTTACCGTAGGTGTTGTTTCGTGGTATTATCGTCTCAGCATCGGGTCGGCGGCGAAAAACCAATCATTTGCGAGAGTTCTATGCACGAAGAGCGTGCTAATCATTGATAGTATCTTTTTACCATTGACCACGACCCACGACTTCTGTTTAGGGTAATGTTAACCCGTTTAATCACAGGAGACCATATTTGTTCCAGCTCACAAAGACCTCATAGAAATCTTTGTGTCTCCCTTAGTTATCTAAAAGTGCGAAGTATGATCTAAAATCTAAAAAGTATTGGAAAGAGAAAAAAACGCTTTATATTATAATCTAAAAGTTAACCACAAAATAATTAAAATGTACACCTTTATAACCGACCACAATTTGAAAAAAAATTTATGAAATTTGTGAATATTTTAAGAATTATTTTTACATGAAACGACAAAGTGAGGTGGCAATAACGTTTGTAATTCGTTTGTCTAATAAAATATGTGTGTTTTTTTTTCGTAAAGCCTCGATTACCTTGAGCGAGTTTACAAGCTACTATCTGGGAAATTCACTATCTGTTAGTAAACTCGCTCAGTGTCATCGTATTACTTGCTAACTAGCAGATTGCGGACTATCTACGAAAAAAGTTGAAAGGTGGTCAACTTTACTCGCTACTCGCTCAAGATGGCGGCCTACCAACAGCTGATTTCGTAACTGTCAGAATTAGTTCGCTCGAGAGCCGTAATTCTCGCTACTGGCTAGCGTGTGGCGCTAGCTGCGAGCTCAAGTTTTTTACAAAATGTCGACCGAATTGGTTCGCGCGAGAGTCGTTATTTTAGCTGCTACTCTCGCTACTGAGACTGAGCGAGTAGACAGTTTTGTGTGTCATCATGACAATCTCACTCGCCGATCCACCCGCTTTTAAATGGTAGTAGCTTGTAAACTCGCTCAATGTAATCGAGGCTTTATCATTAATTTTAGTCAGAAAAAACGTAAGGTGAGCCATTTTTAAAACTTTTTAATGTTTGCATTAAAAGAAGTTACATTAAAAAATGACATGGTTGGTTAGTTTTTAGTTTTCGGATATGTTCGCAAATATTTAATTTATTTGGATTGTATTGCAAAGCGGAAATATTTTTACCTACTGACAAAATAAAAGTTTGCCGAGATTCCAACGTAAGATATCAATAAAGTGATATCGGGTAAGAGGCAATCGTGTTTTGCTACACTGTCCATTCATACACCATCGCATTAAGTAGTACTTCGCAGGCAATCAAGTCTGAGAGGCGACCCTCTGAGAGCGTTGAGTCTGTGAGGTCCTCATCCCGTCCCCATATGGCGGGGGCGTGCCGGGCCCCCTGCGGGTGACAGATGGCCCCCGGACCCCAGAAACCCTATCTGACCACCACTCCCACGTGGCCTGAAACTCTATAGTTCCCTTTTCCGCGTTACAAGTTTCTGAGTGCCCTTGTAACCGCCTATCTCTTTTTCGTTTACCTCATATGAAAAATGCTTAAACAACCAACTGTTTTTTTTGTTTTCTTTCCTCTTCCCAGCTCTCTTAGAAATTCTTTTTTTTTTATTAAGTTCGCCTCATACAGGAGGCCCTGGGGAGTATAATTGTCATCTATGTCATCTTTGGGGATGCTATGTGGAGCGTCTTTTTATGGAAAGGAGAGGAACTTCTGGGAAGGAAAAAGGTATCAGGAGTAGGTAGGAATCTGGAGGTCAATGTGTCCAGGAGTCAAGTGTCTCGACCCGGTACCACTTAAAAATATATATATATATGAATACCGCACAAGAGTCCCAACTGCTCCCATCTGGAGCCAGTGAAACTACGGCATCCCTAATTGGGGTATGTTGTGAGGCTGAAGGTGGTGCGGAGGGGAAGGAGATGGAGAAGAGGAAGGTGGGAAGAGGAAGGTGAACCTTGCTACTCAGATCTGGTCACCAAATACGGCTAAAGCCATTTCAAGCAACGTTTCAATTCCGAATGGTGGTCTTACACCGGGGCGATGCTGAGAGTATCTTCCACTCTGGTACTACGGTAGAAACAAGGCAATGGGTCTAGAGATTCCGGCTGGAGAGTTAAAATGTGTCCACCAGTCTCTCCCGATCCGTCCCGCCACGCAGTATGTGGGCAAACGCATATTCCGCCAAGACCCCATGTACCCGGGCATTCACCCCATGTACCCGGGCACCTCTGCTAAGTTACCAAACACGGCGATCATTTGGGGTAACTTACGGCAGGGGTGTTTATCCAATAAATGGTTCCCGGGGCGGCGGTACCTACATACACTTCCAAAATTGTAAAAATATATACTCCCAACTAGCTTTTACCTGCGGCTTCGCATGGTATCAGGTGGGAATACCACTGATTCATTCACTCACTCATTCATTCATCCCCAAAGTTTCATCGCAATCGGATGAACGGTTAGCAACGCATAATTAATTCTATGATGCCAGAACTCACTATCTCTACATATTATAAAAAAGTCCTCCGGCGCGTCTGCGTCTGTCTGTCTGTTCGCGATAAACTCAAAAACTACTGAATGGATTTTCATGCGGTTTTCACCAATATACAGAAGTGATTCATGAGGAAGGTTTAGGTATATTATTTTGTCAAGGTTTTGTGTAAATTGGTTGAAATATATAGGAATGTCTGTGAGCGGCCTGGCAAGCGGGCGGCGTGGATTTGATTTGCATTCAAATTAACAGATGGCGTTGTGTTTCGTTATGCACAGCAACGCGTGGCCGGGTCAGCTAGTTGTATGTAAAAACCATCGGGGGCATGCACATATCAAATCCCCGAAGTTTCATCGCAATCGGATGAACGGTTAGCAACGCATAATTTCATGATGCCAGAACTCACTAATGTATTTAAAACCCATCGCGGGCATGCACATATCAAATCCCCAAAGTTTCATCGCAATCGGATGAATGGTTTAGCAACGCACAGGCATCTCACATGCAAATCCAGAAACAAACATATTTTGATTTTTACATACATATATACATATCTGTACGTCAGACGAATAAAAAAATGTAGGTTCATAAAAAAAACTCGTATGTGTGTACCCAACGTTATTATTATTTACCGAAATAAATATCAAAGAATTCTTTGATTCTGGTCTTTGATCTCAACAAAAAATGCTTTCCTCTGTCCTACCTACGCATTTCTCAAAATCTCTTGTTATTCTGTATTTATTCTGACTTAAAGTCTATCCAGTTTATGTAATGGTCTAATAATCATTTTTAGAAGATTTGTGAGCGATTGAAGCTTTCCGGTTTGCTTACATTATTGGCTCCATTCCCCCGCGAGCATTTTTTTAATTTCATTTATTTGGCGAGGAAATAAATATATTCACGCAAGCGGGCGCCGCGTGTGGTCCGCGATACAAAACACATAACGCCACCAACCACGCTGCCAATCATTATTCCACAACGGTCTTGTGATTCTAATTGCAACGCAGTACAGTACGCACTAAACACGTGTGCGAGTGGAGTTGTTGCCAGTTAGTTGCCTGCCAGGCTTGGAAAAGGCCAAACATTTAACCCTTCAGGCTAATCTGTTCGCTTTCGGGAACAACTGTCTCATAGATATCGTCGTGTCTCCCTTACTAACATATTTAGCAATATGATATAAACCGAGATATATAGATTCTCAACCTTTTTTTACCCACCGCCAGAGAACACCGTTTGAGAACATTTTTATTTCTAGCGCCTTCTAACTCGTCACGACGAAGGGGGCGTAATGGGATACCACGACAGGGTTGCATTTGTCACAACGGAGGAGGCGTATCGGGATATCACTACGAAGGGGGCGTAATGGGATTATTTGCCACAACGGAGGGGGCGTAATGGGATAGGGAAAATATTTTTTTGGGTGCATGGGATGGGATGGGGTGTGATGGGTTTCTCTGGGTCTTTTACCGCCCTCCTGAAGGTCTGAAATGGGGAGCTATCGCCCACGTTAAGAACGTACGATCTAAACGTTATTAGAAATAATAAAACACCACGCTTTATATTCAAATCTAAAAGTTAACCACAAAATAATTAAAATGTACACCTTTATGAAACCAAAGTTTCCGACCGCTATCCCGAATTAAAAAAATATTATGAAACTTTTTATTAATTACCCAGCATCCGTTACAATGTCACCCAAAGAAAGAAAGTGTTTGTGTTCGCCCTCCTTCCCACGACCTTCCCCCGTCCTTCGATCTCCTCCCCCCTCCCGGATTTCTCACTTCCTCCCTCCCTGCCGCTAAACTACATGAAATACACTCATTTTTCAAACAACAACTCGCGCGCCACCTTTTGTAATTTTACAAATTTTATAACGCCAGAGCTCATCATTTTATGTATAAAAACCATCGCGGGCGTGCGCACAAAACTCATCAAAGTTTCATTGCAATCAGATGAATGGTAAGGGACAAACAAAGAAACATTAATTTTTATATATAAAGATTTTCACATGAAATAAAATGGACAAATAGTAAAGCGACGATATCGTTTACAATACATTTTCTCTATTAAAACATGTGTTTTATTTTTTTTCGTTAGAGTAATTTTAGTTTAGAAAAACGTAAGGTGAGCCATTTTTAAACTTTTTTTTATTTGCATTAAAAATTATTATTAGTATTTGCATTATAAATTAAAATATTTTGACCTTCTGACAAAATATGCCCGAGGCCTGCGGGGTTGAAGGTTGTGGAATTTTCAAACAACGTTTTGATTCATAACATTTCACTGTTGAATTTTCATACGCCCAGTAGTAATAAATCAAAATTTGCAGCGCTGCACAATATTTACTTAACTTTGAGCCCGGGAGGTTATACGTTTATACTGTGAGTTGTTTATGAACTGCCAACTCGAATAGTCACACTCTATCTATAGATGTATTTATTCACCTATGTTCATTTCCAAAACCATATTATAATCAATGGTGATGTTCATTCTTTAATTGATTTTTATTCGGATGTTCACAAATCTTGTTCCTGATCAGGGTAATAAATTATTAACAGGTTTTTCATTCTATTTGCTGTTACTTAGAATGCCAACATAATTAATTCACCGATTTGAAGTAACATGGAAGCGCCGCGTACCCCAGAACCTGATGGTGACGTAGCCTCATATGTTACGTATGTTTACTGGTTTTAGTAAATGTGTGTCAAGGCTATACTACTGCAATTTCCTTCTATATATTTGATATGTATGATCGTAAATAATTTGATTTACTGACAGTGATCGTTTTTTACAATGCACGCCATCGCAACGAATACCAAGCTACCAGGGCCGTCTCAAGATGTCCAGCCAACGGTGTGCGATAAAATGCTGCCAAAATAAGATTCTGGTGTCGTAATTTAAATATAATTATGCAATATACCTCCATGAGTATGCCACACTGCTGCTTTTGGAAGATTTCTAGATTTGGAAGTACTAGATATATAAACGGCATGCAAGTCAATGACGTCGTGTAAAATTGTAAAATGAGTAAGTACCAATAATATTAGGAAATCAATGTTTATTGTGTGATTATATATCTTTGAACGACACATTTTTCAAATCTTACCTTGCCTTGGTCCATAATGCCCTTGCATGCTTTTGGTTTTGCCGCACCCACGCCTCGAGGATATTATTTATATTGTCTTAAAACATGATTATACAATTTTTAACAAGACTTCGAATTCCTTTTTGTACGTATTGTATGTGTTAATCTCAATGATTAATACAACTTTAGATGTGTTGGGAAACTTTCAAATAAGTTTGAGGTTTGTGTGATTACGTTGATTTAAGTTATCTTAAAAATTATAATCCATATTAAACTGGACGAGATGTCTTTAATTGAGTAAGCTCTAAGCAGTTCTGAGGCTGCCGGCTGCTGGCGTTTGCCCTACTCTCCAATGCCTTCGGCAGTCATCGTTACCGTTCGATATAAGACACTAGCGACGATAGATGGTACTTTTCTGATACGCTGCTCAATTGACATCTGTTGGGATATAGCAAAACTTCGTATAATTAACTATACTAACGATGTATGCTCAAACTACATGAAACCTACTCATTACACGATGTATTCGATTATGGAGAGCGCCGAGGCCGCCCCTTCCATCTGCAGCCCGTGTGCACCGCACATAACTTACCTCGCCTATAAGGATGTTGCGCCCCTGCACACTACGACGCGCGTAAAATAATAAAGCCACAGTTATTTCTGTGTCAGACCACGCTATATGCACGCTGTACTTATGTTGTTATCCTATTTCAGCATAATATCACTCGCCATGAACGCCCAAAAACGCTTGCTACTTTATATCGCAGTCTGACAGTACCTTCATTCAGCGGATTCCTCAGTGGGCCGGTCCAGAATGCATTGCAGTCCGGCAGGTCTGGCCCGTGCCCGGGCGGGCGTCCTGTGGTGTTTTTATTGCGGTAGCCCCGCGGACCGGGACCAGAACCATTGCCTTCTTTCTGTATTTCATTTACGGGCCATTATCGGCGACTACTATGTACCATGTGCTGTATGCTCTGTACCGATCCGAGAGATGAATTATCGCTTTCTGAGAAGTTTCGTGATATCGTGTTGCACTCGGCGGCATTGCACATTGCACCGCTGTTCCTCGCATTATTTCACAGTGGAGGTGATGCACGGTTTATGCAGGCCTCTTATTTGTATGTTCCATTTTAGTAACAACCAAGCGAGGTCAAAATTTGTGACATTTAGGCCCAGATGTTTCGCAGAAATTCATGTGTGACGAAGCCATCAAAAATAGACATTTAGCGCCATTTTGTTTTTTGACAGATTTCCGTTAAATGCCGATTCTTAGTCCGTTTTTGCTTTTGATCAAATTGTGATCAGCGAAATGTTGGAAAACCTCAAGCAAATTCGTCGGAACCTTTGGCGTCGAAAACATTTTACAATAAAACCAACAAAACAGTACTGTTGTCTACAGCCTATGTGGAAATTTTGGATAAAAATGGCGTTTTCCAAAAGGCGCGTGTTTTGCTTGATATCGCCAGCCAGGCTAATTTCATATCGGAAGACTGTGTCATACGTCTGGGCTTACCTCGCTTGCTTACAAGTATTGGAAACACTCCTACCATTAATTCCAACGGATTTATACAAACACAGTTTCGTCCTGTCAGATTTCCTTATTTTAAATAACATTTGTTCAAATATGCCATCAAGTCGTAACGTCAATCATCAATGGGAGTACATCGTAGGTCTCAATTTGGGAGATCCTACATTCTATTTACCTTCAGCAATTGACATTCTGTTCGGAAGTGATATTTTTGCGTCGTTATTATGCTCGGTAAATTGATACGCAAACTCTAACACAATCAAAACAAAATACATAACACATAAGTATTACACAAAGAGGTCAACCTCCTTCAAACTTAGACTTGTTTTTGCATAACTGTAAACTAACTTCATCCAATTGCCAATGCGAACATATAGGAAGGGTCCAACAAATAAAATACCTAGGAGTTATTATTGATACACACTAACGCTGGACTGACCACATAACTTTCATCACTGATAAACTCAAACGAGTCTTGCACCTAATAAAGTCCAATAAAAACATTTTCCCACTAACAATACTCAGATCCATATATTTTGCACTTTTTCAATCCATTGCCACATACGGAATACTAGCTTGGGGAAGTGCTACAAACATAAAAATTGACCCAATTCAAAAAATTCAAAAGGTAAAAATAAAACTCATCCTGCAAGTACCATTCTACACAGATTCTATCAAAATCTACAAAACATTAGACATCATGTCAATAAAACAAATTTAAGCCAAATCTGCTCTCCTACACCTCCATAACAAACAAAATGAACCTGTAGCCAAAGGACAAGCAAGAGCATTGCAAGAGAACAACTATCATGTCGTTCAGCTTGACAGCTTATTAAAATTTGATAGAAAGCTGAAATACACACATCGGCGTTTAACGGGGACCTTTCAAATGTTTAAAAAATGGCGTTGAATGGCCATTCGATGACAATGTTACATTTGAATTTCTGCGATTCAACGTGACTTTAATGTATTTTTAGAGCTATGTATAAAGGGTTGCTTTCGCCTGATGCAATCACACACTATACATCTGTTTTTAGGTCATTATAATCTCCTTCGTTTGCTACGCCTAACTCTGTCAGTACCAGTGAAACTTATTTTCTTTTCGATTTACAGGAAAAATTGAAAGTCTCAAACTATTCTCCTGAAAACAGATATGTATGTTTTGATTTTATAAAATAATTTCCTAACTGTTTTTCTGCCTTACTAACGACTAGATGATTGTAAATAATGAAACTTCAAGAAATGATATGCTGCTTGCACTGGTTTAGACACCGACCCATGGGCCCCAACAAAACGAATCCAATTTCGAGGCTCTTAGGCTCGAGTATCGAATTTTTATGATTATTTTGTGTAAGCGGCTTAGTTTTTATAACCTCTAATGACGAATCGCCCGTGTCACGGTCACTTAAGACCTGACCGATTAATGGCTGCTAAAACAACACGGGGTCCTGTTCGGTACATGCGTGCTTTTTGTTTAACGCGTTTACAGATTTGTGTCGCTGGTTTGCCGGCCACCCAAGACTGACGCTCCACGCTTTGCGGAGAACAATAAAGGTTTCTATTATGCCGGCGAATCCGCCATTAGGCCTCACCTTGAATTTAAGACTATCGATGCCAAAGCGCGATGATTGTCATTTGAAACTTGAAACTTAAAAATTAACTTCACGCAGACTTCCTATGTAATGTAGTCTACCTATGCCTAGAAGACCTTTTGAAGTAATGGCATAAATACGAACATGAAAGTAGGCAAATGAATTCGCAGCCAAGCTACTAAGCAACAAGAAAACTGCCCTTTTCATGTGGAAAATATCAACCGTGTACAAATTGGTCACGTGTTTAGCGTGTCTCTCGGCTGTGTTAAATTTCGGAGCGCCTTCCATTGGTATTCCGCTAGAACAAACAGCAATCCTGCCTGGCTATTGATGTATTATATTTACTTAGATGAGAGCGAAAAAATAGGTTCAATTTTTTTACCTCCAGTTGACCTCCAACACTTTAACGAATCCAGTCTTTGCCGCACCGCTTATCGCTTTCTAATAGTGACACACGTTTCACGAGATATTAGTAGACAAAAGCGCCTCTAATTTTATAGCTTTAAGCTATAGAAGGGGAATCCATCAAACGCATTTATTTCTGATATCTAGTATATTTTCTACCTGTAATAAAACAATATATGTACGTTTTTACGCAACATTGCGTTCACTGGTCAAATGCGTTGTACATATAGTTTTATGTCGTGAACTGATCGATGAACCGGCGGATTTAATTTTTTAGTCATAAATTGTTACAATGGTTTGTCCGGTCTGTAATTAGTAGTAAGATTGCAGAAATATAATGCAAATGTATGCAGCACTCTTCAGATGATTTTCACAAAAACGATGCTATACGAATCATCCAAACATTATGAATATAGATAGAGTCTACACCTATACCAAGTAGACCTTATAAAGTAATGGCACAAATCCAAGACCCATATTAAAGGAAGGAGGATGAACGAAAGTAGATAAACGGATTTGGAGTCAAGCTACTAAACAACAACAAAAAAACAGCCTTTTTTCGTACAAATCAAGTGTTACTGAGCGTCTCTCGGTGGTGTTAATGTTCAGAGCACCTTCAATTGATATTCCACTAGAACAAACAGCAACCCCGCCTGGCTATTAGAGGGAAATCTATCAAACGTGTTTTTTTCTGGTATCTAGGGACTACCAACTTCAGCCACGGAAATTGCATAAAAACTCACCCACCAGATAAAGGTAGGGTGTCAATAGAGGCGGCTGAAAACCAAAACCAAGCTCTCAAGTGCTTGTCGACGTCAATTAGCGGAACAGGAGGTTGTCTCTCAAAGCTTTGTGTCGTAATATCGCCGCCTGTTCATTTTTACCAGTCGAAAGTATGCTGGGCCACACTTCAGACGGTGCTAATTCTATATTCAGCCCCGCGAGCACGCGCGAACTCATCCGTGATCATTCGTAACGAGTGGAGATCATAAAGCATCCGTCTGTTTTGGCGGCAAAGACCTTCCTAGAAAGATTTTTGACGCCACACATTCCGGGAAAGCACGTCTCGACATTTTGATTACGTTGCCAAAACACAATCTCTCTGTCGCTTTTCGCGGAACTCGGAAAAATAGATGTGCTGTTATCATTCCGCTAACGAGAACTGACGCCAGATAAATAATTCTGGCAATAGGTGAATATCACAGTGTACACGAAAGTTTTATCACGTTGTAGAGTTTATTCGTATGTGGTTTCTCTCATTCGGGGATGTTATTGTTGTCGTCTCTCAAGTAAAGTCAAGAGATAATTAGCCAATGGTGATATATTATAACGTTTGATCATGATATAATATAACATTTTGTTGGTGTATATAACGGTTTACGCGAAAGTTTTATTACGTTGCAGAGTTTATTTGTTGCTACCTAATAATGTAGTGTTGTCACTCCATCACCTCAGTTGGACAAGGTCCCAACTGACATTTTTTTCTAAAATGACCTTTGAATGCAAAACCATTTCTTTTCCTCATTTCTATAACCAAAATAATTTTCAGAACCATGTGTTGTATTTCCGTAGATACTTGTATGAAGAAATTCTAAAATCAATCTCCTTTATTTTAAAATGTTCTAACAGCACTTACACTCTCTATTTGAACAATCAATCTGATAGTTGAACTTCGCATTATCATGTTCTGAGGTTTCAAAGTTTGCAAATACGAACTTTGCTAATCTATTTAATAATTTTTGATTTTGAGATTTCAGTCTTGTGTAAAGTATTTTAATTTATCGTATTTTAATGAAACATATTTAAATAAGACGTGGTCTTAGCTTGGAAAGGTATTATGGAAATATAGTTAGAACCTTATGCAATGAATTATTACGCCCTACTGGTTGCATATGATTCTATCTGCCTGTTTAGTTATGTTCCACAATTTATTTATTTAACACCCAGAGGGCTTTTTCATGACTCGCAGTATAATTTTAATTTTAAAGATACTTTGAAAACTTAGGAAATAATAAAAATAAAATTACCTTTGATAAAAGTCCCACAAACACAGAAACAAAAACAGATAAATAAATACAGCTATTTTTTACGTTTACAAATGTGTTTAGTAATAGAGTTGAAACAAATGTTTTAGATGATCCACAAAACTCTCCAAGTTGATATTGAATATGTCAACATCACCCAAGTCGTATTGGTTTCCCATGGTGTGAAGTCGTTGTAGAGGAGAGTGGGCAATGCAGTTACGCTTATGAGTGCTGCTGTAGAATAAATTTTGTCGTGTTGTTTCTGAGGGTGTTCGTAAGCATCATATGGTAAGTATACGTCATATTAAAATGGTTTCCTTTAAAATGTGTTAAATGTTTTACACAAGATTCAACCTCAAAATCAGAAATTGGAAAATAGATAATGAGAAATCGTCTTAGCAAATCTCATATCTTAGAACAAGGTAAAGTGAAGTTAGAATACTATCCAACCGAGATGATGACTAAATGCAGGAATATTGTTTTCATCTCTGGCATTTAGTGGCTTGATTTTTACTGTTCTATGATGATAAATAACACTCGATCATTGCGTATCATAATCCTTGCAATAGTTTTATCACTTTGCAGACATTATCATTTGATAATAATAATACTAGGAACTATTCTATGTCACTCGCGCAGGGATATTGCTGTCTCCCGCAATAAGTGGTCCTCTAACTTGCACTCAGGATGACAAATATCATTTGATCACTCCGTGGAGTGACAGCAGTGGCAGGTAGACTGAGGAATTATTAATGGACTAAGTGTGGCGAGATAAATGGACTCCATCAGTCTGGTTTCTGGTCTCGATCCTATCCTGCGACATGACGCAGCGAGGAGCACGCTGCCAAGAAAATGCTCAATTTACTACAGACATTATCATATCGGTCATAAATCCAACCGAATAACGTATTTACAATCTACTTTTCAAGGTTTTTTACTGCATCGAAATTTACGACGTGTTTTTTCTTACTTGCCAATTTTTAATGATTTCACACTCGTATTTTTTTCAAAATCCATTTTCTTCGAAGTTTTATATCTTCTACGACTTTTATTGAAGCCAAAATTCCTTTTGCACCTTTGTGATTTGAAACTCTGATAAAACGAAAAATAACGACACTAAAACGAGACAAACACATACATCTATAGGATTTAGCCTGCGAGAGAATGAGATAGTAAAGGGTCTGCCAACTAAGACAGTAGATATCGGCCATATCGTTGAAGCGACATCTGTCAAATTGGCTGTCATTCATTCAGTCTGTTTTGCCAAATCACCATGGAAGGATATAGCGTTCAACAACACGTGCAAATGATAAAATTGTTTAAAATATAATTAATTGTTTGATGATAAAATCTCACGTGGAAGTGATGTGAACTGGCCACCGAGACTTTTTCTTGTGGGGTTTGTGGCGTATCGCAGGTCTATGCGAATAAGCCACAAACCACAGCGGCCCTCAAAGCCAACATAACCCATGCCATCAGTCAAATTCAGCCTGATTTGTGTGCCAGAGTCATGGAAAATTGGACATTTCGGATGCGCGCCACCCAGGGAAGCCGCGGCGGATATTTGAACGATGTTACATTCCATACATAATGGCATCGATAGGCCTTTCAAACGAATAAAAAATTTCGATGATATCTAACATACACTTTGTTTTATTTAAATTTAAAGATAGGAAGCGCTTAATGAAAGACCCTTTATAATCGGTCTCCTCTTTGTGCAGTGCTTCGTAGCCTATCGGTATCCTCTTTGTGAGATGGTTCGTAGCCTTCCCACTCTCGTCTACTTTAGTTTTCTGAAGGTTTCACTTCTACCGCGTGTGAATTGCACTGTCTGATTTTTTTTATTACTAAAGGTTTTCTGCAAAAATCAATGCTATTTTTATTTTAACATCAACATCCCGACAATATTATTATATTATTATTTCAGTTTTCGTTCTTACCCGTTCGTTCGCTTTTCTATCTCTACGATCCCGTGAGAGATCGCTAAAATGATTAAATTTATGCATGGGTTGTTGGTCTCGCAGCATAAAGTCAACAACTTCGGATCTAGGCGTGAGTACAACCTACACCGGTATCAGGTTCGTTCACAAAATGTGAATATTACATTATATTTATTAAAGAATCAAGTTACATAATACCCACTACGTAGAACAGAGTCTATTAAAATATCTTGACAACATCTTATATAGGAACTAGTTTATGTATTAAATGAATAATAAGATGGTCATTATTTTATTACTTATCTTAATTTATTTTTTGTTTGAAAGATTTGCAAGTGCTAACAATTATTTCAATTTTATTACCTTTTAAGAGATATGTAAATACGAATGTTAGAAAGAGCTCGCTATTGTTAAAATCGATAATATTTAAGTGAAAATTGTGAAAATGTTTAATAAAACACGTCTCGTTTCAAACAGAGCAAAAATCTCATGGGGGTTTTCTAAAACAGCATTTAAAGAAACACTGTGAATTTTTTTATATGGAGGGAATTTCATATATTTTCGGCGTGAGGAATGTATATATATTATCTTCAAGAATAACATACATTTAAAAGCCTTAAAACTTTATTTAAGGTACATATGTAATAAATCAGTAAAAATGGGGTATGCCGCTGCTTAGCACCCCAATTGAAAATGTTCACACCATGCGTAAATCAAGGTTTAGTTAGTTGTGTATGGATACCGCCGCCCAGGCAACCATTTATTTGATAACCAAAACCTCTGCCACAGGTCACCCCAAGTGGTTCGCTACGTTTGGTAACTTAGCAGGGGTTCCCGGTTCATCGGGTGAGGTTTTTACGGATCTTTGTCCGGTCTGTGCCCACATGTTACGTGGCAGGCCGGATCGGTAGAGACCGGTTGAATGAGACCTTTGATCTCTCCAGCAGGACTCTCGAAACATCGTCCTACCGCAGTAGGAGGTATAGATTTATACGCCCGTCACTCCTGGACATGCCGACCTCAAGATTTCCACCCACCCCTCATACCTTTTTCCTTCCCAAAACTTCCCCTCCACACAGCGTCTCCAAAGATCACATAGGCCCTGAGAGGAATTAAATTATTACTGGGTGGAGGTGCGAAATAACAAATAATAATAAACATACATAGTAAGTATACAGTACAGAGAAAGGGAAGAATTAAAGAAATAAATGACTGACTGGTCGGTGGTTGAGTGGGCATCGCGTTTGGGTCCCACCCGGGCGTCCCGTGTTCGATTCCTCGGCCGGCTAAGTCCTCCATCACAACACAAGCAACATTTTCGGCTTTCTGTGGTGGTAGTAGGAGATTTTCAAACATTGTTGGGTTATTCGTAACCCGGGAATGTTTGTCTTTCTTTAAAAAAAAAAAAAAATACATAATAATAATGCAAATTACATGATTTTTAGTTCAAATAGTTGTATTTACAATGACTTCATGTCAGCTTACATATTTACATTATAATTGGCTTCCTTTAGCTTAGTAGGTACAAACATTGATGGACATGAATAATTATTTTTCTTTGAAAATCTATATTATTTGTCTTATTTTTATTACTTTATAAAATTATTAACCTCAATACGGCTTGCTAGTGAGGTTAAAAATTGAATCGTAAACAATAAAACCTGCCATATAAAGAAACAATTAATTAATAAATAAATTTATCAGTTTTTATTGAACCCTTCGAAGCGTCACTTTCACCGTCATTTATCGATTGTAAATAATCGTTTAAAATTTAATTAAAAAAAGCGAACAACCTTCGAATGTTTCACTTCTCCAACAATAAAGAATCGGTTATAATTCGACGTCACAATTCACAATGTAACTTTTGGAATAATACGTAGGTAACAATAAAAGCGCCGGTTGATTATGATAAATGATTCAGTGTGCTGTTTGCTGCTAGTCTATAGCTATAGCCACATAATATTATATAGAAGGTAGGAACTGTTTGGCGGACGCAGCTAGGTGGTCCGGCGAGAGATGCGGGTAAAGTGGGGGGCGGGGAATTGCTTTTCCGAGATATCTTTATTGTCTCCCTCGGACTGCGCGATTTGGAGTAGGCGAGTTTTTTTTTTACACGATTTTAATATGTTATGAAACCAACGAACTTACCAACGTCTAATACTTTATCTTATGCTTTACGGACTCCAGACATGACCCGACTTAATTTGATTAATTTTATCGTGTTATATTTTTATTTCTCTGAGGTTCTCGACTTCTTCCATTCGTAATTTTTTTAACATTAGCTTCACACAGGTGGCTTTGAGGAAATAATCACTCAGGGCCTATGGAATTTGGGATGACAGTTTGGGATGCTTTGATGCAATTGGGGATGACTCCAAGATTTCTACCCACCCCTCATATCGTTTTCACTCCCAAAACTTTATCTTCTTCCCTTCCACACAGCATCCCCAAAGACATAGGTCCCGAAGGAAATTTTTCTCCTCATGGCCTACTCTGTGGATCTATTGTAAATTTTTTTTTTATGTGAATACCGCACAAGAGTCCCAATTACACCCGTCTGGAGCCAGTGAGACTACGGCATCCCCAATTGGGGTATGTTGTGAGGCTGAAGGTAGTGGGGAGGGGAATGAGATGGGGAAGAGGAAGGTGGGGAGTACCTGGCTATTCAGATCTGGTCACCAAACACGGCTAAAGCCATTTCGAGCAACGTTTCAATTCTGAATGGTTACACCAGGGCGATGCTGAGAGTATCTTCCACTCTGGATGGTGCCGCATACATATGCAGGGTGAAGGTAGGTACGTTCTCGGGATTTTTAGGGAAAGAAAGGAGAAGAATTACTGGAAGGAAAAAGGCATGAGGGTTGGGTGAGTGACTAGTGAGTAAATTGAATGTGTAATACACATCTGCCCTTACGATGGACACTGTTATGCTGTCCGAAAGGTTCGCTAAAGAGGGAGGTAGCGCAACACGGCATAATAACCCAAAAATAAATTACGATAATTATACAATTTATTAAAAAAAATGTCAAAATGTCTAAGGAAAAATTTTCAAACTTTCTTCAAGCCGATATGTACCTTAATATGTTTTATTCAGATTTGTAAAAATCGTAGTGGCAACTGCGAAACTAGATCATGCGAACTCTGGCGGATAAAAATGTAGTGTCCAATAAGGCCACCATCTTGATCCGGAACCGGAACGTAACAAACTAATTTACATACAGATGATCGACTAACAGGACTTTGCCACGCTGACCTCAGTCAATAACGTACATGTTTATATTTCCGTAAAATGTGATATTGCCCAGTGTCCTGTTGCGATCTCTTATTGCGCGGTCCCGGCCCCTGGCCCCCCGGCCCCCCGGCCACCGGAGCGCGGAGGTCCGAGCAGAAGAGGTCGCTGGCTCGGCGCGGCCGTCGCAGCCGACAAAACGATCTTAATGTCGTTATAAATTGATACGGCTTACGGCGCCGCGTGTGATCGGCCTGCGAATCGCCATGCTTGTACTACCTAGTATCTACCCTCCCACCTCCACCCATCTACCTAGCATCGTAGTGTGTCGCGGGATACATCGACAACGCGTATACAAATTATATTTACTATTATTATTATAATTTTTATTGCGGCTACATTCCCCGCAGGCTTCCTCTTTGTTTGAGCCTTATTCCGAACGCTAGCTCACCAAACGCTATCAAATTATCACTTTTTGTTTTCAACTTTTATTATTTCTTCATTTTGCATTAAATTCGTTAACCTCTTGAGCTTTTAACATTTTACCAGTATTTCCTTTCACATTTTCTTTTCTCTTTTCATATTAAAATTCGTATTTCATTCATTTTATACCATATTTTTGCAATGAGAACTCGTTGACAAACTGCAATATGAGGCTCCGTTATACGCGTTCAAAAAAAGATTACTAAGATGGTTTTAAAGGGAGATATAGATATGATTTTTTTTTTTTTGTTATTTTTTTTTTTTTTTTTCTTAAAAATGGTACATATTATAGTAGTACTAATCTTCCATGAGCATTTGCTTGTGAATGGAAGAAGAGTTTACATTTTATTTATACATTTAAACAGTCACGTGTTTCAAAAATATAATTAGTACAGTTAATACAAACACATCGCAATCAAGACCCTTTAACTAAAAGACATCCATGTATTATGAATGATAGAGGGAGCGCGCTAAAATGAAAATAAAACATAGTTAAAGGGCGTAAGCAACTGTTTTGAAACTATTTAATAAAACACGACTTATTTCAATGTAGATGAAAAATCTTTTGATATCTGAGTTATGTAGCGTTTAGAGAAACACCGTATAAATTTTCATTTCTATAGTTTACACCTTGTATAAATAACATACACAGTGTATATTTTTTAAATGTTCAAGGGAAGTATGTTATTATGTCGCTAGAAATTCTGAATGCTGGTTCTCAACGGATTTTGTTTTAAAAAATCCGCCATTTCTTTTAATTTTTTTTTTCATTCAATTTCTAATTTCTTTCCTAACTGTGTTTGCATTCCTCGTTTTACATTTAATCACTGCTTATTTTATTCTTATTGCATTCAACGGCTGGTTCCTTTCGTCATTTCACACCAAATATTTTGTTTAAAAATTATAATAATATGCTTAAATCAATATGACTCTCCCAACGCAAAACCAATATTTCGATAACCGAACAAGTTGAAAGTGTCAATATATGTATAATATGTGTTTATAAATATTTCAATATAGTTTTCAAAGCTAGGCAGTTGAATTAGATTTACTTAATTTTATTATTATCAAATATTCTAATTTCGGTTGTCTGTGATGATGTGCGTGATGTGAAATATTTCTGCGTAATGTTACGCGAAAAATTATTCACATTTAATCAACTTTTAATTTTTAATATTGGAAGTGATTATAGGAACCAAACGATACAATAGGTACCAACATTATTTTATTTTATTTCAATATTTTTAAAATCTGTTTTTCTTTTGGTTAAATTTTTGACAAGTCTAAATCTGCCAAAAACTGACGGATCTTGGAAAGGTTACCGAGGCCAATATTTTATAAATATTTTGATCTTTAAAAATCCTGAAATTTTATTATCCCGTGATTTTTCAAAATAATTTTCATATTCATAAATAATTGTCCTTATATTCCCTACTGCGAACGTCCAAAGACCTTTGAATTCGAATTAATCAACGTCTCCACGGCACGCCAAACGTGAGGTTACGTTACAATAATACCACGGCGTCCTCGGCTCGACCCCTGGCCCCTGCCGCGCAGGCCTCCATACGTCATCGTTAACCATCGGCCCGAGAGCCGGCCATTAATCCTAATCAGCGAAGGACCCTGCCGGGCCGGGGTTAACGGGGCTTCGTGGGGGATCTGCAGTATCTGCAGTGTCTGCACTCTGCACACGGTAGAAACTGGACAGTGGATTAATGAAATCAGTGAAAGTGATCGATTGAGAAGATGCATGAATGTGAATAAGCAATGAGCGTGTGCCAAGGCAGTAGTGTGGCGGTCCAGTCTCTCTGCTTACCCCTTCGTGGAAATTAATTTATTTATTTGTACACGCCCAATTAGGGCTTTTACATATGATAAAATTAAAAATACATTTGATATAATCAAAGTATTAAAGAGATAACACAATGAAAATAAGTACCAAGTATAAAAATTTTATCTTAAAAAAAACAAATCGAGTAAAATATAGGATCCACATTCATATAAATTTCGATACATATTGAAAATTTATAAGGGGCCATCCATAAATTACGTCACACCTTAAGGGGGGAGGGAGTAGAGAAGTGTGACATGGGGTATGGGGGGGTCAAAAATGAAATTCTAGGGGGGGAGGGGGTTTCACAAATGTGACATGGGGGGGGTCAAAAAATCATGAAATTCGTGTGACGTAATTTATGGATGGCCCCTTATAAATTTTCAATATGTATCGAAATTTATGTGAATGTGGATCCTATATTTTACTCGATTTGTTTTTTTTTAAGATAAAACCCTAAACATTTCAAAACTATCAAGATAGACATTCAGATTTAATAACAATGTTTTTATAGGCTGATAGACATTCAGTACCGTTGGTGTTCATGTAATATTTATTCCCTGCACTGTGCAGTCGGTTCATTACTGAGTTTATTTCTGCATTGGTACCTGAATTGTTACAATGGTAAGGTACCTTCTGACGAACCGTTCTACTAGGCACATGAAAGTTAATCAGCCTAAGGAGTTCTTGGGAGTCAAACATGTTATTAACAATTTTATAGAAAAAAAATAGATCAGTACATATTCTTATTTCTTTTAATGTGGCAAGGCCCATAATTTTCAACAGTGACATGGTGTGATGGTTAGTTAGTTGGTGCATTGCACGGTGTCAAAATACAAGACCCAAAGAAGTACCGCAAGTTTGGCAGTTTTAATTATTTAATTTACCCAGTGGGAACTCAATCGTATTAATTCAGTGCCTATAATAAAACCATTTTTAAAAAAATCTGCTTTTATTTCTTTGCGTTCATCGAGTCATCGCAAATAGATAATAATGCTATTTGGTAGGCGGGTATGAGTACCGCCGCCCAATCCATCATTTATTAGAACTAACACCTCTGCCGTAGGTCACTCTGTCGCTACGTTTGGTGACTCAGACAGGGTTCATGGGGTAAGGTTTGTCTAGGTCTTAGCGGCGGATAAGTCTGCCCACCGAGTTTTGGCGGGCCGGATCAACTGGTTGAGGGCCTTTTGATCTCCCCAGTCAGACTCTCGGCCAATGTTGCATCGCAGTTAGAGGAATAGATTCATATGTCCGTCACTCCTGTACACACTGACCAACCCCTCATACTTTTTTCCTTCCTCAGAACTTCCTCTCTTTCCTTTCCTTAAAAATACCCTCCACCATTATCCCCTAAGATTATTTAATTATCCCCTATCCCATTATCTCCTAATTATTTTCCTCATGGCCTCTTCCACCCCTCATACGTTTTTCCTTCTCAGAACTTCCTCTCCTTCTTTTTTAAAAAAAGACCCTCTACACAACACATCATCCCCTAAGATGAGGGAAATTATTTTTCTCGGAGCCTCCTGTGTGGAGCTAATGTAAAAAAATGCTAGTAAGTAATTATCATTAATGAACGAAGTATACATACCATAGTTTTAAGCAAGCATGTACCAGTCTGAAGATGGGCGTAATTATCTGAAACCGTTTCGCTCGGAAAGAAATAAAAGTGGGATGAAGTTAAACAATTAGTTTTATAATATTTTATTTCGCAGGTTTATTATTTTCTTTATTAATGTCCCATATATATACAATGCCTTGTCGTTAAGATGAAGTTGTACGTGAAATCCTATTTAGATACTATTCAGATTAATCTTCACGACGAATCGGTTTACATTATGAATATCAAAAAATATGCTACGGATACATTGAAGCTTTTACTAGCTTTTCTATGTATTGGAATTACAATAAAATTATTAATTACATAACAAAAAATATAAGCGTAAATCATTAAAAAATGTGTTTACATGACTTAACTATGAAAGTAATAAGAAACAATTATTAAAAAAAATACCCCTTTACGGCTAAAACTATTTTTGAGGTTTTGTATGTTCTAACTTTTTTCATTCTTATAAAATTATGCACAAAATAAATAAAAAACAACTTTTTCGCTCACTTGCCTCGTGCAAATTAGACGCTCGATTTTAAATTTTGAAGGCACGAGAATCGTAGCGTTTATATTGAACAGAAAACATTTTTTAATATCTGAGACCGAATTATGAAACACTTTCTCATTTTGTAGATTTTTATAGCGATTCTGGGCAATGTCGTTATGCCAAACCGAAAGCACAAAACAATATGCAATCGAAAGTACATTACACCTACCTTGTTCATCGTTATAAACATTGTCTGGTGGTTGCATAATCGAGCTATCCAATTCGGTATGATAGATTATTTCAAAATAGAAAATAGAAAATAGATTATTTCGAAACATTTCGATTGTAAAATTTATCCATTCAAATTTTGTTTGTCCTACCATTTTTTTTAAAGATCAATCGATTATGCCAGTGTTTCAATTATGGTCTTCACTTTCAATTTCTCTAATTTTCCAATTTTATATTAATTGTCTTCTTATGTCATGAAAAAGAAATTATCAGTATACCTTTCCTAGAAGCTTAAAATAGAAGATATCTTGGACTGTAAGATACTGAGTGGAACGAATGCTGGATCTTGGAACTTCCCTTTTCCATACTGTTAATCCCAAGCATTTCTTTAACCCCTCAACGGGTCTCAACAAAATAATATACTGTCATCAAATATTCCCTCTTGATATTCAATTTCAAATAGATTCACTGTTTTTGAACGGATTTCAAAATAGAATACTTTTTTTGAAAGCAGATGAAAAACTCTTTTCTCAGATTCTAATTTTACAAATCGACTTTATACAGTTAAAAATATGTTTTGAACGCTAACATAGATACAGATTTTAAAATAGCTTAACGATAATTTTTATAGTGTAACTTGTAATTACGTTCTATTTTACACGAAACTTAAAGAACATATTTAATTTGACAGTCTACCATAAAAAATATTGTGTTTTTGGTTTAATTAAAAAATTTGCACACCTTTACAAATGTTTTTCAAATGCTATATGTTGTTGCATGGAATTATTTTGTTTTCGGGTTTTGTTAATACAATATGAGACGATTTTTTTTTAGTCCGTGGCTGGGAGAAATATCTCTCAAAAAGTCTGACGGTTAAAACGTACGTTCCTGTCAATCAAGCCGCATTTGTTAACCATTGTTTGATATCTACCTGTGCGTGTCCTTATTAACATGTTATTAAAATCCAGGGGCGCATCGCCGGCGGCGCTTGGGCCCTGTGGGCGCGCGCGCGACTGCAGACGCGCCTGGCCTCTCTCGGGCGCGCTTTGCACGCGCACGCTGGCAAGGTGCTCTTCGTCGCGCTGCTCGTCCTCTGCACCTTCGGCGTGGGACTCAAGTCTGCCACCATGCACTCCAGGGTGGACCAGCTCTGGATTCAAGGTCAGTACAGCTCTATTTACTATGTATTTATAGATTACTTCAAACTTCACACCAATGAAAATCGTTTATTGTACTTTTGCGTTTGTTGTGGAAAGCAGTGTTTTAAAAAATGTGTATTTAGGTAGGCACTGATAATAATTTGCTGCAATGTACATGGTCACATTCTATAGGTATAATTATATACCATTTTACTAACTACAATCGTCATACATATAATTGTTTACCTGTGATAAGTATTAATTTTCATTTGGTAAATTCAATTAAATTCATATCATTGATACCAATAGATTAGACAATGGCCCTATTATTTTAGAAGCAATTAGTTTTATACACGTATTTTATGTAATATTATGTAAGTTTTCTCTACAGCATATTCGATAAAAATCAGTCCCGCATTACTTACTCCATACTTTTGCACAAAAATTTAAATCCCTCTCCCTGATAAATGTGTTTTAAATTTTGCCCAACTGATAATCAACCATCGGTTATATTAATGGTTGTATTTCAGTTGTGCAACATTTAAAATACATTTATTAGTAAGACTCTTTGCAAAGGTATTCAAATACAATAGATATGCTATGGTGTCCGCCTGACTATTGGCGGTATTACTTACGAATGGAATAGTTTGAATACGGAAAGTAGTTGATTTTTTGAAGGTGTGCAGTAGTATTGGTTAACAATATCGGCGACATCAAGAAACACAGATAATTTTGGAATCGAGAGAATTATAAAAGATAATGGAATCGAGAGAAAAGTTACCTGTCATTTAAAAATAAGCAGATTACAAATATGTATATACTTTCTCATGTATAAAAGGTATTTTTTTTATAATAAAGAAAATACTACATACGTCATAAAATAATTATGTAAACAGTACGATAAAAGTCCAAAATACAAGAAAGAAAATGAGGTAAATAACTTAAACATCTTAGGCTGGCGCGAAACGCCGCTTGCGGTTGCTTCATTCCCTTTCCATAATTCGTGGCTTGGCTCGCGCTTTTTTGTCATGTGTATACGCAGCCTTACTATTTTTTTCTAATAGACATTTTCGATAAATTGACCTAAGGATATGTAGAATTTTATCAGCGTCTGAAAAGATTTATTGTATTTTGTACACGTTTTTTTAAAAATGAATTTTGTGTTTAGTTGGATATAGAAACTAAGACCGCAACATTCAAAAAGTTTCTGTAACATTTACTTTTAAGTATGATTTTTTGGGAACTGTGAATTTTCGGCGTGATAATGATTAGATTTATCAATAATTGCACAATAAGCTCTTTGAAGCAATAGCCTCGAGATGTATCGACATTATATTTACGAAATATTTTTTTTTAACTTATCACAGCCAAAGCCACAAAATAATGTATGAAGAAGTCACAGATGAAGTAGTCGACAGTTAACCTTTGATTGGTGCGAGATGTTATTTCGGTGTTGTTCAGAGGCGAGACGTGAGATTAGACGAGAGTGTGTATGGCCGGAAGTCCTCAGCCCTCCCCCCTCCCCTCTCCCCTCGCTTCCTATGCGGGCCCATTATGCAATGCGCCCTGCATCCTAAAAGGGCACACACACGGAGGAAAGAGTATCTCATGCATTCTTTGCTCTGCCGGCACGCACGTGGTGTAGTGAATCCTCCACTAACTAGCGATGAGTAGGTCCAGCCGGAATGGGTTCTTGAACTTGAGTCCTTTGCGGGAAGTGGTTCCCACTCCCACTCCTTTTTCAAATCGACTACTCTCAGAGAACCCTGTCCCGGACTCGAACTTGCTCGAACCCGCAACGGAGCGCGGACTCGGGCCCGAACGCAGAACTCGGACCCGGACCGGGGCGGGAATCCGAATCGGACCCAAGCCCGGAACTTGGCGGTAGTCGCGGCAGTCCGAGCCACTCGCACTCCAGGCCCGGGTTCGCCGGCTTGTGCGTCTCGGTCCGAGCTAGTCGCGAGTCGGGTGCAGGTACTGCAGGTCGCGCATTTGAGTTCTTTTTCTTTTCAAACCCTGCGTTCAAACTGGACCGGACCGAAACTCGAAGCCGGAACTCTAACTCGGAATTTGGAACCGAACGGGGAATCCAAATGCCTCCCACCTACGACCCCGACCTACGAAAATGTATAAACTGTTTAAATGGAGTTCTACAAATTAAAATTGATAAGAATAAATAAGAACGTAATGTTATAAAATAAAATTGAATTTAATTATAATTCGATTATGACGTAGGTCAATTCTGAGTTACAACGGTCATTTCTGAGTTATTGCGTAACAGACTAATTATTCATCTACCAAGCCGCCGCCGTTTTTCCACAGGAGTAGGCAGAGAATATATGAATGACAAATAACACTATCACGGCATACACTTCTTGCTTCAAACAAATTCTTGCCCGTTCAGTACAAATCATAACTTTTTAATATAATGAAATAAAAAAATAACTTTGTTCAAAATCACGGAATTTTATTCTTATGACAAACCGGTTTCGCTTAGCGTAAGCCTCATTGGGATACAAAATTAAACAATAAATAAGTACGAGCATAGTATATATTTCAATATACATAAACAATACATAGTAACACAAAACATTGATGAAATAAAAATAGATTACACATAAATTTTAACAAAGGAACATTGGTTAGAGATTATAATGCGTTTTGTAAATATGCAGATTATTATTTTGACCCATTTAAAAAAATATAAATTAAATATGCATTTAAAAAAAAATATACATGTTAAATATGCATTTTTTACGATAAAAAATGATTTTGAAGGGAATCAAAATAATAATCTGAAAATTTACAAAATGTGTAATAATTTCTAACCAGTAGGCTTTTTAGGCAAATTATCTAAGAATTTCCTTCGTAATATTGTGCATTACTCCATACAGTCTTTCTCCGTTTTTGTAACATGGTCTTACATTTGATGTGATTTTCACAGCCAAAAGTATAATAGTGATTTATTTTTGGGGTATTATGCCGTGTTGCGCTATCTTCTTCTTTGGACAGACGTGTGGCACATATCTTTTTGGATGATGGACACTGTAACGCCGTTCGAAACGTTGGCTAAAGAAAGAGGTGATGCAACACGGCATAATACCCCAAAAATAATGTCTTACCAGTTTTTAAAAACAATTGATTAAAGTTATTTTAGAAAAATGTGTTGATATTCAATTCTATTGTATTTAAAGAACACGCCAATATTGTAGGTGATGTAAAATGATGCTTTATTCCTAATACATATATCGGACGTCCCGAGTCAAATTATTATGTATTGTACCAAAGATAACAACTTCTCAAATTTTTAAGACGATCGACGTTAATATTTTGTTGATAAAATCATTATCGTTTCTGTATCCTGTAAATATGATGCCATAATATCGTATTACACTATTAATACTTATCGCGCCTCTTGAAATGTGAGACGTATGCAAACGATTAGTTAAGTTAATGGATTTTCGGCCTTATCTAAACATTTAAAAATAATATCCTTTGTTCAAGTCCGTGAGGAGATAAGCATGATCACCACTAAATTAGAATAATAATTGAGAAATTTCATGACTTTATTTGATTTATTACTGCTTATGCGTGTGCTAAAATTGTCATTCCTTGGGAATTATACAGCCGTTACGACCTCGCATTAATCGTCGCCCTGTAGGCTGGACACGGTACGAATGGATTTCGTTAATCTTCGCCAAAATGAACCCGTGCGTCTCGGCTCGGTGCGCCGCAACAGCACCCAGTGTTCAGTCCGCAGTCCGCACCAAAGAACTCGGACCCGGAACCCACTCCTTGAACTCGAGTTCTTTTAAAAGGAACCATGTCTTGGAGTCCTCCGGCAAAATGCAGAACTTACCCATCTCTACCACTAACGAGATAAGTCTGTAGAAATGCGATTTCTACTGACTTAAAAGAAAACTAATATATACCCTTACATTTACAACTAGCTTTTACCCGCGGCTACGCTCGCGTGGTATTAGCTGGAAATACCACTAATTAATTCACTCACTCACCCACTCTCCGCGAACCCCACCTTCCCCCTGCCTTTCCTCCCTGTCGCTAAAATATATCAAATACACCATTTTCATTTATACAAATTTCACAACGCCGGAGCTTACCATTATATACAGCCTATGTTACTCGCTGATAATGTAGCTTTCTATTGGTGAAAGAATTTATAAAATCCGTTTAGTGGTTTAGGCGTGAAAGCGTAACAAACAAACACACTCATTTTCGCATTTATGATATTAGTATAGACTAGTTGGTTCCCGGCATGCGTTGCTATGCCATTCAATGAAATAAATTGACTCTCCCTTTTTATCCTTTCCCGTGCGTCCCCGTTCCCTTCCACCTTTCCCGCCTTCCCCCTCCCTCATCTCTTCCCTCTCCACGAACCCCACCTCCCCCCTACTTTTCCTTCCTCCTGCAAAAATATATGAAATACACACATTTTCATTTATACAAATTTCTTAACGCCAGAACTTACCATTATATTCAGCCTATTTTACTTGCTGATACTGTAGCTTTCTATTGGTGAAAGAATTTTTAAAATCGGTTCAGTAGTTTCGGAGCCAATTCAATGCAAACAAACAAACAATCAAATCTTTCCTCTTTATAATATTAGTATAGATTAGTATAGATAAGACATTTCGATCCGTTGATTGTTCTGCAAGAAATAATTTCGATATTTGAAAAAGTTTTAATCGGTTTCATCCAAAGTAAGGAAAATTTGAGCTTACTTTGTGCGCTTTATCTCACAGATTCTCTTAAAACACATTTCTATCGCTGTATCTCTTCGGTGCGTACCACGAACACGTTCCTAGCTATATATGATAATATTCCACTTTATGTAAATTGAGTACAATCGGAAGACATTATATTATTTCTGTGACGCTTATGGTTTCCTAGTAAACTTGGGAGGGAGTTGTAGGCTATAAAGATTTTAAAGGAAGGCAACTGACAACTTGATGTTTATTACGATGATGCCCAATCGCAGAAAGAATAGAAATGAATAAGTAGGTATAAAAGATGAGACTCCTTTTTGACGTGCGAATGTCTCAAAAATCGATGCTGGTGCAAATCGGTGCAAAATCGGGTAAGGGTGAAAGTGCCGCTTTGACATTTGTGGCGGTCGAACGTCGCAAACTGCAAAGTGAAACCACTATTTTCCGGATTCGACACGGCTGAAATAAGTGTAGAGAAGAAGGAGATGGAAAATATGAAGGTTGGGGCACCTGTCCCCAAGCAAAGCTTAAAACAAACAACATTTAGATTTCGAGTGGTAAACTCTTCGGGGCGGTATTTAATTTCTAAAGGACTTTCAAGTATTCAGCGGTAGAGTTTTTTAAACGACTGTAACATTCTAATTTCTACGACTTTAAACGAAGCAATATTACAAAAACATGACTACATGACTATTAAAACATATGACAACCTTTCACATAACATTAAGCAATTACTCGGTGTATTTTAATTTTTTTAATCATTAAAAACATTCTCTTAAAATAAATATTATTAATCTTTAAAGCTTAAACGAATACACGAATTAAATAATTCTGTTTCTAATTGTAAATTTAAACAATGTAATATCTCTACATATTATAAATTAAAGTCCTCCGGCGGTCTGTCTGTCTGTTCGCGATAAACTCTAAAACTACTGAACGGATTTTCATGCGGTTTTCATCAGTAGATAAAAGAGTGATTCATGAGGAAGGCTTAGGTATATAATTTATCAAGGTTTTGCATAAATTGGTTGAAATATAATATAAGAATGTCTGTGAGTGGGCTGGCAAGCGGGCGGTGTGGATTTCAAATTAACAGATGGCGTTGTGTTTCGTTAGCCACAGCAACGCGTGGCCGGGTCAACTAGTTAGTTATAATATGTTCTTTATTTCTTTTTAATTGGATTAGCTGTAAGAAATAGGATGTAGGTACCTGTAAGGGTTCCATGACAACTCAGAATCAACTCAACACCTTGAAAATTCATTAAAAACTATAAAAAAAGGAAAAATAGTCCAAACCTAACCTAACATAACGTGACGTATTAACCAATATTTAATGTATTTTTCATCACTTTTAATGACTTTTCATACGAGGGGTTGAGTTCATTCTGAGTTATCCGGTCACCACCTATAAGTCACACCAGTCTATAAAAAGAAAGGACGAAGGGTATACCCTTCGTCCTTTTTTATTTTGTACAAAAAATGTTTATTTAATTACATCATTTATCGTCACTAGTTAAGGATAAAGTCGCTAGCCAATTGCCACTTTCCTAATACCTGTAATGAGCAGTTCGCTACAGATAATAATTATTCATTCATTTGAAGCTTCGAGGCCGACAGGCAGATTTCAGACCAATTAGACATGCATTGGCGAGTTTCTCTACCCTCGACAATAATAATAATCGATACAACAGTACCCACCGCTAATTAGGTACAATCGGTGACTTGGATAAGTAAACGCCACGGTAATACCACTGCTGCAGAATATTCAAGAGTCCCAATGACTTGCGTTTCCATGTAATTCTGTATTTCCGGATTTCTTGTTGTTATTTCACGCAAACGAATTAAGACTTCAGTTCTCATGAAAATCTCCGCACGCCTTTGAAGTTCTCAATTGTAAACATGTTCATTACTTTTAATACCAACTCCGCTTGTAGCCTGTACAAATTTCTGTTTCCGTTTAAAATTTTAAAACGTACAATTGCATGCATGAAATTACTTAAATTGTTTGGCTGTTATTTATAGGTCTTATTTCATTTCTGATTTTAATAGATACGCCATTCTAAAAAAAAAATAGATTTTCTTTTCGTTTATTATCTATCACCAAGGGCGAAGATTAATGCTAAATCACTTTTTTCGGTTAATCTTTAGTACAAATCGGTTTACATTGTAAATACAAAAAAACATATGCTCAATAAATTGAAGCTTTTCCTATCGTTTCCATTGAGTAGAATTAAAATAATATATTTATAAAAAATATGTTTTTTCGTTTAAAATGAATGAAAGTATAAAATAAACAACTTTTAAAGAATATAATTTTATGGCTAAAATTATCTCTGACAATTTCCGTTGACTCATCCATTGCCGGGTGTGCACCGGCGCACACGCCAAAATTTTCTATTATTTTTATTTTGCAATGCGATTTTAACCCTTAAGTATAAAGAAAACGTATGAAGGACAAGGTCAGAATCGTTTGGGGCATTCTTGTTGTTGACCTATGGGGTATCCTAAATACACCTAGCCACTAATTTTTATTAAATTTGTCTATGACATCGACCATTTATTTTACCCGGGATTTGAGCTGTCAAACTACTAGGGTCGTAGTCGTGAAAAAGATCGTAAAACCTATAAATTTATCAAATAGCAAATGTTTTTTTTATGCATACTTTATTGTTCAAGGAATGTGTTTCAGTAAATATAATATACGATAGCACAAAATAAACCCACAAAATACTACGTCAAAGTCAACACTGCGCGAAATTTACGTCGTTTCTTCCTTGGCATTTGGGAGGTTAACTTTTTTCTTATAAAATTATTAAAAAAAAATAATCCTCTTTTGCTCTTAAAATCGTGACCTCTGGCTCCGCTTGCCAAGCGATTTTTATGCATATTCGTGGCGATTTAAGGCACACTAAGAATACATACATTTTTGACTTGTAGCATCCTCTTGTAAACTCGAGATTTGCACAGTTTCTGTAATTTTAGCTCGCTCGGTCTTTACCACCACCTAAATCACCATTTTTAGCACCCGCATAAATGTCAAAGACATTGTTATTTTTCAATATTGAAGTAACTATTTATATACTATTTGTATACTATCTCTTCTTTCTTGAAGTAGGCTTTAGCAAAAGCGATAGAGCAATAATTATAATGAATGTGAGCAGATCAGAAGCTTTCCCTTCATTGAAAGGTAGCACAGTGGCCAATGGCGGTGGCTAGTAAGCGGTTGACCTTATGGAGAATGCCGAAGGAATGTAGCTTTGTATTAGGTCTCTGCTTATTTGATCACTTTGTTGTAACCGTTGCTAGAGAAAACATTCCATCCGGGGAGTAATTACTCACTACTCACAGTGGTTACTCATTCCCTATCGTAGGGCTATAAAGTCAAACCAGCCATCGACAAATTAGGTACTTGACACAACTCTATCTCAAAATTTTCTCAGTAAGAGCAATTCTTTGATATAAAATTATATTTCAGCATATGCATAGCCTTATATACATAAATAAACTGGACTACACTTACAATACTTGTTTTACGTTAAATGAAGGACTAATTGTACTTAAGCATTTAAACAAATTTGGACAAAGAACGCTGGACTACGTGATACCTAATTGCTTAAATATGTTGCCTGCCGAAATAAAAAAAAATATACAAATGGTAAAACAAATATTATGTTGAAGAATTGGCTCGCCGAATGAAATAATTTGTATTAGACTAACACAATAATTCTAACTGCATAATAAAGTAAAATAAGTTTATTTATATCTTCAAAGTAAAAGTACCCATCGACAAACTGCTTAAAAGTAGTTTATTGGGACTTTTCTTTTTCTGTACAATATTTTATTTTTACTGTCAAATTGTATTTACTTTGTATTTATAATAAATAAATAAAAATATAAAAAACCACCTTCACTCCGATTCTTATTCATTTGGTCCTGGGAATTTGTTTTTTTTTTTAATTAATTCGATTCTGGCCAATATTTAAACAACATTTTTACGGTCTTCTAAATCGATTCTGTGAGAATTCAGAGGCCTTGAATTTGAATTCGACCGGATATTTGAGATTCACGATCGTGCTGCACTATTAACAACAATAAAGGAAAAAACGCGGCGGTAGCAAACATTAGCGTCGGCTTTAATGATTCAATCTCCGTAAAATTCGTCCGAGACTTTTCATAAATCTCGACTCGACTGTAAAATGATCGAGTCGGGTAAATATTTATCTCTCCTCGGTTCCGGATATATCCGTGCGGCAGCCGAATAATCTCTATTTACGTAAGCGTCTATACGCCGTTACAAAGTGGCTCTAAAGAACAAGAGTCGCTGGCCGTAATAGCTGGCACGGAGCGAGGGGATATCAACTCGTGCATGAGTAATCAGTAATGCGGGCGGCTGTTGCCTGAATGTGTCCTGGTACCAGGTGCCTGTACCTGGTATAGCCTGGCCTCTGCTGGCCTGGCCTCTGCTAGCCTGCGTCCTGCCAGACAGTCCCCGTCCCGCGGACCACAGGGGATGACAGGAGTAGGTATTGCCACGATAACTGCACCGAGACCGGCCCGCATGCCGCTGCTTGCTGCTTGCAGCCTGCTGCCTGCTGACTATCATGATTTGCATGCTGCACTTATCAAATTGTTCAGAACTTGATTTATTCGACCTCCACGGGAATGCTTTCTCGTTATTCCACCAGTCACCGTCTCGTCTGTAAAGATTCAATAATACTAGTAGAGAATGTAATCGTGATTGAGATAATTAATTATACAATGCACAGAACCCGTCTGGTAACTTTTTCTTGTGAAACGATTAAGTTATAAGCCTTCAATTGATACAAACGCGCCTTTAATTGCAGAGAACTGTCGACTTGCTCGGACATTACTTTGTTATCTGTCTAATAAATGTACCATTTTGTTGGATGTACGCGATGGATATCTGGCTCACAAAAAGTAATTTAATGAAGTCAGAAATAATTGATTTGTTTAAAATCCGGCTAATAGATTGTAGATACGGTGGTCAGCCCTGGGGCATGGGCGGCTGCTGGCTGGGCGACTTCGACTGGGCTATTGGGCAGTGCCCGGTGCCCGGTGCGGGCTGAACGTTGAGCAGAGCGCTGAACAGCGGGACGCATTGTGAGTCGCGTACAAAGATGTTTATGTAAATACTGCTGGCGGGAAATTAAGCTTGAATTACTCGACTCTCCCGGCGGTACTCCGATAGAGACGTCAAATATTCCGAAGGCTCCCCTCTCAGCTGTCCTCTCTCCACTCACTCCACAAACTGTAGTCTATATTCTATGTATCCACTGTCCCAGTGCCTGACAGGATCTCAATGACAACCACAATACATTAAAAATACGTCATTTGATTTACTCCGGGGTTTTCAATTTCGTCTTGTACGTCTTGATACATTCAAAGACGTTCATGTTGTACTGTTATTTTGAATGCAGTGATGCAATTATTATCTCTGCACAATTTATAATTTTCACTACAGCGGACAAGCTTTCCAGCAATTGCCATTTGGATTGCGCAAAAAGCTGCTAGCAAACAATGTTTAATTGTTTGACGGCCTCCCTCTGAAATTCTAGACAATGGGCAACAACTTGGCCAAGGTAGTTAGTTCCTCGACATGTAGGCATGTTGGCTATCATAATATTTTAATATCTCCTGCATTGTACAGCATCTAACCCTGGCCCTCTGCAGTATTCGCTCAATCGAATCTAATCCCCGATAGTGGCCCCCATTGTCTCGGTCTGCCCCTCGATACTTCTGCTCTCCTTGCCTCTCGCTATGTCTTTGTTATTGCTGCATAGTTACTTTATTGCCTTATTCCAATCTTACCTTTGGATGTTTCGCCCACGTGCTTGCTTTTCTTTTCTTTGGATTCTTCTTCTCTCTCTTTCTTACCGGTCTCACCGCATCCGCTTTGATTGAACGAAAGGGAGTGTCTTGAGTTATTTCTGTTCGTATTGCCTCGTCTTTTTTTGGAGCAGTGTCGTAGAAAAAGGTCATCTTTTGAGCCGGTGACATAATACATAACTCGTGGTAATGGTATTAACGCCATCCCTTTACCTTTAAAACCCTCGCTAGCGTTTCCTCGTAAATATGTCTCTGAGCTGACTTGTGTGTGGGTTTTATGGCCTTTTAACTGTACTTAGAGGATGCCTCAATTCCCCTCACAATATGAGCCCGTCAGATGAACAATAATCGTATTGTTGTTCAATCTTCCTTGTCGACTTGATGGTGGTTATAAATCGGATGGGATCTGTCATGTTACAAGTAACCCTATAGATCTTAGCTCTATCTATACAACTTCAGATTAAATTTAAATAACTTTCATTCACGAGATTAAACCTAATAAAACTCTTTTGGATATATAAATACAAAAAATTAAACCGGAGTTAAAAGTTTCAATAATTCGATTTCCTTTCTGGTCCAGTGCGGTGCGCTCTGTTAATCTCGCCGGTCATTGTAAAGTAATGATTTTTAATTAATACCTCATTGTGTTTTCCTTATCTCACCGGAACATCGTCAAAATTAATTTCAATTTGAAACGTAAAAAAACTGGTCCTACCGCCGTTGTAGGCAGCGTCGTGTGTGAGGCGGGCTACTAGAGAGCACGTACAATTGAATTGGTAATAGAATTGGAAAATCAATTAAGCTCAATCTGTCCGGCGGTGGGCATTGGGCATGGTATGGGACCACCACAGCCTCATCTCCCCCCACACCGCCCCTTCCTCTGAACCACCACATTTCCTACCTTTCATTACCTGGCCCGCTGAACGGATTCCCACCAAATGAACACATTACATTTCAACTGCTCTCGAAATTACGGCATTTATTGATAACTCAAATGGGTTTTATGAGCTTCCTGTAACATTCAGTTAGTTTCATTTACTAATAAATTCCATGAAATGTAATATTTTTGGTATCCTAAGATTTAATTAGAGAGATAGAGAGAAAATACTCACTATTCACATTATCGTCCAGATATGAAACCACCTTTCAAAATTTTTTGCTAATTGCCTAGGCCACGTTAATCGCCTAGATCTAGTCACGTACTTCCAACCATCCCCTTTATCTTCTCATTCCCTCCTTCCAAATCATTCAGCAATACAAGGACATAATTGAACTGGGTCCAAACTCTCGGGACCAGTGTTCTTCTACCATTTCTTCCTTCTACCCGACTTCTTCTACCATTCACATTTTCGTCATATATTTTTCTTACACTACTTTCTTCGCGGTACCAGGACTCCATTGTGGATTGCTAGCTTCGCAGTATAAGAAACAGTATTATACGTCTGTGCGTTTTGTTTTGTTTGTATATGAACGCTAGTTGAAGGAAATTTTAATCCAATTTCAAACTAGGCAATCTTAACAATTTTGGGGGGTTTTAACTCCCGTGAGAAGTAACTTTTCAAAAAAAGTAAAACTAACCGACACGCTTGTGATCGATATCTATATTATATTGAAAAAAAAAATTACACTACTGTCAAAATCCAGAGAAGAAATTTGGGAATACGTTTGTGTAATGTACGTGTATAATGTACGGAGGTGAAATAAACACACATCTGGTCGCAAGGATATTTGTGCCGGAACTAGCCGTTACAAGTAATCTGTAGTATTACCATTTATTATTTTTTATTATTTATTGAATATAATGGTACAGAGGTTACATGTTTTTATAAATTAAATGAAGTTTTTCTTTTAAAAATACATTAATTAATAAGTATTACACCTTTTTTTAGAGCAGAGCTCGAGTAAAAAATGCGGAGAAAACGAATGTAAAGCACAATTTAACAAAGAAAAAAATAGTAATTTTTTTATGTGTAAAACAAAAGATAGGAATTAAACAGTGAAATAAGAAAAAAAGGTCACCATATAACAGTTTGTACGGAGAAACACCGCCCAGTTTCCTATTAAGTTCTGATCTGGTCGGGATCTGTTCCATCTAGATTCTAGATCATAGATTCTCAACCTTTTTTTGCCCACCGCCCCCTTTGAGAATATTTTTTTTTCTAGCGCCCCCCAACTGCTTTTACATACCATCTGTCATTGTGAATCTGAAACAGCTATTGTCACGATTATACTTACCACAACGGGGGGGGGGGGGGGTCGTAATGGGATGGGGTCGTAATGGGATGGGATGGGTTTCTCTGGGTCTCCCGAAATTTCTTGTCAATTTTTTTTACACATTATCTGTCGCGAATCTGAAACAGCTATTGCCACGATTATTAATTTAAACGTTTGTACATTTACGATTATATATTTGAACGTGTAATAACACTGTAATATTACGTAATCGTAAGTTAGGATATGACTCCTATCCTGTTTCTACGGAACTCAGTCTTGCCGACCCATGTACCTATGCTCACTCGCTGACTCCTGAATGCGCCGACGACACTGAGCAAGTTAGCGCAAGCTAAAATAATTTTGTCGATTCTTGCAGGATTGCAAAAATCCCGTTATTTAATAAAAAAAACTTGTTATAATTTAATAGCTACAAGCGATTCTTTTATTAACTTCACATGTATTTTTATATGAGACATTTCACATGAAATCGGAAGTTATAACTTTTTTAATTCCAATCAAAAAATAAAAAATTTCATATTATCCAATTTAATGTAGATCTAAATGTGAATCTTTCCGTTCAATTCATCCACTTCCCGAACTATCGAAATACGTAAATTTTCTCACACGTTAAAAAAAATCAATAAAGTACACACAATAACAAAAATTATATTAAAGTTTTATTTGCTTTATTAGTACGTAATAAGCCTGTTTTGTTTATCTTTTTAAAACATATTTTTTACCTGCCAACGCCCCCCAATTTTCTCTGGGTCTTCTACCGCCCCCCTGAAGGCCTCAAACGCCCAAAAGGGGGCGTTATCGCCCACGTTGAGAACCACTGATCTAGATCCTTTGCAACTTTCCTCTTCCTCAACTCCTCCGTCACATCATTTCTGTTTTTAAAGATTTTTTCTTCCACGATAAGCTCAATAATTGAATTCGCGACCGACATTATAAGAATGCCTTTGGGCGAACCTACATGTATGTGATAGCGAGCCGTCTCAACATTGACGAAGCAACAACTATGTTTACAATATGTTATGTTGCTGGCTCGTAGTGATATACGGGCGGTATTTAACATTCCATTTCCTCCACACGACAGCCGTACAAGAAGGCAATCAATTTCTAGACCCGTAATAAATAGCTTTCACGGCCCATCCTGCAATTTGGCCGGTAATATTGGTTATGAAGCATTACGAATAAACCCATACCACTCCTACAATATCTTTCTACTCTTCGGATCCACTGACCACGTTCAATACCATTCGGTGCCGACCTGGTATCGAAGCTTGCATATATGAATATCAAATAGTATCATTATTACCTTTTTTGTTTACCGAAGCTAAATTTATGATTTATTTATCAAATCAAGAAAATTTGGCCTATGTTATTGGATTTTTTAGTTCGTTGATCATGCGTGACTCTATGAACTCAGGCGGTAACGTTGGAAAGAAAGTTATTTTATGCTGACAAAGCCTCCTAACACCGTATGTAGATTCGTTCATTAAAAAAAAATAGAGTACTTGCGAGAGCCGTGAAGGGGTAACCATATGTTACTTAAACCAGGGCGGGTAAGTGTTGGATAACCTCCAATGACATAGCTCCGTTATAACCTCTACATAAAACCACATATTTCTACTATGAAGCAAAACATCCGTTTTCTAAAACCATAAAAACTGTCGAACGTTGAGCTCTGCCGTCATGAAATTTGCAACACAACTAAATGAGTTAAAAAAATTGTGACCGGACATCACAAGAAAGCACTTCAGTACACTTCTGAAAAGTGATGAAAAAAAACTGGGTAATACAGGGTTTTGTTAGGTTAGGTTAGGTTGGACTATTTTTTATCATGTATTTGTTGTTGTTCAGGATTTCTTGTTGAAGTTTGAACCGCGTTGTGTTATTTAATACTTGAAAATAATAAGTACTAACAAGTAACAATTCTCAATTAAATTAGAATAAGACACCGAAAATAAAGAGATAATGGTCGCAACTGGGACTCGAATCCAGATCCTCTGTCTTACCGGGACCAACACTCCACTATTTGAGCTACTTACTGATACCCAATTAAATTGGGTAATTTTTATCTATCTCCATTATCTTAAATTATTTTCCACCATATATTTAAAGATAAATTTTAAATTTCCTCCAATGATGTAAGCTTACATCGCCCTTGAGATCATTTAAAAAAAAAGGCGCTAACTAACTAAGCAATAAGCCGTTTCCCCACATGGGTAGGAAGTGAGGTCGGCCCGCCAAAAACATCGGTCTTGGCACACATGCCTCATTCATATTCACACATCGTCTCATATATACTCTTCAACATTCTGACTCTTGACGTGACTCAAGTATCTCATTCACTTGATCGTGTCATGTCTTCCTCGGACGTCCCCGACTTCCTCTTCCATTCACATTTGCGTCATATTTTCTCCGAACACTCCTTTCTTCGTTCATTCGCTCTACATGCCAATTTATTGCCAAATGATCCAAGTATTATTATTTTCTTCAAACACAGCAAATTTATTTTGTGGCACCATTTTAATTCAAAATTAATCAAATACTTAGTTTTTACCACTTTTATTGTTTACAAAACCAACATGTTTCGTGAGCTATGCTACTTCTTGTGTCTATGTCTACGACCATTGTCTTTATCTATTATTTATAATTAGTAAACCCTGAAGAAGGGAGCTTAGCTCACGAAACATGTTGATTTTGCAAACAATAAAAGTGGTAAAAATTAAGTATTTGATTAATTTTGTATTATTATTATCATTTCTTGGTTTTTCACTGCCAATTTCTGTACGGTCTAACCGCGATATTTATAAGCATTTTTTTTTATGAAGAAATAAAAAATTCTTAATGTCATTATTTAGATTGTTTGCTTTGCTTTTCATACTCTGTTTTCCCACGTGAATAGACAGACCGCATTACATGACTGCACTTATAAGTGACTTAAATGTGATTAATTGTTTTTAAATTCACATTGTTTGGCCCGCGGTGCCCGCCACCGGCCAGTTACTTTTCCCGACATTGAACCAGAACTCGCATTACCGCAGCTAATCTATTTAACAATGGCGTGCCGTAGATTTTCTTGCCGCTATTTTCTCTAAATCTGCAAAAAATTTTTACACTTTTTTACGGAATACTCGCGCCGATCCATGAAAAATAACGGAATAGTCTGAATTCTTTATAAATCAGTTCCGGATTTGAAAATTGCAATAAAAATATTTTTCTGTTAAAAAATATGTATAATACCTAATGTTATAGGTTTCCATGATAACTCAACAAAGTGGCTCTTCAACATCTCTTTGAAAAGTCATTACCTAAAATGATTAAAAAAATAATTGCCCGTAACGTAACCTATTTAAAATAGTTTTTTCCTCACTTTTAATGACTTTTCGAAGCTATGATGAAATACCACTTTTTTAATTGTCCGGTCACCATAATATAAGTAGGTACCTATTTTATGGCTTGTCTGAATTCTTCATTGTCCGAATTCCAATTTTGAAAATGATACTTGTTAATTTGAGTTCATTGAACCAGATTTCACGCTCAAATTAGTATTTTGGGTGACGTTTTTTTTTCCAGAAAAAAGATTTAAAAAATAAACAGAAAAAGTTTCATCTTGGAATAGCAGTCCATAATGTATTCCTGATATCAACCCTGATGTACGGCCGTAAGGTATGGAACTTGCAGAGGTGAACAAATGTTTGCTGAATTCAGTAAACGTGCTAAAAGCGTAATGACCAGGATTAAGAAAGGGATGGACGGAGAAAGAAGGCTCAAGTGAGGGATACAAGTCGGGTTCTTCAGGAATGCGAGGCACGGTCAAGTTAACCAAATAATTTAAGGATCATGTCAAGAATCTAGGAGAGCATGCCCCTTCGTGCATGGCGATACTTACAAGCTACATGACTATGAAGCAACCAGATTTATGAGTAGCCTACCGATATGCTACTCTTTTATGTTGGTGTCTGTATTGTTTTTCTTTATCTTTTTAAGCATAAAAAACTATCTAAAAGAAGTTTTTTTGTTCACCCGTACAACGAAATAAACAATAATAGTAGAGCATTTGTCGTCGCCAAGGAACTGCTTGAGAATGATGACAAATTAACTTTTTTCTAACCCCAATTCACGCCTTCTCCGCTAAATCCTTTCTTACGTATTCCGGTAAATTATTATATAAACATGTATATTTTCCCACCTCCATAAATTATTTGCATTCAAATCGTGTTCGGACGCCATTTCCGACAAACGAGTAGTAGATGCGAATGCAACTCGCGTAGCTCGCTACTAGCACTGCCAGTAGTGTTCAAGTGATGCCAAACCCGTAGTCGATGCGTAGCATCGTATACGAACACCAGCAAAATAGTATGGCGGGTAATCACGAGCGGCGCGTATGCTAAGTGCTCGAAACTCTAGTCTCTAGTATGTATGAATGGCTTATTTTATTTTTATTTTATTTTATTTTATTTGGGAGACCAACAGTTTACATTAATATCAGAGAAATAGTAATTAAGTCACAATAATTATACCATTTACAGGTTTCCACATGGGTATAATATACAAGTGATATGACAAATAATAAAAATCGTATTACAAGAAACAATTATTATAAGTTATTTAGGTTGGAATAGGGAGGGGGTAGGATGGGAGGGGATTGGTTATGTTGAGGTATAGTTATAAAAATATGCAAAGCAAAACATAAAAATTTTAAATTAAAAAAAAAAGGAAGTTCATTAGGTGAAGGTTGCATTAGATGGGTAGTTTTTGATGTTGTGAAGTGTCGATAGACCGCCTGTGTGCTTTTAAAGAGTGTGGTGCAGAGTCGAAAATGTCAAATTGTGTGTAGTGTGTGTTGAAAGTGTTGGATGCGCGATAAATGAAAGAATTCTGCTTAGAATTAGTGTTGCACCGAGGGAGGCTAAGTATCATGTCGGATCTGGTTCGCCTGTTGGGATTATAAGATGAATGAAGCTAGGAGTGTGTCAAGACAGAGTTTTGTGCCGGTTCATTGTCTCTGCCCACTAATGGGGTGAATGACATGATGATTCGTTAGTTATATAAAATATACAGCCACGGCACGCCCCTGCATTCAGCATCATTAGGATTATCACTCTTCGTTCTCACGGATTATTATTTCCAACCTAATCCGGCTCCGCCCGATGAACTATCCGCTGGGAAAATTAATTGCCATTGACACTGCAACTTGTCCCCCCAAATTTCAATAAATATTATATTACAGTATTACAAAATATATATTTGAAGGCCATAATTACACAGGGCGGATTATAAATCAGTTGCCATAAATACACAAATGCATCTGCGATACGTTATGGACCGTAAAATGGCCAGCCAAGTGCGTGTTGTTTCGCTAACCGAGCCAGGAAAAGTCGTAAACGTTGTTGCCTACTGTTTGATCAAACAATAAACCCACGGGATTCATAAAACGTAATCTGCCCGAGTTCGGTATCGCGTCTCACAACTTCTTTTATTATTTTAGCCGCCGAAAGAAGAGGCACTTGCTCTGTATTGGACTGCGTGGGACTCGGAACATGTATTGTAGGTGCCTCTGAATGCTCCCTTACCTTACCTCTCTGCTGTACCTTTAATTCGATTTCATTCAGTATTTTGGCTTCAAATCCAATATCAAGTTATGTTTGAAAACGGCCCCGCAGCCGTTCCTTTTAAAAGTTTTTCCCTTTATTTTACTACTTTTGGTACAAGTGATGACTCTCAGAATTCCAGTTTTTAATATAATGTAAGTCTCTCTCTAAAAGTAATACTGTAGCGATCGCAGTAAGGCTTCATTATGACATGTTTCTTTTATGTTTATTCGTTTATGAAAGATTGTAGAAATTACAACAAAGTCCTCAGAGATAGGATATGTTTTTTAAAATTTATTTCTTATTGTTTCACTCGGATTTGAATTTGTAATGTAGGGTGGGCTGTTAAATAGATCTGCCTAAATTTCACTTTTGTTTTCTTGATTAAATGAATGCCGCGTAATCTTGGAAGTGGAAATTAACCCACTTCCCGACTTCCAATCTAACTGAAACTCGGCAGGTAGACTAGTTGTCGAAGATAATGCATTATATCAACGTTTGGTGGCAATGACGCACACGCACGCGGAGATTTACGCATTTTTCTGAAATTGAAAGACATTAGCACTTAGGGGGATTTAGCGCGGTTGATGTAGTTGACGTTTCCAGTTAATAATAAGAATATTATTTTGATGATTTGTATAGCGCCGTTTTTATGAAAAATCAATTCAAGGGCGCCTCCTGGGCAGAAAGGTTTAATACTCAGTCTAACAAAAACAAAAATTTTCAAAATTGTAGAACTTTTAAAAGACACTTGAAAATAGAATTAGTAGCGCGGGTGACCCCGAACACTGAGTAGGAAGGTTCAAACCCTTGTTAAACCTTTTTTTTATTTTAATTTTAAAAGACATTTGAAAATAGACGTATTATGGAAAATAAAAAGTTTTTTTACGGGTTTGATGACATCTTTCAAAACGCAATTAGAGACTTAAATAGCTACGAACATTCAAAGAACATTATCGAATATTTGACCATTTCAGATCCTTTAATTAAGTCGTCTTCCCCTCATTTTTAAGCCACAGGATTAAACACAAAAGCCTAATTGTCTTTTAAATAAAAGCAAATCCCATGTAATTTTTTACATTTACTGGTTAATCTCTTCCGCCTTTTCACAATGGATTTGGCGATCTCTAAAACTTGTGTGGGTTAATTCCCGTCTATCTCTCCATTTCTAATTCCCACTCTCCAAATTATCTACGTGGCTAATGACTTATGATCCATGAAATTACCAGACCCTAGTCCCTGATTACTTCTACCTGTCAACTAAGACAATTTATTTAATGCTTGATTTCTCCCGAGACTAGAACATAAGAATTGAAAGGACCAAAAGCGAGTACATTACAATGTAATATTATCCTCTTGACACGTGTGGAAACGTCCTTACGAACTAAAGGGCCTCACCCACCGGCGATGTTTTCTGTCTCGCCCTTCGCCGTCGGTGTTCCGTCGTCTGGACGTCATTTCTCTGCTGTCGGTCGGCGGACCCTTCCCATATTTTTATGTACACGTCGGTACATTGTGGCGGCAGAAGATGAGATAATTAATTTTGTACGGATCGCCGTCCCTTCGCAACGCTCAAAGGATTTTGTGAGAGTAATATCCGAACCGAGCTTTGGGCCTTTCTTCTCGAAATATCTATGTTCGGGGAGGGTTATATGAACAGTTTTATATTTCGGTACATAATGGCGATACTTTTTCAACTGAAATATTTTTTTTTTGCTGAAAACTCCACAGTATTATTATATTCAGCATAATGATACCATGCCATTTTATTTTTGTTACAAATAATTTACTTTCACTAATACCGGACGCTATTACGTATTTTTGAGGCGTAATAATTCTCAGCATAAAAGGAATTGTTTTCATTTAATCATTGAAGACAATATTAGCGACTCTCGAACGAAAATTTGAAACAGGAAAACATTCGGTCGACCTAAGAATTGAACCCAGGACTTTAGCTTTGCCGGAACTCTGCTCTAACCACTGAGTTAAGGCGCCGTATCCCCGCTCAAAAAGAAGAAGATGGAGAGATATGTAATAAGAAGATATGGAGAGAACGTGCTAATGTTTAAAATTATAAAATTGAAGCGAAAATTGTTAAAATATTTAATAAAACATGACTCGTTCAAAATATAGCAAAAATCTCGTGGGGAATGTCTAAAATAGCGTTTAAAGACTGTGATTTTTTTTTAAACGTTTAACTTCTAAAATAAGTGAAATGAACGTGTTTATAATAATTTTCGGAGCAAACTTTGCGATTTTTTTCTATCGAGGGAATTACCCATATATTGCGTGTCGGTGTGGGGAATGTATAGATATTATTATATTTATAAATAAACTGTTTTTATAAATTGAATAATAATATTATTAAATATATAAAAGAAATTTAAAAAAAAAAAATATATATATATATATATAGATATTATCTTCAAAAATAACATATATTTTTTAAGAGCTTAAAAACTTCAAATGTTTAAGATACGTATGTAAGAAATCGGTAGAAATTCGGGTAGCGGCGGCTCAATATGTCATATTTAACTGTTTTACAATTCGACTAAGAACTGCCTACATTATCTTCATTTTCTTAACACATATTTTTATTGGCTGCTAAATGTTAATTGCAAGATTCCTTCCAAACTAAATGCAATCTAGAAAGTGTCTTGGTACATACCATAATAAAATGACCAATATCTTAAAATCAAGGGAATTAAGTAATTTCTTCCTCTTTCTCGTACATGATATATGTAACAAAAATAGTGTTTCCAACGGAGATCTCAATGGTAGATCTCTAGTTTTAATGATAATATGTTCCCATAAATCTAACTCCTACCGCCATACATTAATAAAAAGTGGTAAACAGGTACACAAACCTTTCAAATGCTTTCTTTTAAAATCAAATAAACATCATCTCGATCAATGCGGCCCCTTTTTCTATCCATCTTTTGATAGACCGGAGCGAATAATATTATCAATTTGCTAAGGAAAAAATAAATTAATGTTCATTCAAGCATAACCCCATTGAATTCTTTTCCTACGTTTTTTTCGGATGATTCTTCTTCACTAGTTACATGGGAGGTTATTTATTTCTTCGCTTGTAAGAACATACATTGGAAATACCAAAATTGTTTCCGCTGGGGATAATCCCTGGCATTTTTGTAAAATGGCCATAATTTGTAATTATTCACAGTCAATAAGATTTGAAAAGCCACCAGTTCTTAAGTAGTAGTTCGGTAGACACTTTTGTAAATGCCAACCCATTAGCTTGCGGCCTTTTTGTGGACAAGTGCTAAATGCTTCTGGTAAAAAAATAGAAGAAATGCACACGATCATAAGCTAATGCATGATTATAAAATTTACCGAAAGCATCTCCTATTCTTATCCTATATTCCTCTTCCCTTTTTCTTCCGGTTAGTTTGTTTGCCAATGCAAAATAAAACTTCTATAACCACTGGAGCGCTTTTTGCCACAATATGACACTATTTAAAATACCTCGGATTGCTTTGCTGCCAATTTTAGCAAATCTTTCCTTATTTGTAAGTAATTAAATAAAAGTTTACGATTTTATAATATTTTTTTTATAAATCCTACAAATATGTGATAATCGACAAAAGATAGTTGAATTCATTGGCTATATGGAACTATAATCAGTTTATATGTCTCCATATTAAAATTCGGAGGTATGATTAATTTTTTTTATTTGGGCGAAAAATATTCAAAATGATCACCAAAAAATGTCGAGCAATCGGAGAAAAAAGTTTTAAATTGCACTGTCGCTGTAGTGGTTAAATAATTTCCCTCTGGGCCTATGTCATCTTTGGGATGCTGTACGGAGGGTCTTTTTAAGAAAAGGAATAAGTAAACTTGCAATATTTTGAAATACTGTATTTCTGGATCTTGAAAAGAAGAAGGGAGGAAAAACCCAGGCCGGCAAAAAGTTCCACAGCCGAGCTGTTTGTTGAACTAGTTGGTAGAAATGACCCGTTCTCCTGTGACAAATATCAACTGTGTACAAATGTTGGGCGTGCGTTTGGCGTGCATTGGCGCCGATAGAATCAATGACAATCAATCAACAAACTAGTTCCTAGGAGCATCTTCCATTTAAATACGAAACATCTTATCAAACCCTTAAAAAAACAGTAAGCCAACTTTTTACACCATGGTGAAATACAATTTTTGTTGTTTTTAAGTAGCACTACGTTATTTTTTTATTAAAATCAAACACGTTTTACAAGCCCTTTGTAAGACGAAACAGCTGTCACGCGTAAAAGAGTCCCAACTGGGGGTTTGTTGTGGGGCTGAAGGATGTGAAAAGAAAAGAAATTGAAAGGTGAGAACCTAAATGGTATTTGATTTGTTTTTTTTTCGTTGCATATTTACATAAATATTATTCATGAAGCATTCAATTCATTTTACAGTGTTCATACATAAAGCCGTCTTTATAATAGTGATATTATTTTACACTTACGTGTAGTTCACTTTAAATGTCAGTTCGTTCTCGTTAACTTATGCATTACTGCTAGATGCGTATCTCCGTATCGTTATTTAACGTTCTCGGGACCACCTTCGCGTTTATGACTATTCAATTAATTATAAGTGTTGATATCAGAATTGCAGTAAACCTGGTGATGCAACTCGCGACTGGGAAAAGGTAATCTCGTATGCGTAAGTACATCGTAATTTAATAATACGAGTATGCATTAAATTTGCTATCAAAGTTTGTTTAACATGAATCTATTAAACTAGAAATAGCTTGTAACATTGTTATACAGTGTTTCATGCTAAAACCGCCAAACTTTGTAGAAAATATGTAGTGTTAACCTAGTTTTTATTCTAAGGTTTACATACCGCCAAACTTAGCCGCGGCATTCCGAATTCCTACCGTTTTATAACATATTTCTCTTGAACACTAAAGTTTTTAAGTTTCTAAAAAAATATATGTTATTTTTGAAGATAATCTATATAAGATAATCTATAATATCTATCTACACATTTGCCTTGCCAAAAGGGTAAAAATATGAAATTGAAATGAATGAATTATTTTGATAGAAAAAATTAAAAAGTATGAAACATGATGTATTCATATGATTCATTTTTGTATTGATAGTTGCCACAGTTTTTTTATAATAAAATAACCTAAAATATTTTACATATTAAGGGGAGGCGGGGCTAGTTGTTACAAATATGAAAAATATTTTTTATTCGACCACCGTTTATTCATAGGAACAAAAGAAGATTTATTATAAATTGTGCACACCTTTATCAAAAACATCGCAATAAAAATGTAGATCACAATAAATATAAAATAATAAAATTAAACGTTTTAAAATAAAAAAAAAATGTAACAAAAAATCTAAATTATCTCTCGTAAAAATCTAAATTATTAAAAAGCAAAAAAAAATTTGTTGTAAATTGCAAAATATGTGACATCATACTAGGGGGAAGGGGGTCTCACAAATGTGACGATGAGTGACAGGGACGGGGGTTGGGAGGGAGGGGGGGGGGATGGCCCCTTAGATATTGTCTTCTTCCTGTTGATTTCGCACGTCACGAAAAACTTTTAATTTTCCTACGAAACTTCCTCTGCGTTGTTTTCTTGTAGTTTCTAACCATTTTTAAATGTATCTAGAACTTGATAAATGAATATATCAGCTTATGAGGGTTAAAATTGAATGTGCTCCTCCCTGAGAAACAAAAGCATCTATATGAAGCACGTTGTTTTATGTAACACTTGCCCCCTAATCATTGTTACAACTTGCCCCTTTGACGAATTTCACATTAAAAGCCAAAATCATTTGTGAATACAAATGTTCAGAAGCTATGCAGAAGGGTGTAAAATAACAAAAATATAAATTAACTTACCTATTATAGTAAGGTGACAATATGACTTCAAATTCTTTCAACGAAAGCTACTTTGCACACGCGATATTCAAATTTATTTATTAGATTTTTCGGAACATCCGTTTTCGTTGACGTTTTGTGGGACACTATGGTCGGCTAGTTCACGCATATCCACCATAGACATGCGCGCAAAAATTTGCTCCGATGTGCGATTTATCGATGATGTAACAACGTGCCCCCGTAAAAACGTGCCCCGCCTCGCCCTCTGAATCTTCTTCGACCTCCCAATGTATTATTTGGATTTCCGCTTCACGTAACCTCATTGCGAGGACCCTTCAACAATTGCAAGTTGGGACCCCGGGCCCCCGGCGCCCTGTGCGGGCCTACGCCCCCCATTGTTCGACTCTCAATATTCAAGGCGCTCCCATGCGAATCGGAGTTACCTCACAGACATTTCAAATACGCATTCAACGTCTTCCTCGTGTTAATCCAGCGAAAGATTGATGGAATATGTAGCAGAGGAAGATGACATAACTCTTGGTTTAGAAATTTACGTGATTAGTACGAATGCAGTTCCGCGCAGTTCTTTTGGGCTACTGCATGCAGGGTGAAGATTGGCCTGATGGTAACCAATCTCTAATAGGAAGGAGTACCTACCGGAAATCTAAGAATAATAATTTTCAATTTATGTGAATTCTTACTACGGGGGGGAGGGGGGGGGGGGTGTATTATTTGTTATTTGGATTTCCGCTTCATGTAACCTCATTGCGAGGACCCATAACACATGCAAATTGGGGCCCCCGGCTCCCTGTGCGGGCCTACGCCCCCATTGTCTGACTGTCAATATTCGTGGCGCACCCATGCGAATCTTTACCTCACATACATTTCAAATACGCATTCAACGTCTTCATCAACGGGTCGGCTCTGTGACGTCTCATGTAAAAATCTAAATGATTAAAACGCAAAAAAAAATTTGATTTTAATTTGCAAAATATGTGACGTCACACTAAGGGGGAGGGGTCTCACAAATGTAACGATGGGAGACAGGGACGGGGGGGTTACAAAAATCATGAAATTCGTGTGACATACTTTATGGATGGCCCCTAACCCGTGTGAAGGCTTTTTTTTCGCTTTTTTGGGAATTTCTTTTGGCTAACTAAATATCATTAATCATCATTAAAGTGGCGCTTAAAAAAAGTCTTAAATACCAACGAAGCTCTCAAAGGCAGGATCATGGCTATTAATTTGAGTCTCATTTAAGGTATCCCCTTTGCAGAAAGCATTATTTTAATTTTCGAAATACATTTCCACAACATGAAACCATTTTTGGATGCAATCATTCACCTCGGAGGCCGAATCGAGATTGAGTTATTCAGGTACCCACTTATTCTGCGGTTGGTAGGTAGGTAGGTACCTGCCCTTTTCGGCTTGGTTGTTGTTTACGGCCAACTTCTGTTGGATCCCGGCAGATGTTTTCCGACACTACCAAAAACCAAAGCTTCCTCTTTCCGCCTCCACCCCCCCTTATTCTCCCAGCCTCCCAAGATCGCCGGCAGAGGCCCCACACTACAAAGGTCGGATTACACAAAATTGAAAAGCGATTATACTTAAGAAAAAGATTTTTTCGTTTTTAATGCAAAACATTATTGAGCGAAATTTTTATTAAAAAAATCCTCTGCTAATCCCCTGTTACTGTTTAGAGCCAATAATTTATTTGACGGCGAATTCCTTTTATTAAAATATATTTAATTTTTCAGCCTGACAAATAAATACATAAATGTAGAATAAAAGGCGCTGCATTTGTTTTAATTACATACTTAAAGTTGCAACACAAAGAAGAGTCAAAGGTAAAAGATGTAAGTTGAAAATATCACCTTTTTACATTAGCTCAACACAGGAAGCCCTGAGGAAAACAATTCCCATCAGGGGCTCTGTCATTTTTGGGGATGCTGTGTGAAGGGTCTTTTTAGAAAAGGAAGGAAAAACGTATGAGGGGTGGGTAGAAATCTTGGGGTCAGTGTGTCTAAGACTAACGAACGTATGAATCCAACCCTCCCACTGCGGTGCAAGGCGATGTTCCGTAAGAGTCAAATCCAAAAGGTCTCCCTCAACCAGTCTCTCCCGATCCGGCCTGCCAAGCAGCTGGTGGGCAAACCTCACCCCATGAACCCGGTCACCCCTGCTAAGTTGCCAAATGTGGCGAACAACTTGGGTTGACCTCTGTGGCAGAGGTGTTGGTTCCAGGGGTGACGGTGCCCATGCCGCCTCTCAAATTAGAGACACCTTAATTTACAAAATGTATAATACATATAAGTTTGACATTGTATACACGGTGTTCATAAATTAGTGCTACTGTCCGAAAAGAGATTTTCAAATGCTGTAGAATGTTAGAATGTAATTGAATATTCGATTTTTTTTATGTTTTCACGCTTAGTAAGAGTGATATTTGCAAGGAAGTAATTTATCAAATGTTATTGAAATAACCTAAAAAAAACTATGTGGAAGAGAAGCGTCGTGAAAAATGTCAACATATATATAACCTCACATTTGAATCGACCCTAATAATGTTTCCTAATCTGCATAAATCAATATTACCATACATATAAAAGAAAAAAAGTCCAACTTTATATAATTTATACATTATTTTACCGTGTCATTAGTGTTGCCCGTTCCCCTGATATATGTAAGCGCCTTTTCCCAGCTATAATAATAAAACAGTTGCGCAATGGAGTCTCCATTCATTATCGTTCGACATTCGAAATGTCTCTGTTTATGTTGCGTTCCAAATTTGAAATGCTTCAGCCTGCGCGGTCCAAATAGAATACACATCGCCGAAATACCTTTCTGGAAATAATGGGCGAGGGATGTTACTACTTATCGATACCTCGAATCGCTTCTTTCATGAGGTAGGAACTTGTCAATATTTTAATATTATTCATTATCTATTCGTTTTGCCGTAACGTGTCTTTAATTTACTATCTATTTATTCTCTAGGACAAGGCGGATGTAATCTTCATTTCCTCTTTGGAATTGATTGCCAGCGAAACACATAGAAGTCGTGCTAGATTTCAATAATCGTAAACGTACAGTTACAGACAGACTATCTTCGGGTCGAATAGCTAACACTCAATTATTAATCAATCAAATTGTAATTGCCTTTGGACTTTACAAACCATTGCACGTAGAGGGGAAATTATATTATGCTGCACAATTTTACTGTCCACTAATAAGTTCCGTAGAAGGACTTCAAGCTTTGACTGGAGGAATATTAATGCATTTAACACCAAAATTTTACTAAGTATATTTTCATCTTTATCGTTTAGATTTTATCACGTTCTAGCTGAAGTCCCCGGCGTTGCCCGGGCTTTATGCAGAGCTATTCGAATCAGACGTAGACGGTAATTTTATTCTTATTTTGATCGTCAAGTGTGCAAATTTCCTCAAAAAAACCTATCAAAATTTTGCTTTTAAGGGATGGGAAAAGTGGATGGTTTTTCGAAGTCTCGTATGAACAGTCACCTTCCTCTAGTTTTGGAGGTCAAGTTTGCAAAATTTCATCAATCTCTGAATAAAACTATAGATTTGTATAAAATACAAAACCACGCCGCCCACAACGAACGCACTTCGTTATTTATTTATTTTCGGAAAATCGACAGTTTACATTTTTTCAGTTTGTACATGTTTGTATAGCCAAAAAAAATCAACTCCTGATTTCCTCCTTGTGACTGTACCTCTGATTAAACAGCATAATAAAACATTTGAAATAATAAAATTTATAATAAAGGAATATGAAACCATTATATTTATATACAGTGTGTTAAGCGACCTACTTGATTTATTTTAACCAGAGATTCGTGACATTATTTGGTATAAAAATGCAAATGAAATCTTGTTTTCTTTTTCCATTTTATTTTTACAAAATGTACACACGTCGTCACTGCTCAACTCCTCAACCCCAAGCTCCGACCCTAACTGTTCAATATCTACCGATTTTGTTAAATGTTTTTAGTTGAAAAAAAACAGATGATACCGGAGACCAAAATTTAATTATTTTTAAATCCAACGTCAGAAATCGATGGTTCAAGTAGGTACGTCACGTACGTCCCTTCATCTTGTATATAAAGATTAAACATTCATACTTGTCTGTCTTATTATACTACATTTTCCTGTACACAATCAAAACTTCTAATGCAATATTAAAAATACTACCTAATTCTATTAATAATGTTTTATGAAACATACTTTTGTAGCGACACTTTCGCTACATTTTTAACAGAAAAAATTGTCGTCAATCAGATCTAGGATACAACTTATGAATTTTAATTATTTTCTACATAGCCCAAAAACCGCATTGTTAATCAAGATTTTCGACAGCGTAACATAACCGGTATTTTGTGTCGCGTAGCGATGTATTATTTTTAATCTATCCGCCATTGTAAAATATGTAGTAACTATGTGTCACTGTCTGCCATAAAATAAATAAAAAAATGGTGACCAATATCGTATACTGGCGAACTGACGGAGGCGATAGTGCCGATGTCGGTCACCGGCCGTCCCTGGTCGCGGTGACATGCGCGCGCACATCTTCGGGCCACCCACGCGCCCCCTGGGTGGGCCGCTCCTCTCGCCTCTCGCTCGCTCCCGCCCTCCCGCTCGCACGCCGGTATACCCGACCTCCTCACTATGCGCCGTTCCGTTCGCTCACGAAGCTGTCTTGTTTTCGTTTTTATGTACGTTCGTAACCGTCCCGTCCCGTATTCGCGCAACAATATAACGTCGTGGAATAGGGTAGTAAAGCGCCGAGTAGAAAGCGGAAAGAAATGAAATATACGTCTATCAATCTTGGTTGACTCCTTCGCAGTACTCACACAGATGCACAACTTATATACAGCATGTTTCGTTTAGATTTAAATAATAATAGTACGTATATTTTTATAATGATTATTTCACAGTTATATTTTGCATATGTTAGAAGTCAACTTGAGTACAATTCTCCCGTCTGGAATCTAAATGATTTAGTTCAGGACTTCCCAACCAGGGGGGCACGCCCCCCTAGGGGGGGGGGGGAAATCTATTTTGCAAAAAAATAGATTTTCCAAAAAAAAAACTATTTAACTCGTAGGTAAATTAACTGTTCTGAATTTTATTTATTTGTTCTAAAATTACTTTGAAAGTTGTTAGACATTATCTAATTATAAAAATATAATTTAAATAAATAATAAAAGAATAATATGTTTAATTAAAATAAAACTAAGAAATATAAAAAGTAATTAATAATTAAAAGTGTAACTACTCTTCTATTAAAGATCCATAATAAATAAATATATTGTATCCTTATTGCACCTATTTGAAATTCAAATAAATAATTTAGTTAATATAAAAAAATGTGTTTCTTATTTTTAATCAAAAATATATTTAACATTTTTTTTTGGTTCGGGGAGGCTCAGCGAAATAAAGGTTGGGAAAGCCTGATTTAGTTGAAAGTCCGGTATTGCTCGAAGGTCCGGAAGATCCGGCTCCCTCTCGTTCCGTTCGCCTCGCCCGACACTTTTCGTAACGCTCTCGTCACGCATTCACCAGCTTACTCCCCAAGTCAAACGTGCGTATAGAAGTTTTATTTCAAAAAAATTAAAAAAAAAATTGTCCCTCTTCCGCTACTGACAAGAAGTAGGCGTAAAAAAGACAAAGGGCTGTTCCTCGCCGGTGGAACTCTATAATACACAAAAATTTTCAATGCTAAGCATTTTTATTAAAGTCAACTTTCTTACCTATATCCGCACGTACTGACGGCGCGGAGCTTTCATTTCACGTTTCATTCATTTTTGCTCATAGCTTCGTGCATCGCGTCTCCCTCCCACGTATATTACGAAGGCTCCACGTTGGGTCTCCTTTGCATTTCGGATGATTGATGTTAATTGATAAATATGTAAATACTTCATTAGCGTCTAATCTCAATGATTTATTTGGTTGTTTGAATGCATTAGCAGGTACCTACGCGGATTGTTTATAGACACGACTCTTGTTCACCGCAGTCTTTTCATTCCCCGAAGTTATTAGATGTCCGCTTTTTAAAGTGACATTCAAATTAGCTTTGCGGTGGTCGGAGAGTAATCTCTTGAACATGTGTTATTTTTTTCTTTGTGTCTTTTTTTTTAATCAACAAAGTCTTGTTCATTGTGATTTATCAATGTGGCAATCGTGTACGATTTCAATGCAAGGTTATATTATTATTATTTGTTTGTTAGATTTCGTGCGCGTCTGGTTTATTATTATTGATATGAATAGTTTAAATATTTGTTGTTATAACATCTCCAGCAGTATCATGGCAATGCAAAGATAATGTCGAACACCTAACATCTTTATTGCGACTTAAACAATGGGTTGTTGCTATCTATATTAAAGTCACCTAATATTGTATCATTTATATACCTAATAATGTTTGATAGGATCTCTAAAAAAATATATGTTAACTATCTAAACTATCACGCCGTCTCCCCGCAGGGGTAGGCAGAGAGGCCGGACCATTCACATTTGCGTCATATATTCTCCTTACACGCCTTTCCTCATTCATTCGCTCTACATGCCCAAACCATCTGAGCGTCCCTTTCTTAATCTTACTCATTACGCTTACATCACGCCTTGCATTCTTTGCGGATCTCCACATTTCTCACACGATCATACATGGTTTTACCACATATACGCCTCAGAGATCTCATTTCTACAGCATTCAATATACTTTCATCCTTCCTCTGCCAGTTCTATGCCTCACTGCTATACAACAGGGTAGGTACCAGCACTACATTATGGACGGCTAGCTTCGCTTCTTTTGACAGTTTTTTGTTGGCGCCGGTCAGTCGGCGTTCAGTCCTCCATTAATGGAGTTACCGGCATTTACCCTTCTTTCAATATCTCTATCAGTCTTCCCATCTCTCGTAAACATACTTTCCAAATACACAAACTTATCCACCTGCTCCAAGTATTCATCATTCACAACTATATAGCCTACTCTCTCTTTCAAATAGCATTACTTTAGACTTACTTACATTCATCATTAACTCTTTCTCCATACATACATCGTTCATCCTAGACATGAGCGACTGTAGATCCATACCGTACTGTGGTTAGGCCACGCTGAGATGACTTATTTATAAGATTCTATTTACCCCGCCCAATTTCAATTTTTGTGGTGCCTAAAATGATTTCTTAACCGGTCAAAACGATTTACTGAGAAAATAATTGTGACGATAGATTTTCTATTCTGTGGGGTACTTTGAAATCTGTTTTCCCCACATTAAATGGTATTTTTTTCTTAATTGTGTTATGTTGTTTAGGTCCTGTGAACATACTGAGAATTTTAATTAATTATTATGATTTGATAATAATTCTTGTGTCGAACCTAATAGTGTTTTATTTACCATGGATGTACCAACACTGTTCTATCCTGTTTATTAACACTGTGGTTAAATGATCATATGGGGTCACCAGAAATGAAGCTTTGGGGCACCTCTAGTGCAGCGATCCTCAAAGTTGGCGATGACCTGGGAGCGATGTGGGTATAAATAATACAGCCAATAAAAAAAAATGTGCAATATAATATGAGGTGTGGTTTAATTTTGGGAGGCGATTATGGAACCATTTATCAGATAACCAACATCTCTGTCAGAGGTCAACCCAAGTGGTTCGCTACGTTTGGTGACTAAGCAGGGGTGCCCGGATTCTGGGGGTGAGATTTGTCAAGGTCTTGGTGGCGAATGCGTATGCCCACCTACTGCGTGGCGGGCCAGATAGCGAGAGACTGGCTAAGAGAGACCTTTCGACCTCTCCTGCATAGCTCTTACGGAACATTGCCTTGCACCATTGAACGTTGCCATTGCAGTGGGACGCTGCGCTTCCCCAAATTAAAATCTCGTGTGAAAATCTTCGTACAAAAAAATTAAACTTGAAAAAAAAAAACATTTTCAGCTACAGCATCATCAATAATGTCGTACTTTTCAATCTTAGCATTCTATAGTGAAAAATCACGGACCCACCCCTTAACTTTTTCCTTCCCATAACTTACTTTCCTAAAAATACCCTCCACACAGCATCTCCAAAGATGACATGGGTCCTGAAGGGAATTGTTTTTTTCAGGGCCTCCTGTGTTTTTTTATTTTTTTACATTACCTCCACACAGAAAACCCTGAGGAACCCTGGTCTTGAAGAGACCCATGTTGTACGAGGGAGGAAACACAGATGCCTGCAAATCATTCCATAGCCGAGCTGTTGAACTGTAGAACGAGTCGAAAAACGACCCTTTCTCATGTGACAATGTCAACTGTGTACATATGTTGGGCGCGTGTTTGGCGTGTTTCCCGACTATGCACTGGTGCCGAGGGGATCATTGACGCTAGTTCCATTGTAATACCGGTAGAACAAGGACAGCATTCCCACCTGACGCCTGTGCTCTAAAGAATTCCGAAAGAAAATCCGTTTGTTAAGTTAAGAGAATCTATCAAACGGACCGCCCGTTTCTCCACAGAGTCGAGTTTTTTTTTTTTTTTTTTTAGGTATTTTGGGGCTCCAGACCAGAGGTGGCTGCCAAATTCAACCGTGGGGCGCACTTGCGATTTGTACAGGGTTAGCTGTGTGGAGCTTATGTAAAAAAATGATTCTTTATTTACCTAAAACGAGATTGTGTAATATGTATCGGCTTCTTTGTTCATGAATCCATATCTTAGTTTGTTTGAAGGGCAATGATTTCGAGAGCAATAAGAAAGTCTAAACATTTTCGACGTAAGAATCAAACTAGCCAATAAGTTTGGGAAACTCTGCTCTTCTAGTGATAAGATTCAGTCAGGAACATGGCTCATGCCCGAAATGTGGTAGATTACGTTTCTTTTCTATTTAATGATTATTGGGCCTCGTTACGCATAGTCTAATGATGACGCCATTGAAAAGTTTCGTTGATAAATCCGCAGCAGGAGCCGAGCAGCCAGAGAACGTTGTGGTTAGCACCGACTGGCAGTTAAATCTATTCTGATACTCGTTCCCGCTTTGGCTAGACACAGAATCATAACAAAGCTGCTACGAAACATCAAGCAAACCAAATCCATCACAAATGAACGCGTATCATTAAGAGGAAACGCGGTCGCCGACAAATTTGAATAAAAGGTATTTTACCAAACTATTGCCGTCGCTGTCACTGCTTTACCCCCCCCCCCCCCCGAATACTAAGCGAAAGGGATAACTGCACCTCGGCCTGATAATACCTAAATAACATCGTCAAAATCTAGGATTTGTACTACCTTTTTTCTCCTCCAAAATTGGACCGATTTTAAAGATAAAAGTAATTAACAATTTTATTTTATTTCAACTACAGCGATTCGATAGGAAAAGCTTCAATTTATCCCTAATATATTTTTAGGTGTTCATAATGTAAACCGATGCGTAGTGAAGATCAATCGAAAATTGAGATTTCATTTTATGCTATTTCGTCAATCTAGACACTGAGCGTATTTAATATTCTCACGTTTACGGAGCGGCGACGGTAAAAAAAGGCAATAATCGTACGTTCCTTATCCCAATAATTTTGAAGATCTCTCTTACACATTAAATAATGTTGAGACAAAAGATGAGACACACAACGTACGTACGTCTGTTTTCCTCCAAAGTACTACTTTTTTCCTTTGGAGGAAATACATGCATTGTGTGTTACATCTTTTGTCTCACCATTATTTAATATGTAAGAAAGAGCTGCAGCATTATTGTGATAAAGAACGTATGTTTATTGCCTTTTTGTACCGTCGCCATTCCGTAAACATGGGAATATTAAAGCGCCATTAGGTTTTTGTTTAATTCCAGAATGTCTGAATTAATATGTCATAAAAAAAAACTGTTTTTTTCGTGTGTTTCGTTTTCATTGGTTACTTTTACCCATTTATTTTCCTTGCCACTGTTTTAAAAAGAAAATTTTCTGTTTATGTGTTGCTTTTTTTATAAATAGTTTGTATACTGAACGTCTGTTGATGGCGTCAAACCAGGCAATTTTAACGAGTTTTGGATTGTCCTAACTCTCATATGAAGTAACTTAAAATAAGCAAAACGTACCGACATGTTAGTGGTCGATGTCTATATTATAAAAAAATATTTGCACTAGTCTCAAAATCGGAAAAGAAATAGGGGAAAACTTTTTTGTGGACAAAACGCCGCCGCCCTGTTTCCTCTTGATAATTACAATTTAAAGCTAATGAAGACGATGTGTGGAGTTCTTGCACTTACGCAGCTTTCAGCGCCTAAAACTTCCCCCGTTAATGGGGTGCTTTTTTATTCATAGTAAACACATTATTAATCAAAATGTCTACGGATGTGTTGATTTTCTCCCTAGGGATAAATCACGTTGGTTTGGTTTAGATTTAGAAGCTGTGTCTTCTTAAGTTGGGAAAATTGTGACAGCCTGGCACTGAACAAAAATGTAGCAGCTAAGTTAATCTTATCCTCTCCACTTTATGAAGTTAATCTTACCTTTTTCTGAGTGTTCTCATTTTAGCTGGATTATTATCCTCTTTTTGCCTACATGCTTTCGGCCCTAATTCCCAATAGATTACAACCATGTGACCAGGATTTCGACTATTTCAAGTCCAACACATGCTCCTCATGTGTTGTGATAATAATAATTTCGGTGGTGTATCTCTGTGTCTATGTGTAACTCTAGGGATTTGCTTTGATTTTCAAAATTGAAATTATTGATAGTAGAAACGATTCGAATAAGCGATAAAGTAGGTACCAAAATTATTTATTTTAATTGATTAATTAATAAAAAAAAATTGTATTTCTTGGGCGTTAACTATGTAACAATTTCTAGACACTTTGTGTTAAAAAGTTTTACTTTCTATGTACATTTGTTACATTCATGTCATTCACTAGCAAACTTAAAACTACAGTTTTGCCTCTAAAATCATGTTGCCAGTTCAGTTGCCTCTGAAATCATGAAACATTTAACTCTTTAATATATTTTTTAATTAAAGCAAAAAAATAATTTAAAGCAAAAATAAATTAAGTATCTTACATCCGTGCTAGATATCTGATGTATCTACCTTTGGATTACACGAAAAAAATTGTGTGCAGGTCACACGCGGTAGAAGTGAAACCTTTAGAAAACTAAAGTAGACAAGAGTGGGGAGGCTACGAAGCACCGCACAAAGAGGAGACCGATTATTCTATCTCATTCTCTCGCAGGCCAAATCCTATAGACATACGTGTTTGTCTCTTTTTAGTGTTGCTTTTTCGTTTCATCGAGTTTCAAATCACAACGGTGCTAAAGAAGTTTTCACTTTAAAAAAAAAATCAGTTTGGTTGGGTATTTTGATCTCAAATCCAAAATTAAGATTTTTAGGAAACAGGCCGCGCAAACGTTCCTCTTAAAAGTTGTTTCTTCACGTATCTTATGTATAGAAATCAATTTTTGTTTGTTTGTTTGTTCGTATGTTATGCGCTGCCATACCGTTGCATCCGATTGCGATGAAACTTTGGTGATTTATTGTACGCACGCCCGCGAAGGTTATAGGCTATTATACATAATGATAAGCTCTGGCGTTATGAAATTTGTATAAATGATAACGAGGGTATTTTATATATTTTAGCGGCAGGGAGTGAAGGCATGAGGGGAAGGGTCATGAAGGAGGTGGGGTTAGCGGGAGGAATGACGAGGGAGGGGAAGGCTCGGAAAGGGACGCGGGAGGGGAACGGGAATGCATGGGAAAGGAAATGCAGGGATTTATTTATTTCTTTGCATTGTAACGCATGCCGGGTATCAGCTAGTTACTAATAAAAAAAACACATTTTTTAATGGTTTTTGCTTATATTTACAAAAAGTAATTAATAATTTTATTTTAATTCTATTCCAGCAAAACGATAGGAAAAGCTTCAATTTATCCAAAATATATTTTTTGGTATTCATAATGTAAACGGATTCGTAGCTAAGATCAATCTGAATGGTGATTTCACATTTTGCTTCTTCGCCTTAATTGAAATCTACACATGACGTTTTTGTTTAATTCCGGAATGTCTGAATTAGTGTCAGCCATAAAAAAAATCAATATTTTTTTCTTATGTTCGTTTTAATTAGTTACTTTTACCATTTATTTTTCTTTTCTACTTCTTCCTGTCAGCTGTCTTTTGCTGCGACCAGAATACAAGAATAGATCGATAGCATCTCGGGAGAATAGGTTGTCTAGTGTTGTCTGCTTCTGTTCGACTATGTTACGTACGTGTTTTGAAAACATTGTAAAGCTTTTAATTGCCCGAACTCGTTATTTCAAAGAGATACTAAATTGTTGAGATGTCTTTCATCGTCGGCAGTCAGCAGTCAGCATCGAGCGTACAGATTTACAGTTAGTATGGTCCTGTATATTAGGGATCGTCCATTAATAACGTGATGTTTTTTAGCAACTTTTTAACCCCCTCCCCCCTGGTGATTTGTGGTGAGGTTTTAGACTATCCCCCCCATACCCAAAATCACGTGTATTTTTTTAGTACAATGTATTTTGAAATTTTCAGAATATTGTTTTAAAGCAAAACATACGCGGTTTATGCATGTATTCGGCGTCAAAATCACAGACTTACTGGTGACTAGTAAGCCGAGCGGCTGTCGCAATGCGCGGGGAAATCTTTGCCTGGCAACGGTGAGTCAAGGCCACGCGCCGCTGTTTGGTTTAAAAATCGTGCATTCGACGAAAAATAAATACACGTGATATCTCATTATATTCCCCCCCACCTCCTTGTGATATTTCGTGATTTTTTCTGAACCCCTCCCCCCTCTTTCGAGCCTCACGTGATTAATGGACGACCCCTTATCTGCCTGTACAGAATATAAATAAATAATAATGTATACGTACATTTTAACGCAGCGTCACATTCATTGCTCAAATTCGATAAAAAAAAAGAATTTTTTGAAGCCTCTGTATTCTATTTCCCCCCTTAAATGTAAAAAAAATGCATTGTACATATATTTTTGAATTAGTGATCGGACGAACCGGTGGATGCAATCTGTTAACCATAAGCTGTTATAATAGTTTGTAGTTAATAATAAGATAAATGAGAAGGTGATTTTTTACGAAAAACGGCGCTATTCAAGTCATCAAAATATATCTGTTCAACTATTCGTAAAAAATGCAAGTTTTTGTTAAATCATGCTTGTTAGCATCGAAATTAATACAAAAAACACCGATTTGATTATGAATGCATCGCTAAATACAAAGCAATAAAAATACATTCAAAGCATTTATGGTGCGGTTTTGGTTGGGACTGGATGTGTGGGGTCCAGCGTAGGTACTGGCGGTAAATAATAAATTGGTGGCCATAACACTGAAACATAATATTATGGATTTAATCGTCCTGCTTTACGTGGCGGATTTCTATTTGCATCCGATTAACCAGGCCGATAATGGCCCACCGATTGGATTCGATTGGCGGCCGACGCTGCAACGGAGCACGATCACAAATTGGAACTAATGCAAAGGCCAAATCAAACGATGAACCCACCATTTATAATCGAAGATATTATTGTATCAATTAATTGTTGAATTCGCCGTTTATACACTGTGTTTCAGGTTCCAACGCGAAATTAACCCTTAACCGAAAGGGAGATGCCACGAATAGTGATTTTGCCGAAAACCGAATGCCGAATATTCGGCTAGGCTCTCGGCCGAAGCGCCGAATATTCGGTGACACTTAGTACATTTCACAAACAGTTTTCATGTAAAAATCAATTACATTTCACAAAAAAATGCTAAAAAAATGTTTTCGACTTGCAAGAACTTTATAATTTGAAACCCGATGAAACAAAAAAGCGACCCTTTTTTTCCTTCTCAGAACTAAAAATCTCAAGAAAAAATATCTTCTGTCTGCAGCAAAATTATTTTTTAATTTAATTCGTTTTAGCCCGAAAATTAAATGACAAAAAACACTCACACTAAAAGAAAATTAAAAACACATTTTTTATTTTTATCAAATTTTAACTTTATCAAATTATTAAAATAAATATTAGCCACTTTCATTGATGTGTATTTATTATCAACGGTCCCGAAGAACAGGGTATTTTGAATGTCTCAAACATTTCATTTAGATTTTAAGCATTAAATATGCTGTTTTCTGTTAAAATAAAATAAAATTGTGAGTAATATGTTATTTATTATACATTTATTTTTCATGATTTACTCTTAGAAATAGAATTATCATGAATAACCAACCACTCTTCAAAGTTTCGCGTGGAAAATCAACATGGAAAACTGTGTATACGTAGATATTATATGGTTCTGTTGGTTCTGACCACGGACTGTTTTGATGCATGTATCATTTTAGCCAGTTGGAGATCAAACCCTGTCTGGGCATAGGCACATTATGGCGGATCCCCCAATTATGTGATTGCAAATAACTGGGAGTCTTTCGACCACCAATAATAATCACATTCTCTGCAATCTCTCGCGTGGTTGGAGGCAATGGCAGAGTTATCTGTGTTACCTGTGTTATTTCATCGCAATCGTTACGGCGGCGATTTGCTCAATACTTATTATTGCCCGTTTACATTTCGCTTTTGTGATAATGCTATCAAATCGCTCTCTTTGGCCAAATGAAGTTATTAAATTTATCATTTAAATGTAGGTTATTATTTGTTTGTTCGGTCGATAAGGTTAAGGCTAAGACTGCAGGGCCTAACAGCTAACAGCGCATACCTGAAGAATTTTATCCAGCCATTCCTTAGCATATTTGGCGTAAAAAATGTACACCTCATTTTGCTCCCCAATAATATTTTTCCATCACATGTCGCAACTGTGGAGTCGGGTATAGCCTAGCTAGTCACATGATAAGACGGCTGTCTCTTTCCAGTAGCACAGTAAAGCCTCGATTACATTGAGAGAGTTTTCCAGCTACTAGCCGGTAAAAGCGGGTGAATCGGCGAGTGAGATTGTCATGATGACACACAAAACTGTCTTCTCGCTCAGTAGCTGCAGTAGCAGCTAAAATAACGACTCTGGCGCGAACTAATTCGGTCGACATTTAAAAAAAAATTGAGCTCGCAGCTAGCGCCACACGCACGTCAATAGCGAGAATTACGGCTCCCGCGCGAACTAATTCTGACATTTACAAAATCAGTTGTTGGTAGGCCGCCATCTTGAGCGAGTAGCGAGTAAAGTTGACCACCTTTCAACTTTTTTCGTAGATTGTCCACAATCTGCTAATTATACGATGACACTAAGCGAGTTTACTAACAGATAGTGAATTTCCCCAAGGAGCTTGTAAACTCACTCAATGTCATCGAGGCTTAACACACGAAACAGCGCGAGTATCACGTGATCCCTTCGCGACAGTATCAGTGGCGTCGTATAATTGAAAAAATATTTTTGTACTCCAAATATGCTCAGGAACGATGGTCAACATCCTTCGGTTACGTGCTGTTGTTATTATACCCTGCATATCTACTCTTCTTTTCGGCGGTCCCGAATAATATCGGATGTAAGCGATTTTGTAGATTTACAGTAGAGCTGTTTAAAGTTTCATTTCTGAATTTTAACTTTTTTTGAGATCAAGAAATAGAGTTGTTTTAATATTATGCATTTCATTTCATTTAAAATGTCTAAAATACAGACTTTAAGACGTGTGTGTGGTAAAATCATGTATGATTGTATGAGTAATGTGGAGATCCGCAAAGAATTCAAGGCTGATGAGTAAGATTAAGAAAGGGAGCCTCAGATGGTTTGGGCATGAAGAGCGAATGAACGAAGAAAGTAGTGTAAGAAGAATATATGACGCAAATGTGAATGGTAGAAGAAGTCGGGGATGCCCGAGGAAGACATGGCACGATCAAATTAATCAGATACTTGAGTCGGGCCATGTCAAGAGTCAGAATAATAGATAAGTATGTATGAGACGATGTATGAATTGTTTGGCGTTCCGTCCTCTTCGGGGAAACGGCGTGATGGTTAGTTAGTAATTAGCAGACTCTTAAATCATCAAACGGTAATTAAAATGATCACTTTTTGCCACAATATGGCTTTATTTAAAATACCTCGGATTGCTTTGCTGCCAATTTTGGTAAATTTTCCCTTGTAAGTAATTAAGTAGAAGTTTACGATTTTATAAATCCTACGAATATGTGATAATCGACAAAAGGCAGGTGAATTCATTGGCTGTATAGAACCATAATCAGTTTGTATGTCTCCATATTAAAATTCGGAGGCATGATTTTTTTTTAATTTGGGCAGAAAATATTCAAAACGATCACCAAAAAATGTCGAGCAATCGGTGTCTGGAATATAATTGTCCTTTCCCAAAATTCCTACCTACCTCCCTCTACCTACTACACATGCAAATCAGCGCAGTGACAACCTTCGAACAGCAGGCAGTGTATTATTATGTTCATATTTTCTAAGTGCAAATTACTGTGTATGCAAAGACTTCAAATAACTTATGGTGATCATACAATCTGTACAGTTTGGAACATTTTATGTGTTCATGTGTGGACATCAACCCAGCCCGCTACATTAACTACAGTGAGTTTTTACGCCATTCCTATTTTCCCTTCTTTCAATAAAGTTCCTAACAATCGGAGAAAAAAGTTTTAAATTGCGCTGTCGCTCCAGTGGTTTATGCCAACAAAAAGATTTTCAATTTTTAATAGATCCCACATTGTTCTTCGAGACCGTCGTTTTCATTTGTCAATGCAGTATCAATAATTGATTATTGCTCTCGGACTATCATTTTCTCCGATCAATCTAGTTTCCTTTGCAATATGTCTGTCTGGATGAATGGGTGCTGCCACCGTCGAGGGTCTGGTCCGGTTGGGTGAAGTCTCTGTCGGAGATCACTTATCTCCCGCACAGCAGCCGGGGGCCAGGAAACTTTAAGGGATTTAATGAGATGCGCTGAGTAATTACGAAATAATATGTTAATGTTCGGTAGATCTGAGACAGTCCCGTCCGCCCGGAGATGATATCGCCCGACACAATGTGAGGTTATTATTTTGACCATGTTGCGCACTGTACAATTTTTCGTGAGCCCACCATTAACATCGCTCAAATTAGTGGTTACCGGAGACTAGTATTTTCGATCGGTTAACTTGTGGCTTGGAGCTAAATATTAATTATACGAGGCTTGTTATTATGTCTATATCATCAATTCTACATCGAAGCTCGGTGGATTCGTTCCTTCCACGTGCAGCAGCACATGCTGGCTTCTGAAGAGAAATAAAATCCCCGAAACCGGTAGTGGTTGTTATATTATTTTTGCAATAAAAGTGGGAGGATTCACGAATCAAGAACACATTTTGTTTTGCATGCTTTTCTTTAGTTGACTTGGAGTCCTGTTTTAACTCGATCGTTTTGCATTTCATCTCATTTTAAATTTGTTTGTATTGTGTTATGTGGACTTAGCTACTTTGGACTGAGCTAGAATACTAAGATTGAAAAATACAACGTTATTGATATTGTTGTAACTGAAAATGATTTTGTTTTTTTTCAAAATTTCATCTTTTTGAATGAAGATAATTCGGTTTGTGGATGTAGCGCATCCCCAAACTGAAAGAATCCTGAAAATTTTCATACAAAAAGTTGTAATTGTAATGCCCATTGTCTGGAAATAAATATATCTAAGTGCTTCGTTGTGCGCTTTACTAGAAATAAAAATGTGTTTGTCCATGAATACTAAATTAATCACGTACCGTTATCTATCAAATCCGAAAGTAAAGATCTTGGGGTTATACTTGATAGTAAACTAAATTGCAATAAACATGTCGACCACATAGTCACTAACGCATCTTCTATGCTTGGTCTCATAATCCGAGCCTGTAAACAATTTAAAGACCTTATTACCTTCAAAACACTATTGTGACGGACGTATTTCGGAACGACGCGACCCCCCGGCAGGGCGGAACGTGCCCACGTACTTGTCTTTTAAATAATGTGTAAACAATTGTTATAATTTGTATATGATCAATAAAATGTTGGAGTGGGGATGAGCGAGCGGACAGAGGGAACGGTCGGCCGGCCACACGGCACGGCCTTAGCATTAAATAGGGGTGCAGCCCCCTTTCCAAGTCAGTTATCCAGCACAACCCGCCGCTGCAACATCTCTCTTTCCGCCCCCTCGACCTACGAGACCAACCCTGGACCTCGGACATTCTACGCTCTTCGGACCAGTACGGCTATTAGAAGGAATTACGAGCCTTTGATCACTGTCAAGCTAGCTCTCCAAGCGGCAACACTGAGACGCTCCCCGACATCTACACGTCTTCGTGGATCGGAACCACCGCCCTGATTAACAGTCTTGTGTGCCTCACCCTGTGTGGTACACACTATATTTCTCGTATGTTCGTAGTATCCTTGAATACGCATCTCAAGTGTGGAACCCAGGCTATGCAATACACAAAAATAGAATTGAAAGCGTTCAAAACAAATTTTTAAGGTACCTTAATTTCCGCTCTTTTCGATCTCATGTAAGTAACGAAGACTCTGCAAAGTTCTTCAAAATACAGACTTTAACTTGTCGAAGAAATATAGCAGATTCAGTAATGTTATTTAAAATTACACAAAGCTTAATCGATAGTCCATTCCATGTCCCAAACCGCAACAGTAGACAGTCGCTTACTTTTAATCTCCCTCTTTGCAAGACCAACTCCAAACAGAATTCATTTATCTACAGATCCACTCATTTATTTAACTTAAATTATAACCACATTGACATTTTTAACTCGACGTTACGTGACGTAAAACGAAAAATCGCTAAGCAACATGACTCAAACTAGGAAGTTCAATTCTACCCCTCCCCCCTCTCTATTCCCATCCTTAGCCCCTTAATCCTCATCCTTTATTTCTCCTCACCCCCCCTCTCACATATTGACAAAAAAAAAACTTTTTCAGAAAACACCTTATAATGTCACACATTCATTTACTAACATAAGTGGAAGTTTATAATTGGCATAATGAACTATTTTCTTATTGTATTATTTTGTAATTTATGATTTGCTGCTAACTTCCCTAAATAAATAAAAAAAAATAAAGTAATTTTGAAAAAAATTAGAATCACTTTCAACCACAACAACATCAATAACGTTGTATTTTTTAATCTTTGCACTTTACCTCACTGAAAATTCACGGACCGCCACTGGTATTTACTAACTGACTTCTGCAAAAAAGCAGGTTTTTATATTTTTTAATCCCGCAAATCCCACACATGAAAATCCAGCGGGATTGAGGGATGTGGGATTGCAAACCATTGAAAACTCACGGACCGCCACTGGTACCTGCTGACTTCTGCAAAAACAGCAGGTTTTTATTTTTTTAAATCCCGCAATCCCGCTAATCCCACACATGAAATCCAGCGGGATCGCGGGATGTGGATTGCAAACCCTACTCGCGATGCGGTAAGACGCGAGCTGCGTTGACTCGAGCTCAATGCCCGCCGGAGCCGCAATGTTTGTTTTCCGAATCGCGTCCCCGTCCCCGGAGCCAGTTTGATGTCTTCATTCTGTCGCGTTATTATGTAAATTGATGCACTATTTTGTTTACAATGGCATTCCTCCGTTGAGCCTGTGCGGGGGGCGTGGGGAGGGGAGCGGGCGGCCATCCATTGACTGTCACCAAAATGGTTATGGGAACGTCATAAATAACCCCGAGGCCGACTTCGGGCAGGTGTCCGAGAAGTGAGAAGTCATCCTGCTCTATTATACATTTCCTATTGAAATAACGTCGCATCTTTTCTTTTTGCGTGATTTAGTGGCCAATCGGGGATGTGATATATTGCCTATAAAGTTATGACACTTGCAGTCAAAAGAATATTGTTATATGCCACAACTTTGATACCTGAAATGTTCGACTCAATGTTTTTTTTAATCCTACCGTATTACATCTTATATTATTATATAATACGTCAAAAATCACATAAAATAAGTTAAAATTAATCCAATAACTATAATTAGGTTATTTATATATTTAATATCAACGGTATAAATATACCATAAGCACACATGTCACAAAATCATAGGAAACTTATTAGATACGGTAAATAAAGATTATAACAGATAATTGTGGCGTTTGAAAGAGAAATGACACCAGAGATGCGATAACATACAAAATTCTATAGTACAAATAAGATTAATATTGATTGAAAATATTTGTTAGTATAGGCTCCTTGTACCTAGTTTCCGTGCAGTTAAATAGATCTGCCACATCTGCTTATCTATTAGTAACTTCATGTAATCTAGGTACAAGCGAGTGTTTCGTATACTCAGTCCAGTTATTGTAGCATTTAAACAGGATTTTAGAACGAGTGGCTCTCGTGGGTATATGAAATTCAATGAGCTTAGTTAAATCAAGACTGTCTATTCTGGAGTAAGTAATGTAAGTTATGTAAGCAATACAAGGATGGTACCCTCAGGTATATTTAATTCAAGGATACTATCCTTCTCATGATGGAAGTTCTAATAGGCAAGTTTTTAGTTTGGACCGAAATTTTGTTGGATTGGGTTTGTGGTTTTCCCAGCCTTAGGACCAGATACTCCGAAAGCGTGATCTCCAAATTTAGTATTTGGCTTGCGCTCACGTTCCACCGAGCTCCCATACGTATGCACATGCGAGCTGAACCACGAATTACGGGAAAGCAACATCGTTCGAAAGTTGCTTCGATCTTTTCCCACAATTCCTGGCTCGGCTCGCGCTAATGTTCGCAAATGTATACACAGCATTAGAGTCCAGCGACACTCTTTGCACAAACATTTACAAAAACGCAAAGGTCCTGCCTCAATGTTTTTGTTTTTGTCGGATGTTTTGTAAAACGTTTTGTCGCTGGAGACCCGACTTTAGACCTTAGTCCAGTGTTTTCCGAAACGCTTATTTCGGAGATGTGGTGGGATCATTTCATTGGTGGATTTAAACACCATCTATCACAATTTGTACTGGATTCTTTCATGGCAGTAATATTAGTGAAGACTAATTTCAAGCTTCTAGCTTATTTATAGCTTCAAATAAACACAACGATTTCACGTTTGGAAAAGAATCTTTACTGAACCATATAAACGGCCACCGTCTTGGACTGGAAACGGAACGTACAAACAAATTTACAGGCGGACGAAATGAAACACGGTTGAGAAACAGAACTTCGCTATGCTCAGTTCGGTAAATAATTACTGTTACAACTGCAATAGTACATATAAATTGTGTGAATGTTGTGAAGTTTAAAATACGCCGGTTATTTAGAATTTGGAATATGGAACCTTGAAGAGGTCACGAAGTAATGAGTATTTGTGTTGTTGCAGAGGGAGGGCGACTGGAGGCAGAACTGCGCTACTCGCGGAACAAGCTGGGCGGCGAGGGCGGGCCGGCCGCGGCGGGCGAGCACGCGGGCACGCACCAGCTGGCCGTGCAAGCCGCGCGCGACCCTGGCGCCAACGTGCTGAGCGTGCGCGCGCTGCTGGCGCACGAGCGCGCGCTGCGCAAGGCCACCGCCGTCACCGTGCACATGTTCGACATCGAGTGGCGCCTGCGAGACCTGTGCTACAGTCCCAGCGTGCCCAGCTTCGACGACCAGTTCATAAACAATATCTTCGACAGGGTCATCCCGTGCTCCATCGTCACCCCGCTGGACTGCTTCTGGGAGGGCTCCAAGTTGCTCGGCCCTGAACATCCTGTTACCATACTGTGAGTGTTTTATTCAAATTGATTTATCTTTTTTTACAGAGTGAAAACAAACAATACATGGTTAATTTATTGACATCAGCAAAATAAAAGTGAGGTCATCAAATCATAAAGTAAAATGAAAATAAAATCCGTTTACAGAATGCATATTGGATACAAAAATAAAAAATTCTGAGCGTTAATGCTGGAAATGCCTGTCGGTTTTGGTAATTTGATTTAGGTATACCAAAAAGTACTCCAAAACGTCCCTTATTTGAATACTTTGAATACTGCTACGTTTCGGTTGGGTACCAGCGTAGGTCTTTCCGCAACTAGCTCAGTCGGTAGGGAAAGGTGACTGTTCTCCAGGGTCAGGGTCGGCAAGGGTGCCTCACGCTCGACCAGGTGAAACAAGGGGCAATCATACTGTATCCAATGATAAAGAGTGGCTTTGCATAAAATGTTTATTGACGTAGAGGGCATATGTTTAGGACAGTTACAAGATAACAGTAAATTAACCTCCTGGCTAAACAAACTATTCTCTCTCTCGGCGTCGGGCAAGTCGCTAGGTTAGCACATTAAAGGGGGGAAGTATGGAGCGTAGTTTACGCAATCAGGGGTGAAGCGGGGGGGAGGGGGCGTCATCCTTGGATACGGGAGTTCTGTCGTCACTCCGTATAAATGAGGTCAGGACTTCATCATGAGAACGTTTATCACTAGGCGCAATCTCATGCGCGTGGGGCAGGAGAGACTCCGGAGGTTTAACACACACACGTCTAGTAGGGAGCAAATGCTGGCGAGTTCTTCGGCTGGCAGGGAGAGGTGGTCCGGTCGCGTCCGTGGGGACGGTGGCGCGGTGAAACGCGTGTAAACGGAACTGGCGGCGTCATCTCTTATTTGTTTGTGTAATGTTGTAACATAACAATACCTACGTCAGGAGCTCTGTCTAGAATCTAGATCATAGGTTCTCAATGTGGGCGATAACACCTCTTGTGGGCGTTTCAGAATTTCAAGGGGGCGGTAGAAGACCCAGAGAAAATTAGGGGGCGTTTCAGATTTTCAGGGGGCGGTAGAAGACCCAAAGAAAATTAGGGGGGCGTTGAGATGGCACAGTGAGGGTGTGGGCAGCTAAAAAAAAATATGGTCTAAAAAAGACAAAAAACACGCCAATCACGTACTAACTTATATTATTATTGAGAATTGACACTATATAATGAATACAAGAAGGAAGGAGGTACTTAAAATAATACAAAAGAATTGCTTTTTTAACTTCCTAAACAAGAAGGTGTAATAAATAACAGGTATAATATATAATAATAACGAAGGTATAATCCGTGACAAAATAATATTCTCAAAGTGGGCGGTGGGCAAAGTAAGGTTGAGAATCTATGATCTAGATCAGTGTTCCGCAAACTTTTTGTTATCAAGGTACACTTACCAAAACAAAAAAAATTTAGAGGTACACCAAAGAAAAAAACAACGTTTATTTTATATTTATAATTAAAATCAATACAGTATGAAAAAATGTTTAATGAGAAATGTGAGCCTGCTTAACTGAGCATAAGAGAACAAAGTTTGGAGCAATCGTTGATAATGCTTCTCTCATCTCTTCGATGATCGTCACCATGGGTTCTCTTTTTTTATATCATGGTGGGAGTTGAAACCCCCAATTCGCATAAATAGGTCGTGGCAAATGGTAAGATAATTGCAATACCACACTTTGAAATCAGTGGATACTCATGTTTTATGCGTAACCAAAAATGTGCTAGCTCTATTTCGAAATTTTTTTACTTTTAATATCTGATCAGTTTCTGTCTTCAGAATTCTTCCTGCTCGTTCGGTAAGTGTACAAGGGAAATGCTATCTAAGAATGGATTTCGAACCCAGTCCAGAGGTTGAAGGTCACACTTAGGAAAATACGAGTTAATTTTTTCTGCTGTGTTTCACTAGCCTATGCCTCGAGTGTTTCGCTATCAAAGCTTGCACTATTTTTATTGAATCGGCAGCCATGACATTTGGGAACATTTCGTTACTATATACCATTTGGGGTGGCAGATCCATAACACCAACTTAGTTTTCAATCTTATCCGATGACGTTAAAGTAAAAGAATTCTTGCCTTGCTTTTTTGGTTGCGCTCATTTAAATGGGCGAATACGTCCGCCTGGCCTATTTTACTACCAATCCGATAGTCGGATCGCCTAAGCTGGTGCAGCGTCGCAATGTTATTTTGTTACAATGTAGCATTGCTACAAGGCACACCAGCTAACGACCACGGTACACCGCTGTGCCGCGGCACACACTTTGCGGAACACTGATCTAGATCATGGGTCGGCAACCTGCGGCCCGCGAGATTCTCGTGACGGATGACATCATACACAACAGTGAAAAAGGAGTAAGAAAAAGAGCCAAGGGATAGCGATACAACTTCAAACCGAATTTGAAAACCGGTTTGAACAACAAGATGAAGATTTTCGATTTCCTTAACAATGGATATCGATAATGTACCAAGCGATTTGCAAATCAACGTGATAGATTTGCCTTCTGAAAACTACAAACATAGTAATTATTTGCTGAGCAAATTAAAAAGGGGGGAGGGTTGATAAAAGAAATTATGCAAATAATATTGTTTTTTTCCAGGGATGTAATCGAGGCGTTGTATTTTCCTTTTTTCCGACGCAATGCTGATGAAGAGGGAGGACTTAAAAAGAAGGGATTACTCGATAGAGTCAGCGGAGAAGAAAAGTAAACAATAAGTCATAGTAACATATCGCTTGCTGAGGATTGGTTTGCACAATGTCCATTTTTGGGTTTTTTTAAGCTGTGAATGCAGTAATATTAGTTATATTTTTACCATGTCCACACACAAAAAAAACACATTTCCGCCGGGAACTTACATTTTGAACATCAGTTTTTATTCTATCTCCACAGTAATCACAAAATATAAGTAGTGGAGTGCACTTTATCCATTCTGGCCAATAGAAATGCGCCATTTTGTGGACATAGTATAAACCAAAACTCGACGCTTTCCATTATCTGCGCGCGCAACAGCTACACACATTGGAACTGTAAAAACATTTGAATTTAACTTGGTGCTGTTTATTGTAACATTTTATATATTAAATATACTACATAGTGTATTTAGTATATACGAAATCACTGTATACGAAAATCGACTACCACAACACAGGCATGTGCCTAGTATGGTGGTCGAAAAATCCCCAATGTGTGTAACAAACAATTCAAAGAATAAAGAAACTTAAAAAAAAAGTAGAATAATACACCTTTAATTGATATTTTAGTATGTAAAGTAAAAAAACTTTCATAATCTGTTTTGAACGTGAATTGCGACATTGTATTCTACGCAGACTAAATTAAATTGTCTTGTTTTGTTGTTCTTATTTATTAAAAAATTAAAATTAAATGTTTATTTTGTTTAGCAATATTTTATTTTTAATAATAGGTACAAAGGAAATAAAAAGATAATAACAATGTGTATTGCCTTTATATTGCAATTCATAAGAACATATTTTATTTTCTAATTTCTATTGAAGAATTTTTATTTTATTATTTATTTTGATTACTCCATACATTTTATTATAAGAACTAAACTGTGCTAACTTACTGTTGGTGTGATCTATCTCCACTGAGAATATACAAATTTAGTGTAAACCAGTACTAGGTATGGACATAGTACAAACCAACAATAAATTTTTTTGCTATTTTGTTGAAAAAATTTGTCCTTTCACGTTTTTCAATATGCTTTTATTCATATAAAAATTCAATCAAATATGTTGTTCTTCTGCTTATAATCCTCAGCAAGCGATGTGTAATTTCAAGGATAAGGTCTTTTAAGATTTTTTTTAATTTTATAGGCGAGTTAGAGAATATAATCTCATTGGTCTTACCATTTTCGTTATATACACGACACATGCGTGAGAGAAGATTGTAAAGTAAATTGCTGTAGAATATTTTATATTTTCTTTTTGGTCTAGTTCTTACATTAAGATCTAGTAATATTTTAACTCCCCACAGGATCCTGTGCAGAGTGTAGAGGATTGTTTAAAATAAGTGAGGAGTTAACTTCCCGGCTCAAAAAAAAGAAGATGGAGAGATATGTAATTACGAATGTTGGACAGAGCGCGCTAATATTTTCAATGACAAAATTCATGCGAAAATTGGGAAAATGCTTAATAAAACATGACTCGTTTAAAATAGAGCAAAAATCTCGTGGAAGGTATCTTAAGTATCATTTAAAGAAACATTGTGAATTTTTTCACAAATATAACTTGTAGAATAATAGAAATAGACTTGCTTTAAATAATTTTCGGAGCATACTTTGCGATTTTTTTCTATCGAGGGATAGATATTAATAATAGATATTATCTTCAAAAATAACATTTTTTTTTAAGAGCTTAAAAACTTCAAATGTTTAAGGGAGATATGTAAGAAATCAGTAGAGATTCGGGTAGCGGCGGCTTAAATAATAATAATAATAATTGGACAATTTGTAGAGCGCCGTTTTTGTGAAAAATCACCTCAAGGGCGCTTTACAATTTTTTTTTTTTAATATTCTTAGAATCTATCTAATCAAAGAGATGCACGTTGTAGGAACGTGGGAAGGAGGAAGCACTAAAGTCAGCAAATCATTTCACAACCCCGTTTGTCATCACAATAACAAGTCTTAAAAATTTCTGTTCTCATGCGAAAAATGTCAACCGCGTACAAATGATTGTTGTACACCCGTTTAGCGGGTCTCTCTGTTTCATCTAACAAATAATGATATCCTCTTGAATCCTTACTTAATGTCACCTGCCTATTTAAACGCATGCTCGATGATGTCACGCTGGGCACGCATCAAGCATAAAATGATCTTCACCCATACGAATATACTTTACAAATTGATTCATTTCATTGATCACAGCTATGGGCAAATTACACACCCACTGAATAAGCAATTCAGATATTCAGAAGGCATTCAATGTCCAAAAGCGATGCATTTCAAATAATTCATCTTTGACTAAAACAACCCTAACGATTTGTTTTCCAGCGGCTATGCCAAGAAAGTGAACTGGACGGGCCTGAACCCTTCCGAGATGGTGCATGACATGAAGAAGATATTCGCTGACCAGTTTCCCTTCTCCACCCTACAGTCCTACATGAAGAGGGCTGGCATAACTACCGCCTATCAGGAGAAGCCGTGTCTCAACGTGTCCGACCCTCTCTGCCCCGACACAGCCCCGAACAAGAAGTCGCAACAGGTAACAACATCCATCCCTTATTCTCTCCTCTTCAAATAAAATTGCAATTGAAGATCACCATAGTATGCCAAATATCACACCAATCAAATAAATAAATAAAAAATCGTTAGTAATAAGATGTATAACAAACTACTGGGAAAGCTCCGCTAGTCAGAAGGGTGATTCTGTATCTCTTGTTACACCTATTTTGTATCAGTTCTGCCCCGTCTGCGGTGGGGAATAGACGTCCCTAGACCCTGCGTCGCATGGTTCTGTGAAATCAATTTTAAATTTCCTTGTTATTACAATAAACAATGCCTGCAAATTATAAGAAATTCCCTCGATAGAAAAAAATCGCAAAGTATGCTCCGAAAATTATTTAAAACAAGTCTATTTCTATTATTCTACAAGTTATATTTGTGAAAAAATTCACAATGTTTCTTTAAATGATACTTAAGATACCTTCCACGAGATTTTTGCTCTATTTTAAACGAGTCATGTTTTATTAAGCATTTTCCCAATTTTCGCATGAATTTTGTCATTGAAAATATTAGCGCGCTCTGTCCAACATTCGTAATTACATATCTCTCCATCTTCTTTTTTTTGAGCCGGGAAGTTAACTCCTCACTTATTTTAAACAATCCTCTACACTCTGCACAGGATCCTGTGGGGAGTTAAAATATTACTAGATCTTAATGTAAGAACTAGACCAAAAAGAAAATATAAAATATTCTACAGCAATTTACTTTACAATCTTCTCTCACGCATGTGTCGTGTATATAACGAAAATGGTAAGACCAATGAGATTATATTCTCTAACTCGCCTATAAAATTAAAAAAAATCTTAAAAGACCTTATCCTTGAAATTACACATCGCTTGCTGAGGATTATAAGCAGAAGAACAACATATTTGATTGAATTTTTATATGAATAAAAGCATATTGAAAAACGTGAAAGGACAAATTTTTTCAACAAAATAGCAAAAAAATTTATTGTTGGTTTGTACTATGTCCATACCTAGTACTGGTTTACACTAAATTTGTATATTCTCAGTGGAGATAGATCACACCAACAGTAAGTTAGCACAGTTTAGTTCTTATAATAAAATGTATGGAGTAATCAAAATAAATAATAAAATAAAAATTCTTCAATAGAAATTAGAAAATAAAATATGTTCTTATGAATTGCAATATAAAGGCAATACACATTGTTATTATCTTTTTATTTCCTTTGTACCTATTATTAAAAATAAAATATTGCTAAACAAAATAAACATTTAATTTTAATTTTTTAATAAATAAGAACAACAAAACAAGACAATTTAATTTAGTCTGCGTAGAATACAATGTCGCAATTCACGTTCAAAACAGATTATGAAAGTTTTTTTACTTTACATACTAAAATATCAATTAAAGGTGTATTATTCTACTTTTTTTTTAAGTTTCTTTATTCTTTGAATTGTTTGTTACACACATTGGGGATTTTTCGACCACCATACTAGGCACATGCCTGTGTTGTGGTAGTCGATTTTCGTATACAGTGATTTCGTATATACTAAATACACTATGTAGTATATTTAATATATAAAATGTTACAATAAACAGCACCAAGTTAAATTCAAATGTTTTTACAGTTCCAATGTGTGTAGCTGTTGCGCGCGCAGATAATGGAAAGCGTCGAGTTTTGGTTTATACTATGTCCACAAAATGGCGCATTTCTATTGGCCAGAATGGATAAAGTGCACTCCACTACTTATATTTTGTGATTACTGTGGAGATAGAATAAAAACTGATGTTCAAAATGTAAGTTCCCGGCGGAAATGTGTTTTTTTTGTGTGTGGACATGGTAAAAATATAACTAATATTACTGCATTCACAGCTTAAAAAAACCCAAAAATGGACATTGTGCAAACCAATCCTCAGCAAGCGATATGTTACTATGACTTATTGTTTACTTTTCTTCTCCGCTGACTCTATCGAGTAATCCCTTCTTTTTAAGTCCTCCCTCTTCATCAGCATTGCGTCGGAAAAAAGGAAAATACAACGCCTCGATTACATCCCTGGAAAAAAACAATATTATTTGCATAATTTCTTTTATCAACCCTCCCCCCTTTTTAAATAGTAATTATTTGCTGAGCAAATAATTACTATGTTTGTAGTTTTCAGAAGGCAAATCTATCACGTTGATTTGCAAATCGCTTGGTACATTATCGATATCCATTGTTAAGGAAATCGAAAATCTTCATCTTGTTGTTCAAACCGGTTTTCAAATTCGGTTTGAAGTTGTATCGCTATCCCTTGGCTCTTTTTCTTACTCCTTTTTCACTGTTGTGTATGATGTCATCCGTCACGAGAATCTCGCGGGCCGCAGGTTGCCGACCCATGATCTAGATCAGTGTTCCGCAAAGTGTGTGCCGCGGCACAGCGGTGTACCGTGGTCGTTAGCTGGTGTGCCTTGTAGCAATGCTACATTGTAACAAAATAACATTGCGACGCTGCACCAGCTTAGGCGATCCGACTATCGGATTGGTAGTAAAATAGGCCAGGCGGACGTATTCGCCCATTTAAATGAGCGCAACCAAAAAAGCAAGGCAAGAATTCTTTTACTTTAACGTCATCGGATAAGATTGAAAACTAAGTTGGTGTTATGGATCTGCCACCCCAAATGGTATATAGTAACGAAATGTTCCCAAATGTCATGGCTGCCGATTCAATAAAAATAGTGCAAGCTTTGATAGCGAAACACTCGAGGCATAGGCTAGTGAAACACAGCAGAAAAAATTAACTCGTATTTTCCTAAGTGTGACCTTCAACCTCTGGACTGGGTTCGAAATCCATTCTTAGATAGCATTTCCCTTGTACACTTACCGAACGAGCAGGAAGAATTCTGAAGACAGAAACTGATCAGATATTAAAAGTAAAAAAATTTCGAAATAGAGCTAGCACATTTTTGGTTACGCATAAAACATGAGTATCCACTGATTTCAAAGTGTGGTATTGCAATTATCTTACCATTTGCCACGACCTATTTATGCGAATTGGGGGTTTCAACTCCCACCATGATATAAAAAAAGAGAACCCATGGTGACGATCATCGAAGAGATGAGAGAAGCATTATCAACGATTGCTCCAAACTTTGTTCTCTTATGCTCAGTTAAGCAGGCTCACATTTCTCATTAAACATTTTTTCATACTGTATTGATTTTAATTATAAATATAAAATAAACGTTGTTTTTTTCTTTGGTGTACCTCTAAATTTTTTTTGTTTTGGTAAGTGTACCTTGATAACAAAAAGTTTGCGGAACACTGATCTAGATCATAGATTCTCAACCTTACTTTGCCCACCGCCCACTTTGAGAATATTATTTTGTCACGGATTATACCTTCGTTATTATTATATATTATACCTGTTATTTATTACACCTTCTTGTTTAGGAAGTTAAAAAAGCAATTCTTTTGTATTATTTTAAGTACCTCCTTCCTTCTTGTATTCATTATATAGTGTCAATTCTCAATAATAATATAAGTTAGTACGTGATTGGCGTGTTTTTTGTCTTTTTTAGACCATATTTTTTTTTAGCTGCCCACACCCTCACTGTGCCATCTCAACGCCCCCCTAATTTTCTTTGGGTCTTCTACCGCCCCCTGAAAATCTGAAACGCCCCCTAATTTTCTCTGGGTCTTCTACCGCCCCCTTGAAATTCTGAAACGCCCACAAGAGGTGTTATCGCCCACATTGAGAACCTATGATCTAGATTCTAGACAGAGCTCCTGACGTAGGTATTGTTATGTTACAACATTACACAAACAAATAAGAGATGACGCCGCCAGTTCCGTTTACACGCGTTTCACCGCGCCACCGTCCCCACGGACGCGACCGGACCACCTCTCCCTGCCAGCCGAAGAACTCGCCAGCATTTGCTCCCTACTAGACGTGTGTGTGTTAAACCTCCGGAGTCTCTCCTGCCCCACGCGCATGAGATTGCGCCTAGTGATAAACGTTCTCATGATGAAGTCCTGACCTCATTTATACGGAGTGACGACAGAACTCCCGTATCCAAGGATGACGCCCCCTCCCCCCCGCTTCACCCCTGATTGCGTAAACTACGCTCCATACTTCCCCCCTTTAATGTGCTAACCTAGCGACTTGCCCGACGCCGAGAGAGAGAATAGTTTGTTTAGCCAGGAGGTTAATTTACTGTTATCTTGTAACTGTCCTAAACATATGCCCTCTACGTCAATAAACATTTTATGCAAAGCCACTCTTTATCATTGGATACAGTATGATTGCCCCTTGTTTCACCTGGTCGAGCGTGAGGCACCCTTGCCGACCCTGACCCTGGAGAACAGTCACCTTTCCCTACCGACTGAGCTAGTTGCGGAAAGACCTACGCTGGTACCCAACCGAAACGTAGCAGTATTCAAAGTATTCAAATAAGGGACGTTTTGGAGTACTTTTTGGTATACCTAAATCAAATTACCAAAACCGACAGGCATTTCCAGCATTAACGCTCAGAATTTTTTATTTTTGTATCCAATATGCATTCTGTAAACGGATTTTATTTTCATTTTACTTTATGATTTGATGACCTCACTTTTATTTTGCTGATGTCAATAAATTAACCATGTATTGTTTGTTTTCACTCTGTAAAAAAAGATAAATCAATTTGAATAAAACACTCACAGTATGGTAACAGGATGTTCAGGGCCGAGCAACTTGGAGCCCTCCCAGAAGCAGTCCAGCGGGGTGACGATGGAGCACGGGATGACCCTGTCGAAGATATTGTTTATGAACTGGTCGTCGAAGCTGGGCACGCTGGGACTGTAGCACAGGTCTCGCAGGCGCCACTCGATGTCGAACATGTGCACGGTGACGGCGGTGGCCTTGCGCAGCGCGCGCTCGTGCGCCAGCAGCGCGCGCACGCTCAGCACGTTGGCGCCAGGGTCGCGCGCGGCTTGCACGGCCAGCTGGTGCGTGCCCGCGTGCTCGCCCGCCGCGGCCGGCCCGCCCTCGCCGCCCAGCTTGTTCCGCGAGTAGCGCAGTTCTGCCTCCAGTCGCCCTCCCTCTGCAACAACACAAATACTCATTACTTCGTGACCTCTTCAAGGTTCCATATTCCAAATTCTAAATAACCGGCGTATTTTAAACTTCACAACATTCACACAATTTATATGTACTATTGCAGTTGTAACAGTAATTATTTACCGAACTGAGCATAGCGAAGTTCTGTTTCTCAACCGTGTTTCATTTCGTCCGCCTGTAAATTTGTTTGTACGTTCCGTTTCCAGTCCAAGACGGTGGCCGTTTATATGGTTCAGTAAAGATTCTTTTCCAAACGTGAAATCGTTGTGTTTATTTGAAGCTATAAATAAGCTAGAAGCTTGAAATTAGTCTTCACTAATATTACTGCCATGAAAGAATCCAGTACAAATTGTGATAGATGGTGTTTAAATCCACCAATGAAATGATCCCACCACATCTCCGAAATAAGCGTTTCGGAAAACACTGGACTAAGGTCTAAAGTCGGGTCTCCAGCGACAAAACGTTTTACAAAACATCCGACAAAAACAAAAACATTGAGGCAGGACCTTTGCGTTTTTGTAAATGTTTGTGCAAAGAGTGTCGCTGGACTCTAATGCTGTGTATACATTTGCGAACATTAGCGCGAGCCGAGCCAGGAATTGTGGGAAAAGATCGAAGCAACTTTCGAACGATGTTGCTTTCCCGTAATTCGTGGTTCAGCTCGCATGTGCATACGTATGGGAGCTCGGTGGAACGTGAGCGCAAGCCAAATACTAAATTTGGAGATCACGCTTTCGGAGTATCTGGTCCTAAGGCTGGGAAAACCACAAACCCAATCCAACAAAATTTCGGTGCAAACTAAAAACTTGCCTATTAGAACTTCCATCATGAGAAGGATAGTATCCTTGAATTAAATATACCTGAGGGTACCATCCTTGTATTGCTTACATAACTTACATTACTTACTCCAGAATAGACAGTCTTGATTTAACTAAGCTCATTGAATTTCATATACCCACGAGAGCCACTCGTTCTAAAATCCTGTTTAAATGCTACAATAACTGGACTGAGTATACGAAACACTCGCTTGTACCTAGATTACATGAAGTTACTAATAGATAAGCAGATGTGGCAGATCTATTTAACTGCACGGAAACTAGGTACAAGGAGCCTATACTAACAAATATTTTCAATCAATATTAATCTTATTTGTACTATAGAATTTTGTATGTTATCGCATCTCTGGTGTCATTTCTCTTTCAAACGCCACAATTATCTGTTATAATCTTTATTTACCGTATCTAATAAGTTTCCTATGATTTTGTGACATGTGTGCTTATGGTATATTTATACCGTTGATATTAAATATATAAATAACCTAATTATAGTTATTGGATTAATTTTAACTTATTTTATGTGATTTTTGACGTATTATATAATAATATAAGATGTAATACGGTAGGATTAAAAAAAACATTGAGTCGAACATTTCAGGTATCAAAGTTGTGGCATATAACAATATTCTTTTGACTGCAAGTGTCATAACTTTATAGGCAATATATCACATCCCCGATTGGCCACTAAATCACGCAAAAAGAAAAGATGCGACGTTATTTCAATAGGAAATGTATAATAGAGCAGGATGACTTCTCACTTCTCGGACACCTGCCCGAAGTCGGCCTCGGGGTTATTTATGACGTTCCCATAACCATTTTGGTGACAGTCAATGGATGGCCGCCCGCTCCCCTCCCCACGCCCCCCGCACAGGCTCAACGGAGGAATGCCATTGTAAACAAAATAGTGCATCAATTTACATAATAACGCGACAGAATGAAGACATCAAACTGGCTCCGGGGACGGGGACGCGATTCGGAAAACAAACATTGCGGCTCCGGCGGGCATTGAGCTCGAGTCAACGCAGCTCGCGTCTTACCGCATCGCGAGTAGGGTTTGCAATCCACATCCCGCGATCCCGCTGGATTTCATGTGTGGGATTAGCGGGATTGCGGGATTTAAAAAAATAAAAACCTGCTGTTTTTGCAGAAGTCAGCAGGTACCAGTGGCGGTCCGTGAGTTTTCAATGGTTTGCAATCCCACATCCCTCAATCCCGCTGGATTTTCATGTGTGGGATTTGCGGGATTAAAAAATATAAAAACCTGCTTTTTTGCAGAAGTCAGTTAGTAAATACCAGTGGCGGTCCGTGAATTTTCAGTGAGGTAAAGTGCAAAGATTAAAAAATACAACGTTATTGATGTTGTTGTGGTTGAAAGTGATTCTAATTTTTTTCAAAATTACTTTATTTTTTTTTATTTATTTAGGGAAGTTAGCAGCAAATCATAAATTACAAAATAATACAATAAGAAAATAGTTCATTATGCCAATTATAAACTTCCACTTATGTTAGTAAATGAATGTGTGACATTATAAGGTGTTTTCTGAAAAAGTTTTTTTTTTGTCAATATGTGAGAGGGGGGGTGAGGAGAAATAAAGGATGAGGATTAAGGGGCTAAGGATGGGAATAGAGAGGGGGGAGGGGTAGAATTGAACTTCCTAGTTTGAGTCATGTTGCTTAGCGATTTTTCGTTTTACGTCACGTAACGTCGAGTTAAAAATGTCAATGTGGTTATAATTTAAGTTAAATAAATGAGTGGATCTGTAGATAAATGAATTCTGTTTGGAGTTGGTCTTGCAAAGAGGGAGATTAAAAGTAAGCGACTGTCTACTGTTGCGGTTTGGGACATGGAATGGACTATCGATTAAGCTTTGTGTAATTTTAAATAACATTACTGAATCTGCTATATTTCTTCGACAAGTTAAAGTCTGTATTTTGAAGAACTTTGCAGAGTCTTCGTTACTTACATGAGATCGAAAAGAGCGGAAATTAAGGTACCTTAAAAATTTGTTTTGAACGCTTTCAATTCTATTTTTGTGTATTGCATAGCCTGGGTTCCACACTTGAGATGCGTATTCAAGGATACTACGAACATACGAGAAATATAGTGTGTACCACACAGGGTGAGGCACACAAGACTGTTAATCAGGGCGGTGGTTCCGATCCACGAAGACGTGTAGATGTCGGGGAGCGTCTCAGTGTTGCCGCTTGGAGAGCTAGCTTGACAGTGATCAAAGGCTCGTAATTCCTTCTAATAGCCGTACTGGTCCGAAGAGCGTAGAATGTCCGAGGTCCAGGGTTGGTCTCGTAGGTCGAGGGGGCGGAAAGAGAGATGTTGCAGCGGCGGGTTGTGCTGGATAACTGACTTGGAAAGGGGGCTGCACCCCTATTTAATGCTAAGGCCGTGCCGTGTGGCCGGCCGACCGTTCCCTCTGTCCGCTCGCTCATCCCCACTCCAACATTTTATTGATCATATACAAATTATAACAATTGTTTACACATTATTTAAAAGACAAGTACGTGGGCACGTTCCGCCCTGCCGGGGGGTCGCGTCGTTCCGAAATACGTCCGTCACAATAGTGTTTTGAAGGTAATAAGGTCTTTAAATTGTTTACAGGCTCGGATTATGAGACCAAGCATAGAAGATGCGTTAGTGACTATGTGGTCGACATGTTTATTGCAATTTAGTTTACTATCAAGTATAACCCCAAGATCTTTACTTTCGGATTTGATAGATAACGGTACGTGATTAATTTAGTATTCATGGACAAACACATTTTTATTTCTAGTAAAGCGCACAACGAAGCACTTAGATATATTTATTTCCAGACAATGGGCATTACAATTACAACTTTTTGTATGAAAATTTTCAGGATTCTTTCAGTTTGGGGATGCGCTACATCCACAAACCGAATTATCTTCATTCAAAAAGATGAAATTTTGAAAAAAAACAAAATCATTTTCAGTTACAACAATATCAATAACGTTGTATTTTTCAATCTTAGTATTCTAGCTCAGTCCAAAGTAGCTAAGTCCACATAACACAATACAAACAAATTTAAAATGAGATGAAATGCAAAACGATCGAGTTAAAACAGGACTCCAAGTCAACTAAAGAAAAGCATGCAAAACAAAATGTGTTCTTGATTCGTGAATCCTCCCACTTTTATTGCAAAAATAATATAACAACCACTACCGGTTTCGGGGATTTTATTTCTCTTCAGAAGCCAGCATGTGCTGCTGCACGTGGAAGGAACGAATCCACCGAGCTTCGATGTAGAATTGATGATATAGACATAATAACAAGCCTCGTATAATTAATATTTAGCTCCAAGCCACAAGTTAACCGATCGAAAATACTAGTCTCCGGTAACCACTAATTTGAGCGATGTTAATGGTGGGCTCACGAAAAATTGTACAGTGCGCAACATGGTCAAAATAATAACCTCACATTGTGTCGGGCGATATCATCTCCGGGCGGACGGGACTGTCTCAGATCTACCGAACATTAACATATTATTTCGTAATTACTCAGCGCATCTCATTAAAGTATTGATGCTGGGCACTGACACTGATGATGATGGACACTGCTGTCCGAAACATTGGTTAAAGAAGCAAGTAGCGCAACACGGCACAACACCCCAAAAGTAAATAACGAAAATACTTTTGGCCGTGAAAACCTAAAATCATATCTACTTTGTACAAGTTCAATAAGAAAATAAGGGTTTTTGGTGTGCGAAATGAAGTTTAGTTCTTCGACATTTGTAACGTGTGAATATTACAAGGACGATATTAAAATAAGATAAAGAGATAGATGGAAGACACGGTCAAGAATGAATATATCAGAAAAATATTACACAATCAAATTAAAAGAACCGTAAAAGATTTTCTCTGATTCTGCAAATCAGGGGTATTTTTTATATTCACTCAACACAGGAGAGGCTCTGAGGGAAATCGTTTTCATGCTCAGGGACTTTTTATTTTTATTTTTTTTATATTAACTCCACACAGGAGGCCCTGAGGAAAATAATTTCCCTCAGGGCCTACGTCAACTTTGAAGATGCTGTGTGGAGGGTGTTTTAGAGGAGAAGAAGGAGTGAACATGGGTCTTGAAGAGACTCACGAAGAAGCGACCCGTTCTCATGTGACAAATGTCAAACGTGTACATGTGTTGGGCACGCGTTTGGCGTGTTTCCCGACTACGCACCGGTGCCGAAGCGAAATGACGCTAGTTCCTCGGAGCATTTCCCATTGAAATACTGGTAGAACAAGGATAGCATTCCCATCCGACCCCTGTGCTCTAAAGATTGCAATCCGTTTGTTAAGTTAGGAGAATCAATCAAACGGACCGCCCGTTTCTGCAGAGCCGAGGGTTTTTTTTAGGTATTTTGGGGCTCCAGACCAGAGGTGGCTGTCAAATTCAACCGTGGGGCTAACTTGCGATTTGTACAGGGTTAGCAGTTGTGTACTGTTAAAGTATATGTGGGCCCTGTACAGTATGCCCAGTTTTTGAGAGGCAACTTTACTCTGGCTTCGATGGAGCCCCCATACCTGAGCTGGTCACTTAGAGTTACACCTGTTTTTGACTATGTTATTTATGAGGCTGCTGAGTGGGGGATACGACACCTCCACTGTCTATAATTATGTTTTGCTACTATCCATAGTGGTCGACAATCCCTCAGTACTGCCCTGCTGAAAGATCATCATGCAAATTGGAAACCTTGCTTAAAATAGCACTAGATGTGTTTGGAAACCAGATCTGAATAGCCATATACTTCCCAACCTTCCTTTACTCCATCTCATTCTCCTCTCTGCTCCCTTTAGCTTCACAACACACCCCAATTGGGGATGTAATATCCCCATTAGCTCCGAACAATTTCGACTCTTATGAGGTATTCACATAAATAAAATAAAATCCATAAAAAATATAGGTAGGAACCTACAAAATTATGTAAAAAAAAAAAAAAAAAATTGTACCTAATCTTGCACTATTGGGTTATATTGTTATCTTAGTGTCAGATTAACGAGATTCTACTATACAATGCATCTTCTAATTCCAACTTGTAGTTTAACCTCTCAATTCTTTATTTTTTATGTATATTTTCTAGAATTTCACTGTAAAAGTCCAATGGGCGTACACATAATAAATAAATAGAATTGTTAGACTTATACGGTAGTAAGCAAAATTAGTCATTGAAAAATTACATACAGTAAATTTGATAACGATGACGGAAAACAACATTTACAAAAAAAGGAAATGCACATAGTTAGCTATAAAAAATGGTAAAGAAAATACGCACCTTAAATGCCAATTGCGCAATAATCCCTTGGGAAGAAACTGTAGACTATAATTATTATTCTAATTTCGTGATATAATGGATAATATGCAATGGTTTCTTGCGCACACAGCCGGACATGTTTAGATAATATTAGTAACAGAACTTCAGCACGGATTGACAAGACCAGATCGTCCCACAAATAACAGGAATTTGTCTCCACGAAGAAATTCAATAATCCTGTACGAATATCTCATTAAGTATTTATGGATAGACCGTTAGGAATCACGGCGAGATAACTTCGCTTTATCGCTTCGTATTCAATACAAATTAACTTTATTTAGCTCACGTTATTCTTACTAAGAAACGTAAATACACAAATATCATAGTAAGGGCGGGTGTACCCTATCCCGCTTGGAGGAGAGTCCTGTTCCTGTTTTATTTCCACGAGAGATTTGTTTTATCGACTCAATAAGAAATTATACTTTTCGTTTATTAGCGGTTACGGTGAAGACTTTTCGGGTTTTCACAGGTTTTACGATCAACTAGGAAATTCTCTAGTAGGAAGAGAAAATTATGTCAATGCAACCCACACGAAGCTACAGGATCCGACACGGAACGGTGCACGCCTCTCGCTGCAGATATGCAAGTGCGAGCGGGACAGACGCACGGGACGTGCCTCCATTTGAAAAGGGTCGTATCACACAAACCCACCCACAGACGGGAGTCATTGATCTCTAATAAAACAAACACTCAAAATTACATCTTTCGCCATAAAAAATATCAATTTAAGTTATCACACCACTCACAAATGAATTTTGTAGTTGTAATATCGAGAATTCGGCGTAAAAACACCCGCCTAAATTACTTTTCTGGCACAACGTACCTACGTCGATGATAGAATAATTTAGTACAGCTTGTTTACCTTTCTAAATTTAAACAGCGCCTTCTTCGGTTGACCACGTGTTTAAATTTGGTTTCAATTTAAATTGCGTGCGTGCAAAGCTCATGAATGCGTGAGCTCACTGGCGTTCAGGTGACGTAATGCCAATCGGTCTGTGAAACTTTCGTGTGAAGTCTTAATCTAATATAAAATTCAATTGAAATGTAAGACACCTCGTGGCATGTGGCATTTGGTAACGCTAACCAAAAGTGTCACCGCCTTTCAGTTTGGCCGCCGCGGCCGTCACATCCGTCAAAAGTCAGAAGTGACTGCAAATCAAAACAATATTAGTTTTCCTCGAAAAAATGTGTGACTGTGCGCTGAATGCGGCCAAAATGGCTTTATTAGCAGTTCCACGAAGCTTATGCAAAGCAACGCGTAACCGCAATGGTACTTGGGCACGCTGGCCGCTGCCACCGGGCGAGACGCCCGCAGTTACAACTCACAATGCGATGTCTGGAAGGTCGCCCATTACCATTACCTGGCCATTGTAAACTTTTGGTGAAGTTTTTACGGTACCTGTAAATCGTTTGCATTCACACAACATCTCCCGGAACGTCTCATTTCTAAACACGCGTCGTCCACCTTTTATTCGGCCTTTCTAAAGCCTATTCAACCTTTTCTAGACGCGTCCAAGTTTCGCTTCGACTATTTTATTTGGGACAGATTGTAAAGTGAAAATGCCGTTTGTCAAGTTCTAAAGAAATTTCGTTTTGTTCGACTTTTCGAACGCAACTCCAAAATAATTAAATAAAGTTGCCGCTTCTTTCGATTGCAAACTCTCGAGCTTTTGGTCATATGATTCTCTACAAATAAATATAGCCAAAGCAAGAAAATGCGCTTGAGTAAAGCTTCTTTGGGGAAGAATACGAGTTATTGTATTGAGTATTGCAGGCTTATCAGTTTGTTAGAATGTAACACTTATAATAATAATAACGTAGTATTTATATAGCGCAGTTTTGTGTAATTTCACTTCAAGTGCGCTTAGCTATACTAAACTTAGTAATACTATAGTGTTCCTTACGAGTCCTTACAAAAATTGATAAAAATATGAAACAAAGAATATACAGTTTATACAAACAACGGTGTTGTTTTGGCACAGGACAATAGATAATGCTAAACCATAACGGTGCCCTTAAACAAGAATCATTAAAAGTTAAATATAACATAGAACAGGAGGCAATTTCGTTTAGAAATAAGAAAAAATCGGAGTGCATATTAAACATAAAAGTACAGTAAAGAAGCAACCGAAACCAACAATTGTCGGAAACCTGAAGAACATGGCTTATTAGATTATATTGAAAAGGAGTTAAGATTCATGAAAAGTATGATTTTTTAAATAAATTTGTTTTTAAAGCCCGTTTAAATTCAGCCAAGTTCTGGATATTAGTAAGAGCTGAGGGAAGTTTATTCCAAATGAGCGGGCCAGTTACACGAAGAGATCGATCATAGTAAACTATATTTATAGTCTGTTTTGTGATGTTGGGTAAACTTGATGCGGCCTGTATTATACAGTAGGCTGTGAGCAGCAGCTGACTAGCGGTGAGTGGCGGTTGGTTGGGTTGGTTAGTGGACCTCTTCCTAGCTCGGTTCGGTGTAACGCAACACTTTTGGACTTTTTTCCCCGGACCCCGGCATAATATGGACCGAACGTTTTTGTTAGTGTTTTTTTTGGTCCGACCTCCGCGTGCGTCCCTGTCTGCCTCGCTGGCGGGCGCGGGTTCGAGCGGGACGGAACCCCGCCGCAGTGAATGCGGCCGCCACCCACACCGAGATTACGTTTTCTAAAGAAAAACACCATATTGTTATTTCGGCCTGCGATAGGAGAGCCACCCGCGCTGCGGCCGCCGGGATCGCGTCCATCCTGGCCAGTGGCCACGACCATTGGGCCATTGTGGATGAGATAATATAATATGTCCACTCCGAGACCCCACGATTATTCAATTACGGGGATGAAACGGTTCCTTTCCCCCGGGGCGCTTGAAATCCTTATGTCTTCATTCAGATCGATCGTTCCACGAAATCTAGCCCGGCTCTTTATTATTTTGTTGACATTCAAGAGTTATCATGGCCAGAGGGGATGCCATACTAAAGCAACATGCCCAATGCTCCCAATCAATAAAATATGTACAATAAAAAATTGACGCTTCGTAAAAAACTTTTCAATGGAAAGTAAATAAAAATGCTGATTGAGATAAGAGGCCATTCAAAGTGACCCATCATCGGGGTAATCATTACATTATTTTTACGGCCTTAATTTCGGTATCTTTTACATTCACGTCGCTTAATGGCCTACAACTTTCAGTTTAATCTTTAATTACGAGGCTTCCATAATTTGTTTCCTCATCAACTTCTCGTGTAAGTTCTCCATCACCCACTAGTGACCAGTATACTGGTACCTTCGTCTCTCTTGTCGGCTTTCAGTGAAGTCATTATCTCCCAGACAAAACTGGTCCCGTGACATGACGATTGACCATAATAATGTCTCTAGAAATTTGGAGCTATTTCTCCTTTGAATTGGTCTATTATCTAGGAATTCACGTGTTGCTCGCATTTCACGGCAAATTAGTATACATTTCGCCCCTTCAACGCATCCCTACTATTATTATTGTCGGGTTTGAGATATTGCGAACAATTTTTACGCAGCGTGGAGGTATTCCAACGGACAAAATCTCTGGATAAAGACATCAACTTGGCCGATGCAATTTATTACAAAAGCTCTGAAAAGGAGAGCTTTCTTACAAAGAGTTGCTAAATTTGAAACAAGGTTTCCCACGGTAGCAATATTACACGCATCATCGATTGCGGCAATAGATTTTATAATATGTATGACTATCTCGTGAAAAAACACGGGATAGTATCGTTGTAAGATTTGTGAAGCAGAAAGTATTTTTAAAATATTGCCTAGCAAAAAAATAATTCTAGAGACGATTTCGAATGAATTTAAAAAAATTATTAATGATTCAGATTTAGATCTGTCAATATTTTAAACCAAAGAAATACTCATTCAAAATGTTATTATTATTAAAATACCTCATTTACGGTTTGATTCCCGCAATCGTTCATTTGGGAGGCGATAATGGGTACCGCCGCCCCGGGAACCTTTATTGGATAACCAACACCTCTGCCATAGGTCACCCCAAGTGGTTCGCTACGTTTGGTGATTTAGCAGGGGTGCCCGGGTTCATGGGGTGAGGTTTGTCCAGGTCTTAGAGGCGGATCACCAGGACACACTGAACCCCAGATTCCTACCCAACCCTTTTCCTTCCCAGAACTCTCCTCCTCTTCCTTTCCTAAAAAAAAACCTCCACACAGCATCCCCAAAGATTAAATTAAGGTTCGTTGTACATTTGTTTACTTATTACATTACATTACGTAGGAATATCGCACATCACGCACACCACCACAGACAAGCGAAATTAGTATTTTGATGGTATTATTGAAGTAGGTATTTACATTGGTAAATAAATACGTTGACTCTATCGTAAGTTTTTTTTATTTCTTCATTCACGTAACTAACGAGAGAAAAAACTTGTACCACTACTTTTTAAAGTATCAATTGATTTGATGATGCAGAGTATCCGAAACACGTTTTTTATTTGAAAATATTTGCTGGACGCTTTTTAACTGTCGCATAACTTGGAAACGCGCCTGTGTCTAATGTCGTAGTTTTATTTTTCTTTTGAAGCCAGTGAGACTGGCATCCTCAATTGGGGTATGTTGTGAGGCTGAAGGTAGTGGGGAGTGGGGAGGGGAAGGAGATGGGAAGAGGAAAGTACCGGGCTATTCAGATGTGGACACCAAACACAGCTAAGGCCATTTCAAGCCACTTTTCCATTCTGAATGGTGGTCTTATACAAGGGCGATGATGAGAGTATCTTATATTTTTGAAATAACACAAATTAATCAAATAAAATTGAATTGCGCGCGCCGAGTTTTGAACCCGCGACCTCTGGATTTCTAATTGAAAGCCTTATCCCTCGACCCCGTCAAGTCCTGTTTTGACTTGGCCATTTGTAATATGGTCAGTCTGTAAATTTGTTTGTGCATTCCGTTTTTGAAAATCTGCTGCATCCATTGACCTAGTATACCCTAGACAAGCCGTCTCATAGTAAAAATCTGAAAAAACATAACCCCAAGTATCAGTAATTTCGCAATACAACTCTCCTTCGAATTCCGCCGTCTTGCATGCGAATTCTCGGCAATATGAAACTGAGCACCGACTTAATCCTATGGTGTAATTTTTGAACTAATACATCGATAGGTGATCATGTGTTGCATGCGTGGACATTTAGACAAGCTGTGTTGTATAAAAATGGTTTTTAAAGTGGGGATCGCGAGACATTCATAAATTTAATTAGACAAAAATATTTTTTTACTTTATTATGACAAGCGATTCAATTTCGGAGGCGAGTATGGGTACCGCCGCCTCGGGAACCATTTATTGGATAACCAACGCCTCTGCCATAGGTCAATCCAAGTGGTTCGCTACGTTTGGTGACTAGGCAGGGGTGCCCGGGTTCATGGATTGAGGTTTGTCCGGGTCTTGGCGGCGGATGCGTCTGCAAATTTTTAAATTTTATTTTTCTGTTGAACGTATGGCTCGTTGTCAACCACCAAGCAGCAATTTCGTCGGAGTGTCCTGTCGAAAGCGGTGTACACTGCAAACCATACTTTAGATTCGTGTACAAAAACTTGTACACAGTCCCGTATATGTATATATTGATCATGAGTTTTAAAATAAAAAAAATCCATTCATCGTTTGCTTGAAAATAATGACGAAAAATTCACCCTTTTACCGCTCACGCACCGTGGGCTGCCCAGGTTGGTTGCTTATCATTAACACAGTGATGAGCAACCAGCAGCCCGCAAGCCCATTTACTGCTTTCCGGACTTTTGACTACAAAAAATATCAAAAAAATTGCACTAAAAAATATTCAAAGGCTTCTGTTATGTTTTTCAAAATGTCTTAGCCGAAAACTATAATCTTTCTTAAAAGTTTTGAATCGGCTGCTCAAACATTAAGTTTTTTTTTGAATATAGGTAATAATTAAAAAATGACAGAAATTTGTAGTTAATTAAAGCCCCTTAGTAAGCGCTCAAAAAGAAGTGGAAGGTGAGATATGTAAATACCAATGTTAGAGGGAGCGCGAAAACGATAATATTTAAGCGAAAATTGTGAAAATGTTTAATTAAACATGACTCGTTTAAACTATTTTAAAATAGAACCAAAACCCCGCGGGAAATGTCATAGCTTTAAAAATAAAATGAATTATGATTTTTTTGCATATATATAACTTGTAATGTAACAAAAATAAAGAGTTTATAATAATTTTCGATATATACGATTATACGATTTTCTTCTATCGGAAGAATTTCATTAAATTACCGTTTCGGCGTGGCAAATGTATAGATATTATCAAAAATAACATATATTTTTTAGAAACTTAAAAACTTAAAGTGTTCTAGAGAAATATGTTGTAAAACGGTAAAAATTCGGAATGCTATGGCTTAAGATAGGTTAACTTTCGACCTTAATTGAAAAATAGTGCAGCGGTTTTTTGTTAAGATCTGCGTTTAATGTATTTTAAAGGTTTCCGTTTTATACAACCGGGTCGCGTTTTTAAAAAGTTTGAAAACCACTGCCATATCGTGCTGACAGCCCTTCGTCTATGTGTTAGTATCGGTGTGTGGTGACGTCACAAGCATTTGGGTGATTAAGTGACGTCAGAAACTTTGCTTGCCAAAAAAATAATACGTCAATATTATTACATTTATTAAAACGCTGCCTTAAAGCTATCTGTAAGGAATACTTTTTTTTGTGTATTCAGATAGCTGGCTACATTATCAAATATAAAGTCCGCGGACTTGTACCTTGTACAATATTCGGAAGTAGGATATTTTTGTGTTTGAAAAAATTAACTCCGTCAGGACGGCTGGGACAGCAATTAGTTTCAGTGTGGACCGATAAAAGGTAAAACACAAAGCACTATGCGATCTAAATAGTACGAAACAATGCTCGCACTTTTTCATAAATGGGCCTTGAGCCAATTTTATTTGGTTTCTGGCGTCATTTTTAAATTCACAGGGCACGTCTAGATATACTTGGTCGAAGGCTGCATCCGTTTAAATATTCAAGCAAGCTTTGACTAGGTGGCTAACTTTGACCAAAACGGCCAACTTTGGCCAGACGGCTAACTTTGACCAGACGTCTAACTTTGACCAGACGTCTAACTTTGACCAGGCGGCTTACTTTGACCAGACAGCTAACTTTGACCAGACGGCTAACTTTGACCAGATGGCTTACTTTGACCAGATGGCTAACTTTGACCAGATGGCTAACTTTGACCAGACAGCTAACTTTGACCAGACGTCTTACTTTGACCAGGCGGCTAACTTTGACCAGGTGGCTAATTTTGACTATGGTTTAGTGTAGATTATTTTTCAAATGTGAATTTGTGGTGTTTATTTTGTTATTTGCATTTTTTTTTAATATTATGGAACCTACCTGACTGAAGAACTAGTTTAAAAAATTGTCATTGAGATGTGGAAAAAATAGTTATATAATTTTGATTTAATTCCAGCCTCCGGATGTGGCTGCCGAGCTGTCTGGTGGCTGCTACGGCTTCGCGGCCAAGTACATGCACTGGCCAGAGGAGCTGATTGTGGGCGGAGGCTCACACAACAAGAGCGGCGGGCTGACGCGCGCCCGCGCCCTGCAGACCGTCGTGCAGCTGATGACGGAGCGCGAGCTCTACGACTTCTGGGACGAGCACTACCGCGTACACCACATGGGCTGGTCGCGCGACAAGGCCACCGCTGTGCTGGAAGCCTGGCAGCGCAAGTTCTCCGAGGTGAGTTACACACTAACCTAACCAAACCCAACCTGACTCGACATAACCTAACCCGACCTAACCAAACTCAACCCAACCTAACCTTCTTTTTCTTCTGGTGTCTTCTCCTGGAGGTTGGCTATCATCAGGGCAATCTTCAATCTGCCTGCTGCAGCCTGGAACAACTCTGCGGAACTGTACCCTTACCAGTCATGAAGTGTCAGCATCTTCCTCGAATATAACTTCACCTAACCTAATTTAACTTATTCTTACCTAACCTTCTCATCTCGGGCATACGCGATGAATTTGATTACAATATTCTGAATTGAATCAAATTTTCAAAAAACAGATTATTTTTACAATACACAGGGCCTACAGGAGGCCCAGAGGAAAACGTGTTTAGACCACATGACTGAGGTAAAACTTCTTTATGCTTAGTTCGCCTTGCCCGATCACACTTTTCGTAACGCTCTCGTCACGCATTCACCAGCTTACTCCCCAAGTCAAGCGTGCGTAAAGAAATTTTACTTCGAAAATACCTCAGGGCCTATGTCATCTTTGGGATGCTGTGTGGAGGGTCTTATAAATAAAGGAAGGAGAGGAAGTAGGAGAGATGGGTAGGAATCTGCGATCAATGTGTCCGGACGGGACGTGAAATAGTGACGGAGCAAGGCGATCAACGAATCTCTCAACTAGGTAGTCATATCCGCAGCCTAGACCCAGATAAGCATCACCCCATGAACCCAGGGGTTCCATGCCAACTGAGAATAAAGTCAACTCAATTTAAATTAGCTGTTAACCCTAACCTAACGTAACCTATTTAAACAATTTTTATATATATTTTTTTTTACTCTAAACGACTTATCTGAGATGGTTCTGAGTTGGTTTCATTCTGAGTTGTCCGGTCACCCCTATGCTAAGTCACCAATCGTAGCGAACCACTTGGTGTGACCTATGGCAGAGGTCTTGGTTATCCAACAAATAGTTCCGGGGGTGGCGGTACCCATATCCTCCCCCCAAATTGAAAGTTAATAAAATTTAATATTTATGTATTTAAAAAACACTATAAAGTCCCTAATCCATCCTCTCAAATGTTTTCTGCATTATTTAAAAAAAATATATTTTATGCTACTTATTGTTTACTACAATTATTATTTTGTTCATAGGAAATACACAAATTCACCGAAACCGACACCGAATACCAGGGTTACGAGTTCTATGCTTTCTCCACCTCTACCTTGAACGACATTCTCGGCCAGTTCACCCAACTGTCCATTCCCAAGATCGCCGTAGGATACATCTGCATTGTAAGATTTTTTTATTTTTATTATTATTTAGATATACTTGATGCTGTTAACATTGATTAAAACTATAGCATCTTTTAAAAATGGATGGTAAATTAATTCCTTTTCAGCCCATCATTTTTAATAAGAATCAAAAATTTTAGTCACTTCGGCGCCATAGAGCCCGAGATAATGGCTTTAAACTCTCGAATGCCAGCCGTATTTCGAAAAACTGCGCAGAAATCACCTTTCTGACTTTTGGTCAAATATGTATACAAAAAAAAAGGTTTTTTTTTTTCTGTTTACCAGATAATTAATGTATCATTATTCATGTTTATTGTTTGATAATATTGTAAGAGGTTTTTCCAGAATAGCAAACTAAAAGAAAGATTAAAAATATCTGTAAAATCAAAAACACACAAATATAAACTGATTTTATTATTTCTACACAAATCTGAATACATACCCAACATGAAAAAACACAATTCAAAGGAGTTTGCTAATAAATAAAGACCTTTTTTAAGCATTTGAAAACATAAATCATTGATTTTTTCGCTTTTGACAGTTGCAAAAGTCGACCTGCCAAGTCATAGATAATTCATTTAAAAATATTCTGGTGTTGCTAGATGAATCAAACCATTGGCTACGTCAAGAATGATCTTGGCGCAAGCAATCTGACCTTGTCCTACATACAGTTTCTTTATACATAAGGGTTAAAATCGCATTTAAAAATTAAAGCTAAAAAAGAGTTGGCTCCTACTGACATTTTGACTAATATGTATTGTTTGATTGCAGTTGGTGTACGTAGCAGCTTCGCTAGTCCAGTGTAACAACACTGTCAAGTCGCAAGCCGGTATCGGAGTGGCAGGGGTATTCCTGCTGTCCATCACAGTTGTTGCTGGATTGGGATTCTGTGCTATTTTAGGTACGTTCAAACTTAACTAACAAATAAAACCGACTGCAGCCCAAAATGTCGAATTTAAATATTTTTTGCGAAAAATGTTTTTATTGTTATTTTTATAATAAAGTGTTATCTATGGAGTGGATATAGCCCTAAAGATTGTCAACCTTTGATAAGAGAAAAAACATGAGAGGAAATGAATTTATTATTTTTATAAAAAATTATTATGTGAACTTAATTTTATGTAAAAAATATTCTCAAATCATCATGTGGGTGCAGTGTACAATTTTGTGTGTTTAGCTGCATATACATGGTGTCCAGAAACTTGGGTACAAAACGGGAAACTGTTAAATCTACATCACATAGAGAATACGATAAAACTGATTTTTTTTTGATCGAAGGATTTCAATTTTTAATTTTTTATAAATTTCTTTAAAAAACTTTTGGGTCTTTGCTTTGACGCATTTACCCAAAGATAATGAAATACAAGAGATATGCTGTGATGGTCGCACGACCGTCAGCGGACTACCGTCTAATGGGCGTAGTTTGAATACGGAAAGAATTCGTTCATTTAGTTGATTTTTTGAAGGTGTGCAGTAGAGTATTGGTTAACGAAATCGGCGACACCAGGAAACACAGTAAAAATTGCCGATAGCAGATTTCTTATATTTAAATATCTTTGATTTTACCCCTTTTATTATACCCCTCCCCTGGCGACTGACTTTTTCAAATTTAACCTAGAAATTTTCTAATTCGGACTCTATTTACTTTTATCCGAAAGTTCTTCATTTCCACCTTTTTTCATTTTAGGTATTCCATTCAACGCCTCCACTGTGCAGATAATACCGTTCCTTGCCCTCGGGCTGGGAGTCGACGACATGTTCCTTTTCACTCATGCATATGCGGAGAACCCCTGCGACAACAGAGACAGCGAGACGTGCGAGGGCCAGACTCCGGCCATTCTTCGCACCACCGGCCTCAGCGTACTCTTGACCTCACTCTGCAACGTCTGCGCCTTCTTCGCCGCCGCACTTATTCCCATACCGGCGCTCAGGGTCTTCTGCTTACAGGTAAAGAATCAATACTATACTTATAACATAAAAATGGTCCTCTCTACTATCTGCCTGTGCAGAATACATATAAATAATAATGTATATATATTTTAACGCAGCACTACGTTCATTGGTCAAATGCATTGTATGTATAGTTTCATATTAATGATCGATGAACCGGTGGACACAATTTGTTAGCCATAAGTTGTTGTAATTGTTTGTCTAATCTAAAGTTTGTAATAAAATAGAGTATTATTGAAAAATATTACATATTCTTTACAGCGCTCTTGAGGTGATTTTGCACAAAAACGTATCATCCAAATATTTTTATTTAAGACTTATCCATTTCCTTCCTCACTTCCTTTTGCCTCACAACGGGGATGCCATAGTTTCACTGGTTCTGAAATATTGACTTTTGGTTGCTGTTGAGTTCTTCTAATAATAATATTGTTGTATAAGCAGTTAAAAACCCGCTCCGCAGGTTTTTGCTGCTAGGCCCTTGTGGGCGGCTTTTGGTTCAGATTCGCCCAGTTTGAGTGTTGGTGAGCATTTTATAAATCCGATAGGAACTGGTTCCAAAAATAGTCGGTTCCTCAAATCCACTGTGATCCAGTGATAGCTAGTCACCAGGACAAACCGCATGGTATTATTATTCAAAACTGTCAGTTACCATAATAATTATTATAAATCTGTAGTACTTACGCCTGCCAGGGGATGCTAATCACGCGATCTGTTAACGGAAGTGGCGCCATCTTTTGGCATTGCTTTAATTTGGTTCTATTACAAAAGTTGATTTGTAACAAACTCTATGTACGAAAACGGTTTTGCGTACAGCACGGCATCGGATTCTTAAATTTCAACCGTACAGTCTCTGGCCTATTAATACTGTTTGATGAGTGGTGATGATTAAATTATAACAAAACCTTAGTAACAGTGTCAATTTTGACAATGATGCATTAACAGGTCGCGTGCCGTTGGCGCCCTATAGCCGAATAAAATATTAAAAAAAATATTTTTTGATATGCAATTTTAAACCTTATGTATAAAGAAAATGTATGAAGAACAAGGTCAGAATCGCTTGGGGCATTCTTGTTCTTGACGTAACAGATATAAGGAACACTTCTAGCCACTCAAATAATTGTCTATGGACATTTCAATGACTTTGGAAATGAGCATTTCTACCACGATTCGAACTGTCAAACTTTGAGCGTCGCGTGTCATAAAAAGATCGATAAACCTATCAATTTGTCAAATAAACGCAAGTAAAAGTGTTTGTAGGTGTGGTTCGTTGTTCAAGGAACGTATTTCGGTAAATATTATATACCATAGCATAAAATTAACCGACAAAATTTACGTCAAAAGTCAAAACATCGCGAAATTTTCGAGTTTCATCCGTAAAACCCCGAGGCATTCAACCGGTTAATAATAATAAATTTGGATGATGTATTGTTTGTTTTTCTAAAAATATTACCTCAAGAGCGCTGTACAAATATATAAACTTTTTTTCTAAGGCTCTTTCCTGCTTAAACCTTTAACTAATAACTTACAACAAAGATTTATTACTAATGACTTACATTTAATATTTATGTATAACTAGTGACTTACAACAGACACAGCTAGCATATAATTACTGAGGCTTAATAACTAGATTGTTTTGGTTTCATGCTGTCTTTAGTGAATGGATTGAAATAGTGTAAGTATTGTATAGAATTATTAAGTACTATGGTAACTGGAAAAAACAGAACATTTTTTTTGCATCACTTTCTTTCGGTGTTCTGTTAGGTCCTGGAACCGAGTTTTATAAAGTAGTTTATATTTATGTGTAAAATGACCATGGTGTTATTTTCATTGAATATTAAAACATGAATATTTTCTAGGCCGCCATTCTCCTCCTGTTCAACCTGGCGTCCATGCTGCTGGTGTACCCCGCCATGATATCGCTGGACATCCGCCGCCGGACGGCCATGCGCTCGGACATCCTGTGCTGCGTGATCCCGGGCGCGGGGAACGTGCCGCCCATCGCGCGCGGCCGTCTGCTGCTGCCCCAGGAGCCCCGCAAGGCCGTCACCAGGGCTCTGCCCCTCGACAGGCTGCACACGGTCACAGGGCAGGTGGATAAGGAAAAGGTACGTCAAACCAATTTAATCAGAAAAAAAATACCATCATGTAGAAAGAATTTAAAGAAAGTTTATACATTTTGTAATATTTTAACTTAAAATCCCTTTAGAGTACATAAATTACTTGTCGTTAATGAATATTTTAATTTTAGAAAGCAGATGAAAAATAAACAACCTTTTTTTTTTATTATTAAATGCCTTCCGGTTATTTTCTCACTGAAATGGCGCTAAAGAAATCATCCAAACATTATTATTAAAATTGTTAAACTTCAAATTTGATTGTTGTGAACTCATCTTACATTATGTAAATCTCATTCCAACTATAGTTTGCATTGCCCAATACAACATTTACATAGTCTTGATAACAAATAGTTAAACGATATGGATGTATATATTTTACAATAACTTGAACTTGGCAAACTTCAACTAACAACCTACTTTATAAATTATTTTTAACCACAATTTTATAAATTTTTATTAATATTATCGTTGATTTAGAGGATATTGGCAGATTATCAATTTTTACTAAACATATTTATATTTTTTGTTTCCCGTATTTTTTTAACTCTTGTGCATTTTTCATTGCAATTAAAAAGAAGATGTAGGTACTACATTATGTTATGTTGAAGCCCTCTGGGTGCTTAAATGAAACAAAATAAAAATAATGCATATTCTAACAGGCACTTCAAAACTTCTGTATATGTTTTCCCAGTGGCGTGTTCACGAAACAGAACACAAATAATACTAAACAGAAATTTCATGCACTTTCCAAGGTAAAGTACTTACAACAATATATATATATGTGTTACTAATTTATTTATTTATTTTAGGATCCCTGGCGGGACTCTTCGAGGGAGCCCATTGACATTGAAGCAAGTGTTAAACTTCTAGACAAAGAGCCACCGGTCTGTCTGTCGCTGAGCTTAACAAGATTTGCACGAAACTACTACGCTCCATTCATACTAAAACCATCCGTCAAGGTATGTAATCTTCCTTGCTACAAGCAGTAAAAGTACGCTACTATCACTAAGAGATTTGGAAAATGTTTAATAAAATGTGCTTTTAACTTTAACTCGTCCCGTGCCGGTAGGGTTTTTTTAAAAAAAAATTTTGAAATGCGATTTTAATCCTTAATTATAAAGAAAACGTACGAAGGATAAGGTCAGAATCGCTTGGGGCATTCTTGTTCTTAAGGTATAGAATACCTCGAACACATCTACGTAAACGGAATAATTTCTATGGAATTCTGTATATGGTCTCCGAACAGATGTTCTGCGCCATTTGAGATGTCAATTTGGTTGCGTCGCATTCTCTTAAAAAAGATCGTAAAACATATGAATTCGTCAAATAAACGCAAGTAATGTTGTTTTTAAGCATACATAGTTTATTATTCAAGGAATGTGTTTCGGTGAATATTACATATGAAAGCATAAAATAAACCCACAAAATAGTCGAAGTCAAAACATCGCGAAATTTACCCGTTTCCTCCAGTGGCACAGTGGGACGAGTTGATAATTAATTGATTCATTGTGTAACATTTAGTTTTATTTTGTTCCAGGTTCTATCAGTGTTGGCTTTGATCGTAATCTTGATAGCCAGTGTGTGGGGAGCCACCAAAGTCTCCGACGGTCTGGAGCTCACCGACATCGTACCGCAGGAGACTGATGAACACAAGTTCCTATCTATTCAAGGGAAACATTTTGGCTTCTACAGCATGTACGCAGTCACCCAAGGCAACTTTGAATACCCGACCAACCAGAAGTTGCTCTACGAGTATCACGACTCCTTTGTCCGAATCCCGAGCATCATAAAAAATGACAACGGTGGCTTACCAGACTTCTGGCTGAGTCTGTTCCGCGATTGGCTCATCGAACTGCAGAAAGCTTTTGACCACGATTTCGCAACTGGGAAAATAACACAAGAAAGATGGTTTCCTAATGCAACAGATGAAGGGATTTTAGCATACAAGTTACTGGTTCAAACTGGTTACGTTGACAATCCGGTGGATAAGTCTTTGGTAACGCAAGTGAAGCTGGTAGATGGAGAAGGGATTATAAATCCGAATGCTTTCTACAACTATCTTTCTGCATGGGTGTACAATGATGCCTTAGCATACAGTGCGTCGCAGGCAAACTTGAAACCTGAACCCAAGGAATTTTACCATTCCCCTCCACACACTGACCTGAGAATACCTAAATCCCTCCCATTGGATTATACGCAGTTGCCGTTTTACCTCCACGGGTTGAGTGACACGGAAGCCATCAAGACATTGATCGTCTCCGTGAGGGAGTTGTGCTCCAAGTTCGAAGTCAAGGGATTGGCAAACTTCCCGTCGGGTATTCCGTTTGTGTTCTGGGAGCAGTACATTCACCTGCGTGTTGACCTGGCGCTGGCTCTCGTGTGCGCGCTGGGAGCCGTGCTGGTTGTTGTGGGAGTGTTACTGCTCAACGCGTGGGCGGCCGTGCTAGTGGTGATGACGCTGGCCGCCATGGTGCTGCAGCTGCTGGGAGCCATGGCCCTGATCGGCATTAAGCTTTCTGCCATTCCTGCCGTGCTGCTGATTGTTGCTGTCGGAATGGGGGTCCATTTCACCGTTCACATCTGCTTGGTAACTTCATTAAATCATTTTACAATGTCATTAGTCTTTGTTTATTTAATTATCAATGTAATAGCAGCATAACCGTGCTCCCATAGAATTGCCAAGTAGAGGGAACTGCGATTGAAACCTACAAGAAAAAAATAATTTGTTTCTTGGTTTCCTTGCTTTGTGGTCTAGATGTGTATTTGTTTTTCTAACCTTACAAGTCACTATTTACCTAACTAGTACAGGTCTACCTGGGGGTGAAATCAGGAACTACAATGTATGAATGTCAATGAAATGTTTTTTAATAATTAGTTTACTAGAGATTTCATCGTCTGCAGGATTTCTGAGGTGGCAATAATGTGTTTTAGCCTTTCCACTCCTAATAATCTGTGTGTATTCAACAGAGCTTTGTAACATCCATCGGAGGGCGTGAGCGCCGCACCAAGTTGGCCCTGGAGCACATGTTTGCCCCCGTGGTGCACGGAGCCCTAACATCTCTACTGGCCATCGTTATGCTCGCCACTTCCGACTTCAACTTTGTCACAAGATACTTCTTCTCTATCTTGCTGGCGCTCATTGCCATTGGGCTGGTAAATGGACTGCTGTTCTTCCCTGTGATTCTCAGCATTGTTGGACCTGCTGCCGAGGTAATTAACTAAAGCCTTTAATAACATAATGTTGTTTATTTCAGTCACCCTTCTATTATTTTCCATCATATCATTCTAATATTACGTATTTCTCAGTAATAATAAATCACAAAATATCTTTTCATGCTGCCTGCAGTGAATGATGTATTGTATGTAATGATGATGTATGTAGAACAAAAAGTCATAAAATTCCGGAAATATTTAACGCATTACCTGAAAATATCAAAAATGAGACATCTTATTCAAAAATCAAAACAAAAGTTAAATCTTTCTACCTCCGAAGAACATGAAATCAAATAAAATAGTTCCTATCTATTTATTTTCTCACCGTATGTTTGTACTGTGTAAAATATTTTTACTACAATGCAATTCATAAACATTAAAACATTGAGATAATTAGTTTGTCGTAATAATTAGTATTTTAATATTAAGTATTATATTTAGTATATACTATGTAAAACTGAAAAGTATTAAATAATTAGAAAAAAATGAGAGATTTCTTACAATCAAACCGATTGATCAGTTTCGTAAGATTTGTAAAATAAAATATTGCAAAATTAAAACTGAATAAACATATTTAAAAAAAAAAAAAAAGTAGATCAAAATAAGTCTATAAGTCGATAGTTCACAAATGAAATGATTAATTTTTTAAGTGTCGTCAGCTGAAGTAAGAATTATTTTTTCCAGGTAATACCTCTTGAGCACCCCGATCGAATCTCGACTCCATCACCCGAGTCTTCTCCCGTTCGAACCCGGCGCCATTCCGGCTCAGCACCAACGCCCTCACACCACGCTCGGCCCCGCCCACCCAGTCTTACCACCATCACCGAGGAACCCAACTCACACTCTTCGCACCACTCCTCCATGCAGTCCATCATCGTACAACCAGAGGTGATCGTGGAAACTACCACCTACAACACGGACACCAACTCCGGATCGGGAAGTTCCACCCCCACTAAACAGAGCACCATCGGCGGTATCACTACCAAGGTCACCGCCACTGCTAACATCAAAGTGGAAGTGCACACACCCGGCTCAAACGGAGAACGCTGCCATTCGAGGAGGAGCTACTACCGAGAAAGAGAACGTGATCGCGATCGCGAGCGAGAACGCGAACGAGAGAGGGACCGTGACCGTGACCGGGATCGAGACTATCACGACAGAGAACGAGATCGTGACCGGGATCGTGACCGGGATCGTGACCGTGACTCTTACGACAGAGAGAGCTACCGAGATAGAGATCGAGACAGAGACACCCGAGAGCGAGAGCGAGACAGAAGTAGGGAAAAGTCTCGAGATCGGGACACTTACCGAGACCGAGACAACAGAGACCGGAGGGACAGAGATCGGGACAGAGACAGAGATAAATACAGAGGTACAGACTCCCATCGAGAGGGTGGAAGAGATTCGGGACATGAAAGTGATGTATCGAGACATTAAACCAATCGCCTGTGCTTATGACACTTGTGTGAATTTATTCAAACGGTGGGTTGACTCTGTCGCCAGTGACTTTACTTTAAATTATATTTATTTATAATTTACCCAATAAGATTATGTTAGTCCTTAGTCGGTAGAGGAGAAGACGTCTCCTACGCATCATACCCTTGTAATTTAACAATACGCACGTTATTTGAGACTATTTAATTAAACTAAAAGTGATATACATTATTATTTTAAAGCTCTTCTAATATTTAAGTAAGAGCGATGTACTCTGTTGACTGGTTTATGACTGCAAAGCGTGTTTGGATGGGAACCAGGGAGTGTTCAACCATTAATATTATTTTACCTTACAACACTGTATCATCTTACTTTGTGAATATTTATTTATTGACATTAATTGTTCATTTTAATCAATGGCTACTTTGCAAGCATATTCTTTATTTAAAGGCAATATTTGCTTCTTATTGTAAATATTATCTTTGTGAATTTCACCAGCTGACAACAAATATTAATCTTTCTCTCTGTGTTGTGACGTTAATGGTTGACAAACCCGTGAAATGTAACAGTCAAATACGGGATGTTACGTGAACAGGTGTCGTACGCTAAAGGGTTTTAGCTCTTACATTTTACAGTAGATTTAGTGACTACTGTCGAACTAATCAAAATGAGATTATAGGTTATAAAATTAAATTTTAACAAACAATTTTATTTTAATTTATGTATACCTAGTGACAGTACAAATTGGCACAGACTTATTGAGTATAGCTTTGCATTTTAACCTTAATAGGTAATCAAATGTATTATAAATAATATTTTTAATAGTCATATCTATAACATTTATTATATGGGAATTCCTATGGAATTCTTTTATGTGAAAGGACTTGGTTTAATAAACTAAGCTGTTCCGCATTCCGTATTACCTTTCTTCCACGAAATAATCCATTTTGTAATACTCGTGCAAGGATTTTTGCCACAATTTTGTCTTGGCTGATTGAATAACTATTTGTTCTTAAGAGGAACGTATGCGCAGCCCATTTCGGCCAGTTTTATACAAATCTTAAATTTGGATTTAAGATCAAAATACCAACCAAACTGAAAAATTATTTTTGTAATAAAAATTTATATCAAATATCTAGTATGGATGTAAGCTACTTTATTTATTTTTGCTTTATTACAAGATATAAGCCATTAAAGATTTTAATGTTTCATGATTTTAGAGGCAATTATTTGTGAGTAAATGAAAAAAAAAAAAAACAAAATAATACAGACATCCTGTTAAGACAATAAATTATTGTTCAAAAATAGATAAGAAAGAATTTAGCGTAGTGGAGATACATTGAAACACCAAAATCTTTAATGGCCTATATCTTTTAATTTAAAGCAAAAATAAAAAAGTAGCTCACAAACATACTAGATTTTTAATATACTTTTTATTACAAAAATAATTTTTCAGTTTGGCTGGGTATTTTGATCTTAAATCCAAATTTAAGATTTGTATGAAATTGGCCGAAGTGGGCCGCGCGCATACGTTCCTCTTAAACAAAAATATATTTGTATTCTTTTCTAAATTTCAAGACAAATTGAGCATTACCTTCGTAAGTTTAAATTTTATGAAATTTTGTTATTTTTGTACCATTTATTTTAATTTTATGCCATGAAAGGCTTGCCATTTCAATACCTCAACATCTATTCTGCTGTGATAAGTGAAAACACAGTGTCTTCCTTGAGGGCATCAAAAAGATACTGTATTTTTACTTACCACCATTTCTTTCAACTTATCCTCTGTCTGCATTAATTCAATTACTATAAACTTCGGAAAATTCCATAGAAAATTAAATAAAAAATAAATTAAAAAAATGGAAAAAAAACCAGTACAAATCTGAAGGGTGTTATGTTACTATTGATTGTACATTCATAATACAATAAATATTCATTATTTTGAATTTATATTTCAACATTGAAAAATGTAATTTATTTTGACAGTTTAAAATAAGTTTATGTTTATTAATTTATTTCGAACCACCAATCATTTTTTATAGATATTATTGTCGTTGTTTATTAATGAACTTTTATATTGAAAAGTTGTACAACATACATCTAAGGCTCGTTGTATATTTAAAATACTCTTTAAATTAGGCTTGTAATTTCTTCAAAGTGCTCGATGCTTGAAGAATAAAAGATAATTCAGTTCTTAATCGGGTAAAACTGTACTATAATTGGATATGTACATTAATGTTTATAATAGTGAGGTGAGTGAGAATTGTTTCCTAAGTGACTTTCCATGACTTCCTGTTCCCAATCTCCTTCCCCTCCCCACCACCTTCAGCCTCACAGCATACCCCAATTGGGCATGCCATATCTCGCTGGCTCCGTACGGCTGGGAGCAGTTGGGACTCTTGTGCGATACTCACAAAAAAAAAAAACAGAGATTACTTGTATATTGTACAGCAGAGTGAGACAGAGGCATAGGATGTAGTAGGTAGCATTAAATTAAGTTATTTTTATATTATTTATGGAGGACCGTAAAATTGACGAGGTGCATCGGTATTTATGCATTTTTGTTTTAATATTTGAACCAAAGTTTACAGGAGTTACAAAAAGCTTGCACTTAAAGTATGATTCATCGAATTTGCTTTACGAGACAAGTTCAAAATATTTTTTTTACCAAATCAAAATAAATTCTAACCTTCCTGTATCATCTCTAAAAACTCGTTGAAACATTGTAAAAATATGTAAAAAAATTATTAGCTACTTAATAAAAATGCATTTACCCAATTTTTGTAAACTTGGAAATATCTATGGTCCCTTTCTTCTCTTTAAAATTTATAAATAATGTTTAGATTGTTTAGAGTTAAATTGGCTCTATTTTACTTGCATTTATCTAAACTACTTATTTTATAATAATATACATATTATACAAGTTACTCTCTTATGAAACTCTTTGAATCTCATTTACATTTATTTTATAATCAAAACTCCGGACCATAGCTCTGTTTCAGGTATAAAATAATTGTTAGTATAAACGAAATGATGAGTGTTTTTGCTTGCAGCCTAGACAGATGTATGCGATGTTAATATGTAGTTGTTTTGTGAACCGGCGATGCGTAGAAGATCATCCAAGTCAAATACCTCTGAGAAGAACCTAGTATACTATGCCAATTTAAGTATTGTAACTTTATGATAAAATAACATTATTCATGAAATTAATAAATAAATCATAGCCATACTTTTATGGAATTTATATATTGAATCCTGCTTTTTATTTACTCTGCTTTCCACAAATATATGAAAAAAAAAAGTTTTCCAAGGTCCAAAAGCTGCTGAAATATGATTTGGAGTGACAAGAGGGGGCTCGGGCACTCCAAAGAATCAAGTTAGCCTCTCAGAAGTTGGGCATACTGTACATGGCCTGCAGATAGTACACAGCTATTGACCCTGTACAAATCGCAAGTGTGCCCCACTTTTGAATTTGGTAGCCACTCTGTTCTGGAGCCCCAAAACTTGAAGAAAAACCCTTGAATTTGTGCAGAAATGGGCGATCCGTTTGATAACAAATGGATTGCAATCTTAGAGCACAGCAGTCAGGAAATGATGTCCTTGTTCTATCGGTATTTCAATGGAAGATGCTCCAAATAAATGTATCAATAATCCCTTCGGCACTAAGGATCATCTCTATGACTCGTTCTTGAGTTCAACGACTCGGCTGTGGTATGATTTGCCCGCCATTGTGCTTCCTTCCTCCTACAAAATTTTCACTCCTCTAAAAGCATCCCCAAAGACGACAGGTTCTGAGGGAAATTATTTTCCTTTATTGAGAAGACTTGCCCATTTCGGTAGATTAATAATGTGTGACCGGATATCAAGAACTATATTAAGCTTGGCCCTGTCGTCTCTACTAATATTGTTGGGTTTTTGTGGACTTCTGTTGCCTCCGTAATTAAGCGTGCTTGATGCGTTTTGGGTCTTCACATGACTTCAGGAAGAAATCCAAGGCAATGGCCGGTTTCAAGTGCTCGGCAATTGCCGATTTGTCAGGATGGCCAAGTTTGTATGCTCGATAGGGTTTTGAGATCCCTTTGGAGATGGTCCATTCTGTCTGGCCTCCGTGCATCTCGTCACAGTTTGAGCAGCTGAGTTTATAAACTCCATCTGTCTCAAGAAGAAACTTGGTTTTTGCAGGCCTCGAAAGTCTTGGATTTTAGTTGTTATTCCAAAGACAGTCTTGATGCTTTTTTTCTCCAGTAAGCTTTGCTTCTCCTGGTAATTCTATCAGTAACAATGTGAACATAACGCAAGAAAGCGCTGTCTTTTGACTCTTGTTCAATTCCAAGTCAATCCAGAGACTGTGCGGAGAGAGGCTGCGTCTGCAATTGACGGAGGCCGCTAAGTAACCCAGGACAAGGATACTTGGAAGTGCTTTGTCAAAGCAATGGAACCCCAACCAGAATAGAACAAAAGGAAGATAAGATGAGAAGCGAAAAAAAAAATTGTGATCAGACGGGCGATTCTTGTTCTACTTGAAGATAGGGAATTTTCGTTAACCTTAAAATTAACGATTTTTCCGAGATTTTTTTTGCTGCAATCCGAGAGAACAGAGGGCCGATTCTGGTTCTCTTTAGCATAGAACAAAGAATAATACAAGAAGTGCTATGTGGGTGTGTTTCGTGATCCAATTATAAGCCTAATTTAGACTATATATTTCCATACAAAATTCCGATTACGAAAATCAAATGGAAAGGCGATATACAATGTCAGGCAGATGTAAGAGAGACAGACCGCGTGCTAAATGGTAGAAGAACCGAAAGTTACTTATTGATAGTTAGTCAGTGGAACATTTGATTCCATTCAATTATAAAGGAAGAAAACACTTCCAGTGTTACATTCTTTATTTTATATTTAAGGATAAAAAATCGTCCTTAACCTTAAAATATACGGCTTTTTCGTTGACGTCAAAAAAATTAAAACGATGTCTTAATTGTTTCAAGCACAATTTTTTATAGTTTAGTAGAACCGATGTCGCCCCTTTTTATATATTTTATATTATTTATTGAGTTAGTTTATACCACATAGGTATAAACCAATAAGCACATTGTAACATATTTGATAAATTAAAATATTTTTACAGTAAGCGTAACATTTATTTTTAAATACATTCATTTTTTATTCATTCTTCATAATTTCAGGTATTTCATCATATATCTTTAGTTCTTATCATTGGCGGTTTTATGATTTTGATTTTTTCATATGTGGCAATCTAACTCTATTTATATTTCTTGTTTCGTAATTATGTACATCTCTGGAATCGTAGTTAATGAAAAGGTCCTTAATTTTAAGGATAGAGACATTTCCTTGTCCGTAGGTAGAACCGAAATCATCCCTAGTTAACGAAAAAGTCGCCAATTTCAAGGTTAAGGACAAGTCCCTAGTGTTCGTAGCCAGTGGTATCATGTTATTACAATTTCTTGTGAAATTAATGTTACGAGGTTGAAGTTATGGGAGAGGAAAGATGAGGGTTGAGCAGTAGTAGTTACAGGTAAATCAACTTAAAAAGACCCTTGCTTGTTGGGTTGTGGTGTACCTGCACGAATAAAAAAATGATTATATTTTTGTTTTTCTTAAATGAAACAAAAAAACGTAAAAAGTGGTCGAATTGAATGTGCACTTTTAAAATTACCGTGACTATTCACGGTTACGGTACCGTGACGGTAAAAAATAACAATCGCTTTAATGCTGCAGCTCTTTCTTACACATTAAATAATGGTGAGACAAACAAAATACGTGTCTCTGTTTCCTCCCAAATACAACTTTTTTTGCGACGGGAATTGCGTTTCATTTTCTTTATACGTACGAGGGAGATGTGTGATAATGATTGTATGTTTCCTTTGGGAGGGGGAGGGGGGGGGGGGGGGGTGCAGACATACGATCACCGTTTGTCTCATTTTCGACTGATGTTATTTAATGTGTAAGAAATAATAATAATATTTGGCTGATTTATAGAGCGCCATTTTCGTGAAAAATCGTCACGGTGCGGTTGAGAGAGATGCAAGAAAATTGTTACTTTTTCCTTTAGAGGCAACAGACCTACTTACAATGTGTATCTCATCTTTAGCTGCAGCTATAGCGATAAGGAACGTATGTTTATTGCCCTATTATACCTTTTTTTGCCGTCACGGTACCGTAACCGTGAAACGTCACTGTAATTATAAAAGCGCACAATCGCGAATCTAAACTTAAACAGAATAGATAAACGTTACTACGCACCCAGTATCTTTGGTAATTTTCGGGGTAAGAGGGGACTGCGGGCGGGTGTTCCAAACTGAAAAACTTTCGATACTATCGGTGACCACAAATACATTCATACATTTCTTTCATACGTTCCTTTTAAATGATGAAAATTGAGAACGATGAAATCAAATCAAATCAAAATGGTGAAAATTGAGAACGATGAAATGAAATGAAATCAAATCAAAATGATGAAAGTTGAGAACGACGAAATCAAATCAAATTAAATCAAACTGATGAAAATTGAGAACGATGAAATGAAATGAAATCAAATCAAAATTATGAAAATTGAGAAATTATGAAAATTGAGAACGACGAAATCAAATCAAATCAAATCAAAATGATGAAAATTGAGAAATTATGAAAATTGAGAACGACGAAATCAAATCAAATCAAATCAAAATTATGAAAATTGAGAAATTATGAAAATTGAGAACGATGAAATCAAATCAAATCAAATCAAAATGATGAAAATTGAGAACGATGAAATGAAATGAAATCAAATCAAAATTATGAAAATTGAGAAATGGTGAAAATTGAGAACGGTATAAGCTGCTAAATTTGGGGTTAGGAAAGTACCTGTAAATTACCCGGGAGACAAGGGAAAACCCCGAAATATTCTTGGAAAAAACCAGGAGTTTTTTGGGTAACCTGATATTTTTTCGGAAAATGTTAAATAAATTTGGAAGAAACTAATAAAACATGCATTTTCTGTAAAATTTATAAAGAAAATTAAATCAATAAATATTTTAGCTGGGAAACTAATTTGGGTGGGTACACGTCGGGTTCGTGAATTGCGAAAATGGATTTTCAGGCTTGCTTATCTTTACGTTAATCAAATCGGTGAAAAATGACCATCAATTTCATGTCTTATGAAATATTTCGTATAATTACACATTTAAGAAGGTATCTATCGATAGCAAGAATTACGTCTGTATTTTCACCTCTGTAAAATGGAATTAAATCATTTGTATATCGCCACTATTGGGAAGGAAATTACTCTGGTTCTTGCATTCATAATCCGGTAAAATCATCCGTGCATCAAAAAATCGCGTTTTCCACAAAACAGCGTCAGTGGCAGCCGCAAACATAAATCCCATTTCTCCCGACAGATGTCTCTGGCGGGTTTTCCACGCGGCATTTTCCCGCCAAGAGCGGCACAAGATGGCGGCCGCTCATGCGCACCGTGACCTCCAGACGGACGGGAACTAGGTTTGGAAGACTCCCGCTCCCGAAGGATCGATAGCGGCCTTGTAGTAGCGGGAGACATGCGCGCCTCCCTCGCGATTTCATCCAAATATGAGCGTTGCGTGGACGTAGGCAGACTGCTCGAACCCCCGCGAAAAGCGACCCCGACGAACATGTGAAAGAACAATTTATAAATTATTAATTAAAACATTCGTAAGTTTGGTTGTATTAGTTGTCAAGTGATACGGCTCGTCGCGTCTGGTGGAGGGATCCGAAGTTCGGCGGTGATATAGTGTAGAAGTGCATGTTGATCGCCGGGCTGGGTGTGGAGTACTACGAGGGTCGGGAGTACTCCGACTACCCACGGGAACGTAACCTCACAACATCGAGCGTACCCTTCACCGGCTATCGGACTATCGGACGTGGGGCTATCGAATAACGTCATACAACCCCAACTCAGTTCTGTGCAACTCAGTTCATTAGCGTCATTTATGCAGTTTAGAATTGTTCCAGCATTCTTGAATGTGCGCCAATTTGGAGTGTTGAATCAAAAGTCATCTTAGCGTTACTTTATACAATCCTGCAACCGTTTGACACAAGTAAAATGCGATCATCAGTACATTAATTTAATAACGCTCGATGATAAATTAATGCAAACACAGATTAAAAAAATGCTTTAATAGATATTTTTAATTTAAAAAAATCACACAACTTGTTCTCGAGGGAGTCAAACGCATTCACCGCAGTCACCAAACCCTCAGTACTTACCTACTGTTTGTATCGTCGTATTAAAATAGCAAATAAAGCAGATCTTTTAGTAAACTCTCCGTGCGTGTTATGTTAGATTCCCTCCCTACTACAGGCAATACTATCCGATAAACCTGCATTATATTCTCATTATAAAGAAATTAGGGCTACACGTATTTTTTATAATAATCAGTTATTATTGAGTGTAGACACGATACACCAAAACTCCCCCTTCAAAAGCTCATTCTATAGACATTTTATCCCGTTTACAAAAGCATTATTATTCATATAAAAATAATTTATACACCCTTAGCTAGCTTTTAACTGGAATTTCACTACGTGTATTTTAAAATTGTGATTATTCTCAATAGAAACAAAAATACACTTAGGATGTTCGTTGAATAAATCAAAAATCTGCAATAAACAATAAACGGACCTAAAATATTATTACAATGCCATGTTTCTGAATTAGTAGGTAACATTAGGTCGATCGTTGAATAAATCAAAACCCCGCAATAAACAATTAAAGGACCAAAATTAACATTACGATGAAATGTTTCAGTATTAGTAACAATACCCGATAAAAAAAAATTGTTTGTGCAAACACCCCGTGACAGTAAAAAGACAATAGTCAACAAAATATAACACATTCAGACTTGTTTAAAAGTTAGTGCAATTAGTTATACAGACATGAATAGAGTATGCGGATTTGACTTATGGACGGTTGTGGCCAACTGAGTCACAAGTGTTGAGTGCAGTGAACAAGTTGAGCAGTGTTGTAGGGTGTTGGTGTGATGGAGCCTAGTGTACGGTGGATGGGCCAGATGGGCCAGATGGGCCAGGGTACAGACAGAGTTGGGCCGAGAAGAGACAGGATGGGCCTGTGCCTGAGGTTAGTCCTGCTGCTGGCCCTGTGCCTGACGGTGCGCGCTGATCAGGACGAAGACATACCGCACAACGAGTAAGTTATTACTTATTACAGTTTTATTGTTATTACTTATTTCGTTTTCACAGTATCATTTTGACGGTCTCGATAAGGCTTTCTACTAGCAATCCGGATGCGGGTTCAAATCCAGGCGTGCGCAAGTTATTTTTTTCATTAATTCCGCAAAAGAGGTCCTGAGGAAATTAATTTGTGTTTTTTCACTATTTAGTAATTGAAAATATTGTATAGTATATTTTCGGCACGTTTCAGAGTGGAAGATACTCTCAGTATCTCCCAGGTGTAAGAAAACCATTCAGAATTGTAATGTTGCTAGAAATGGCTTTAGCCATGTTTGGTGATCAGATCCAAGGGCGTAGCTATAGCAATCACCTGTGGTGCGAGTGGGGGGGGGGGGGGGGGGGGAGGGGGGGGGGGGGGGTCGATTCAAGGGGGGGGGGGGAATCTATTAGAAAATTTTCTGGGACCTCTACTAACCACCATTTATTTTATTCATCACATTTGATAAAGAGATGGTGCAAATAATACCGTTGTATTTTTCAGGAATGTGATCTACAAGTAGGTAGTAGATATTCTCTTTTTGTCCCACGCAAAACTGAAGTTTATGGGAGTGAAGTTTATGAGGGGGAGGGTTGAACCCCTAAATATCTTCTCTAATACATGCACTTTACTAGATCTGGATAGCCAGGTACTCCCTAACTTCCACTTCAGCATCTCCTTCTCTTCCCCACTATCTTCAGCCTCACAATATACCCCATTTGGGGATGCCGTAATCTCACAGTCTCCAGACGGTTGGAAGCAGTTCGGTAACTCGGTAGTTCGGAACTCTGCGGTATTACATTAAAGAATGTCAGCGAGTGGGAGACCTTTTTTATATTTCCAGCCGGACTCTCTCGACCCATCGCCCTGTGCCGCAGTAGGAGGGATGGATTCATATGTCCGTCACTCCTGGACACATTGACCCCCAGATTACAACCTTCCTACCCACCCCTCGCACCTTTTTCATTCCCAGAACCTCCTCTCCTTCCTTTCCCTAAAAAGACCCTCCACACAGCATCCTCAAAGATGACAAAGGCACCGTGGAAAATTGTTTTCCTCAGGGCCTCCTGAGTGGAGCTAATGTAAAAAAAATGTTAACGAATGTTTAATGCAGATTTTCTAAACTTATTTTTTTTAAATCTTTTTACGTTACGCCGCTGTTTCAAAGTAACTCACCCCTCGCACCTTTTTCCTTCCCAGAACTTCCTCTCCTTCCTTTCCCTATAAAGACCCTCCACACAGCATCCTCAAAGATTACGTAGGCACCGCGGGAAATTGTTTTCCTCAGGGCCTCCTGTGTGGAGCTAATGTAAAAAAAATTGTTAACGAATGTTTAATGCAGATTTTCTAAATTCATTTTAAAAAATATTTTTACGTTACGCCACCGTTTCAAAGCTTTAACCCTAACGTCCCTGACCCAGTCAAGAAGGAAGCAATGTCGAAATGCTCAAATAATTCCCACCCCTTATAAATAAACATGTCTGCGTGACAGTTTCTCTTTACGATTGCGACACTAAAAAAATTCTCGTGGTAAATAAAATGAAATAAGTTGTCTCCCGGCGTTATGTTTACGGCCCGACAAGGATACCAGGAGGCCAGGAGAAGTGGGGAGGTAGTACCAGGACTAGAGGGAGTAGGGGGAGGGTGATGAGTGAGGAAACCTTGTCTGGTGGTGTTTATGAGTGAAGGCAGACTATTGAATAAAGTGTACAAGGTGTCGAGGAGCATCGCGTGTGGAGGACAGCCTTCAGACTTTAGCCAGCCCTTCTGAGAACAGTAGGAAACCTTTCAAAAGCTAGATTTATATCAAAACTAGCTTTATTATCTTTAAAAAATTTTCTTTCTTATAAACACTAGAGGAAATGAAGCATACAATAATGCTCCTTGCCTTGTATTTTAGAGAAACTCTCTTACGGTTATCACTGGCAATATGCAAATTCCGATTCTTTGACGGTTGATCTCCAGACATATTTAACAACAATATGCAGTAGGCTTAGGGAAAATGTTGTATACTTACAGAATATAACTAAGTGTCCACGAAGGGGTGTGCAGAGAAAATACACCGCGAATAACAAAAGTACAAAAGATATTTACATTCAAAAGAAGAAAGTCAAGGAAGAAACTACTTATCCATACAGGACAAAAAAAGACAACAGAATAATGTTAGAATTCACTGGTTGTAAGTCGCTAAAGAAATATAAACGCTAGAAATATTTCGATTCTCATGCTTTTAAAAATTAAAATCAAGCATCGTAATTGAACGAGGGAAGGAAGCGAAAAAGTGGTTTTTATTTATTTTTTACATAATTTTATAAGAATGAAAAAAGTTAGAACACATAACCTCAAAAATGGTCTTAGCCATAAAGGGGTATTTAAAAAAAATTGTTTCTTATATTATTACTTCATAGTTAAGTCATGCAAAAACATTTTTTTTAGTGGTTTACGCTTATATTTTTTCCTTTCCGCTTATACTTATTCAAAACCAGCAAAACACCAATACATTGCAAAAGCGGTTATAAAAGGTACATAATCATTACATTTACAGTTAAAACATTTATTTAATAAGTGCTATTTCACGCTTAAAATCATTAATTAATCTAGTGAGTCTTCCCAGGGGCATCACCATTCTTAAGTTAGTTCTGCACCTGGGAAGAATCAAAAGCCTGTGTTGGCAACCTCGCGTGAAATTATCCGGGACATAGAATCCTATTTCAGCCAGGATATCTGGTACCGATATTCTGGCATACACCTAACCCGACTTTAGATCAAACATTTTGATCTAAAGTAGGGTTAGGTGTAAAAACTTTCTAAAATAATACAGAAACGTTTATAATTTATATCGTTCTGACAATAAATTCAAAAAGTCATTTCACACGCAAAAGCCAAAGTATTTTCCGTCAAAACGATGTTTAGTTTAATTATTTGCACCATTAAATCGTTTCCAATGATTTTATCGTCATTAGGTTAAATTATTAGTTAGGCGTCACGCTAATGGATTTGTTAAAATGTTACTTATCATTAGATATTCCAATAATTAAACAGTTTTGTGTTCGGTTTGCTAAACTAAATTTGATTTATTAAATTGATATTTTAATGTGAATTTGATGACGTGTTTCATTTTCAAGACATCAAATATTGTGATGAATATAAAAAATATGAGTAATCACCACTTCTATTTTTATTTTTTATGTGAATACCGCACAAGAGTCCCAACTGCTCCCAACCGCCTGAAGCGAATGAGATATTGCATCCCAATTGAGGTATATTGTGAGGCTGAAGGAAAGTGCAGAGGGGAAGGAGAGATTAGTAAGAGGAAGATGGGAAAGTGCCTGGCTATACAGATCTAGTCCCAAAAATGGCTAAAGCCATTTCAGGCAACGTTTTAATTCTGAATGGTGGTCTTGCACCAGGGCGATACTGAGAGTATCTTCCACTCTGGAACATGTGGAATAAATATAAATATATATTTTTTTACATGAACTTCACACAGGAGGCCCTGAGGAAAATAATTTCTCTCAGGGCCTATGTCATCTTTGGAGATGCTGTGTGGAGGGTTTTTTAAGGAAAGGAGAGTTCTGGGAAAGAAAAAGGTTTATGGGTAGGAATCTGGGGTTCAGTGGGACCTGATCACCTACCTCCAAGACCTAGACAAACCTCACTCCATGAATCCGGACACCCCTGCTAAATCACCAAACGTAGCGAACCACTTGGGGTGACGTATGGCAGAGGTATTGGTTATCCAATAAAGGTTCCCGGGGCGGCGGTACCCATTCCCACCTTCCAAATTGAATGTACCTCATTATTTAAAATGATTAAATTGAAATAACACACGGCGACGACCCTACAGAAAACCTAAAACAGAAAACTCCATTGGGGTCGCGAAGAACAATAATTGAGTCGTTATATACAATTTTTTCCTTCTTAGAAGCCCACAGAAAGTACAAATACAATAGTAGGCAAAAGTATACCAATATCTCTTGCTTCATGGCAGGTCCCACTCAGCCATCGCCCTAGCCACCTAGCCGCCTAGCCTTCTACTCGCCTATCATTCTATCCTCCCTAGCCTGCGAGCCACCTAGCTGCCTAGCGTGACCAGATTATAGTTCCACTTTACTGGCCAATCCACCCCCCCTTCCCGAGGAGGTCTGCGGTCTGAATTCCCAAGTAGAATACTTCCTGAAAGAGTCTGAAGTTTTTCCGCTATCGAGAATCAAGATTAGAGTATAAAACGCGGCAGATAACGGCTACCGTTTCAGGCGCTCAAATAACAAGAAGGCTTAATGGGCGTGTTGGAAAACAATAAATAAGTTACCAACACTTTGGTAAGGATTACGGACTTATCGGGTATCGATGGTGCTACGTGAGTTTTACAACGGTGCGCGGTGTTTAGATGGGTAGTCGAGATGAAAATATTAAGTTTGAATTTCGGAAGAAGAACTTGAATTTCTTTGAAGAAAGCTTATGAGGTCTGAGATCAAAGTTTTATATTGGGAAACAAATTATTAGCTCTCTAAAAATGTTAATTCATTTGTACCAATAAAACGGCCTACGAGGTCGAAGGGTAAGGCTCTTGACTGGCAATTCGAAGGTTGCGGGTCCGAATCCCGGCTTGCGCAAGTAAATTTATGTGATTGATTAGTGTTTTTTCACAATTTTTTAATGTATTTATTTATTAACGCCCCTTTTAGCGGCTTTTACGTGTATGGATAATAAAAATTATATAGTAATTATTGTACATAACTGAACTGCTCCAATAACAACTTTTTGTATTTGTTTAGTGACAAATTGAAGATGTCCACTGAATTGATATAATTATTTCTCTACATGAGTTTTCTGGACAAAGAGGAACACATATGGTGGTTGGTCACAGAATTTCTGGAATCCGAATTAAATATGCGGTATATAAGCGGCACGTTCCAGAGTGGAAGATACTATAAGTTTCACCCTGGTTTAAGACCACCATTCAGAACTGTGGATGCCGTGTTTGATGACCAGATCTGATTTCTCCCCAGATTTCTCTTCCACGCCTCCTTCCCCTCCACACTACCTTCAGCCTCACAACATAACCCAAATGTGGATGCCAAAGTCTCACTGCCCCCAGACGGGAGCAGTTGGGACCCTTGTGGGATATTTACATAGTGTACCTACTTATTTTGATTTGTTGCCGATAAGAACACGCAATTCTGTACCTGTGTTATTTCAACAGTGCATCAAAGCAAGTGCACTTTGTGAAAGTGAGTCGTGGCAGCTGATAAAGTTATTTCAAGAGTCTTCCACAGAACTTACAACTTACTGGACGTCTTTGGAGTTAACCATTCCGACCTCTAAGCTTGTTTACACAACAATATAACAATAGCAGTTAAGCTTGTTTTCAAGCTAACGCGTGTGTTCCCACAGAAATCGTAATAATTCTGTTTTTGTTCTAGTTACAACCCTAAAACAAAAATGAGAATATCTATAATAAAACACGCTACACATCTCTATTTAACGTCGTCCATAGATATAGGTAAAAAATATTAATTTTGTAGAAACAGTTTTCACCCGCTAATCGCATGCATGACGTTAGACAGTGTTAATTTTTTATTAAATATTTTTGTATGAAATGGTAAAAAAGGAGGTGACAATGTTTTATACATTTGTATGATAATACAAGTGTTTTTTTTGGAATCCGTGATTTTTGTACCGTTTTCACATAAAAAAATCACGTGAGTTATTTTTACAATTTTTTTATGTTTGCATTCTAAGTTTTAATATTTACAAATGTTGGCTGAAAATGAGGCTGAAAATGTTGATGCTCTGACAAAGGTGATTGTAGAGATGTATCGTTCTGCATCCAGAATCTTCCCTGTTTTTATTTATTTATTTAAAATTGAGCTTTTTACAATACAAATTCAAATCCAAATAAAAAAAAATCTAACTCAGAAAAATAATGAAAAATATGAACAATGCAAAGAAAAACGTATTAAAAATATTCACGTTGCGCGCATGGACAGCCTCCGTGGTCGGGGGATAAGGCTTTCGACTAGCAATCCGAAGGTCGCCGGTTCAAATGCCGGCTTGCGCAAACAATTTTTCTTTCATTAATTTGAGTTATTTCATAATTAATTAATTAAAATATATAATATATTTGCTTTATGTTCCAGAGTGTAAGATACTCTCAGTATCGCCCTGGTGTGAGACCACCATTCAGAATTGAAACGTTGCTTGAAATAGATTTCGGCATGCTTAGTGATCAGATCTGAATATTCAGGTACTTCCCCACATTCCTCTTCCCATATTCTTCCCCTCCCCACCGCCTTCAGCCGCACAACATACTCCAATTAGGGATGATATAGTCTCACTGGTCCAGTTGGGAACAGCTGGAACTCTAGTGCAATATTCATACTAAAAAAACATTAGAAGCAAATAAAAAGAATTTAATTGCAATATTTAAATGATACATTTAATTGCCATAAAGCCTTCGGTAAACTTTTAACAATATATAGTAACGAGTAATAATCCAATAATTAACATAATAACAAATAAAATATCGTAGCACGTCTAGATAATTTATTAAATTAGGCCAGTTGTTCCACTTGTCGAAATATATTTTACTAAGGTTTGAAGTGTTCGGTATTACCAACTCCTGCCTTACCACCACCATGCGAAAATAATTAGACTTTTATCTCAACTTCAACGTTTCACCGAGCCGTATTTAATTTATTCTTGAAGTTTATCCCTGTCCATGAGGTAAGAGATCCATCTTCAGATATGGACTTGATTGTCTGAAACTGGTCCGGTCAGAAAAAAAGTAAAATGAAGTTAACTTCGACCAAGCATAAGTTAAGTATAAAATTTGTTTCATTATGCTAGTTACGATGGATTTTTTATTTTATTTTGGCGACTATATAAAATAATTGGATATACAAAATATAATGGTGAATTTAAGTAAGTATAGATATTGTATTTCTTAGTCCTCCTCACGAGGGGGTCTTGTGCCGAGGTGGACTAAAATTATTTAAATGTAGTTTTTGTCTTCTATGTCGTTTTTAGTGTCTTCATTAGGGTTTCTTCATTCACCTCTTTCAGCCATATTTTTATTCTTGATTTGAACTCATTATAATTTTTTATTAGTTTTATGTCTTGAGGAAGGATGTTATGGAGTTTTCTTGCAAAGTGTGTGTAGTTTCTTTGTCCGAATGTGGTTTTATAACTTGGAATGTTTTTTATGTCATTTTAATTCGATCTAGTGCTATGCATACACGGTCCAGTAGAGGATTTAGTATTTTTGAATAGCTTCAATAATATATTTTTGGCATATGTTGTTGTATATTTGGTATTTCAAAGCTAAAATTTCAATTGAAGGCGTTCTAATGGGTACTTTCAGTATGGTCTTTATGATTCCTTTTTGAATTGTATTCAAGTTATGTATGTATTTACATATGTGTAGCAGCTAACATTGGAAGAATCTTCGGGCAATAATATTAGACACATTAGTAAACTGATATTTGTACTTTGTCGTTCAATATCACCATCTTCCCAGAGGTCTTCAGTACGGATGTACCCCAAGTATATTTGTGTCTACCTTATTAAATTATACGGGGAGCATCTTCTTGGATTTTTTCGGTGGAATGCGTGGTGGAAGTTCCATCTTCTTGGGGTTGAATATCATGTTATAATCATTTATATATTCTTCACAGATTAATATTCTCAATTCCTTGATCGACGTAGCCAGTGTCATATCGTCAATCAAATTTAGGCATAAATTATTAATTCCAGGCGCTTTGATAAGTGTTGGATGTATACATTAAACAGGATTGGGGACATACACCCTCCTTGCCTTACTCCTGATTGCAAGCATATCGGCTGGGAGTACGTACTTGCCCACCGTACAACGTTTTCCTGTTGGGTGTGCCATCGGGATAGTGTGTTGATATTCATATATGGACGATATATTTCTAGCTTTCAATTTTTCCCATTAGATTCTATAAAAAAAACCATTTCGAAGGTTTTACTTAGGTTTAAGAAGCATCCGCCAACAGTAATTTTTCGTCTCTTGTAAAATTCACTTATTTGCATTGAGGAGTACATTGCCGTGTTAGTGGGTAATATATACTTAAAACCCATCTGATTGCCTTGAGACTTGAGTTTACCTTCTATTTCATTCAGAAGTACCCTTTCAAATAGTCTTGCAATTATAGTTGCCAAAGATATTGGCCGGTAATTGTTGGAGCATATCGCGTTGTCCCGATTTAAGGATCGGGGCTATAATTGTTTTCGTTATTGTACTCGGTAGATGGTTGTGTTGGTAGGTTACGTTGAACAGTATGTTCAGTAGTTAAGATATGTTTCACCGCCAGACCTTATGTGTTCAATACTTAGACCATCATGTCCCGGAGATTTAGTTTAGGTTCGGCCTTAGTAGCTTTGATGGCCTTCATTATATTACTTTCAAGGAGGTAAACGTTTTGTCCATCAACATAATACATTGTATGTTTTTTGGACAATGAACTTGCATAGTTAGCTTCACATTACGTTGCAGAACGGATATCTGCTACATATAGGGTTAGTATATACATAACGTTAATAATTTCAAAAAGGAATCATAAAGGCCTTGCTTAGAGTATCCACGAGAACGCCTTTGACAGAAATTTAAAAAAAAAATTGACATACCAAATGTACAACAAATATATTTCAAAAGTATACTATAGACCGCGTGTCCATCACACTAGATCGAACGACATAAAAAAACATTCTGAGTTATAAAACTGCATTCGAACAAAGAAACTAATATATTTTGCAACAAGACTCCGCAAAATGTATGCGCGTAAAAGCCTTCAAGGCGTGAATAAATAAAATAAAAAATCCAAGTATAAAACTAACAGAAAAGTTTAAGGAGTAAAAATCAAGAATTACAGTCCGACTGGGAGGTCAATGAAAAGGCACTAAAACGACAAAGAAGACGCAATTAACTACTAATTAAATTTACTTAGGTGCGTCTTTGGGACAATTTGGGGCGGGTATGGGGAACCATTTATTGGATAACCAATACCCCTGCCATAGGTCACCCCAAATGGTTCGCTACGTTTGGTGACTTATCAGGGGTTCATGGAGTGAGGTCTGTCTAGGTCTTAGCGGCCAATGCAAAAATACAGCATACCCAAAGATGAAATAGGCCCTTTTAATCAGGGGAACGTGTGTCAAGCTGAGGAGGACTAAGAAAGAACATTTTTATACTTATCTAAACCAGATTTTACATGTTTATTTATACAGCCGCTAATAAAAAATAATAATACCTAAATAAATTAAAGAAAACTAGGTTTAACTAGGTAAAAAAAAATTCTTCCACATGTCGTTATTGATCATTCAGCCGAGTAGCAGCCCAACTCATCACTTATTCCTAACTAACCAATACCTGGTCATTTTTTATGTTTAAGACCAAAATTTCATTTACATTTTTACTCCAAATAAAGTCAGGAATCACTTGGTTAAATAACTGTAGTAACACCCTACATATATAGTATAAAGACATACAAGTAATACTTTATTATAAAAACGTAGATTTAATCTTGCTACTACGTCAAACATTTATCAGGAAGCAATTCTTTAAAAATCCACCGATTGCATTCCTCGCTTTAAAATATTTCAATGCATCTCAATTTTCTTTCTAGTTGGAAAAAAAGAACTAAAACGCGAGAAGTATAAAAGTTCCCCAGCAAAGTTAGTAGTACACCTTGTTATCGGACTGGGGAACGGAAAAACTTCCGGTAAAACTTTAATTATTTCCTCAACGCTACAATGGTAACTTCATCATGCGATGAGGACGGTGGAGCATTATTCAGCGGAGGTTGTTTTTTTAAACAATGTTTCACTTAGCGATATCGTACCCAACAGTTAATTTCGACGTTCGAGCAAAGGAACAAATACGAAATAGTGCGAAAAAGTCTTTTTAAATTTTTGAAGTGGAATATTTTTTCTTTTTTAATCTTTGACGAAGATAATGCTTAGTTCACACTGTGCTATATATCTGCGAGCAGATATCTGTTGATTCGCGAGCGCTTATCTTTTGTCCTTTCACACGAGGCTATCAAATATTTCTTCCTGTGGTAGGAGAGGGGGTCAGTCGAATTAGGGAGCGGCAACGGAACGCATATTTTTTGTACTGAAATCTGTCAACTTGACATCTGTCATCCACGGGTCTAGGCAGCTCCGTAATTACAATGACCCCCTCTCCTGTTTTAGTCGGAGAAGGGGAGAGTTATCTTCTGGGATATCGCGTCTGGAGCGGTTACGTCTGAGATGTGTATTGTCTATGATTGATCTGCGCTTAAAAACGCTTAGGTGTGAACGGTCTGAAGGGATTGTATGGAGAGCGTTATTTGGCGTGCTATGATCTTTTATATTTGATAGCTGAGTGTGAACCAGCTTTAATAATATCAACCACTTCCAAGATATTGCAATCTCATATTTCGAGTTTTGAATTATTAACGAAGAGTGCAAGGCGGCGGGAATGAAGATGAGTACCTTAAAAACAGAGGTGATGGTTATAGGAAGGGATCAAACTCAAGTGCAACATACTCGCTAATGGGACTCAGTTGAAACAGGTAGACAGATTCAAATACCTCGGGGTTGAATTCTCCAGCGATGGACGGCAAGACGCGGAAATTGATCGAAGAATTAGTGCGGCAAGCGGTGTGTTGCGTCCTTATAGTGATAAGGAAAGCCGAGCACAGTATCAAGACAAAGATGGCAGTGTTCAAAGCGGTATATCGCCCGACGCACACTTACGGCCACCAGATAAGGATACTAAGCGAACGAACACGCTCTAGAGTACAAGCTGCCGAAATGAGGTACTTGAGAGGAGTGGAAAAGGTTACAAAATGGGATCATATAAGAAACTCGACGATCCGAGACGATCTAAACATTGAACCACTGCTACTGTTCATAGAAAAATCGCAACTGAGGTGGCTTGGGCATGTACTAAGAATGCCTGATGACCGAATTCCTAAGAAGATACTAAGTGCGATTCCAGAGGGTAGACGTCCAGTGGGTCGCCCCAGACACAGCTTGGCGAGGCAACTCCAGAAACTGTGTGAGAAGAGGATGGGACTGCCATGAACGGAGGCCGAACAGTAAGCACAAGATTGGGACGTATGGAGGAGCCTTATCGATGCAATGGGTCCCCGACCCGAATAGGATTTATTTATTTATTTGTAAGAGACAAACAGCTTTTACATTAAATATAGATACATACATATAAAATTAAATTAAGTTAAGCCAAAAAAAAAAAATAGGATAAGAAGATGAAGATGATGATGATGATGATGATGAATTATAAACATTAGAAGCTCATTTGGCAAAGTGACAGTCCTGGTAAGACTAGAGGACCTGGGTTGGACCAGAGGACTTGGAGTCCCAGTTCTAACCGTCACCTTTAAATTTTCTGTTTTTTTTTTACATTGCTCCACACAGGAAGATGAGGAAAACAACTTTCCCTCGGGGCCCATGTCATCTTTGGGGGCCGTGTAGAGAATCTTTTTAAGGAAAGGAAGGATAAAAAATTCTGGGAAGTAAAAAGGTATTAAGGGCGGGCAGAAATCTGGGGGTGACGGACATACGAATCGATTCCTGACACTGCGGTGCAAATCAATTGGTCGAGGGAGTCCGGCTGGAGAGGTCTAAAGGTATCCATCTGCCAGTCTTCCCCGATCCGGCCCGCCGCGCAGTAGGCGGGCAAACGCATCCGCCGGCAAGACCTGGACAAACCTAGCAGGGACAGATGTAGCAGGTTTAGTTTGTCTGTTGGCGGCGGATGCGTTTCCGCACCTACTGCATAGCAGACCGATCAGAGACTGGTTGAGGGAGACCTTTTGCCTCTCCAGCTAGACTCTTTCGACCCATCGCTTTGCACCTCAGTGGGAGGAATGGATTCATTTGTCACTCCTGGACACACTGATCCTAGACTCCTTCCCACCTCTATTCCTCTCCTTCATTTCCATAAAAAGGCCCTCCACACAAAAACTTCAAAGATAACATAAGTACTTAGAGTTTTTTCCTCGGGGCCTCTTGTATGTAACTAATGCAAAAAATAAATGCAATTTGACTTATTTTAAATAATTTTCCCAATTCTTTTTAGCTATTATTAAACACAACGTCATGTACTTCCTATTGTGTTATTTTTGTTAATAAATAACTTGCAATGCGAGTGGGAACATATTATATTCAAATATGATAGGCAGAATGGGTTGCGTTTTAATACCTGTGCGCCAATACTCTACCTTATCTAAGAAAATATTTTTGTTCACATTTCGAGGAATAAATCTTTTGTTAAAAATGCGTTTAACTTTCATTCAGCATTGCTTCTCGGGCTTGTATTTCCGTAGCTTTTGATCTTGACAAGTATTTCTTTCCCCGTGAAACGATTTTCTTTGCCCCCATTACGGAGACGGGAAAGGGGATCTTTTCTTTGAACCTCTCGTGTCATTAAAATACAAAATATAAAAAAAGAAACTTAATTTGAAAAGGAAAAATAATGAGAACCGTTTTGAAGTGCCGCTTTGAATGTTGTTACTGTTTCTGCAATTACAAATGGAAACATTGTGATTATTGTCATAACTTCTCCACGTAAATTATTTGGTAAATATTCAAAATTACTGGACACGGTTAATACCGTAAGGGCCGAGGAAGAAACGACGTAAATTTCGCAAAGTTTTGACTTTGACTTAATATTTTGTGGGCTTATTTTGTGCTATCGTATATTATATTTACCGAAACACATTCCTTGAACAATAAACTATGCATTAAAACAACACTACTTGCGTTTATTTGAAAAATTTAAAGGTTTTTCGATATTTTTCACGACCTGCGACGCTCGTAGTTTGACAGCTAAAATCGCGCGAAAAATGAAGGGTCGATGTCATAGATAAATTTAATAAAAATTATTCCGAGTGGCTAGATGTATTTAAGATGCCTCATACGTCAAGAACAAGAATGCTCCTAGCGATTCTGACCCTGCCCTTCATACGTTTTCTTTATACATAAGGGTTAAAATCGCATTTAAAAACAAAAATATAAAATTGAAAATTTTGGCGTGTGCGCCGGCGCACACCAGGCCATTTACAGTTTATGCACAAATTAATTAAAAAACACTTTGCATCAGTTATATAATATTGAGATAATATTTCAGTCAACGGAATTTCATTAAATTTGGGAGGCAAGCATGGGTACCGCCGCCAAATTAATTAAAAAAACACTTTGCATCAGTTATATAATAATAAGATAATATTTAAGTCATCGGAATTTCATTAAATTTGGGAGGCAGGCATGGGTACCGCCGCCCCGGGAATCATTTATTGAGTAACAAACACCCCAGGTCACCAAAAGTGGTAAGCTATGTTTGATGACTTAGCAGGGGTGCCCGGGTTCATGGGGTGAGTTTTGTCTAGGTCTTGAGGGCGCGTTACGAGGGATGAATTTGAGGGTGCATCTTAAGGGCGCATCATGAGGGATACATTTGTTCACCTACTGCGTGGCGGAACGAATCGGGAGAGACTGGTTGAAGGAGACCTCTCCAGCCGGACTTTCTCGGCCCTTCGCCTTGCACCGCCGTGGGAGGGATGGATACGTCCGTCACCCCTGGACACATTATCCCACTGATTACTACCCACCCCTCAAACCCTTTTCCTTCTCAGAACTTTCTCTCCTTGCTTTTCATAAAACAACCTTCCACGCAGCATCCCCAAAGAGACATATGCCGTGAGCTTTTTTCTCAAGGCCTCCTATGTGGAGCTAATCTTAAAAAAATTAGAAAAGGAAAATAATGCATTTTATTTATAGTTAGTTTATATATTTTTTTGGATGAATACCGCACAAAAGTTCCAACTGCTCCCATCTGGAGCCAGTGAGACTATGGCATCCCCAATTGGGGTATGTTGTGAGGCTGAAGTTAGTGGGGAACTTAACAAACGAATTGCAATCTTTAAAGCACAGGCGTCGGGTGGGAATGCTAACCTTGTTCTACCGGTATTTCAATGGAAGATGCTCCGAGGAACTAGCGTCATTGATCCGTTCGGCACCGGTGCATAGACGGGAAACACGCCAAACGCGTGCCCAACATATGTACACGGTTGAAATTTGTCACATGAGAACGGGTCGCTTGTGAACTTAGCTCGGCTGTGAAACGATTTTCCGGCCTCTGTGTTTCCTCCTTCCTACAACATGGGTCTCTTCAAGACCAATGTTCATTCCTTCCTATCCTCAAAAAGACCCTCCACACAGCATATCAGACGACATAGGCCCTGAGGGAAATTATTTTCCTAAGGGTCTCCTGTGTGGAGTTAATGTAAAAAGAAAAAAAAGTGGGAGTGGAAGGACATGAGAAAGAAAAAGGTAGGAATGTCCTGGCTATTCAGATCTGGTCACCAAACACGGCTAAAGCCATTTCAAGCAACTTTAAATTCCCCCCTGGTCTTACACCAGGGCGATACCGAGGGTATCTTCCACTCTTGAACATGGCGCAAATATACTATAAATTATTTTAAATGAATTAATTGTGAAATAACACAAATCAATCAAATAAAATTTATTTGCCGGGATTCGATTCCGCGACCTTCTGATTGCGAGACAAGAGACTTACCACGCCGGCCGCCAGCTTAGTTAAAATTAAAATTGATTGAACACTTGGCGGCCATTGTTAAATGCCGCCAAGTGCTGTGAATGTTAGTTTTTTTAGTTAGTTAGTTTTTCTCCTTTTATTTAAACCAAACTAAGAACTTAAGAACCTAAAACAAGTTTTTAGTTTGTGTTCAGTTAAAAAAATAAGAAAAAAAACTGGTTTAAAAAACCTATTTTTGATGTTTTTATGTAAAAACATGGCGTGTAGAAAAAAAGTCAAATTATCTATATTTTGAACGAAAAATATCGAAATACATTATTTTATATTTTTAGTGACTGAAATAATTGTCATTAAACTGATGCAAAGTGTTTAAAAAAAAAAATGCTCATATTAACAGTGTCTAGTAATTCTGGACATTTACCATTTATTTGAACTTCTGTGTTCCAGGATTAACGATTTTATTTTGCGTGGTTTATAGGTGTCCATTGATATATGAACATGGTTTATAGATGTTCACCCATGGAATACCAGCGAACGTGTTTATTACGTGGGACGTTCATAGAGCTTTAATTTAAGAAAAGGAAAAAAAATCAATGTTATGACATTGTTTGAAAAACTTCTCGTAACATCATAACAAGCCGATAAGGTTGCTTGTGCATTGATGGAGGATAAGCTAGCAGAGGAATTGAACCCAAGATACCTTGGTAGGAAACCGACGCATATGTCAACTCAGCCAAACCGGTCAAATGACAGAACACGTAAATGTTTGGCATTAATTTGAGAGGTTAGCAGTCTAATGGCGTTCTCCTCATAGACGATATAGCTTCAATAAAGAAAAGAACAAAGTTTAAATATTAAAATCTATTTTAATTTGTGCGCCTTAGAAATTAACTAAAAAGTGAAAAAAAAAATAGCATCCCGCAAGTCACCATTGTTGACCGCGTTTCCTTGTTATTTTGACTTCTCCTACCGTTCTCCCCCCAAATCACAACTCCCACCTAATAATATCTAAACACTTAAAACGTCTAAAGATTGTTACACGTTAATTGTTTTTGTTAATTGCTTGTTACCAAAGATATACAAAAAAATGCAATTAACACGCGGTAGAGGTGAAACCTTCACAAAACTAAAGCAGACAAAAGTGGGGAGGATTAGAAGCACCGCACAAAGAGGAGACCGATTATACTCGATCTCTTTCTCTCGCAGGCTATAGATGTATGTGTTTGTTTTTTTTAGTGTCGCTATTTTTCGTTTCATCGAGTTTCAAATCACAACGGTGCTAAAGAAGTTTTCACTTGAAAAAATGGCATTTTTCGTTTAATGTACGCAACTGTCGATTTTAATTAGTCTAACCTAATTTATAACATATCAACTGCATTTTCTTTTCGAAATTCTTGTCCATTCGTTTACAGAGATTATTTACTACGCCCAGCTACAATGAATAATATTCATAGTGAAAAAAAATTGTTAACTGTTTTTCCTTAGAATTGCTGTGATTATTTATGTCCACGGAAATCATTTCTCACTTCTAAGGAACAGCAACGATTAATCCAGGTCATAATATAACGACTCGATCGCCATCTTTTCCTTGAAATTACGCTGTCACATAAATGAGAAAAAAGTTTATTAACGTTAAGGTTTTCCATGCATTTTAATAAATTTTAAAATCGAATCACAGTGTACTGTAGCTGAAATAATTCTACTATGATGAGGTCTGGCATCATAAAACTAGACCATACTTTTCTTCGATTTTTCTTAATTTGGGAAATACAACAACTACCTCTAGAACATTTGAAATGTCAGATATTATACAGAAATTCTATTTAAATGTTCATATCATAACCTTTAAGGTGATATATGTCACAAAAATGGCAGCATAAATATACCAAACCACACAAACGGCAGAGTATTAAAGTCATCTAAATTTTATTATAGTTGTTTAATTTATAAGGTTTCATTCAATGACGTTACAATATACTGTAGACGCGGGGTAGAAATCTCAAAGTGGGAAGCCAAAAGTAAGGCAATTGCACTAGTCTCGATTTCTAGTACTTTAGTACTAAACTGTCACTCGTCGAGTAAGGTCGTGAATTACCAGTAGGTAAATTGCATTTAAAAAGCGCCAAAATGCCCTCTTGTGGGATGGGAAAATGTTTCCATTACACGGCAAACAGTAGTAAAAGTGAAGAAATAACATTTCACTTATTAAGGTATACATACCAACAGGTAAATGACTTATTATTATCGATTATTATAAACAATACAATTAATTTTCATGTTTCCTGGCAGACAATTTTATACGTCATTAGAAAAAAACACACATTCTTTGATTGCCTTATGGTACGGCCACACTGAGGCCAATTTCCAACTACAAATATTCAGATGATTGTGTAAAGGGGTAGTTTGTGCGTTGGAAGTTCGAGTTGAATCCCCCCGCCTGCCTTTCCGCTTCACCCGGGAGGGGAATGTTTTTCATCGCTCACGGAAAGCTTGAACACAGCATCTTCGAACAAGAATTGTTCAAAGCCACGCCCCCATTGACCAAGTTTATAGTGATGTTCAAGCGAACGTTCATGTTCATGTTCATGGCGGAGGTCGCTGGAGACCTGCCTTAAGTGGAACTTTTCATACAAATCTTAATTTTGGATTTAGATCAAAATACCAAACCAAACTAAAAAATCTATTTGTAATCAAAAGGTTTATCAAATATATAGTACGGATGTGAGCTACTTTATTTATTTTTGTTATAAATTATATTATGATACACGCCATTAAAGATTTTAGCATTTCATGATTTTAGAGGCAACTTGGAGAATTATTTGTGAGTAAATGAAAAATATTAAAAAAATAATTTTTTTTTATTTTATTAGAGGATTTTAGGAGAATTATTTGTGAGTAAGTGAAAAACATAAAAATAATAACTTTATTTATTTTAAAAATATGATGAAAAATAAAATAAAAAATAAAACATGGGTAAAATTGCATTTTTTGAGGTAGTAATTTTATTTTATAAATTTTTGTTTCTACGTAAATATGTAATTTGTGTATTAAATTTATATCATCAAAATGATTTCTTTAATTAATTTTTATTTTATATTTCATCACATTTTTTTAATAAATACAGTAAAAAATTAGTTTTTTTTTAGTTTTTCATTCACTCACAAATAATTGCCAAAGTTTCCTCTAAAATCATGAAACATTCGTATCTTTAATAGCCTATATCTTGTAATGTAAAGCAAAAATAAATTAAGTATCTCACATCCGTACTAGATATTTTATATACCTTATGATTACAAAAATAATTTTTCAGTTTGGTTCGGTATTTTGATCTCAAATCCAAAATTAAGATTTGTATAAAACGAGCCGCGCAAACGTTCCAGATTTTTTCACAGAAGAGTCCGTGTTTGTAAACAACCAGTTTATAATACATTTTATTCCACAGCGGGCAATAGTACCTAGTTAGTTATTGATTTTAACCAAATATTCAAATTTGTTCATTTCATAATAATGCAAGAGAAAAAACGTAGTCGTAGATGTAGGCGTGGTACAAATGGGAAACTGATGAATGTACATAACATTTGTAGATTTTGTGGCATAACTTTTTTTGATTTGAACTTCTGTTTTCGAGTAAATAGAGTCCGAAGTTGGAATTTTCTCGGTCAAATTTAAATAAAAATTAATCTTAAGTCGGTTAATATCAGCTGTCATGTTTCTTAAAATGCGTCCTAAGCCTAGACTCAGCTTCAAAAGTTTTTTTTAACTTTTTGTTGAATTTTTTATTTTTAGGTTGTCTATTTAATCTAAATTCACCAGTTTCCCATTCGTATAATGAGTTTCTGGAAATTTATAGGTATATAGGTATCAAGATTCTTACTAGATGATATTGAATGACTTTTGGGGTGTTGAACTGCTTCTCTCCCTTTTTGGGTAAACTTATCAGAAAGCGGTGTCCGTCATCAGGGTAAATTATTGTAGTAATGCTTATCTGGTATCAACCTACAGAAAATGTTATTCCTCGTTACATCGGTCGTTTCTTGGAAAAAACCCTTCACAGATGTATTCCAGGAAGGTTTGAATTCCCAGTCGTTAATACTAAATTCGTTTATGATACAAATAAATGATTACTGTCTGATCTGATGGACACTGTAACTACACAATCAATTCTCACGATAATATAAACTCTTGTGTTTACAGCTGAGATTCTCATGAAACGAACGTCCACAAAAATGATTTTATTAAAGAAATATAGACAAACAAATTTTTATTTTTTTACAACTTGTAGATGCTGTGTGGATGATCTTTTTTGAGGAGAGGAAGGAGTAAACATGGGTCTGGAAGAAACCACGTCGTTGAAGGGAGGAAACACAGAGGTCGGCAAATCGATTGGTTCGATTCGTAGAAATGATTTCATGTGACAAATGTCAACCGAATACAAATGTTGGTTCGTTCGGCGTTTTTCTCGACTACGCAAGGATCATCATGATGCCTGTTCCTCGGATCATCTTCTATTGAAATATTGTTGTTCTTTTTTTCAATATGTGTGGTTTTTTTTAAAAAGTAACTTGTATGTTCAGTTTTCAGTTGGTATTCAGACTGCTGATTAATTCTTTTTAGTCAGGAAAATAATTTCTAGACAAAAAAGATGGAAATATTAAAGTAAAACTTTTTACTATTAAGAAAGTTACAAAACAGTGCTGGTATGGTAGCTTCGCAGTGTGACATTATGGATATTAAGATAGTAGCATCCCAGTGTGATATTAAGGTAGAAACATCACAGTGTGATGTTAAGATAGAAGCATCAAAGTGTGATTTAAGATAGTAGCATCACAGTGTGATATTAAGATAATAGCATCACAGTGTGATATTAAGGTAGAAGCATCACAGTGTGCTGTTAAGATAAAAGTATCAAAGTGTGATTTAAGATAAAAGTATCAAAGTGTGATTTAAGATAGAAGCATCACAGTATGATATTAAGATAATAGCATCACAGTGTGATATTAAGATAGAAGCATCACAGTGTGATATTAAGATAGAAGCATCAAAGTGTGATTTTAAGATAGTAGCATCACAGTGTGATATTAAGATAGTAGCATCACAGTGTAATATTTAGATAGAAGCATCATAGTTTAATATTAAGATAGTAGCATCACAGTGTGATATTAAACTAGTAGCATTATAGTGTTATGCTCACGATTATATCATAACTAACTTAAACGTTAAGACAGAGATTAACAAGAGTTACAACAAGAAGGTTACATGTCAATTTAAGCGTTCATATTAAAATAACAAAAAATGCTGCGAAGTATAAAAAATCCACACAATACGTAATTTTATCAGCATCTAACCATTCAATAAAAGTATGTTCATTACAAAAGCTTTTAAAGTTTTGTTTAAGGCCATAATAACACGTCAATGGAGTGCCCAATTCACGTGAAGCGATCAATGATTTTACGTTTTGTTTAAAGAACTGAACATTCAAACAGCCTTGAAACTTCAAATGACCAACTCATGTGGGTCCGATAAACTCGCAACTCCTACTCAATACGAGGTAGAATGGTTCAAATATTTACCTTGCTCTTGTACAGCCAGCCTTTCTGTTTACTTCAATGTTGTGACGTCAATATTCAACCGTATTATAAACTATGGATCGATTATTTTAAATATGAAATAGTTGTTATGTATTTTCAATTTGTTAGTATGCTCGTTTCCTTCTCCCCACATCCAAATTCCTCCTGCTAGACTCTCCGGATTACACTTACTGTGGTTAGGACATATTTAATGATTGCCCTGATCTAAACTAAGGATAGATTGTTTCACAGAATTTGAACAATTCATCAAATTAAAAGTAAATATTTGAGTTCTGTGAAAATCTTATGTTCTGCTATTATGAAAGTGCTGTGAAACCACATGATGAAATAGGGATAGCAAAATGCAGTATTTTTAAGACAGTCCTCTGCGTGAAAATTCGCATCTTCTTCAAGCAACTTTATAATAAAAATGTGCTTATTTCAATTAACCTGCTAAGTAAATTTGTCAAAAATTTTAAAAAAATATACATTTAAGAATCATAATAATTTTGGTACCTACTTTAATGTTTTCGTAAAATCCAAAGTCATGTAACTTATAAATACTCTTTAAATAATGTAAAATTGACATCAGTCGCTCAGATCAAGGGCTTGGGTGTTATATTTGATGAAAAGTTAGCATTTACTCTGCACATTAATGAAATAATAAAGAAAGCTTTAAAAATGCTTGGTTTCATATGCATAAAAAATAGCAAGTGATTTCAAGTCACTAGAATGTTTGAAAACATTGTACACTTCTTTAGTAAGAAACCAGGTAGAGTATAATTCGCCTATTTGGTCTCCTTTGTATAAAGTACATTCCGACAATATAGAAAGGGTACAGCACACATTTTTTAAATTTATCAACTTGAAACTGAATATTTCAATTAAAAAAATAAACTATATCTTTTTGATGAAACAATTGAACTTAATAACGCTGTCAGATAGGCGGATCATCTCTGACCTGGTACTATTAAATTAAATTATCAATAATTGCATTGACAACCCTGAAATTCTCCACAAAACAAAATTTTATGTACCGACCGGAAATACGAGGCAGAGTGCTACCTTGTTCTGTGACAATTTTAAAACTAACTATGAAGCTCATACACCTATAAACAGACTACATCATTTTGGCAATAAGTCTGGGAATGTTGTAGACGTGTTTAAAGATTCCGTGTTAGTTTTAAAACGAAGCCTTTATAACCAATTTACCGAGATGTATGATTTTATGACTCCTTAGTGAATACACTTTTTTTTATTTTTATATTTCTATGTTTCTTTATACATATTTGCTTTCTTTACTACATACTATTCATTTTAATTTGCCTAAATTTAAACATAAATCATTATATATTGTATACTATGTACTTAACACAACTGTATTGCTTGTTTACTTATCTTGTAATAGCCCACTAGGGCGTAAATAAATAAATAAATAAATGCTCGTCTAATATGATTCATACTTATCGGTTCCAATTATGAAAATTAAAAATTTATGGAGACAATGGAAATAGTATTATGTATTTAAATGAATCTTCTTTTCGTTCGGCACTCGTCGTTGCAGGTAATCGCGTGTAGAAATTGATGCGTAGTTCGCTAACCACAACTGAAAAACTTCTCGTAACATCATTACAAGCGAATAAGGTTGCTTGTGCATTGATGGAGGATAAGCTAGCAGAGGAATTGAACCCAAGATACCTTGGTAGGAAACCGACGCATATGTCAACTCAGCCAAACCGGTCAAATGACAGAACACGTAAATGTTTGGCATTAATTTGAGAGGTTAGCAGTCTAATGGCGTTCTCCTCATAGACGATATAGCTTCAATAAAGAAAAGAACAAAGTTTAAATATTAAAATCTATTTTAATTTGTGCGCCTTAGAAATTAACTAAAAAGTGAAAAAAAAAAATAGCATCCCGCAAGTCACCATTGTTGACCGCGTTTCCTTGTTATTTTGACTCCTCCTACCGTTCTCCCCCCAAATCACAACTCCCACCTAATAATATCTAAACACTTAAAACGTCTAAAGATTGTTACACGTTAATTGTTTTTGTTAATTGCTTGTTACCAAAGATATACAAAAAAATGCAATTAACACGCGGTAGAGGTGAAACCTTCACAAAACTAAAGCAGACAAAAGTGGGGAGGATTAGAAGCACCGCACAAAGAGGAGACCGATTATACTCGATCTCTTTCTCTCGCAGGCTATAGATGTATGTGTTTGTTTTTTTTAGTGTCGCTATTTTTCGTTTCATCGAGTTTCAAATCACAACGGTGCTAAAGAAGTTTTCACTTGAAAAAATAGCATTTTTCGTTTAATGTACGCAACTGTCGATTTTAATTAGTCTAACCTAATTTATAACATATCAACTGCATTTTCTTTTCGAAATTCTTGTCCATTCGTTTACAGAGATTATTTACTACGCCCAGCTACAATGAATAATATTCATGGTGAAAAAAAATTGTTAACTGTTTTTCCTTAGAATTGCTGTGATTATTTATGTCCACGGAATTATGTATTTAAATGAATCTTCTTTTCGTTCGGCACTCGTCGTTGCAGGTAATCGCGTGTAGAAATTGATGCGTAGTTCGCTAACAACAAGTTCATTGAACCTGAATAATTTTACTCACTACGCAGGAATACAATTTCAAATGACGCATGCACCCATGCACCGACCACCGAAATAAGTATGTTTAATTGGCTTATCTTTTCTTTCTCCGTTATTTGTATCGATGACCAACCATGACATAATATAAATATTTATTCCGGTGAATATGACGACAGTGAATGTTAGATAGAACGGCATTTGAAAATTGGCGTAATATTAGTCAATCTAAAGATATCAACTCCCTAACTATTTTACCAAACCATAAAACCAATTGCTCTTGTTCGCTGGAAAATTGGATGTGCCTCGTCCCTTCTCATTTTTAAAACAAATATTCTTGAATCCAAGGGTTGAACTTAGTTGAACCCGTTGTGGCCTTGCTAAGGGAACAAATCATGTGGCCTTGCTAAGGGTACTTAACAGTATTTATCTTAATTTAAAAAAAAACTAATACACTATTTTATTTTACCTGCGCTTTAATTCTAAACAAGTTCAAACCCAAAATTATGCGATATTATAATTGTAGGATTTGTGAAGCTGCAAGTATTTATAAAAAAATATTTGCCTCATATTCTTCGCTTTTCAAAAGAAGAAATCTATCTTTCGAATGTTGGTCAAAGTTAAAAATTAAGATATCTATTCAAATCTGTCAAACTTTTAAACCAATCGAATACGCATTTGAAATTAAGAATTATTAATTAAAAAATATCATATGTGCAGTTCACACGTGGTAGAAGTGAAACCTTCAGAAAACTAAAGTACAGGATAATTGTAGGGATTATTATTGTTCCCAAGTCTAAAAATTATTTTACATTTTATTCTACGAAGCACCGCACAAAGAGGAGGCCAATAGGCTACGAAGTTCCGCACAAAGAGGACACCGAGTAGTCTATCAAATTCTCTCGCAGGCTAAATCCTGTTGATGTATGTGTTTGTATCTTTTTAGTGTCGCTCGTTTCCGTTTCATCGAGTTTCAAATCACAACGGTGCTAAAGAAGTTTTCACTTCAAAAATATTTGGTCCCTATTTTATAGCTTGCCAGATATTATTTATTACTTGTCGGTTTCAATTTTGAATATTAAAAGTTCATTGAACATTGTGCAGGAATATGTAGAAATATTTCACATCACGCATGCACCGACAACCGAAATTAGTAGGATTAATTGCCTTATTTCCTTTCAACGTCGATTTGCTTCGTAGTCTCTATTTACAAATGCTTGTTTTTCAATTGATCAAAAGAAATAAAAAAAAATGGTGTTAGAAATTTCTGGCCAGGCCGGGGAGTAAAACCAGGGAAATAAATATTTAAGGATTTTGGTTTGGGTGTTGCGATTATTTCTCACAACAACCCGCGTAGGAAATAGAAAGTGTGAATACGATATTGCGAGGAAACTGAAAAAATCCTGCGAACGCCTTTATATAACGCCAGCATTACAGATGCGATAGTGTTCCCGATAAGAAAAAATTTCATATTTGGAACAACATTTATAAAGTACACAAGCGCAGACCAGTTAAAAATCATAGGATATTATTATAATTGTAGGACTTGTGAATCTGAAAGTACTTACTAAAAAAGGATTAAAGCCTTTGAAAAAAAGAAATGTACCTACCTATCGAATGTAGACTTGAAAAATTATATATCCAATCCAATAACATTAAAAAAATACAGGGTGTTAAGTGTCGTACACTTACTTTCACCAATGATTCCTGATATCTTTTGGAGTAAAAATAAATGTAAGTAAACGAAATTTTGGTCTCCGGTGAATTTTTAGTTTTTTTCCGACTAAAAACATAAAAAAATACTAGGTACTGGACAGTTAAGAGTGGGTGAGGAGTTGGGCTGTTACTTGGCTGGATGACCAGTGACGACATGTTGAAGATTATTATTATTATTCGATTTTTAAAGAAAAAAAAAGACATCAAAAAGTCACCGGAGTCCAAAATTTCATTCACACTTTTTACCGCAAACAATGTCAGGAATCACTGAAAATAAAGTAGGTCCCCTTAACACCTTGTTTAAGAAATGTTATATTTATACTAATAGAACTAAAAGCCAACTGGGACTCATTTAAGTATCTAGGCTCACTCGTCTCCAGAGACGGAAGATGTGCAGCGAATGTCGACCATAGAAAAGGTGTGGGATGGTTGAAATTTAGATCCGTAATAGGAATCTTGTATGACCCGAAAATGCCTATAAAACTTAAAGGAAACATACCAGATTATTTTTAGATCCGCGATAATGTATGGCTCCGAAAGCTGGACTATGTACAACTCCTACTCTTGGCAATTCGAAAAAACAGAAATGTTAATGCTTAGATGGTCGGCAGGAGTAACTAACAGATAAAATTAAAAGTTTACGCATTCGTGGTAGCCTGGGTGTCACGGACATAAATAGTAAGCTGGAGGAACGGCAGTTGAGATGGTATAGACACATAAGACGGAGGCCACCAGATCAAACAGTGAAGCAGGCAATGTCTATGGAGCTTCACTGAGTCATCCAGAGGAAGACCAAGGAACTTTTGGATGACTCAATGCTCCAAAATATTACAGAAAAACGGCCTGGATGAAAGCGACACCCAGAACCGAAGACGATACAGCCTGAGAACTAGAAGAGCTGACCCCAACAGCCTACCAAGGCAATGAGTTGGGACAGTGAAAGGAAGAAGAAGATAATAATATAATAAAAAATGAAGTACCGCTTACCAAAAGGAAGCCATTCAAAGAATACGTATATGAACGGGCCGCTAAAGTATGTCCCCTGGACCCAGTTCAATGAAACCACCCGTATTGACTCAGCATCTGTCAAACATTTTAACAAAATAAATACGCATTTAAAAAAAAAAATATTAATTCACAAAATCATTTTGATATCTACTTTATCGCTTGTTTAGAATTTATTTATTTATTTAATATCAACGGTATAAATATACCATAAGCACACATGTCACAAAATCATAGGAAACATATTAAAAACAGTAAATAAAGATTATAACAGAAAATTGTGGCGTTTGAAAGAGAAATGACACCAGAGATGCGAAAACATACAAAAATCTATAGTACAAATAAAATTAAATTGATTGAAAAGATTTGATAGTATAGCCCTCTTGTACCTACTTTGCAGTTAAATAGATCTGCCACATTTGCATATATATTAGTAACTTCATGTAATCTAGGTACAAGCGAGTGTTTCGTATACTCAGTCCGGTTATTGTAGCATTTACACAGGATTTTAGAACGAGAAACTCAATGAGCATAGTCAAATCAGGACTGACTATTCTAACATTTACAATTTTGAACAAAAATATTAAGTCGGATATAATTCTTCGATCTGAGAGTCTTTCTTAATAAATTTAATTCTTTCATCAAATTATTGTTTATGTTTTCAATAGGAATACCGAGTTTAAAATTAATGTGTCTTAGAAATGTATGTTGAATTTTATCGATTGAATCTGAATGAATTTTAAAATGGACAAACTGTTATCACAAAATTGTTTCAATTTTGTGATAATGGTTTTAATTTTGAAAATTAAAAGAAATTGAACTTGAAAAACTATGAAAATGGTACGCATTAAACAGGGATATTTCATTTCATTTCTTACCCACACACCAACTGCCGATTTAGTACGTTTAATAATATTACGTAAGAAGTAAAACATAATGTATGCATTGTCCCATTCTTTTCCATTATTGTGGCATAAGTATTTGATATCATTGTAGCAATAGAGCCAATGGCAGAATTCCTAGAATATCTAAGCGGAATCGCTCGACGTAACTGCGAACACCATTTATAGTTTTCTATTCAGGTCAGGTACTCGGAGTATCGATTATTGGTATATTTAGTACACAATAATGATTATATATATTGTAATCGGTTTAGATTTGTGTAAAAGGTCTGTGGATTAGACCGGTTACCCGAAGAGGTGAAATGTTTATTCTTGTCTCGTGTGGTGGAAAACCTGCGTGGTACAGAACAATCACAAATAAAGAAAATATATTTTCCTAGTCGTCTTTTCCATGTCGTGTGGTGCATCGATGTATCAACTCTAAATTTAGCGTATCTTATAAATTTGGTCAAATAATTTGGCCCATCTATGAGTAATTTGATTACAAAAAGCCATGGGCCAAATTTTTTTTTTTTTCAATTATTTCTGGCTTTCACCCATCAAGGGTGTTCTAGGCCATCATTTCAAATTGTAGAAAAGGGAAAGGTAAATTTAAATATAAATGAAGAAGTAAATTTATATATTAATATTATTTAAATGTGCAAATTTCAGAATTATATGGAAGATTGGAATCGAGTTTAGACTTAGGAGAGATGAGATGTTGAATGGAGGGGAAGTAATTTTAGATAACGCTTGATAAAAGAGAGGATATTTATTTAGAGAGGGACAACCAAAAAATATGTGATCTAAAGTTCCCACATCTAGACCACAGAAAGTACAATCTGGGGAGTCAAGGACATGAATTTTAAACAAGTGAGAAGGAACGGAACAATGTCCGATTCTCATTCGAATAAGAGAGGAAATTTCTTTTTTGGAAAAATGGGGGAATTTTTGAAAGCACGGTTTTGATGGAATAGTCCTTTGTATTGAGGCATAGCAGGCTCCCTTGGATTGACTAGCAATGTTCCAATACTCTGTCCAAGCATTGCGGGATCTATCTTTGATGATGGAAAAAATATCAGATAGGGGAATATGGTTTACGAGGGTAACAATAGGGTTAGACGCTCCTTGTTTTGCCAAGGAATCCGCAATATCGTTACCCACTATGCCAACATGTCCAGGAATCCATATCAGAGTTACAGTTTTTCCAGAGCTTTGAATGGAGGCCATCATCACTCGAATAAGGCATACAAAATGATCATCAGGATGAAGAAGAGGACTCGATTTCAGTTTTTGGAGGAAACTGAGAGAGTCAGAGAGAACAAGGGAATGTTCAAAATTATTTTTGATTATATATTTAAGTGATTCAATTATTGCAATGCACTCGGCAGAAAATATTGAAAATTGGTTTGAAATTGAATAAAATATTCTATCATTAGAATTATTGTGGTAAACGTTAATACCTATACCACAGTTAGGACAGTCTGGAGATTTGGAGCCGTCAGTAAATAAAAGAGAAGATTTGGGCCATTTAGATGAAATAATGTCATTGAACATATTATTGACAATACAGGCAGAGAGATTGGAATGACTTTTAAGAATGCCAATCCCTTCTAAAATTGTTGGGGATAGGGTGACATGACTATATTTTAATTTGTACAAAGGAAGAAGATCATTTTGGATAATTTGAAGCTCTGATAGAGAGCGAAAATTTTTACAGATGGCAGGAAGAGGTTTAGTTCGAGCTCTGATTGTAGGTGCATTTGGTGGGTTGTTGAACAATGAGACTCTCGGAATAATCTGATGACATTATTATCATGGGCCAACTTATTTGACCAAATTTTGATCTACCCATCGGATTCAGTCGCCTTGCTTTAAAAGCATAATATCTTGGTTGCGGACCAACAAAAAAAAAACAACTTCTTTTTTTTTACAATGCTCTAAAAATAATTTCCGTCAGGGCCTATGTCATCTTAGGGGATGCTCTGTGGAAGGTTTTTTTTAAGGAAATGAAGGAGAGGAAGTTTTGGGAAGGAAATATATATGAGAAGAGGGTAGGAGTCTGGGGGTTAGTATGTCCAGGAGTGACGGACGTATGAATCCATCAACTGCGGTGCAAAGCAGGGGGTGGAGAGATTCTGGCTGGAGAGGATAAAAGACCTCCCTCAACCAGTCTCTCTCGATCCTGCCCCCCACGTAGTGGTTGGGCAAACGCAACCACCACCAAGATCTAGACGACCCTCACCCCATAAACCCGGGCACCCCTGCTAAGTCACCAAACGTAACGAACCACTTGGGGTGACCTACGACAGAGGTGTTGGTTATCCAATAAATTGTTCCCGGGGAGGCGGTACCCATACCCACCTCCCAAATTGTTTCTTGTGATCTTTTTCAAGTGTTTTCATTAGTCAATTTTTTAACCAATAAATTTGGTCATTTTTAACATCCACACGCCATGTCTAGACAATGTTGTTCGATGGTGTGGTACAAAGAAATTTACACAGAAAATTTTGAGATAGCTTACGTCAGTTTTTTTTCAAACTTTTTTTTGCGTGGTTGAAAGCATACGCGGGTAATACCATTAAGTTAAAGTAACTTTTCCTCTTGTTTTCTCGTGTGGTCTAAAGCCCTTGTGGTACTGAGTGACATTGTTGATATATTTTCATAGCGTCTTCTAATCTCACGTGGTTGAGAGTCAAAGTTTTTGAAATGAAAACTTCATTAGCACCGTTGTGATTTGAAACTCGATGAAACGAAAGCGAGCGACACTAAAAAGAGACAAACACATACATCTATAGGATTTGAGAGAATGAGATAAGCAATAAAATATTTATTTATTGCACGGATACTCGGTTCCAATACAATACGATAAATCCACCGTCCCACGCAGGCCTCCTGTAGTCCAGCAGTATAAAGCGCTTGACAAACTTAGCGGCCAGACATTCAGACGACCAAGGATCGAATCCTATTAGTTCCAAAAAATAAACGTTTTTATTTTTGTAAAATCAATATTTAATCTTCAAACCACTCCAAAATGAACAGGCAAAAGAAATACAAAAGAAAGCATCTAGCGAATTCGAAGAAAAAACACAAATATGTACTAATAATACGACCAAATGTATAGGAAAAGGTGCACTGGAATTCGACGAAAAAACATGGAAAAAATCATCCTTCACATTGACAAAAAAAGTGCTTTGTAGTCTCCCCATTCTTGTATACTTTATAACGTAAATTTATATTAAACACTGCTTGAGTCCGAACTGAGAGCTTTTATTAAAGAGAAAGTATAACAAAATAATTTAACAAAAATAATAAATTCAGGAATATAACGATACTTCGTATATAAAAGCGGGGCATTACCTCCGACTGAGGTCTGGAGGCTGACAATCTCTAGTGACTCCTCTACCGAACTAAAGTGGACAAAACAATATCTCACAGTTGGATCCTTGGTATTAAGCCGTAGGACTGTCTTCTGGATCTCTGGCGGCCCAAGGCCGTGCAGCCGTTTATATAGGCCTGCTGGTGGTACAGTGCCTACAGTAGGTAGCGGGGAGCTGCTTGCTGATTAGCCGTTGGTGTGAATTGTGCAACCAATACAAGTCCTACGGCATGCTGCGTACGGACGCCGTATTATATGTGAGCGAGAAAGTATTCGAGCCCGCGCGGTGTCTCGTACAACTTTAGTTTTCTGAAGGTTTCACTTCTACCGCGTGTGAATTGCACATTCTGATTTTTTTGTCTTCTATAACATAATTTTTTCAGTTAATCAAACATTATTACGGAAGATGCCTAAATGACGTAAGTTGACGGCCTGCGTGGTCGAGGGGTAGGTCGCGGGTTCAAATCCCGGCGTGCGAAGGTACATTTTATTTAATTGATTTTAAAACTTAATCATTTAAAAATAATTTAAGGCACGTTCAAGAGTGAAAGATATTCTCAGTATCGTCCTGGTGTAAAAACACCATTCAGAATTGAAAATTTTCTTGAAATGGCTTTAGCCGTGTTTGGTGACTAGATTTGAATAGCCAGATGCTTCCCCGCATTCCTCTTCCTTCCCCTCCCCACTTTCAGCCTCACAATATACCGCAATCGGGGATGCCATAGTCTCACTGGCTCCAGGCGGGAGCAGTTGGGACTCTTGTGCGGTATTCACATAAAAAAACCATCGACAAATATATGTATAATAAAACACGTGCCAAGCTTTCCGTCATCGCTGTCATTGATCAATATTTTTTTATTTATTGTATTAGATTTTCCCATTTCTCCACATTCATGCATTCGACGCTCCTCAAAAGTGGTGAAATCATCCACAAAATTATCCACATAGTCTGAAAATATTTTCATCATTATTTCCTCTATAAAAATCTTTATCTTTACTAATATTATAAATGCGAAAGTGAGTGTGTTTGTTTGTTACGCTTTCACGCCTAAACTACTAAACCGATTAAAAAAATTCTTTCACCAATTGAAAGCTACATTATCAGTGAGTAATATAGGATGTATATAATGGTAAGCTCTGGCGTTATGAATTTTTTATAAATAAAAATGTGTGTATTTCATATATTTTAGCGGCAGGGAGGAAAGGCAGGGGGAAGGTGGGGTTCGCGGAGAGGGAAGAGACGACGAAGAGGGAAAGCAGGGAAGGTGAAAGGGAACGGGACGCACAGAAAAAGACATGCAGGGAGAATCAATTTATTTATTTGAATGGCATTGCAACGCATGCCAGGGACCAGCTATAAGTGATAAGTGCAAGCGCTACAGTAATTTCCCCCTAATACCATGTGAGGTAAAAAGGTAGTAGTTTGACAAAAACATAATTAAAATGTTCAATCTACTTTAATATACAAACAGTTCTAGAATATATTTTTAATTTACGCGAAAATGTCCAAGAACAAATTATTATTACACGAACATTAGACTTAACTTCTGAATAAATTATTAATAAGGGTAAAAATATTTTTATAAAAATAAAGCTCGAATTTAATCAAATCTGCTGTGAATTTTACTGTCTAAAAATTTTAATCGCTTCCTGGAAATGGAATTAAATCCTTCGACTTTATTTCATACAGGTACTCGGTACGTTAATGTATCTATTCCAGTTTTACTGCTGATTGAAATTTACCCTACCGGAGCAATTCACCCGCTTAAACCCGTGCTTAAAATATTAAGGTTACGATTAAAACATTTTTTCTTACTTTATTGTGGGGGTGTACCCCTGGGGGAAGGGAGGGGAGGTGGGGGACATTAATTCTCGGGGGGCGCAAAAAATCGAGGCATTATGTCACAGCGCCAAAACAGCGGCGCGCGGGGCGGGGAAGGGAGAAGCGAAGGGGAAGGTATTGATCTAGGCGCGCGACCTCCTCTCCCCATCCCATCCCGCCCCTCCCCCGGCTACCGTATTACCCCCCTCCCCCCAGGAAGCTTGCCTACTTCTTGAGAACTTGGAGGAATATGTAAGTCCGGGGAACATTACGGCGGCAGAACCGTGGAATTATATTTTTGTGGAATTTTGCGGAATTGTGTCATCGGAACCGTAACACTAACACGGGAGTAATGAAGGTGGGAAGGAGGAAAGAATTGTGGAAACGACGTGAGAGAATAATTAATTGTGAGCTCAGTCTTATGAACAGAGCGTGGAAACAAGTAAGAAAAACAAGAGAAATAATTGAAACTAGTAGAACATAGCGTTGTGTTCTCAACAAACAAATAACATTACTCGGTTACAAGTGCTCCTATTTTCACGTTACCACACGTAGCACAAAAGAATGTAAATATTTATTTAATTCATGTAATTAGCAAAGTTTTTTTGTTGTCGTTTTTAATTGTGGAAAGCTTTTAATGGTCGATAGATAAAGGTTTTATCTATACATATCGAACATGACTGCAGATCGCCAACGAAAAACAAATATTTCACGACCACGTGCTCTTAGTTTATCTGCAGTCGTGCCGGGGAATGATGACTAGTTATCGTCGTTACCGATAAAACCTTTATAGATCGACGATAAACCTTTATCGATCGATACCCAGATCGGAATCATTTCATTCTATCGTCCAGACAAACTGCATCAACAATAACCTTTTTACTTTAGTATTAAGGCACCATACAATGATAATAAAAGAATGCAGTCGAAATCGATTGATAGTGTGAATGAATTCAGTGATTTAAACAACGCAAAGGAATCGAAGATGCAGCTTTGCCATTCTAACAAAAAATGAATACAGGTTTAAATCAAATTTGTTTAAATTTTTAAATGAATAACATGCGATCATTTTCCGTCAATATTAATATTACAATTATTTTAAAAATCATAATACAACCTGTTACGGCATAACAACACTTACCTAATCCTCGTGAAATTGGCTTCCAGATCAAAAGATAGCCTGATCGTCACAAACAGGCTTAACTCCGGTCATTCTGTCGACTGGGCGGACTGCCGACCTACCGAATCTCCGCCTCATTTGACCTCTGGCCGGACAAAGCCGTACAATACATACATTATCAGTGTAATATTGTAATAGTGGATGGCAGTCATCCGTATACCACATGTTATATTAGATGGCAAACTTACATAAATATAACACTCCCCCGCACTGACAGGACGGCCGGGGTTTCTATGACCAAGCGGAAAGTGTGCTTGCCGACATGTGACGCCGATTCCTCGCAAAAACGACAATCTTCTATCAAATTGATTGTAGAATTACTTTAGACCGGTTTCTTCAATTCGCAAACTAAAAGTTTTTGGGTATGGTATTATAAGCCATTCATAATATATAATGTTATCACTTTCTAAATAAATGACATATTTTAACTCATTTGGCATTTCATCTGTCGGAAAATTTGTGTGTTACGCTCTAGTTCTGGTTCAAGATTTATTTATTTATATATTTTTATTTAGTAACTATATATTTTATATAAAATAGATGTTGATTATATTCGCAGTCCTCCTCACTAGGAGATCCTGTGCTAAGTTTTGGTTAAGTTTTTAGCGACTTATATGGTTCAAATTCATGGTTTAGGTAAGGTTTTCCAGAAGCTTCTACGACGATGTTTTAAATATACTAGTAAGTTCATTTTCCGATAGTTCCTTAAGCCAAGATTTAATTATTAAAGATTTAGTTATTTTTTGTTTTAATTTGTTTGACACCATGTTTAGGTTTGTTTCATCATCCGGATACAAGGCACCATGTTTAGGATTGTTTCATCATCCGGATACAAAGGAACGTGTTTAGGTTTGTGTATGAATCCTTTTTATATTTATAACACTGAGAGAATTTCACTGGGTTAATTTATTTACAGTTCTTTTAGGTGATATGATAAAAAAATACTAAGACTTGTTACAATTTTACACAGCCCGGTTCCCCGTTCTCTAGCTAAAAAAGGCTAGAACAGCCTTGTTGTGATTAGTACGATCGAGAGAGTTTGTTATACCTTTACTGCTAAAAATTCAGAGCCTCTTTGTTCAAAGGTAAAGTTACACTTTGGTATATTTTGTATGTCTGTTTGGTTTTGGTTTTATGAGAATATGAGGTATTTGCCTCTGAATCATTTTAGAGGTGATGTACCGGAATGTTTTTGGAATAGATTTTCTGTATACTTGGAACATCAAACTGTTTAAAATTTTCTGTTGTTGACGTCCTTATGGGGACCTTTAGTATGGTCTTTATGATGCAATTTTGAGTTACCTTCAGTTGTTTTATGTGTTTTGATGCTGCTGAAGAGTGTGACAGGGGCGTAGGTTGTATAATAATAAATGGTTCCCACATCCGCCTCCAAAATTGATTTTTTTACTTGTATTCTTGTTCTGAGATTAACTGGTTAACTTTTGGGATGAAGTCTCATATTACGTTTCTTATTCATTTCAACATTTTGGAAAATCTTGCTGAGTCCTACATCAGAGTAAAATCCGCCAGATTATTTGTATTTTAGTCATACGTCAGTGGTATTGTGTCACAATAAATCATGATCAATGATGGACTATTGCAACATTTCCCAAATGGTGGGAGGCGACCCAAAAGCAACGAAAGCAAAATGTAGAGTCGCAAAAGCAAACTGTCAAAAACGTTAGGGTTTGAGTTAGGGGTTTGACGACAGACGAAAATACAAGTAATCCGATCGACTGAAAAAATAATGTTTTTAATATCTGTATGCAAACCGTAGTGATATTCTTAATCTAGGATTGAGTATGCAGTCTTCTTCCTAAGGGGGTAATCTAGTCTAGAAAAAAAAAATTTCTTCTGTGTGGAGCTAACGTAAAAAAAATCCGCTTTCTTTCGTTAGGTCTAAGTGTCCGTGTTTGCACACCGTAAAGAAATACAGCGATGAACGCGTCTCATCTTGGTGGTCTCCGTGTGTGCAGTATACAGGCCAATTTTAACAAATCGTGAGACAAGAGTATATATCTGGGCTACGAAAAAAAGTTGGTGAAATGCCAAAACATGCATGCTTCCTTAGATGTGTTCTAGGTATTTTAACATCATCGACCATTGATTGTGATTTTTGTTCGCCAATTTGCCCTGAAGTATTCTTTCTGTTTGCATTTAAAATAAAATAATAAATAACATTGGCTACTTCCAATCTATCTCACACAACGCACTGAGCTGTTTCGAAGTAGCAAATAAATTATTAAGCTATTGTGGCTAACGAAAAACGCAGCAAATTCGATACGCGATTATCTCCTATTAGCAATTCGTACGACAGCTACGGGTGTCGAACGAAAAGAAGATTCTTTCTGTTTCCGATTGTCGCCGATCTAACAGCTCGCGAATTGGTTCGTGTTCGCTACCCACTTTTCGATAACTAATATTGTTCAAAATGTAAATTATGGTGCCTGGATAATTGTTCAATACACCTGTAAGTAAAAAGCAATGTTTATTTGATTTACAAACCATACCAACCTCCCGCACTGTCAAAGGGGCAAAATGAAGTGTATTTTTTTTTTTTTACATTAGCTCCACACAGGAGGCCCTGAGGAAAATAATTTTCCTCAGGGCCTATGTCATCTTTGGGGATGCTGTGTGGAGGGTTTTTTTAAGGAAAAGAAGGGAAGGAGAGTTCTGGGAAGGAAAAAGGTTTAAGGGGTGGGTAGGAATCTGGTGTTCAGTGTGTTCTGGTCATCCGCCTCCAAGACCTAGACAAACTTCACCCGGGCACCCCTGCTGAATCTCCAAATGTAGCGAACCACTTGGGGTGACCTATGTCAGAGATATTGGTTATCCAATAAAGGTTCCCGGGGCGGCGGTACCCATTCCCGCCTCCCAAATTGAAAATTATTAAATTATTGATTAATTCTGTTCCCTTTTTTTTATTTATTTTTTTTGTTATCAAGTTTAATTTGTAGACCTCCATTTTAATTTTTTAAATTCTTTTATATATTCAATAATATTACTATTCAATTTATAAAAAGCAGTTTATTTATAAACAAGTTCTGCTAGGTAATTATTATTACACGTGATAGCTAAATAAATACCTCGTCTGTATGTGGCATGACCACAGTTTGATAATGCCTTCAGTACTCTCAAAGAAGCAAAATAAAGTGTAAGAAATCAATTAAGTCGAGCCTTTCTATTAATGTTCGATATTTTTAAAATTTATTTGTTAACTAGCTTTTCCCCGCGGCTTCGCTCGCATGATATTACGGGAAATCACTGTAGCGGTTGAACTTATCAATTATCCCCCGTCCTCCCCACCCCCATCCCCTCCCGCATTTCATACATTAATTCCCTTACATTCAGTTTTCAAACATCTCGCCTGCCACCTAAATTTCATAAAGCTATAGCTCACAGAAAAAAAGAATTATCCAATTTTGTTCATTCGTTCGGAATTTACGCGCTTACAAAAATTCGGATGTTTATTTTTAATTAAATATTTGGAAGTTTGTTAATATAATTAAAAATTACACTATTTATATTATTCAGTCTTTATAATCGTTACGAATTATATTTTTAATGTAGGAACTCTTATCTGACATTTATTGCAAAACAGAATCTTGTCAAAAAAAAAACAAAACATATTCTAATATTTGAATTTTCTGGAGCAGTAGCTGACCAGGGGGCTGAGTACCTACCAGCTTAGAGCCCACAAATATATCAACATCGTTTCCATGGAAACGATTTTTTTCTGACGTTAGCAAAAAATCGCTTTTGTTAGCGACAGAAAACGTATAACAAATATAATATATTAATATTTAAAATTTCATAACGCCAGAGCTTGCCATCATATACAGACTATAGTCTGCGCATATAATTAAGCTTTCTATTGGTGAATGAATTTTTAAGGTCTTTTTATTGGTTAATGCGTGAAAGCGTCATAAACAAACTCGAGCAATTTCGCATTTATAATATTAGTATGGATTGCGAGTGGATCGGTGCATTGTGCGGCTTAATATGGACGTAGACATTCATACAAATGAATTTTGTTTTTCGATCGTAAAGTCAAATTAATCGAGGACATAATTTATAATTATTTGCGAAACATTTAATCACTGACAGAAAAGCCGCTACCAGCCTCCTTAAAACCAGCCAAATCTCCACAAATACAAGCCACCACTACATCGATCATACTTCTGACGTCTTCATATTTTATCTTTTAATTTATTTTCCAGTACAGGGTGTCCCGTGCACTCCTTCATCAATCATAATTGCTCGCTGCAACCCTCCGCCGCCCGACATCTGTCTCCTGTTCACTCAGCCCTCTGAAATTGCGCGTAGTTTTTTCTGAACACCCTGTCGGATGTCTGATGGCTGACATGTTATCTTGGGAGGAAGATTAGGAATATAGAGAGTTTATAATCTATGGAAAGAAACATCACAACATAACTCCCCCCACTGGGCTCTCACGTAATCTCGTTTCGTGCAAAAGGGTAGTGACGGGTTTAATAATTTCTTCGTAAGGCTTTGAGTAAATCAAAACCAGATTCATACATTTCATTTATCTTGTTTTATATATCACACATTTCTTTTGTTTTGACTGAATTGACTTCATAGATACAGAACAATAATTAAATCAATTATTTATTTTTGAAAAAAAAAATAATATTGATGTTTTTCGTACATATTTAAGTATTCATAAGTAAAAAAAATATTATTAAAGGTCATAGACATATGAATCTAGACGAGAACAGACAGGTGAGGGGTACAAACCAACTACAGCGGGACGCGAAGGGGAAAAGATGACTGATGATATGTGATTCGTCAATAAATCAATCTGACAGTATATAGGCATCTCGCATTATAATATCACCACTTAGTTCTTAAAAGTAAAATCTGCTTTTTACATGGGAGCGCGAACTGCTCGCCACGTTGTGAACAAATTTGCCAAGTCCAAATGCGGCAAACCTGTTTTCAGAGTCGAATATTTTGTTGCCGTATTTAGTTGAGACACTTTTACAAATGTTTCATAATTTACTTACCCCAGTAAATAGCGACGAGCACACTTGAGAAAGGCCTACATTCGTCATGGTGATAGATGTGTTACTAAAACTGATCATATTATTTGATCTGAATAAGCTTAAAATAAAGTAAAATAATGCTTACTTATGGAATGTAATACGACAATTGGGTTTGTTCTCTTTTTCACTTCCATTTTTACAAGTTTTCATAGAACAAGCCACCATTTTTCCGTGTTATTTCGTAAAATGTTCTAATGAGAGCTCGACGCTGGTTCACACAAGAATGATGTCGTCACATTTTTTAGATTCGCTCGAGACCATTCACGAGCCTAGCCGGCTCCAAATAAAACCGGTATGGGGAGGGGGAAATAATACGCTTTCATCACTTAGGGCAGGTCTAATATTCTTATGTCTATGGTAAAGGTAGTATTTATCAATAAAGTCAGAAGCATTTTTGTTGCAAAGTGATACAATATACTTATCAGGGCATTGTGGGGATGGGCAAGGGTTAGGCATTTTTGGCACAAACTACTTTTGTAAATTAATAAAAAAACTATGGCTACGATTATGGTTATGACTGGCGGTGGCAAAAACACTGGGAATGTATTGCGAGCGATATACTGAAATGATGATCCTAAACATGATCAAAACCAAGGATCTTTTATAGCTAAGTCCGTTGGCCCCATAAAACAAATTTGACCGGTTAAATAACTATAATTTAATTGTTTTGCCTTTAATTATGAGAGGTTTTGGAATTTTCGTTTTGCCACCGCCAGCCGCATACTGGTTATGACAGTTATAATAAAGACAATTAGACAATTTTTTTAGACAATAAAATATAAGAGCCAAAGATGACTTACCCTCGAATGTCAAAAATAAAATTGAGAGTTAATATTTTCTAATACACTTAAGATATTTTTTTTTTTAATATAAATTCCTGATGAATCGGATAAATTAGTATCCGGAACATATTTACCGCGATCGAATGAAAAATCATCCAAACTTTCATCGAGTCTTCACCGTAAGTCATCTTCATCAGCCATTTTAATGTGGAATAGGCAAATATTGCACCGACAGATTTTGGTTTCTATCACAAACTTAACTGTAGATGTCAGCACTTGTAGCGAACTGTAAACTCATAATTATCTTTGGCTCTGATAGAAATGCGTAAATGGTCGTTTTCATTTTTTTTTGCAGGTAAATGAAGCTTGGATTCAAAGTTTTTAATTTTATTCGAAATTCATTTTTTACTGCTTTTTTGGATTCTTTATTTAAAATAGCTTTTGTATTTTGATTTTCTGTTATTGGTCGCGATGGTTGCCTCATAGTTTCGGTTTTATTTTAAATTCTGTAGCATTTCTTACAAAAAAATACAACTCTGTCACCAGTAAGTAGTAGTTGTAGGTAACAGTGTGGTAAATCAAACAGTCCTTGATTTATGTCAATTAAATCGGGACAATTCCTGGTTATACAAGATATTCACACTAACCATTACGAAATTATTGTAAACTCGCATAGAAATTACTAATTACTTACCCAATAATGTCGCTAACAGAGTGGACGCGGAATAGACACACGCACTACCTTTGACGCCGCGTGGCCGGCTGGCTAGCGTTGTGATCTCCTCCGCCCTTGCGGACGCGCTCATAATAATAACGAACACTGCACTACAACTGACAGAGCTCTGCATGTAGCGACATCTGTATTTTTTCACTGATTTTTCTATATCAGAGTGGTACTTTTACTGAAGACGATTCGTGGAACAAAACTTTAAAAAATCATATCAATGCTAATTTTATGACAATATAGTGTACGGCTGCATTTGATGTAACATTATAACGTCTTTTATTTAACCAAAAATGAATAAATAACATTTACACATACGCACTACTTTTTACACAGAATAGATCCATCCCTTTCCCCTCCCTCCCACCATCCAATCCGCATAGCTTTTTAAACTTTTTTTTTTTTTTTTACAGTTAATACCGCACAAAAGTCCCAACTGCTCCCATCTGGAGCCAGTGAGACTATGGCATCCCCAATCGGGGTATGTTGTGAGGCTGAAGGTAGTGTGGAGGGGAAGGAGATAGGGAAGAGGAAGGTGGGGAAGTACCTGGCTATTCAGATCTGGTCACTAAACACGGCCAAAGCCATTTCAAGCAACGTTTCAATTCTGAATGGTGGTCTTACACCAGGGCGATACTGATAGTATCTTCCACTCTGGAACGTGCCTCAAATATACTATATATTATTTTAAATGAATAAATTGTGAAATAACACAAATTAATCAAATAAAATTTATTTGCGCACGCCGGGTTCGAACCCGCGACCTTCGGATTGTGAGTCGAGAGTCTTGCCTCGGGACCACGGAGGCCGTCAACTGTTTCTCCGTAATATTCACTATATAATTTATTAAACGTCAGTGAAAACCTATTATTAGTTAAAAATTAACACTTATTTTGTCATACATTATAAACAATAATTGTAAAACTGTTGGTTTTCCAAATAAAATAAAATAACATAAAATTCATTTGATGTAATATTATAAAAAAACGATATGAATGTTTATACATATACATAACAGAAAATAAAAAAAATCATCCCTATGTACATTGTAGCGGTACTTGGGACACAAAAAAAACGTATGAAAATCAACTCTGTTACCAAAAATGACCACTTTGTTATGACTAAAAAATAATAAAATAGATAAATTAAGTAATATTTTGTTTAGTTGTAAGATCTTGCATTTGTAATACAGTTTACAAATTAATTGTTGTAATGTTAAGATATTTGTATTATTATTTTTTAAATATTTTTTTTTCTTCGTTCAAGTTTACCTGCGCGAAATTTGAAAATGACCGATGTAAGGTGCATGCCTAACTCAAACGATATATTTTTGTAGTAGTCAAGCCTGGTTCTGACCCAGATACAGAGATTTGGGGGAACTCCAGGTGGAATTATTGTACTAGGATTAGTTGTATGAAGAATAAACATATGCTTATGTGAAGAGTATACTACATAGCATGTACTGACAAACATACTCGACGAGGTTCTCAAAAACCAATAACTATTTTCACATGTATGATTATGCAAACAAATGGAAACACGCGATGTTTGATTTAATTCCTTTATCCATACAGGCGGAGGTAAGTGATTTATGTTTGCAAGTAGAAGTAACATCAATCAATCATTATTGTGTTCTCTCAAACTCTTATTATTGTATTCTTTATTCTCTGAATCTTTCCACAGAAACACATTTATTTTTAGTAATCAATATTTTTTTATTGTGAAGTAACTTATTGAGTAAAACCTTAAATTATATTATTTGATTATTGAAGACAATATTAAACACTCACAAACGAAAAATGTCAAACATAATAAGATTCGGTCGCATCTGGGAATCGAACCCTGGAAGGATGGTGCTTTGACACTGAACTAATTCGACTCATATCGATCATCACATCAACTTTCGCCATTTTTAGCAGTGTTTGGAAATTATACATGAATTTAGCAGCCGAAAAAAAGTTACAAAAATGAAGGTAATGTTTGCAGCTCTCAGTCAAAGTATGATGTAGTTAAAAATGTCGGAAGTTGATGTTGTCGAATTAGCTCAGTAATCAGAGACTACCTCGGGTCCTGGGTTCAATTCCTAGATGCGACCGAATCTTTTATATTTATTTTTTTTGCTTTATTGAACGCCCCCGTGGTGAAATTTTACTAAAACGGCAAATTTAAAGTATCGCCAATTTATTATTAAGTTTTCATGAAAAATCATCTCAATGACGTATTAAAACTTACCTAATTTATCTAAGGGGCCATCCATAAATTACGTCACACGAATTTCATGATTTTTTGACCCCCCCCCCCCATCCCTATCATACATCGTCACATTTGTGAGACCTACCCCCCCTAGTGTGACGTCATCGTCACATATTTTGCAATTTTACAACTAAAATTTTTTTGCGTTTTAATAATTTTAATTTTTACACGTGACGTCACAGAACTGATGACTCCTCCATACTCCTTGTCACACAATGTCATTTAATGTCACACAATGTCATATAATGTCACACTTCTCTATTCCCCCTCCTCCACCTTAATGTGTGACGTAATTTATGGATGGCCCCTAACCTACAATTTGTCACACTTTTAACTACGTCCTAACCTACGACTGATGACTTAACAGGTAATGACAGATAAACTTCACCAACCTGAAACTAAAACGACTTGTGCACAAAGAAATATTCAATATTTATGTATAAAATCATTTAATTTCCTCCCTTTTGCAATAAAAACTATAAAAAATAACCGATTACAAAAGAATTATTAAGATATGGATTATGGACTATTACAGATACAATGTTTCAACCTAACAAAAATTAACCCTTGTTTTATGCTTTCTTCTAGATAATTTTCTTTTCGCAATATTTCAACGTACTTACAAAAGCTTCAAGCTAACAAAAAAAATCTTGATTTAATTCATGCTTTATTTTATTTTTACATTAACTCCACACAGAAATAATTTCCCTCAGGGCCTATGTTATCTTTGAAGATGCTGTGTGGAGAGTGTTTTTGAGGAGAAAAAACACAGAGGCCGGCTCTTGAACTCGAGAATGCGTCGTAGAAACGACCCGTTCTCATGTGACTAAACTCCACTTGACTCCAGACCAGAGGCGGCTGCATACACAAAACCATCTACAATTTGATACTAGAACGGGGTACTGCAGGAAGGTCACATTTTTCAGTATTCACAACCCTGTTGTGGCCACTATTCCACATCCCGCATAAAACAACAAATTACACACAACATTCATTTCTCAGAAGGACGTCCACAAAATACAATAATATCTTTTCGGGCGCTGATATTTTTCATATACCCTCAGGTCACTTTACTAAATGCATAATAGAAAAAAATAAAACAAAATGTTAATTATGAACCCTCTACCCCTGCTGTTTGTTAATTATGAACCCTCTACCCCTGCTGTTTGTTAATTATGAACCCTCTACCCCTGCTGTTTGTTATTTTCTCATTCTCATTATGTTGTTTTTATTTTTTTAATCATGTTTATCCTTGAACATTATCTTATGATTTGAAAATGTGTTATTTTTATAGAGGTTCGTTGTTAAATTTCGTATTGTCTATTCTACATACCTTATTCCGTGTTTTTTTTCTTTTTCTTTTACATATTTTAAAAAATTCTTTTTTTCTACAACTTAATGTTTTAATTCATATTATATACCATGTATCTTTGCGAAAACTTCGCTAGTTCAGGCGTGTAATACGTAAAAACCACAAAAAATATGTACAACTGTTTGTTTGCCTAATAAACCAAAATAAAAATAAAATAAAATAAATTATTTCGACTTTTGTAAAAAAATAAAATGACTTCAAATCTTCGATTGAATTATAAATTTATGATGAGGGTAGTTAAAATCACACGTGGGTGTTTTACTAAACTAAAAAATAACACAGAAATAAATTTCCTTCAGTGATAGGCAAAAGACTTCGCCAAAATATTTGTGACTTTCCACCTCATAAAGTAGTAAGTATGCAAAGTGTGCACACAAAACGTAGATCGCACTGCGAGGTTGTGTCGCCACCACCCCTATGGTACACCCGCCCCTGTCTTGTTACCTCCCCCTTACCCCCCTGCGATTAGGAGGGTGGTTATGTTAGTTAACATAGAATGGTGATGACATATCGTCACGCTCGGTTAGCAGACGCCACCTAATATTATGTACATATAGACTTCTGTATGTATGCAGCGCATACTGCTAAAGGCAATTCCTAAGGCACTACACTGTATTCATATTTTAAGAGCGTTTTATTCAATGATAGGTTGAATAAAACACCGATCTTATTAGTTGAATTTCTTAATTATCTAAGTGTTGTCTTTGCTTACTTACATTACCTCCAGTCCGTTTGTAGCTGGGTGGACAAATGCGTCGGGACCCCACACGGGCGTCGTGGGTTCGGTTCTCTGCTATTTAAGAGGAATCTAAACGCTAGAAATATTTCGATTCTCATGCTTTCAACATTTAAAATCGAGCGTCTTATTAGCACGAGGTAAAATTGGTTTTTATTTATTTTGTGCATAATTTTATAAGAATGAAAAAAAGTTAGAACATACATAAAAAACCTCAAAAATAGTTAATTAAATGAAGACACTATGAGCGAAACCCAATCTAAAATCTGGAAAAAGAAAAATCAGAAAAAGATATTTGCACCTCTGGGACTCGAACCCAGGACCTCTCTACTTTCCGGGAGAGTGCTCTTGACCACTGAGCTAAGGTGTCGATAGCCAATTCGGTCACTTTTAACTGTACCATACTTCGACTAACAACCATCCATATTATCTTCATTTTCTTAACGCATATTTTTATTGGCTGCCATCTTTATGTATGATTGCAAGATTCAAACCCGAACTAAATGCAATCTAGATGGTGTCTGGATAAATTTTTATCCATTTTACTCAAAAATAGCCTTAGCCACAAAGGTTTTTTTTTTTAAATTGTTTCTTATATAAAATTATTACTTCATGTCTTCAAAAACATTTTTTTAGTGGTTTACGCTTATATTTATTGTTATGTAACTAATAATTTTATTGTAATTCCAATACATAGAAAAGCTAGTAAAAGCTTCAATTTATCCGTAGCATATTTTTTGATATTCATAATGTAAACTGATTCGTCGTAAAAATTAATCTAAATAGGATTTCACGTATAGCCTTATCTTAAGTCCCAAATCATTGCACAAGCATCAACCCAACCGTCTTGAGCCAGCGAGACTCAGGTAACACCAATTGTGGTATGTTGTGAGGCTATGAAGGTAGTGGGGAGGGAAAGGACATGGAGAAGAGGAAGGCGCATAGTACCTGGCTTCCCAGATCTGATCACCAAACACGGAAAAATCCATTTCAAACAACGTTTCGATTCTGAATGATGATGATCTTTCACCAGGGTGATACTGATAATATCTATATACTAATCGGAATGTACCTTAAATCGTGAATATTATTTTAAATTAATAAATTGTGAAATAACACAAATGACCGGTCAGTGGTTGAGTGGGCATCGCTTTTGGGTCCCATCCGGGCGTCTCGTGTTCGCTTCCTCGGCTGGCTAAGTCCTCCATCATAACACAAGCAACATTTTCCGCTTTCTGTGGTAGTAGTAAGAGATTTTCAAACATTGTTGGGTTATTCGTAACCCGGGAATGTTTGTCTTTCTTTATTAAAAAAAAAGAAAAATCAAATATACTTTACTTGCGAGTACCGGGATTTGAACCCGCGACCTCCGCATTTGTAGCCTGGTAGGAGGATTCCAAATTTGTTCAAAAAAGCCCGTGAATGTTTATCTTTCCAGAATAAAAAGTACACCATAGTTAAGTCATAGCTTAAAAATAAGGAAAATTTGCACTTTATTTTTTCCCTTTTACGTATGCAGGGTGTTACGGAAGGTAATTTAACCAGTGATCTATTTTTACCAGTGATTCATAACATTATTTGGAGTAAAAAATTGTAAATAAAATTTTGGCCTCAGTCAAGTCCGTCTCTTAACATTCTGTATGATCTAGCGATACTACCTGGTTTCGCCCGAGTTATAACTATATTTCTAATTGAAAAGTATAGAAACTTCAACACAGTGTAGTAACAAACGTTGAGTGGAAGATGATGTTAGTATCGTAACGTACATAATGATATTTTCTTTGTGATTTGGAAGACACAATAAATTAGAACACAATTGAGTTTCCCTGTAGGGAAAGAAACGACATTCAAGGTTACTAATTTCAATGTCGATTCCTTAATCACATTTTACGAAAGCAATCACTTCCATTTATTGAAATTAATCTTATCATAGCTCATAGATATTACTATATTTTAATTATCCATAGACTATAAACTATCGAGTCGACAGTCTATGATACGTCTAAGATACATTCAGTCACAATGACGAGTCAAGATCGGCATTGCTTTAAATTAAAGAAAATTATTTTTTCTTTACACGTATTAAATTAACTTAAAACTTTTTTTACTTACTTCTTCAATCTTTGCAAATTCATCTTGTGGCGTCATTTTTAATTAAACGGAAAAAACAAATTTCTTTGTAAAATTACCACTATTTAATCAAAATTATCTAAATGTTTCGAAACCAAAGGTTTCTTCGTCAGGATATATAATATTAATTATTAATCTTATCCTGATACCTTCGGACAATTTTAATTGAAAAGTGGTGTTTTAGAAAGTTGTTAGGAAATATTCTTAATAGGTAAGGAAATAGGAACGGCGTAAAAAACTCACTGTAGTTAATGTAGCGGGCTGGGTTGATGTGCACATAAGAATTCACATAAAATGTTCCAAACTGTACAGATGGTATGATCAACATAAGTTATTTGAAGTCTTTGCATACACATGTAATTAGCACTTCGAAAATGTGAACAAATACGAACTTCATAATAATACATTGCTTATCCGCCGAAGGTTATCTCTGCACTGACTTGCACTATAGGTAGTGTAGGGAGGGAGGTGGGTAGGAATTTCAGGAAAGGACAATAATAATTCCAAACAAAAGTAATTTGTTTTCATTAAATTTTTTCCCTTGATTTATTTCTGACCGGTCCAGTTTATTATAATCGAATTCCACCACAAATTGTCAGTATCAAAAATTGAAGTTTAAGTACAGTTTTGGTGAGAGATCGATTCAGAATCGAAACATCAGAGGATCATCAGAGGATATGTAGTTTCGAGCCAAAAATGGCGTCTTTACCTAAAAAAACTCACCAGAATACTGCGAACGATTAAGAAAAGGATCATTATTAATAAATACGCTAAGTTTCCCAACGCGCTAATTACACCGCTCTCCCCCCAACCGCTTAAAATAAACCTTTTAAAATTCTTCAAATTGACAATTTAGGGTGTTTTCCTTAATAAGTTGGGGTCTGCATATTAAAACCCGCGGCGCGCTCGGATGTGGGTGTATTAAAGCATTTTACGCCAACTTTTGTCTTAAAATTATTATAGCGCTCTGCGAAGAATAATTATTACGCGAAGACTTGAGACGAAATAAGAGAGCGTTATTAAATGTTCAAGAGCAATTTAAAAAAAAATACAAGCGCTTTAAAAGGTCACTTTCGTGGGTAGACATATTAAATAAAAATTTACATATTTGACTCTCAATACGAACAATTTATTAGTACCTAAAAATTTTACAGAGTAGAAGACTTTACAATATAATATAGACCACCATTCAGAATCGAAACGTTTCTTGAAATTGTTTTAGCTGAGTTTGGTGGTAAGATCTAAATAACCAGAGGATATTTTCCCTCTCCACTATACTACAATTCGCAATGACATAGTTCCATGTGTTCCAGACGCTTGGAGAAGATATAAACTATCTGTAAAAAGCATTAACTTTGTGGCTCGCCATAATTTACAATAAAAACACATACATTTGTTGTAGACCACTTTTATTTTATTTTGTAATAAAATAAAAGTGGTCTACAACAAATTTATGTGTTTTTATTGTAAGGTTACTATCTTTTTTATTGTTTTTGTTTCTTGCTAGGGCAATACCGATGAGTCGTTAAACTCATTTTAGGACGAGAGGAATTAACAATTCACATTCGGGAGGAAATAGTTACAATTTTACATAGGTATTTTGGTATTAAAAATATAAGCATAACATACAGTAAAGATAACTTTCTAAAACTGTTTATTGTGCATATTTTTATTATTACATCTTAAATAAACCGATCCCCCCATCCTACCCCCCATCCAACCCCACCCATCCTCCCCCCACCCTTTTCCCACCTAAATAACCTGTTTCTTCTAATGTAATTTTTCATTATCATTTTTCATTATCTTAAATCACTTTACTTACATATAATACTCACGTGGAAACTTGTTGATGGTACAATTGTGTCACCGTCACCATCCCATCCGCGTAAGCTAATGCAAGTCTTCTATATTCACTAAATTGTTAATAACATCAGTGAAAACCTATTATTGTTTAAATAAGTAACACATACTTTATCAAACGTCATAAATTATTGTAACTTTTGGTTTTCTAAAAAAAATAAAAAAAAAAATAGATGAAACATAAAAAACAGGTTAAGTAGAACAAACAACAATAGAAAAAATAAAGAAAATAACAAGGTTACACAAATATGGATGATTACAAATAAATGGAAAAGAAAAGGAGAGAAAAGAAAAAAGACTGAACAGAACATGACTAGATAATAACATAGTTTCATCCTTAACCACTCCGACCCTTAAGCTTGTTTACATAATATAACAAAGCAGTCAAGTACAATTACCTTGTTTTCAAGCTAACGCGTATGTTCCCACAGAAATCGTTATAACTCTGTTTTTGTTCTTGTTACAATCCTAAAATAAAAATGAGAATATTTTTAATAAAACACGCTACACATCTCAATTCAACGCTGTCCATAGATAAGGTAAAAAATAATTATTTTGTAGAAACAGTTTTCACCCGCCAAATTGCATACGCGCCGTTATACAGTGTTAATTTTTTATTATTATATTTTTTCTAGGAAATGGTAAAAAAGTGAGGTGACAAAATTGTTTATTATACATTTGTACGATAAGATAATCTTTATTTACATAAACCGTGATTTTAATACCGTTTTCACATAAAAACATCACGTGAGCCATTTTTACATTTTTTTTATGTTTGCATTTAAATTTTAATGTTTACAAATGTTAATATTTATTTGTAATAATACAATTTGAAAGCTTATTTCATAATCTTTCAAAAACAATAATCAACAAATTAACACAACTTTTTTATAAATCTGACAGTTCGTTTAAGACAAAAAATTTGCGCAAAGGTGATAGACCGAAGTGGTTAAACGAACTTAAAAAATATTCTTTTAAAGCATTACTCTGAAATTTTTCATTTTGCTGGATTTCCTTGTTCATATCTGGAAGCGAATTATATAGTGTGAGCAATATAGTTCTGAGATTTTATCCCATATTTTGTAGTGTGTATTTCAGGAACGCGAATTTTATTACTATTTTGATTGTGAGTGCGGATGTCTTGATTGTAAAGTGGCTTGATATTAGTGTGGGTTGATTGTTGAGTAATTTGTAGGTGATTGTGATTTCATGTGTAGGAAGGATTGTGATTGGAAGAACACCGGAAACTGAATAGATAGATATCTCTGACATGGGTGTCCCATGGAAGTCCAAAAACATTTTTGAGAGCTCGGTTTTGAACACCGTATTCGTATACTTACCTGCTACAACACACTACAGAACGCAAGCCTTTATTTTTAATTATTTCTAGAATTATAACTTTAGTTTGATTGCTCAGAACATATTACACTTGTGCAGTAGTTTAGGCTAGGGGCGGCTTTTGGTTCGGCTTCGCCCAGTTAGTGTTGGTGACCATTTTATAAATCCAATAGGAACTAGTTTCGAAAATAGCCTGTTCCTCGGATCCACTGTCATCGAGTGATAATCACCGGTACAAAGTAACCGAGACAGGCAATGACGTCATATGTAATATACATCCGTTTGATACAACCATTTATTATCGGATGCGGAGCGATACTAAATATTAACCAATTCGTAGGACTTAAACCTAGGGGGTCACGTTCCCATCCGTCCTGCTGAAAGTGGCGATATCTTGTGACGAATTCTTAAATTAAAAACCGAATTACAACGTAAAATTAGCTTTGTTTGAAATTCCACGAACACAGGTGCTATTTGCGGCGTGAGGCGTACGGCGTGGCGTCAACAAGCACTCGAAACTGGATTGTGAAAATCAACCAAGCAGACGCAGACGTATTGATTACTATTCGAGAGAATGCCCAATGATAGACCAATTTCATAGATGATGTATGAAAGTTGATGATGTAATGAGTGTGTGTCAAAACTGCCAAGTCAAGAGTCGTGTGGCGGTCTATCCTCTTTGCCTAACCCCCAGCGAATTGAAGTGATGGTTAGGTTAGTTATTTAATCTGCTCTAGATAAGAAACAAGGTTTGATGATTAGCAGCCATCAGCCTCCTGGTATTAAATAATCGGGCAGTTATCCCACGACCCTACCGCCAAGATTAGAGTTAATCCCCACTCTTGCTGCCACTCCCGAGGCTCCGTCGCCAGCAGACTTGGAGACAGATCGGACTTTGCATAATCTCTCAACAGAAAACAGACGTTTCGAGAACAGATTAGATTATATAATTTGAATAGATCGTTGGCTAGGAAATAACCAGAGACGCGTTGTCCACAGAGCCACAAGAAAAAGACAGAAAAAATTCTCATAAATTTATGAAAAATGGAAAATTAAAACTTTTTTTTCATAAAGCTCAGCTTAAATATCGCTTTATGGACTGCAATTTTCAAGAAAAAAACATTTTTTTAATTATTCAACTTCATCCCTTGGCTTCGAGGATTTGGAGTTATGAGGTTAAAATAAGCGGGGATGTTAAGGAGGAGAGAAAAAAGGGAGGTTGAGAGGTATTTACTTATTCAGAAATGGTTACTTTAAATGACGATTAAAGTCATTTCAAGCAACGTTTTCAATCTGAATGACGATCTCACGATTTCAAATGTTATTCTCTTTAAACACTGGAGCGCTTTTTGCCACAATATGGCACTATTTAAAATACTTCGGATTGCTTTGCTGCCAATTTTTGCAAATTTTTCTTTATTTGTAAGTATTTTTAATATATATTTTTTAAATCCTACGAATATCTGATAATCGACTAGAGATAGGTGAATTCATTGGCTATATAGAACTATAATCAATTTGTATGTCTCCATATTAAAATTCGGAGGTATGATTTTTTTTTTAATTTGGGCGGAAAATATTCAAAATGATCACCAAAAAATTTCGAGCAATAGGAGAAAAAAGTTTTAAATTGCGTTGTCGCTCCAGTGGTTAAAAGTCTATAATAGCGTTACTATTAAACTCATAAAGGTTATCCAAGTTATTTACAATTAAAATGTCTTATAATATACACTTACCAAAATAGTGCATCGGAAACAACCATGAGATACAAGGACACGGGACGAGAAACGCAAAGCAAATTAGATTGCCATAAGAAAAAAATCAAGCATCCGGAAATCCCTTATGTAACATTTATACGTGTGAGGGAGATGTATGATAATGATTGTATATTTACTTTGGGGGGATGCAGGTATACGTTCACCGATTGTCTCATTTTCGACAGTTGTTATTTATCGTTATTTGTTTTTGGGGTGTTATGCCGTGTTGCGCTACCTCCTTCTTTAGCCAATGTTTCGGACAGCGTTACAGTGTCCATCATCAGGGCAGATGTGTCGCAGGCAGATCACAAAAAGATCGCAAGGCTAAAGAAGGAGGTAGCGCAACACGGCATAACATCCCAAAAACAAATAACGAAAGTGCTTTTGGCCGTGAAAATTTAAAATCGTGTCAGTTGTTATTTAGTGTGTAAGAAAGTAGCAAAACCAATAGCGCATTCACATTTGACGTTTTTGAATTTTTGGAATTCACTCGCACTTCAATATTATCTTTGTGATTATATTCCATACTTTCAAAATTATCTTCAAGGCAAGTAGTATTGGTAGGAGTCTACGGAGACGTCACGGTGCGGTGGGTGAAAGAGATGCAAGAAAACGATGACTTTTTCCTTTGGAGGAAACAGACATACGTACATTGTGTATCTCATCCTCTGAAAGAGCTGTTGCATTATAGTGATAATGAACGTACGTTTGTTGCATGTTTTGACGTACCATGACGGCATAAAAAAAGGCAATAAACATACGAATAATATATAACACACTAAATAACAACAGTCGAAAATGAGACAAACGGTGAACGTATGTCTGCACCCTCCAAAGGAAACATACAATCATTATCATACATCTCCCTCACACATATAAAGAAAATGAAACGCAATTCCCATCGCAAAAAAGGAGTACTTTGAAGAAAACAGTCACACGTATTTTGTGAGTTTCAATAATATTTAATGTATAAGAAAGAGCTGCAGCATTACAGCGGTAAGAAACGTATATTTATTGCCTTTTTTCGTAATAATGAATGAAAGATATGTTTGCCAAATAATGTCAATCGTTATATAAATATTATTTATGTTTTTGTAAGATTAATAAATAAACAAAATATGGAAAAATGTATTTCTTTAAATCCCGTGTAATCGCGAGTCTCTAACGCCTTTGTATTACAAAAATCTATACAATGAAAAGCACTCTCCTATTTATAATATCACACGATCATTACCGTTCCATTTCATGGGAAAACTTTCTGGAAAATGCCTCATTTCAAGTAACCTTTTTTTTTGTTTTCAGCAGTTTCAGAGGTCCACCATTGTCTCAAGTGTTACTGAAAGGCTTTTTTGTTTTTTGTTTCAGAGTTAAAAATTGGGCGCTAAAGTTCGGAGTGGACCTGTGGGAATTTGGTCGCCACTTCACCAAAATGAACCAAATACAAAATGTAAGTAAATTACCTTAATTTTATTGCTTTTAGCTCCTCAGGCCTCGAGCCTAAATTGTTGGAAGGTCAGAATATTTCGGCTTTGCAATAAAATCCAAATAAATGGAATAATTCTGAACGCAACCGAACACTATAAACTTTTTTTGAAAGGTGGTGAAATACGCGTCAAGCGATGAAAATTTTATAATTCGAAATGAACGTATAATTTTAGAAATGTAAACATTTTGAATGCAAACAGAAGAAAGTTTTAAAAATGCACCTTACTAAAATTACTGTAACGAAAAAAACACAAACATATTTTATTGGGCAAATAAATGTCTTATAAACGTTATCGTTAATTTGCTTTTTTTCGTTTCATGTAAAAATAAGTAATTAAAAATTTCCAATGTTTCATTATTTTTTCAAATTGCGGTCAGAAACTTTGGTTTCATAAGGGTGTAGATTTTAATTATTTTGCGGTTATCTTTTAGATTTGAATGATATACTTGGTCGAAGAATATAAGGCATGATGTTTTCTCTTTACGACGCCGTTTAGATCATATTTCTAACCGTGAAAGTAAGAGAGACATAACGATTTCTATGAGACCTATGTGAGTTGTTCCGAAAACTACAAATTAGCCTGAGGGGTTAAGGCAGTATTCTAGTCTAGAAAAAAAAATCTTTTTTGTTTTTTACATTGTTCTTAGTTCGGGCCATAGCCGCATTTGTTTGGATTAAGAATTAATTTGGGCTTTCTTTTTTAGATTACTAGGAGGGTTGCAATGGTGTCAACCAGGACGCGCCATTTTTTTAGACCCCCGACTTCAACACTCTGCAACTTTTTGAATTGTAATTTTTTTTGTTTGTTTTTTTTTATGTATTCTTTAATATTTAATCAATATTTGGTAAAATAATATTATGTTTTTTTTATTGCACCTGAAAAAATACCTACAATTCATGCTTCTCGATTAGAATACTCCCTTAATTTAATTTTAACGAAAAAGTAAGAGAAAATATCATGAACGAACACATAACCGGGAAAAATCACGGGAAATTGTGATAGTAAATTAATAACGCTTTCTTGCACACAGACCCTTGAAATATTAAAAAATCCCACTTTACTTGTCAAGGTTGACCGTAAGGAATTTAAATAAAAGACATTTTCAAATACTGAATTTTTTGTTCAAATAATTTTCTGGTAATAAAAAAAAATTACATTACTAGCTCAGACTCTTAAAAAATCAGGGATAATCATTAAAATGTAGGAATTGTGAAAACGAAAGTATTTATTAAAAAAATATTTACATCATGTTCCATGAGTTTCAAAAACAAAGATTGTCAATTTTAGAGACGATCAGAAATTTATCTTTAGTAAACCTAAAAAATTGCGACATCTGACTAAAAACTTAATTTTTTTTTTCATTATTTATTTTTGGGGTGTTATGCCGTATTGCGCCTCCTTCTTTCTTCAGGAAACGTTTCGGACAACGTTACAATGCCCATCATCAGGACAGATGTATGATTGTGTATATTTCCATGACGATGGACACTGTAACGCTCTCCGAAACGTCGGCCAAAGAAAAAGTTAGCGCATCACGGCATAACACCCCAAAAAAATTCGTATCCCGTGAAAATCTAAAATCATATCTGTTTATTTAAAATTTTGATAATGACACTTAAAATCAAAGCAAATCAAAGTTACAGTGTTCTTTGAATCGAAGAAATAGACAGAATTAGAACCGTTATTAACATTTTAATAATAAAAACAACCTTCCTCTGAAAATTTCAATTTTCACCCTCTCAGTAATATTTGAATTTGGAGTGGAGCTGCCTGTCACAGAGGTTTGATTTAGAGATGTCACAACACGAACGCTGAACCGGCATTCGAAATAACACAAATAATAATACAAAATCTTATCTATAATAAGAATATTATCTCACAATTTTAAGAAACAAAAATGATGCGATATTTTCATGAAATTGTTTTGTAAACTTTTATTTATTTATATTACAAAAAAATTACATTTTACATCCAATCCAATCTAATTAATCCATATGAAGTTTTACATATGAAATTTTGATCTGATTTGTACATTTGCTTGTGGATAGAAGTGGAGTGTACATTAACAGCCTTACTGATAAAAAACACTTAACGACCGTAAAACGGTGTTTCTGTTTCACGCCGTGTAAAATTGTAAATTTTATTTTTCAGAAGGTCTAATAAACTGATTTTTTTTTCTTGGAATCTTTTTCTGGACTTCTTGGAATTCTCGAATCTTTCTTGGAATCTTTCTTCTGGACTTCGGTGGATCTGCGCATGTGCAGTCCGCCTGGTCCACCATGTTCAAAATAAAAATAACAGTTTTGACATATGATATTATACGCTCCATTCATATAATGTTTTTGTTCCATATTTTTCACCAAAATTGATGTTCGGTATTCATTTATTATATTAATTTCAATATCTTTGCATTTTTATAGTACACAACTGCTAACCCTGTACAAATCGCAATTGCGCCCCACCGTATTTGGCAGCCACCTTTGGTCTGGAGGCCCAAAATACCTGGAAAAAACCCTCGATCCTGTGCAGAAACGATCGTTCCGTTTGATCGATTCTTTCATCTTAACAAATGGATTGCTATCAATAGAGCAATAGGCGTCGGGCGGAATGCCAATCTTGTTCTACCGGTATTTCAATGGAAGATGCTCCGAAGAACTAGCGTCATTGATCCCCTCGACACCGGTGCATAGCCGGGATACACATGAGAACGGATCGCTTCTACGACTCGTTCTTGAGCTCAACAGCTTGGCAGTGAAACAATTTGCGGCCCTGTATTTCCTCCTTCCTACAACACGGATCTCTTCAAGACCCGTGTTCACTCCTTTCTCTCCATATAGCATATTTTAAGATGACATAGGCCATTTTCCTCAGGACCCTGGGTGGAGTTAATGTAAAATATATTTTTTTTTTCAATACCAAAAATGCCCCACTATGAAACAAGAAGCAATGCTTTAAATCTGAACAACCTTAAAATAAGAGATCACCTAGGGCACAATTACCTTATCGACTTTAGGCAAGTTTCCAATTTCTCTATTATGAAACCACTTCAGCGGTGGAAGGAATAATAATAATTGGGCGGCAATAATCCGTGGGGATTTGGGATTATAAGTCCGCGGAATGGAGCGATGTTCGCTGACTTACGCTGAATAACAGGGTTTCTCCGACTAGACTCATTTCCATACCATTAGCTCCGCCTCATGCAACCTAACAGTGGGATTTATAGGCAGCCCGTTTCCATTTCATGTTATTTATGATCAAGTTTTATCTCTTTCCCAAATCAGAAATTTAAGTAATTCTTTTCGCAAATTTCTTACTCGGATTAAAAATTCAAAATAACGTTAAAATATTGCGTTTCAGAAGAATCATTTTCGTTCAAGTACTAGTTGATATTATAATGAAATTGTAGGATTTGTGAAGTGTATTTAAAAAATATTCGCCTTTCAAAAGCAAATATTGTCAATTTTCTTTAAGATGAAGCCGTGCGAAATAATGCAAAATCATACAAAATCAAGTATTTTTGTTTTAAAAATTTGATCGCTTAGAAGTATTATAGACGCTTTAATTACACACTGCGTGTAGAACATATCTTGGTCCTTAAAAATATCGGTAATTTTTTTCATAAATCTTTTAATAAGCCCAAAAAAAAATTAAAATATTAGGTCTATAAACAAACACTTTCAAGTGCAGACTCTCCTACTTATAAACCCCTTTTCAGTTATGGTTTTATTGTTTAATGTGGCAAATTCGGTTTCTTTTATAATAATAGCAAAAAAAATATATTAAATAAAGCCCGCACTCTACGAATTTGGATTTCTAAAGTGAACCTTATGCCATCGGCACAAGAACCATGCACTTGGCACAACCATTTCGTATCAGTTACGCCCCGCCTGCGAAGCAGTATAGACGTCCTAGACTCCGCGTCGCTTGGTTCCGTGAAATCAATTTTGAATGACCTTGTTATTACAATAAACAATGCGTAAAAAGGGGGTTAATGTTTTTTACAGGCTTTTACGAAATCAAACTGTAAAAAAAAATCTTAAATACCTTTTCCAACCTTTTCAAAAGCTTTTTCTCATGTAATTTTTAACTCCACCCAAAAAAAAGCGTGGATTCCGATTTAGATTTTTTCCTGGACTATTCGATCACCTATATCGCACATTCCATATAAAAGTTTTTTTTTCATTTATAGATTCTTATATTCCTTGAAGAGGTGAATCATTTAAATTTACTGAATTAAAAGTTAATGTTCTTTATACAAATAGAACGGCGTCATTTGCGCCTCGCAATCTTAACCTCATGTGGGTATTTAAAATATTACTTATTTATTAGAGACTTAAGGTCCTGAATTTTATCGGTAGGGAAAAATTGTTACCTAAAAACCCTACTAAAATTGCATGTTTTTCGTCATCATCAATTCTTCATCGCCGGAAAGCTGGAAAGCATAAATACATACTGTCTGTTTGTGTTATGTTGGGAGTGGGAAGGAGGCGGTCATGTCCTTTTCATATATAAGTGTCGTAAGTCAAAAATCTCTATTTTACGTTTTATCTCTGATTATGTATGCCCCACGAAAACCGTATAAGATCGATCACTTCATCTCAGCAAGATGTCGCTAGTATGTCTCTTCATTTGTTTTCGCTCTTCTGTAAAATTAACTTTTTTGACTTACGACACTCTTCTACATGATGTGCGATATACCTAATTATATTTTTTGTTGACATATCAGTTAGATGTCAGGAATGAACTTTCAGAATGAAAACCGCTAGTAAACTTGAAAAAAATCATCCGTCAAAATTTAAATGAAAGGAATACACATTTCAAACACAAAATTTTCAATTAATTATCTTTGGTAAAATAATTTTGTAATCCACTTCATCGCTTGTTTGATTCCTCACACAACCAGTTCGATTTAGAAATTAAAAGTTTGTTGAACGCAGGGATATTTCACATTACATCACATCACTAATAGCCAAAATTTGTATGTTTGGTTGATTAAACAATTTGTGTTTAGAATCATTATTACTCGCAGATAAAAATGGGATAAAATCATGACTTTGTTAATATCTAAATTTAATTTTTGTAATAATTATCGATGGGTGTAATAAAAGTGGCTGAGGATGCCATTGGAAGATATGGCACGGTCAAGGTAATCAAATACTTGAATAATGTCATGTAAAGAGTCGGAATAACAGTATGACTGTGAATTATATGCAGGGAGAATGCTCCGAGATCATGCATCGTGCACCGTTATTCCGCCTACGCACATGAAAAATGGCATGACGATTATTTAGTTCGACAAATGCACTTATTTTACGTAGATTGTTAATGAGCTATCGATCCCCCTATATTTTTAAGAATCACTTAAAAAAAATGGTATTATAATTGTTGCATTCAAAACTACTTACGATTTACAGTTTCAGGTACACTTGTAATGGACTGTAAATATTAAAAAAGAAACGAGACGAAATTGTTTTTGTTGGAATTGGGTGATAGTATATGCAGGGAAAAACAAGGTGTGTAAGGAAAAAGGATTACCAATCACTTACCACTTTGTCTCTGCGGAGGAGCACACGACAATCTCTGCAATTAAATACAATCTCCCAACCCAATCCCTGCAATTAAAATCGTTTATATATAAATATTTATATTTAAAATCTCAGATAGCGCACAAGCTTTAACATTTTAAATGACCTCGCTGAAACCAGCCAAGTTACTAAACAGTGCACCTCCAAAAAGCGAAAAAAGCCTGAAATTTGAGCTCATCAAATTGAAATAGGTTCCGCGCTCATCCCTCAGTAGCGTACAACGTACAGCGTACATCCCCCAGTGCGGCTCGGCGGGCTCATCCCGGCTCCCGGCTCCCGGCGAGCTCGCTGCATTTACATGCAAATGCAATTATCCCGGCAGGCTTCGCCGAGAGAATTCTTCCCGGGACCGAACTCTGAAGGACCAATCTCGGATGTTGTTTGAGCCGGGAGGGGTGCTTAATTACAGTAAACTGTGTGCGGGTAAAGGGGCGGCCGATAGAGGGCTAATTTAAAATATCCCAGTCGGTTATGTGAGCGAGATACGGCCGCAAAGATAAACATGCCACTAATAGGAAAACGGCCCGGTTATGGTTGCTAATTACGTGCAAAATGCTGAGGACCGAAACTTAATTCATTGAAAATGTCTTCTAGGGACATTAAATAGTTTTTTGTACAAAAAAGGGGTTTCGCTTATGCATCAGTTCAGCTTCAGTGTAAAAAGCAGCCGTTGACAAAGTACTAAAAAATAGTTCATTGTAATTTTTATTATCATTTGTTTGTTACGTAGTGTTAAATAAAAAGATTGCAAAAAAATCGTTGTATCGGAGAGTGGGAAACGTAGTTCCGTTTATGAAGGCTTCAGTAGAATAATGTATTTTGTCGTGTAGTTACTGTCGGTATTCGTAAGTTTATGAGTTGTAGGAGTTCGCAGCAGTCGAACTTAGAGTTTAGTATTTTGAATAAAAATAAAATTGTCTGTCTTCTAGTGTGTGTATTTTTAGAATATTTAATAGGAATTTATATTTCAAGTCTTCTAGTGGGATATTTAATTCAAAATTTTTAAACCGCAACAATATTTTTTTGTACTCGCTCAATGTCATTAATCTGAATTTTGTAAGATGGAGACCAACTACCGAGTTATAGTCAATTAGGCTTCTAACTAGAGATACGTACAATAGTTTAATGGCTTGTATGGAATTAAAGTTTTTAGTTGCTCTTAATACGAAGCTTAGTGTTTTCATACATTTGTTCACAATAAGGTGGATATGATTGGCGAAACTTACATCCAAAACTTCATTCAAAATAATTCCACGATCTCTTATTTCCATGACTATTTGTAAAGCTGTGTTATTTATGGAATATTCGAATTAAACAGGATTTTTATTTCTGAAGAAAGTCAAGGTTTTGCTCTTTTATACATTTAAAAATAAATTATTTTGAACGCACCAATCTTTAAACTTACTAATATTTGACTGTATAGGTATATGGCGATGATTTATATCAGTTATTTTCTTGTACAGCTTGATGTCATCAGCAAAGAGCAATACCTCGACATCATAAACATATTATATTATGATCTTTGAAGTATCCATTTAATGGTAAAATTGTTTGTTTCATTATAATATATTTTGTACGATCGAAGAAAAGATTTTCAAAGAAGAGTGTTGAAGTCTCGGGCGAGGCATTGTAAAATGCAAAATTTAACCTAAAATTATCGCAAAACACTAATTAAACGTTGTTAAAGTTTAGTGACTATAAATATGTATTTATTTTTTTAAATGTATATTTATGCTTTCTGTTTGGTATTTTTTCTTAGAATTTCCAAGCAGAACCAATAAATAAGAAGCCGCTAGAATAACTAAGATTTTAGTCCAACGCGAAACACAAAAGTAAAACCCTTGTAACGATTTCCGCATTCCTTCGGTGGGACGGAAACCCTCGGAAAGTTTTACGGTCCGCCCAGACACCGGCCAACAAAAGATCAATGATGGGAAAACGATAAAATTTTACATTCCCTTTTTATGACCAATGATAAAAAAAAATTACCGAACCTTTCTTCTCGGAATTATTCGCCCTTCCGAGATATAAACGGAGGTAAACCCGGCTAAACCGGATGAAGTTTAACCTTGGGACGATTGAACCTTTAAAACAGGCAATTTCGGAATTTCTTGCTAAAAAGGAAGTGAAAACGTGGTGAAAATATATTATTTTATTAAAGATGTAAATATTTAAATACAAATACAAATATAAATAGCCCCAACAAAGGCGGGTTTTGTACCCTAAGAAATATAACAAATTATTAATTATGTACGCGGCGTTCTCACCTAAAATATTATGGTCAAGAATTGCCTAAACGTACAATGAAAACGTACACTGACCTGAAGGAGATTTCTTTCTGCAATAGAATTTGCCTCGTCTATTAGGTATGTAGTATGGCAGAATAATTCTTCCATCAGCGGCGTATATTTTATGAATTAATTGAAAGAAGAATTTTGTATTTTTAATTTTTCCTCTACTTGTACAATTTTTTAATAACAACAATGAAACACCGGTAAACAGGCAGAGAATAATTCTTATTTTCGATTATTTTACATCCGAATTAGACTAACTGCCATTTGCCATGCATTTCAATTTGGGAGGTGGGAATGGGTACCGCCGCCCCGGGAACCTTTATTGGATAACCAACACCTCTGCCATAGGTCACCCCAAGTGGTTCGCTACGTTTGGTGATTTAGCAGGGGTGCCCGGGTTCATGGGGTGAGGTTTGTCTAGGTCTTGGAGGCGGATGACCAGGACACACTGAACCCCAGATTCCTACCCACCCCTCAAACCCTTTTCCTTCCCAGAACTCTCCTTCCCTTTCTCTCCTTAAAAAACCCTCCACACAGCATCCCCAAAGATGACATAGGCCCTGAGGGAAATTATTTTCCTCAGGGCCTCCTGTGTGGAGCTCATGTAAAAAAAAAAAAAAAAATTCAAGTAAGTACCTACCAGATTAGTGCACATCATAAATACATAGAGGCATGAGACATAATCTTTGAGGTACCTATTTAAACTCATTATCAACGTAATTATAGCCCAACCATTACAAAACATTATTGCGCTTAACCACCCGCAAAATAAAGCATTTTAAGTAAACATAACATGACGATATTAATAGATTCACTGGCTTCGGGTAGTGGGGACTTGAGCGGTATCCTTTTAAAAACTGGAGCGAGGTGTTAAAATTATTTTTATCCTAAAATTAATACTTAAGTGTTCTTTGTTCCAGACCATTTAAGCAAAGTTCTGTTTAGTGTTTTAATTCCCCTCAGAGCTTGTACGGAACAAATTACTCCCGGTAAACACATTAAAGGCTCTCAGATGCCTTTGGGTTAAGATCATATAACTTTGAATGATACATAACACTACTGAAAGGGTAGAACCAGAAACATTACCTGGAAACGAAGGCAATTAACATTTTGCACCTGTATTTTCTTGCCTTGAAAATGGTTTATACCTTATGCACATACTAGTCCCGGTGAGAGTTCGTACTGACGTTGTCGACGATCGTAGTCTTCCTTCTCACGCGTCTTGTACTTATGCAAATATAAAGATACTAGATCGATGAAGTCATGTACTACCTTTCGCTGGGACTGGTATACAATGAAACGCATGAATTCTTTATTTGTCACGGTTTAAATATTCGATTTAAATTAAGTCATATTCAGTGAGTGAGTGAGTGAGTAAGAGAATTAATCAGTGGTATTTCCACCTAATACCTTGCGAGTAAAGCCGCGGGTAAAAGCAAGTATTTTAAGAGAAAATTATTTTCATTGTCTTTTTCAAATTTGGATTACAAATATTTCAGGATTTATATTGGTTTTGCACTAGGTATTTTATAAATAAAATAAATGGCAAAACATAAACCTGTCGAGAGGAATAAAATACCAGGAGCATAGAAATGTCACGGGGTAATTTGTTTTATCGCGGGAGGAAGTTAACTTGTGTCTGCTAAAGGATGCGGTTGCTATATTAGGTTGCATTTAAAGAGATTTAATGTCCAAAACAGATTAATTTTTATTAAGCGGTCAAGTTTACAAAAGCGATATTATCAGGAAAGGTTAGAAATTGAATTGGTTAGAAACATGGATAAATAAAACGTATGAACTCCGAAGAGGAACTATAGCATTATTAGAGATGTTACTAGAAACAGAATAACGGTTGGTTTCAAAATCAGTGTTTTTATTTTTTATATGAATACCTCACAAGAGTCCCAGCTGCTCCCGCATGGAGCCAGTGAGACTATGGCATCCCAAATTGGGGTAATGTAATTGGGGTAGCCTCACAAGGCTGAAGGTTGTGGGGAGGAGAGGGAGATAGGGAAGAAGAAGGTACCTGACTATTCAGGCTGGTCACCAAATACAGCTAACGCCATTTCAAGCAACGTTTCAATTCTGAATGGTGGTTTTACACTAGAGCATCTTCCACTCTGGAACGTGCAACAAATATACTATACATTATTTTTAAACGAATTAAATGTGAAATAACACAAATTAATCAAAACAAATTATTTGCCCACGCCGGGATTCGATCCCGCGACGTTCGGATTGCGTGACAAGAGCGTTACCCCCAGACCACGCCGGCCGTCATAGAGTGTGGCAACCGAATGAAAATTGCCAGTATTTAAAAATCAAATCACCAGTAGTTCCTACAGTATTAATTTCCGCAGTAGCGCTAATGTCACAGTTATACACAAAAACTATTATACAAACGCAGTATAGCTTGCCTCGCACGATTAAGTCCCGACGACAATCCAACCTTCCAATTTTCCTTCTCCATTAAGTTCCTCCCTTGAAGTGTGGACTCAAATAAAACATAAAATGCAACCAAAAATACAAAAAAAAAATATTATTACATACTAAAACAAAATATCACTACAATCAAACATCAACTAGAATTTTTTTTTACAAATAAATACCGACAAAAAAATACAAAAAATATAGTATTCAAGCTATAGGCAGTCTACACTTCGGGTAGAAAAAAAACATCCCCCACATGTACACCCTCAGTTCTCGAGAAATAGAGATTGAGTTCTTTGCACCTCGATCAAACAATACGATACTACTAAATGTCAAAACGTAAACGTGTCGACAAAAACGAAATACCAGGAGCACAGAAATTGGGTATTTCCGTTTGGTTATTATTATAAACATTTTTTGCTCATTGATAATAGCTGTCAAAAATGACGGCACAAGAAAGCCTTTTATATTAAATTATATACACTTTTTAAAATTTTATTTAACATAATTTAAATTTTATAAATGTAACCAGTAATTTTCCACTGGATAAATTATGTGGTGAAACCTAAAAAATGTAATAAAAAAATCGAGTAATGCATATTTGAATTGCCTCTCCGAACATATGAAGTCTATTGGAAAAAAGTTATCCCATATCGAGTTCCAATGAACACAGAACACAGCCTCTACGGTTGTTTGTTCAATCCGAGATACCCAGTTCCCGGTCCATAGACCTCAGTACCTACAACAGTCTATAGTACCACCTCTGTCCCTCTGTCGTTAATCCTGCAACTCCGCGTAAAGTGTTTTCCATTAGGAAATGAAGAGGTGGGTATGAGGTAGTATGTAGCAGGTAGCAGGTATGGCGAAGAGCGTATGACCATTAACGCAATTGAAGCGGTTACTCGACTCAAACTAATGTGGTATTTCCCTCTTAGATGCGGTATTTTAGATTAAAAACCCGTGTTTAAAATCTGAATAAAATATTACCGAAGTTTTATTTTGTATTTGTTTGGTTTGTTTTTGTACGCGCGGAAAATAAAAATTTTCTTCTTCAAACACTTATTTTGTGGCACCATTTTAATTTAAAATGATTCAACACTTATTTGTTTAAAAAACCAACATGTTTCGTAAGCAATGCTTATTTCTTCAGGGTTACTTAAAACTACTAAGAAGTACAAGAAATTTACTAATAAAAGTGATGAAAGTTGAGTATTTATTTATTTTTAATTTAAGTTTAATCAAATAATAACAAATTCTCCTGCGCTGAGGATTTCATTTGCAAATTAAAGTTGTTGAAAGAATTATAAATATATTATCCAGTGCTTTTTTGGTGCGGTTGAGTGGTTTCTGTTTCAGCATGTCGATCGTCCAGTTTTTTAATCAGATATCTGCAAAAATTGAAATTTGAGTTGAGTATGCAGTTACATCTAAAAGTCTATCGTCTATCTCATACCATACCAACCCATTAGGGGCCATCCATCCACAAAAATATTTTCCCTATCCCATTACGTCCCCTCCGTTGTGGCAAATGTAACCTTGGCGTGGAATCCCATTATGCCCCCTTCGTCGTGACGACTTAGGGGGCGCTAGAAATAAAAATGTTCTCAGTGGGCGGTGGGCAAAAAAAGGTTGAGAATCTATGGTCCATCTGGTACGATACTCAGGTTACTGATAAACACAACCACCAAATCAATTATAGTGCAGAAAAACTTGTAGTAAATTAAAAAAAAAAACATATTTCCTGGGTCATTTGTAGGATACGAATTGGGAGGCGGTTATCGATACCGCCGCCCCGTGAACCATTTATTGGATAACCAACACCCCTGCCCAATAGTCACCCCGAGTGGATCGCTACTCTGGTAACTTCGCAGGGGTGCCCAGGCTCATGGGGTGAGGTTTGTCTAGGTCTTGACAGCGAACGGATTTGCCCACTTACTGCATGACTGGCCGGATCCTTTAAGGGAGACTTAACCTAGACTTCTCCTTCCGAACTCTCTCGACACATCACCTTGCACCGCAGTGAGAGGAATGGATTCATACGTTCGTCTCTACTAGATACATTGACCCCCATTCCTACCCAACCGTGAAGGTTGGGTATGAATTAGGAATTTTAGTAAGTTCCTTCCCAGAACTTCCTTTGTTTCCCTAAAGAGACCCTCCACACAGCATCCCCAAAGGCCCTAAGGATTTTTTTCCTTAGGGCCTCCTGTGTGGAGCTAAAAAAAAACTTCAAATGTCATATTAATGTACCCGTCCGTTTATTTCTGTAACTACGCAATTATTTGCACATCTTAGATAAATTTATCAAAGGAATTTCACGGCCTATTAAAACGCATTATTTGTGGTACGGTTTATTAACTGCTTACCTACTTAGGGAAGTAGATAGTTAGTTATAAACTTAAGTGTATTGTAACACATATTGTAACATAGAAAGCAACTTTAATTGGGTCACGACTGTAGATTGTTAGTTATTGTTATTAGTTACTAACACGAAACTTATACAAGTACCCACACAAGTGTCTAGGCCGGGTGTTGGGTGGTAGTTTAGGTACCTATGCAATTTCTAACACTTTTAATTTAACCTAGAGTAGAGTCGAGTCGAGTTTCCCGACTTGTTTGGTGCTTCAAACTTCTCATTTTGAAATCGGGAAGCTAGAGCGGAGTTTGCGGCGCTCGTCGCTAGAGTTCTCCTTGTCGGCCGGAAGTTGGTGTTGGTGGGGGGAAGTTGGGACCCGGAAGTGTCTCACAGCGCTGCTTATTGCTGAAAGCGCCAACACTCGAGACTAGAGGCTTCACCGCCCCTGTGGCTGTAGGCTGTAGGCTACAGGGTGTGCTGGATGTGTGGGTGAACCGAGGGTGGCGAGTGGCAGTGGCGGTGGTGTAGACTGAATGGGTCGCACTGTGCCGTGCGTGCTGTGCTGTACACGCCAGTATTAGGGGCGGAAGGGAACATCAAATTACATTTATAAATGATTTATTAAGGGGGATTATCAAAATATTCAGTAATTTTGGCAGTTACATTGTTTGGATCGATTTTAATTTTGATATTTTATTACACAGGTTTGAACCTTTTCATAATAGCTAAATCCATTTAACAATTTGGGAGGCGGGTATGGGTACCGCTGGCCCAGGAATCATTTGTTGGATAACCTCTGCTGTTTCAACCAGAGTGTTAATAATTTCGACTATTTCTATTGTTTTAAAATGGCAATTATTTTGTTGATTTCAAGGTACTTACAGGATACAGTTGGAAGGGATGAGGTGCGCCTCTTCTTGCGGGTCACTGAGAGTTTGTATTATATCAAATTGCAACACTTTTATGATGCGATTAATAGTGCGTAGTAATAGTGCGATTAATAGTGCGTAAGTTCACTTCAGGTGGGAACGGGAGCGGGGGAAAAGAGCGGGAAGGACAACAAATAATTGCCAATCGAAAAATATTCATTCCCAATAAACACAAAATTGTCGACCGAGCGCAGCCCACAATAACTGGCGCTAACATCTGCCATAGATCACCCCAAGTGGTTTGCTACGTTTGGTGACTTAACAGGGGTATCCTGGTTCATCAGGTGAGGTGTGTCGCTCGATAATATCGATCGTTCAGTTGATTAGTCACACATTTCCAAAAAATAAAAATTTAAGTTGAATATGAAGTTATATGTAAAAGTGTACCTTTTATCTGGTGTAATACTGAGATTACTCGTAAACGCCAACAAATCAATTATAATGCACAAAAACTAATAATAAAATAAACAAAAAAATTATGTTTTCTGGGTTACTATTAGGAAATTTTTAAATGTTATAAAGGGTCTTTCATAGCGCTTCCTATCTTTAAATTTAAATAAAACAAGGTGTGTGTGAGATATCATAGAAATATTTTATTCGAAAGGCCTATCGATGCCATTATGTATGGAATATAACATCGTTAAAATGTCCGCCGCGGCTTCTCTGGATGGTGCGCATCCGAAATGTCCAATTTTCTATGACTCTGGCGCATAAATTAGGCTGAATTTGACCGATGGCATAGGTTATGTTGGCTTTGAGGGCCGCTGTGGTTTGTGGCTTATTCGCATAGACCTGCGACTTAAGAAAACCCCACAAGAAAAAATCTAACGGGGTCAAATCGCACGATCTCGGTTGCCAGTTCACATCACCCCCACGTGAGATTTTATCATTAAACAATTTTAAACAATTAAACAATTAATTAAATTTTAAACAATTTTATCATTTGCACGTGTTGCTGAACGCTGTATCCGTCCATGGTGATTTGTAAAAACATACTGAATAAATGGCAGCCAATTTAACAGGTGTCACTTCAACAATATGGCCGCTATCAACTGCCAAAGTTCGGAAGTCCCTAATGGAAGATCCTTTTCTAATGTACCGGACCGTTGTACCTTACGGAATTATCTTATAGCGTATTTAATATGAAAATCACGGAAACGTAAATAATATTTATTTATGGTGAGCATTCGAAAATTGCCTCATTACATTAATTATTTAAGTTTGATGCATTGACTTAATTTAATTACGCTGTCTGCCAGAATAATCCTTTCAAACCTAATTTTATTGTACAGAGTCATGAACAACCCAATTGATAGCCCTGCCATCGTTGCTACTGTTAAACTCCATGTACCGACAAGGAATACTAGACAAAATATACCATTCTTTTGCAACACATACACAAACAACTATCAATCACACTCACTTACCAATAGGATTCATGATTTAGGCAACAAGTTTGGTTGTATTGTAGATATATTCACTGATTTCCTTTATAATCTAAAATGCAATTTAAACCAACACTTTATGGAATCCTACAAATATTGTAACGTGGGTATAATATATTTAACGATTTGATGTGTTATTGTAATGTTTTTTTATTATATTTTGTTCTATGTTATTGTTAAATATTATATTGTTTAAAATATTTCACGGTTTTATGCTCTATTCTTCAAAAACTATTTGTATATTCTTAAAATTTTTCACTTTTATAACTTTTGGTATAATTTCTACGTATGTGTAATCCTCGAAAACTTAAATATTATTTTACAATCTAACAACAATAAACAATAAATTACCTCAAAACATAATAAACGAAATGAAATTTCCTCTCCTTTCCCTAAAAATACTCTCCTATGGACCCTGAGGGATTTTTTGTCTCAGGGCCTTCTAATATTTAAAAAAAAAAAAAATATTCGCAATTGTGTTCTGCGCTGGGCTGGAATAAAAAACAACCTCCCATCTCAAATTCGCAGACCAGTGACGCAAATATGAACAAATTGAAAGCAAACTACGAATTCATATACTTATTTACCTAAGTACGGAAATCGGTCAGGATTCATCAACGAATTCCTATTGATACAGCATTCCTTCGTAGAACAAAGACAAGGTTACACGTGCGAGAAAGAGCCACTTATGGGGTGTATTGGTGGGGTGCCGAAATTCCAGTATTTCTGATTGTTCCCGGCAAATTGACCCGGAAAACTGTTGACAATGCCACCTTAATCAGCCCCGTCACGTTCTCCTCCTGCCGTTTTGTATTCCGTCATATTTCCAAATCTGACTCCTCTCCGTCCTCTCACGTCCACGGGATGATTTTCAAATGAAATAAATAAAAGCGTGCCTCTTCACACAACTTCTGCATTACAACAGGTTTTACGAAAAAAGCTAGCAAGAAGCAAAAACACATAAATGTGATTCCAATACTTTTCTTTTCATTTTTCGTTATCAAAACTCACTAAAGATGATAATATTATAAACCAACAAACGTGTTGCGGATATTGCTTGCCTGAATTACTAAGCCCATTTTTTATACTCCTAGTTAAGAGGGAATAACCAGACAAAACCGGAAATATGTCATTTTTATATCAAATTTTAGACGTATTGACTCTTGTCCACAAAAAATTATAAATTGATTTTTAAAGACTGTTTTTTGTTTACCTAGTAAGCTATTTTTAAAATTTTGAGAAAATATGTTTATTTCTAGTACAGTTAGGTTTTACCGTAGGTCGTTGGGAGATTTGTTCAATTTTCAAACCAAATTTTGTATTATAAGACATACATTTCAAATCATATAATCATGCAGTAAAATAAATCAATAAATTATTTAGGAACTTTTCAGAATTTTTATTTTAGTTCAAATAAAACCATAAAAAAGATCCTCGTCCTTGTTTTGTGACGAACATACTTCAGTTTGTCTTATTTACGGTCTCGTAAACTAATTTATTTAAAAAAAAAAACTATTCTTATTTTGCTTAGACGTTATAGAAAAATTATAAATTCTTACGATCAAAAAATAATTACAATAAGTAAATAATTTTAATTGTTTAATTATCACGAGTATTTTTGAATGTGGTTATTTATCAAAGCAAATTTGGAATGAAATAACATCGATATTGAGTTATTTTGTTAAAATGCTTGTATGGGGAATAATTAATCTTTCTCATCGGAACCGCTCTGTACCTTTGCAAGGGTACGTTCGCAAGTTAGTGGTTCGACGAAATTTAAATTCTTGACCGCCGGTTAATGGCTCTTAAAATGTTAAATTTAACATTTGAAAATTATCAAAAATGTGTACTATGCCCTTGTTCACTCTTTACTTATTTGCAGAATTATTGGTTGGGGAGGATCTTACAAGAACAATCTAAACTCGGTAAAAGTTTCGCAAAGTATCATCATTAAAGTAATATTTTTAAAAAATCTACCTTCTCAACAGAATCCCCTTTTAAAATGTTTCTAGTACCAAATGTCTATTACATATTCAAGCAAGCTTCCATTATAAAAATGTGCAAAGAAAAAAATTACAAAGAATATCAAAAATTTAAGAAATGAGAAATGGAAAACAATTTATTACATATATTTTTAAAACAACTAAACACAAAAGACTGCCTTCTAGATTGCACTGTATCATCAACAAATCAAAACGAATAAATAAAAGTAAAAAAAAAAAAAAACTTACTGTAAAAAGTAAATATTTTATACAAAATATATTAAAACATATAATCTAAGTAAGAATCGTTGCTCCCATATCAGGCACAAATATACGTAACCTCAAATAAATATTTTGTAAAATGTCATAATATTCTGTATTCATCATCATCATCTTCATCCCCTTATCCTATTCGGGTCGGGGACCCATTGCATCGACAAGGCTCCTCCATACGTCGCTGTCTTGAGCTGATTGTTCGGCCTCCGTCCATGGCAGTCCCATCCTTTCCTAACACAGTTTCTGGAGTTGCCTCGCCCAACTGTGTCTGGGGCGGCCCACTGGACGTCTACCCTCTGGAATCGCACTCAGTATTTTCCTCAGAATTCGGTCATCAGATATTCTTAGTACGTGTCCAAGCCACTTCAGTTGTGGTTTTTCTATGAAGAGTAGCAGTGATTCATTGTTCAGATCGTCTCGGATCGACATGTTTCTTATGTGATCCCATTTCGTAACCCTTGCCACCCCTCTCAAGTACCTCATTTCGGCAGCTTGTACTCTAGAGCTAGTACTCTAGAGCGTGTTCGTTCGTTTGGCATCCATCTGGTGGCTGTAAGTGAGCGTCGGGCGGTATACCGTTTTGAACACTGCCATCGCTGTCTTGATACTGAGCTCGGCTTTCCTTATCACCGAGCTGTAAAGAGGGCGCAACACACACTAATTCTTCGATCAATTTCTCCGTCTTGCCGTCCATCGCTGGAGAATTCGACCCCGAGGTCGTCCACCTGTTTCACCTGTCCGCCTGTTTCAGCTGAATCCCATTAGCGAGTATGCTGCACTGAGTTTGGTCCCTTACTATAACCAAAACCTTTGTTTTTTGCTATTCGATTAATAAAATAAAGGGACAATTTATTGTCCAGTACAATAAAAAAATATTTTTAGCGATCTGTTTAATAAAAATGATGTAAAAAGCTGCAGAGCGGCTGCGGGAATCCGGGCAATAAATAAAACGTCTCTTGGTAAACATTTTTCACATGGCAGATCATTATTTACTCCCGGAATTGTTCGCAGTCGCCCGCTCCATCAATTTATTGCACTAATACAAGTCAAATCGGGAAACACTGCACGAACAAATAATGTAGTTTCGGGACTCCATTTACATACAGATTGAAACAGTTTCGCCACTCGCCACTGAGAACAAACCGAACTAGGAACTACTCACTTAGTCGCTTAAATTCATCTACACTCTACCCTTCTCTACTTCTGTTCCACGAGTACGCAGCCGGTGGAATTCATCAGATTTTATACAAAACACTAGTACCGCCATAGCCTTCTGAAGCGAACTTTGTATTCATACGCTTTGTGCACACAAAATACTAATAATAATTTTCATGTTGATTTTAAGCGTGTTGTTTCTTACTATCGTGGTACGAAAGCACAACTCGATGGAATTTGCAGGAAAACACTTCTTGTTATTCTTCAACACAATTTATTAAATAAAAATACAATACTGGTGACAATAGTGATCTCCAAGACCCCACCACACCGACAAATATCGAAGGCTTTATTTCCCTCGATATCTCAACACTCTACTGAAGACAGGCACCCATGTACCCCTCAGATCAGAGATTGATTACAACACTCTACTGGAGATAGGCACCTATATGTACCCCCCATGCTCGAGTTTGATTAAATAACTCCGAAGGTACAACATGTACCTTCCCGTTTCACCGTCAAAACAATACTAACTCAACCATATCAACCTCGTGGTTATTTAAAGTAATCTTACAAAAACATGGTACATAAAAAATGATGAGAAAATACATTTTTAGCAGTTCCCACACTAATTTTAAAATCTAACTTACAGACAATAATAAAACAATTACCTAAAAGTCGGCCCTAGAGGCCTACCAATAAAAATACATCTTAATATTACAGGGATTAACAAATATTGCAAAATTTTATTACTTTTTTCACTTAGGGCTTTAGCCCTAAGATAAATGCACCGTCGGCTTTAGCCGACGGTGCATTTATCCTTGAGGGTGTTATAAAATGTCGCCAGCAGATACTTCTCCTAGGGAGTGTCATAAACATAAGTAGGTGTTATTTGAGGGTACTTATTCAAAGTACCGACTTTACAAATAATAAAAGAATTTGTCCCAAATTTGCAAGGGAATGCATTTATATGATACCAGCCATATTATTCAAGGTTTGGACCTTATTCATGAAACCGTGAGATAATATCTTGTTTGCACATTTTAAAAGGAGAAACTACGCGTAACTTAAATGACTAAAATAAAATGAATATTATAAATGATATTATTTTACAGACTAAATGTATTAAATCGCATTCTAGGAACAAACACGTGTGGTTTTGTTTGGGTAATGAAATGATTGAAATAAATTAATATAACAAGCATTTTCAACGTGCATATGCAATGCCTGCATACTAAAACATAAATACTAATTAATAATTGCTCTAAAATCATGATAGAATTGAAATAGGAACAGACAGGCCATGCTTCTGTGAAAATTTGACGCAATACCCTGCTGAACTGGAGTCCAGAAAATGCATCAATATAATAACTATAGAATAGCCCTCTAATCTCAATCCAAAAGTAACACTACCTATGGCCAATTTCATAACACAACCATCTATCAGATTCCGTCGCATCTTTTAGGTTACATCGTTGTTTTTCTAGGAAGAAATAATTTTTTTTTTCAAATGTTACTTTCTCGATACGCTGGCTTCCTCGAATCTGTTTTTTAAATTTTCATATAATTTTCATATTTCATGCCTAAAATATTTCTAACTGCCTCAATTTTGTGTGTGAAAAATTATCTTGGTAAATGTTTACTTCTTAGGGACACGCAAATATGCACTTTTTATTACAAAAACACTTAACATCAGTTAGATAATAATGGGAAGTAAGTATTTCAGTTTTCGAAATTGAAAAATAATGAATTTTAATAGTTATTTCGTTAAAATTAAAAACGATTTTTCGCTTGGCGGCCATTGTCATTGATGTCAAAGTTTTAAGGTTAGTTTTTTTCTTCTCTTATTTAGTCCAAAATATTAATACATGACCCTAAAATAGGTTCTTAGGTTCTTAGTTTGGGTTTAATTAAAAAAGGAAAAAAAACTAGCCTAAAAAACTATTTTAATATTATTATATCAAAACATGGCGTAAAGGAAAGATGTGTGTTTTTTAATGAAATATCTGTTTTTGTCTGTTTTTTAATGAAATATCTGTTTTTGTCTGTTTTTTAATGAAATATCTACTAAAATGCATTATTTTTCAATTCCGGAAACTGAAATACTTACTTCTCATTATTATTTAACTGATATTAAGTGTTTTTGAAATAAAAAGTGCATATTAAGTGTGTCCCTATTAGGTAAATATTCACCATTATCTTAACAAAGCTAGTGATTCCGTTGTCGTGAACTTGCTGGACAAATTAGCTCCACGCAGATCAACAAAAGGTAAAAACCAATGCTTTTAGCGATCTTTGGCTAAGATAATGCAATTTCTTTTTGATAAATATAGTCGTTAATTAACGAGAAAACTGCAGGAGAGAAAGAGTACCAAATAAAAAGGGGTCTAAAATAACGGGCAATGAACTTGAAAAAACTGCAATCATTATTTGTAAAAGAGGATATAAAGTAATGATGATTAGAATAAGACCATACAAGATAAAATAACACCATTGTTACAAGTTAAGGGGGTAGAAAAAAAAATTTCTTCATATTTCGATAGTTTAAATATTCAAGAAATACCTTAAAAGGATTTTTCAAAATTCGAGTTATTTTTAAAGTTATGCTCATTTTAGTTTGACCGGTTTAGACGGAATCTAACTAAAATCTAAATTGAGCAAAACTTTAAACGCATGTTTCTCAAAACTACTTTTTTCGAGACGGATGACACGATATCTCAAGTTCTACTGAACCAATTTACTTGAAATTTGGTGTGAGCCTTTTCTATACATTACTCTATCGCTATTATTTCAGATAGCCGCCATTTTGCGTTTTTTTTTAACTTTTCCTTACTTCGGGCTATAGCCGCATTTGTTTGGATTAATAATTAATTTGTTTTTTTTTAGATTATCGATTTAGATTAGATTATAGATTTTTAAGATATATTTTTTTATATTATTTAGGGTTGCAATCGTTTCAACCACGGCGCGCCAATTTTTTTGAGAACCTCTACTCCGGTATTTTTATTTATTTATTTACATTTAAAAACTGCTAAACTAATGCAACTTTTTAAATTTTAAATTTTTTCGTTTTTTTTTCATGTATTGTTTAATGTTTAATCAATATTTGATAAAATATGGTTTGTAAAAATATTATTGTTTTTTTTTTAATTGCACTTGAAAAAATACCTACAAGTCATGCTTCTAGACTAGAATACCCCCGCTAAAAGTGCCACAAAATGTGTACAAAAAGTCAATTTTTTTTTATAACCATCAAAATGAACAACAAGGTTTCTAAATTATTTTTAAAAAGAGAATCGGATCTTTCAGAAGAATAATATGATCCGCGCCAACGAAATACAAATTCAAAATCAGAAAATGCTTTCTTGTGAGTAATAAGCAAGGCCGTTTTTTCAGCTGAAATAAAATAAACGTGAAAAAATTTCACCCGCGCAAGGCCAATTGTTCAACTATCAAAAAAAATCATCCCCGCTTTTCGCAAACCTAAACATCCTTCCCCCCCCCCCCCCCCCCCCCCCCTCCCCTCACCAGGGTTACAGGGCGGCAGGTCTACGGGACTAGGGGTCGCTCCGGCGAGCCTCCGATGAAGACGTAAACATAAAAGGATCCGTTGGGATGAAAAATTCAAAAGGCTAAATTTAGTATTTCATAACGGTCAGTGGACAGCTTTTTTGCGATAAAAAGAAAAAAAAATTACCATTGAAATGTTGAGAAATTTTTCGTTGTTGTAGTTACCAAGAAATTAACAATTGTAATATGAGATAGTTTGACGTTTTTTAAAAAAAACATAAAAATATATTTTTTTACATTGGCTCCTCAAAGGGGGCCTTGAATTTCAGACGTAAAAGATTCAGTTCGACTTCAAAAATACTCGTAATAATAAGTTGGTATGAATATCACAAAGCGATTGCACATTGTATTTTTGTACGCTGGGGGACCAATTGTCGGCGGATCAACTGTAATGGAACCCTTTTGAGGAAAGTAAAGAGCGGAAGTTCTGGGAAAGAAAAAGGTATGAGAGGTGGGCAGAAATCCGGGGGTCAGTGTCTCCAGAAGTGAGGTATGAATCCATCTCCCCCACTGAGGTGCAAGACGATGTTCTAAAAGAGTTCTGCTGGAGACATCAAAAGACCTTAACCAATCACCCCCGAACCGGCTTGCAATGCAGCTGGTGGACAGATACAACCACCACCAAGACCAGTACAAACCTCACCCCCATGAACCAGGTCCCAAACATAGCGAACCATTTAGAGTAACCCCACCTCTACGGCAGAGGTGTTATTTAATAAAAGGTTCGGTATCCATACCTGCCTCCCAAATTGTAAGCTTCTCTTTATCTTAACCTTCAGCAGTAAAAGCTCTAGAGTCATTAAAGTAGAATTATTTGTATATTAATAAATTAATTGTGCTATTTTCAACGTTTTTCTATCTAAATTCAAAAGATTGCGTGGGATAAATACTTTTAAATCGGAGATACATTGGTTTAATCTGAACTTAATATAGAATTGTTTTTAAATTTCTTATTTGAAATATAATTAACGTTTAATTAACAAAATATGGAGCTAGTATAAAAATAAAAAGCTTTCACTGTCGTACGTAGCAAAAATAAGTTCGAATGATTTTATTGAAATTATCAAACCCCTTATAAAATAATATAAAGTCAGTAATTTACGTGAATATTACTGGTAATAAACCATATTGTCTTGGCGCCGTAATAGTATGCGTGTTGGGTTCGTATTGTCGCCGCACTGTTCACAATAACTCGCCCCATCAATATGGTAATTGAGTTTGCTCGGACCTCCGAGGGTTATTAACCCCTAGGGGTAACTCCCACACTCCCCTTCCGCCCCCTGCCCGCCGCCGCCCCCGCCCCGACCGCCCCATGTAATCGGTATCATCATATCCGGAATACAGCCTTTTGGATTAGTATTGTTTCAGGGGATATCTCTCGTGTTCTCGCTGTTAAACAATCTACAAAAGCATTAAAAGTACTTTATTCCAATAATAGCCCCATCGATGTTTATTTTCAGGAAATAACGCTTTCGTTCTGGTATTGTAAACATTTGATGTAGCGATAAAGCATACCATAAATTCACAAACTTTATCGTCTAATAATGTATTTTTGACGTCCTAGCAAGATACACGGAGGTATATGTGTACATATGTTGTTTATCAAAGGCATAATGATCTACGCATTACACATTGAGTCGTTCAGTTGGGCTCGACAACCGATCGATTATTTTATTTGAAAATATGGACGCCGCACAGTTAATACTTTGAGGTATCTAGCGTAACTATTTTATAAAACCCAAGGTTTCTTTATGGTTTTCATTTTATTTTAATTGGGTACTTAAATGTCTAATATTTTTAGAATTAAAAAAAAACAAACATTTTAGCTGCTTGCGACGTATGGCACCATCGCAAATACTCACTACCTCAAAACGTGAACGAGTAATTTTATGTCTGTCGAGTTTGGATCTCTCCGCGGGTCGACGTGTGCACGTAATCGTGATAATTCAACAATGGCTACTGTGTTTAATCTTTATGATGGAATCTAAGAAATCAGGTGATTATTATAACTATTTGACTTGTGTATTAGTGTGATAAAAAATATTGAAGTAACGATTTTTCGAAACGTATTTTTTTACGTCATTTTCTTAACGCATATTTTATTGGCTGCTATGAAGATAATGTGGGTGGTTCTTAGTCAAAGTATGATATAGTTAAAAATGACCGAATTGGATATCGACACCTCGGCGCAGTGGTAGCGCGTTCGCCCGGAAAGCGAGAGGTCCTGGGTTCGAGTCCCAGAGATGTCAATATTTTTCTGATTTTTCTGTTTTCGCTTTCCGATTGAATATCGCTTATATTGTCTTCATTTAATTAAATATAAAATTAATATATACACAAATCCAATATTGGTATTTTTCTAAAATGAATTATGTTTAATTTTATTCCCAAAAAAAACACCGATGTATTTATAAAGTTAAAGGAGGACTCAATTGCCTTCTCGGCACATTGGCATTCAATACATAATGGACTATAAAGAAGGGGTCTCAAAAAGCATGACTTGAAAAAAGTTCAGGCTCTTTGGCTCAGGTGGGGGATGTACCGAACTTCGACCACTGTAGCCACGTGACTCAAACATTAGATTAATGCCCTCTTACAACCGTCAATCAAAGCTCTACCCTTTCCTGATTTCTATCGAACCAATCGCGAAATTAAAATTCGAAAAATGGTCTACTTTAATTTAAAAATTTACGCGTCATATCTAATCAGATAAAAATTTCCAAGGCTAATAAACTTTTTTAATTAATTGAATTTTTATGGACATGTAAATCGTATGTATTATCAATTGGGTAATCATGTATATTTATCTCTTTATAAGGAGAACGTGGCGTTTTTCATAAAAAACTTAATGTTGGGTTTGAGGCCAAAATATCCAACCAAACTGAAAAATTATTCTTTAATCAAACGTTATAACAAATTTATAGTAAGATATGATCCACTTTATTGGTTTATGTTTTAAATTAAAAAAAGGCCATTAAAGAATTCCATTTTCCATAATTTCAGAGACAAATTTTGCAATAAAGTATTTGTGATTTAAAAATTTTATTAAATAAATAATTTAACTTTATTTACTATAGAAATGATGAAATCTATGTATAAAAAAATCAATATATGTTTCTATGTACGTGAGTTGTCTATGCATTGCTATATTAAGCATAGAAAATGTTTAAAGCTTTCAAAATAGCTTCTTTCCACCCTCCCGAAGGTTCCTGGATTATTTTTGCCTCAAAGAAAAAGGCCGCGCAACCGGTTCCTTTTAAAAAACAATACGAACACAATAAAACATTCATTATTTAATTTGCTTAACTATTTCTTACATAATTCCTAGATTATTTTTCTTGCTGAAATATTTCCTTCCCATTTTTGTTGTATTTCGTACCATTTGTTAACCATATTCATGCCGGCAGTTATTATTCTTATGAGTTTTTGAGCTTTGTTGTTTATATTCGCATTTCTGCGGCATTGATACGACCGAAGAATCTAAAATCTTTATTACATAATTATGAAAGTTGGTAAATTACAAGCTTAGCACATGATGCGTAATTTCTGAAAACTTTTCCGTTTAAACGATCGATTTTGCGGTAATTTAACGACGACCACATTGATATGATCAAAAGTAAAATTCTAGGAAATAGTAATGAACAAATCGTTTTCCTTTGTTAGAAAATGTAGATTCTTTATGTGGATCTTTTAGTTCGTGTAATGTATTATCACAGTAATTATCTCATGACATTAGAAACATATTTTATGTGCTGTTGTAAAAGTCAAATTTTCCTATTAATACTTTGTCTATCTGAGTGTTTGTGATTTATTCTAAAAGTGCGGTGATCCACTAGTCCTTGAAAAATTAGAAATTGGAAACCCCGCCTTTTTTGGGGAGCGATTAAAAAATACTTTTTTTGGATTAGTTGGAGAGGGTATTCGAGAGTTGTTTTTTAAAGATTGATTTCGTAAAGGCCTATAAAAAACATTAACTCCTTTGTTGCTCATTTTTTATTATAATAACAAGGACACGAAACCAAGCGACGCGCGACGTAGAATCTACAAACGTCCGTACGACATCGTAATGGGGTGTTAACTGGTTACAAAATGCACATAGTTTTAATTCTCAAATCGAAATTCGTTGAACGCCGCCCAATTTTGATTAATGCCGGTAAAAACATTTTGTTTTATTTTGTGAAATTCTCAAACAAATTTTAAAAATACAAACATTTTCTAAAGAACTATATATTGCCACATTATAAAATAAAACTTTATCCGATAAGGGGTTCATTGGTAGGAGATTTTGCATTTGAAAGTATTTTTGTAGGCCTGATATTTTATATATTATCAAAGGTTCATCAAAAAAATACTCTTACTTCCAACGAGAAGATGCGTTCTATTCGAAGAATTTAAATTCGAAGTATCTATAATTTTTTAAGCGATCACATTTTCAAACCAAAAACAGACGATTTTTCATTATTTTGCATGGCTTCATCTTAGCATTTTAGCAAAAACATCTAACAGGGGTAGATACTCTCATTGTCGCCACGATGAAAGATCATCGTTATAAAACAAAACGTTGTTTCGTGAATTTCTTTAGCCAATTTAGCCAGAATTGAATAGTCTTCCCAACATTCCTCTTTCACGTCTTCCTCTCCCCACTTTCTTGAGCCTTACAGCATACCCCAATTGAATATCTCATAGTCCCGTAGATTCCGGAGGATTAGGACTAATTATTATTATTAAGTATATTTTATTTAGTTAACAATACATATTATATGGTATTTACAGGGAGTTCATAGAACATTTAAAAACCTTTTTAATAAATATTGTTTTGAATTCCCGATAAACTAAAATGGTTGCAGTTTATCGTAAGATAGCAATGAAATATACAATTAACGCATTATTCAACATATAATGCTCTTCCGACATTAATGCAAATTAAAGACTTGGGCATCACTTTTTAATCAAATCTTTCATTTGTTAACCATATAACAGAAATCTGTAATAAGGGCTTAAAAATGTTGGGGTTTATAACTAGGCTAACTAGAAACTTTAACAATATAAAGTGTATTAAAATGTTATATTTTGCTTATGTTAGAAGCCAACTTGAGTACAATTCTCCTGTCTGGAATCCTCATTATAATATGCACGTACAAGCTGTTGAAAGAATACAAAAGAAATTCTTACGTTTTCTAAATTTTAAAATGGGTATTTCAGCAAATATGTTAAACTACAACACACTTTTAAACGATATGAATATGCTTAAATTGTCAGACAGAAGAATTTTCACTGACTTGGTATTTTTATATAAAATTCTAAATGATTTAGTTGATAGTCCGGTATTACTTGAATTGATAAGCTTCCGAATTCCACTTCGTAATACTAGAAGTCAGGATTTATTTCAGTGCAGAAATTCTGGGACTAACTATCATATGTATTCCTCTTTGCCCAGAATACTAATGGAGGGAAACAATTATACCAAGTCAGTGGACATCTTCAATTTATCTTTGAATAAATTTAAAATATTGTTATTGAGGCAGTTCAGTTATGTACAATAAAATGTTTTTTCTTTGCTATATATGTAAAAGCCCCGAAAAAGGGCGTTTATTTATAAATAAATAAATAAATAAATAATCTGGTAACATTTTATTTCTAACTTATAAATAAATACTAGCGTATATATTTATCATTGCCACACACTTAAGATATTAAGTTGGCGTTGGATGAGACTTATTAATATTAAATTAAAGCAATTTAACCATTTGAATGCCAAGAATTGTAACCAGCTTGCCAGGCTTCGGAGGTTTGGTACTCATGCTTGGCATCCAAAAGGTTAAATCAATATTTTCTTTTTTAATAACGTTGCAAATGTTTTTTCACCAATCTTCCTGTAAAGAATATAGCTTAATTGTGTTACATTTCATCTTAACTCGAATAAGCAAGAACTTCTCCCTTTCCTTTCAGCGGGCTAGCATTCGGACCAGCATTTTTACATTTGAAAATCTTCAATGCATTTGATGAAAGTTTAATATGAAAGAATGTCACTTACATAAGTTCTTTCAAGCGGAGATAATATTATTTTCATCGTCCTGACATTAATTGGATTTTTGGAAAATTCCGAAGTTAACCGTCTCGGCTTGTTATTTGAAGAAAACGTCTGTTCTAGAAAATTCCTCCCGTCGTCTCTTGCCTTCTAGCTTCTCATAAATCTTTTATTGTGTCATTAAAAAAGATACGAATTATAAGGGTAATATTACCAGCTCGATAGTAGATGATGGTAATTTAATTATTTTGAGATACATAAAATCAACGTACATAAATCTTATCAAAAATAAGCTTTAAATTGTTTAAGGAAAATTGTTAAGAGCCATTAACCAACGGCCGAGAATTTAAATTTCGTCGAACTATAATCTTGCGATTGTACCCTTGCAACAGTACAGGGCGGTTCCGATAAAAAAGATTAATTATTTTCCATACCAGCATTTTAACATAATGACTCAATATCAATTTTATTTAATTCCAAATTTTTTTCGATAAATATACCCTCATTCAAAAATGCTCAAACTCGTGATGATAAAACAATTAAAATTATTTATTTCAAATTATCGAAGAAAGCAAACACTTTGTGGCTTGACATTTTACAGAATGAAACAATTTCTTTGTTTAAAACCACTTTATTTAAATTTATATTCGTCGACCGGTTTCAGTCGAACTCGACCTTCTTCAGGACAATAAACATATACTAAATTACAGTACAGAGTTAAGATAATGAGGTGAACACAAAAGAAAGGGAGAGCATACAAGAGAGGGAGATAACATCAGATAATGTTTGGGGGTGGGGTATGAGGAGGGCTCAAGGGAGGAGGGGTCAAGGGAGGGTGGGGGTTACAGAGGGAAAATAGGAATAACTTTGAATTGGGACTGTTGGTTAATTCTAATTGTTTGTTTAAAATTTGGCATTATTTTTCTTTGATTTTAATATTTCTAAAGCTTCTAAATTATTAAGGCGTATTCCTATTTTATTTATATGAACTATTTGGACTCAATAAAAATATCTATGACATCTGTGTTTTATCCCTGATGTAGCATCTCTTGCTCATCAAAACTCATCTTGACATTTACCCAAACGTCAAAGGTCTTCCGTGCGTAGGCGTAGACACTCCTCACTACAGACCAATACACAAAATATGTGTATTCACGCCCACTTCCCCGCAACGCAACAAACGGAGGAGACGGAAAACAAAAAAATGTTTATAGTAATGTTCAAGCAAATATTAAAGCAAATGTTCAAGTTCACGGTCGGAGGAGACCCAGCTTTAGACAAACAGAGAAATGAAAAAAAAGTGTACAATATGTCGAAAATTTCGAAATTGTTTTTTTAAATAGGAAAACAACTTTCAGTTTTTTTTTAAAAAGTGCTGCATAAAAGAATGTGTCGGAGTCCTTCAGGTTTCGATAAAAAAATTCACACAATGGTACTTTTCATGAAAGCATGTTTGTGTGGAAAGGAAAAACTTTTCTCTAGAAAAAAATTTGTGCGGCAAAAAAAAACAATGGAATATCGAAAAAGTAACCTAATTTTTTTTAACTTAGAATCTCCTCTTGAAGTTGGTGCACTTTATCCCCGGACACCCTGTATAATATAATCAGAGAAATGCCTGTCAGGGAGAAGGGTTTTCAGTTGGTGTGACTGAAATAATCTGAAATAAGCTGAAATAATCTGAAAAGCGCTGCCACCCTTGAATGAAAATCCTAAAATATTTTTCTTTTGTAAGTTTTACGGCTGACTTCCAGTTTTGAAATTCATCATGTCAAACATATTATACAAACATCGCTGAGCCGGAGCGAAAAATCCGCCTCTTCCTTTTGAAGTTAACAAACATGAATTTCAAATGGATAAAAGTATTTTTGGAAAATTTAATCCCGGGATCATAAAATACTGTGTTAGAATTAATTTTACTCAGAAATTTTTAAATATTATTATATTAGACGGAATTATTAAGGTGCCTGCGCTGCCCACCTACTTTTTCAAAATATGAATTGTTAAGTAGTGAGTGAAAATTTTTTTTTTTCTTTTACATGAGCTCCACATAAGAGGCCCTGAAGGAAACAATTTCCCTCAGGGCCTGTCTCATCTTTGGGGATGCTGTGTGGAGGGTTATTTAAAGGAAAAGGAGGAGAGGAGAGTTCTGGGAAGGAAAAGGGTTTAAGGGGTGGGTTTCGGTAACTGGGGTTCGGTGTGTCCTGGCCATCCGCCTCCATGACCTAGACAAACCTCACCCCATGAACCCGGGCACCCCTGCTAAATCACTAAACGTAGCAAACACTTGGGGTGATCTATGGCAGAGGTGTTGGTTATCCAATAAAGGTTCCCGGGGCGGCAGTACCCATTCCTGCCTCCAAAATTGAATTTAAAGAAAAGTATTTAGCCATTCCCGCCTCCCAAATTCAATTTAAAGAAAAGTATTTGTAGCGAAGATAATTAGTAAAATACTCATTTCGTTTGTGTTTCTATCTGTTACTCCAGTTCAATGAACTCTAAAATTTTTGCTTTGAAATTTAAGTTTTTTTGGACAATCTAGACAAGCAATAAAGTAGGTACCTACTTATAGTATAACAATTTATACGAAAAAAATATTTTAAATTCTTTTTTCAAAATTGGAAGTGATTGGTCGGGAGTTCAGACTATTCCCATTGATATATTACATTTAGATGAGACACGAAGCTAAGCAATTGGTTCCATTTTTTTTACCTCCAATTAATCTAATTGAACTCCAACTCTAACGTTGAACGAACGGAAACTACCAATTCTGATCACCGCGCACTGCTGCTCGAGTGACAGTAGTGGAACCATACCCAAAATAACTTTAATAAAATTAAAAAAGAACTTTCTTCAAACAAAATGTTAATAAAAATATATAACGCCTATACGCTGCTGTTTGGGGTAAAAATTATGGTTAGAAACACATCGGGTTAAATCCAAGGAGGTCAAATGATAAGCAAACAGATAGAAATAGGGTAAATATACAGAAAAGTGGGACATGGTTAAATGGCACATTTTATTTTAGAACCACTTTGTATCGGCTAGATAATAATAAGCAGTAAGTATTTCTGTTTCCGTAAATGGAAAATAATTACTCACTTGCGGCCTTAACAATAACACGCTCACTTACGGCCACCAGATATGGATACTATACTAAATGAACGAACACGCTCTAGAGTACAAGTTGTCGAAATGAGGTACTTGTGAAGAGTGGTAGGGGTTACGAAATGGGATCACATAAGAAACACGACGATCCACTGAACATTAAACCACTGCTACTCTTCATAGAAGAATCACAACTGCTTGGACACGTACTAAGAATGTCTGATGACCGAATTCCGAGGAAAATACTGAGTGCGATTCCAGAGGGTAGACGTCCAGTGGGCCGCCCCGGACACAGTTGGGCGAGACAACTTCAGAAACTGTGTGAGGAGAGGATGGGACTGCCATGGACGGAGGCCAAACAATCAGCACAAGACAGGGACGTATGGAGGAGCCTTGTCGATGCAAGGCAATGAGCCTTGTAGGAGCCCCGACCCGAATAAGATAAGGGGAAAGTAATGTATATCAATAGTTATTTTGTTAAAATTAATATCCATTGTTCACTTGGCGGCCATTGTTATTGTTGCGTCCAAAACTGCCTACGAATTACAGCTTTAGATGCACTTGTAAAGGAATGTTCATACTAAAAATAAAATGTCATAGTATATGTAGGCATAAAAAGGTATGCAAGGAAAAGGGAATGTCAAATCACTTACGTATCTCCGCGAAGGAGCACACGACACAACTACAATTTAGTTCCATTGCGACATCTCGAGGTGATTATTGCGGCGAATGAGTACAAAACAATATTACGTACTTCCGAAATTGTCAAATTCCTCCCTAAAAACAAAATGTCATAGTATATGTAGGCAAAAAAAAGGTATGCAAGGAAAAAGGAATGTCAAATCACTTATCATTGTATCTCCGCGAAGGAGCACACATCTCGAGGTGATTATTGCGGCGAATGAGTACAAAACGATATTACGTTCTTCCGAAATTGTCAAATTCCTCCCTTTTACATAAAAACGAGATTGCACACATGAAAAACACCGACAACTTGCTTCTAAGGTTGTTCCAAATTTTCTTCGCTTTTCAAAAGCAAATACACTCGAATTCGCACTATTTTCTTGCATTGTTCCAAATTTCAATGCTGTGGATGGAAAGAGGTGAGAACTGGATAAACGACATCCCGGTATATATAACGATATCCCATCTAAACCAAACATATTCTCATTTCAAAACCAAACAGTTATTGATGTGAAAGTTTTAAGATTGCTTTTTTTTTTTCATTTAGTTAACCCAAAATATGAGACTAAGAACGTAAAATGGTTCTTAGATTCTTAGTTAGAATTTAAGTTTAAATAAATATGTAATAAAAACTGGCTTAAATTTTTTTTTATAATAACTCCACACAGGAGGCCCTGAGGAAAACAATGCCCTCAGGGCCTATGTCATCTGAGATGCTGTGTGGAGGGTCTTTTTAAGGACAGGAAGGAATGAACATTGGTCTTGAAGAGACCCATGTTGTAGGAAAGAGGAAACACAGAGGTCGGCAAATCGTTCCACAGCTGAGCAGTTCAACACAAACGATTACTGAAATAGTTATACGTTATATCTCATTATTATCTAACTTATACAAAGTGTATTTTTAAAAAATGAAATGTGACTATTTACCGTTATCCACTTTTTTATAATATGTATATTTACAAAAAGTAGATATGAATTCAAAGCAAAAACAATGTACTGCCACTATTTACAGAATGTCACCGAAAAGTGTACGAAAGCATCTGAGAGTTAGACGGGTTGGTTTGGGGTACGTGTGGGTGGGGCAAGGTGAAAAGGGGAAGTGGGACATGGTCGGGCACGGCCTGGTTTATCAGGATCGCTGCTGCCCTCACCTCCCCTATACACCTGGACTCTCTGACCTTTCTGTATGTGCCGAGGTGAGAAGAATTGATCCCTGCCACGGGTTAATGGAACCATTACACAGGACCCTTCAGGCTTCATTATATAAAATATTATTTCGTGTACCTTTTTGTTAGTTTTCAAACAATGCTAAAATTTAATTTAAAATTAATTTAAAATGATCAACGCTTTTCGATGTCGTTAAATGTATTAAAAAAAACAATCGATCATTTCGAAGGACAATGTCGTATCAGAGGCTCTAGCATGTTGAAGTCGATAACTTTACAATATCGGATCGTTAGGAGTAACTTCCGATGATTTTATATCGATATCCCTAGCACAGTTTCACTGTTGATAGCCGAACGATATTGGTGGGGAATAAATTAGAACTTGATATACGCTGGCAACACTGGCGGATGTGTCCATAAATTCACCTTCAGAAATGTCAAACGCTAGTCAAATACGTAAAAATATTAATAATTTGGCAATGTTGAATTGAAATATAAACCTAAATATCGGAGTTAATTAGTTTATCATTTCTTTAGCCATATTTCAGCCATTTTAGTTTATCAAAATTCGAACGGAATAATTTGGTCGCGTCTTATTTGAATTATAAAGTCTATGGATCGCGTATATGACTTCTTTCAAAATAAAAATCTTCGTTAGTTCAATACGTTCATTAAATTAGCCAGTAATTTTGATTAACAAACGACATAATTCAAATAAATGCATATATTGAAAGCTAACCTAAAGTTATCTGATACTATGGAATCCGGGCTAAAATTTGTCAATCGTCGGTTGGAATTTCTCTTACCAATTATTGACCGTGATCGCAAATATTGCTAACTGACCATAGATGACAGATTTGGGCAATATCGTATTGATATAGGGTTATAACGATCGACCATGCTAGGTACCCTGATAAAAATTGAAAATCGTCTTGTTGGCTTATTTTGACTCCCTTTTGAAGATTTAAAAGTCAGATTTTTCGTAATTTTCTAAGAATTTTAACGAAATACATGTTTATTTCTTATATGCTATATTTCTCGATCTCAAAACAGTAAAAGTACAGAAATTAACTTTAAAAAGCCCCACAAAATCGCACACCCGATATTGTTCTTCGGGACCGTTGATTTGTTGGCGAAACAAACTAAGATAGATGCTATCTGCATCACCGAAAAAAAACCACCATTCAGAATTGAAACGTCGCTTGAAATGGATTTTGCCGTGTTTGGTGACTAGATCTGAATAGCAAGGTACTTCTCCACCTTCCTTTTTCCCATCTCCTTCCCTTCCCCCCTACTTTTAGCCTCACTGGATACCTTATACAATACAGATTCTCTAGAGGTGAATCCTTCAGAAAACTAAACTTCGAGAGAATGAGACAAAAGCAGAGTATCAGGAGTAGGATAATTGTAGAGTTTATTTATTAAAATATTGTTACCAAGTTTAAAAATCATTTTACATTTTATTCTACGAAGCACCGCACAAAGAAAACACCAATTAGTCTATCTCATTCTCTCGCTAAATCCTATAGGTGTATGTGTTTGTCTCTTTTTAGTGTAAATCGTTTCCGTTTCATCGAGTTTCAAATCATAACGGTGCTAAAGAAGTTTTCACTTCAAAAAGTTATTATAAATCACAACATATATAACAGAGAAACACGGCAAAAGGTTGACGTCCCGTAGCTCAATAGTCAGAAGAGATACATGCTCTGAAAGCGAAATTTTTCGATTTTATACCAGGCAACGGCAATGTACTTCTGTCTCTTGTGCTTTTTGTGTATCTATGAGCATTTGATTTGTTGACTGAATGCAATTTCACTTTAGTTCATGGTGATTTTAGTAGATTAACTTCTTGATCGCCGATACTAAATTTTTGCAGTGCGCCAGCTGATTCTATTTTCGTAATAACTTACTTATTTTTAGCAAATTAATATTTTTGTAAATTGTACCGTCTAACTAGATAATGTGTTTATATATTTATAAAAAACAGTATACCTAAACCACCATGCGTAGTTTCCCCAGAATAGATAGTTATATTCAGTGAAATGATTTTTTTTAAATATCCTTAAGAGGAAATAACCAGAAAGGCTATTCCCTAAAATTTGTGATAAGAGATCGTTCTCCCGCGAGAAGTGCTGTCAGATTTGTTTGATTTTCTACAGCTGTTATTTGCTTTTTCTATTGGCCGATGTCAAAATTTCAGCTGTGAGCTGTCACGTATTTTAGTTTGGGTCGTTTTAAACACGAGTTCCTATACAAGTGTGTACGATTATTTATTCATTTAACAGGTGCAGAAAATCACACAAATCTGACAGGACATCTCGCGGGAGACCGATCTCTTATCACAAATTTTAGGGAATAGCCTTTCAGACAAAGCCGGAAAATGTCATTTTTAAATCAACTTTTAGACGTATTGACTCTTTTCCACAAAAAAATATAAATTAATTTCGAAAGTCTGTTCTTTTATCTAGTGAAGCTATTTTTAAATTTTGAGAAAATATGTTTATTTTTAGAACAACGAGGTTTTACCGTAGGTCATTGTCAGATTTGTTAAATTTTCAAACAAAATTTTGTATTATACAACATTCATTTCAAATCATATAATCATGCAGTAAAATAAATCAATAAATTATTTGGGAAAGCTACTTTTCATAATTTTAATTTTAGTTCAAATAAAATCATAAAAAAGATCCGCGCCCTTGTTTTGTGACGAAAATACTTCAGTTTGTCTATTTATTTATTTTGCTTAGACATTATTGCAAATTTATGAATACTTATGATAAAAAAATAATAACATAATAAGTACATAATTTTAATTGTTTTATCATAACGAGTTTGAGAATTTTTGAATGTGGGTCAAAGCAAATTTGGAATGAAATAAAATCTATATAGAGTCATTATGTTAAAATGCTGGTATGAAGAATAATTAATCTTTCTCATCGGAACCGCCCTCTAACGTTGCAAGGGTACAATCGCAAGATCATCATTCGACAAAACTTTAATTCTCGACCGCTGGTTATTGGCTCTTAAGGATATCTCGGTGTATAAGGGAAAGTAAGGTGTGAATTAAACTACCTGTGCGGGTTGCGTAATAGTTTGATGCCTATAGATAATGCTAACGTATTTCAACTTACATAAGTGCACACTATAAACCATGAACATAAAAAGCCCTGAAAAGTGTGATTTTGTACGAATGCCGTCTTGTATGCCAAACTTTTTTTTTTTTAATAACTTTATGAGTAAAACCTCAAATTGTAAAATTTAATCGTTGAAGACAATATAAGCGACCATTTGAAAGAAAATTTGAAACACAAAAATCAGAAAAAGATCGCATCTACGAATTAAACCCAGGAACATAGTCTTGCCGGGGCTCTTCTCTAACCACTGCGCTAATTCGACCATAACCCCTTCGTTTATATTTATATCTCATACTTCGACTAAGAACAACCAATATTATAATTGTAAGATTCTTCCCGAACTAATTGCAATCTAGATTGTGTCTTGGATAAATATATCATTTTTTTAATGTTATTGTCTGAGATCTCCGGTCTTATCTGCAAATCTGCAGCTAAGAGAATTCTCACTATGCCATATAGATGACAGTTATCTCGTGAAATAATGTATTTGTTTGTTAATGCCAAAATAGTCAACATTAAATAAAGTTGCAAAAGACAGACTTTAAATCGATTAAACAACTCCTTTTAGAGGTGGCTTCATAATATGGGAATTCACTTTATTTAACACTAGTTTTTACCCGCGGCATCGCTCGAATGGTATTAGGGGGAAATTACTGTAGCGCTTGCACTTATCAATTATCCCCTCTTCCCCCTCCCGCATTCCATACATTCATTCCCGGTACATTCCGTTTTCAAACAGCTCGTATGCCACCTAAATTCCATAACATCAGAGAAAAATATTATCAAATTTGGTGCAGTCGTTCGGAAGTTATGCGTGCAAACATTTCGGATACTCATTTTTATTTAAATATGTCAACATTTTTTCCACGGCAACGATTGTTTTCTGACGTTAGCAATAACTCGCTTTTGTTAGCGACAGAAAACGTATAATAAATGTAATATATTAATAATTTTAATTTCATAACATCTGAGCTTACCATTATGTATAGCCTATACTCATACTCGCATATAGTGTAGCTATCTATTGGTGAAAGAATTTTTAAAATCATTTTACTGGTTTATGCGTGAAAGCGTAACAAACAAACACACGCAGTTTCGCATTTATAATATTAGTATAGATAGATAAATTGTGTATTTTATAAAACCGATTTTGTAAAATTTTTCAAGCCGATAAGAAAGCATACTTTTCTATCGAATGTCAGTGCACAGCGGCGGCGTACAAAAGATAGGGCCTTCCTTAGAGAAGAATGCAGCCGAGATTAGTATCGGGAATAAGACGCAAGACGGCTGCTTAAGACGTCTGTAGAGAATGAAACCCATTAAGTGGCGAGTCCTGGGGGGAGGGGGGGGGGGGAGAGGGGAAGGACAAGGACGGTAACCCGACAGGCAACCTAACGAGATAGACGTTTCATTTAAACATCTCAAATGGCACCTAACAATTAATGTTCACTCCCCCGGCGCCCGCTTCAACTAGCCCGGCTTCCCCCTTCTCCCTTTCGTCTTAGCCACTCTTCCACCCCTTAGACACTCTCCCCTCCATCCCCTGCCTGTTGTTCTACCCCTAAAGGTCAAACACACTTTTGTGTTTTTGGTGTAAGGTGATCAATACAAACTCTATCTACAGATGTGTTATAATGCCCGACCAATTAATATAATTGCTTTGTATCCTGTAAAAGGCTAAAGGGTTGTTTAAAATGTGTTTTTTATGTAATTTAATTTTTAAAGTGGCATGGAAGATATTACGCCGCTAGCATCGTTTTTAATAAATTTAAAAAAAGTTAATTTTATAAACTTTTTTTTAAACAAACATGCTTTGTTTTTATACGTTTTCAGATTTTCACAATCCAAAAATTTTCGTTATTTGTTTTTGGGGTGTTATGCCGTGTTGCGCTACCTCCTCGTTTCGGTCAGCGTTACAGTGTCCATCGTCTGCCCTGATGGTCGACACTGTAACACTGTCCGAAACGTTGGCTAAAGAAGGAGGTAGCGCAACACGGCGTAACACAAAATTTAAAATTGCACGTCGTATTTGCACGATGCAAGTAGGCGAAAAAGTGGTGTTTCTTTATTTTGTGCATAATTTTACAAGAATGAAAAAAAGTTAGAACATGCAAAACCTCAAAAATAGTCTTAGCCATAAAGGAGCATTTAAAAAAAATTGTTTCTTATATAAATCATGAAAAAACATTTTTTTAGTGGTTTACGCTTATATTTTTTTGTTATGTAAATAATAATTTTATTTTAATTGCAATACAAAGAAAAGCTAGTAAAAGCTTCAATTTATCCGTAGCATATTTTTTGATTTTCATAATGTAAACCGATTCGTCGTAAAGATGAATCTAAATAGTATCTAAATCGGATTTCACGTATAGCTTCTTCTGAAACGCGTGGATTATGTCTTTTCTACATGAAATTAACTTCCTTTAAAATAAAGAAGAAATACAGTCGATACACATCTTTCGTACTATAAAAATAGTTGAAGGACCTTCCTGCGAGTGACGTACGGAACTGAGTACAGACTGAGTACAGAGTACCAACAATACACACGCTGAAGAAGGAGTACCTACTCGCGATGTCTGGTCGCTCGTCGACTCTTCAATCTATTTCAAATTATCTCCCGGGCAGTCTTTACGAGTACATTGACATTGTGGGGTAGCCGCCCTCCGCCATCTGCCCTTCGCCCGCCGCCCTTCCAGCGTGGGCGGTGGTGCCTATTATCCTGTTATGGAAGTCTCTTTAGCTTCAGAGATCCTTTAGTTACTATTTACGAGGAATATAATATTGTCCTGAGAATAAAATGCCTCTGAGGGAAAAGATTTTTCTTACTAAAGCAAAATATATATTTGTATATCCCTTTTCATTTCAATAATCTGCTCGAATTTGACGAAATCGTTTATTTGGTATTAAATAAAAATATCAGATCAAAACTAACTAATTGTGTCGTTTATACAAACGTTCTAAGTATACAAAAAAACTATGCCAAAAAATTTTTGATTCACAACTCAAAAGAGACAAGAATTCATATAACTTACATAATCATATAACCAAAGCGAAATGTTAGGACTTTCACGGAACTTGAAAATTAAATTTGATAACTTGTTCAAATTCTATAAGTTCTGAGAAAATAAATAATCAAATAAATAAATTATGTAAAAATATATAAAAAATATAATAAAAAAAATAATAAATAAAATAGTCCTACAAAGGAAAAAAAATCCTCCTTGTATTTTTACATTTACATATATTTCAAGCGTCTTCTTAAAATGTCAAAATTTTTGCAAAATTTTGCAAAATTTTAAATGTCCTTTTTTTTTACATGAGCTCCACACAGGAGGCCCTGAGGAAAATTATTTCCCTCAGGGCCTATGTCATCTTTGGGTATGCTGTGTGGAGGGTTTTTTTTCAAGGAAAGGAAGGGGAGGAGAGCTCTGGGAAGGAAAAGGGTTTAGGGGTGGGTAGGAATCTGGGGTTCAGTGTGTCTTGGTCATCCGCCTCCAAGACCTAGACAAACCTCATCCCAAGAACCCGGGCACCCCTGCTAAATCACCAAACGTAGCGAACCACTTGGGGTGACCTATGGCAGAGGTATTGGTTATCCAATAAAGGTTCCCGGGGCGGCAGTACCCATCCCACCTCCCAAATAATATATTATTATCCTATTATATATATTACTGTCCTATATCTTATCTAATATCTTTTTGAAGATGTCGTAAAAAATACCATTTTAGAAACTAATTAAAAAAACCCTTTAGTGTGTATGAATTGTACTTTAATATTTATATTTTTCAATATTTTAATTTCAACTTGAAAACGTGACGGCAAAAAAGCGCAATAAACATACTTTCCTTATCGCTATAATGCTGCAGCTCTTTCTTACACATTAAATAATGGTGAGATACACAAAATACGTGTCTCTGTTTCCTCCAAAGTACTACTTTCTTGCGATGGGAATTGCATTTAATTTTCTTTGTACGTGTGAGGAAAAGGGGGGGGGGGGGGTACAGACATAAGTTTACATTGCATTCACTGTTTGTCTCATTTTCGACTGTTCTTTTTTACTGTATAAGAAAAAGCTGTATCATTATATGTTTAAGAACAAAAGTAAAATCATCAACGCGTTGACGTTTGAAGTTTTTGAATTTTTGGATTTCACTCACACTTCAATATTAGGCTGGCTTTACATTCGTAATTTTTTTCCCGTAATTCGCTCGTGTAAGTGAATTATGGCCAAATTACCAATGTAAACGACACCAAAAGTCACTTAACGTAATTTAAAGCATGTTACAGAACTTCTTCTCCCGGAAGTTTTTTGACAGGTCTAATCGCGTCCGCGCGAAATTACAGCCTTCTCACAGCTTATAAAATCAATTTGATAAGCTGAGGGACCTTTTGTAAGAAATAGTACCAAAATGCGCCGTTGCGAAATGTCAAAAACCAAAAGACATTTGTTTTTATTGGATTTTTTTCCTATAAAACTAGTATTTATTTCCACTTATTTGAATTTTCTGAAAATAGCATCCTTCTATTCAATTATCGGTCCAAACCTTTCTAATCTCAATGTTTCTGTTTTTTAAATTACGTATTTGAATACGAAGTCGGTTGCAGTCGGCAGCTGTCAGGTAGCTGTCATTCGAATAAAATGAAAGAAATCCATTAATTTTCGCCATTGACGGCACAAAAGTGCGTGGAGAATTGTTTAATTAAAGCCAAAATCTATTTCAGCACTTTATTTGGTCCTTTTCGTCTTTATTGACAAAATCGCGTAAATTTGACAGTAGCATGTCGTTGTTGAAAGGAAGCCATCTTACCGCAAATACATTTACAGATGTAAACGGTCGCATGAGCAGTTACACAGGTCGAACTTCCGAAAAACTTCCGTGATCATTAATTGCCACAAGTCAGATTCATATGTAAACGCTCCTGGGAGTGACCTGTCAAAATATTACGTAATCCGTAATTTTTAATTACGAGTGTAAAGCTAGCCTTATACTTGTAACTATATTTCATACTTTCAAAATTATCGTCACGGCAAGTAGTATCGGTAGGTACAAGTAGTACGTCACGGTGCGGTGCGTGAGAGAGTTGCAAGACTTTTTTATTTGGATTGGATATCGCCACCCCCGGAAACCTTTATTGGATAACCAACACCTCTGCCATAGGTCACCCCAAGTGGTTCGCTACGTTTGGTGATTTAGCAGGGGTGCCCGGGTTCATGGGTGAGGTTTGTCTAGGACTTAGAGGTAGATGACCAGGACACACTGAACCCCAGATTCATACCCACCCCTTTAACCCTTTTCCTTTCCTGAACTCTCTCTTCCCCTTCCTTTCCTTAAAAAAAACCTTCCACACAGCATACCCAAAGATGATATAGGCCCTGTGGGAAATAATTTTCCTCAGGGCCTCCTGTGTGGAGCTCGTGTAAAAAAAAATTGGTTGTCTGTAAAGTCGGTTTACGGACGATAATTTTACGCGATAACGTCACGAGCCGAACGCTTAAGCCGAAAGCTTAGGCCGATCGTGCCTCTCTATCGCTTGTTCCGGGCTCTCGCTGAACGCTTAGGCCGAACGCTTGTTCCGCGCCCTCGCTTGTACGCCCGGTTCAGGCGGAACGTGACATAGTGACACCATGAAAGCGTGACAATGAGTCATACTTTTTCGTGAATGCGGCAGGCGTTCATCGATTTATAAGACGTTATCACGTCAAAAAAAAGACCTAGGGACATTGTGTATCTCATCTTTTAAAAGAACTGCAGCTTTATAGCGATAAGGAACGTATGTTTTTTGCTTTCTTTGCCGTCACGGTACCGTAACCGTGAATCGTCACTGTAATTATAAAAGCGCACATTGTCCAAATAACCATTTTGAAATCCCATTAGACTGATAATGTTACCAGAAAATGATGGAATGAAACCCGAAAATGCAACCCAAGTAATAATGGATATAAAAACCCCGCATTATTCGACGATAAATTTTAATTTTCCACTTGACTGCTGGCCTCGTTGGAGGTAAGACGCTAACCGTATACTCCGGGCGACTTATCATAGGAAATATCCCCCCCCCCACAGGCCACCCCACACTGCTAACTGCCGCTCACCGCTAGCGGAAAGATGCCCAGATTTCTGTTTGTTTCTGGAGGGCAAGAACACCCTCAAACTCAAAGAGAAAACATTTTCCAAACTTCAAACAGCGAATATCTCACGAACCACACAAAAACCAACCATGGATAGGTACAAACGTTTTACGGACCATTCGCTTACGAGAAAAATGCTTGAAAACATAACATTTTTACCGAGTTACAAGCTGTAAATGAAGACAGCTTGTAACACTGTAAAAATGCACACTAACTCAACTTTGTAGCAAACCCCTTAAAGATATAAAAGACAAATAAAGATTCAAGAGGAAAAATGTTTACAATCGCCGGAATATTAGAATTACCTGACAAAAATTTACTTTGGATGCAGTAGGCCACCTCAAGTGGTTCGTTACGTTTGGTGACTTAGCAGGGGTGCTCGGACTCATGGGGTGAGGTTTGTCCGGATCGGGAGAGACTGGTTGAGAGAAAACTTTTGATCTCTCCAGCCGGACTCTCTCTGAACCCCAGTGGGAAGGTTTGCTGGATACACTGATCGCCAGATTTCTACCCTTTTCCTTTCCAGAACTTCAATTCCTTCCTTTTCTAATAATACCCTCTACACAGAATCCCTACAGATGACGTAGGCTCCGAGGGAAAATATTTTCCTCGGTAATTCTTTCCTCAGTAAGTCTTTCCTAATGTAAAAAGAAAAATAAAAAATAAATTATTGAATTTGATCAATAATTGGACTTTCGCGCAATGCCGATAGAAAAAATGTTGTTTATAGTATTTCTAATATTTTACCAACAATAAGGACTCATGTTCCTGTGAAAACATCCTGAAATAAATAAATGTAATTTATTATGGGTAAACTTTTTATTCCGACAAAGTTATAATTTTGTCCAGTAAAAAACTCCGCGAACGTCATTTCGACAGTGAAGTGCTTAGCGGAGGACATATAAAGTAAATACAAAACGTGGATATTATCGTAGATATAGACTGATTGACGGCCCCCGTGGTCAAAGGGTAGGTCCTCGATTACGAGTCCGAAGGTCGCGCGTCCGAATCCCGACGTATGTAGGTATGCGTAAGAAAATGTTATTTATTTTTATTTTTAACGTGATGAATAAAACCTCAAATTATAATATTTAATTAAACGAAGACAATATTAGCGAAACTCAATCAAAAATCTAAAGAGAGAAAAATTAGAAAAAGATTTGATATTGGGACTCGAACCCAGGACCTTTCGCTTTTCGGGCGACAGCTCCGACAGATCTGACTCCGTGGTGTCTCTATCCGATTCGGTCATTTTTAACTGTATCATAACTTTAACTAAGAACTAACAACATTTTCTTCATTTTTCTTAACGCATATTTTATTGGGTGCTATCTTTATGTAAGATTCAAACCCGAACTAAATGCTATCTAGATAGTGTCTGGATAAATTGAGGTGCCAATATCTTTTCATGAGTTTTTGTCTCCAGATTTTCGATTGAGTTTCACTGATATTGTCTTCATTTAATTAAATATTACAAATGTTTTTAATTAAATTGTGTTTTTTCACATTTACACATAAAACAATATATATTATTCTACGAGCCAGTGGTAGATACCCTCAGTATCACCCTGGTGAAATACGAAACTTATTTCACCAGCGTGATACTGAAAAACCCTGGTGAAAATCAGAAACGTTACATGAAATGACTTTAGCCGATCAGATCAGGTCTGAATAGCCAGATACTTACCCGCTTTCTTCTCCTCATTTCATTCCTTAACCCAAACTCTTAAGTCTCACAACATACATCTTACAACATCATCAATTGAGATGACTTAGTCTAACTTGCTCTGGTTAAGTTAGGTTAAGTTAGGAGGGAGCAGTTGAGTATATTGTGCGGTATTCACATAAAAAAAAATAACTGCCCTGATGATCCTGAAATACACCACTATTTGTGTCAATTTTTAATTAGAGCCAGTTTTTTCACGAAATTTGAACAACTCACCAAATTTTAAAATAAATTTTCAACTTTTGAAAGTTTTATTCTATTTTTTGTTTTTGTATATAATTCGTAGAACTCCATTAAATAAAATAAAAATTAAAAAAAAGTTATATTCTAGTTATGTTATTAAATGATTACGGGCCACAGAGCTTGACATAAAAACAGAACTTGAATAAAGCTTTCCCGGAACTTGAAAATCAGCCATGAAATTTGATGATTTTCAAATTCTGTGAAACAACCAGTTCTCAGAATAATAATTAGAGGGTAAAAACTTAATGATATAACAAGTTCTCAGATAATAATTAAGAGGGTTTTCAGATAAAACTTAAGGATATAACAAGTCTTGGGCAAAACCGGGTAATAATAAGCTAGTATTAATATAAATTAAATGAAGCCCACCATTTTATACCGTTTTTCACCCCGGCAGTCAAGTGGCCAGGGACAGCCCTCTCCACCCCAACCTCCCAAGGCAACCCCATCACATCCCAAACCCCCCATCTTATTCTCCAACTCCCAGCTTCTAAGACGCCGAAACGATTTTGTTTATTTTCTCTGCCCATAATGTTACAAGTGCATTCGCGTATGAGAGTGACGTGGATGGTAGAAATTGCGCCCGGAACTTTATGCTTTTTTGTGTGATATAAAGGAAAAAGTATTCCTTCGCCGTCTCCTGTAAACCCGTCACCTCGTCTGAACTTTTATAATGCTTCTCACTTCGGGAAAATCACTTGTAAGAAGACTCCGCTTTGGAAACTCGGTCTAGACAATATACGAACAAATATTAATGATACAATTTTTGTGAAATATCACTCGAAGGGCGCATAAAAGTGCCAATGTAGAAATGGCTCAATTATTCGGATTATTTTTATAACTATATCTATTCTTTATACGTTACAATTTAGATGTTTAATTATTATATGGTTTGCATTAAAAAGGCATCGAACTCGGCTCTTTCTCCAAGTCCGATTAACCAGCAGCCGATAATTCAAATTTCATTGAAGGATGCAGATGCGATCGCACCCTTGCAACTGTCCAGGGCGGTTCCAATGAGAAAGATTAATTATTCTCCGTACCAGCATTTTTAATTAACTTAATATCGATTTTATTTCATTCATAATTTGCTTTAACATAGCAATTAGAATGCGTAATGATAAAATTTTGTAATTTTTGTAAATATTTTTTTTATCAAAATTTTTATATGTTTTCAATAATGTGTAAGCAAAATAAGTGTACAAAAAATCAATATTACATTAGTTTTTTAAGACCGTAAATAAATAGACAAACCGGAGCAATTTAGCCTAGGAATCAAACCCAGGATCTTTCATCCTATCCAAAGAATAATTACCATTTTATCGATTCATTTATTTTAATTGATTTAGTCGAATTGAAGGTATCTTCTTAAGCCCACGTACCCGAGCACGAAAAGAAGAAGATGGGGAGATATGTAATGTTGGAGAGAGCGCGCTAATATTTCAAACGATAAAAGTGAAGCGAAAATTGTGAAAATATTTAATAAAACACAACTCGTTTAGAAAAGATCAAAAATTTAGTGGAGGTTGTATAAAACAACGTTCAAAGAAACACTGTGAATTTTTTCATACATATAACTTGTTAAATAATAGAGACAGGCTTGAAAATAAAAATTTTCAGAGCATACTTTGCGATTTTTTTCTATCGAAGGAATTTCATATAATTTGCGTTTCGGCGGGGGGGTTGTATAGATATTATCTTAAAAAATAACATATATTTTTTTAAGAGTTTAAAAAATTCAAATGTTCAAGGGAGATTTGCAAGAAATCGGTAGAAATTCGGATAGTGCCGCCTTAAGGTCATACATCCCGTGGTGAAAAATTCCGGAGCAGGCCGCTAACAAAAACACTCCTTATGTAGATGGTGATATTCCTATTTAACACCAGCCGCCCATTTTGATTAATTCACAAAAACATCTTTAAAAAGCGTGTTAATTTTATTCTGCGGAGCTCATACACAAATATTTAAATGTTTTACGAATATTTTCTAGAGAATTAAATTTTCCACATTTTACAATAAAACCATAACCGAAAAAAGGTTTTTAAATAGGAGATTTTGATGAACGATTTTGATACCTTCAGTGTTTTTAATTGTATATTCTCCAAAAAATTTCTACGTTTCGATAAAAACGTTTATGAGCATTTAAAATTTTTTTTTCATGTTTTAAATTAAAATTTTGCAAATTATAAATGTTAAATAAGGTATATTTCAAATACAAAAATCTAAAAAGAGATTTTATCTAGTTTCTAAGATTTTCTTTATACAACATGTAGGGCATTAAAACATAAGGGCATTAAAAGAAGAAACATGTAGGGCATTAAAACATAAAGGGCATTAAAAGAAGAAACATGTAGGGCATTAAAACATAAAGGGCATAAAAACATAAGACCATTAAAAGAAGAAACATGTAGAGCATTAAAACGTAAAGGGCATTAAAAGAAGAAATATGTAGGGCATTAAAACATAAGAAACATGTAGGGCATTAAAACACAAAGGGCATTAAAAGAAGGAACATGTAGGGCATTAAAACATAAAGGGCATCAAAAGAAGAAACATGCAGGGCATTAAAACATAAAGGGCATTAAAAGAAGAAACATGTAGGGCATTAAAAAATAAAGGGCATTAAAAGAAGAAACATGTAGAGCATTAAAACATTCGGGGCATTAAAACATTAAGGGCATTAAAAAAAAGAAACATGTGGGGCATTAAAAATACTTTGGGATAAATTCTGAAATTTTAAACTATTTAATTTCCTAACCAAAATCACACGATTTTGCATTTCTTAGTAGTGCATCACCTTTATGATAAAATCAATAACCTACAACCTTAGATAATAGCCTTCCTGAAGAAAAAGTAACCAACAATTAAAAAATATATATTTTCCTACATTTTTGTTGCAGAACTTATATATTACATTACCCAAATTATATTTGAATATATAATTAAATACATATTTGAATATATAAAGAATATGTAAAGTTGGAGAGATCTCATAAATATTATGTTACTCAATCCATTTTCTAAACCAAGAGAGATGAAATCGCTTTTGAAAATATGCAATTAATCAATAGTCAACGCCTTATCTTTTGTTTTATGAACGCCACCAAAAAACCTTGAGGAAGATTGGCAGTTATAATGATAGAACCTTCAAACTGCTCAAAATCTCACATTGGATAAATTGACAATCACATGATACTGGATAAGTTATTATCTGAACTTCAAACGTATAATATAAATCTTTTAACAATTAATGATTTTACCGTAAATTAAAATCCATATTTTTTAACCTCTCAGGCTTAACTTTTACGAACAGCTCATAACGTCTGATAGAAATATCTCAAATGTATCTCCCTTAATATCATGGTGAAACCACTTACCGGCATGGTGAGAAATTTGAAATAAACGGTTTAGAAAGAGAAAATTCCACGCTTTATATTCGAAACTAGAAGTCAATCACAGAAAAATAAAAATGTACACCTCTGGGAGACCAAATTCTAGGACTTTTTTGTATTCGGATACGTTCAGAAATATCCATTTATTTAGATTTTATTGCAAAGCAGAAATATTCTGACCTTCTGACAGAATACGCCCGAGGCCTGAGAGTGATTGTAATATAAATCTATAGCCTTAACAAATAGGAACACATGGAGAACGCAACTATTTACAAATCATCCGCTGTAGTTTTAACTTCTGGTGTACCACAAGGATCAAATATTGTCTCCTGCTTTTTCAAATATTCATAAATAACATTTGTTCAAAATTTAACTATGATTACACTTTTTTAAGAAACTAACTGAGTTTTGATAACTTGATTTTAAGATCCCTGTAAGAATCATCTCGGAAAAAAACGTCTGTAAGAACCCAGTAGAAATAAATAAAGGGACGCTTAAATAGGTTTGATATGTGAACAGAATAAACGAAGAAAAGAGGTGTAAGGAGAAATATGAATGAATTCGGAAGAGGAAGAGGTAAAATCAAATAATTTGAGTGAGGTCATGTCAAGAGTCTCAATAACAGAAGAGTAGGTAGTATCTATGGTATGATGTACGATGCAAATGGAGCAAAAATAGTTAATGCTAAAACAGAGTTAGGTGGAGGGCCATCCTCTCAACTTATCCCGCGAAGAAATGCCGAGATGCTTCGTTAGCTGTAAATCTGAGTTCTGTTTCATTACTCCAAAATTGTATTTTAATTTAACTTATGATAAAAGCAAATTTCAAAAGGGTTGAATTTTCAAGTAGCAATCAAAAGCATAAAATGAACACTTAAATTTATATTATATTCCATGGTATTACATCCCACAAAGCACAAGCTGCCAACTGGTTTTAAAAACTGTAAAAACCAACAAAAAGCAGTTGAAGTTTTGAATACGGGTGTCACTTATCTTTCGGATTCAAAGGGAACGTTTCACACAAGAAAAACTTTTGACATTTGTTCAAAATATATGTATTTATTTCTACGAAAATATACCAACAATGTTTCGTGACGTGTAATGATTTTTTTTCAGAATTATGCACTGAAGTCTACTATGGAAGTTCGGAAATTAGTGTGTTCACTTTATTTTTATTAATTTTTTTGTTTGTTGTTTCAGAAATATCATGACTGGGATTTGGACGTGGCGAGAAAAGACGGCCTAATACTGATCCGGGAAATGGCAGCGGAAGTAAAGAACCTTATGGACTTCAAGATGAGCGCTGTCATGGTGAGCTAGTCAATTCCTTTCACCTCTATTTTTTTCACAATTTTACTGTTATCTCTGCTTCTAAATTACAGTTACACTATTAACTCTGCTATTATTACCGACTCATCTGTTCTCTCTGCTCCTATTACAAACAGCATTTTTACCGTTGCTTATATTACCATCTCCAGCGAAAATCTATCTCTGCTATTAACCAACTCCAGAGTTATCTCTGCTCCTATTACCAGCTCCACTGTCGTCTCTGATATTACCAACTAGACAGTTTTTGGTTTTACCGATGCTACTGTTATCTCTGCTCCTATTACCGGCTCGACTGCTGTGTCTACTTTTACCGATGCTACTGTTATCTTTGTTCCTATTACCAGCTCCACTGTTGTCTCTACTATTACCGAATAGACGGTTATCTCTGCTCCTTTTACCGGTTTGACTGCTGTATCTACTATTACCGATGCTACCGTTATTTCTGCTCCTATTACCAGCTGACTGTTGTCTCTGCTATTACCAACTAAACTCTTATCTCTGCTTTTACCTACTTCATGGTTATCTCTACTCCTACGACAAACTCAAGTATTCTATGATCTATGATCTCACCAACTCCACTGTTATATCTGCTCCTATTACCAGCTCTACTGTTATCTGTGCTCTCGCCAACTCTGCTATTCTGTTACGATATTTAAGGAATGTTCTTTATTTGAATTTTGAAATACACACTCCAGAAAAATGTGCGGAATATTATTAGAAGCGCGAACGTGTGAGGACAGATGGCGCGAGCGGAGGACATTTTTATTGGCGAACGCGGGAAAACTTTTCCTTCTACACGTAGCAAAAATGAATAGGGCACTGCACAAAAAGGTCCAACCCCCCGACAAAGCTTGATATTTTTTTACATATTTGAATGTTTGGAACTTTTAACTGGTTTGTTCAATTTTATGCTTTGTTAGTTTTGTCGTGGAGCCTTCGCCTAAGTTATCTTCGATATCCGAAGTGCATTCCAAATATAAAATCTCGATACGTAAAAGTTTCATCCGGAAGAGATATCCACGCGTTATGCAAAACCCAAAACTTTAATTTGAATTCCTTCATTTGCATTCATATTATTATTTCCTTTGCAGAAACTGTTGAAAGCTTTTAATGTTCTGGTCGATCTAAACATATTGTATTGAAATTCGGTCGTATAAATATATCTTGTGATTGCAAAAAATGCGTTTGTATGGAAAAATGTCCCCATTAAAAGATAATTAGATTTGTGTCAAACGCTTTGTAAAAGTTAAGCCCCCATTATGGTAGAATTAGGAAGAATTAATAATATAATGCTTTTACAATAAAAATTAAATGCTTCCGTTTTTTATGATGACTTTATGCAAGATATACATTAGCCAAGACTCAAAACCAACAGGTTAAAAATACGATTTTATCACTAAATTTATCAAGTGTTCGTAAAAATCATTGTAATATTTTTGTACACATTGACTGTTATGAATTAGGAGGAAAATAGGTCGCCAAGAAATTTGAATAATAGGTATTTTATCAAAATGATGCTGTCACTGCCGCAGACCCCTGCACCCTCCCCCCTCCCGGAATATTGAGCGAAAGGACCAACTGTACCTCAGACAGATAATAAATACCTTTATAAAATCGTGGTGTACCTGCTCAAAAAGAAGAAGATGGAGAGATATATAAATGCGAATGTTAGAGAGAGCGCGCTAATGTTAAAATCGATAATATTTAAGCGATAATTGTAAAAATGTTTAATAAAACACGAATATGTTTAATATACAGCAAAAATCTCGCAGGGGCTGCCTAAAATAGCATGTAAAATAATTGAAACAAACGTGTTTATAATAATTTTCGGAGCATACTTTGCGATTTTTTTCTATTGAAGAAATTTCATATAATTTGCGTTTCGGCGCGGGGAATGTATAGATATTATCTTTAAGAATAATTTATATTACTTAAGAGCTTTAAAACTTAAAGTGTTTAAGGTACATATGTAATAAATCGGGGTATGCCGCGGCTTAACATCGAGGTTTTGCATTGCTAACCTTCTCCTACAAAACTGGACCGATTTTTGCGATTTTTTTTTTACCAAATATTGACAAAAATATTCTGCCAGTGCGTTTTGCTTTTTAAAAAAAGATCGTCTAGTTTGTTTACTGAACGTCTGTTGATGGCTTTCAAACCAGGCAATTTTAGCAATTTTTGGAGGGTTCAAACTCCTATACAAAGTAACTTATTAAAAAAAATCAAAACGTCCCGACACGCCCCGCTGGTGGTCAATATTATATTAAACAATATTTGCACTTGTTTTAAAATTCAGAGAGTAAATTGGAGAATACGTTCGTGTGGACAAAATGCTGCTTTGTACAAAACCCAAAACAAAAGACAAATAGAAGAAAAGACAAAACGACAAAAAGACAAAACCCAAAACAAAAGACAAATTATTTCCTCTTAAGAGGGAATAACCACCCAAACCCGGAAATATGTCATTTTTAAATCAAATTTTAGACGGATTGACTCTTTTCGACAAAAAATTATAAATTGATTTATTTTATTTTATTTATTTATTTCTATACATTACAGTATTTACCTTTATAATTTTATTATGTTAGGTGTAAGGTAGGTTTGTGAAGGTGAAACTGTGGATAGGTATTGTTGTATGTTTCGTGAACACCTCACTAGGAGAACCTGTGCTGAGGTGTTTACGTGTTTATTTATGTTTATGTGTGACAAGTATTTATGTGTTGTAATATAAAGTTTTATATGTATTTTTTTTCAAATTTTAACAGTTATTGTACATTGGTTATATATAAGAGAAAAAAAAAGTATTTAAATATATTAGAGGAATATAAAAAAAAATTAAATATATATATATATATATATATATATATATATATATATATAAACATACACATACATACATACACATCCATATAAATACATACATATTTCGAAAGACTGTTTTTTTATCTAGTAAAGCTATTTTTTAAATTTTGAGAAAATATGTTTATTTTTAGTACAATACGGTTTTACCATAGGTCGTTGGCAGATTTGTTAAATTTTCAAACAAAATTTTGTATTATACAACATGCATTCATTTCAAATCAAATGCAGTAAAATAAATCAATAAATTATTTGGAAAAGCTTTTTTGCAGAATTTAAATTTTCGTTCGAATAATATCATAAAAAAAGATCCGCGCCCTTGTTTTGTGACAAAAATACTTCAGTTTGTCTATTTGTTTACGGCTTACTTCCAAACTAATATATTAAAAAAAAAATAGATTATGATTTTGCTTAGACATTATTGAAAAACCATAATTACTTATGATCAAAAAATAATTACAAAAAGTACATATTAAATGTTTTATCATCGCAAGTTTGAGTATTTTTGAATGTGGGTATTTATCAAAGCAAATTTAGAATGAAATAAAATCGATATTGAGTTATTGCGTTAAAATGCTAGTATGGAGAATAATTAATCTTTCTCATCGAAACCGCCCTGTACCGTTGCAAGGGTACGATCGCATCGACGAAATTTAAATTCTCGGCCCGGTTAAAGGCTCTTAAGAAGAATTTGGAACTTTCGTTTCATATTTCAGCATTCATAAATAATTTTCAATCATTTTCTCCGAAAATTACGAACTCCACAAAAAATTTAGAGCAACATTATCAATGAATTCAAGTTACTGAACTAATGGAAAACATAAAACATTTAAAGTAATGATTTTAGATTTGTGTTGCTTCATAGTGCTTTCCCGTGTTTGTATATGTATATTACAGAGTTATGTCATGTTCTGTCAAGTTCCACATTAAACCTTTTCTGGAATTAAAACGAAATATTCCACAAAGTCACATAACGCAAGGCAAGTGGCAAGATGCCGGAACAGAATAGTTTTCCCGCCTTTATCATAAACCACAATCGCATTAAGAAAAGTCGTGTGGCATTATGAACGTGGTCAAAACAAACAACACTGGTTAGCTTACACAGAAAGTATAAATAGCATACATTATCATAGGTACTTCATTTGTTATTCATAACGTTAACATTTACAGAATGTAATATACGCTTTTACAGATTTATACTCATGTAAAGAATGTATGAAATTGCACAAACTAAAACAAAGAAATATACAAATCGTTCTTAAATAACTAATTCACATGTTGTACGCATTTACAGAATGTCCGAATTGTTATTTACGTACATGTTCGGGTACGTGCTGTTTATAAATACTGTATATTGGTAATGTTTCGATTCCGCTAACATGTACATAATGTACAAACTGAGTGCATTTATAGGCTATTATAATAGCTATAAGCACGTACAGAATGTACTATAATTTACTGTGCACGTGAAGAGAATGTGTACATTATAATATAATGTATGCAATATATTATATGGTACGATTAATACACAAATGCACGCCGACGCCAACGTGGATCTTACTTTAGAGAAAACAATTTGGAAAATACGTAATATTTGCAATACCCACATTTATTACCGCGTACACTGAGCTTCATATGTAGTTGAACACCTGCAATTGTATGAAGTGTCAAAAACACTTTACTTTTCTCATCTGCAAGACTCAGAAAAGGAGACGTTTTTGCTTATTGACAGTGATAGGGACACTAATAGATCATATGTATTTCAATTAAATTAAACATTATCGACCTTTATTTTACATCAATTCAAGAGGTTTTACATTCATTTCAATTTTATTTGGGGACACAAGATGACGTTGTTAATTTTTTTTTCAAATTTATATTTCAAGGGCCAGAGAAATCTTGTGACGTTGACAAAAGCCATCTCAAACAAAGCAACGCTTCATTTCAGAAACATGGTCTTTCACCAGATGGACGTCACGAAAAGTATCTCCCTTCCGTTTTGTAAAATGAAGGAAAATAGTAAAGAACTAAAACATTGGATTGTTCTTCTTCATTTGGTGGAGAACCTCTCCTCCAGGTGGAGTTCTAGTGGAATGCTCAAGTTTGATAATGGCCTTGAACGGTCCCTTTGATAGATTCCCCTATCTTAACAGGCGGATTGCAATCTTTACAGCACAGGCGTCAGATAGGTATGCTATCCTTGTTCTACGGGTATTACAAAGGAAGATGGTCAAAAAAACTAGCGTAATTGATCCGTTCGGTGCATAGTCGGAAACGTGCCAAACGCGCGCCCAACAACTTAAATTTAAATAATTACATAACAGGATGATTTACTTAAATTTAAAAAAGCAAAGTCAATATTAAATTTTACACATTGTTAAAAATTATTATAATAACTGCTTTTTTCTGTGATATGCCGAATGTCGCACATAACACAATTTTTAAACTTTTTGAAATTGTTTTTTGTGTGCCAGCGAGTGTTCAAATTCTTTCATCTCTGAAAACTAACAGTAAAACAATTGAAAGTTATTGAGATTTTTAAAATTATGTTTCCAGTCGCCTGAGCGCACACACAAATTATTAAATAAACATTTTTTAAAATCTAAAAAGTTTTTCATTTAAGGACTGACGCCCCATTTTTCCTCTGTATACACACGCAAAGCCATTAATGTGTGTTCATACTATTACTACAATTCAACATCGAATTGATAACGATTGTAACAAATTCAGCCACGTGCTGGATAATAATTAGAGTTCAAGCAACATGAACCTGTCTGTACATTATCCGGTCATGCAATATTTGTTTGTAGCTAAACTACTCTTGTTAATGTTTGTGGGTGGGAGGGTTTGGGGTAGTTTTGGGGGTGAGTTCAGAGTTTGGGGATGGGAAGGGAATGTGTGGGAGGGGTAATGGCTTGTAGAAATTTATGACACCAAGTAAACAAATTCTAACATTTTCCGCCTTGCTTATAAACGCACACATAAAATATATTATTTTCAGATGAATTCTGATTTTTGAAACTTGAAGAACTTGCACTACCTAGAATACGTATGTTTAGAATTTAATGATCTCTTAAATCTAGAGAATTTCACAAAAGTTTATCTTTTTGTTGGCCCAGATTGAGATTAATTACGTACTTTCGGAATTAAACATATTAATTTCGGTTATCGGTGCGTGGTTGCACACGTAAGGTGACGTATTCCTGCGTAACGAGTAAAATTATTCAAGTTCAGCGATATCTTTATTTGGAATTGATATCATAATATCATACGAATGATAAAGTATTTAAAATGAGTATTTCTTTTGTATAAATGTTTGACAGATGTCGAAATTTTTAAAGTTTACTTTAATTCGAAATGTAAATTACTTCTTTTGAAAGGTAATGATTCTAAGATAAATATTTTTAGTTTCACAAATTCTACAATATTAAAATATCCCATGATTTGTTATGGATCCGCGCTAGTAATACATTACAAACACGATACGTATAACAACATTTTTTTTACATGAGAATTAAAATAAATATATATTACTCATTTAAAGTATGTTGGTTGGTACGAAACGGTTGGTTCGTTTGATAGATTCCTCCTATATTAACAGGCGGATTGCAATCTTTAGAGCACAGGCGTCAGGTAAGTTTGCGGTCCTTGTTCTACCGGTATTACAAAGGAACATGTTCCGATGAAATAGCGTCATTGATCCGTTCGCCAACGGTGCATAGTCAAGAAACAAGCCAAACACGCACCAACAGCTTAAATTTAATCAATTACAAAACGGAATGATTTAATTAAATGACTTTTTTTTTTTTTTAATATGAAATACCGCACAAGAGTCCCCAACTGCTCCCGTCTGGAGCCAGTGAGACTATGGCATCCCCAATTGGGGTATGTTGTGAGGCTGAAGGTAGTGGGGAGGGGAAGGAGATAGGGAAGAGGAAGGTGGGGAAGTACCTGGCTATTCAGATCTGGTCACTAAACACGGCTAAAGCCATTTCAAGCAACGTTTCAATTCTGATTGGTGGTCTTACACCAGGGCGATACTGATAGTATCTTCCACTCTGGAACGTGCCGCAAATATACTATATAATATTTTAAATGAATAAATTGTGAAATAACACAAATTAATCAAATAAAATTTATTTGCCCACGCCGGGTTCGAACCCGCGACCTTCGGATTGTGAGTCGAGAGTCTTGCCTCGGGACCACGGAGGCCGTCGCCGGAGACTTACTTTTGAAGTTCCTGAATTAAATGACATAATAAGCAAGGCTCGATATAGGCTGTAGCGCCATCGGAGAGAGAGTGGTGGTAGTAGGAGATTTTCAAACATTGTTGGGTTATTCGTAACCCGGGAATTTGTCTTTTTTTTAAAGAAATGAAAAAAAATATCTCCAAAGATGACATAGGCCCCGGGGAAAATTATTTTCCTCAGGTTGTAAAAAAAGAATGTGTACTCTTTTTAAAATTACAGGTTCTTTCCGTTGAGGTGAGGTAATTCATTGGAAAAGTCTGTCCTGTCTTTTACATAATTCAATCGCAGAGGTTCAACCAACGTTAATCATATAAAAGCACATAAATTGGACGATAAACATCCCCAAAGTGAAAATCTCCAGCAGAACTCGTGATTCAATTAAAATGATTTAATGAATCCGTCCGGTTTCAACAAAGGCGATCTGAAGAAACGGGCGGGGGCGGTGGGCGGGCGGGGGGCGTTATCATAGGGGGAGGCGATCCCAGAGGGGTCTGGGAAGGCACCCCACGGGCCCGGAGAAAATTCTAATTTAAATGGTATACGTTAATAAATGGAAAAGTAAAATGGTGAAAATGTGATATTTCGTTGGGTCGTGTAGATGATTTAAAAGCTAGTAGAAATTAGCACCACGGTTTCTGTTTTCAAAACAATTTATTTGTAAAAGGTTATTTATTGTAATTATTTACAACTAGTTGGGGTACCCGGCTTTGCTCAGGGAGTTGAAATGAGATTGAACTGACGTTCAAATGACGTAAAGCATGACGGATCTTTCTTTATACATCCCTACCAATGGGTAACCTCACCCGTACAAAAAAGGCTTCGAATGGTTCACAATGTTCCAAAATATTCCATAAAATTCTGTTCTGGAATGTTTCACAATGATCTAGGATATTCCGGGATGTTCTCGAGTGTTCTTGAATGTTTCAAAATGATCTGGAATGTTCCGGGATGTTCTCGAACGTTCCAGCCTATTCCCGAACATTACACAATATTCCAGAATATTTCGGGATGTTCTGAAATGTTGTGGAATACTCTCAAATACTCTCGAATGTTCTGGACTGTTTTAGAAATTTCTAGAAGGTGAAACTTCCCACCCTTATATCTTCAAAAGCACGCCCTTCAGGTAAAAATGGGAACTTTCTTAATGGATGGGTGATAGAGGGCTACCAAACCTTATAGTATGCTGTAATACCTGCTCATAGTGGAGCGGAACTGGCAACACGGTATTGCTTCCGAGTAAAAAAGCACACATTTCACCACTAACAATTACACATCTGCCCTGATGATGGAAGCTGTAACGCTATCTGAAACGTTGGCTATAGAAGAAGGTAGCGCAACACGGCATAACATCCCTAAAACGAATAACAAAAAAAGATAGCGGCGTTATATTTATTTTTGCCAAGTTGTTGAAGTTTGAAATTACTCCAACAGAAACCAGTGCGATTGCCTCCCCACACCGACATCAATTTTTAAGAAAATATGTATACCCACAAAGTGTTTGCTACGGTTCCATGCCTTTTAACTGAGAATAAAGTCAACTCAACACCTCCTTGAAAAGTCATCAAAAGCTATGTAAAAAATCATTTTAAATTAGCCGGTAAACCTAACGTAACCTATTCAACCAAATTTAATATATATATTTTTTATCACTCTAAATGACTTATCTGAGATGGTTCTGAGTTGGTTTCATTCCGAGTTGTCCGGTCACCGTTTGCTACATGTGAAAATTCGCTAAATGTGAAAATTTAAAAAAACTTAACATCAGGCTGAGTTTGGTTAACGTTTAATTACCGAGAAAAAAAAATCAGCAACAACTGTTTTTTTAGAATGTTAATATTAAGTATCAACGTTATTTAAATGTGGCCGTGCCTTAATTTTACACTTCATTCGTTGAAAAAACTTCGCAACAACGAAATGAAATCATCCCGTTAACATGAGCAAATCGTCCGCTCGTAATTTTTCAACTTTATCAAAATATTTATTTCGTCGCCACCCAAAAGAAAAATGTCCCCTCATTCCGCACATTTCGGCTGCATTCCATCTAGAACCAACAATTTTCAGTTCTTTTAAAAATACTTTCCCATCCTAGCCACAAGGCACGCATCAAAAGGGGTTGGAGAATTCTATGGAATCGATTTTCTACCAATTTGAATGGGATTTTTTTTCTGTGCGATGTTCAGGATTTATTTGGTGGTTATGTGAGATATGTGGATGGAGCGTTCCTCTGGGCAGATAATCTTGATAGATGGCGGTGATCCCTCACCTCCTCTTTCCCCCTCCCTCCTCCCCGAGTCTACCCTTCATTCACTTAAAGTTTATCTCTTAATTCGCCATTAGGGACCCGGCACGCACTTAAACAGTTGTTTTATTATAATTGCATTGGGAAATGACGATAATTAACATCCTTCCGACTCTGGGATTGCGAAGTTTCACATCGTTATAGATCAAAATATTGACACTAAACTCCTTCGCAAAAGATAGCGAATCAATCAAAAATAGTTGTTATTTTCATTAATTAATTTTCTTCAACTCGAACTTTTAAACCTCATCAGTTTCTCAAACGTTTTTTCAAACCTATTATAAAATATTGTTTGAAAACTTACAAATTTTTATTGTACTTGTATGTATTCCGATAAGGAATTCTGTTCACAATTAATTTAATATTTCATACTTTTATTATTTATTTATAAACGTCGTTTTTCGGGGCTTTTACATATGGCTAGTAAGAAATATACAGTATTTATTGTACATAATTGAACTGCCACAGTCACAATATTTTATATTTGTTTAAAGATAAATTGAAGATATCCACTGAATTGATAATTGATACCCCCCATTAGTATTCTGGGCAAAGAGGAATACATATGGTAGTTGAATTCGTCGTCTTATTTATTTATTTGTTAATTAACGCCGTTTTTCGGGGATTTTACATATGAATAGTAAGAAATATACAGTATTTATTGTTCGTAATGGAATTGCCCCAGTAACAATATTTTATATTTGTTTAAAGATAAATTGAAGATGTCCACTGACTTGGTATAATTATTTCCCTCCATTAGTATTCTGGGCAAAGAGGAATACATATGGTAGTTAGTCCCAGAATTTTTGCACTGAAATATAAAAAAAAATCTGGTATTACGTTATGGGATCCGGAAACTTATCAGTTCAAGCAATATCGGACTACCAACTAAATCATTTAGGACGGGTTGTTTCAAAAAATTTGATGAGTTCATCAAATATTTGAAGATAATTTTCAGGTTCTGTGTAAGTTTTTTTCGAGTTCTGTTTTTTTATCATCATAGGCCAGCTGCTCCACAAAACTGAAATCATCACAGAACTTGAATAGAACTTACACAGAACGTGAAAATTAACGTCAAATATTTGACGAATTCGTCAAATTTTTTTAAACAACCCATCCTTAGAATTTTATACGAAAATTGAAGTCATTAAAAATTCTTCTGTATGACAATTTAAGAATATTCATATCATTTAACAGAATCTTAAAGTTCAACATAATTGCTGGAATACCCATTTTAAAATTTAGAAAACGTAAGAATTTGTTTTGTGTTCTTTCAACAGCTTGTACATGAGTATTATCATGTGGATTCCAGACGGGAGAATCATACTCTAGCTGACTTCTAACATTGGCAAAATTTAACAGTTTAAAACACTTTATATTGTTAAAATTTCTAGTTAGCCTAGTTATAAATCCCAACATTTTTAAGCCCTTATTACATATTTGATTGAAAAGTGATGCCTAGGCGTTTAATTTCTATTAATGTCTCAAGAGCATTGTTATCAATGTTGTAATTAAAGCTCACTGGATTTTTTATTCGAGAAAATCTAACTATTTGACGTTTAAAGATATTTTAAGAAAAGTCTATTTTCATTACACCAAATGAATAATTTGTTGATATTATCTTGTTGATATATGTTGCAATGATAAATATTTTTGTAAGATTATTTATAAACAAGATAAATAAGATTACCTCAGCAGATTTGATTAAACCTACCCCGTACACCCTTAGTTCTTCCATACGTCCCTCGGAGATGCACAATGAAATGCACAATGAAATACACAATGAAATACTTTAATAACTTTAAGGTTCTAGAAGTCTAAATTGATTTCTAGCATCAAAATCGATTCCCATTTTTGTCAGCACATAAATTCGAGAATAAAAAGTCAGACGAACTCAGTCAAACAATAACCCACCCAACCCTCAACCCTCCCCCTAATCTACCCTGCGACCTTTTACCTTTTCCTATTAAATTACTTCCAATAGAAATCTCGGGGGTTAACATTTTGGGCACGATTCAGTATATTTTCCACCGCATTCTAAGTGGATAGAATAACGGTAAATGTAACGCAACGCTGCGGGATACATTGCTCATTCTGACTTAATAAATTTCCTCACGTTCTGTAATATAATTAAACCGTTGGTTAAAAATACGTAATATAACCTCTAAAATCTATAACAATTATGGTAAAATTATCTTCAAATTAAATCCAAAGGAGGCTCTTGCAAAAAATCTGTATATATAAAAATTAAAATGTGTTTGGGGATTAGTGAGATGTCTATGTATTGCTATATTCAGCATGGGAAATGTGTGAAACTTTCAAAATACTTTATTTAAATCCCCTCGAATGTTTCTGGATTATTACAATCACATGATAAAACATCTGAAAAGTTTTTTAATCGTCAGAAAAATTCTTGAGAAACTGTCAAAAATTTGAGAAGGACAATTTGCAAAACAATGATTGTTAAGTCAAAATACAATTTTCAAAACTCTTTAAATCAATGAATTATTTTGAAGTACTTACATAATAATTTGAATCAAATCAAGAAGTATAGAAATTTTAAATAGGTAGGTACCTATATTAGATAACAAATCTGATTGATTGTTCTTATAATATTTGATTGTTCTTATAATATACAAAAATGAACATTTTTAATATATGAAAAATGAAAATTTGAATTAAAGAAATTGTAATAGGTGGCACATGAACTGTTTGAAAACTGAATGTACTGGGACTGAATATATGGAACGCGGGAGGGGGGGTTGACGGGACGGAGGAGCGGGAGAGGGGAGAGGGAAGGCGGGGAAGGTGGAAGGGGAAAGCGGAAGGGGAAGGGGACGCGGGAGGGAACGGGGATGCACGGGAAGGGAAGGGACATGCAGTGAGAAACAATTTATTTCTTAGAATATGAACCAGCTAGTAGATTATATATTAATGATAATAAAATTTGTGTGATGTGTATAGCGTCATTTTTGTGAAAAATCACCTCAAAGGCGCTGTACAAATTTAAAGTATACTTCTACAATCTTATTTCTAACTACGGACTAGACAGACATTTTATGACTAACTACAGACTAGACAGACAACTTATGGCTAAAAAATTGCATCTACCGGTTCATCGATCACTGATTCAAAATTATAAGTAAAATTTATTTGACAAATGAACGTGAAGCCGCGTAAAAATGTGCGTATATTTTTATTATTTGTCCATGACCATACTTAACTTGAAGGTCAATTGAGATTAACAGTGTTAATTGTTTATTTAGAGAAATTTAAATACAATTTGCACGCAGAGGACATAATTGACAGCGGACATATTAACGGTAACTAAAAAGATAGTCGTATTAGCAAAATGTTTGCTCTCAGCAAAGGGGAAAGTTTTTTTCTCTAACTGGGCTGCTTCGATAAACACAAATTTAATTAAATACATCTAGAATATAAAGCAGACATGTTTGATCTACTTTTGGATAGGCTTTTATTTCGATGTGATTAAAATGAAAGGTTATTATTAGTTATGAAGTTAGGTATAAATTGACCACATTACTAAATTTTAAATTGTATATTTTTAACACAACTGATAAACAACCATTTACCTTACATTAATGTTTGTTTATCAGTTGTGTAAAATTTAAAACACGTTTATCAGCCAAGTAGGTAAACGAATTGCATACCATTCCAGAGAAATGAATTTTAGAAGGATAAATTCTTTAAATATACGAGTACTAGCTGTCCTAACAAATTTTACATGTTAAAAAATGTTTCAAAAATATCAAACGGCTTAAAAATTAAAGTAAAAAGTATCTTCAAAAAAAGTTTATAAAATCTCGCCGTTCATTTTTTTCAAATCTTTCCAAAAAAAAAAATTATCCTCAAAATCTGAAAGTTTGTCCTGAAAAGTGCCTACAAAAAAAGTTTATAGAATCTCGCTGTTCATTTTTTTCGAATCTTTCCAAAAAAACTTTGTCCTCAAAGTCTGCTTGTTTGAAATCTGAAAGTTTGTCCTAAAAAGTACCTACAAAAAAGTATATAGAATCTGGCCGTTCATATCTTTCCAAAGAAATTTTGTCCTCAAAATCTGCTCGTTTGAAACCTGAAAGTTTGTCCTAAATAGTATCTGAAAGCTTGTCCTAAAAGGTACCCACAAAAAAGTTTATAGAATCTCGCTGTTCACCTTTTCAAATCTTTCCAAAGAAAGTTTGTCCTCAAAATCTGTTAATTCGAAATTTGAAAGTTTGTACTAAATAGTATCTGAAAGTTTGTCCTGAAAAGTACCCACAAAAAAGTTTATAGAATCTCGCCGTTCATTTTTTCAAATCGAAAGTTTGTCCTCAAAATTCTCATAATAAACACTTCCAATACATTAACATATTTTAAATTCAAAACAATTCTTATTTGTCGTCAGATTGCGCTCTGTTATTGTCGGGTTATTTTTACAAATAGGATCACAAAGAAAACTTATTAATCCTTTTGAGATACTGCAAAGTCTCCTTTATTGGGGAATAAATCCGCTTCAGAAATGTAGCGGACGTTTTAAGCTCTACGCACAAAAAAGTACAAAGCAGTTTCTTCCCCGAATGGCTTGTGTAAATTTACCCTTTACCCTCTCCGGAAGTTAAATAATTAGCGAACAGTCGCAGTGGCACCAACGTAAAAATGAAAATACCAGTTTTTGTGCTGAATACCCTGACCACATGAAGGTTGGCGTTCTGTTAAAGTTTGCTTCAAATACGTAAAACATATTACATCCCACGTCCAGAGCTTTTTACAAACTAAATAAAATTTTCTTGGAACCGAAAACACCAAAATACTGTATTCACATATGATTCACGTCGAGCTTTTTTGTTTTCATCAAAAACTAGCATACGTAAAACTTTTTTGTTAATTTATTGACAGTTGCTGGTACAATTTGTCCTTAATCTATGGAATATATTATATACAATTTAGGTGTGAAACATATTATATTCAATTTGAGGTGGGAGTTTCAGAAGTGGTAAACAATGATTTAAATTATATTTTTTCACATGTAGCAATCACTTTGTGGGAATACATAATTATAATAATAATACAATGATATAACTTTGTTTTATTCCACTTTATTATATTCTTCTCCAACCGGTTTCGGTTCGACCTGAACCTTCCTCAGGGATGAATAAAAATATACGCGGGTACATAATGTTTATCGTAAGCTTCTGAAAATAAGAATTTAAAGCATTTTTTTGTGTCGTTAATAAAAGGTTTAAATAGATTTTCTAAAGCCTTAAATAAAGTCTAAGAATTCAAAGTGCGACTAAAAACCACACTTCTCTTCAGAAATTTAAATCAAAACACAAATACATTACTAAAAACAACCTCATTTTAATGTTACCCCTAGTGCGAATTCGACAAAATTTTTTGACCTCGGAACTGCTGCATTTAATTTTTTATCGTTTGCTTTTCCACTCATTTGAACTCTTTCATTACTCGCAATATAACATGTAAATGCCAGACTTTGTTGGTTTTATTTACGTGAACAACCTCGAAGCTTGAGAATAAAAAGATGTATGTTTTAGATAATTTAACAATACTATTAAGTATTTTACACCGTCTGTGACATTTCAAGAAAATAGCGATATAAAAATCTTGAACCCTTGACTTGTTATTACCCCCTAAAAAACAGTGTTGTATTTCATGAATTCTTTGCATTATGCAAAGTTACTCGTAACTCAAGCAAACTACAATCAACTGATGGAGGTCAAAGCAAGAAAAAAATTGACACATTAAAATACACGAAAACTCGCCCCCCTTTCATTGACTCACTCTTGATGACCATTCGAAGCCTTGGAAATATAAATGACTTCAAGAGGGTATAATATTGACAGACCACGGGATCACGGAATATTATAGTTGCTGGATTTACAAGGGTCAGAGTATCGATCAAGCATCTGTCAGATATTCAAACAAACGAAATACGCATTTATTTATTTTGATGCAATATTTTACTTTTCAACATAATCTAGTAAGGTGGCCTCACTGGGTGGCTTATCCGTGCTGAGGCCCCCATTTTATAATACAAGAATTTTTTTTTATATGTATATCAAATTGTGATAAGAAAAAAATATAATGTTGGTGACTATGAAAACATAAAATTATGAACATAAATTTAAACTAAAGATAAAAGTAATATTAAAGTAAAATTTAAAATTTAAAATAAAAAAATAACTTTGTAAACACCACTTTTTATTTTTTATGTACTTAATGCCGACCGGGTTTCGCTACCACTGTAGCTTCTTCAGGGCAGTACAGAACTCTACTAAAATTAAGTTACATGTGTTATAGATAATATACATATGGGTTAAAAACAAAATCGGCCGGACTACTCAAGTGGAGGAGGAAGTAGGGATAAGTGTAGATGGAGCATTGGGTAAGGAAAGGGAATGTTTTTTGTCAATAGGGAACAACTTCAGTATTGGACTATTATTTAAATTTATTTGATTGTTAATTACCTTACTATTAATATTTTTGGCTTTTCTTAATTCTAGTAGTCCGGCCACTTGAGTAGTCCGGCCGATTTTGTTTTTAACCCATATGTATATTATCTATAACACATGTAACTTAATTTTAGTAGAGTTCTGTACTGCCCTGAAGAAGCTACGGTGGTAGAGAAACCCGGTCGGCATTAAGTACATAAAAAATAAAAAGTGGTGTTTACAAAGTTATTGTTTTATTTTAAATTATAATGTCACATCACAAAGTATCTGCTTCATATGGACAAATAAAATTAAAAATATAAAATTAAATACAAAAATCGGTATATATTACGTGTTGTGTGTATCTGAGTGATGTGTGTTTTATATGGTTTTTGTGTGTTGCGTGTCATTCTTTTCATATGTTTTATTCTTTCATGTTACTATGAAGTTTCGGTAATATTGTATTTTTATTCTTTGATCCATTTTGTAATTTTGTGTCTGAATTTATTTTTGTTTTCCTCAATTTTATTTTCAAGTGTAAAACTGTAGAATGCTTTTATAGCATGATATTTAAAGTGACTTTGTCCAAAGCTTGTATTTACCGTCGGAGTTTTTATGTTTTCTTTGTATGCTTGTCCAAGTGGTCTGTTAGTGATATTTTGGGTTTGTTGAAATTTGTTTTTTTTGGTCAAATATGCAGTTTAGTAGTGTTTTAACGTATACTTGGCGTAAATCAAGTACGTCACAATTGTTGAATATTTGGTCTGTATCGGTCAGTCTATGTTTTCAGGTATTACCTTTAAAATCGTTTTCTGCGCATAAAATATCACATTTTAAATTAAGAATAGTTCATTAATGTCATAATTTTAGTACCCACTTCGTCGCTTGTCTGATATGATTTAAATGTAATCAGTTTCAATTTTGAAAATAAATTAAAAGTTCAATTTGAATAATTGTTCAGTTGAACTTGTAATAATAATAACGCTTTAGGTATATCCCTGCTAAGTAGCCAATCGTAGCAAACCATTACGGCAGAGTTTTTGGCTATCCAATAAATGGTTCACGAAATGTTTAATTATTCAAAGTCTCTCCGATTAATTATTGTTTATTTTGAGAAAATATTATACGCTTATTCAATTTAATTTTCCTCTCCGAATGGTTATTTTTCTCTCATTTATTCACAGGCTTATTATGAATTACAGCAGTAACTTGGTGGCTAATGGAAGAGCTGGCCGCTTTCTCTTTATCACGAGTAGTGTCTCAAAAAGCGCTCTAAATTGATCACACGCTATGAGTTTAGTGGTCGGTGTTGCCGCTAAGTGATACATTTATTCCCCATAAGCCGGACTTTAAGGGAGGAACGTGCCGCCGTGCCGCCCTGCCGCCCTGCCGCCCCACTGCCAAGCTCGCGCCGCATGCCGCGACACCCCATCAACTTTCTACGAACGTTTTCAAAAGTTATATAGAAAACTATTCCTTAGACGTGTATTTATTGAAAACATTAAATTGTTTTTAATGTCATGAAACTGAAGAAAATAATTGTACTTTACAGAATTTACATGTTGGAAAACGGTAATTTTAATTTGGGAGGGGGTGGGTACCGCCACACCGGGAACCATTTATTGAATAACCAACACCTCTGTCACAAGTCACCTCAATTGGTTCGCTACGTTTGGCTACCCTTAATAGGGGTGTCCAGGTTCACGGGGTGAGGTTTGTCCGGGTCTTCGCGGCGATGAGTTTGCCCACCATGCGTGGCAGACCAAATCAGGAGAGACTGATTGAGAGAGACCTTTCTCTCGTTCCTTTTCAATTCAATTCAATTCAATTCAATTTATTCACTTTAAAAACATAACAAAATTAAAATTTCAAATCCTTTTTAAAGTAGAGAAAAAATCAAGATTCAAGCATATTTAAATAATTTAAACAATTTAAACATCAATGTAAAATTTAAACATCAATGAAGCACAATCGGACTAACAGCAATAAAACTTGCTGTCTAAATTGTGTTTCATTGATGCTAAACATTTCGATATTCGAAGTGATTCTACTTAACAACAACTGCTCTCCCCACTGGCACAACCATTGGCAAGTTAGTTCTGCAAGCCGGAAGATAAAACAGTCTATGCTGTCGATGACAGAGATAACCATCGAGAACATAGAAACTAATGCTCTCCATGAAAGCCGAGTTTTCAAACCGTCCACGAATCAGTCTGAAGAAATGTGTTACACTTTATAATGTGTTCATTTTCTTAAAATACCCTCCCCCCAAAGATGACATGAGCGAATTATTTTCCCGAAGGCCTCCTGTGTAGAGCTAATGTAAAAAAAAATCATTAATGCCCATTGTTTCGCAAAATTTTAAATGCGACAGTCATCGAAACACCATTCAGCGCCATTTTGTTCTTTTTGACATTTGAAAGGTCCCCTTAAAGAGCGATTCTAGGCGCGTTTCAACTTTCTATCAAATTGTAATAAGCTTAATAAAATTATGGTTGTCCTCTTCTCCGATTACAATTTGTTTAAATTCTGAAACTCACCAAGAATCGGCGTTTAACGGGACCTTTTAAAAGGCAAAAAAAAAACAAAATGGTGCTAAATGGCCATTTGATGACGTTACAGTGCTACAAGTATAAGCTGGCGGTGGTTTAAAAATGAACTAACGCTATACTTTTATATTTTAATATGGCAACCACACCTATTATCGTTATATCGTGGATGACAGCGCCCTCCTTTTCCGCCAACTTATACGTGTAGCACTGAACATTTGTATGACAACCCGTCCTTAGTTTATTAACGACGTTGCCCGAGATTTACACAGAGATTTTCGACATCAGATGTAAACAGTGATTTTTTTCTTATTCTGAACCTCGTAATAAAACCGTAGATTTGTATAAAAATTAAATCCTAGCTGCCCGCTTGGTATCTGCCTACCCGCCACAAACAATATTTTTATATAAATATATAGATAAGCGTAAGACCCGGCATTGCCCGAGCTTTCCGCAGAGTTTTTCAAAATATCATGTAGACATTGACCTTCCTCTCGCTTTGAAAGTCATGTGCAAAATTTAGCGGAATAAAACTATAACTTTATATAAAAATCGAATCCACGCCGTCCGCCTATTTTTATTCAAGGCGCCGTATTCCCGCTCAAAAAGAAGAAGATGGAGAGATATGTAATTACGAATTTATTTATTTATTTATAAATAAACGCCCTTTTAGGGGCTTTTACATATATAGCAAAGAAAAAACATTTTATTGTACATAACTGAACTGCCTCAATAACAATATTTTATATTTATTCAAAGATAAATTGAAGATGTCCACTGACTTGGTATAATTGTTTCCCTCAATTAGTATTCTGGGCAAAGAGGAATACATATGGTAGTTAGTCCCAGAATTTCTGCACTGAAATAAATCCTGACTTCTAGTATTACGAAGTGGAATTCGGAAGCTTATCAATTCAAGTAATACCGGACTATCAACTAAATCATTTAGAATTTTATATAAAAATACCAAGTCAGTGAAAATTCTTCTGTCTGACAATTTAAGCATATTCATATCGTTTAAAATTGTGTTGTAGTTTAACATATTTGCTGGAATACCCATTTTAAAATTTAGAAAACGTAAGAATTTGTTTTGTATTCTTTCAACAGCTTGTACGTGCATATTATAATGAGGATTCCAGACAGGAGAATTGTACTCAAGTTGGCTTCTAACATAAGCAAAATATAACATTTTAATACACTTTATATTGTTAAAGTTTCTAGTTAGCCTAGTTATAAACCCCAACATTTTTAAGCCCTTATTACAGATTTCTGTTATGTGGTTAACAAATGAAAGATTTGATTGAAAAGTGATGCCAAAGTCTTTAATTTGCATTAATGTCTGAAGAGCATTGTTATCAATGTTGTAATTAAATGTCACTGGATTTTTTATTCTAGAAAATCTAACAATTTGACATTTTGAGATATGTAAATAAAGTCTATTTTCCATACACCAAATTAACAATTTGTTGATATTATCTTGAAGAATGTTGCAATGATAAATATTTTCAATAATTTTAAAAATTTTGAGGTCATCAGCAAAAAGTAAGATAGATACATCGTGAAATATTTTTGTAAGATCATTTATAAACAAGATAAATAAGATTGGGCCAAGGTGTGAACCCTGTGGAACTCCACTTGTTGCATTAATTTTTTCTGACAGGGAGGATTTAATTCTAACTATTTGTTGCCTTCCAGTAAGATAGCTTTTAAACCAGGCTAATATATTGCCGCGTATACCAAGCTTTCCTAATTTCCAAATTAAGATTTCATGGGAAACTGTATCAAATGCTTTACTGAAATCAGTATAAACAGTGTCCACTTGTTTTTTTTCTTTAAAAGCATTGTTTATAAAATTTTCATAAATAATTAAGTTGGAAAGAGTACTTCTACCTGGCATAAATCCAAACTGGTGAGGTGATATAACAGGTTTTATTTGTGTAAAAAGTTTGTCAAGTATTAGGCTTTCAAAGAGTTTCGGTATGGTGGATTGAATACATATTGAATGTTTGAGAGAGCGCGCTAATATTTAAAACGATAAAATTGAAGCGAAAATTGTGAAAACGTTTAATAAAACACGACTCGTTTAAAACGGTGACCGACCAACTCGGAATGAAACCAACTCAGAACCATCTGAGATAAGTCATTTAGAGTGATATATTTAAAAAATATATTTAAAAAATTGGTTAAATGGGTTATGTTAGGTTAGGGTTATCGGCTAATTTAAAATTATTTTTTTCATAGATTTTAATGACTTTTCAAGGAGGTGTTGAGTTTTAATTATTCCCAGTTGGCATGGAACCGTTTAAAACAGAGTAACAATCTCCTGGGGAACGTCTAAAATAGCATTTTAAAAAATACTGTGAATTTTTCATACATAAATTTCTAAAATAAGTGAAATGAACGTGTTTTTAATAATTTTCGGAGCATACTTTGCAATTTTCTTCTGTCGAGGGAATTTCATATAATTTGCGTTTCGGCGTACAGAACATCTAGATATTATCTTAAAAAATAACATATATTTTTTAAGAGCTTAAAAACTTCAAATGTTTAAGGGAGATAAGTAAAAAATCGGTAGAAATTCGGGTAGCGGCGGCTTAAATAGATTACTACATACTAATCTTATTTTATATTTTGCACATAATCAATTAAAGAAAATCTACTCTGTCTTGCAGAAAAGCACTGGAGAAACTTGTGTTATAAAATATATTTTTTATTATTTTCAAACGGCGGTAAAAAGTTTTAGAATACAAAAATGGAAAATAAGGAATTGTAAAAAGCTTTCTGGTTTCCATTTCTTCCTTCCTCCATTGCCAGCGGCTGGGAGTGAAGACTGGAATATTCCCCTCACGGACCTCGTATAATTCAATATTCCACGCGTTGGTCTGAATTTCCATCCATTTGAGCTTGTAATCCGCTTTGTCGTTGGGGACTTTTTCGCTACACGCGTTGTGCGGAAAATAAATATTTCCAAACCAACGCCAAAAAGATTCTTATCAATAAATCAATTGACAATCAATTATTCATTTACAACACACAGTGAATCGGATTATCTCCCTTGGGAGCAACTGTTTTTTTATGGAAAGGCTACTAATTATTAATTGTTAAACATTGTTGTTTTTGATTTATATTACTAAGGGCCGTCTGTATCAATGGTTGCTAGAGTAAAAACTAGAGTGAAAAAAATTGCTACTCTTAAATATGTATCACAAAAATTTGTTTTTCAATCGATTTAACCGCCTGTTTAACGTCATTTTTAACTTTTGCTTTTACTATCTGAAAACTGACAGTTAAGACGAATATAAGCGCTAGAAATATTTCGTTTGTCATGCCTTAAAAATTTAAAATCGAGCGTCTTATTTGTACGAGGCAAGTAAGCTAAAAAGTGGTTTTTATATATTTTGTTCATACTTTTATAAGAACGAAAAAAGTTAGAACATACAAAACCTCAAAAAAAGTCTTAGCTATAAAGGGGTATTTAAAAAAAAACTTATATTACTTCATAGTTAAGTCATGCAAAACATTTTTTTTTTGTCTTTTACGCTTATATTTTTTGTTATGTAAATAATCATTTTATTGTAATTCCAATACACAGAAAAGCTAGTAAAAGCTTCAATTTATCCGTAGCATATTTGTTGTAAACCGATTCGTCGTACAAATTAATCTAAAAAATATCTTAACAGGATTTCACGTAAAGCTTCATCTTAATGAGTAAGACCTCAAATTGTAATATTGAATCACTGAAGGCAATATAAGAGCATCGCCCTTTCAAAACTAAGGGTCCTGGGTTACATCTCCAGATGTGACATTATCATTTTCTGATTTTTCTTTTGTTTCAAATTTTCGATTGAGAGTAGCTAATATTGTCTGCAGTGATTGTTATAATAATTTGGAGGCTAAAAATATACCCAAAAATTTTAAATAGTTTATAACCATATTTATTTTGATATTACCCATCAAACTTGAATTTCAAATATGCGTATGAACATTGAATTGTTGTATTTAAGTTCATGATCAAAAAGAGGGACAAATAATTTCGCAATTATTGTAGTTACTATGTTGGCAGATTCCTTATAATATCCTTTGACAGAATTCAAATAAGTTATAAAGAAATGGATTGTAAGTATTGGAAGCCACACCACTGCAAACATCTGTAAAATAAATCACACATAGACAGAAATAACATTTTACATACGACCTAATCCATATAAAATAAATTATAATAATGGAATCAGTCAAATTTAACTTCATAAATATATTTGACAGGATTTACTACTTTACTCCATCTCTTCCTATATTTATATGATAACTCTCTTTAAAGGATTTACCCATACTTCCAATTACCTTTCTATTTTAATTGTACACAAATTAATATGTATTTAACCTTAAATATTATTGTTACTACGATATTCATTTATGTACCTCTAAGCCTGTCTCGACACAGGTATATCCTTGTGAGATAGGCATCGAAAAAAACCCAATGTAAACATACTTTATATAGATAAATAAATAAAAAAACAATTATTAAAGCTTACATAAAAACTAATTAAGCAATGTAAAAATGAGTCGGTGCATAAATAAAATAAAATAATAATGATTTATTATTATAAGACTTTGAAAAATTGATTGATTTATTTTGTCAAAGTATTGGGGGTCCGGACAACTCAACATGGTGTCAAATCATCACACTTTTGAAAAGTGATACAAAGTCATGAAAGTTTCAGGTTAGGTGTAAATGTTAGTTTTTTCTTTGCTTTGACGGCCTCTATTGTCGATGGGTAAGGCTTTCGACTAGCAATCCAAAGTAGCGGATTCAAATCTCAGCGTGCGCAATTAAATTTTATTAGATTGATTGTGTTATTTCACAGTTAAACCATATAAAAAAGTGTATTTGCGGCACGTTTCAGAGTGGAAGATACTCTCAGCATCGCCCTGGTGTACTACCACAATTTAGAATTGAAATGTTGCTCGAAATGGCTTTGGCTCTGTTTGGTGACCAGATCTTCTAATAGCCAGGTACTTCTACATCTTCTTCTTCCATATCTCCTTACCATTCTTACTTCCTTAATCCTCACAACACACCCCGATTGGGGATGCTATAGTCTCACTGAGACTATCACCTTTCAAAGATGTGTTGATTTGCCGCTGTATGAGTTGTCAGATAAACATTACCGGGGATTACTACTTAAGTAATATTACCCTTATGAGTGTTCTTATTATCACACTTAATCTCAATAATCTAATGAAAATAATTTTCGGATAAAGTATTCAGTTTGTTGGACGATATTGAATTGATGGCACATTCCCGGACTGGTTGGCAGATGGTATAATATTAATGTCTGTAATGTATTGGTATAATTTCTGTGTTTATGTCAGAAACAAGTCAATGCAAATTAAGGCAATTTAGCGGCAAATTGTATCTCGGTGAATTTGTATGAGATCCCGGTATGCCTCCCTTCCCCCACTGTCTGCCGCTAGATTCCTCTCCCTACCCTCACCAGTGGATTATACAGCACACTATACATATATAGTCTTCATCCTCCCTCTCGGAGTCCCCGCCCGTATCTTTCTGAACCCTTTTCAAAGGGAGGCCGCTCTTGGAGCTGTAAAAAACTAACACCACACGCGCCATCCCCTTTCCCTTTTCCCTTTCATTTCCCCCGCCCCTCCCGCGTCTCACCGCCCCACCCGCAGTACTACTCACCCGGAGCGATGGCGTATAAGTTTTCCTTTAAAACCGTTGGGATAATAAATTTAATGCAGAAATACGCCAAGTAAAGCAACAAAACTTGTGTAAGTTATTTTAAGAGTTTGCGCTTCTGCCCTCGAGCATCAACAATGCTCAACTCATTTTAACATACACTCCTTAACAAGGTATGAGATTTATAATACATATTTATAATTAGTTTTATAATATTGCAAAAAGTGTAGTGGATAAAGAAACATATCTTGGTTACATCATAAATAGCGACAATTACTAGATTTCCCAAGACATCTTTCAAGTGGAGACGAAGCAATTGCCTAGTAGAGACAAAGAGATTACCCAGTGGAGACGAAAGGATTACTTAGTAGAAACGAAAGGATTACTTAGTAGAGACGAAGGGATTAACTAGTAAAAACAGTAGAAATGAAGGGATTGCATAGTAGAAATGAAGGGATTACCTAGTAGAGAAGAAAGGATTAACTAGTAGAAACGAAGGGATTATATATTACCTAGTAGAAACGAAGAGATTACGTAGTAGAAACGAAGGGATTACCTAGTAGACACGAAGGGATTACCTAGAGGAGACGAAGGGACTACCTAGTAGAAAAGAAGGCATTATCGACCTAGTAAAAACGAAAGGATTAACTAGTAGGGACGAAGGGATTAACTAGTAGAAACAAAGTGATTATCTAGTAGAGAAGAAATGAAGGGATTACGTAGTATAGAAGAAGGGATTAACTAGTAGAAACGAAGGGATTATCTATTAGAGACGAAGGAATTACCTAGTAGAAACGAAGAGATTACGTAGCAGAAACGAAGGGACTATCTAGTAGAAATAAAGGGATTATCGACCTAGTAAAAATGAAAGGATTAACTAGTAGAGACGAAGGGATTACCTAGTAGGGACAAAGGGATTACCTAGAAGAAACGAAGGGATTATAAGTAGAGTCGAAGACGCTGCAAGATGAAGATATCTATGATGACACCCAGCTTCCGATAAGAGAGGGCATTAGAAGTAGAAATAGAACCACACTTCTTCGCGTGACACAAATTATGAAATGTTTTTTTTTAACATAATAAATCTAATTATTTCTTCCAATATTTATACAATGAAGTTATTATCCACTGGAACGTTCCACTGCATTTCGACATTGAACGCACGGGAATTTTTAAACCTTCGATTTGGAAATGTCCCGCCCATAATCATTAATCAACGCATGAATTCTGCATATTATTTGCTTTAAAATTGGCGAACGCGGTACCTTTTAGAGAATATTAAATATTATGAATTCTATGTGTCGTATGTGGGCTAGTTTATAATCACGGATATAAATTTAAATTAAAACATGTATTTTTTAATATGTGAACACGTGATCAAAGAGTTGTTCGAAAATATATTTCAATAATTAAAAAATATGAGTTTACTCGAACCTATGAATAGTGGCTATGTATATAGGATAAGTTAGTCGAGTTTTTTAAAAGCTGCGAGTATGTATTTATTAATATTCATTATCGTACAGATAAGCTATCAGGGGGATGGTGAAATACCTCCTAAGTATCCTCTGACTAAGTGGGTTTTTGTAATTTTATCTACTTATTTGTATATAAACTGAGTTTTATAACTGGATTGTTCTCTGTAAGTGAGCGCATCCGGATGTGGGGACAGGGTCAGCCTTTCCGTGAACTCCTCATGACCAGACATTGAGTTATAGGCACCAGCAGTTGAGTCATGGGTGATCCAAATTGATATAAGCCCCTTCCACCCTGAGTTTAACTGACGAGGAGAAGAAGAAATCTATCTTCCGTATTCGAACTATCCCATTGCCATTATTCGAGCGTGCATTCTCGCATCACCTCGACACTGCGCCGTCTTGTATCAATTGCATGCCCAGGAGGATATTTACCGTACCTCTCTCGTCAGAACTTCCCTGATTTCCAAATTGGTTGGCAATACACCGGCCAGAACCGGCAATGCTCCCGAAGCCACTGTTCTGTACAAGTGAGAACATCTGTAAAACCCAGTATAAATAAATAAATACAATGACTTAAATTACCCAGAAGACACGGAGCCACGGAAGTAATATACCATTACTTTAGCCGGTAAAAAATACATAAGGACGTACTACGTGAGCAGACGCTTTGACGTTTTTTAAAACATTTTACTAAAGTCTTTTCACTTCATTACACATTCCCCTCTGCTCGACGTCTTCCATTTATTTCATTTCTTTAGTACGTTGGCCTCTTTCTTAGTTTTACGCTAGAGAATAATATTGCTCTAGGTTTGCATTTGTGTGAAAAAACCCTGAAAATTTCTTCTGCGATAATTAAATATATTAAATTAAATTTCTACCTAGTAAAAATAATTATCACGTTATTATTCCAATTTTGAAAAAGACAGATAAATAATTTTGAAGTTTCCATTCAGATAATCAATAATAGTTTTGTTTAATTCTTTAATAAAAGCTGTTTTTGTTAATGTTTCAGAAAGCGAAACAGCTGTCCCGCGTAATAATAATTTCACAGCATAATTTGTTTACAAATAAATTGTTTTTTTTTTTTTAAATAAATTGTATAAAAATACAATTTCTTCAAATACAGGAAACTTATTAGTTTAATATAACATGTTTGGAAAGTCAGGACAACCGAAATTTTATTTTTGATTCAAGAACTAGAATTTTTGCAATGAAAAAGATACAAACTTACAAACTGACGCCTAGATAGGCGTCTCCGACTTCTTCTACCATTCACATGTTCGTCATATATTCTCCTTACACTCTTCGTTCATTTCGCTCTCTATGCCCAAACCTGGCAGATCATCTGGCAAAGATAGTAAATAACTTACCGAGGGCTTTACTAATAAATTTATTTTAAATTTTACGCAACGTTAAATGGTTGTTTATCATTTTGTTACATAGTTGTACGTCTAAAATTGGTTGTTTCTCAGCAGAATATGTTCAACAGCTCGGCTGTGGAATGATTTGACAGCCTCTGTGTTTCCTCCTTCCCACAACATGGGTCTCTTCAAGACCAGTGTTCATTCCTTCCTATCCTCAAAAAGACCCTCCACACAGCATCCCAGATGACATAGACAAAAGAATAAAATTTAAAACAGGTTTTTTAGTAACAGGTATTAACACAACATTTATATACATTGACCGGTCAGTGGTTGAGTTGGCATCGTGTTTGGGTCCCACCCGGGCGGCACAACGGTCTGATACATTAGTAGGACATTTTAGTGACCCGGAAAACATAAAAAAATTAAAATCACTGCATGTTTATCTGCATTATAATTGATTTGGTAGCGTTTGAGAGTAATCTAAGTATTGTACCAGAGAGAGAGTACACTTTTACATATAACTAACTGCATACTCATGTACCAGAGAGAGAGTACACTTACATATAACTGCATACTCAACTGAAATTTCGATTTTTCAGAGATGTCTGACTAATCAACTGAACAATCGATATACGGTTTAACACAAACCGGAAAACGAATCAGCATTGCTGTCTATGATCCCAATCCCAAAAGGCAGTGGCGTGCCACTATCCGAAAGAATCCTCCCAAATTGCTTTTGTTATGTTTCATTTTATATTCCGTTCAACAGATAATGCGTTTCATATTCAAATCCATTTCCACGCCCAGCTGAACTCGCCGTGGATGTTATGAGTAGCATTTGCCAAATTTAATCCAAAAATGTATATTATATCTCTCAAAGGCTTACAGCATTGATAATTTCATGCAGACGGTGTTCCGAAATTCATTTTAGTAGGGCGTGAATTATTTTATATTATATTTTCAAAAACTTTCAGGTTTTCCGTTTTATTTTTATTTATTTTAAATTAGCTCCACACCGGAGGCCCTGACGAAAATAATTCACCTCAGGACCTAATATCATTTTTGGGGATGCTGTTTAGGGGGGTCTTTTTGGAAACGGAAGGAGAGGATTTTCGTTATTTGTTTATGGGGTGTTATGCCGTGTTGCGCTACCTCCTTCTTTAGCCAACGTTTTGGACAGCGTTAAAGTGACCATCATCAGGGTAGATGTGTATCTGATGATGGACACTGTAACGCTGTCCGAAACGTTGGCTAAAGAAGGAGGTAGCGCAACACGGCATAACACCCCGAAAACAAATAACAAAAATACTTTTGGCCGTGAAAATCTAAAACGTATCGGAAGGAGAGAATGTTTTGGGAAGTAAAAGGGTATAAGGGGTGGGTAGGAATCTGTGGATCAGTGTATCCAGGAATGACGGACGTATGAATCCATACCTCCCACTGCGGTGCAAGGCGATGTTCCGAAAGAGTACGGCTGGGGAAGTCAAAGAGACTCCCTCAACCATTCTCTCCCGATCCTGGTGGACAGACGCTTCCGCCGCCATGCCCGGACTCCATGAACCCGGGCACCCCTGCTAATTTATCAAACTTAGCGAACCACTTGGGGTGACCTTTGGCAGAGGTGTTGGTTATCCAACAAATGGTTTCCGGGGTGGCGGCACCCATACCCGCCTCCCAAATTGTTATAGTATCATAGAGATCGGAAAATTAAGGGCTTAATGTGAATTACGCCAAAATTGAAAATGTATCTCTATCATGCACTGCCAGGAATAGCTTCTACTTCAGTAACTACAAATATTTATAAATTTGTCCAGTTATAGATTTGAAAGTTTATTTTGTTTAATTTTCTTATACGTGCATATCGATCGTCCATTTCATTAGTCAGACATCTCCAAATACTAAGTTTTGTACTAAGATAATGAGGAACGCAATATTCGAATGCTCACCATAAATCAATTATTATTTGCTTGTGTCTGTGTTTAACATAATATTAAATATGCTATAAAGTAGCACCGGGGGGCATAACGCACCGGTACAGGAGAATGACATTTCGAAATATCCTAGAAAACATCAAATTTGGTTTAAGGGGTTACATGGGTTTCACGGTTTCAAAAAATTGAACTTTTTTTATTGTCTTATCAATTTCTACAACATCTCTAAAATATTGTCCTAAATTTTCAAGTCGATCCGAGTAATAGTTTCGGAGATACAGCCTTGGAAAGTTGCTTAAGGGGTTACATGGGTTTCACGGTTTCAAAAAATCATTTTTTTTATTATTGTCTTATTGGGTTTTACAACATCTCTAGAATATTTTCCTAAATTTTCAAGACGATCCGAGAAATAGTTTCAGAGATACAGCCTTAGGAAGTTGCGCGCTCAAGGCTAAATAATAAAGAAAGCTCGAACCAGTTAATCTGGAAAGTTACTCCAAAAATACTTCCTGCTGGTTCAAAGGCCGTTGATATTGCTGCATTAGTTTCTGCTTGCTTTTTTAATGAAGGAACATCAGCTTCATCAACTTTATGACCCTGGAATCGACGATTCAATGTAAGTTGAAAATAAAAATAAAATTTCCAGTTTTATTGTCACTCAAAACTTTAAACACATTTTTCTCGAAACTGTGTTTTCAAAGTCGGTTGTCAAGATTTCTCGAGAACTACTCAACCGATTTTGATGAAATTTTACATACGTCTTTGAAATACAATTTTTAAGGATTTGGACGAAGGATTGATTTTTCTTACGATTACAACTACTTAAAAAAATAAAAATGTAGAGCAAATTTCACCGAAATTTGCATTTTTTTGTAAAAAGGCTTACCAAAAATCCAATTTTCACGTTTTTTTTACCCTTCGTCCAAGTTCTAGTTTATGGTTTTAACTAAAATACGTATTTTTGTTTTTTACTTCAAATGATATTGTCGTGAGTTCTGCTGTCAACGCGGACGCACCTTTTTTCCGAAGGGTCACCGGAAATGACGTCGCAATGGCAGAGTTTTAAATATTTTCCTTCGAAAATTTCAAAAATTCTTTGTAGAATGTGTATGTTCAAGAAAATAAAAAGTTTTAATAAAATATTTTATTGTTTGTATGGAAAAAAAATTGTAGAAAATAGGCTGATTTTACCCCGATTAAACCCATGTAACCCCTTAAGGCAAAATAATAATGGAAGCTTGAACCAGTTAATCTGGAAAGTTACTCCAAAAATACTTCCTGCTGGTTCAAGGGACGTTGATATTGCTGCATTGGACGCTGCTTGCAATTTTAATGAAAAAACATCAGCTTCATCAACTTTATGGCCCAGGAATCACAATTCAATGTAAGTTAAAAATAAAAATAAAATTTCCAGTTTATTGTCACTCAAAACTTTAAACGCATTTTTCTCGAAACTGTGTTTTCAAAGTCGGTTATCAAGATTTCTCGAGAACTACTCAACCGATTTTGATGAAATTTTACACTTTGAAAAACAATTCACAAGGACTTGGACGAAAGATTGATTTTTTTTCAATTACAACTATTTAAAAAAAAAATGTATAGCAAATTCAACCGAAATTTGTATTTTTTGTAAAAAGATTTACCAAAAATCCAATTTTCACTTTTTTTTATCCTTCGTCCAAGTTCTAGTTTATGGCCTTAACTAAAACAAGTTTTTTTTTTCACTTCAGATGATCCGATCATGAGTTCTGCTGTCAACGCGGACGCACCTTTTTTCCAAAGGGTCACCGGAAATGACGTCGCAATGGCGGAGTTTTAAATATTTTCCTTCGAAAATGTCAAAAATTCTTTGTAAAAATGTCTATGTTTAGGACAATAAAAAGTTTGAATAAAATACATTATTTTTATACGGAAAAAAAATTGTTGAAAATAGGCCGTTTTTTCCCCGATTAAACCCATGTAACTACAAGTTTTTCTGCATTATAATTGATTTGGTGATGTTTATGTCATCTCAGTATTGTGCCAGATACAGGGAACACTTTTACGTGAAACTGCATACTCAACTCAAATTTCGAGATTTCGGAGACATTTGACTAATCAACTGAACGACTGACTTTTAAATCGCCAATACTTTAACAATTAGTATTAACGAATGTTTTCAAAATAATTGGGAATGAACTTCCTCCAATTAACATGATAACCTTACTTTTGTATTTAAAACAAAAAATCTACTTTCACATCGAAAACTGATTCCAATGCACATTTTCCGATTTGCCTCGCTGGAACGAATTAATGAACATGCCCGACTGGCAGTTAAATAATATGAGAGATTTTTAAAACAGACAATGCTTCCCATTTCAAACGTCAGTTTCCAACTTTTCCAATTATTTTTAAGTATGACAAAAAAACGGCATTTTCACCGGCGAGAGCGCCGGCGCCGCGGCGGTGGCCGCCCGAACTACCCCGAAATACAATTTAATTTTGTTCCTTGAGTGGCAAAACTGTTTTCATTCGCCAAAAAACCACTTAATGAGGACTGCGCACGGAAGGAAGAGATATGTAAAAGAACCTTCGTGTTTGCGGGGAAGATACTTGCTACAGTCGGCACCATTTGAAGTATGCTCCACTTGATTCATGTTTACGTTGTTGGATAGTTATATTCCGTCGATTTAATGTTCCTGTCTTAATAAAATTAACATAATTGGACAATTTTCTTCAACACCGCCTAGTAATAACTTCAATTCTATGACACTTTTATGGGTTGTAGGCATTTTACACATTTAGATCAGTTTGGAATGGATTATTATAATTTTCTAAAGTGACAACTGATCGTATTTATTTGTGTTATAGAATGTTGTAGCAGTTTTTCCATAGGAATCTAACACAATTTTTAAAATCATTTGTTTTGACATCAATACTTTTTCTGCTTTTTAAGCTCTTTGTGTTTCCGTCAGCCACCATTACCATTCATAAATTAATAACATTAATAGATTAATTTTAAATTTTATAAGTGCAGTTTATAAATAAACTGTTTATTATAAATTGAATAATAAAATTTTTAACATGTAAACGGAAAGTCAAAACACTTTTTGTAACAATAAAAACACATAAATTTGTTGAAGACCACTTTTATTTTATTACACTCTACCGGTTTCGGAAGACCCTTCCTTCTTCAGGAGAATATTGCAGTTACAATATTCTCCTGAAGAAGGAAGGGTCTTCCGAAACCGGTAGAGTGTAATAAAATAAGAGTGGTCTACAACAAATTTATGTTTTTTTATTTACAGTTGCAGTTACAATATTCTCCTGAAGAAGGAAGGGTCTTCCGAAACCGGTAGAGTGTAATAAAATAAAAGTGGTCTACAACAAATTTATGTGTTTTTATTGTAAATTATGGCGAGCCACAAAGTTAATGCTTTTTACAAATATGCACTTTTTGTAATTTCAGATCATATTGTTATATTCACTGGTACGCATCGAACATCCCGCAGAAAAGTGTCGTAAGTAAAAAAAGTTAATTTTACAGGAGTGATCTAACTTAAATTCGGGTTTTGTGGGGCATAGATAACGACAATAACTTTTCAGGGATAAAATGTAAAATAGAAAGTTAGATAAACCGCTTTCTAGCGTGCGTTATCACTTTACAATTCTGGTGGTTTTTTAGAGTTGTATCGCCACGAACTGGGGGTTGTTCGGAACCCCTTTTTAGGATATCTTAATTATTTGGTGTTTTAAAATGGAGAGATTAATTTACTGAAATGACTTGTTAACGTAAACATTCAATGGTACCTAACCAGCATTCGTGTCGGCAATAAAGTAATTTACTTAGCGCACCAATAGTAAAAATCTGCATTTTGGTGAAACTACTATTGATTTGGGACCTTACCAATTATTAGCTAAGACACTGTACCTAAAATGCTAAAATATATTTTTGTAAACTTATCAATTTTATTAAATATTAATGATGGTAACTTTGCGCGATGTGATCCTTGACTCGCGGATTCAATTGCAAAGGTAAACGAAAATAAAAATTACGAATTTACGCACATTCAGTTTGAAGGGCGGGTATGTGTATCACCGCCTCGAAAATCACTTATTGGATAACCAACACCTCTGCCGTACTACAAGTGGTTTGTTACGTTTGGTGACTTAACAGGGGCACATAGAGTGAGGTATGTTCGAGTCTTGATGTCGGATACGTCTGCCCAGGTCAGGTGGGTACTTCCCTACCTTCTTCAACATCGTCACTTTTTAATAAAAATGGGGATCTCTATGCACAACTATGAGTACACTATGTTTTAATTGCTTATTACATTACAATCTTTTAATTTTAAATTACCTCCTAGTTTAAGCAAAGTCGTAAGTCTTTCCCTACCTCCTTGAGAGAGGCCTCTTTTCTATCACACATTTGTTTTGAGTTGGAAGAAATCCCTGGAGACGGCATATTATTCTGTCTTCGAATTATTCTGACGTTGAAATCAACGAAGTCGACTCTATGTGTTCATTCCTACCACTCCTGAAGTGTCTTCTATACATTACCATGAGCTTAAAGTTTTCCGAAATCCACTGTGAAACCACATAACAGTTCCAGCGATCGGAGATAGTAACCGCCCCGTAAGTATATTTGCTCACCCTCATCGTATCTCTCGACTTTTAATAATACTGTGAGAACACCAAACATCATAGCATAGGGCAAGCGGGTCTTCAGTGTGTTTATCATTTTTTTAAATTTGCTTTCGATGATTTTGTAAAAAAAACCTAAAACAATCTGCTTATTTCAATAGCATCGTTAGTCATCGCGGAAATGTTTTGTTATAAGTGATTTCCGTGGATGAATAAAACTTATTTTGGGTTTATTAAGCCGTGTTTCTTTCCTCCTTCTTTAGCAGCGTTCTGATTCATACATCCCTCATCAGGGCGCAAATTGTGGTGAAGTGTGTGTTTATATAAAGGGTGTTAAGGGTCATACTTGATTTACTTTAACCAGTGATTCCTGACATTATTTGGAGTAAAAAACGTCTACGAAATTTTGGACTCCGGTGACATTTTTTTGTTTTTTTGTATACAAAAACATAAAAAAATAGTTGGCGTTGGACAATTGGGGGCGGGGTAAGAGATTGAGCGGTTATTTGGCTGTGCAGTGAATGATTTTGGAGAAAAAAAATTGAAAAAAAAAATAATCGAAAAAGTCACCGGAGGCCGATATTTCATAAATTTTTTTTGCTCCAAATCGCTGGTTAAAATAAGTCAAGTACGTCCCTTGACAGCCTGTACAGCCCCTCTCACGACCGGTATTTAAATACAATATTTATTAAAATCAATGTGGTTTTTGGCGTTTAGTTTTAGAATAGTCGTCAATTTTCAAAAACCAAGAACCATTAAGCTTAAGACCGTCGTTCCTGTTAATATTAGTGGGGTTTGTTTTAACGCTGTCCGAAACGTAGGAAGAAGCATAACACGGTATAATGACCCACAAATAATCACGATAATACATTTTTGTCCGTAAAAATCTAACGTACTGTATTCACGTGCTGTAACATTGTATCATGCTCTCCTACAAAACCGTAAACAAACTGGACAAGCACTTCCAAAGTCGAAAGTGCATTCTTAACTTTCGAGACGACTCGGGTACATCCAAGATTACTTTCAAACAACGCCCCAGCTAACGTGGTCATTATTCACAGTCCTAGCAACTTATCGTACAAAGACTTTGCAAGTTATGCGATCAGAGTGTGAACCGAAGCCGCGAATTTACATATTATTGTACTTTTTATTTAAGCATGTCGGAAAAGTTGGAATAAAACAATCTCCCTAGGAGATAACTGTTTTCCTTTTCTTAACATTACGACCTTTATTTGAAATGTCGTTTAAAAATAGCCTCCTTGTAAATATTATACTTAATCCCTCAAAAACAGACATATTTTTTAGAAGATCAATTCATTTCCGCTTTGCAATAAAATCCACATAAATGGGATATTTCTGAACATATCCAAAAACTAAAAACTGTTTTTGAAAGGTATTGAAATACGTTTACAAATTTCATTATTAGAAATAAAAAATATTTTTTTAATATGAAAATTTTTAATACAAACATAAAAAAATGTTTAAAAATGGTTCACCTTACGTTTTTACTATTTAAAATTTCTGAAAACGAAAAAAAAAGAAAAACATACGAGTACACATGTTTCATTAGGCAAATATATTATAAACGTTATTACCACCCCACGTTTTTGTCATTTCATAAAAAAATTATGATTAAAAAATTCTCGAAATTTTATTAATTTGTTTTCGGAAATTTTGGTTTGTTAGATGTGTAAAATTAATTTTTTATGAGGTAATATTCTAGATATAAATATAAAGCGTGGAGTTTTCTATTTCTAACACTACTTAGATCATATTTATCATCATGATAGTAAGCATTTCTCACAATGATTTATATGGTACCTACGTGAGCTGGGACACATTTCGTTTCCTGTGATTAAAAGGAATGGATTAGAAAACATCATAATTATTGGACAATGAATACAATATTTATTGTAAGCTGTAAAAACAGTAGATCTCGTGTCTTTCAACAAAAATTTCTTCTGAAATTGTAAAATTTCTAAGTGGATACTTAAATACCTATATAGTTTATTATTTTTTTTAACCCTTCGAATAATTTTAAAATAATATCCGTAAGTCTGTCAAGGTTTGCACACAAAAATTCTCAGTTCTTCCCATGCATTTTAAATATTCATTTTGGTTGGTTATTTTTTTATTAAAAACCAAAATTGTTATTAAATTTAGATGAAATAATCTTTCCGGTGTGTTTATTAGAAATCAACATTTTCTAATAAATACACCCAAATTCTAAATATAAAAATTTCGATATTGGAAATGTAAATTGGCTTAAAAATACATACCTATGAATATTCGAATTAAAAGTACTTAAAATAGAATAAACCTAAAATTTTCAATACAGATTCGTTTTTTTTTTTAAATTTGTAATAAAACTGTCACTTCATTTTTTTAACACATTCATTCAATTTTATTTTAAAAATAAACGTGTGTTATGTCACAAATTGGTGCGAAATAAATCCGCCACTTATGACCGGGTTTGTAAAATAGCTGAACAACCTAGCTCATAATACATTCCTAAGGCAGAGAGATATCTAACTTTTAACAATGCACGGTCGCTCTGGGACAATCTGGGTCTCCTTTTATTATAACGGCATATGATGTTTTGGGACAACTTGGGTCTGCTGTCATTAGACGGTTTAAAAAAAAGACAAACATTCCCGGGTTACGAATAACCCAACAATGTTTGAAAATCTCCTACTACCACCACACTAAGCGGAAAATATTGCTTGTGTAGTGATGGAGGACTTAGTCAGCTGAGGAATCGAACACGCGACGCCCGAGTGGGAACCAAACGCGATGCCCACTCAGCCACTGACCGGTTGCCCTTATTATAAGCCCTTTATACACTTATTTTATTTTACTCCCAGAAGGCTTTTATGTAAATATAGGTAGTATAACTGTAACATGAGAATTAATTTTTAACATGAAAAAGAAATAATAAAAATAAAATAACATTAGATCCACACATGAAACAAATACCAACATAAAATAAAAACACAAGAAACAATTTTTTTTAAAATACAATGATCAATAGGTCTACAAAGAGACAACAAAAGGTGTGAGAATATGGTTGGAATAGGTTTTTAATATGATCTACAAAAATTCACCATATTTTTTAAAAACCATAAGACAACGAGAATCCATCTACTAAACTATCGCGCTCTGCTATTCTTGGATAGTCCCGCCAATCACTATCTTGAGTGAGCACGTCTTGTTTTCTATCATCACAAACAAATTGATAAATGCACATTTCAAACTGGGTCAATAGCTTTTTTATAATTTCTCTATGAATTGTGCCGGTCGAACGTTATTCCCGCCGTTCGGCGTCTACCCCGAGCGGTGCCCGCCCGTCCGGCGTCCGGCGTCCGTCGACCAGACACGCACCGCGGACCCCGCAGACCGCACGTCCCGCCCGTGCACCGCGCGTCTCACCACCGCACCGCGCGTGTCACTACCATCTACCCACTACCAGCTACCCACTACTCACTACCGACTACCGCCCTTCCAACGCCGCCCGCACGGCGCGACCTGCCGATGAAGCAATTACGGATACGGCCGCAAAGCTAAACGCTCCATTGGTTTCCCTGAACCTGACTCTGGACGGACTTCAAACTGGCGCAATCAATATACCCAAGCAACCAACTTTTGTAATCCACTTTATGTGCTGTTTGTAAATACCCACAAGTACTCACCATACAATTCCAACCTAAACATAATTTCTAATACAGTCAACGCACTTTATAAGATCCTCGGAACTCTACTAAATAATCAATTTTATTTGCAGGTGCCAATTACGATACATATTTTTTTCGTTAATCACAATAAATTTATATTTTGGCACCATTTTAATTCAAAGTTTATAACCACTTAAATTGTTTAAAAACCATCAAGCAATGCTTACTTCATCAGGGATTTCTTAACTTACTTATTTTAACTACAATACACTTCAATATTTTTCCTATTTTCCTACATACCTAACTGCACACATCGAATACATACACTGATAGAAATGCGTTGTGGGCGTGTCTGTATGGCTAAAGTAAGATCAATTACTTCCGTCGAAATTGATCGAAACTTATTTCTCGGACAAATAATTAATTTCACTTCGCCTGTCTGGGGCGAAGGACCCCTTTTTTTTATCTAAATACCGCACAAAAGTCTCAATTGCTCCCGTCTGGAGCCAGTGAGACTACGGCATCCCAAATAATGGGATGTTGTGAGGCTGAAGGAAGTGAGAAGAAGAAATAGATGTGAAAAAGAAAGGTGAGGAAGTACCTAGCTATTCAAGTCTGGTCACAAAACATGGTCAAAGCCATGTCAAGCAACGTTTCAATTCTGAATGGTGGTCTTACACCGACGACACTCTGGAACGTGCCGTTAATATACTATATATTATTTGAAATTAATATATTGTGAAATAACACAAATTAATCAAAATAAAGTACATTTGAGCCCACAACAGATAAGTTAAAAAATATTTTTTTTAATTTTAAAAAACTTATTTAAAAACCATTATTCAATTTTATTTCATTTACAGAAATCCAACTAGGTCCACCTAAAACGAAAAGATTAAATGGTAACAACGTCACTTCTAGCCTTTCGATATGCTGTAGTATCAGGAATACCAACAAAACTAAATGACAAATTATTGTAAAAGTTCCACATGGACCACAGTACGAAAGCAAATTTTCATTTTACATTATTTAAAATTTGAATGTAGTATTGTCAATCGCCCCGAATACAAATAGTTGTCTTTTATAGTAATTAAGATGAATCAAAAGTTTTTTCCTAAAAATATTCGTATTAAGCGTGTCCAGAGATTTCGAGAGTTTTTTTACTTCCCGAAACGAAAAGATTATTTTTTTGCCTTGTCATTTGTATTATTACGTATGTATTTCCCTCCAAATAGTTTTTTTTTAAATTTTAATAATAATAATAATAAAATAATAATAATTGGATAGTTTGTAGACCGCCGTTTTTGTGAAAAATCACCTCAAAGGCGCTTTTATCAGTAGAAAAAAGCATTTTAATAATCACCTTAATAATTTGAGCTGAAATAAATATCACTTTGGGTAGCAGGCGGGTTGCATGAAGTAAAAAACAAATGCGTTCTGAAGAAATAAATATGGCAAATTATTCAACAGCGGAGGTTGTTAAACAAACATCAAATGCGAAATGGCTCCTTAACGGAGCGGGGGATCGCGCAGATTAGTTTCTAGTGCCTACATAACTAGAAGGCCCACTTACTCCCTTAAGGGTGGAATTATTACTAAGTTATAGAAGCTTGTCTTGCTAGTATTTTAGTCATATTGCCTATACGTAACTATTATCTGCGTATTCAGTTCACATTTCTTTCTTTTTGAACTTACTAATAACGCGGACATAAGTTAGCGTGTTCTGCTAATTACTGGGAAGCGATATTAGGATGATTTAACTAAAGAGGTTTTGTCAAAACGTATTAGGTTTTAGAATACAAATTTACAAACGCGTAGTCATCAGAAAAGGATAGAAACAGAGAAGTTAAATAATATGTAAGAACCACAAATTTACAGCAAGTGGCATTCAAAAAAGAATAACGGTTTTTTTTATGACTTATATATATTTTATAGAAGAATTCCTGGAGAATAAGGTTTTGGAAAAATTATTAAAGCACGTTGATTAAATTATAGATTTATCACGGGAAACTCTTTAGAATGGGAACCCTCTCAAACTATTTTCATAATTTGATAGTGAAGACCTCACACAAAATGTTACAATTTTTTAAATTTGACTGAAGATCATTACATATTCTAATCATTGTGTGAGTTATTCCCAAATGATGACTCATGGGTTTATTTTCTAGCATAATTAAGTATTTGAAATTGGCTTAAACATATCTAAGAGTGGCGAGCGAAACCATTAATAGTTTCAGTCATTTTACTCAGAAATTAGTAAGGGGGTAGGTAATAAAAATGAAAACGTTAACATTTTTTCATCGTTAATACCTATCTAGAAATAATATAAATACATCGCCTGTAAGTGGTATAACCACAGTTTGATAATACCTTCAAAAGGCGAAACAGCTGTCACGCGTAATAGTAATTACATAGTAGAACTTGTTTATAAATAAACTGTTTTTATAAATTAAATAATAATATTATGAAATACATAAAAGAAATAAAAAATAAAATGGAGTTCTACAAATTAAACTTGATAACAATAAATATAATAAATAAATGTTACCATGCTTAATGTCTTCCTACCAGTAGAACTCTATATGATCCCAACTGTGCGATACTACAAGTGCTGCAGATTTGGACACACGAAGAAGCTCGATCCTTTTAGGTGCACCTAAAAGCAGTTCGACTCATAGTGACGATTCCTGCGACCAAGCAAAGGAAAATTATAAATATTTAAACTTCTCCAGCGTGTCCGTCAGCAAAACTTGCCATGAACAAAACAGCGTAGTATAAAACATACAATGGCCGAGAAGAGTATTTTGTCAGCGGAAGTATTAAGAATGTTAACAAATCCATACCATCTTATTCACAAAAAATACAACACGACTTATAGTACATACTTTTACTGAACCAATATGCACAAAAAATGCAGCTTAGTTCGGAGAAAGCTGAAAAAAGTAATATTTTTATTTAAAATTCCGAGAAAAGGTGTATAAAATTGATAACTACAGGTTGCCTCGAAGAGTAAAGAATTCTGGCTCCTTGATATGGGCAAATAACTTAGCATCTACCCTTCATTTATATTTTCAGTGGTGTCAACAAGACAAGCGATAACAGTTCTCACCCTAATTCTGATTTAATAAAAAAAAAACAATAAAGTTAGAACAATTTCAGTAAATATTCTAACATCAATATACAAGTAAATATTCTAAGAAACAAAAGACATTATTCATGAAAAACCCTTTGCCTAAGCTGTAGATTTAATAGCAGTGTATTATCATAAAGGCGCGCAAAGGAATCAAAGCAGAATTCATACAATTCCGGGAAAGTGTTGTAAAGAAAAATAATTTCAGATAATAAATATAACTCCCCGAACTCAAAGTACTCGCAAACAGAAAGGTGTTTTCTATTTGCTGTCAGATGCTCTCAACTTTCAACTTTTAAACTTTTTATTAAGATACGAATATTTTCATACTTTTCTATATCATATGAATAATCAACCAAATTTTGTATCTCTACTGTATGAGTATCGCCGCGTTCGCTACGTTTGGTGATTTAGCAGGGGTGCCCGGGTTCATGGGGTGAGGTTTTTCCAGGTCTTGGAGGCGGATGGCCAGGATACACTGAACCCCAGTTTCCTACCCACCCCTTAAACCCTTTTCCTTCCCAGAACTCTATTTTCCTTCCTTTCCTTTAAAAACCCTCTACAAAGCATCGAAATAGGGCCTGAGGGAAATTATTTTCCTCAGGGCCTCCTGTGTGGAGGTCATGTAAAAAAAAAATGTTTTTTGATTCCTGATGATTCTGTGATTTTTATTGAAATTTTTATTTACCAGTGTCCAGCAGTTCTACTAAGTTCATTACATTTCCGGTACACCGCTAGAATTCCTCTGCAAACCTTTCTAACTATCTCTTCTGCTAGTGTTTTTCCCACTCAGACACTTGGTCCAGTTGTTTCGCAGAAATTCACGTTTGACAAAGTCGTTAAATGTCCACTCACCGCTTTTTTGTGTCAGTTGAAAGGTTCTCTTAAATACCGACTTTAACCCTTTCAGCTTTCGAACAAATTGTGATTAGCTGAAGAGGACAACTATCACGTTGTTAAGCTTATCAGTTTATTAAAATTTGACAGAAAACTGAGACGCACCTACAATCGGCGTTTAATGAGGACCTTTCAAATTTCAAAAAATGGCCATTTGATAACTTTGTCACAAGTGAATTTTTGCTTAACAACTGGGCCTCAATCACCCGTAAGAAAATCAAATATTGTCAGGTTGTTGGCCGCCTGGAAATGTTTGACTTTTTCAAACGAAAAAACGATTATTTTCAAAAATTGCTGCATTTTTCGAGTCGTGAGAGTAGTTATTGTAAAAAAAGGAAAGCTTCGATAAGTATGCGTCTCAATCACAAAAAAACTAGTAAAATATGGCAAAACTACGACGACATCGCTATTAAACAGCTATTTATGCTAGAATTCAAGTAAAGTATTTGAGAATGTCTGTAGCGTAGTCCGCAGTCTCGGCTACGATAATATCTGCTGGTGGAGGTGGTGAGGGTGAGAGGAGGGTGGGCGGAAAACGCTCAGCGCTCAGGTGTTTCCCGCGGGAAGGGGGTAGGGTGCAGGGTGTAGGGGTCGGGAACACTTCCTTTGTTTGGACGCCGTAGAAGGGGTGCGTCCTTCACACAGATACCTGGCGCTTGTATTAATTTATGCTCTCGAACACCTCGGGCAATTCATTTTCAAATATTTACAAAAATTAGCACGCCGCGCTAAGCAGAGTGAAAGAAAAATACAATGAGATTAGACAAATATTAAATGGTATTGTCTTAGGAGTGAGGCAAAAACCATTATTCGCTGTTTCAAAAGTGGTTGCTCAAGTTAAAATCTATAATGCATTAATGCTATGCCCTGCGGGCGGCTTTTGGTTCGGTTCGCCCATTTAGTGTTGGTAAACATTTTATAAATCCAATAGGAACTGATTCCAAAAAATAGTCCGTTCCTCGGATTCACTGTCATCCAGTGTAGCTAGTCACCGGGACAAAGTAAACGGGACAGGCAATGACGTCATATGTAATATACAGTCGCGTGATACAATTATATATGACCGTCAATCTATCCATATCCGAAGAGATATTACATATTCACAAATTGTTAGCAGTTATACCTAGACGGGACACGTCCCCATACGACCTGCTGATGATAGTAGTGACATCTTGTGACGAATTCTTGAATTCGAAACCAAATTACAACGGTAGCTTTATTTGAAATTCCACGTACAAGGATGTCATTTGTGGCGTGGCGCGTATGGCACGTATGGCGCGTATGGCGTGGCGTCAGACACTGATCGAAGTAAACTCATCTCTCCGTAGGTCAAAGTTGATATATTTTAAGGAGGGATAAAACGTTTTTAAGTAAGTACCAACTATCATCACTAACTTCTTCTTATTTTTCTGGGTCCCTCTCCTATTAGAGATATCTATCACCATGGAATCTTCAATCAGGGTTCTTTATCAGCAAAAATGCACTCGTTTTTCAATCCTTCCGGATTTTCAGTCTGAAGTTGGAACTTGAATTTGTTGCCATTAATGTGAGAAAATTATTTGTTGTCTTATTTTTAATCCAGCGCATTTTAAAAATCTTTAGCCATCAGATGTAGAATATATAAAATCAATTACTACGCCCATACTAAGCATAATAAAAATAAACACATCGACCGCCACAGCACGGGCATGTGCCTGTGTGCTCGAAAAATCCTCAAATCATGCAATTAACAAAGCAATTAATAAAGAAAAAAAATTAAATGCACCAAGTCATTTCCAGTTAGAAAACAAATAAATTAGCAGCCAAAGGGAAAAATAAAATGTCTAAAATCGATCATTGTAATAGTGTATTCGGGTCTTCCAATCAAAGGATCACTCAGTTTCGTAGAATGATATTAATATCATTTCAGTTTGAAACACACCAGTTACACACTATAATAAAAATTATTCCATGTGCCAAGCAATTACTTGCGCATTTGTAAAAAAAGCAAATCGAATACATTATCTGTCACAAATCGTCTCGTACACGCTTCTGACCTTTTGCTGCAGAGAATGTAGTTATTGTGAACATACTAATATTTTGCTTCTTCCAGGACACCTGTGGCTACGTACTTTGTATAAAATAGCTAGTTTGGACATAGAAATTAACTTTAAAAAAACAACAGTTTGATGTAGCTAAACGAACAAGTTTTTTATACTATTAATAATTTTTTTCACTTTTCTATAATACGCAAAAGGTAGTTAAGTTGTGTTGATGTTGGTTTCACTGAATATCGAGCAAGCGTTCTGTGGTTTAGATGGTGATTTCACATATGTGTGAAACATTAAGAGATATTCAGCGAATACATCGTTTTAGAATTATACCGTTCATGGAAAATACCAGATTTTTTTCTACCGATCTGGAATTATTAGTGGAATGCATTTCTGATGACTCTAAAAATATTCATTGACTATTGAGGAATCGTTTTATTGCATTACGTTTTCAATTTTATTTTTGAATCCAAAACTGCTGACAAATTACAGCTTCTGATGCACTTGTAATAGACTATAAATACTAAAAACGAAACGAGACGAAAAGTTGTTTGGGATTGGCTGATAATATGTGTAGGAAAAACAATGTATGTAAGGAAAAAGGATGGCCAAACACTTTATCACTGTATCTCTGCAAAAGAACACATTCACAATATAGTTATATAATTTCACCCTGATACCTCGAGGTAATTAGTACGAGATGTTATGTACTTTCAGGATGGTCAAATTCCGTCTTTTTCGTGAAAACGAGATTATGTACACGAAAAACACCAACAACTTGCTTTCACGGTAGTCCCAAAACTTTTTCCATTTTCAAAACAAATGCACTCGATTTTTCACTATTTTTCTTGCCAGTGTTCCAAATTTCAAATACTTTTCCAACAAGGTAGATAGGAAGTGGATAAATGACATCCCGGTAGAAACTACGCATATTCTTATTTCAAAATAAAACAGATATAATTGCATAACTTTACCCATCTTATTGTATTACAATGTCGAAACGGTGGCATAAGGTGCATTTTTTGCAAAATAATCGTATTATTGAAAAATAATGTTTCCATTGCAGCTCTGAAATAAAATTCTTGCAATCAACGCAAACCTTTCATTTTTGTTCATACTAACTTCACGTAGGTCACTCGTACAAATTACGTGAGACAAGATAGTCAAATGAGATAAAAATCAAATAAAACTTCTCAAATTTAGAGTATGCCATGGAAAACTGATAAAAAATTCATTCACAAAAAGCTTTTACTTGCTGTCATAATTAATTTGATCACCTCTGAGTTCAATTTACACAAAGTGGCAGGCTATCAGCGTAAAATTAAAAACCTACAAACTGCCTCGTTCGTTCCCACCCAATTAAAATGATGAATTCAGTAGTGTTGAAAAATGCGGTGGGGAAGCGATGGCCAGGGAGCGATAGCAGTAATTACCCGAGTATATCCTTCCCGCCCAAAGGGTTGTCTACTCGCTGCTTTTGCTCCAAGGGCGAACTGTGTGGCTAAATACCCGGAAAATGTTGAATATGGCCTTTTTAGTGGCAAATATTTTAAGCCTTTTTCACGAAAAAAAAATCCCTTCTCGAACATAAGTAATATATTTGGCACTATTTAGTGTTTATACAAATATATTATTATCAATTAAACTCATGTGATGAAATTGAACTAACTCTTAACCTTCTCCTTTAGAAGACAGTCTGAACAAAATTGATCTCATTTATTTCTTCAAAATGATCAATTTGTCGCCTTAGTTCTTAATTGTCCAAACGACCATTAGAAAATTTTACAGGAGGAGAAGGTTTTCTTTGATTATTTCAATGAAACATTATGATAGGTGTTTAAGATAAAGCTATTTCGGTGAAGGTAAAGGTCTCAATTCTTAGTTTAGTGATTAACTATAATTTTTTATACTTTATTTTTAATTTTAAAGTGGAGATTGAACAAAAACTAAAATGGTCGTTTGGACAATTAAGAACTAAGGCGACAAATTGTATAATTTTATTTTTAAAGAAAGACCCGGGTTACGAATAACCCAACCATTTGAAAATCACCACAGTAAGAATAAGATAAGGAAAATGTTGCTTGTGTCGTGATGGAGGACTTAGCCAGGCGAGGAATCGAACACGCGATGCCCGAGTGGGACCCAAACGCGATGCCAACTCAGCCACTGGCGGTCAATTGTATTATTGATTCATTTATATTACTGCTACTCATCCCTTTCAACATACCTTCCCGTAGACTCAGAAATAATGAACTGTTTTCCCTCGATCAACACTACTAATTATGCATATTATTCGCCTCTGTCCAGAACGTGTAGACTGGTTAACTCATGTCAAGACCTTGACTTTTTTTATACAAGTCTAAATGATTTTAGTCGGTCGCTAAACAATCGACAATATTTTATAACTATGTATTTTGATATCTAGCTAAGATTTGACTTTGAATATCTTATGTTTATCTCTGATTTTGTTTTTGCTTTCATTTCATCTTTTAATCTGTAATTTATAATGTACACTTTTTTTTAATGTCTAATAAATAAATCAAGGAGTAATTGTCGCTAATAAATGAGCATATTCTTGGGTTGCTGTTCGCTTTTTTCACGAAGGGCAAACTAGATGGCTAAATAAACCAAATAAACCCGGAAAGTGTTAAAAAATTACCTTTTTAGTAGCGCACATTTTTTCGAAAAAAATTTTCCCATCTCATACTTGTGCAATTTTATTTTGATGTTTTTGTAAACTCAATATAAAAATAAAGGATTAATAATTTACGTTCTTTGCCAAAGAGTTCTCAGCCTGCTGTTTTTGTTCCAAGAGCGATCTGGGTAGCAAAATACGGAATATGTTGCAAGTACATATATCAGTCCTTTTTTAATTTGTCGGTTTGGTGACTTCAAGTTCCTATTTCCACTGTTTATTCAGCAATGGCGGTAATTGGACACTCTAGAGCAGTGGCTTTCAACCTTTTTGAAGTCAGTACCACTTTTGACCATAAGAAAAATTTGCGGAGCACCGAAATCAAAGAGTCAAAACATAAACAAAAACACACAAACAATAGGGGGTGTTAAGGCCATTCCTAATATTGTAAGCGTTTATAAGAATACAACAAGCATATAAATTACGGCGGTAAGTATTGTATTTAAAAAAACGTGTGGTGTCTTTGTCCAAAGCTTGTGCTAGACACCACAAGTACTAGGCAATAAAAGCATTCATCAATCTTTCACTCGATACAAAAAATAAGGAAACAAAAAAAATGAGATATAATATTAACAGAATACGGACAAATAATAAAACATACATACGTAATATAAAATAACATCACAATGCACGCATATATGTACAACTGTACAACATAAAATTAATGATTTTTTTATCACCTTTTCATTACGATTTTTTTTTAAATTATTGTGTATTATTTTATTTCATCTCGTTTTATTTTATTTCAATTTATAATTTCATATTATATTTTATGGAATTTTATTAAATTGTTAAATGGGTCTCTCAGCATGGGCAAAGTACCCAGTAAGGCCCACATAGTCATATAATATTTGGAAATATATAATATTATTAATTCAATAAAAAAAAATATATCTACAGGTGTAACAGCACGTGCCCGAAGAATTTTAACCAGCGAGCGATTCCTGAGCATATTTGGAGTTAAAATGTAGATGTCATTTTGATGTCCGATGGTATTTAAAAATATGAAAACGTTCCAACTAAACAGCCGTGTTTAGCTTAGGGGGTCACGTGATAAGAACTCCTTCTCGTTCCAGCAACACAGTAACACCCGAAACAGGGCACTTATTACGTGATCCCGTTGTGACGTATAGGAATGTGATCAGTGGTGATGCTATAATATAATTATTGCAAAATGACATCTGATTTTAATTCTTCAAATGTGTACGCTGGTTAAAATCCTTCTGGTACGCGCTGTTACACCTTGGATTCAAATGCTCCGCGAAGCAGCAGTATTTCGCGGAGTACAGTTTAAGAAACACTGCTCTAAGGAATGATTCTGCTTTTATACCCATCCATTTAATCAGAGAAATGGCTAATATGTGAAAACATTTTAACAGTGAGTCTCCGAGTTTTGTCGCTAAATCCGTCTGTATAGCATTCCCCGACTTAGACAGAGATTACACAAATAAAATATTTACGCCTTTGTAGACTTTATTTAATGGCCCCTCCAACAAGCAGCCTTGTTGGTAATTTAGTATTGTTAATTAATAGATAAGGTGTTTCCATGAATTTTATAGTTTCTCCCTGTCTAGACATATTTGTTTAAGTAGCTAATCCGTTACGGGGGTATTCTAGTATAGAAAAAAAAAAAAAAAAAATTCTTCATATTTCGATAGTTTCCTCCTTAAAGAATTTTTCAAAATTCGAATAATTTTAAAAGTTATAGCCATTTTAGTTCGACCGATTTAGTTGGAATCTAAATAGAGCAAAACTTTAAACGCGTGTTTCTCGAAACTGCCTTTTTGAAACGGTTGACACGATATCTCAAGTTATACTGAACCAATTTACTTGAAATTTAGTGTGAGCCTTCTCTATACATTACTCTATCGCGCTAACTAAAATTATAATAAAATTTCAATTTTTGATATTTTTAAAAAATTTGGAAAAGTAAAAAAAAATCTGGTAAAAAAAATGTCTTTTATTTCAGACAGCCGCCATTTTGTCTAAAAAAATAATTTGTTTGAATTAAGAATTAATTTGTTTTTTTTTTTTAGATTACTAGGAGAGTTGCAATCGTGTCAACCAGGGCGCGCCACTTTTTAGAGACCCCCCACTTCAACACCCTGTAACTTTTTGAATTTTTTCGTTTGTTCTTTTTCAAGTTTTCTTTGTAAAATAATGGCTTTGTAAAATGTAAAAAAATTATCGGTTTTTTTTATTGCACCTGAAAAAATACCTACAATTCATGATTCTAGACTAGAATACCACCTCCTTAAGATTACCTACTATCGAGAACGTAGCTATAGGATTCAAGTTCCACCCTAAGGGGAGGGGGGATTCAAACGGAGAAGAGCAAGGGCGAAAGGAGGATTAGAAAATTCATTTAAAAGTTTTTTGGGTTATCTACTTGACACAACTTATTATTTACATAACATTGATAAAAGAGATGGTGCAAATATTGTTACGTTTTCCAAGAATGTGATCTAAGAGTACTATTCTTTTATTTTTCTACGCAACACTGAGGGGGGTTGGAGAAGTTGGAGTCCTCCAACCTAAACTCTTCTCCTAAACCCTTCTTATATACGCCCTTGCCTACTATCTTATATATTTTGTCTGTATAAACTAATATTTTTTTTATTTTTTTTTTTAAATTTATTTATTTATTTTATAAATCAACAATCCAGTCCCGCTTGTTTAAACATGATAAGAAAATTAATTGCGAGATCGAATTCTATCTATCTATCCATTCAATATCCTGCAATCTCTTTTCTGGAGCAACGTGTCAACAATTATAATTGATCTTCTTCTTCGTGTGCCCAATCAGGCCCCCCGGGCGTTGGCGATGGCTTTGGAAATTGCGCTGCCTGGAATAGCTCCTCCACACTTCTAATACCGGTCCACTCTCGTAAATTTCGCAGCCAAGACTATGAGGCCCTCAGCGACCTTCTATCTTGCATTTCAATATTAATTGGAGCAAGTGATATTTCTCCTCTCGAAGTATGTGACCCAGATATGAAATTTTCCTGACTTACCAATGTAAACGGTTCTCTATCTGCTCTAGCCCGCCTGAGAATTCCTATTTTGGTGATCAAATCGGTCCATGGGATTTTGAGCATTCTCCGGTGAAGCCTTATTTCAAAAGCCTCTAACCTGTTCATGGTTTTTACTTTCAAGATCCATGTCTCACATCCATACAGCAAAACCAACCGCACAACATTTTAACAATCTCTGCCATCGTTTTAAATTGATATTTTAATTGCAGAAGAGGGATTTCATTTTACTGAATGCAGTTCTTAATAATTAGATACGTTCATTTAATTTATTATTCATTATCACTAATTTATATTAACACTACGCGTATTCTGGCATAATATCAGTCAGTTTTCCAATTATCCTAACAGTTAGATGATACTCGTAGCTAGCTAACTCCGAATAATGTAATCAGATAAGCGGTGCCAAGTTCGGCAGCAAATCATCTGCAAGGGTTAACACGCGAATTGTCATAATAGGTAATAATTTCTTCATCAGTTCCACAGTCCTAATACTAATTGGAGCCTTAACTCAGGCAAGTAGATTGCGGGCTGCGGGCTGCGGGCAGAGGGCGGCCAGTTGGGGTGGGGAATTAGCGAATTGTGGGGAAGGTGGAGGGTGAGGGTGTTAGCGGGATAACCTCACATAATGTCCCCCGACAAAAGCCAGAAGTTCCACGACTGAGAAAAATATTTTGATTTAAGACCCGAAAACAATAAGGGTTTGTTCTGCTGCGGGGTGCAGAAGAGAAGGAGGGTTATTGATTCGTAGTCTTAGACGCTCACTGCGGTTGCTCCGTCCCCCTCTGGCGTGCCACTGGACGCGGGCGAGACAAGGACGCGGCTAGCGAGTGTAGCGTTGCCCAAAGTGGGTTTCGCGAGAAAATGTTAAATTAATTACTTTTCATTGAAATAACGATCATATTTTTTGCGCGGTTGAAGACAACCAAGAGGTAATGTAAATAAGTCGTAAAAAGGGGTATTTTACGATTGCCTCCGTGGTCGAGGGGCAAAGCTATCGACTAGCAATACAAAGGACGCGGGATCAAATTTGGCTTGCGCAAATAAATTTTATTTGATAATTTTATTCATTTCAGATAATATATAGCGTATTTGCGGCAAGTCTCAGAGCAGAAGACACTTTAATTACCGCCTTGGTGTAAGACAACCATTCAGAATTGAACGTTGCTTGAAATGGCTTTATCCATATTTGGTGACCAGATCTGAATAGCCGGGTACTTTCCCACCTTCTTTTCCCCCATCTCCTTCTTCTCCTCACAATCTTCATCCTCATAACATACCCCAATTGGGGATACCATAGAATCACTGGCTCCAGACGGGAGCAGTTAGAACTATAAATTCCACAAAACATAAACGGGTATTTATTTATATATACATTTTGATCAAATTCATTACATCATCAAACATACAAATAATATCCGAATGAATACATCGCGCCAATTGACAATAATTCCAGTTTACTCGTATTATTTTATTTGGTTTTTTGTACGTTTATTTAGATGGATACAACTTTTTTCGTACATAAATCCAGTAGAATGCAGCAAATTGAACTACAGTCCCCTATATCGATTCAACAAGAAATCGCTACTCTATGCAATGCCGGGACTTGAGGTGACAGCTCTGGTGCTAACGGAAAAGAATTTGTGATTTAGTCCCTGAAAGGGCTTTCGGGAGAAGGACGTGCTGCTGATTCTGGTTGGAAGGTGGTTGTACCGCGAAGTTCTTCGAAACGCGAGAATAAAACTTTAGCTGATAGCTTTAGAGATATTTGAACTTCATTAGTTTACTAAATGTTAATCCTTTTATAATTTTTATCATCGCAATAATGATAATGGCGCCCATCAAATTATTAGATTCATGCACAGATTTTTACTGACGTTTGCAAGCGTAGTATCCACGCAAATGAATAATTTTTTGTTATCAGCCTAATGCAAACAAGCTCTTCGAATCTGACCTTAACCCTGAGATTTTAAAGAGTAAATAATACTAATTAAATTCAATCCTAGTAAATTACTTCAAATATTGTAAACCACAGATTATATTGGAATAAACTTGTATTGTGACTACCCTCTTTTATTTCATTGCAGGATTGAACATAGAATTTAATTACCCTATGTTATTAAACATAAAAATAATAAGTAAGTAAAAACAAACCATTATAAGATAATAATACATTTTAAAATAAAGTAATAATAATAATGCAGTCTAGTAAAAATGTAGTGTATGAAATATATAAATTGACACTAAAAAATGAAAGTAGTCTTGGTTAATTACAAAACGCAATTATCACTTTTTTACAAATTCTTTGAAAAGTGCCAATACACGTCTTCAAAAATGAATGTGTGAACTCTAAATATTTACAAAGGATAAAAAACTATACACTAGGATTAATAAAGATACCTTTTGAGAAGCTCCGTCCTACGGCAGCAGCCAAACTCGATCTCCAAGGAACCCAAATTTGCCATATTATCATAATTTTATTTAAGTCCCCATTATTCGTTTTACAATGCCAATGAGCGACCGTTTGGATCAGTGACTCAAATGGGGCCCGGCCAATCGGGGGCCCAACAATGAGCTGCTTTTTATCTTCCATTGAATAAAAAATATTTCTTTCGCGATTAATTATGGATTCGATATTAAAGTATTGGGCGCAGAATCGAGTGTTTGGCATTTTGGCAGCGTTAGCAAGGCTCGATGCTTTTGTTTTATTTATTTTTATTATTGACTCTTAAAATACAAAGTATAGTAGTTTATTCGCAGTCTTTCTTATTAGAGATTCCTATTCCGAGGCGAACTGCAAGTGGTTGTGGTAGTGTTGCATCATGATTTCTTCATTTGATTGAATTTTTCATCTTCATGTCTGTTGAATTCGTCGTCTTATTTATTTATTTGTTAATTAACGCCCTTTTTCGGGGATTTTACATATGAATAGTAAGAAATATACAGTTTTTATTGTTCGTAATGGAATTGCCCCAGTAACAATATTTTATATTTGTTTAAAGATAAATTGAAGATGTCCACTGACTTGGTATAATTATTTCCCTCCATTAGTATTCTGGGCAAAGAGGAATACATATGGTAGTTAGTCCCAGAATTTCTGCACTGAAATAAATCCTGACTTCTGGTTTTACGCTGTGGTATCCAGAAGCTTATCAGTTCAAGCAATACCGGACTATCAACTAAATCATTTAGAATTTTATATAGAAATACCAAGTCAGTTAAAATTCTTCTGTCTAATAATTTGAGCATATTCATATCATTTAACAGAGTATTATAGTCCAACATAATTGCTGGAATACCAATTTTTATATTTAGAAAACGTAAGAATTTGTTTTGTATTCTTTCATTGCTTGTACAAGAGTATTATAATGTGGATTCCAGACGGGAGAATTGTACTCAAGCTGACTTTTAACATAAGCAAACTAAACAGATTAGTATACTTTATATTGTTAAAATTTCTAGTTAGCCTAGTTATAAATCCCGTCTTCACGTTTATTGAATATGTTTGTTAATTTTCTCATATTTTTGTTTGTTGACTCTGGTATTTAGTATATACGGTTGGTGTAAGTTATTAGTTATTTGGTCAATCAGGTGTAGTTTTAAGAACATACGTTTGTAATGACGTTATCACTCTAGGTGTCACTATTTAAAATAAAATGTTCTCTTCTATATCAGCGTGTGGATTCCGTACAATAAATAATGTTCTCTTCTACATTCTATCCAGGCTGGGATTCTGAATTCCCACAAATTAACCTCTCCGCGAGTGAGTTTTGGCGAACAAAACTGTACGTGAGGAGTAAGTTTTTTTTGGTTCATTTTTTATTTTATTTTTATAAATTATCATAGATTAACTAAAAATAATATTATACTTTGAATTAAAACGTCGTCGACATCAATCCACCAAAATAAACCAACATCGAAAAAAAACATGTCCATACGAAAATACTGCTTCCTTCCTCCGACGACCGCTGACGCAAAAAGAATTTTTTAACTAAAACTGTGAAGTTGGTATTGTAGGTATGTCTTCCAAAACTTCAACAAACTACGCGCAGATGTCAATGGAAGCCACTACAAGTCAAATAGTTTAGTTAAATATGACGGTATTTGAATAATAGCCGCGGACGAAACGTTTCGTCCATACACTTCTGAGCATTTTTTCGTTTCGACGAACCGTTTCGTCCATACTCGTGGAGAGGTTAATGTTCTTCACCTACTCCAGACCCTCACCATTTGCATCTAATTTTTAATTTAATCCTTTTCGAATCTTCTTCAACGTTGTCTGTTTACCTCTTCTTTGTTACTAACTTTTTGAATAAACTGGCATACAGATTACAGACTACCTGGCCGAATAGGCTCCATGCTCTTTCAAAATTGTGAATTATTGAAGGCACTGAAATTATAGTACAATGAATAATCGTAGATCAGTTAGGTTTTCAAATTTCGCATCGCTTTTCATCTTGGTTGTAGGCACATAATGAAAAATAACTCGTATGTTAGTACAGCGCGTTAAATAGTCGATGAATGTCGTGGATCTATGTGATCTAGAAGCACATTATTAGAAAAAAAAATATTCATCGGTATTTCTAAAATCGCCGGGCCATTCTTAAGCAAATTAGTCGATAAATACCACGGCATAGTTGACTTCGACTGCCGTCATCCTGGGAATTCGTCCCACAGCCGATGTCTGAATTACAACACAGATTTCTCGACAGTTCGGAGCCCAAATCTCTAAGTCCATGCTTTCTATGTTATATCGGTCTGCATTTTATCGTAATTTAGTTAGATGGTGTTGTGTGGTATTTTCATGACAACTGTAAATGCTTCAAGTCACAATTTTTGGGAATGTAACTGTAAAGGGAATATAAGTATTCTATTGAGATGATGGGAATTGATTCAAGGATAAAAGGCAAAGCGGAATCAAAGAAGATTACTGATTAATTCTCTTAATAATTAAAAATACCTGCACGCAAATTTGGTGTATTATTTTATTTAGAGTAAACTTATTGCCAACGTATAATTATTTCTTTTGTTATCTCTGATGGATTACTCTCTGTTAAAACCTATCTTGAAATAAATAAATCTGACGGAATAAAGAAAAATACAAATATATATATATATATGTCATGCAGCAATTCTTATGATCCATGAACAAAGAAAGCTAAGACCCAGTTATTTCAATTTAGTGAAGATAATGAATTTTTTTATATGAGTACCGCACAAGAGTCTCTACTGCTCTCGTCTGGAGCCAGTAATATTATGCCACCCCCAAATTGGGGTACGTTGTGAGGCTAAAGGTAGTGGGAAAGGGAAGGAGATGAGGAGGAAGAAGTTGGGGAAGTACCTGGCTATTCAGATCTGGTCACAAAACATGGCTAAAGCCATTTTAAGCAATGTTTCAATTCTCAATGGTTGTCTTACACCAGGGAGATACTGAGATTATCTTCTACTCCGGAACGTGCCGCAAATATACTATACATTATTTTAAAGTAATTAATTGTGAAATAACACAAATTAATTAAACAAAATTTGTTTTCGCATGCTGGGATTCAATCACGCGACCTTCAGATTGCGAGTCCAGAACCTTACCCCTTGACCTCGGGAGCCATCAACATGTAAAATATATCACCACACATCTATTTACTTATAGTTGCTTTAAATGGTAGTTATTGATGTTTAGAATTTAATTTTTAACCTAACTAGGACAAGCCTGCGTTGAGGTTAATAATTTTATAAAAATAATATAGGTCTTGGAATAACATGGATGTTTCTTACAGATCATTGGTACCTACTATGCTGAAGGAAGCCAATATATTTGAATGTTAACATGTGTTGTTGATATTGGATATCAAATTATATATTATGGTATTAATTTTAAAATACGTTTTCCTCGAGTCATAGATTCCCCATCCCTGGCCTAAGCCGTCAACAGCAATGATTCTGAAAAATTCTATTACTTGATCATTTATTTATTCTGCACATCTACAAAACCAACCCTTCATATATTGAAGGTTCCTGGAAAACGTGTAAGGGTGGCAATGTCAGATGATATATAACACATAATATACATGTAGATATATATTGATATGTGCATAATGAAGGCTTCGGGTCCAAAGGGGAGATTGAAGAGTAGAGCATAGCGCTGTGAATGGTGATTGATGGCATCTCTCGGGAGGAGATATACGGAAGCACCCTCTTCCTCGGTTGGGCTACATTCACAGAGCCATACCTTTATACGTGTTATACAAATATGCAATGTATATGCTGTTTGTTGCTTTACATATCAGCGCGAGAATGAATGCATTACAAAAATAAGTAAAAAAAATATTGAAACAACTTGTAAGTACAATATGATATCGTAAGTTCTACGTCGGAAAGCTTTACGAAGCCATAAAATATATTTTATCACAGCTAAATAATCTTAAGTGCAAAGCCAGTCTACTTCGATCAAACTCCATCGAAGCCAGAGTAAAGCAGCCTCTCAAAAACTGTACAGGGCCCGCAGATACTTCAATTGTACACAACTGCTAACCCTGTACAAATCACAAGTGTGCCCCATGATTGCAATCTTTAGAGCACAGGCGTCGGGTGGGATTTTAATGAAAGATGCTCCGAGGAACTAGCGTCATTGATCCCTTCGGCACCGGTGCATAGTCGGGAAACACGCCAAACGCGTGCCCAGCGTATGTACACGGTTGACATTTGTCACGTGAGAACGGGTCGCTTCTTCGACTCGTTATTGTGTTCAACAGCTCGGCTGTGAAACGATTTGCCGGCCTTTGTATTTCCTCCTTCATATTCATTCCTTCTTCTCCTCAAAAAGAACCTCCACACAGCATCTCAGATGGCATAGGCTCTGAGGGAAATTATTTTACTCAGGGCCACCTGTATGGAGTTAATGTATAACAAAGAGGTATTATAGATATATATTAGTCGGTAATTGATATTCTAATTATTGAAGGATGTTTGGGCTGTGAAACTACATTTCAGAACTACGGTTAAGTTCTGAAATGAGATTCTGCTTACATTATTATTTATTTATCTATCTTAATATTTATTTCATTTGTGTTAAAGTTATAAATATATTGCAGAATTCTTGTGATCTACGAACATTAGACAACAGCAGAGAATTCTTAAGAAAGTTTGTTCAACAGTTGTAAAAATTACTAAATTTCAAATTTATATTTCAAGTTCTGTGAAAGTTCTTTTCAAGTTCTGTTGTTATTTCATAATGGACTGGTTATTTCACAGAACTTGGATAAAAGAAGAACTTGAATTTTATATCGAAATTTGATGAATATATTGTTCAAATTCTGTGATACAACCCGTCCTTAGTAACCAGAAGCAATTTTCTCAAGTAAAATCTTTTAACATAACTATATAATATACATATTATGTTAAAGATGCTTTCAGTAAATGCATTAAGTATATAATTTTAACATTTTGGTCTTCATTGTTAAAATTCATTAAAACAATTAATTAATTAATCATTAAATGCATTAAAACATTATTACCGTATTAAAACAACGTATATTTACAATTTGAGGGGCGGGTATAGGTACCACTGCCCAGGGAATACTTATTGGATTACCAAAGCTTCTGCCATAGGTCACCCCAAGTTGTTCGCTACGTATGGTAACTTACCAGGGAACTTATGGAGTGAGCTTTACGGAGTGAGATTCGTCTTGACCTTGGTGGCGGATGCGTCTGACCACCAACTGTGTGGCAGGCTGAATCGGGAAACCTCTCTAACAGGACTCTCTTAGAACATTTCCATATACAATTTTCAATTTGGGAGGCGAGAATGGGTAGCTGAGAACCTTTATTGGATAACCAATACCTCTGCCGTAGGTCACCCCAAGTGACTCGCTACGTTTGGTAATTTAGCAGGGGTACCCGGGTTCATGGGGTGAGGTTTGTCTAGGTCTTGGAGGCGGATGGCCAGGACACACTGAACCCCAGTTTCCTCCCACCCCTTAAACCCTTTTCCTTTCCAGAACTCTCCTTCCCTTCCTTTCCTTAAAAACCCTCCACACAGCATCCCCAAAGATGACATAGGGCCTGAGGGAAATTATTTTCCTCAGAGCCTCCTGTGTGGAGCTCATGTAAAAAAATACCCCATTCAACGGGATAGATTCTTAGTCCCCCGGAATACTAGAGTAATCCCTAATTCCTACACACCCCTCATACCTTTTGACTTCCCAAAAATTCCTCTTCTTCCTTTCCATATAAAGACTTTTTATAAAGCATCCCCGAAGATGACACAGGCACCGAGGGAAAATATTTTCCTCATGACCTCCAATTCTCCTCCTGAACACGAACTTCTTGTATTTACGATAAATATTTAAAATAGGTATAGCCATGTTAGCTACAAGTTATAAGCCAGATGACCTATGGTCACATTAATCTATGTACGCGGTGGGATGAAGTGCATTCCTAGAAGCTCAGAGGAGGTGAACCGGGAACCCATTCATCAAGTCCTCCCAGCTCACTGCAACTACTACCAACTACTGTTTGGTACATTCAGCATCTTCACACATACACTATTATTCTATTATATTCGCGCAGACCCGTGAAAAATCACTGGGTGTTATAATTGTAGTCAAGCTGAAAGCATTTATAAAATATTAATTTAAGTATAATTTTATTTATAATTTTTATTATTTGTAATTTATTTTATTTATTTATTTTTATTTTATTATTTAAATTTATTTATAATTTTTCAATAATGTCTAAGCAAAATAAGAATGTAATTTTTTTTTAAATATATTAGTTAGTAAGTCCGTAAATAAATAGTCAAACTGAAGTATTTTCGTAACAAAACAAGAACGCGGATCTTTCTTTTATGATTTTATTTGAACTAAAATTAAAATTCTGAAAAGTAGCTTTCCCAAATAATTTATTGATTTATTTTAATGCATGATTATATGATTTGAAATGTATGTTGTATAATACAAAATTTTGTTTGAAAATTTAACAAATCTGCCAACGACCTACGGTAAAACCTTATTGTACTAAAAATAAACATATTTTCTCAAAATTTAAAAATACTTTTACTAGATAAAATAACAGTCTTTCGAAATCAATTAATAATTTTTTGTGGAAAAGAGTCAATACGTCTAAAATTTGATTTAAAAATGACATATTTCCGGTTTTGTCTGGTTATTCCCTCTTAAGAACCGTTCAAATTTCAGGGGACTTTGCCTAATGATATTCTATGGACTAACGTAATAGGTGGAATATTGAGGATCGTTTTGGCGTGTGAAAAACCTTTAGGAATTCTTCGCGGTTCAAGGTCGCTGGCTGGTTCGCTTTCACATCAGCCCCTTCCGCAGACTATTACAACTCCTAGTGAAAGAGGTCTTCGAGGATCAGTCAACGTCGGAACCTGGTAACATAGAAATTTTTAAAAATAGGTATGTCATTGAATACGTCAATGTTTTTATTGTTACGTAATAAGTACTATAACCATGCAATAATTTAATTTTATTTGCCTATAATTTACATCATAATGTACTGCGTACTTCTTATTAAACAAATCACTTTGTTTTTTTTTCATTATTTGTTTTTGGGGTGCTATGCCGTGTTGCGCTACCTCCTTCTTTAGCCAACGTTTCGGACACTGTAACGCTGTCCGAAACATTGGCTAAAGAAGGAGGTAGCGCAACACGGCATAACACCCCAAAAACAAATAATGAAAATACTTTTGACCGTGAAAATCTAAAAACGTACCAAATCACAATGAATTTCAAAAACAAATATTACCAATTTTTTTAAAATTTAATTACACTTACATTTATTTTTTACACTTAGAGAAACGTTTTGATTCATCTGGACACCGCAGTAAACTTGAAAAATCATCTGTCAAAAATTTAAACAAAAAAAATATAGAAACATTTTTCTGAATGTGGATAGGTGCCTAGTTTAGGTGTTATTTCACACGATGAAAAGGTCGCAATTTGCACAGTAAAATAATCCAAAACCAAAGTGCCATGAAGATATTTTAACCTATTTGGGACTTTTAACAACTAATATTTTTCTATTCCTCGTTTTCATTTTATCTTTTCCTAACTGGCCCGAATATTGTAAGGCTGAAAAAGCAATCAGAGTATTAATAATCATTACATTAATGTATTTGCCATTGGGATGTGCACAGATATTAACACTCCAATCAAAAATGTTCAAGTCCGGATTTGCGACATCTATGGTCATAATAGATGAAGCATTTCAATAGCTTCGTTTTAAAATAAATGGCTGGCCATGGAAGTGTTTTAAATAATTACAATAAATGTTTTATGAATGGTAGGAAAATGTGGTTCAATTTTGGACCGCTATCAATCGCAGAAGAATAAAAGTGGTCAATTTTTCCTCCACAATTGCTCAAGTGGGTATACATTTAAAATCATTTATATTATATTTGCTTCACGTTCCAGAGTGGAATATAATGAGTGTTTTATTATTACCGTGACGATTCACGATTACGGTACCGTGACGGCACAAAAAAGCATAAAACGTACGTTTTTTATCCTAATAATGCTGCAGCTCTTTCTTACACCTTAAAATTAATGGTGAGTGCAAATGCAAACGCACGCTCCTCACTGTTCCAATGAATGATGGCAACTCAATTGTGTCCAGAAAAAACTTTACAGTTCCGTCTCTCGAACGAGATCACTAGCGCTCAGCTACGACATCGACCAAATGAATGGCGCGCATTTTAAAATAAGAAAGTTATGTTGCCGCACCCCGTACGTGTGAGAGAGATGTATGATAATAATTAACACAATAATACTTATTAACAACCCTCTAAAACTTTTATTTCCATCGTCTTACAACATTTCCCAATCGAGAATGCCTAAGTCTCACTGACTGCGACAACGGAACTAGTTCGGTTTAAAAAATACATATTAAAACATTTGCAATATATTCCGCAAGCAATGGCGTGGAGGGGCATCGCGCACTGTTTAATTTGAAACAGGGTATCCAAAGCCACTTCGAGCAGAGTTTAGATAAGATGCCTAACTCTGTTTCCCTATTGTGGGAGCATATTGTGTACATTCCGCATTCCTCTCCAACACACACGAGCAGTGAACACACCACACTCCTACTTCATGTTCACACCGACCCATATCGCGTACCCTACATAGAGCACACGCCGAGATTCACCCCGAACATTAATGCCAAATAAAGCAATAGTTTTTATTGAAGAAGTATATAACACAATAATCTAAACGAAAATATGAAAGAGAACAAGACACAGAAAAATAACAATATAACGGTCGCAACTGGGACACGAACCCAGAACCTCTCATCTTACCGGGACAAATGCGTTACTACCTCTTATTTGAACATCATATCTCTCATATTAAAATTCTAGAATTTGAATTAACAATATTATCTTCAACTATTTTTTGTCTATATTATAGGCAACTACACTTCAGCCTCCCAAAATACCCCAAATGGGGACGCCATAGTCTCACTGGATCCAAATGGGAACAGTCGGGACTTGGCACTCTTGTGCGGATATTAAAAAATAAATTTAAAATGTCAGTAGAATGTAAAATAATCAGTAACTGTAAATAAATGGTTAAGAAATAATGTTTTAAGAAGAAGGAAGAAAGAAAGGAAAACCTGTGCTGAGATGTTACCGATAGCGTTTGTGCAAACGAATGTCCGTTGTAAACTTTTGCATGGAAACTAAAAGCGTGGTGTTTTCTCTTTCTAACACTTTTTAAATAATACATTCGACAGTAATACAATATGACATAGCATGATTTACATTTGTCCGTTTATACACGAATTTTAATATTTGTAAAACTAAAATCTTTATCTGCTTATAAAAAAATAATATTTAGAAATTCGTTCAAAAACAGCGAACCTATTTGAAATTGAATATAAACGGGAATGTTTTATTACATGATGTTATTTTGACAAGGCTCGAGAGTTAAATGACGTGTTTTTCCTAAAACCCAAATATACACAAAAGTGCTCATTTGCTTATGAGGCGACGTCAATATGTAAAAATCCGATTCAAAATCGAATCAAATAGATATAAATATAAGGTACAATAAAGCTAGGTTAAAGTTAAATCGTAATGTTTTGAGACAAAACATTAATAATTTATAATAAAAATACACTTTAAGGCAACAAATAAACCGTTGGTTGTACGGCTTAATATTACCTCCAAACTCGCTATTCAAAATGGTTTATTTGCGTTTAATTCCGTGGATTTTTCAGTCTACCGGAAATTTCCCTCTTCGGCTTTGCAAACAACCGGAAACGGGAGCGTGAAAGCTTTCCGGAGCCTCCGCCGATAATTAACGCCCCTTCGATCGCAAACATTGTTTTAATTACAGTAAACAAGGCTTTCTGTGTACCTGTAATCGCTCTAGCGACCGGCCTCCGAAGCTCGCTCACTGACTCACTAACTCAACTCACTCAACTCAACTCAACTCAGGATGATCGATACCAGATACCACCGACATGACGCTACGCCGGAAAAACTCGTGAAATGTCATTTATCACTCTGACTTCTCCGTAAAGACTTTTAGTTTTAATGTATTCCTATCAGAATAATTTGTTTTCACAGACTATATTATATTTTTACTCGAAATTTATACATTTTATAATTAAAACACAAAATTAATGTATGTTTATAAACTAGAAGTACACTATTTTAATAATTAAATAGATAAACGGATAGAATTTGTTGTGGGCGTATTGGTGTGACTGAATTATGGTCAATTTTCCCTTACTTCGGGTGAAATCGTTCAAAGATTTTATCGATATTGTTTATTTCGTAATATAACGCTCTACAAATCACAAGTGCGCCCCACGGTTGAATTTGGCAACCACCTCTGGTCTGGAGCTCCAAAATATCTGAAAAATACTCTCGACTGTACAGAAACGGGTTTGATAGATTCTCCCATCTTAACAGACGGATTGCAATCTTTAGAGCACAGGCGTCGGGTGGGAATGCTATCCTTGTTCTACCGGTATTTCAATGGAATACGCTCCAAGGAACTAGCGTCATTGATCCCTTCGGCACCGGTGCATAGTCGGGCCAAATGCGTGCCCAACATTTGTACACGGTTGACATTTGTCACATGAGAACGGGTCGCTTCATCAACTCGTTCGGCTGTGGAACGATTTGCCGGCCTCTGTGTTTCCTCCTTCCTACAACATCGGTCTCTTCAAAACCAATGTTCATTCCTTTCTCTCCTCAAAAAGACCCTCGCATCTCAGATGACATAGGCCCTGAGGGAAATTATTTTCTTCAAGACCTCCTGTGTGGAGTTAATGTAAAAAAAATACATTGTATTTCTTCGCTAGCTGGAGACCAGCTCGGTCTCAGGTCTTAGGTCTGAAGGCACTGCTTATCCTTCTTGAGAATTAAAAAATGACAATGGAGATTATAACACTCTTCATTGTCATCTGAGCAAGTACTGCTTTATTATATAGCAATGACAGCAGGGTTTAGTTAAGCTCCAAACCTTATACCATTGAATTTTACTTTTTATAATTGACTAAAATTGCTTTTTGAAGTAAAACTTCTTTACGCACGCTTGACTTAGGGAGTAAACTGGTGAATGCGTGACGAGAGCGTTACGAAAAGTGTGATCGGTTGAGGCGAACGGAAGTTGAGAAGGAGATATAAGTTAGTGAAGATAGAAAGAGAGAGACTTACGTTTCGTATATTACTGTAGGGGCAAGAGAGAGAGGTGCGAGCACACATTTTTTCTCTCTTTCTCTCATAGCCAGTTACGTTTCGTATATCTAAGATACAGTGCAGGCCTATTGTCTATATCACACTGTAGGAGCAAGAGAGAGCAGGGCGCGCGCACATTTTCTTTCTCTCTTCCTCTCATAGAAGTTTTACTTCAGTCGTGTGGTCTAAAGTCGTGTGGTCTCTCGTTTTTATAAATAACCAACGACATCAGTTTTCTTTCAAATCGGTATAGATCAACTCTTCGATACAGATCAATTTTCTTTCAAATAGATATAGATCGGTATGGATCCCACTTCTATGAATTTGCTCAGGTTTTTAATCATTCTAAGAGCTTTTCAGTGAATTTATCACAAGTTTGAATACATTTTTGAAAGGACCTCCACAGCGGGATCCGTTGCAGAAGACATGTCTGGTTGTTGTGAGTTGTGACGATAATTATTGTAAGGTTTGATGTCCCTCTCGTCTGGCACCCACGGCATTATTTCGAAGAGATCCATTTAATTTCCCTCGTGCGACACTGGGACTGTGGGGGCACCCCACCCCATTGAGCCCGGGTCTCTGCCCCCTGCTAAGCTGTTTACAGTCCATGTTTATGATAATAATTATTATATACAGCCAGCCTTGTTGAGGCAATTCGCCCAGAAGTGCGCTTTCAATTTGAGATACCACTCTGAAGGGCACAGCTTTGATCCCAGAACTGAAAAAGACGCGAAATATTTTAGTTAAAAATATTGTGCAAACTTCTTCTGCCGTAGGGGAGACCTAGGAGAGTTGTGACAATTTTTAATTTAATGGACATATCACGCTCAAGAAACATTCCACAGTTATGACCTATGTGAATTAATGTAGCACCCTTCCCTTTCCAAAACAATCATCAAAATTAATTAAAGTTTTACGGTTTCCGAGAAAATCAACAAAAAAAAAAACTACTCCCTCTGTTACAACTCCTCTATCACTGAGGTAAGTTGTGACAGGTACCGAAGTAAGTTGTGACAGCTTTGTATTTAGGCCAGTTCGTATATTTCGACTCTGGCAGTGCCTTTATCAGTCTTCCGTTATAGTTATTAGGCATTCTGAAACAAAAAAGTAGTAATCAGGCAATGCAACATCCCACCACAAGTCCCAATTTTTTTAATCGAAAATGATTTTTTTGAGACAAACTTTTATTGCGGACTGTACTTTCAAGATTTGACCTTAATATAATAATGCACAAACACACATACAGACATTTTTTTTATTTTTTATTTTTTTATTCTTCATTTTAATCACCCGCTAAACTGCCAGGGCAGTTTGTCAGCAGGTCAATTTGACAATATTAATAAAACACTAAAACATAAAATATTATAAGAAAACACAATAGCAAAATAGTTCCAGAAGAATAACTTATAAGTACCTACAATACAAAAGCATAAAATATACAGACAGACAGATATAACACAGGTAAATTACTGATAGATTAAATTAATTATAGATAGTATTTATACATAAGATTACAAACAATATCAGTACAAAAAGTTTTGACCCATTAGCCATTTTTTAATTTTTCTTTTGAGATCAGTGGGGCAATTGGATTCGATTTTGAAATTCATCGGCATCTTATTAAATATGGTGGGGACAAGATAAGTGAATGTCCGTTGGCCGTATTTATTTATAATTTTCGGAACGGACAAACCCTCATTTTTACTAAATCTAGTGCCATGTTCATGATCTACTTTTTCTTTGTAAATTGAGTCCGACATCGCAAATTAATTTAAAAAAGTGTCGTAATAACCCAGCAGAAAAATGAAGTCAAATAAGAGAGTTGTGACAGACTGTCACAACTGTAGGTGCTCAAAATTATGACTTGGTCCCAATAATGATTCGTATTTTATAAACACGATGCAAACACAAAAGATCAATGCAACGCTTTGAGACTTAAATAACCATACAACTTAAGAAAAAATAACGCAACAGTGCACATGTAATGATATAAATTCAATAAAAATTTTGAAGAAAAACTTACTTTTCGCATTTTTTTGCACGCAGACGTCGTAATTACGCAACCGGTCCTTAAAGTAGCGCGTCTGTAAAGCGACAAACGATCGTTGTTGCCATCTCTCTAACTATTACAGGTAGGGATAAATCGTCTCTGTCACAACTCTCCTCTGTCACAACTCTCCCAGGTCTCCCCTAGATGAAATTCTCAGGAATAGGCTAATGCTGAAGTACTCGTACATTGGAGGGAACCCACCTTTCCCTTCCCAGAACTTCCTGTCTTCCACACAGCATCCCCAAATATTTCTTATCAACCGGGCTTGAAAATAATGTCAACTCACCACAGATGTCACGAATTTTATCAACATCGTATTGACACAAGGTTTTATCGATCGTCTTTGCTAGACCCCCTGAACGCGAGGCGAATACCGTAGATGTATGGAAGAAGGCGGTATAGTATAGTTATTTATTTGTTTTGACAAAAATCCTCTAATTTTCTTTAATCCTTCTGCTCATCAGTAGGTGGAATTCCCGACATTCCCCATTTCTGTTTTTACTTTTATTCCACGTTGGCGCGCACTTTCTCCGTGTGAAACGACGTTTATTTTTTCCCTTTGTAATGGTGGAGGTGTTGTTTGTTTTTACTCAAACGACGAACACATTTTGTTTAACGGTTACTCTAAAAATAAATGATTGCGGAGCAGTATTAATGAAGTAGATTGTTTTGTTAATGTAAATAGAAATGTTGGTTTTTGCATTTCACACGTTGAAAGACAAATACGAATTATGTTATCAAGGTGCTCAATTGAAATTAGCCACCGTAAAAGATTGATACGACATTAATTATGTTTGTGATTCTGTCTTTAACTTCGGTTCAATGAATTGAGCTTTTGCTTTGAATTTAAATGGAATTTTCAAAATTGGAAGTATTTGTTTGGAAAAGTGATAAAATTATATTTTATAATAAAATATACAATAAAATATATAATAAAATTATATTTTTATTGGTATTTTAGTAACCATTTTCATAATTAGAACTGATTTGTCAAGAATGAGGTAGACTCCCACAACAACATTTATTTTTTGACGTGATAACTTCTTATAAATCGATGAACGCCGGCTGCACTCACGAAAAAGTATGACTCATTGTCACGTTCCGCCTGAACCGAGCGTGCAAGCGAAACAAGCTATAGAGAGGCATGATCGGCCTAAGCGTTCGGCTTGTGACTGTAAAATTCTATGTAAAAGTTTTCTTTTGACGTTATCACGTAAAATTATCGTCCGTAAACCGACTTTACAGAAAACCAATTTTTTTTGACCGGCTGCACTCACGAAAAAGCACGACTCATTGTCACGAGCGTGCAAGCGAGAGCGCGGAACAAGCGTTCGGCTTTTGACGCATATATCTCTTTTCCATCGTTATTATATGACGTTATCACGTAAAATTATCGTCCGTAAACCGAATTTACAGATAACCAATTTTTTTTACAAAAGTTTCATATTATTAATTAGAGCGTATTGAGAAAAAATTTTTTTAATTTTTTTGAAGTGATCAATATATTTTTGCACACACGCACATTTTGGGAATTTTTTATTAATTATTTTTACATGAAACGACAAAAAACTGAGTTCACTATAACGTTTGTAACACATTTGCCTAATAAAATATACGTGTGTTTTTATTTTTTTCGTTATCAGAAATTTTAGTTAGAAAAAACTAACGTTAAGCCATTCTTAAAACATGTTTATGTTTGCTTTCAAAATTCATGTTTTTCAAAAATTACGTGTTTATTTTAAATTACAAAGTTTGAAAACGTATTTCATCACCTTTCAAAAACAGTAATTAGTTAATTTAATTATGTCCCTTGGAGTTTATAGCCTTAGGTATAACCTGGCTGGAAATAGAGGCATCCATACCGTCAGTCGACTGACGACGTAGCGCTGACGAGCTGAACCGATGGTCCTCGTACGCAGCGCTTAGCGAATCGCGCGGCTCTACAGCTCTTCATTCATCAAGTGACCGACGGACGTACGCGATCGACGCATGCGACCGACGTAGGCAACCGACGTAGGCGTCGCACTATTTCCAGCCTTATCGCTTGCTCCTTGTACATTTATAATTTTATACGACCTTTTATGTACTAAAAATATCTAGCTAAAATCTTTCACATTACAAGTATTGATTTAAATTAGCTAATTTAGTTTATCATTACTGTAAACCTCGTAGGATTGCCTTAATTATGCAACCCCCCTCCCCCCACCTACCCCTGCCAGAGTTATTTTAAGTACGAACATTTCCCTTTAACAGATTATAAATTATGTTCTTGTTGCTATTTAGTAGGCTATTAAAGCAAAACGCACTTAAAGTAAAATTCCCCAAAATCGCGCCGTGATAATGCATAGTTACCACTATTTTACTACCTAATAGCGTTTGTGTTCCTTGCGTTCTACATTAGCTCCACACAGGAGACCCTTAGGTGTATAGGAAAATAATTCCTTTCAGGGCCTATGTCATCATTAGGGATTGTTTGCGCGGATCATGGTACCTATCGATTGTTTAAATCAAGGTAATTGAATAGCCTAAATTTGCACTCCTTTTCCTTTATCCAACACTCAGGTTGATGTCCTCCACACTGACTTCTCCAAAGCCTTCGACAAAGTTAATCACCGTATCCCGATGGCTAAACTCTGTGCTATAGGCCTTAAAAACCCTTTGTTATCATTCTTTCACTCTTACTTGAGTGATAGAAAACAAAGTGTTAAAATAAATAACTTTGAATCCTTTAATATTGATGTAACGTCCGGCGTTCCGCAAGGAGCCCATTTGGCCCCGCTTCTTTTTAATCTTTTTATTAATGATATCACTAAAGTTGTTTCACACACACGTTTTTGGCTTTTCGCCGATGACAATAAGATTCTTAAAATAATTAAATCCCATCTTGATTGTTTACTTTTTCAACTTGATATTGATTCATTTAATGATTGGTGCAAAATTAACTGCATGGAACTAAATGTTGATAAATGCAAAATTTTGTCCTTTTGTAGAACCAAAAAACCTATTCAGTTTGATTATAAACTAAATAATGTTTGTCTCTCTACTGTCACATCTATCAAGGACCTTGGGGTTACTCTAGACTGCAAACTTTCCTTCCGTGATCACATTAATAAATAAAATAAAATAACATCGTAAACAAATCACTTAAACTACTCGACTTCATTCGTAGAATTACCGCTGACTTTAAACATATAAGTACACTTAAATCTCTTTACTGTTCGCTGGTTCGCCCTAACCTTAAATATGCTAGTGTCATTTGGTCTCCTTTCTATGCTGTCCATATTTGTCACATCGAATCAGAACAACATCGCTTCCTAAGAGGAATTGCTTTTAGATTAGGACTTGAAAGAGGCGAGTACTCGTATTGTGAAATTGAACAAACTTTAAACATTTCTTCTTTAAAACTGAAAAAAGGACACTGATCTAATTTGCACATTCAAAATTATCAATAGTATTACTGACACGCCTGCTTTGTTATAACTCATCCAGTTTAACATTCCTTCCCGTAGACTCCGAAATGATGAATTGCTGTTCCCCAATCAACATTATCCAGAATGTCGAGACTTGTTAACGCAAGTCAAAACATTAAATTTTTTGGTGTTAGCCTAAATGACTTTCGGCAGTCGATACGAAATGTGTAATTTTTAAAGTCTTTTAAATCCATCTTCAAGCTTTGGCTCATAGTCTTCTATATGTTATTTATATTATAATTCGTCAATGCTCTTCATTTATATGTACTTTCCTTTCATTGTCATCTCTTTTTTTTATTCGTGTTATTGTTATGTTATTAATGGACTATTTGTCCGTAAATAAATAAATAAATTAGCCAAAGACAAAGTTATCATTCGTTGTTCCGCTCCGCTACGCACATTGTGTGAATATTGCATTTTTGCATTTAGTTGTGATATTTGGAATGTCCGCAAATGAGTTCAATATGTGAATCATTAATTATACCCGCCGCGGCTACAGATTATAGCTGTGGCTGTGTTGTAATAAAATTGTGTTGAAATATTTTGCGTTTTGAGGGGCAATCATATTAATAAGTGAACAGCGGTTACTTTGGCGAAGAGACTCCCAAAAGACCTCAGAGAAGAGAGACCTCCTTCACAATCTTTCCTCATAAGCATATCAGGCAAGAAGAAGTTCTAGGAAGGAAAAAATTATGAGGGGTTATTAAAAATTTGGAGGTTAGTGTGTCCAGGAGTGGTGGTATGAATCCATCCCTCTACTACGGTGCAAGGCGATGGTTCCGAGAGATTCCAGCTGGAGAGATCAAAAAATCTCCCTCAACCAATCTTTCCCGATCCGACCCGCCACGCAGTAGGAGACGCATCTTTTTTATGTGTATACCGCACAAGAGTCTCAACTGCTCTCGTCTGGAGTCAGTAAGACTATAGCATCCCCAAGTGGGGTATATTGTGAGGCTTAAGGTAGTGGGGAGGGGAAGGAGATGGGGAAGAGGAAGGTGGGAAGGTACCTGGCTATTCAGATCTGGTCACCAAACACGGCTAAAGCCATTTCAAGTTTCAATTCTGAATGGTGGTCTTACACCACGGCGATCCTTAGAGTATCTTCCAATCTGGAACGTGCCCCAAATATAACGTCGCAAGCAAGCAATTCTGCTTTCTTGCGAGAAAGCATAAATTGTGAAATCTGCCGTCAAAACCGGACAAACTCCACCCCATGAAACCGGGCACCCTGCTAAGTCGCCAAACGTAGCGTCACTTGGAGTGACCTGTGGCAGGGTGTTGGTTAACCAATATACGGTTCCCGGGGCTGCCGTACCCATACCTGCCTCCTAAATTGCATAATTGAAATTTAAAATTAAAATAAAAAAACAATCAAAAAGTATTTTTTGGTAGAAATTCAAATTTATAAAGGACAAATTTATATTCCTATATAAACTATGTAGTCATTTGTAATTAAAATTTGAAGCACTTATGAAAAAAAAAACAAAGTTTGTGACATGCCATCCCTCTCTTGCCAATGCCAGCCGTGCATTTGGTAGGCAGACGCATTCGCTACCAAGACCCGAACAAATCTCTTCCTACGAACCAAGGCATCTCTTCTAAATCACTAAACGTAGCAAACCACTTGAGGTGACCTGTGACGGAGGTGTTGGTTATCCAATATCCGATAAATTATTACTAAATTGAAAGTTAGTTAGAGAGTTGACTCTAAACACAGAAAACTAGGAAAAAACGTAACGTAAGAAATAAGTAGTATCTAGGGACATAAACAATTTATTTTACTTGACTTTTTACGTCAAATAAAAAGCTTTTATTGTATCAATAGTGGTTTAAATCATATTCAGATTTTTGGAAACAAAAGACCAGTGTTTTACCCGCGTACATTATGCATACCAAACTTCGTCCATTTTTACTTCGCATCGAATCCATTGTTGCTCGAGGCGACATGGCCTTTATATTATGAAATTTACAATGGCACGTGATTTTATGATTTCGCTTGTCACAATATAACAGATGGACATTTTGCATGTTGAACTCAATTTGAATGGGCTGCTACACGGCCTGGAGTCTATGCGGAAAGTGTTCGAGAAAAAAATTGACTTTATTGCTTAGAGTTTTTTTTAAATTCGAAAAAACCGTAGATGTGAATTAGGGTGAGGAAAACGGGACAACATCAGACAGATTAGGTCTTTAAGTCACTAACTATTGGAATTGTCTATATAATACCATTGAATGTCACCATATAGATATCTACGCAAACAATATCACATATTTCAAAAAACAAATTATCAAATTCCAACCACGACACTTCGTGGAGAACAGTTATGTAGCTGCTTTATTGTCATACCCTTTCTTTCTTTTATCTTTTTCTCTGCAGGGTGTAAGTATTATATTTGACACTACTATGTTTTATATTTCATTTTGATTATCATTATTCTGCTATCACTACAAGCATTTTCGTCTAGTAACAACTAAACATTGATTACTCATGCTGTGAACAATTCTAATTGGAGTTATAATATCTATCCCAAAGGCAATTCTATTATTGTAATATTTTTTAACACTCTGTAAATGTTTCAAACAATAAATAAATAAATAACCCACCTGCACTCTGCGAATTCAACGTTTTAAATAGAAAAAGAAAGATATCATTGAAGAAGAAGATAATACTAATAAATTTAAACGAAAATATAAAAACGAACAACACAGAAAAATAAAAAGGTAACGGTCGCAACTGGGGCTTGAATTGTCTTACAGGGACAAACGCCTTGGGGTGACCTGTGGCAGGGGTGTTGGTTACCCAACAAATGGTTCCCGGGGCGGCGGTACCCATACCCGCCTTCCAAATTGTATGCCCATTTGTAAATGTAATGAAATCTTAGAAATAAAAATCAACGCACGCCCGCGAAGGTTATACGCTATAAATGATGTTAGGAAATTTGTATAAATGAAAATGTGTGTATTTCATGTATTTTAGCGGCAGGTAGGAAAGGCAGGAGGGGGGGGGGATGCGGGAGGGGGGGTTCGCGAGAGGGGTAACGAAGGAGGGGGAAGGCAGGGAAGGTGGAAAGGGAACGCGGGAGGGGAAGGGGACTCGGGAGGTGAACGGGGACGCACGAGAAAGGACATGCAAAAAGAATTTTTTTTTCTTTGAACGGCATTGCAACGCATGCCGGGTACCAGCTAGTATAAAATAAAAATACTAAAACAACAAAGAAGGCACTTTTTCGATAGAAATTTAAATTTATACGAAAAAATTTGTGTTCCAACGTAAACCGGTCATTTATAATTCAAATTTGAAGCACTTGAAAAAAAAAACAAGTTTCGTGATATGTGGGTGTAATATATTTATAAATATTACATAATGTATTATTACTTAAAAATAAAAACAGTTCTTTTCCCCGTCAATAGATATAAAGTCAATGTATCGTGACGAATCACGGGGTCAAAGTGGTGTGGTGGAGCCACTCTGTGTGCTCTGCGCCCATGGATATCAAGGCGTCAACTACATACCAAACGCACGATATAGTCACATTGAGTACTTGCCTTGTTTCCTCCGCTATGCATTCGGTAACGCTGTGTGGCGCTCTTTCCACAGGCAACGACACTTTATAAAAGTCTGATACACATTACACATACACTATGGTACGATAAAAAACACGATATGATTCGGTACGAGATGAAGCACGATATCGATATATGAACCGTAAATATGCGCGTGCGATGCGCATAATACGAACGCTAACTTTTTACACTGCCGATACGTTATTGTTGCGCCGGGCGGTAGATTTGACGTCATGTACTCATGTGCGCGTCCAACGACACATGGAACGCTAGTCGGCCCTCAGCAAGCAGAAAACACATCGACAACCATTGAGCGTTACGGCACATTCCGCCCACCAAAATACAGAAACTTGTATTTTTTTAAAATAAAATTGAACCTTAACCGAAGCGCAAAATGCCATGAAATGTTAAAGGAACGAAGAGAATACGAATAAGAACTAAACTAGATGATGATAAACTTAGAGGTAACTTAAAACTAAGACGGATCGCGATGTCGATTAGCCGCAACGTTGAATAAGTTGCAAACGACCCACACGGTTGATCTTCAGATCGGTATAACCCTCGTCTGGCACGGAAGTTAAGGGTTCCAAAGTCAAAAAATGACCTGGAGTTGATACGCTCAAATCGTTGGGGTCTGAACTCAATGGGTAGAGAGGCCGAGAATTTAACGTGGCCTCAATCTGCACGAAAAGCGTAGTCAGTTCCTCGAAAGTCAACGTTTGGTTACCAATTAAGCGATAAGGATGAGTTTTGACCGATTTAACCTGAATCTCCCATACGCCACCGAAATGGGGACTAGATGGGGGATTGAAGCCGAAAACGATTTGTTCCGAATTTGAAGCAGTCTGCATGAACGAATTAAGCTGAGTTTTAGCTCCGACGAGATTCGTTCCGCAATCTGAGTGTATGATATTTACACGACCTCTCCTACCTACAATTCGACGTAGCGCTGCAATGAAAGATTCGGTAGACAAATCCGAAGCTACTTTAAGGTGTAGAGCCTTGGTAGTAAAACATACGAATAAGCAAAGATAAGCTTTGTCTATCTTAGCGCCGCGGTATTTACCAGTTTTGATGTGAAACGGACCACCGTAATCAAAGCCCACGATCGGGAATGGTTTAACTTGATTAATACGAGCAGCGGGTAGGTCACTCATGAAAGATTCTAGAGGGGCTGGATTTATGCGATAACAATGAATACACTTTGACAAGCAGTGGCGGATGGCGCGTTTTGGCGACAGAATCCAAAACTGCTGCGTCAGCAGATATTGCATCGTGTTAATACCTGGATGACAATATTCTTGATGGAGAGCGTCTATCACAAGAAAAGTGAGCTTGGATTCACGAGGAAGTAGGGCAGGATGTTTATGCTCGAATTCGAGCTCAGAACGAGATAACCTGCCGCCCACCCTGAGCACACCATGGTCGTCAATGAATGGATTGAGCTTCCGCATTTGTTTCGAAAGAAGTTTGCCCTCATTCAAGCGCGTGATATCATCGTTGAAATTTACAGATTGAATGTGTTTAACCACTGCCAACAGCGAAACGTGAACTTCGGCACGGTTTAATGGAAGATCTGAACGACGAGACTCTTTGTTACGTAGGTTGTAAATGAATCTGTGACAATAACCGAGAACGCGTTGAATCTTTCGGAGAGAAGAAAATTTAACTAGTAGTAGGTCCACCAAATTTTCATCCTGTTGGACTAATAACGATTGACTTGGTTTCTCAGAGTGAAGTTCAGTTTCGTCGACATTGCTATCAAGGGTTGGGCAAGAATTGACTGGTTGGATTAACCATGGAGGCCCCGCCCACCATAACGTGTTATCGGGCAGGAACCGACCACGCGAATCAACGTTGGTTTGATTATCGCCGGATGATATGTGATGCCAAGGAGTATCTTCGAAAGCATCCTGGATGTAACTGACATGGTTAGCCACGAAAGTTTTCCAGCGATAAGAAGGAGATCGTAACCATGCAAGAACGATAGTTGAATCGGACCACGCAAACGTATTGGGGATTGGAAGCAACGGTTCGTATGATTCCTTGACAAATTTTAATAGATCCGCTGGAAGAACTGCCGCACAAAGTTCGAGGCGAGGCAACGAAATCCTTTTGGTGCGGGCGACTTGGTTCGACTCAAGGTAAGAGATATCCCGGTCCTTTTCTCGAAAAGGCAAAGCTACGATGTATCGTCCCGGAGTATCAGGGGTGTGGTCCATGCAGTACATTTGTTCATAAAGTTGTTCCTCAGGGGTAAGCTGTAAAGACTGGGGAATTGGGGTGTCTAACTCCCATACTTGCTGAACCTCTTCGTGGAGCCGGTCCTCGCTAGTTACCATGAACGATTTTGTTTCGTGACCGGCGTCAGAACCAACAGAACCCAGAAGAAGCCAACCAAATACAGAATTAAAAGCTGATGGCTGATTAGGACCACCCTTCACATTACCAGGTCTCAGAAGAGAAGTGAAGACCTCAGCACCCAGAAGAAGGTCAATTGGTCCTGGTTTGTGATAGTCAGGGTCCGCAAGACGTAAGTTTTGCAAATGATGCCATGATGACTTGTCTAGTTGAACCGTTGGCATGTTGCCGCAGATAGTAGGCAGCGTGAGTGCTTTGATATTAAAAAGAACCCGCCCCTTAACACCGACTTCTAATTGAATGACTGCTGACGCAGTGGCGGAAGATTGGCCTAAGCCACAAATTCTTCGAGCACTGGCCGTACGATGGATGCCTAGACGCTCTGCAGCACGATCGGTGATAAAGTGAGCTTGACTGCCCGAATCGATTAATGCACGTAAAGTTTGACACCTGCCGGAGGAATCGCGAATGCTTACCTTGGCAGTAGACAAAAGAACTCCGGACCTGTCACCTAAATTGGTGAGGACATTAATTTGAGGGTTGGAAGCAGGGGCCTCACGGTCCGTAGACTTCGTAGAGTGATGACCCCCTTCTTCAGAAGATAAGATTTCATCACGATGGAGGAGAGTGTGGTGTTTTTGTTTACATTTCCGACACTTAAATAAAGATTTGCAATCCTTAAGAAAATGCGAAGAATGCAGACAATTAAAACACCAACGGTGTGCTTTGGCGAACTGGATGCGATCAGGAACCGATTTTAGCGCGAACGCCTTGCATTTGGAAATTGAATGTTCTTCCTCACAACAAGAGCACCTCGGATAATTAGTCGAGATCGAGGACCCGTTGGATTCAGGTCTCATCTTCGTTACATCGCAAAGAAACGATGAAGTATGTTTTTTGGGAGCCTGATCCGATTTACGCATGGGAGGTTTATACGTTGATCCTACACCGGGGTGTCTGTCAACATGATTGCGATCCGGAGACGAAAAATGTAAGTCTCGTACACGAGCTTCACACTGGTTATATAAAAACTCCTTGAGTTTTGAATATGATGGTAACTCGGTTGGAGACTGCAGTTGTTCGAATGCGCATCTTGTTAGTGAATCCAATTTTGACAGGATCAAGTAACACAGCACGAAGTCCCAATTATCAGTTGGGAGATCCAATTCTCTTAGGATTGTTAAATCTTCGTTAAATACGTCGAATACGCGGCGAAATTCATACGGATCGTTGGGTGGAAAATTTACATTTAGCATTTCCCGCCAACACGTAAATGCTAGTTCGCGCGCGTTACGGTAGCGCGCTACCAATCTTTGATATGCATCCAAGTAATGAGCTCCCTGGACCGGGAACGTTCGAATTAAACCCAGTGCCTCACCAGACACACTTGAAAACAAATACTGCATACGTTCGATGTTCGACAACGATTTGTTTTCATGAATCAAAGCATTGAATATATCGTAGAACTCGGGCCATTTCTTGATATCGCCAGAAAATATAGGAATGTTTATCTTTGGTAATTTGACGTTCGCGCACGCACTCGCGGCCTTAGATTCGCAAGATTGACTAGTCAACTCCTGATAAATTTCGATAATTTGGTAGTACATTTCATCAAAGGCTTCGCGAATTTTATCTTCATCCTTTTCGTTAGAATCGTCTAAGTCCAGCATTTCTGCGTGTGCTGTCCCAAATTCCAAAACTATCCTATCAAGGGTCGTGTAGTGAGCTAACAGTAGATTGCACTTGGATGCATCGTGCAAAGCGATTTTCGCAATCTCATATGTTTTGATTAATCTATTATTCGCTAATGTCCGTTTCCGGCGCAATGCTTGCACCGTTGGGGCCATTTTGACAATAAACACGTTTGAAAACGCTTAAAATAAAGAATAGGAATAACCCGCAAAACGTAAAGAAATAATAATTATAAGCTATTTTAATTTAGATGTGCGGTCAATGATTCACGTTTTTCGACATAATTCACATATAAATTAACAATTCATAGCATTTTACGCTTTGCATGGAACGAATTTAATACAAAGATGAACATCTAAATGTCCCTGGTTTCTTTTCGGCACCAATGTATCGTGACGAATCACGGGGTCAAAGTGGTGTGGTGGAGCCACTCTGTGTGCTCTGCGCCCATGGATATCAAGGCGTCAACTACATACCAAACGCACGATATAGTCACATTGAGTACTTGCCTTGTTTCCTCCGCTATGCATTCGGTAACGCTGTGTGGCGCTCTTTCCACAGGCAACGACACTTTATAAAAGTCTGATACACATTACACATACACTATGGTACGATAAAAAACACGATATGATTCGGTACGAGATGAAGCACGATATCGATATATGAACCGTAAATATGCGCGTGCGATGCGCATAATACGAACGCTAACTTTTTACACTGCCGATACGTTATTGTTGCGCCGGGCGGTAGATTTGACGTCATGTACTCATGTGCGCGTCCAACGACACATGGAACGCTAGTCGGCCCTCAGCAAGCAGAAAACACATCGACAACCATTGAGCGTTACGGCACAGTCAATGTTTAGCCTCCATCGACCACATAAACGATTCTACCCTATTCGCATTTTCCTTTCGGATTGCTTTATAATACACGGGAAATATTTTCCAATAGGTTTCATAACAGAACATGGTTCGATCTAGGTACACTGTTCGCTGTGCACTACACAGCCTGAGGAGTTTTGGCCTAAAGCCAATGGACCTGGCTGTTGCAAATCTTTAGGAGCTCTCATGGAATAACTAACGGTGCCAACTTGAATATTACAACAGAACAGACCCATTTCCTCTCATTTTGTTTACCACCCAAAGCCATATTTATGACTTTACCTTTGGTACCTTTACAAACTTGAAGATAGCTTGATCATTGGATTAGAACTTCTTAACAACAAAAACTCTTTCATCAGATTTGGAATCATAAAATTTGCTTAGCTTATTGTAATAAAAAAAGCTTTATTTTCACATGAAAAATCAATTAATATAATTTTTCTACAATAGGATGATTTTTTAATTATTTATTTTTTTTGGAATAACTTAAAAGAGTAAAACCTCAAATTGTAACATTTAATCATTGGAGACAAAATGAAAATTTGAGACAGAAATTTTACGTCTTTCCTAGATGCGACCGAATCTTTTACCGACTTTCCTGTTTCCCGAAAATTTTCGCTTGATTGTTGCTAATATTGTGATGATTAAATATTACAATTTGAGGTTTAAATCAATTATCCAAGACACTATTTACATAGATTACATTTAGTTCGGAAGAATCTTGCAATCACACATAAAAATAGCAGCCATTGAAAAAATTCGTTAAAAAAATAAAGATAATATTGGTAGTTCTTAGTCGATGTATGATACAGTTAAAGATGAACGAAGAGGGTAGGGTCGAATTAACTCAGTGGTTAGAGCAGAGACCCGGCAATCCTGGATGCATTTCCTGATTGCGACCAAATCTGTTTTTAATTTTTTTTTGTTTCAAATTTTTGTTCCAAATTTTTGTTTCGCTAAAATTGTTTTTAATGATTAAATACTTCAATTTGAGTTTTAACTTATTAAATTATTCCAAAAATAAATAATTAAATACCGTTAGAAGCAAGCAGTTCATATAAAAGCTATTTTTTTTACATTAGCTCTATACAGGAGGCCCCGAAGAAAATAATTTCCCTCAGGGCCTATACCATCTTAGGGGATGCTGTGTGGAGGGTTTTTTTAAGGAAAGAAAGAAGAAGAAGTTCTGGGAAGGAAATAGGTAAGAGGGGTGGGTAGTTATCTGGGGGTCAGTGTGTCCAGAAGTGACGGACGTATGAATCCATCCCTTCAACTGTAGTGCAAAGCAATGGGTTGAGGGATTCTGTCTGGAGAGATCAAAAGTCCTCCTCAAACAGTCTCTCTCGATCCGGCCTGCCACGCAGCAGGTGGGCAGACGCATCGGCCGCAAAGACCTTGAAAAACATCACCCCATGAACCCGGGTACCCCTCCTAAATCACCAAACGTAGCGAACCACTTGGGGTGACCTAAGGCAAAGGTGTCGGTTATCCAATAAATGATTCCCGGGGCGGCGATACCCATACCCGCCTCCCAAAATGAAGAAAGTCATTTCAAAAATAATTTTATTATTTTGTTGAAAATGTTTTAGTCATTCAGCATCTGCGTGTCACTTAATCCTAAATTCCACTTGCGCATGCTCACTAAATCACATAAAAAGAGTTAATAAGGGTACTTCTGCGTAAGCCCTCTTTCAGAATAAATCTCCGAACTTTCGACAGCAAATCTCTGGAAACGCAACAATAAGACTCGATTCCCATACCATATAAAGATAAGGCCCTCCCAGCTTTATCTGGGACCAGTTCTTTACAACTCCTCCTTACAAGGCAAGGCTTGTATTTAGATTAACCATCTAGACTTTACTGTGTACTGTGGACCATTCCCCCTTAGTACGTTGCTTGGCCACTTTTCTTTCCGTCTAGAAGAATTTTCCTGACCAAATCTACAAGCATCGATATTGTACCGAATTACATTTAAGTAGAACGAATTTAAATATATCTATTTAATCTAAAAATAAAAAAAATAAAAAACAAAAAATTTGCGTAATAATCATTGGTGACCGGACAACCAACTCTATGCAATTTCATCACTCCTTTGAAAAGTATTAGTGATGAAACTTGGTTAAACGGTAGTTAGGTTATGTACTATTTTTTCAAATTTTCATCACCTTTAATGACTTGTCAAAGGTTTGTTGAAATGCCATTTTATTGAGTTTTTCTTAACATGAACTCTACATAGGAGGCCCTGAGGAAAACAATTTCCCTCGGGCTCTATGTCATCTTGGGGATGCTGTGTGGAGGGTTTTTTTAGGCTTTCTTTGAAGGAAAGGAGAGTTCTGGGAAGGAAAAGGATATAAGGATGGGTAGAAATCTGGGGTCCAGTGTGTCCTGGTCATCCACCTTCAAGGCCTAGACAAACCTCACCCCATGAACCCGGGCACCCCTGCTAAATCACCAAACTTAGAACCACTTGGGGTGACCTGTGGCAGAGGTGTTAGTTATCCAATAAAGGTTCCCGGGGCGGCGGTACCCATTCCCGCCTCCCCATTGCCTCCCAGTTGTCATGGAACCATAACCATTAAACCATGAGCTCTGGTTTGATGAGATTTTCTCAGTATTTTTGTCTACAATTTCTATGCGAAAGCAACTATTTTTAACTCGTTTTCTAATTTCCGTCATGTGTTATGTTGTTTTAAAAATTACATTCAACTGTCTTTAGAGGAGAAACAATTAAGGGTTGGCGTAGTCAAATACCATTAATTTTTAGAAAAACTTTTTATTTAAATTTAAAAAAAAAAAAACGTTTTAAAGATTATTTTTAATGAATTGAGATTTTTTAAGGAATTTCATAATGTAATTATTTTTAATTGTACTTTGAAAATTATATTTTATTATTGATAACCTACAACAAAGTAAAATAAAGGATTCAATTTTTTTGACACATTACTTGAGAAACATATATCTTATGTTACTTTATTTGCGAAAGAAACCTGTGAAGTCTTTATTACAATAATATATATTACATTATTATCTATTATTGTAATAAGTTAGTTCGTTGAAATAAAAGAAATGATGCATATTTAAAAAAAAATCTTTACCTTAAAAAAATACAATAATAATAATAATAATAAGTTTTATTCCAGGATGTGGGGAGGATAGTGCAATCCCACACGTCCCATATGATTGTACATATTTATATAATATATTTTATAACATTTTAAAACAACAGATTTTTTTTTTTTAACATAGAATAGAAAAAAAAAAAAAAAAAACAAAACAAAATAAAAAAAAATATATTTATATATATAAAAAATTAAATATAAAAAAATAAATAACTAATCAATTCTATTCTTCAAGCTCGGGCCCAGCGCTCACTCAGGAGTGGGGTTTGGTGCTGAAACGCTGCGGTCACCACTGCATTGTCGGAAGCCATTAGCCGCATCCTGGCTCCAGTGACCCGATGTCTCTTTAGACCGGCGAATCCGTGCAGTCCTAGTTCAGTGAACATTGTCGATGCACTGCTATATCTTCTGAATCCAAATATAATTCTACATGCATCATTATATTGGATCCGGAGTCGTTCCATCGAGGTGGTTCGGTAGTTACACCAAGTTTCGCATGTATATAGATTAGTGCAAAATGCATTGAACAATGTTTTTTTTTACATGGTTACTGCATTGGAAAAATCTTCGGGCAATCATATTGGACAATACACTGATACTTCTCCTCTGTCGTTCAATATCACCATCATCCGAGAGGATGATGGTGATATTGAATACATACAAAAATAAATTTTAAAAAAAATTTCTAAAATATTTGACTACATTTAAACAGTTTAAATATGATAATATGTCAAATATACACTTTTAAACTTCAGTAAGTCTTTAAGACGTATCATTATTTTTAACGTAAGTCAAAATAAGATTATCTTTCTAGGGTTAATAAAAAAAAATCAATTTATCTTCGAATTATTATAGTTTATATAATATTTCAACACATTGAGAACCGGCCATGTTGGCCAATTTGTGCCGCCGTGCTGCCCTATAACCATTATACCAAACGAGTATTATATGCGAAAAAACTTTATTGCCCATTAAGAATAAAAAATAAATTTTCTCACGGCCCCCTGTGGCCATATATTAAATATTCAAGACGCGAACCACCCCCACCTCGAATCTTTTCCGCGCAGGACAGGGAGAGCGGAAGGATGGGCGGGAAATCCCGGTGGAAATGCAAGGCTGCTGAAAAACACCTGTCTAAAGCATGCATCACACGGGGCAATTCTGTCGCTGCTACTTAAAAAGTTGATCAATATCGCTGCGCGTGAATAACTAGCAGCCATTAGATATAGCTGGGACTAGATTAGAACACCATGTACTGTGGGGTATTTTCACAAACTATGAGTACAGTTAAAATGTGTAGAATATTTAAAGCATATTTTTCTGATTCTGTTCTTTGTACTAAAAATTTGTAATTTTAATATTTTAATAGGTATATTCCAAATCGTTTTCAACTGACTACAACGTCATAATGACATAGAAAACACCACTGGCCGGTAATACGGCTAGCACCGACGTTGCCAGGCGTGACGTCACGCCGCCAACTCACGAATAAAAACGAACATTGAAAATTGAAAATGGCAGATTTTAAAGCGTTATATAAAATTTATTTGTTAACGTAAAAATAAATTTAAAATATCTTAATTATTGAAACTTATTCTTATTTTTATCCAGATTAAAAAAAAGAGAAAATTCCCTTTTATTCTATTTGGAATAAAGCGCGCAAATTTGGCGGTCACGTTACCTAGTCGCCGCTGTTAATCTAACATCTCAAATTGCTAGTCAGTTTCTCATGTTTATATCAGTAGGGTTTGGAAACCACCTCTGAGCTGGAGCCCCAAAATACTGTGCCTAGGAGGGCTGTCCGTCTGATTAACAATCCTTTTTTAACAGACCAATTGGCATCAATAATGCACAGACGCAATGAAGGTATGCTGAGCCTGTTCTACATGTATTTTAATGGAGCCTGCTCTAATGAGCTAGAGGCATTGATCCCCGGTGCACCGGTGCACGTACATGAAACTCATCGGATATTTGCTTCATGAGAACGGGTGGTTTCTTCGACTCGTTTGGCGTAAATATAAGGAACGAGAAACTACCGGGATTTTCCTCCTTCATATAATCTGGGCCTCTTGAAGACACATTAATAAATCCCTTCTTATAGCCCCTACCCTAACCTGCCTCACAACGCTGCTCAACCGGGTGGCGACATACTTCCTCTGTCTTTACATAGACTGTTTTGTGAGGTGTCACATTTAAAAAAAAGTATAGACTCTGGGACATTTTACTCGCTACTACCTGCACGTGGTTACGCAGACCACACACATCAAGTAGCGATAACTCGCCGCGACAATGAAGCAGCGACAAAATCGCAAACGTGTGACACATGCTTAAAGCAACGCGACTAACTGCTTAGAAAAGGCCGGTACTAAAACGTGTGATAGAATTGGAAAGGGTTTTACTATTGGTAAGGCTTTTCCGGAAATAAAATGGAGATATTTCCGCTGATAAACCGGTAAAAGTTTTTCAAATAAAAAGGTTTTCAATCGATGGTTTTGAAACTCTGTTTACGTATAGAATTTAGCCCTACTTTGATTTACCTATAGATATAGTTTTGTGATCAAAGATGATTCATTGTTAGTATTATGTATGTGCATACCTTTACAATATATTATTCATCCTTGTGGTAAAATCAAACGATCGGAGGGAAATAACATAAATTTAATAACTTCGATCAACACTTAAGAGGGAATAACCTGACAAAACCGGAAATATGTCATTTTTAAATCAACTTTTAGACGTATTGACCCTTTTCCACAAAAAATTATTAATTGATTTCGAAAGACTGTTTTTTATCTAGTGAAGCTATTTTTTAAATTTTGAGAAAATATGTTTATTTTTAGTACAGTAAGGTTTTACCGTAGGTCGTTGGCATATTTGTTGAATTTTCAAACAAAATTTTGTATTGTACAACATTCATTTCAAATCATATAATCATGCAGTAAAATAAATCAATAAATTATTTGGGAACACTACTTTTCAGAATTTTAATTTTAGTTCAAATAGAAAGATCCGCGCCCTAGTTTTAGTGACGAAAATACTTCAATTTGTCTATTTATTTACGTCTTACAAACTAATATATTTAAAAAAAAATTGCTTCCTTATTTTGCTTAGATATTATTGAAAAATTATAAATACTTACGATCAAAAAATTATAAAAGTACATAATTTTAATTGTTTTATCATCACGAGTTTAAAAAATAAAATCGATATTGAGTTGTTATGTTAAAATGCTGGTATGGAGAATAATTAATCTTTCTCATCGGAACCGCCCTGCATAGTTGCAAGGGTACGATCGCAAGATCATCGTTCAATGAAATTTAATTTCTCGGCCGCTGGTAATAATAAACCAAGTTAAAACATTACTTACGAATTAAAAATACTAATTTTGGTCGTGCCTCCGTCTGTAGCTCGGTTAAATGAACTCTAGAACTTAGGTTTTGAAATTAAATTTCAATTTCAAAATTGGAATCGTTTGTTTGGAGAATTCAGGTATTTTTAATACTTTATTATTTTAATTGCCATTTTCAAAGTTGAATTTATTTGCCGAGAATTCAGACCATCCCGAGATGAGACGAGAAACAAAAAAACGGGTTTCACCTTTTTACTTCCAATTAGTCCAATTTGACCTCCAACGCAAATAGTGGAACACGTTTCGACTAGATATTAGTAGGCAATAGGGCCTTTATGACTGCCCCGTGATCTTTTATCCGTGATTAATCATAATTTAAAGCACATACATATTTCTTTACAATATATTCATAAAATATAGTCGATTATGAACATATTTTTATTTATTTTTAAACAGAAAGACAAACATTCCCGAGTTGCGAATTATCCGACAATATTTAAAAAATCTCTTACTACCACCACAGTAGGCGGAAATCCTGCTTATGTCGTTATGGAGGACTTAGCTAGCCGAGGAATCGAACACGAGGCGAACCAAACGCAGCCCAACTCAGCCACATACCGGTCTTTACCTATATATTGCTTACAAACCATGCAATATTTTTTTAAATCTACAGATTTGATTTATTTGATCATTTTATAAGGCCCAGTTGTTTCGCAGAAATTCAAATGTGATAATGTCATCAAATGTTTTTTTTTAGATTTGGAAGGTCCCCGACAACGATTTTTGGTGTGTTTCAGCTTTCTATCAAATTGTAATAAGTAAACAGGCTTGACAACATGATAGTAGTCCTGCTAATCAGAATTTGTTCAAATGCTGTAACGGACTTAGGATGGGTTATTTAAAAAAATGTTAAATATTCAACAAATTTTTTAAGTTAATTTTCACGTTCTGTGTAAGTTCTATTGAAGTTCTGTTATTATATCTTTGTAGGCCAGTTGTTTCCTAAAAGTGAAATAATCACAGAACTTGAATACAAAGTGAAAATAAAATTCTTTAAAATTGTTCAAATTCCTTAGAATCGGCATTTAACGGGAACATTTCAACTGTCAAGAAAACAAAATGGGGCTGAAAGGCCACTTGATGACTTTGCAATATGTGAATTTCTGCGAAATATTTCTATCTGAAAATCGTGCAAGTAAACCAACTTTCTGGAGTCAGTGAGACTATGGGATCCCCAGTTGAGGTGTGACTGAAGGTAGTGGGAAGAGGAATGAGAAGTATCTGGATACTGAGATACGGCCATCAAACATGGATGAAGCCATTTCAGCAAACGCCAACGTTTCGATTCTCAATGGCGAAATTTCACCAGGGCGTTACTGAAAGTATAAAATACATGCAATACGTCACTCGACACAGAATGACGGTTCATTTCAAGACCGCTACGTCGCGGTCGCGTCGTTCGTATACGTCACTCGACACAGAATGACGGTTCATTTCAAGACCGCTACGTCGCGGTCGCGTCGTTCGTATACGTCACTCGACACAGAATGACGGTTCATTTCAAGACCGCTACGTCGCGGTCGCGTCGTTCGTATACGCGGTCGAACGCACTTGGGTTGTTCTTCTTTTAACCTACATAACTTTTACCACTCTGTCACATTTCCACCACTCTGTCACATTTTGTTTTTACTATAAATGAATATCTCTGGATCTCAGGGAAATTGTAGCAAGTGGGGAAGGAGGCCTAAAATGCCCATTGGGGGTGACAAAATGAGCTGCGTGTATACCTTGTTATGAAGCGATTGTATTTATCGTAAGTTAGGTACTATTTTTTTTAAATGCATTTTAATTGGTTAGATTGGCAAACCTAGGGGGAGTTTCGTTCAACGTGTCGGTAGGCGGCGGTTTTTTTTGGGTTTGGTTTCCGGATCCGCACTCTGGTTTTCACGGCGAGATGTGCGGTACGCCGTGAAAACAACGGTCAATTAATCTTAAGTTTTAATACGATGTGATTGAAATCCAGGTTTTGGGCATCTGCATTCGGGGGACGGAAACACGTTGTGTTTTTTAAATATAAAAATCAAAGATTTATTCGCGTAAAATGCGAGTTTTCGCGCGGGTCCCAAAAGTGACCACGAGTTTAATGGCGATGTACGTGTGTTACGATCAATGTACCTCTTTATCCGAGACATCGGTGTATATAATAACCCGCCACGCTTATCATGGTGCGCGGTGCAACTAACCGAAGATTTATTCACGTAAAATGTGAGTTTCGCGAGGGTCCCAGTGACCACGAGTGAATTGGCAATGTCCGAGTGAAAAGACTATTGTACCCCATTATCCGAGTCATCGGATTAAATAATAACTCGCTGCGCCCGTGATTATATGCAGGCCAACTATCGAATTCCCCCCGAGGGTTTATTTATGGAACAAACCCGAGATACCGCAGTGTTGAACGATTCTTCGCCTCGAATTGCTGACGGGCCTTCCTTTACAATTTGGAGTAGAGTCTGGGTACTCCTTCCTTCTCCTGAGGGTCCAGGTCTAACATCACTTCCATGCGACAGCTGAGGAGGTCGCAGGGCCAAGCTGAGCCGCAGAGGTTGGGACCACCCTTGCCACCAGGAGGTGGGGTTGGTTCTCCCGACATCGGGAGTTCGGTGGCAGTAAATTTAATTAGGGTAGCTAGGAATAGCATAAAATTACGATATTGGTCCCGGGGGTGAGTCCATACCATTAATTTTATTATGTCTTACGAAATCAATACAGTGAACCGATTCTATACTCTACATTTTGTTTTATTATGTAGATTCCTTGTGCAGCCTTTTCAGGAATGCTATGAAAACTAATGGCCCACACTCTGAGAATAGAGTACCGTGTTCTCCGCTGGTTGACATACCCAGACATTAGACTGGGTTTGGCGTCCAAGGTTTCCTGTGAGGAAATCAAAGTTGACTAGCAGATTACACCCGAGCCCGACAAAGGCTCATTATTACATCTCCCTTTAATCTTATAACACAAACACATAACGATATGTCATTACACTATAAGGGTAACAACCTATTTCGAATGACAACCCACGTGACAGAATTGTCGTACGACATAAAAATTGTAGGAGGCAAGTTTTTGACATTTTTTTTAAATACTTTATTAAACACTATTAAAAAAATAATAATCGTCGTTACGTGGTAGGTTCCTTTTGGAGTTTAAAAATAGTTTTATATTTTATGCCGTCATATCATTTTTTTGTAACATTATAGAATACACGTAAGTCGAGGTGGCAGAAGACAGCTGTGATTTGTATGAAATACACTTCTGTCACGAGAAGTTACAACTCTGTCACGTAATTTTTACAAAAAAATACAAATACATTTTTTTAAACGTACACAGTCGTTACGCCTTTAGCACAGTAGATTTTAAAGTAATTATAAAATAATAATATTGGTAATTCTGTTGAATTTCTCTCCACTAACTGGTGGAGACAACTTTATGTAGGTTAAAAAGAAGAACGACCCACATACGTCACTTAATACTGTTACTAAATAAATATTGCTAGTATTTAAAATTAAATTACTAGTAACTCTTATACCGCATTTAATCAATCAAACATTTAAAAAAAATCACTACTTATCCAAATTATTAGCCATTCATTATGTGCCCGTCCCATGCAAAGACGTTTAATCAAATGCGAAATTTTTAAGACAACGGCAGGGGGCGGAGTTGAATTAATATGGCGGCTACAGTACAAACTTTCCCTATTTACGGTTTAAAATGCCCCTGGGACCCGCGCATTGCCAGTACTTCAATTTAATTAATTTTTGCGCCCTACATTCGTAGCAGCTGTTCGCGTCCAACGACACTTAACACAACTTCAGTGCGGCCATCTTCTAAACGCTCCAACCGACTACAAAGTGTCGGCCGCTTGTTCTTCTAACTAATAATGTTGCTCCATTGTAATAACATATTATCTTCTCACGGTATCTAGGTTACTTCTAGCGAATACTGTAGAATGGTAGTTATAAATACCTCAAACTTCTGACATTTCCCATACATTCTAATGGCGGATGCTACACTAGCGCCCCCTATCGGCGCGTTTTATGCAGCTTGGTTTTCTTTCATACATTTTAATAGATTTTATTGAAATTATTCTTTAGTTTTATTGGAATAACTTTTTGAAGGTTTTTTATGCATTTTACTATTTTTATTTTATGCTAGGGCAATCCTAATGAGTTACAAAACTCATTTTAGGACGGGAGGAACTTACAATTCATAGGGGGGCAGTAATAGGTTGTACCCTTTAATATTTTTATTTTTTTTATTTTTTTATTTTAAATACATAAACGGCTATACTGCCTTTTATAAATAAACATATAATAGAGTACAAAAGTAAGAAAAATAATATCATTACATAATAGTAGTTTTAAAATTAAAAATAACATACAATTGTTTTGTGTATCACAACAAAAAATAACAAGAAATAAAAATGAGAAATATCATCATTTCATTTCAACATGTCCATATTGCGTATATAAAGTTACATTATGGAAAAAATAAAAAACTTAAAAACTGAAATCTAAAAATAACATATAATTATTTTGTGTATCACAACAAAAAATAAGAAAAAAGAACAATGAGAAATATCATCATTTCATTTCAACATGTCCACATTGCGTATATAAAGTTACATTATGGAAAAATAATTTTTGAGTGCATATTTATATTGCGCTAATTTTAAGAAATAAATGTCGCCGATGTTAGCATATTCATTTCCCAAAATGTGTAATCGACTGATTGGTGAGTAATAATGTGATAATGTATGTGTGTTATTATAGTAGAACGGTAGAGTCAGTCTATTGTTAGCGCGACCAGGGCAATGAAATCGTATGAGTTCTATTAAATCAGGGGTATCCAAGACAGAGTGAATTATTTTGTATAATATTAATAGATCACAGATTTTTCTGCGATCTGATAAATTTACGAGATTAGTCCAGTTTAATAACAAATTATAGTCAACGGATTCTCTTGGAATACCTAATTTAAAATTAATATACCTAAGGAATCTATGCTGGACCTTTTCAATCGCTTGAATATGGATATTGTAATGTGGAGCCCAAATCGTAGAGTTATATTCTAAAATGCTTCTCACTAGCGTTATGTATAAAATGCGAATAGTATCAATGTTACAAAATTGATTGGTTATTCTAATAATAAATCCTAAAATCTTCATTGCTCTATTAATAATATTAGTTATATGGCTAATAAATGTAAGTTTTGAGTTAAAAATAATACCTAGATCATTTATTGTTTCTACTGAGTTTAATATAATTTTGTCAAGATTGTATTCATAAATGATCGGTTTCTTTATTTTATAAAATCTTATTATTTGACATTTACTAATGTTAAGTGCCAGTTTATTGCTTATACACCAATTAAACAAGTTGTTTAAATTTTTTTGTAAAATTATGCAATCAGAAATATTTTTAATTTTTTTATATAATTTTAAATCATCAGCAAATAACAGGATATCAACATCGGAAAAAACGTCTACAATGTCATTAATAAATAAAATAAACAGTATTGGTCCTAAATGGGAGCCCTGTGGCACACCACTAGTGGCAGAAAAGGCATCCGATATTACGTCATTTAACTTTACAAACAGTTGCCTATTTGTTAAATAACTCTCTACCCATTTAAGAAAGTTCCCGGTTATACCCATACTCCTTAATTTATTTATCAGTATTTTATGACAAACTTTATCGAACGCCTTGCTGAAGTCAGTATATATCGAATCTACTTGACATTTATCTGCAAAGGCATTAGCTATAAAGTTTTCATATATCAGTAGATTTGTCAGAGTTGATCTATTCTTCATGAAACCGTGTTGAAACCTTGTTATAATCCCATTTAATTTAAAAATAATTTTATCCAAAATAATTTTTTCGAACAATTTTGGAATAGTTGACTGTATACACACAGGTCTATAGTTGCGTATATCGCATTTGTCACCTTTTTTAATATGGGTGTGATGTAACTATTTTTCCATGCAATTGGAAAATATCCCGATGACAATGACATATTAAAAATTAAATAGAGAGGATACGACAAGGCATGTATACAGTGTTTCAATAGTATTGAGGGTAATATAATATATCATTGAAGAATAAGATAATGCTAATAAATCTAAATGAAACATGACACAGAACTAGACACAAAAAATAAAAAGGTAACGGTCGCAGCTGGGAATCGCACCCGGGATCTCTTGCCTTATGCAGTATGCAAGTGCTTACATTAACATAATACAAATAAAAGATATAAAAGTGGCAGCCCGTGGAATAATTCTTCTGAAATCTATGGAGTATTTAAATTAATTTAAATACTTTTAAATAAATTAATTAATTAATTCTAAAATCCATAGAATATTTAAAGATAGAGAGGTTAATAAAATAAAAAAGAAAAATAAGAGCTGCATCCGGTTGAGGAAGCCTGGAATAAGAGAAATAATGAAAAAAGGAAAAAGAAAATAACAGTAATAATATAATGCAAGTATTTACAATTATAATAGATAGAAAGTAAAATGGATAAAAAAATAGTCAGAGAAGGTTTTCCGCAAAACCACCTGGCAGTCCCAATGACAATTCAATTCAATTTATTTATTATCTCAAAAACATTACAAAATATTACATTTTAAACCGTTTTCAAAATACATTTGTAAGAGTATTACAATTATTAACACATACGAGCTATACAAGAATTAATAGAGCTTGCCTTTTAAAGGCAGCTTCACTAACGCTAAATATGTCGATATCCGAATTAATTCTGTTTAACAGTAAAATTGCTCTCCCGCCCGGCTTGACCATTGGCAAGATAGTCCTGCAGGCCGGAAGATAAAACAGTCTATGCTGTCGGTGACGAAGATACCCATCGGGAACATAGAAATGAATGCTCTCCATGATAGCTGAGTTTTCAAACCATCCGCGGATCAATCTGAAGAAATGTGTAGCAATGTGTACCTTCTGACCCTGACAATGTGCATGGCTATCGGCCCAACCGCAGACGAAACCCGAAGTCCGCGCCCTTTAACCGGCTCCACGATTTTGCCTCGAAGAAGTATATGTAGGAAAGAAGAGAAAGTTTTAGAAGACCCTATGAGAAAGATATGTCAGTGTGTTCAGGGGTGACAGACGAATGAATCCACTTCTCTCACTGGGGTGAAGTTCCGGGAGAGCCTTGAAGAGATCAAAAGGTCTCCCTTAACCATTCTCTCCCGATCCAGCGGAGAAAGAAAGGAGACGGGAAAAAGTAAGGTTCAGAGTTACCGGCCATTTAGATCTGGACATCAAACATAGCCAAAGTCACTTTAAGCAAACTTTGAATTCTGGATGGTGGTCTTACATCAGAGCGATAACGAGAGCGTCTACTAATGGGTAACACGCCTACAACATAATATATTTATTAATATCAAGGATAATACACGAAATACGTTCGCCAGTGGCGTGTAGCCGGGCCGGGGTCGGGCGGCTCGGGGGCGGCGCGGGAGGCAGGGCGGGGGGCGGTGAAAGGGGGCGGTGAAAGGGGGCGGTGAAAGGGGGTGGTGAAAGGGGGCGGCCCAACTCGGCCATCGCGCGGCAACTTCTAATGATAAATGTCACAAACTTTATTCGGTTCCGTTTCCTCACTACTTATCCGCCAGCTTTTGTGCGGGAAACATTACCTCTCTGCTCCTGAAGTTGCCAGTTACCAGTTAGGTACCTACTCTAAAACCTGCCTATTACCTACAACCAACTTATACCTGTACGTATATTATAATCCCCCGACTTATAAACCCGATGTAAATATTACGCGGCGCGTAAAGTATAATATACATGATGTTAAGGAAAGTACTTGACTTACTTTAACCAGTGATTCCTGACATTGTTTGGAGTAAAAAATGTTAATGAAATTTTGCTCTCCGGTCACTTTTTTGATGACAATTTTTTTTTTCTAATTTTTTTTTCTTCAAAATCAAACAAAAAAAATCTTCCACATGTCGTCACTGATCACTCAGCCGAGGAACCGACCAACCCCTGATCCCGCCTCCAACTATCTAACACCTACCATTTTTTATATTTTTTAGAAAGAAAAAAAAACGTCAAAAATGTCACCGGAGACCAAAATTTTATTTGCATTTTTTTACTCCAAATAATGTCAGGAATCAAGTCAAATACATCCTTTAACACCCTGCATAGTATTATTAAACACCTACATAAAATAAAAAAAATGAATAAAATTAAATGCATAAACAAGAGTTCTACAAATAAAACTTTTTTTATGTGAATATCTCACAAAAGTCACAACTGCTCCCGTCTGGAGCCTGTGAGACTACGGTGGTAGGGTAAGTAATTGGAGAGGGGAAAGAGTTGCAGAAAAGGAAGATGGAGAAGCACCAGGCTATTCAGATCTCATCACCAAACACGACTGAAGCCATTTCAAGCAACATTTCAATTCTGAACATTGGTCTTACACCAGAGCGATACTGAGAGTATCTTCCACATTTAAACGTGCCGCAAATATACCTTATATTATTTTAAATGATCTAATTGTGAAACCATTGAAACCAAAATAAAATTTATTTGCGGACACCGGGATTTGAACCCGCGACCGCCGGATCGCTAGTTGCGAGCATTGCCCCTCGACCATTACTTGATAATAGTGAATAACATATATGGTTAAAACGGACATAAACCGGGCTTAAGGCCGGCTTAACTGTATCACGCTGAAGAATCTAATAAGTAAAACAAATATTAATGCTTACGCGCCACAGCGGGAATCAAACCCAACTACTGCAAAGGGATTTTAAATGCATATAGATACCATTAGACGAGTAAAAAAAGAAGAAAAAAATTAACTTAATATTTAAAGTCTTACTACCTAAGCTCATTTATAAAAATTCTCGTGAATTCCCTTTTCGAGGAACTCATCTGAGAATTTTTTAAGAATATTCCAAGAAATTTCTCAAAGAAGAGAAATCTTTGTTGACTATTTTTGTATACGTGTTTTAAAAAACAAAAATCTTCATTTCACTAGGAGTATAATTACTCTCAATTCACTTAATTTTGTTTTTATTGCGAGAATCGAATCCGTAACTGCATTTTTTTTTTACTTTAGCTCCATACAGGAAGGTCTGCGGAAAATAATTTCCCTCAGATTCACAAATTCGTAGAACTTGTACCTAGAGGGGGCACGTCCCTACGCACCCCCTCGACGGAAGTTTTTTTTTAATATGAAATACCGCACAAGAGTCCCAACTGCTCCCGTCTGGAGCCAGTGAGACTATGGCATCCCCAATTAGGGTATGTTGTGAGGCTGAAGGTAGTGGGGAGGGGAAGGAGATAGGGAAAAGTACCTGGCTATTCAGATCTGGTCACTAAACACGGCTAAAGCCATTTCAAGCAACGTTTCAATTCTGAATGGTGGTCTTACACCAGGGCGATACTGATAGTATCTTCCACTCTGGAACGTGCCGCAATTATACTATATATTATATTAAATTAATAAATTGTGAAATAACACAAATTAATCAAAAAAAAATTATTTGCGCACGCCGGGTTCGAACCCGCAACCTTCGGATTGTGAGTCGAGAGTCTTGCCTCGGGACCACGGAGGCCGTCAAACAGAAGTGGTGATATCTTGTGACGAATTCTTGGATTCCGAAAACCGAATTAGCCTTGTTTGAAATTCCATGTACACTGATGTTATTTGTGGCGCTGCGCGTATGGCGTGGCACTCGAAGCTGGGTTCTGAAATTCAACCACGCAGACGCAAGCTTAATAATAATATTCCATTATACATTATACTTTACGCGCCGCGTAATATTTACACCGGGGTTATAAGTAGGGGGAATATAATATAAGTGCAGGTGTAAGTTGGTTATGGGAAAATAATTTCCCTCAGGGCCTGTGTTATCTTACAGCATGCTGTGTGAAGGTTTTTTTTTTTAGTTAAAATAAGGATAGGAAGTTCTGAGAAGAAAGAAGGTATGAGAGGCGGGTAGGGATCTGGAGTTCATTGTGTCCGGGAGTAATGTATGTTCGATTCCATCTCCACAACTGCGGTGCAAGGCGATGATTCCGAGAGAGTCCTGCTGGAGAGGTCAAAAATACTCCCTTAACCGGTCTCTCCCGATCTGGTCAACCACGAAGTTGATGGGCAAACCTCACCCTACGAATCCGAGCACCCACGCAAGTTACCAAATGTAGTAAACCACCTGGGATGACTTATGCCAAAGTTATCCAATCGCGTCCGCCGCCTAGACCTAGACAAACCTCACCCCATGAACCCGGGCATCCATGCTTAGTTACCAAATGTAGCAAACCACTTGGAATGACCTATGCCGAAGTCATCCAATGAATGGTTCCTGGGGAGGTGGTACCCAAACCCGCCTCCCAAATTGGAAATATTAGACTTGAAACCGAATCAAATATTAGTCATACAGGCCAAGTGGTAAGTTATTATTATTTAATCCACTGCTTCTCCTTCAAATATAAAAATTCTCATGAATTCTCTTCTCTAAGAATGTCGTATGTTTTGTAAATTTCTCAAGAAAGACAATAATTCTCGATCAGTACAGTACACAAGTAGTAACAACTAAAATACAAGCATCGCGAATAAAGAAATTGTATTTTATGTTGTCCTCTGGTGTTCTACATTTGAATCAGTCTTCGGGTGGGATAAGGGCAGTGGCGTTGATCGTTGGTTCACCCGTACAACGCACTGAGCCGCTCTCAAATAACAATTACGCTAACAAATACTTGAACATTGATAGGAAGACTCGAATACACTATTATAGGTATACTCTCACACACTCACTCACTCACTCACCCAATCACTCACTCACTTATTCATTAATTCATTAGAATGGTTTAGCAACGCATAGACATTTCATCTAGCTGGTACCCGGCATGCGTTGCAATGCCAATCAAAGAAATAAATTTTTCTCCCTGCATGTCCTTTTCCATACGTCCCCGTTCACTTCCACCTTCCCCGCCTTCCCCTTCCCTCATATCTTCCCCCTCCGCGAACCCCACCTTCACCCTTTCTTTCCTCCCTGCCACTAAAATATATTAAATACACACATTTTCATTTATACAGATTTCCTAACGCCAGCGTTATGAAATTTGTATAAATGAAATAAAGTTGTATTGTAATGAAAATTGTGCAAAAGAAAGAGCTTACCATTATATAAAGCCTACGTTACTCGCTAATAATGTAGCTTTCTATTGATGAAAGAATTTTTAAAATCGGTTTAGTGGTTTAAGCGTGAAAGCGTAATAAACAAACACACCCACTTTCGCATTTATAATATTGAATAGGAAGTATAGATTAGGGGCGGCTCCGCGCGTTGTTCGAGTCTCGTAAGGACAAAATCTACGAAATAGGCTGTGCGTATTTTCGTTCGAGTATGAATATTTGAAATTTCCCATCTTACAAAAATTTGTCGGTTCCATGACATTCGATCCGTCGACAGTTCCCCCCCGGCACGTTTATATACTCGTACAATATGCAGTCTGTTTAGGGAAAATATTACTTACACAAAATAGGGGGGTACTGTCTCCGAAGGGGTATGCAGGGAGGATACCGCCAAATTATAAAATTATAAAACATATTTTCATTCAAATGCATCAAAAATAAAACTACTTGACTATAATACTGTATACACCAGCGTAAAAGTTAAAAAAAAACGCTATAAAGAAATTCGTTTGATATCCCTGTCAACTTGTAAATCGTGTTCAATCAGTTCAAAATTCATAAGTTAAATTATTAGCTCATAGAAGTTTATTTGAACAAACGCATAATGTAGCGTACTTTTACCAGAATCTCAAAATTCTCTCAGTAAGAGCAATTCGGTGGTATAAAATTATATTTCAACATACGAATACCCCTATATACATACACAAACTGGACCACACTTACAATACTCGTTTTACGTTAAATGAAGGACTAATCGTACCTAAGCATTTAAACAAATATGGACAAAGAACGCTAAATTACATGATACCTAATTGCTTAAATATGTTAAAAATTAAAAACTGCCGAAATTAAAAAATGTACAAATGGTAAAACAAATATTATGTTGAAAAATTGGCTCGCCAAAAGAAATGATTTGTATTAGACTAACATAAAAATTCTAACTGCATAATAAAGTAAAATAAATTTATTAATTAATATCTTCAAAGTAAAAGTACCTATCGACAAACTACTTAAAAGTAGTTTATTGGGACTTTTCTTTTTTCTGTGCAATATTTTATTTTTGCTGTCGTTTTGTATTACTTTGTATTTATAATAAATAAATAAATAAAAATTAAAAAATAAATAAATAAATAATTTTTTTTTTATTTATTTTAAATGTATTTTTGAAGTCGATTTTAGATTTGAAATTGGTTAATAATGCACAATTTTTTAATCATAATTATAATTTCGAGGGTGCAACTGTCGGGGGATCAACTGTTAGGTCAACAAATTTGTCAGAAACAATAATGTCTCGTAGAAACAATAATTTATCAATGTAGAACCATAATAATTGTGACATAAAAGATATTTACAAATTTGTGGAAAAAAATTGGTTGTCTGTAAAGTCGGTTTACGGACGATAATTGTACATGATAACGTCATATAATACCGATGGAGTGGAAGAAAGATAGATGCGTCAGAAGCCGAACGCTTAGGCCGAACGCTTGTTCCGCGCTCTCGCTTGCACGCTCGGCTCAGGCGGAACGTGACAACGTGACAACGTGACAATGAGTCATGCTTTTTCGTGAGTGCAGCCGGCGTTCATCGATTTATAAGATTCACGTCAAAAAACATATTTAAAAAAATTCCTTTATTTTCTCTTTAACGTTTCGTTTTTTCTTAGGTTATGCACAGCTTTTCATGTGGACCGCACGCCACTGGGCAGGGGGTAGTAGTCGGTAGTGGAACTCCTGAGGAGTGTTTTCATCTATTTTCCATATAAAATAGGAACGTGAGAGCCCCGCCAATGCGGCCCCGGGCACAATCATGATGTACCTCCCATGACTTGCATTATATGTCTTACTCCTGCACGTACACTCCAGGGATACTCAACTCCGTGCACATTACGTACTTCAAACTATTTTCAGTTTTAAATAAGCACCAGCCTCAGTTTAAGTGGTTCGCCAAAATTATGTTCGTACACCAAATATAATAAATGAGTACCAGAACGCAATTATTTAAGTTATCAATGGTCACAATAAACGTGAACAAGCGGTCAATTCACAACACATAGCTAAATAAATATTTTTTTTAAAAACGATTAGTTTTGAACGATCTGAGCATTTCGATTTTTTTTAAACTTTTTTCGATGTGTAAGTAAGCGGCTAGCAAACTTAAAGTCGGGTCTACACTGTGATGCTTTTTAAAAATAAATAAAAAAATATATAGTAACCTCTGTAGCGACCAACTTTTTTTAGATTTGACATACGGCAATGCAACTTCGGACTCGATTTACTCAAAAATGAACGTTCAAATCAAAGAATAGTTATACCACAAAATCGACTCCAAATATGATGAAAGATGATTAAATATTACATTTGAGGTTTTACTCCCTAAGTTTTTCCATTAATATTAATTCTAGAATTGTGATAAAGCAATAGATGTCACATATTAAAAATGATTTTTTTTTTTATTTAAGATCTATCTAAAGGGCCTTTCATTAAGCGCTTCCTGTCTTTAAATTTAAATAAAACAAAGTGTGTGTGAGATACCATCGAAATTTTTTATTCGTTTGAAAGGCCTATCGATGCCATTATGTATGGAATATATAACATCGTTCAAATGTCCGCCGCGGCTGTTCTGGGTGGCGCGCATCCGAAATGTCCAATTCCCTAAGACTCTGGCGCATAAATAAGGCTGAATTCGACCGATGGCTTACATTGGCTTTGAGGGCCGCCGTGATTTGTAGCTTATTCGCAAAGATCTGCGACTTAAAAAAACCCCACAAGAAAAAGTCGAACGTGGTCAAATCGCACGATCTCGGTGGCCAGTTCACATCACCTCCGCGTGAGATTTTATCGTTAAACAATTTTAAACAATAAATTAAATTTCAAACAATTTTATCATTTGCACGTGTTGTTGAACGCTTTATCCGTCCATGGTGATTTGGCAAAACAGACTGAATAAATGGCAGTCAATTTGATAGATGTCGCTTCAACAATACGGCCGCTATCAATTGTCAAAGTTCGGAGAGGAAGTTGGAAGACCCTTTAGATTGCAATTAAATTCGAATAAAATCTTGCAATCTCGTATAAATATAGCAGCCAATAAAAATATTCGTTAAGAAAGTGAAGATATGTTGGTAGCTCTTAGTCGAAGCACGATACAGATAAATATGACCGAAGGGGATATGATCAAATTAGCTCAGTAGTAGAGCAAAGCCCCGGCAAGTTCATTCCCTAGATGCGACTAAATCTTTTCTGATTTTTCTGTTTCACATTTTTCGTTTGAGATTTGTTAATATTATATTCAATAATTAATATTAACCAATTCCCCGCTTGCGACACTATTTTCCGGATATAATATATATTATATTAAGAATAAAATAATGATGTATGTCTTCCTACATGGTAATATGATGAAAAACAGAACACTTGATAAACAAACGTACAAATACATTATTTATCATTTTTTTCGTATCGTTGAGTCTACGAAAAATACCAAAGGATTATTGTTAAGTTCTTGTAAATTGGCCAGACACAAAATTCTGGGAAATTTCCTTAAATTAACGAGCCAATTATAACATTCAGCTACATTATTCATAGAATAACATTTATCGTTATTCTATCTTGAGATTCCTTCGATTTCATGTTGGTTAAGCGCTTTTAAGTGACTAGTGCTTACCTACAACTGAAAAGATTTCTTCGCCTGGCAATATAATAGAAAATAATTTCTTCACCTGGCAATACAATGGAACGTAATTTTCCCACCTGGCAACAAAGGAAAATGATTTCCTATTCGTCAGGGCTGCCGCAGTTCGCTAGTCGTCTCTGAAGGAGTCGCGCAGTCATGCATGAGTGTCAACTTTTCCTTTACGTCGACACTGCGTAACAAATTTACTTCCTGACACAATGGGAACGCTGCGCTGCAGAATGACATATTGCTTCCCAGGCACAATGTAGTGCATTCTCTAAGACTCTAGTAGTATCTACAGCATAATAATATATAACATACACTATTGACATTCTCGTCCCGTTTCTATGTTTGTGTCATCATTGTAATCAATGACGTTACAATGTGATAGAAATCTCAAAGTTGCAAGCCAAAAACAAGACAATTGTATTGTATTCGATTTCGTTTTCCACAAATCACGTTTACACAATGGAAAATTATAATATTGACATTTAGGATTTATTGTTGCATTTCTTGGATTCTTGCACAACGCAATTATGTTATTAAAAAACATCAATTGCTTGGAATTCTAATTAAATTCAGGCAGAAAAGTCAAATTAAAAAATGTATGCCCGAAATAACCTTACATTTTCAAGACGGGAGTCTTGCGCGTCAGCCTACTAAAAGCGATATTGCCAACTCTTTTGCAAGCCCAGTTAAAGGCATTTTTTTACTATTAAGAATTCATTAAAACACCGTCTAACGGTGGGGAAGGTTTTTAAATTTTATTAATAAGGCTGCTAATGTTTAAGTTTTGACTTACGGAATTCAATACTTCGTTTATGTGAAAGCGCTGTGAAAAAAATGCAATATATGTTCAGTATATCTTCATCTTAAGTTCCATTATTGGGTAATATGCCTAATTATGTCGGTACATGCACCCAATGAACCGAGTTCTCTGAAAAGTCGTATAAACGGCTAATGGCAGTTTCCAAGAATCTTGAATCAACCTACTTTCAATTTGATAGAAATAACATTTATTCCAGTGGGAAATTGCAAAATCGATGTGCGGGTGCCATTTTCAATAGTAATGGAACTGGGTCAGGCATTGCTCCGAGCAGATCTCCCCTTAAGAGTTCCGTTGCAAAGACGTTAAATAATGCCCTGTCCGATGAAATGTAGGTACCTGTTGGGGATGAATACTTTGAATGCAGTGAATAAGAGCAACTACAACATTACATAGATTCTCTAAATGCTGCAGCGTACTTTGTAACTATTCACCAAACCGGCACGGAAGAGTCCGCGAATAGAATCAATGGAAGACGTAATCTCCAAGATGCAATCGGTGGATTAAAAAACAGTGATGTAATGAACGTTCAAGTACAGGGTAGGATCAAAACGGTGAAGTGAATATTCAATTTTGGATAAAAGCACTTTATTTGTATAAATTGCATGATTTAATTCTCATATCAATGTATTTGTACGTTAGGTGCCAATGATTATTTTATTTTAAGTAGCGTAGTATAAACTCAACTGTTTTGCATTACGTTTATCCGTAAATCTATTTGTATGTTCCGGTTCCGATTCAAGATGGTGGCCGTTTTAGTGGTTCAAAATTGATTCGTTTTCAAGTGTGAAATCGTCACGTTTTTTTTTGTACTTTCTTATTCGCATTTTTTCAATACCATGGCAGAAATTTTTAAATTTATTTTTCATTGAGAAAATGACATTTCTCTGGAAAAGTTTTATAACGCCTTATTTGAAATTTAAAAAAAGTGAGATTTTTGCTTTGGTTAATTAAATAAGAGAAAATTAGAAATACGTTTTTTTGGTCTCTGCTATTTACATATGTTTTAATAGAAAATAAAGGCTGCTATTCTGACATGCACCATGTGTTGACGGCTAGCGTAGTCTAGCGGTAAGGCTCTTGACTCGCAATCCGAAGGTTGCTGGATCGAATTCCGGCGTGGCAAATAAATTTTATTTGATTAATTTGTGTTATTTCACAATTTATTCATTTAAAATAATATACCTACATATAGTATATTTGCGGCACGTTCCAGAGCGAAAGATACTGTCAGTATCGCCCTGATGCAAGACCACCATTCAGAATTGAAACGTTGCTTGAAATGGCTTCAGCCGTGTTTGGTGACCAGATCTGAATAGCCAAGTACTTCCCCACCTTCCTCTTCCCTATCTCCTTCACCTTCCCACTACCTTTAGCCTCACAACATACCCCAATTGGAGATGCCATAGTCTCACTGACTCCAGACGGGAGCATTTGCAACTCTTGTACGGCATTCATATAAAAAAAAAATTAAAAGCAAAGAGTTAAAAATTGGTAATTCAATTTAAATTGTGATGGAAATGTGTTTGAAGTAGGATTTTTTACACATTATCTTTTTTTCTTCAAGCATGTACACGCTCCTGGAATTTAACAATATATATTTTTTTGTAATTTAGAAAATTTAAAAAAAAACAGTTTTTAGAGTGTTGGAAAACTAACATGACCATTTCATTTGTTACAGCGCATCATGGACTCAGCCGAGCAGGCCGCGTTGCCCGGTGTTGCCCGCGCCTCCCCGCCCTCGTACTACGACGCGCGGCGCCTGAACGTGTTCGGTCCTGACGGGCGCCCGGCGGAGGGGTCGCGGCGCCTTCAACTCACCCCCAGCCGCCACTTCGACCACCTGTCCGTCAACACCACGCACAGCGCCATCTTGATGCCACCCTTTGTGGATGAATACGGTCAGTGCTATATTGTTGTTTATCCACCGGAGCGCTTTTTGTCAAAATACGGCACTATTTAAAATACCTCGGATTGCTTTGCTGCCAATTTTTGCAAATTTTCCCTTATTTGTAAGTAATTAAGTAGAAGTTTACGATTTTATAATTTTTTTTTATAAACCCTACGAACATGTGATAATCAACAAAAGATAGGGGAATTCATTGGCTATACAGAACTATAATAAGTTTGTGTGTCTCCATATTAAAATTCGGAGGTATGATTTTTTTAATGTGGGCGGAAAATATTTAAAATGATTACCAAAAAATCTCGAGCAATCGGAGAAAAAAGTTTTAAATTGCGCTGTCGCTCCAGTGGTTATATCTGGACCAAATCAGTCCCAGAGAGAGACCAAATGTATGTCATCAATATGTTCCTTCTCACATCTTACATGAAAACGAAAAAACAAAAAATACTAGAAATATGGCGTCTCTTACGACCTTTCTCTGGTACTACTATATTTGAAAATAAAGAAAATAGCTTCTTCTAGATATTGAAAGGATAGCATATCAGTCGTTCCCTACAATCAAGTACATAAGTTAAACATAATATATAGAAGCACTTGTTCGCAGCATCCTAGAATACAGCTCTATTGTTTGGGCCCCTTCTGAACAAAACCATATCCTAGAAATAGAAAAAGTACAAAAAAGATTTATGTGTTACCTGTATATGAGGGAATATACATACTACCCATTCCTGTGTCCATCCTTGTTCTTAACAGGAACAAGGCTTGATTTCAATACCTTAGAAGCCCGCCGAAAAATATTTTTAGTTTAACATTTTTTTAAGCTAATCTCTGGTACTATACTCAATCTACGATGAAAGATATTAACTTATATGGTTCGTGGGAGATCCCTTGCACTTTTTTGTGCTCCCAAAATGAGAACTTCTGCTAATTCGCCAATAAACAGAGCAACTCGACTGCTTAACGATTCTGCATTGAACATCGACAGTTCAGCAACTATCTTTTGATACATGTCACAAAATAGTAAAACTACCCCCATGCACTTTTTATTTTGTAATCTTCTCCATGATTTTGGTGAACATAAAAAAACAAATAAACGAACATTTATGGGAAGGCCCGATCCTATTAGAGTCACAATTTAATTCATAGTCCTCATTTTGCCTTTTAGACTGCCTACTTACATCAATGTATTCGAATAACTTTTGAAGGTTATACAAATCAATGTAATATTTAATCATTGGAGAAGACTATATAACTATACTAATATTATAAATGCGAAACTGCGTGTGTTTGTTTGTTACGCTTTCACGCATTAACCAATAAACTGATTTTGAAAATTCTTTCACGAATAGAAAGCTACATTATAGAGTTATTGCTAACGTCAGAAAACAAATCGTTGCCGTGGAAACGATGTTGATATATTTGCGGGAAATCGTAGCTAATATCTAACTATCTATACTATAAATAAAAATGAATCTCCGAAATGTTTGTACGCGCATAACTTCCGAACGACTGCACCAAATTGAATAATTATTTTTTTTACTGCTGGTGAGCTCTGGCATTATTAAATTTAGGTGGAATTTAGGTATGGAATGCGGAAGGGGGGTGAGAGGGAGAGGGGGGGATAATTGATAAGTGCAAGCGCTATTGTAATTTCCTCCTAATACTATGCGAGCGAAGCCGCGGGTAATAGCTAGTTATTAATAAATCTAAATAAAACATTGAACAGTTAGTTCTTTCTAAAAGGTAATGGTCGCAATTGGGGATCGAACCTAGAGCCAGTTACGGTTTTCTCTAATGAGCAGTAAACCCACAAAGAATAATACGGCAAATAAGACTCACTTGGATTATATATAATATTACTACAGTTTGAACAGCGCTCCACTACTCCATAGTAAAAAAATCCACCCGTACGAATGAACACGTCGCGCGTCGCCACAACTTCACAGTAAAAAAAATCCTCCACGAGAATCCGGTCCAACGCGGATTCCAGAACGCACAAGGAAGCTAAAAAAAACCTGGGATATATTTCATACAAAATAAAGTTAATTCGTTATTCATGTTTGGGGTCTCTTTGGCTTTGTTAAACGCGGAACCGAACATTACCGAGCGCTTTTGGGTGACATACTAGTATATCTGCTCTGCGTCTGTGGGCTTCGACCATAGGCACTTATCCACATATATTCACCTTTATAATAATGCTAGCGAATTCCCGGCATGTATTGCAATGGCACTTAATAAAAAAAGCGTGTCCTTTCTCATTCGTCACGTTCCCGTTCCCCTTCCGCCTCCCTTTCCCCTCCCGCGTCCCCTCCCCCCATGCGTTCCCACACCCTTCATGCGTTCCCACTTTCCTCTCCCCATTACCCTCCCCGCTTCCCCCGTGAACCCCATCCCCTCCTACGTTCCATTCATTCAGTCCCGGTACATTCAGTTTTCAAACAGCTCGCGTGCCACTTATTGCGATTTTTTATGCAAATTTCATAATGTTAGAGCTCACCAGTTTATATATGGAAACTTTCGCGAGTATGCTCACAATACCTTAGCAAAGATTCATCGCAATCGGATAAATAGTTTAGGAAATAATTTCATAACGCCAGAGCTCATATATAGAAACCATCGCGGGAATGCGCACATCAATTCCCCAAAGTTTCATCGCAGTCGGATGAATGGTTTAGTAACGCATAATTTTATGATGCCGGAGCTCACTATTATATGTAGAAACCATTGCAGGCGTGTGCCCATCAAATCGCCAAAGTTTTATCGCAATCGAATGAATGGTTTAGCAACGCATAAGGAACAAACAAGCAAGCAAACATAAATTCATTTATATATATAGATTACGCGCATCTCAATATTTGCTTTATTACGATCAAGTAAATGATTACTCGTTTTACTTATTTCTGCATTTCAAGTTTGATGCAACGATTTTTAATAGGTAAAACTGTTAATTTCGTTTTTAAAATTACTTTACTCAATGCCACTTTACTATATAAATTCCCAAGCCACAAATATATTAATCAATTGAAGAATTACGAGTATTTCAAGTCGCTAGTGTAGTAGGCACTTATTAATATTTTTTTACGATTGTTTTTAAACATCATGAAAAATAATAATGGTGGTAATTCTTTACGAACAGTCTTCTAGATGTGCAGTACTTTAAATGACGCGACTCCATATTTTCGATGAAGAAGAAAAGCTGTTTACAAAAATCTATTTTTCGTTCCTTTTTTTAAATCGCTTTAATGATTTAGAACGAACCGCCACTGTCCAGAACCTCCACCGTCCGAATGATACTCTAACCACTGAGTTACAGAGATCTGATTTGTTTTTAAATTTGAAAAAAAATATTTTTCACGCATGCATCACTTCAGGTTCATTAAATGAGCTGCTGAAATGCCCATTGAATTCTATTGCCTCAAAAACAAACATTGTAAGAGCTCAAAGTGCGGTAAAACATAACATGCGGTAAGTCCATTCCACGGAGGGGTTCATTTAAAAATCAATGAAACCCATAATGCCCAATCCTTGCTACGCCATTAATCTAATGAAAATGATGAAAATAGCCGCGCTGTAACAACTCGGAATGTATGTCCGTTCCAGACAATTTGTGAACTCAGCTATACACCATATATATCTACCATACCCTGTACCTCAGGTCTGATATTTTATAAAGCGTTGTACCGAGCCTATAGTGCCTCTAAACAGATTAACCTCTCAGGCTAAGTTCCCTTTTGTGAATGGTACTTAGAAATCGTTGCATCTCCCTTATTGCCATGGTGAAAAATATGATTAAACAGTGTTAGAAAGAGAAACAAAACACACTTTATATTCTAAACTAGAATTTATCTAAAATTTCTGACCGCAATTCGAGAAAAAAAAAATTATAAAACTAAGATTTTTATTCATAATTTTTTCACGAAACAACAAAAAAATGAGTTGACAATAACGTTTATAATTTATTTGTCTAATAAAATAAGTGTGTTATCTCTTTTTTTTCGCTATCAGAAATTTTATTTCCAAAAAACATTACCCTGGCCATTTTTAAAAACTTTTTTATGTTTGCATTAAAAGTTTGTTTATGTCAAAACCTACTCGTAAATGTTTATTTCAATATAATTTGAAAGCGTATTTCATCACCTTTCAAAAACAGTTTTTAATTTTCGGATACAATCAGAAGTACTCCATTTATTTTAATTTTATTGCATAGCAGAAATTTTCTGACCTGACAGAATGTGCCCGAGGCCTGAGGGTTTGACCACTTATTGATGTTATTTTGATGTTATTATGATATTTTCCCAGATGCCGAAGTGCAGAACCAGATATCCTGGTCCGAGCATCTGGATCCGCTGTTCGCCAATAATTACGAAAGCGACCCTGCTCTCTCCTGGCAATACTTCGGCAGCTCCACTGGCTTCCTCAGACGTTTTCCAGGTAATCCCTCGCATCATTTACTTTTCTTCAATTATTAATTAAGTCTGACAGAAATAATTGATGACGCTGCGATCGTTTGAAGGGTTTTAAATGAGAACATCAAAATGTTGCTTGAAAAAGAAAGTACTTAAATTTAAAAATCTATGATCCAAGTGAATCACAATTTGGGAGGCGGGTGTGGGTACCGCCACTCCGGGAACCATTTTATGGATAACCCCTGCCATAGGTCATCTCTATTCGTTACGCATGGTGACTTAGCATGGGTTTCATGGGGTGAGATTTATCTAGGTCTTGGCGGTGAATGCCTTTACCCATCTACTGCGTGGTGGGCCTGATCGGGAGAGACTGGTTGAGGGAGACCTTTGACCTTTCTAGCCGGACCCTCTCAACCCATCACCTTGCACCGCAGTGGGAGAGATGGATTCATACGTCCGTCACTCCTGGACACACTGACTCCACATAGATTCCTACAACACCTCTCATACCTTTTTCCTTCTCAGAACTTCCTCTTCTTTCTTCCCCTAAAAATACCCTTCACACAGCATTCCCAAAGATGACAAAAGCCTTGAGGGAAATTGTTTTCCTCAGGGCCTCCTATCTGGAGATAAGTAAGAAAAAGTTATCTAGTACTTTTTACTATTTCCGCACGGTTTTCAAAAAATTGTGAAATTTTCCGGAAAGAAATGTGCTACTAAAATACTTTTTTCCCTTTCAACTAAGTGAAATGTTTTTCTTCTGATGTGTTTTTTTGTGTTCGTTTTAACCTCGTTCCGTATTTCTACATATTAACCAAAAAAATCGAAAATCTGCACATTAAAAAGCATCTTTCACGTTTATTTATTACTTTTTCTGATAATAATATATTTTCTAGCTATCTCATGGCCGCCGGAAGACGGGCGCTCCCATCACGCGCGCGACTTCTACGACTTCCGCGCCTCTTCCTGGTTCGTGGAGGCGGCCACCTCCCCTAAGGATCTGGTGATCCTGCTAGACACCTCGAGTGCGGCAGGGGGGCACAGGGGGGCCCTAGCCCGAGCTACGGCCTCTGGGATCCTAGACTCGCTGGGCCCCAACGATTTCGTCAACATCTTCACTTTCAGCGACGTAACAGAAGAGCTGGTGCCGTGCTTCAAGAATATGCTTGTACAGGTGAGACTTTTAATATTTAAAATAATTATTTATGCCGCGTATTCCTGTGTGACTCCGGTTCAATGACCTCCAGAACTGAGTTGATTTTTAGGACTGATTGTTCGAGCGATCAGGCAAGCGAAACTGTGGTTACTACTAACCTAGTAAAATTGTTTTAAATTATATTTCTTTAAAATGAAATGTGTATTTCTTTTTTTAAATTTTTGACAGATATCATAATTTATAAAGGGTGGTAAACTTCTGATCGTCTTTTGAAAGGCGAAATGATCAGTATTATTTTCAGCTTCACAAATCCTTCACTTATAATTTCCCGTGATTTCTGAGGTTTCTGAGCTGGTTGACTAATAAACTAGGGGGTCTGACATGGCCACATCAATAAAGGTATTTTTTATCGATAATATCATCAAATTTGCCATCGTTCCCAAGCATACCGCCAATGAACGAACAATTGTTGTTCATGGGCTTAATTTCATTTAGGGAGGTGGGTATGGATGCCTCCGAACGGGAACCATTTATTGGACAACCTCTGCCTTAGGTCACCTCAAGAGGTTCGCTACGTCTGGTGACTTAGCAGGGGTTCCCGAGTTTACGGGGTGAAGTTTGTCTAGATCTTGGCGGCGGACGCCTTTGTCCACCAACTACGTGGCGGGTCGGATCGGATTTTTTTTTAAATAATTATAATTAATTTTTTTTTTATTATAATTAAGTCACCAAAAAATTCCAAAGTTTCTACCAAAATGAAGCAGAATTGATTATTTCATTATTTACGTATCATCATTTAAAACAAAAATAAAATAGCACTAATTAGATATTTGATATAACTTTTGATTAAAAAATATATTTTTCAGTTCTGTTGGGTATTTTGACCTCAAATCCAAAATTAAGTATTGTATGAAACGGGCCAAAACTGGTCACGCCGACGTTTCTCTTAGGGCTCCGTATACCAGCTCAAAACGAGGAAGATGGAGAAATGTGTAAATACGCACTTTAGACAGACCGCGCTAATGTTAAAATCGATAATAATTAAGCGAAAATTGTGAAAATGTTTAATAAAAAACTACTCGTTTAAAATAGAGCTAAAATCTCGCGGCGTTGTCTAAAACAGCATTTAAATAAACCCTGTGAACTTTTGCATACGTAACTTGTAAAATAACTGAAATAAACGTGTTTATAATAATTTTCGGGGCATACTTTGCGATTTTTTTCTATCGAGGGAATTGTATATAATTTGCGCTTCGGCCCGGGGAATGCCAACATATGACCTTCAAGAAAAACATATATTTTTTAATAGCTTTAAAATTTGTGTTTAAGGTACATAATATGTAATAAATCTGTATAAATGGGCTTAAGAACGTGCTGTTAAATATATTTCGAACATTTGAGATGGTGTAACATTTTCGTATATTTAAGACCAAAGACACAAAAGGTGAACTAAATTTCATAAAATAGTTTTTCAGTTTGGTTAAGTATTTTGACCTCAAATCCAAATTTATGTTATGTATTAAAAAGACCGCGCAGCCGTAACTCTTAATATAAAAATCGTCAAAAAAATAATAAACAGATAAAGCTTGTTTTATTGATCTTCTCTGAAACTTTGTTCATAAACACATTCTTTGTAAATCCATTCCTTCCGCTCGCCGGTCCTCCCTCCTCCCTCCCTCTATCTCACTAGCCCTCTCGGATTTTCCTCGCCTTCTCGTTATTCTTATGAAAAAACTTTTCCAGACTTTCCGAACCAAAGCCAGCCAGGTGTGGTCTCGGATACGTATCAAGTACTGTTCAGGCTTCCTTTCTAGAAACCGTTCAGCACGATTTTATAGTTTCACAAGTGTCTGAATTCGGGAAATATGGTATAGGAGAACAATGAATTAGGTATTAAATTCGCAGATAATAAATAACGCGTTATCTTCGTTGGTGTTAATAAATTATTATCCATTAACATATCAATTTTAATGTTTATAAAGCATTTTAATAATATGGTTCCATGACAACTCAACAAAGTGGCATTTCAACACCCCTTTGAAAAGTTTTTATTTTTTTTATTTTCTTTATTCATTGCTTTGATGGTTACATATTTTCGACCACCACGTTAGGCACATGCCCGTGTTATGTATGTTTTACATACAGTGCATTAAAATTTGAAATATGAAAGAATATAAAACAAAATAAAACATTATAAAAGAATATCAATGAGTATAAAATAACATAGTATTAAAGTATAAAATAGCATAGTTTTAAAGTATGAAATAACATAGTATTAAAGTATAAAATAATTAAAATAAATTCCACTGTATTAAAGTATAAAATATCTTAGTATTAAAAAGAATATAAAAGAATGAAAATGAATATAAAATAATATTAAAAGAGTACGAAGGAGATAAAAGAATATAAAAAGTATAGTATATGAAAGAATATAAAAAATATGTATAAAATATTAGAGTAAGCAACTAAGAAAGGATTATTACAATGATGATATATTTTATGTTAAGTTAAATTGGGCAATTTATTGGACTCTAGCTGGGTTACCCGGCTTCGCTCAGGACAACATTCGAGAGTTTTCTGGAATGTTCCACAATGATGTTCCCGATGCCCTATTCCCGAACATTCCACGACATACTCCGCCACTCCTTCCAGAACTTTTTAGAGCTCTGTGGAACCTTCTAGAACTTTCCGGAAGACTGTTCTAGAAATTTCAATAGTGCGAAACTTCCAGCCCTTATATCTTCAAAAGCACACTATTTACTATTTAGAGATAGAGATCTACCACACCATATAACTCCTTTGATCGTACCGAGACTCGTTTTTGACTTTTTGCGAGCCGCAGGTATTTTGGACTTTCTTTTATAATACATATTGATTAAATTAAAAATGATGAAAAAATAGACCATAACCTAACCTAACGTAACCTATTTAATTAAGTTTTTTTTGTTCACCACTTTTAATGACTTTTCAAATGAGTGATGAAATGGCACACTGTCGAGTTGTCCGGTTACCAAAGCTGAACTGCCCTTTGTGGGACGGTTGTTCTGAACTCGTTGGGTTAAAATTCAAATAAACTGTAGTATAGAAATTTTTCATAAATCTGCACAACTGCAATGGCCAACCGGGTGTTGGCTTTTTTAAATTATATCTCAGAGCATTGTTATGTAATTATTTTTTATTACTATCATTATTTCGCTGTGTTAATAATTTCTCGTATTTATGCCAATTTGACTCTAATGTTATTATTATTATGCGAAATTCTCTAACTATTTAACTACACGCTTTCACAAAGCTATGCAAGTCTACTTAAAATGTGTTTAATGTGGGTAGGTACTTTACAGTTTCAAGTATGCTGTACCTAATAATACGTGGATGGGGTGAGTTCTGGGTACCTACTTTGAATAACATTCCATGGCTGACAACATCAAACCGAACGCAAATTCAAATTCAAAACAATGGCGGATGTTATTTTGACGTAAAGTCATGGAGGTAGAACATTCACGAAGCACAAACATAAAATGAAACCGTTATTAAACGTTGAAAATAATTACAATTAAATTTAATATTATCACATCATGAAAATGCTCTGCGAAAGCGGCGTAGATGTAAATCAACGTGTTTTAAAACAATCGCATCGATGCAAACATGCAAAATATCATTCCAATATTTGAATTTTGAATACTTATATAAATTTATGTTATTGAATTAAATGTTATTACAACCCCAGCAAAAGAAATTTAACTTAAAACACTAAAAATGAAAACCAGAAAATTTTACACACAAAACCGTAGATAGTAAGTTTTTGGTACCCGCTGACAGATATAATATGTAATTTTTTTATCCTATTTTTTTCTAGATATCCTGGGTTTGGGTTTCAATATGTTATTATATAGATTCCAGTGGTTGCACATAGCACAAAAGGGTCAATTTATCAGAGGTCATGTAAAAAGTTATGTTTCAAGAAAAGTTCCCACTTTTATCGCTGAAAAATTGGACAAACTAATGATCGATTTGTTTTTTTTTGATTTCTCTGAATTAATTTTAACTCATTTTATGTACAGGCAACACCGGAAAACATCAGAGAGCTGAAGTATGCCTTGGAAAGTAGCCCGGAAACCAGCAATGATGCCAATTTCACGGCAGCGCTCACCACAGCTTTTGAAATCCTGCACAAGGTGAGAAAAAATTAACACTCTTTTCTGCAGTTTATTTGTACTATTTTGATCGTGAATCGACGTGTCTTATATATGGGGAAAACGTTTTGAAATTTTTTGATGGATATGTGGTATAACTTCATAATTCATTCCTTCCCTCTTTTGTGTTTCCCCAAACACAAGCTGTTCTCTACGCCATAAATACTAAAAGTACTACTAGTCTGTACTGTAGTAATAAAACAAGCTGTGAAAGGAAATATGAGTGAGTATATTTAAATGAGTGAGGTATATTTGCAAAATTATCCACCGTCCACACAAAAATTACACCAAAAACACTTGTAACAAGAAACTCCAGTCAAAAAAGTTACCCTTAAAAATATGTATTGATAAACCTTCACACAGCATCCCCAAATATGAGAAAGGCAGCAAGGAAAATTATTTTCCTAAAGGCCTCCTCTAGGGAGCTAATGAAAAATAAACCAATGGTGACGAGACGCTAACATTTAAAGACGTGTTCTTCAATTAAGGGGAAAAAGAAGAAATTAGGAAAAAAAAATTTTTTTGAATTTCGCATACTAAATCTTACTAAATCGTATCGATCAAACTATAATTTTCATTCACTATGACGTCACACCCGATAAAGCCATAGATTTAGTGCTGTTATTGTTGTCAGCATTTTGCGGGCTTTGAAAAATAAAAACTAAAAATTATTTTAATTACGAAAACTAACTTTAAAAAATATGTACACTGGTTAGACGGTCAATTTAAGTTAGAAGGTCAATAATGATTTTTGAAACCGTTCCGTATTCAACAAAAATGGATATTCTAACGACTCACACAACTAACCCCGATATATCAAGTGTTCGGGCCACATAAGTGCCCCCTCTGGGTATAATGGACTCGGCCAACACGTGACCCGCTAGGCTCAAGGACAGCGCGCCAAGGACGGCTGGAAATTTCGTCGGCGGGAAAGCACAAAAGGCGGGATGACGTTTATTTGAAATTTATCGAATATTCCATCCGGTGATTAAGTGAAATGAATTTCAGATAAGGAAATGATAATGTTTTGGTACTTACTTTTATTTTGGCGTTAGTATTATTTACCTTCTAGAACTTGTGTTCAGTTACGAGTACATAATCGGAAAACAATGTTCCGTTAGAATTCTGAAAGAATGTAAATCATTCCTAATTTCGAAAATAGTGTCGATTTTGAGAAAACAACACGATTTTTTGCCTCCTTTTTAGGCAAATGGATACCATACAATTTACATTGGGTGAAAAGAAAACATTATTCTTGCCAAAAATTTTAAATAAGTATTTTGTAAAGACCTCAAAATAAAGGTTTTTTGTTTATCCCAATGACTAATCAAAATACCTAAAAGGACTTGGCATACTGATTGATATACGAGTACATAACGAACATTCTGACCAAATGGTTATACAAAAGTGGCGATGGTGGCCATGGATATTCAGTAGTTTATATACTTTATATGATAAGTAATAAATATTGGTTCCATTTTTGTATAACCGTTTGTAAATAATGTTTTTTTGGTATGCCAATCCTTTCTTAGGGTAGTTTATTTAGTCCTTTGTTTATTCACTGAATGGTGTCCAGTGGCGCGCCCAGCTTTTTCTTGGGGACCAAGTTTAATTTTTATTTATTTATTAACACTTTCAAGCGGAATGATTCGTCTCTTAGGGCAGCTGTTCCCGGAGCTAAAGTGTTGTATCCAACAATATTCTTGTTCGGAGAAAAATGGAAAACACGAAACCAGTTATGATTGATGATTCATAACATTTAATATTTAAAATAAAATAATCATACAATTCTTAAGAGTTTTATATGAAAAGTCGTTTTGTATAAAAGTCTTTCGTTTTATATAAAAAGAAAGGCAATTAAATTAGAAATCAATGCTAAATAAGTGGAATAATGTTGTAGATATATAAAAATTTCACTCACTACGTTTTTCTTTTTTACTCTTAGTACCTTACAGAAAGCAATATTATTTTACTCTTAGTACCTTACAGAAAGCAATATTATTTTACTCTTAGTACCTTACAGAAAGCAATATTATTTTACTCTTAGTACCTTACAGAAAGCAATATTATTTTACTCTTAGTACCTTACAGAAAGCAATATTATTTTACTCTTAGTACCTTACAGAAAGCAATATTATTTTACTCTTAGTACCTTACAGAAAGCAATATTATTTTACTCTTAGTACCTTACAGAAAGCAATATTATTTTACTCTTATTACCTTACAGAAAGCAATATTATTTTACTCTTAGTACCTTACAGAAAGCAATATTATTTTACTCTTAGTACCTTACGGAAAGCAATATTATTTTACTCTTAGTACCTTACGGAAAGCAATATTATTTTTCTCTTAGTACCTTACAGAAAGCAATATTATTTTACTCTTAGTACCTTACAGAAAGCAATATTATTTTACTCTTAGTACCTTACAGAAAGCAATATTATTTTTCAACAAATCTACACACTTTTGTTTTTGAGCTTAACGCCAAAAAACGCTATGAATAAATTAAACCATTTACTTTCGAGATATTGTCGTGAGATCAACTTACAACATTTTTCCATAGCTAGAAAGCAGGCTTTATAATATTTTTTCCCGACAAATACTATTTTTCTGCATCCTTCAGCTTCTTGGCTTTGAAGTATTTCTAGTTGAAGTCATAAATGTCAGTTTTCTTCATTTATTCCTATAAATTAAACTATACTCCGTGATTTCGGTAAACGGCATTATGAAACGTACTTTCACAACCCAACCTTAAAATATATATATATTAATTCCATCAATTTAAAAAGTTTTGTTGGATATAATATTATTTCGGGCAAGGGCTCATTTATATTTATAAAATTTCACAATGATTTTTTTTTAAATATTGCAGTTTGACCTATCAAAAAAGTATCGAAAAGCAACACCGAGTAAAGCAACGATTTCCATTGATGTCATTAGTTCACTTGTGTAGCCTTGCCTGCAAATGTTGATTGGCAAAATTATAAAATAAACATATAATTTGAAAAATGTCTGAAAATTTGCCGAGAATTGGTTAATTCATGATGGTTGATATGACTAAATCTTGAAATAGCCTTACAACATAATAATAGTTTTTCATGTTTTATTTTTTGGGGAAGGGCTGGGACCCCTGGTTCATCCCCTGGGTGCGCCACTGGTGTAGTCATTATAACGTAATTAATTGTGTTTCTAATGGAAGTATACTGATATGCGTTGAAATAAACAAACTGTAATTAGCAAAGTTTAATAAGGCCAAGGTGTTTGAACCCCCGTCAAACTCGACATTGTCATCAAATCGGCAATTAGAATTTTGAAACGTCTCCAAGTTTGATAACGGTCACCGATAACCACAGTTTCTCGGCCCGTCACCACAATAATCGAACTTTAACAATTGCAGTACAACCGCACGGGCCAGGGCAGTCAGTGCAACCAGGCGACCATGCTGATAGCGGGCGCCGCGACGGGCGAGCACCGCGACGTGTTCCGCGCGCACAACTGGCCCCACATGCCCGTGCGCGTGTTCACCTACCTGGCAGGCAGCGACGCGCCCGGCGCCGTGCACATGCAGTGGATTGCGTGCGCGAATAAAGGTAACGAACCCTATATCATTTATTTTAAAAAACAATAAACACCTAGTAATTAATACCAAGCATTTCCAAAGATGACATAGGCCCTTAGCGATTTTTTTCCTCAAGGCCTCCTGTGTGGGTGCTAATGCAAATGCTGTGGGAGCTAAAATAAAAAAAAAAATCCACTAAAACATCCCATGTAAAGTCAAATATTGCAATGTTTGGGGAAAGGGCATTTAACACGCTGGGACCACATTCTTGAATGCCGTATATTTCGAGGTCAGAATCTTTATTTAAGTGATTACCTGTATAAAGTGCCCTTGAGATGATTTAATCACTAAACAGCGCGCTCTACGTTAAAAGGAACGTATGCGCGGCCCATTTTGGCCAGTTTTATAAAAATCTTAAATTTGGATTTGAGATCAAAATTTCCTTTATTTTAAAAATACAATGAAAAATAAAATTAAAGATTAAAGATTTTTAAAATAATATTTTTTGGATAGTAATTTTAATATATAAACGACAAATTTTTGTTCCGCCGTAAATTGGTAATTCGTATTTTAAATTTACACTCATCAAAATGATTTTTTTGTTAAGTTTTATTTTATATTTCATCATATTTCTATGATAAATATTGTAAAATTATTTTTTATTGTTTTTCATTTACTTACAAATAATTGCCCAAATTGCCTCTGACTTATGAAACATTAAAATCTTTAAAAGCCTGTATCTTATAATTTGAAACAAAAATAAATAAAGTACCTCACATCCGTACTAGATATTTGATATACCTTTTGATTACAAAAATAATTTTTCAGTTTAGTTGGGTATTTTGATCACAAATCCAAATTATAGATGTATGAACTGGCCAAAATGGGCCGCGCTCTTAAGCCAAAATGGGCCGTTCCTCTTAAGTCCACAAATACTATAATTATAAAAATTTCAATGTATTTATGAGTGTGTGTTGTACAGGTTTCTACGCCCGCATCAACAACCACGAGGAGATCAAGGACAAGGTGTTCAACTTCGTGTACGTGATGGCCCGGCCCATGGTCATGTACCAGGCGGACCACCCCATCCAGTGGAGCCCTGCCTACATCGGCGGCAGGGTGAGCCACAATCATTCAATAATGCAAATATTGTTTATATATCATTAAAAATCCATACAGGTCCATACAAAAGTTTCTGAAATCCGCACAGCTTTTCCCATAAAACAAACTCGTAATTAAAAAATCCGGACAGCTTTTCCCATCCAATAAAAATCCGGACAGTTTTTCCATACGAAAAAAAAATCCGGACAGCTTTTTGCAAAAAATAAAGTTTTTGAAATCCGGATAGCCTTTTTCGAACAAAAGTTTTTTTTATTATTTGACGCGTGCTGTTTCGTGTTTTCATGCTGTACCGTGCTGCTGGAATCAGACGGAGTGCTTATTATGCGACGCGCTAGTCTACACACGATTATTCAGTTGTGACGTGTGATGAAAAAATATTTTTATTGTTTTTAATTGAAAAAAATGTCATCGGACAGCAAAATGTCATCTTCATTTTTTACTATAATCACTGGAGCGCTTTTTACCACAATATTCTCCTAATTTAACTAACGGATTGCAATCTTTAGAGCACAGGCGCCAGGTGGGAATGCTGTCCTTGTTCTACCGGTATTACAATGGAAGATGCTCCGAGGAACTAGCGTCATTGATCCCCTCGGCACCGGTGCATAGTCGGGAAACACGCCAAACGCGCGCTCAACATTTGTACATGGTTGACATTAGTCACATGAGAACGGGTCGTTTCTACGACTCGTTCTTGAGTTCAACAGCTCGGCTGTGGAACGATTTGCCGGCCTCTGTGTTTCCTCCCTCCTACAATATGGGTCTCTTCAAGACCCATGTTCACTCCTTCCTCTCCTCAAAAACACCCTCCACACAGCATCCTCAAAGATGACATAGGCCCTGAGGGAAATTATTTTTTCCTCAGGGCCTCCTGTGTGGAGTTAATGTAAAAAAAAAAAAAGTAAAATACCTCGGATTGCTAATAAATTTTCCCTTATTTGTAATTAATTAAGTAGAAGTTTACGATTTTATAATAATTTTTTTTATAAATCCTACGAATGTGTGATAATAGACAAAAGATAGGTGAATTCATTGGCTATATAGATCTATAATCAGTTTGTATGTCTTCATATTAAATTATTATATTAAAATTCGGAAGTGTGATTTTTTTTTAATTTGGGCGGAAAATATTCAAAATAATCACCAAAAAATGTCGAGGAATCGGAGAAAAGAGTTTTAATTTGCGCTGTCGCTCCAGTGGATAATAAATATGCTTAGAAAACATTGTAAAAATCCTTAGAGTGCGTGCTGTTACATCCTTTATAATGCCATCAATAATGGGAGATGTAAAAATTGTTGTAATTTTTCGGTTACTATCAAATTCTGCAAAATCGTCATCAATTGTGAACTGACAAACTAAATAAATAATAAGCTGCAAAGTTATTGCTTTCCGTAAGTAGACGTCGGCCGCAATACTTCAAGCTCAAACATTACGTATTCACACACACACAAGTAGCAAGAGCTCATGGCTCCCCCAGTTAGTGCGGTCGACTCCACCGTATGGAGATTTCACCACATTAATGCTGTACCTAATATTAAACCGGAGACTTGTGGGAAATGCTGTCATTTCTTTGTTAGTGCCGCCTCCCGTCGTTACATTCCTGAACCCAGCCAGACTGTACTAATAATATCACGTTACATTTTACGTTTGATATGAAAGTCATTTTAAAATTTATATTTAGTTTTGAAAAATTATAAACAAGTGATTTTTTTAAGGTATTCGTAAGTACCTACCGGTAAGTTAAGTTACTCAAACGGGTAAAATTACTCGTTTAAACTTAAGAGGGACGTATGCGCGGCCCTTTTCAGCCCGTTTCATATAAATTTGAATTCCGGATTTGAGATCAAAATACCCAGCCGAACTGAAAAATTATTTTTTTAATAATGGCTGGAAAAATATAATTGTTTTTTTTTTATTGCACCTGAAAAAACACCTTCAATTCATGGTTCTAGACTAGAATACCCCCTTAAGTAATGTATTATTAAGAAGACGCGTAAAAATACGGAGCCAAGTGGCATACAAATAGAAAGCAATGATAATCTTACAAATAAAATAATATTTTTTATGTGGCTTTCCTTGTATATTATGATCTTTGACTGCCTCCGTGGTAAAGGGGTAAGGCTTCGACTGGCAGTCCGAAGGTCGCGGGCTCAAATCCAGGCGTGCGCAAGTAAATTTTATTCGAATAACTTGTGTCATTTCACAATTTAATAATTTTAACCCGTTTAACCGCAGGAGATCAAATTGATCCCAGCTCACACAGGTCTCATTCAAATTAATGTATCTCCCTTACTATCGTGGTGAAAAATATGATATAAACGGTGTTAAAAAGATAAAACTTTATATTATAGTATTTAAGTCTAGAATTTAAACATAGAAAAATTTAAAGATGCACCTTTGTGAAACCAAAGTTTCCGATAACAATTTGAGAAAAATGTATACAATTTTAAGAATTTTTTCTTCACTAAACGTTGCTTGAAATGGCTTTATCCATGTATGGTGACCAGATCAGAATAGACGGGCACTTCCCCACCTTTCTCTTTCCCATTTCCTTCCCCTCCCCTCTACCTTCAGCCTCATAACATATTCATTGGGGATGTCATAGTTCACTGGCTCCAGACGGTTGGGAGCAGTTGGGACACGTGTGCGGTATTCACATAAAAATATTAAATAACAAAATTAATAAATATACGTTTGTGAATTTCTAGTGAAAAAAAAAACTTGAAAATTAATTGATTAAAGCATTATTTAGTAGGTTATGCTAATATTTTTTTTAAAATAAATAATAATTTTATTGTAATTTTCCTTCAGCGAAGTGATAGAAAATGGTTCAATTTATCCCAAAGCATATTTTTTGTTATTCATATAAAAATTTCTCGAAAGGGGTGATTTCTCATTCGGTTTCACCTTTCCGTCTTGTAAGTCCGAGTATTGCCAAAAAATGATTTGACAACTTTTTTTTACATTAACCCCACACAGAAGGCCGTGAGGAAAACAGTTTCCCTGTCATGTCATCTGAGATGCTGTGTGGAGGTTCTTTTTGAGTAGAGGAAGGAAAGAACATTAGTCTTGACAACTGTAAAAAAATGCGTTTTTTTCGTACTTTTAAATTAAATTTAGATTTTAGACCAAAATACTTGATCAAACTCAATAATTCTTTTTTTTATTCAAAAGGTATAGAAAATATTTAGTACGAAAATACTACTAAGTACTACTTTATTTTTTATTTTTTTTTTTTTTTTATGTTAACTCCACACAGGAGGCCCTGAGGGAAATAATTTCCCTCAGGGCCTATGTCATCTTTGAGGATGCTGTGTGGAGGGTGCTGTTGAGGAGAGGAAGGAGTGAACATATTGTAGGAGGGAGGAAACACAGAAGTCGGCAAATCGTTCCACAGCCGGGCTGTTGAACTCAAGAACGAGTCGTAGAAACGACCCGTTCTCATGTGACTAATGTCAACCGTGTACAAATGTTGAGCGCGTGTTTGGCGTGTTTCCCGACTATGCACCGGTGCCGAGGGGATCAGTGACGCTAGTTCCTCGGAGCATCTTCCATTGTAATACCGGTAGAACAAGGACAGCATTCCCACCTGACGCCTGTGCTCTAAAGATTGCAGTCCATTTGTTAAGTTAGGAGAATCTATCAAACGGACCGCCCGTTTCTGCACAGAGTCGAGGGTTTTTTTCAGGTATTTTGGGGCTCCAGACCAGAGGTGGCTGCCAAATTCAACCGTGGGGCGCACTTGCGATTTGTACAGGGTTAGCAGTTGTGTACTATTAAAGTATCTGCGGGCCCTGTACAGTACGCTCAGTTTCTGAGAGGCTAACTTAACTCTGGCCTCGATGGAGCCCCCGTACCTGAGCTGGTCACTTAGAGTTACACCAAGCATATCAATGGAAGGCCTGTTCGGGAGATTGCTTCCGTTGAAGGAGACTAGATTATCATTCCGATCCCTTTTAGACGTAATCAGACATGATTGGGTCTTTGAAACATTAAATTCGACGAGGTTATTCTTACCCCAAGAGAAAACACTCTCGAGGTAACCGTCCATTCTTTGTTTCAAAGCCCTCCGAGCCATTGGGATTTGTGAGCCCTTTGGAGGCTTGTCAAACAAAAAGCTATCATGAACTGTACTGTCATCCGCGTAACAATGAATCGGTGCACATGTCAAGAGGTCATTGATGTGCAACAGAAACAAAGTCGGAGACAGAACCGATCCCTGTGGGACGCCAGCATTTATCGAATGCGAGGAAGAGGTGAAACCATCAGCAACCGCCTGAATCGACCTCTCCCTCAAAAAGTCGGCAATCCACGTACACAAGGAAGCGGGAAGTCCGTAAGAAGGCAGTTTGTTGACAAGCCCTCGGTGCCAAACCCGGTCAAAGGCCTTGGAAATATCCAGTGCAACGGTTTGGGTCTCACCAAAGCGTTCCAGGCACCGCCCCCAAACATGTGTCACATACGCGAGAAGATCACCGCACGAGCGGTTCCGCCGGAATCCGTATTGACGGTCGTTAATAATTTTGTTCTTCTCGAGGTATGTGAGTAGTTTGTCGTTGACCACACGTTCCATCACTTTTGACAGAACAGATGTGATCGCTATGGGGCGGTAGTTGGCCGGGTTAGAGCGGTCACCTTTCTTTGGAATAGGGTGAATGATCGCTTTTTTCCAACCAGAGGGCACAGACCCAGACTTCAGGGACATTTTGAAAAGCTTCGTCAAAATTGGAGCTATTTCTGCAGCGCACCTCTTCAATACCAGGGCAGGTATTCCGTCAGGCCCACTAGCTTTATTAACATCAAGCCCTCGTAAGACTTGGAGTACATCCCGATGCCGAATCCTCAGCTTTTTCATACGAAAACCGCAGTGAGGAACCGACGGCGGGATAGCACCTTGGTCATCGAGGGTCGAGTTTTCCGCGAACATTTTGCCTAATAAGTTAGCCTTTTCGGCGGCGGTATTTGCTAGAGAGCCGTCAGGTCTGGTAAGAGGTGGCAGACTGGGTTTGCAGAAATTGCGACCTACAGAGCCCGCAAGCGACCAGAACGCTCTGCTACCATGCGGGCAGGCAGCCAGCTTTCTGCTGACCTGCAGGTCGTGCTCGAATTTCGACCTATTGATGATTCTCTTACTTTCCTTTGCAATTTGGTTGTATAATATTCTGTTTTCGGACGTTCGAGATGTGTTGTAGGCTCGGTAAGCCGCGTTTTTTCGTCGCACTGCTTCAGAGCATTGTCGACTGAACCACGGCTTTGAGCCCACACCAGTTTCCTTAATAGTGGATTGGATGAAGCCATCCATCGCGGACGTGATGACTTCACCAATTTCCTGGGCACATCTTGAGGGATCCGAAGTCCGAAAACAGACAGCTGACCACGGGAAAGCATTAAAATGTGCCCGCAGACCAAACCAATCTGCAGACCTATAGTGCCACACTTTTCTTTTCAGCCTCTCGTTTGGCGGTCTGAAGGTTACGGGGATTGATGACGTCACCAGGCAGTGGTCCGACGATCCTAAAGGCGCTGTGACGTCAATCTTGTAACCGTGTGGCACAGTGGTTAAAAACAGGTCTAACAGATTAGAGCGGTGAGACTGGACATCAGGAACCCTTGTAGGCTCCTGAACCATTTGCTCCAGTCCATGGCAAAGGGCAAAGGACTCCGCTTGTCGTCCAGCCGAGTCTGTAGATCCCGAGAACTTCAACCAAGGTTCGTTATGAACATTGAAGTCCCCCAGGACCACAAACTCTGCCGTAGGGAAGCGGGGCAAGAGGTCATCAATAGTGTTGCTTAAATGTTTGAAGAGCTCGGACGTGTCTGATTCGCTAAGGTTAGGTGAGCGGTATAAACACGCATAAAACCTTACCGTACTGGCAAGATTGACGCGCACCCACATTACGTCGAATCTGGAGATTTCCAGATTCAACAGACGCACACAGTTGACGTCAGCTCGACTGTAGAGACACACACCTCCCTTGGATCTAAATTTGCCTACGAGGATGAAGCCCGGGCAGTCCAGATAGGAGGCGTCTGGAGGCTCGGCTATCTGCGTTTCGGAGAGGAAGAGAAGGTTAGGACGTTGGGAGAGAAGATGGTGGTGGACAGAGTTTAAGTTTTTGTGCAGGCCGCGAATGTTGGTGAAATTCACCAACAGTTTTGGCCTGCACCGGGGACTCCTGCTTCTCGCCGTTGTTGAAAAGTTATTTTTTTATTTGTGTTTGAAATTATAAAATATAGTTCGTTAAAGAAATCATTTTTTTATGATTTTAGAGACAACTTTAACAAATTTTTGTAAGTTGTTTAAGAAAACACGACTCGTTTAAAATAGTGCAAAAATCTCGTGGGGAATGTCTAAAATGGCATTTAAAGAATCACTGTGAATTTTGTAAAATAACTGAAAAAAACGTGTTTATAATAATTTTCAGAGCTTACCTTGCGATTTTTTTCTATCGAGGGAATTTCATATTAATTGCAGTTTCGGCGTGTATGGATATTGTCTTCAAGAATAACATATATATATTTTTAAGAGCTTTAAAACTTAAAGTATTTAAGGAAAATATCAAATAAATCGGTAGAAACGCTGGAATCCGGGCCTTAAGTACCTGTGTTATCCAAAATACATATAATGCGCTCTTAAGGCGATCCAATAGTTCAGGAAAAAATTCAAATCGGAATTCATGCCCCTTTATGGGAGGAGTTTAAAATTACTTGAGAAAAAGCTTTTGGAAAGGTTGAAAAAGGTATTTGAGAATTTTTTATTACAGGTTGATTTCGTAAAGGCCTGAAAATATATATTAACTCCTTTTTTACGCAATGTTTATTGTAATAAAATGGAAATTTAAAATTGATTTCACGGAACCAAGAGACGCGGGGCCTGCACGTCTATTCCTCGCTCCGGCCGAGGGCAGAATGACAGAAAATGGGTGAGGTTAGTCAGTAGTTCTTCGGTGGACGGTATAGAGTTCACTTTGAAAAACCAAATTCGTCGACTGCCTATGTGAAATAACAACGTGAAAATGCATATTTTATTTTATTTTGTGAAGTTCTGGCGTAAATATATTTTTTTTTACAATTATCATAAAAGAAACTGAATTCGCCACATTATACAATAAAACCATATCCGAAAAGGGGTTTATAAGTATGAGAGTTTGCACTTGAAAGTATTTTTATAGACCTAATACTTTATTTTTTTCTGGGCTTATTAAAAGATTTATTAAAAAAATTACCGACATTTTTAAGGATCAAGATATGTTCTACACGCTGTATTTAATTGAAGCTTCTATAATGCTTCAAAGCGATCAAATTTTCTAAACAAAAAACACATGATTTTGTATGATTTTGCTTTATTTAGTACTAGCTTTTCCCCTCGGCTTCGCTCGCATGGTATTACTGGAAATTACTGTAGCGCTTGCACTTATCAATTATCTCCCCCCCCCCCCACCCCCATCCCCTCCCGCATTCCATATATTCATTCCCTTACATTCAGTTTTCAAACATTTCGCCTACCACCTAAATTTCATAATGCTATAGCTCAAAGAAAAAAATAATTACTTTTCCAATATTGTTTATCCGTTCGGAATTTATGCGCTTACAAACATTTCAGATGTTTATTTTTATTTAAATATTTGGATGTTCGTAAATATAATAAAAAATACTCTATTTATCATTCAGTCTTTATAATCGTTACGAATAATATTTTTAATATAGGAACTCTCATCTGACATTTATTCCAAGCTTGTCCAAAAAAAACGAATTCTAATATTTGAATTTTCTGCAGTAGTAGCTGACCAGTAGACTGAGTACCTACCAGCATAGAGCCCAAAAATATATCAACATTGTTTCCATGGAAAAGATTTTTTTCTGACGTTAGCAAAAACTCGCTTTTGTTAGCGACAGAAAACGTTTAACAAATATAATATATTAGTATTTTGTAATTTCATAACGCCAGAGCTTACCATCATATACAACCTGTAGTCTGCGCATATAATTTAGCTTTATATTGGTGAAAGAATTATTAAAGTCTTTATATCGTGTTATGCGTGAAAAGGTCATAAACAAACTCGAGCAGTTTCGCATTTATAATATTAGTAAGTAAGTAAGTATGGAGGATGTCTTCATCTTAAGTACCTATATCCTATATTAACTAAAGATGTCCATCTTTTGGAATCACGATTCGAAACATTTTGTTGTCAGTTGTACTTCATTCTGAACGTTGCATCTTTTTAAAATATTTGTGTAGGTACCATTGTGAAAAGGTACATGTTTGCGGGTTTGAAACTATTTAGGACCCCTCTTTTCGTATTCAAACGGTCAAAGTGAGTGACGCCTGGCGCCTGGCGTATGGCGGTCTGAATACAAAATAATTTCTCAGTTGGAATCCAAAATATGTTTTCATTTCTAAAGGCATTTTAATAGTAAAGTGTTGTGTCTTGATGTTCCAGGGGGGAGGGCTGGCAGACGACGACCAAGGTCAGCTGATGACCTCTGTCACGACGCCAATCTTCGATAGAAGAAACCACACGGTAAGAACAACCCAAATTTAATTCATAATTATTTCGATTTTTATTAGAACAACTCTCTTTATATAACTTTTGAAGGTTATTCCCATCAATGTAATATATCATTGAACAAGAAAATAACACTAACAATCTAAACAAAAATATGAAAAGAGAACAAGACACAGAAAAATAAAATAAAATAACGGTCGCACCTGGGGCACGAACGCGCTAATATATAAAAAAAAACAATAATGATTAAGCGAACATTGTGAAAATCAATATATATTATAAAAGAAAGTCCAAAAAATGTGCGGACCGCGAAAACTCAGAAACGAGTCCCAGTAAAATCAAGGGAGCTATATGGTGTGGTAGATCTCTATCCCCCCTCCAGGATGACGTTTCCCGTTTTTACCTAAAGGGCATGCTTTTGAAGATATAAGGGCTGGAAGTTTCACCCTCTTGATATTTCTAGAACAGTCTTCCGGAAAGTTCTAGAAGGTTCCATAGAGCTCTAGAAAGTTCTGGAAGGAGTGGCGGAGTATATCGTGGAATGTTAGGAATCAAGAACATTCCAGAACCCTCTCGAATGTTGTCCTGAGCGAAGCCGGGTAACCCAGCTAGTACTTAATAAAACACGACTCGTGTAAATTAGAGCAAAAATGTTTCGATAAATGTCTACGTTGAATTTAAAGATATAAGTGAGTTGGGGTAAGTCCGGATTTGGGAGAAGATGGGAAAACTCGATTTTGCGGTATCGTGGCAACCTATAATATGCGCCAATACCTCTACAGGAGCGCTATTTTATTACGCATTGCACCCCCTTCGGTCGGCTCTAAGAAGCTAAAGTGTTAGGTTGTGAGGTGCGTTTTTCAAACAGGCGAAATTTCGCGGAAAATTGTGAGATAATCGATCTTACCCCCATCATAAATATCTAACTTTTGGCAATAAAAGGAAGATTAAGTGCCGTTTTTAGTAAATCTTACGGCTAATATGCTTAATTGAAATTTTAGAATGAATGCCGGTCTTACCCCAAAAATTTCCGATATTACCCCAAATGGAAAAATAATTTACAGGAAGTTTTGATTGGCAGATTTTGGGTGTTTTACAGTGGATAACTCGATAAATAAAATTTTTTTCACATAGTTAAGAGCTAAAGGTAATAAAATAAAATTAAAAACTTTGCGGGAACACCATGAATTCTTCATTAAAAAATTCCAAAGTGGACCAATGATCAAAAAAATTCATCTCTTAAAAAAAGCACACGGTCTTACCCCAATTCACCTATCGTGATTTTTTTTCATACCTCTAACACTAACATGTCAAATAATAGAAAAAAATTGTTTGAAATAATTTTAGGAGCATACTTTGAGATTTTTTCCTATTGAGGAAATTTCATATAATTACCGTTTCGGCTTCACAAATGTGCAGATATTATCTTCAAAAACAACATATTTTTTTAGTAACTTAAAAATTTAAAGTGGAATGCCTTAATCTATATAAGAAGTGTTTTTGTTAAAGTCCTGATTCCAAATGTTACATGACGTGGTGCATAGCCTTAATAACAGGTTTAAAATAATTAATTTACGTGAATGATTTATTATTTTGTTTCAGCAAAGAGAAGCGAACCTTCTCGGTGTTGTGGGCACAGACGTACCTATCGATCAGATAAAGAAGTTGGTTCCGCCGTACAAGGTAATTAATCATTGCTGAAAAACAACAATCAAATACACTTTTGTACAATATTCAGATAAATGTTCGATAATCACTTTTGTATTTTTTGTAGCTCGGAGCAAACGGCTATTCGTTCATAATCAATAACAATGGACACGTTTTATATCACCCTGATTTGAGGCCTCTGGTAAGCAACGCTTTCTTTATTTTTTTTACTAGCTGAAGTTCCAGGCTTTGTCCGGACTTTTTTGTTAAAGTTTTTTGAAATGCTATTTATACGTCAATTTTCCTCTTATTTTGAATGTCAAGTGTGCTAATTCCATCAAGAAGTAACAAAATTCTGTTTTAATGGGTGTGAATTGGTTACGGAGGTAGTTTATCTAAATCACGTGGAGTCAGTTATCTTCCTCTTGTCTCCTCTCTTCCTCTTGACTTCAAAGTGCGAAAAATTTCATCAATTTTGGAATAAAACTATAGATTTATGTGAAAGTCAGATACACGCTGCCGGCCGCCCGCCCGCCCGCCACAGACACTCTTCTTTATATAGATTCTAAGTCGCCACATTTTCAAATTATGTTCCTTGTTTTTTATGAAAATCACACAAGACCCCTGAAAATTAGGATGCCAATTTGAAAAAAAGGGGGAGGTGATTTGAAGTTAATGATTCAGTTTGTGAAGTGTCATTCGTAATACTCGTAACATCGTATTTCATACATCCAACTTAAGCCTTTCTGAAAACATCACTTTTGTAAATTTAAGTGCTTAATAAAATTCAATCTGTTTGAATAATAATTAACTTAGTTACATTCTAATACAGCTTCCGCCTCCTTTAGCAACAAGCAGAACACGTTAACTAGCTTTATTGGTTCATCATATTTCTCACTAGCTTTATTGGTTCAGCTCTCTCATTCAGAAGCACGGTCCAACGTGCATGCGCTTCGGTGTGGCAAGTTATTGAAAATTGCCAGTATTTAAAATCAAATTACGAGAAATTCCTACAATACCCACCTGAATATTCAAATCTAGTGACTATTGTCATGTTCACGCCTCGTTTCTATTCTGATTGGTTCACTCCAGAAAAATAAATTGTTTTTATAATATTTATCTATTTCATAAATCTTTTGTTCACACCTTTACTTTCACTAAACCATGTCATAAATGACTAATTTTTGTTTTCTTTTATTTCAGTATAACAATGAAGAGGTAAGCCAAATAAAAGAATTATACCTAATTATCAATAAAAATCATTTTAACTTATTTTCATTGAAAGCAATCATCATCTCGTAGTAAAACACTACTATAATAATATGTTTATGGGATATTTCACCATCCTTCTGATAGCTTATCCATAGGTAGAGCAGGAATGTCACTTCCATATTCCACCTGACGCGCTTTTGAAGGTCATTTTGTTTGCGCTGTACAAGCATGTGTGCATTACTTTTCAACCTACCCTAGTATATTAATAAATAAACAAATCAATACTCGCAATATGCAGAAAACTTGGCTAACTTATTCGATATATAACTACTATTCGAGTAAGTACCAAATATTTAAAAAAAAGACTTTATAAATAAATAAATAGTAAATTCTTAAATCGAAAATAATGTTACCCTATGAATTCGCTAGCAAGAGGATAGTGAAATACCCCCTAAATATCATAACAAACAATAAATCATTTTTTGGGTAAACCACTTAATTATTTATTTTATAATTTGTCATTTATCAGTTTGGCTCAACGCCTGATTCTATCATTTCAGAATAATAGATGTTCCTACGCATTATTTTAATAATGTTTTGTTCTTAGTACACGGAGACCTTGAGGCCCCTTTACAGCAGCGTTGACATCACAGAAATGGAGCTATCCGAACAAGAGGCCACTCCGAGAGAAAACCACTCCCTTCTGCTCGATGTAAGTAACAACCTTCAAACATTTTAATCTTGTCGGTGAAACATGAAGATGCGTTATTCGTAACAAATTTTTAAAAAATTCTTGTAGACAGTATATCCTATGTTCCACTGACCCGATAAGGTTGAGAAATTGATAAAAACGGACACCCTGCGCAGAAAAGTCAAAAATAAGATGCGCTGCAAACGTTATGATGATTCCTTACCGTTATTGAGTCAGTGGGACGACCGGCTTAGAATTAACAATAATATTGCTTAAACGTACGACTAAACTACTAAACGTACAACTAAACAAATGAAAAATTGGTGATTATTAAAAACTAAAAAAAAAAAATCTTCGGGTACTGATTTTCTTAAAGTTGTTATGGCAGTATATGGACTGATTTACTTTGGGAAAGCACAGAGCACAGCAATAAAATAAAATCGTGTTTAAATTAAAATTATATCTTAAGCCTAGTTGTTTCGCATAAATTCAAATGTAACATTGTCGTCAAGTGATCATTCAGCGCCATTTTCTTTTTTGACATTTGAAATGTCCCCTTTAAACGCTGATAATAGATGCCTTTCAGTTTTCTATTGAATTTATAATAAGCTGACAAGCTTAACAACATGATAGTTGTCCTCTTCTGCTCATCACGATTTGTTCAAAAGCTAAAACGGACTTAGAATCGGAATTTGACGGGTATCTTTCAACTATCAAAAAAAACAAAATGGCGCAGAATAGCTATTTGATGACTTTATCCATGTGAAATTTGCGAAATAACTGGGCGTTATTCAGAACACAACAACCGGTTATGCTGAAACCAGTTGGCTATACGTTTAAATAATATGTTTAAATAAAGTTCAAATAATACGTAATACGTTGAAATAAAGTTTAAATAATACATAATACGTTTAAACAAAATTATGTACCCATGTTACAGCGATTCATCATTAATAATTTTTCACAATAAAGTTTATCATATACAAACACAAAATTTGCCATCTTGTTCAATTTGGCTCCTGTACATAGGCAATTTACGTAGCACTTAAAAATCTCTGAGAAAAAAGGTTCCATGCCAAGTGAGAATAAAGTCAACTCAACCAGTCAAGTCAACCTCCTTGAAATGTCATTAAAAGCTATGAAAAAAATAATTTTAAATTAACCGATAACCCTAACCTAACATTACCTATTTCACCAATTTTTTACACATATTTTTTATCTTTCTAAATGACTTATCTGAGATGGTTCTGAGTTGGTTTCATTCCGAGTTGGCCGGTCACCAAAAAAAAGTCCCTACTTTTAAGTAGGGACGGTTTTTAAACCGTCATATTAAATTACCAATGCCAAAAGAACAAATCAGAAAATACAATTTACTCATAAAAATACCGCAAGGTATTTTCATTTTTGTATAGCCTCAATTTTATACGCCAGTAATACAACATTTCTACATAGCGTTTTCTTCATTCAGGTATATTGGGAAAGTCTTTTTAACTTCTGGCGTTAATTTGGTGCCATTGTTTTGATTCCAAGTTAAAAATATCATTAAGCCTATCATTAATTCCTTTCAGTTGCGTAACGAGATGATAGAACAGAAGGAGGGAGACACAGAAGTAGCCATCAAGGTCCATTACGAGGACATGAGGCGGGTTTCCACACGCAGACAGAGATATTTCTACGGCCCTATCGAGGGCACCCCCTTCTCACTGGCCGTGGTGCTTCCAGATGGATATGGCATGTACGAACTTTTGGCAGAACAGGAGCTGCGCCATAGTCCCATTAATGGTAAATAACACCTACATTTATGTACCTAAAATACGACGTCATTTAATTATAATATAACTTTGTTTTTTTATGGAAATCCGTTGTTAAAGAAATTGAATGAAATCACTCATTCCGGGTGAAATCACTTCTTTAAGGTGATATTTGAAAGAATTCATAATCTTGTCTTGTCTTTCATAATTGTTTCAAGGGAAAATGCTTTTTATAAGCTATGCTTTAAAATATTAAGATGAATTAATTGTTTGCGCCTGTACATGTACGTACGCAATACGGATATGAATAAATAGTTTTGACATAAACAAACTCAAATCTTTCAAAAGAGGCTAACAAATACAAAATAGCGCCGATGATTCAATCCAATGCTATATTTGTTAGCCTTTCTTGAAAGTTTTGAGTTTTTTTTTTAGAAAAAACTATTTATTTACATTCATATTGCTTATGTGCGGGCGCATGTTAACATTTTAAACTAAAATAATTAAAATCGCGCCATCTATGAATTATTGAATTATTTTAAGAACTTTTTTTTTTTTTTTTTAACTTTATTTATTCTCATTTCTTTGTACATATAATGTATAATAAATAGCACATAGTATACATATAATAACATAATATATAATAACAAATAGTATGAACAAGAAATGAAAACCCACTAAGGCACTGCCTGAGTGTGGGTAATATTAAAACAAAATACTATATTTCCAAGTACCGAAAGTATAAAATAGACTTAAAAAACATATAAAATATAAAGTTAGTATTACATTGGTAGAATAAGTGAAAAGGGTTTTTTTTTCAGCTATTATAAAAATAAAATAAAAATATGGAAAAAATATACTGATTTTTATTTTTTTTATTTATTTTTTTTTTTTAGTTATTTTTAAAAAAATAAACAGAAAACACATTGTACTAAAGTTTAGAAAATTACAGAAAGTGAGTTGTAGAAGTATGGATAAATTTATAGAAAAAGCGTTTCAATATATACATTATTCAACATTGACCTAGTATACCCCTTGGTCGAAGTTATTCAACCATAATTTTACCTCTTTTACGTATTTTATCATTTTATTTATCATTTGAGTTTGTATTACCTTATTATTTATAATTACCTTAAATATTATCCCAAAATAAACTACAACTGTAAACAGTAGAATCTTCACATCAAAAACTTATTATTAATTAAAAATTAAATTATTAAAAACTGTTTGTATCAAAAATTTTAGTATTTCTCTTAATTAATTTATCAAAATCAAAAATTCCCTCTAAAATCATAAAAATTGTTAGTACTTAGGTACTTATGTAAATACCTACATGCTTAATTTCAAACCATATATTTTATCTCACTTTTAATTTAAGTAAGCAATTAAACAATTTGTCCAAAGAAACGACACTATCTCAATGACAATTATTCTTTTCCAAAGATTCATGGCAGGTAGGTACCATAATGTTGAAAAAATGCAAATAATAAAGTTCAAACAAACATGACGATTTCACATTTGAAAAAAGAATTTTTACTGAACCATTAAATGGCCACCATCTTGAACCGGAAACGGAACGTACAAAAAGGTTTACAAAAGTAAGAAATGCAAATCGGTCGAGTTCTGTCTAAGTGAAATAACAAGAAATTTGTACAAAAACTTTAAAAAATGTATAATATGAGTATAAATGTTTCATTACAGTTACCGAATACTTCAAAGGAGAAAATTGGAAAGTGCACCCCGATTGGTGAGTTAACCTGAAACTTTTTTTGTTTTCTACAGTTAGTAGCTATAGCTCTAGTCTAGATTTAAAAAAAAAAATCAAATATAGTATACAAGGAAACAACTCACTCATTCAGAAAAACTCATTTTGGAAAAAATCTTCTGATTTGGCGAAAAATTTCTACAGAAATTCTGAAGATTAGTAATGTAATGAAATTGACCAATTGGATCATCTTAAACCAGAGTGAACTAACTCACTTTGCAATTTTTGAGTTAGAGCTTGAAATGAGGGCTCCAAATCATAATCTAGCTCCGTCATAAAGAAAAACCAATCAGAGAAAAACAATCTATGATTGGCCAAGACAGTATTTCTCTGATTGGTATCTCTGGAAGAACTAGATTATGATTTGGAGCCCACATTTCAAGCTCTAACTCAGAAACTGCAAAAAGTGAGTTAGTTCACTATGGTTTAAGACGATCCAATTTTAATAGTCCAAAAAACGGTTTGTCCTCAATACAACAACAGAAAAGTTTGTTAAAAATTTGTAGAAAATGTCTTGTGAAAAAAAAATTGTGAAAAAAACCATTTATCTTAAGCCGCCTCACAACACTGAATAATCGGGTGGCAACACAGCTCCTTTATACTGTACAGACATGGGCGCTATTGTGAGGTGTCACATAAAAAAAAGTTAACACAATTTCTCCCAAAATTTAAAGAAATACATACATCTATCCCCAGATATCACAAAACTCGAGAAACGTAGGAAAATTTTTAATGAATAGTATGTAATTGCAGGGTATATTTTTAATGCATATTATGTAATTGCAGGGTATATTTTTAATGCATATTATGTAATTGCAGGGTATATTTTTAATGCATATTATGTAATTGCAGGGTATATTGCGAGTACAACTCCGCCTCAGAAGTGAACTTCCAGACGGCGGAAGAGCGCTTGCTGCACTTCCTGGCGCGCGCCGGCCGCCCTGGCTGGAAGTGGATGTCACTGCGCCCCCGCTCACCCTCGCGCTCGGAGCACCACCACTTCAAGAAACAGGAGAAGGACTCCTACTACTGTAAGCACTCATTATCCTACCACTGCACTGCGAGTACAACTCCGCCTCAGGTTATCTTCCAGACAGGCCATAAATGATGTTGGCGAACCAGGTTATAAGATTCTTCAGTGTTATGGTGTGTTTTTCGTGCGGCTCTCTTACAGATCAAGATCGTCGGTATGTTTCCGAATGTTGAATCGTAAAGCCAGATAATATTAAGTGTTATATTATGTTATGATAACACACCAATATTGAAGAACTAGAGCAGATCCGTGAAAAATCATGGAATTGTCTGAATTTTTGATAAATCAGTTTCAATTTTGAAAATTACAAAAATAATTTTCTATTAATAGTTAGGTACTATATCACTCATCTGAATTCCTCAGTTCAGTTTCCACACAGTTCCATTTAAATATATAATATAACAGGATTATTAAATAAATTCTCAATTTTAATGGAGAACAAAATTAGTCTTTACTTTGGGTAAAATCAATTTGCAAGTTTGACATGTGTTTACAGCAGTTGAACTGGCAACACAGCTTAATAAACTTTAACCGAAGGAAATCAAATTGATCCTTTTTTTTACAATAGCTCCACGCAGGAGGCCCTGGGGAAAATAATTTCCCTCAGGGCCTATGTCATCTTAGGGAATGCTGTGTGGAGGGTCTTTTTAAGAAAGGGAATGATAGGAAGTTCTGTGAAGGAAAAAGGTATGAGGGGTGGGTAGGAATCGGGGGGTCAGTATTCAGGAGTGATGGACGTATGAATCGATCCCTCCAACTGCGGTGCAAGGCGATGGGTTGAGAGTCCGGCTGGAAAGGTCGAAAGGCCTCCCTCAACCAGTCTTTCTCGATCCGGCCCGCCATGAAGCAGGCGGGCAGACGCAACTGCGGCCAAGACCTGGACAAACTTCACCCCATGAACCCGGGCATCCTGCTAAGTCACCAAACATAGCGAACCTCTTGGGGCCACCTATGGCAGAGGTGTTGGTTTTCCAATAAATGGTTCCCAAGGTGCAATACCCATACCCATCTCCCTCGTTAACTATTTGTTCTACCAAAAGGGTTTCAACGAGTATTTTCTCCCTCTGGATTAGCTGAACTCCAAAGTGAACTGTTTACGAAGCTTGTCTTGAGTCAGACCTGCCAGAGATTCACTTGAAGTAGCACAGTAGGCACCAGGAAGCAACTTGCTCTCTGATACTAAAACTTGATCTTTTATCGGTCATCACATCAGAGACAACCCTTATAGGGATCACATCACAGTATGGATCAGATCGCACCAGGGATCACTTCAGGGCAGGGTGAAAAACTAACAAATAGCAACCCACGTCCTAATTAGTAAGAGACCAAGCGATGCGGGAATGAGAAAATATTCGATATCGAAGAACTAATCAATATACACTCGAAAATCTGATGGTTTGTTACAATAAACCCTTAAATTGAAATCAATTCGAGTTTTAGAGTTGATTGAACAGTAGTTACGCAGGACAGACACACAACCGAAATTAATATGTTTGATGATGAACTTAGGAGTGAAAGAAAAAAAGGATACCGAAATGATTTGAATTCTCTTTTGAATGTAATTAAATAATCGTAGGCTATCTGTTCATTCGGTGGCAGCAGATTGAGAATTGTTCAAATGTGTTTTCAAATTTTAAATCTTTTGATTTACATTTCGGTAAATTAAAATACTTTTTAAATTTCAGGTGACAAAACACTTCTTCAGTCTCTTGTACGGGACGCAATGGTAATGGATGGATTAGATTTGAGGCCAAGTCACTCTGGACACAAACAGTAAGTTAACATCATATATTTTCATAATCCTTAACATAAACCATTTAAAGTTCATAAAAAAAATATATTGCAATCATTACACCTCTACAGCAGCTAAGCACAAAATGTGCAGGATTTAAAATATTGTTTCTTTTTTGTTAAATATTTTTCAAAAAGTCTTAATTGAAATTTATGATATGCATTTCTTTCTAAAAAACTTACGTAATATTTTGTATTTACTCTTTTTAAATATTCCTTTGACCATTGAAGTTCCAAATAAATCAATAAAACCTTCATCAAAACAAAGATCCTCAGGTTGTTCCACAGAAATTCAAATGTAACATTATCATCAAATGACCATTCAGCGCCATTTTGTTTTTTTTACAGTTGAAATGTCCATTAAATGCTATTTCTAAGTCCATTTTATCTTTTGAACAATTTGTGTAGCAAAAGATTATAATTTGGTAGAAAGTTGAAAGTGCGCCTTTATTAATACCGTTTCTTCTTCTTTCGTATGGTGGGGGGGTCAGAGGGGGACATTTAAGTCTGCGAGCCAGTCTAGGGCCTCAGGCGTTGCCCTGTGGACCTCATCAATCCTGCCGGGGAATGAATGGAGCAGGCATTCGTTAACCACATGTTCAGTGGTCTGCACCTCACCGCATTCACACATCTCCGACTCTTTAAGGCCCCATTTATACATCATATGGGCACAACGGCTATGGGAGCACCTTATTCTATTGATGGCGGACCAAAGTTTGGGAGGCAATGAGAACCCAGGCTGTCTCTCAGTGGGGTCTTGTACGAGATGGGCATTTTTCACCTTGGCCGTTATTATTACCGTGATTAACGATTATGGTACCGTGATGGCATAAAAAAGGCAATAAAAATATATTCCTTAGCACAATAATTGTACGGGACGTTTGTACAGGGTGCGACAGAGAGGGCAGACGGTTTTAAAAAAATCATAAAATAGTTCATTTTTACTCAAAAACAAATTTATTGATGGAATCAGGTTCGCAAGGAAATAGCATTTGAGACAGTCAAGTGTGGAAAATCACATCAGGCATGTGGTGGCCGAAATCGTTGATGCAGTGCTGGAGGCGTTCTTGGAAGTTTGCGTAAACTCTCTCCAACATGGCTTTCTCAACTTAGGCGACTTCCACGCGAATTGCGTCCTTCAATTCGTCCAGAGTTTGGGGCTTGCTCTCGTAACAGCTGTTTGGCAGGGTTCATTGCTGTCTGTAGTCTCTGGTAGAGGTGTTAGATGTATTTTCGAGTTTGATTTTCATGCTGCGTATATTCATTATCAATTGCGTTTGAATTTTCAATTGATAAGTTAATTTTGAAGAATAAAATAGCAATTAGACATCGTTTCGGAGGATGCGTGAAACGCCTCTCGTTTCGTTAGCCAATAGCAGCTCTCTCATAGTGTGTGCTGGCAGCATGGTTGTGTGCGAGGCATAATTGTGTGTGCTGGCGGTACGGTACTGTGTGGGAACGTAAATTCCAATATCGTCTTTTTTAGTTATCTCATTTGGTTTTGCGGACTCGCTTGATACAATAACGCTGCCGCTATTTCAAAAGATGAGATACTCAATGTATGTAGTTCTGTTTCCTCAGAAGGAAAAAGTCATCATTTTCTTGCGTCTCTCCCACACACCGCACCATGATGTCCCCATAGACACTACTAGCCGTGATGATAATTTTGAAAGTGTGGAATATAGTTACAAGCATAATACTAAAGTGTGAGTGAATTCCAAAATTCAAAAACGTCAATTGTTAATGTAATGCTGCAGCTCTTTCTTACACACTAAACAACAACAGTCAAAAATGAGACAAACGGTGAGCTTATATCTGCACCCCCCAAAATGAAACATACAATCATTATCATACATCTCCCTCACATGTATAAAGAAAACGAAATGCAATTTCCATCGTCATGGCTGAGCCGTAATAAGATAACCGTGAATCGTTAGGTAATATTAAAAGCGCTCAAACACACCTAGAATCGGAGTTTAGCAATAACATTTTACATGTAAAAAAAGAAAATGGCCATTTGATGAATTTCTGTGAAACGATTGGAACTATTATATAATTTTAATTTTGTATTTCGTAAAGACAAAAAATTAAAATTACTTTCTTGAAGTTGCTCAGATTTTACAAATTAATTTCATTAAGAAATATTAAAATGAACTTGAAGACAAACAACCACTGCATGTAGCATGTTTGTAAAGTTTTCCTAATACTGCAAATAATTACCAATATTTTAATAAAATGTATACTAATGCACTATATGTCTATGCACTCCATTAGCCCCATAGCCATATTGATGGGTCTACTCAGCAGGTAAAGTTACTGTGTGAATAGGATTTATCCGTATAAACGCTATGTTTTTCCCACACAGTATCAAAATGAAGGTTTTTAAGACAGAGTGATCAACTGGCTTCTTGTATTAAAACATTATGCCAACTTTTTCCTTTGTAGTCAAATTATCATGTAAATATCCATGACATAGTGCACAACGTGTTAAGTGATTTTTAATAGAAAAAGAAAGATAAGCTTTTCTGGGTTACAAATAATCTGATGGTGTTTGAATTCCTCCAACTTCTTTTAGTGTAAATGAAAATGTTTCTTTTACATTAAAAGAAGATGCTGGCATCACATTGAACACGCTATGCCCGGGCGCGAACCCAACACATTTGTTCACTCAACTACTAACTGGTCAAGTGCGTTTCATATCTCTCAAAATATTTTAAATTAGTGCCCACACGGCAATGGCAATATGCCGTATCTATAGATGCAGCATTTTAGCTTTACAGCGAGGACATTATATTTGTGGAGTTACTTCAAACGAACTTATTTTATTTGTGTATTGTGATTATTCCCAAGAAATTGACAATTGCACATTGCTGTAATTTAAAAAAAAGAACACTTCTGTAATTATAGAATTTAAAATAGAGCATTCTGCCAGGACAACCCCACAAATACGTTGTCACAAATATGTTTTACCATTACAACGGCATACAGCATATTAGCATTACACATGCGTGCAGTTAACTTTATTGAATTCATTAGAAATGCCTACATAAAATAAGACATTAACATGAATTCTACTGCTTTAATCTTTAATATTGATATTGAAGAACGCTTTTAAATTGACTTTTTGTATCCTACTTAAACTGTTTGTGCACTATACCATCGAAATCCTTTATAGGTGTGTTAATTAAAGTTTTGTTGTGAAACTCCACCAGTTTTATATCGATGCGTAATAGTTGTCTGTAACCCGTTCTGCACTTTCTCAACAAAACATGAACCACAACAAGAAGATCCTACCTAGGAGATGACTATTCTTTACCAAAAACTATTTCATTGATCCATTTCAAAATTTCCTGTAATATCATGGATTATCATAATTTATTAAAGCACTGCCAAAACCATAAGGGAACACACTCACAGCCCCTATTTTGTGTTCAGAACGAAGCATTATCTCTTCACACATTACAGTGAAATTAAATCAATGAAAATAATATTGAGAACTCTCAATGGAAACAAGAAAATACAATAAGAAACTGAAAATAAAAAGAAACTGTTGCAACTGAGAATTGAATTCAGGTCCTCGGAATTCAGATCGGACCAAGGCTACCAATTGAGCTGTTTAAATTCAGTGATTTGAATCGATCTCATGTAATATTACATATTTTCAATGATTAAATATTACAATGAGGTTTATAAACTTCAACAAGTTAATCATAAAAATTAAATCTTCACATCTACATATATCAAACAGAGAGTAGATTTAGCAGCTTGTGTGGTCCCTTAAGGTTGAGATATATATTTATAACTACATGTAGTCTAGATTAAAAAACAAAGATTGCTTTTATTAATTTATTTTTTCCAAACTCACAATAACTGCGATTTTCTCCTAAATCAATATATTAAATTTCTATAAACACAGCCCAACAAAGTTTTTATCACATTTTGAAGAGTAGATTAAGTTTTTTTTTAAATTGAGACAAAACTACTTACAAACACACAAAAATGACACAAAAAAATTTACAAAATACGATTTCTCGTGTTCTGTAAATTTTGCAACACAACATTTTTTTATAAGATAATCTAAAATCTAAAATAAGTTGGTGAGTGTAATACACTAAATAAAAAAGCAACATCAACAATAGCTAATTTCTAGAAGTGTGATCTAAACCGATTTGAAAGAAAACTGATGTCGCCAATCTACGAAAGACTTTTTGATTTCGAGGCCCCAGAAAGGCCATTGAAATTAATTTTTTGATCATGAAAGAATTTCGATACTTGAAAATAAGAAAAAATCTAATTACTTTGGGCACACAGATAATATTCCTACAATACACTTCTTGTAGTTTATCTCTTGAGTGGTTACTGTATAAATTATATGAGTACATATTGTTACTAATTCAAAAGCTAAGTGGACACTGTAAGTATCAATTTTTATCTATTAAGCTCGCTAACACTTTTACAATGCTGCCAGGAATGGATCTAATCAATATTTCTAATATTTACAGTTCTCTCTTTCCCGGGACGATTTATAATTTTTACTTTATGATTTTTGTGCAATCTATTTATGGTAGACCTTTAACGTGAGTTTTTAACACAAAGGAAACAACCACTAGAACTGTGATGATTGTATTCGTAAAAATCATTTCTTATATAAAGGATCAATATATTATGTATGCACATCTCTGTGAATGTGAATTCCTGTGAATTATTAGTAAGGTCAGTCGGAGGAAGTGCGTCACAAGGTACATCTATCAGGTTTTATGAGAAAAATAAGCAATTTGTGACATCTAGGGACAAACTATAATATACTAAACCTGTTGCAGTTTACTAGTGCCAGATGGCTCTGTGCGCGCCAATTTTATTCTGACAGCCATTTTATTTTAGTGGTGACTTTTATTCGCCGAAATAGGATAAGTCCTACGTATTTGCTTGTTTTCAATAATATTGTGAAACTGCAAGAGCTGTCATATACTTCCATATATTAATAAATTTCTGTTTTTATTATAAAAAAGATATAATGGATCGACACTTGCCCCATTTCACGAGGTGTGTGCAACTAGCTTGAAGCTTTTACTAAAATGATTCTACACTGCTCTTAAGATTCCCGCATTAAGGCTTAATGAAGAACTTGATAGGGTTATTGCTTTATATAATTTAATATCATCAGTGAATAGCAATACATTGACATCTTTAAAGCAGTTGAATATGATGTTTATATAAACAAGAAATAAAACTGGGCCAAGATGACTACCTTGCGGTACTCCCACAAGTGGCGGAAAATGATTTAGATGATATTAAATTTTATTTTATTAAATAAAATTCATTCCATTTCTTGAAAGCACAACAAATTGCCTACTTATTGGTAATTGAACCCAACCTATTAATTTATTTGTCGCACTTCCTCCAACTAATCTAATACCTATGTATGTTAAGATTAAGATATAAATAGAAGATTTTAAGGTGTTGCAAAATGATAATACTTTCTACTTGATAAAAATTCTTTCGGTAAAATACAGCACATTATGTATATAAATGAATCTTCTATTGATATCTAACAATAAAAATGTTGTTTCCTTTATACCTACTTTGTTAGAAAATAGATACACAAAATAAGGCTTTTTATATTATAGTAACTAATATCTAAGTTAAGTCAATTTAACATAAATGTTTATAGGTTTACCATAAAAGCACACGAGTTTTATATGTAATGAATATTGGTCAGTGCATTAATAGACTTAAACAACTTGCAGCCAAGGATACCAAATATTTGGAGTGACTCTGTCCTTTGTGGCCACCCGCAGTGGTCTGCTCCGCTGGACAGAACATGTTCCTCGCAGTCCCGACTCCACTGAACCGTAAGTCTACTTGTTTTTTTTTAATAAAGCCTTTAAAGGTTTATTATTTAAATAGTTTTATTCAAAAGCTATTCAGGAATAACATGGTAATTACCTAACTCATAACTTCAAAATTCTGATTACTGATTACCGCCATTTAGCAACACAATGGAAAGATTCCTTAAATTCATACCATGTTCACTTCAGTTTTTCGTACTTTTCATCTAACCCAATCATTGAGATATTGTTAAATAAATTTAAGCGCTGAAGAGGTTTTACACAATATAACAGATAGTTATATTCACAAGATAATATAATATAATCCAGTAAAAAAAATTTAAAATATTTTAATATATATTTTTTTAAATATCTACACAGATTTATATGTTTTCTTCTTCAAAATATCTACACAGTGGTATAAATAAAATTGTGCTATGTCAGCATTTAGCTATTTCAGGCCATTTAGCCATCGTAGATTAAACAATATACAGGGACAAGGTTACTAACAAGCTAAGCGAAGGCCCCGGTTTCAAATAGAATCCATTCCAAGTCACTGACCACAATAGATAAATAGTTTTCCCAATAGTTTTTAAGAAAACACGTGGGAAGAGATCAAACAACTGGTTTGACTTTAGGAAAGGACGATAGAATGGTCGAGCTTTTCGACGCGTTGACTTCAGTTAGCACCAAGGAACAGCTGGCCGTTGCCTTCAGCTAGCTAGGGCCAGCCGGCCGTTGCTTTCAGCTAGCTAGGGCCATCCGGCCGTCTGTAAAGGCCTCGAACCATCTATGGGCTCCTTTGTAATAATCTTAGAAGGGAACTATAATTATAAGATTCACTCAGATTCTATTGAAAAACTGCAGCATAAATTTTGAAGGCGTAAATTATAAATCATTTCTGTTGAAAATATAAACTATAACTTTACTGACTGTCTAATGAAAAATCTAAAATTAATCAAACTGACAAACAGAAGTGTGTTATCTAATGTCACGTTTCTTTTTAAAATCATGCTCATAATCATCCTTTATTAACATTTCATGTTCCTAATAGATTTCATTTCATAAAGCTAAAAGAGACACTTGACTAAAAATATCTTTCACTTTAACAATAATGTCAATACCAATTCATATATAAATTCCTTTGATCAATACTTGGTCGATGATAAATTCCCTTACACCATGCATTCATCATGGCTTAGATTAATAAGCAGATGAACTTACAAACAGCATTTCACATATTTTTTTTAAAACAGTTATTAGTTTTCTTTAGCCTCAATTTGTTTTCTATAGCCCAAATGTAAATTTTAATTAATTTGAATCAATGTAAATAAAAATTATTTATGCTGTTTATAGGTACTTATGCCGTAAATAAATGAATAAACACATAAAAATAATAAGTTCATTATCAATACGTATTTCAGGCATTTCAGTGAAGTCCACCACAAAGCGTTTGACGCATCCTGGTACAAACGCGCCGTGGACCACCACGCCGTGGAGCCTGAGAGCTTTGTATTCTCGGTGCCGTTCAGGGAGGCGGGGGCCACGGGGGAACCGGAGCCCCTGGTGCTGGCCACGCATGCCGTGTTCGTGGAGCACCGCGGACACCGCGCCCCCGCTGCCGTTGTGGGCTTGCATTTCCAGCTGCACACGCTGTCCAAGCACTTTGTCAACATCACATCTGCAGTAAGTTGTTATTCTTATAACCTAACCTAATCTAACTTAACTTAACGTAACCTATCCTGATCTACCCTAAAAGCATGTTGTCAATGTCACGTCCACGGTGAGTTGTTATTCTTATAACCTAATCTAACTTAACGTAACCTAACCTGACCTAACCTAAAAGCACTTTGTCAATATCACATCCGCAATGAATTATCACTCTTATGAAAGAATTTCAGTGAACTGTGCTCCGTCATTGATGCTTGCATCTTGGGCACAGCTGGGAGATTCATACTTACCACGTGAGAATGGGTCATTTTTATATGTTGTTTTACACATCCCTTTACAACTGAGATGAAACGAGAGTGGGTTTGTCTTTGAAACGGAAGACAGAAACTATCTGTTTTTGAGAACAGAACTGGTGTCAACCAAACGTGCCGGACCCGCATATGTAGGGTACCTTCACATACACGTGTTTCAAACAGTAATTCGCCAAGCCCTGAGAGATCATATTTACGATAGTGTAGCCCGTAGTGTAGTACGATTTAGTGTAGCCTGTTACAATTCGGAATTTTTTTGCCGGTTGTGGAGGGTCATGACACTTCTGTTAAAAAATAAGGTCTCTTATTTTTTAGGTCTAAGGATTTTTTTTTTTAAAGGTGGAGACGGTTTGCAAGCAGTTCCCGTGAGCACTTAGGCCATAGGCCCATTGTGCTATGGTCTAAGGATTACTGCTTACCCAATCCAGATCTAAACATAGTAACATACAGTACACGCCAAACTTAACTTGTGAACTGAACTTGATACAATCCATTGTCGCGCAGATAGTCACTTTACTGACTTTCAATGACCGTAAATAAAATTAAAGAGAAAGACCGTTAATTTCAATGAAAGAGAAAGATGCGTAAAACATAAGTGAGACAGAAAAAAGAGTGGGCAGGCAGGCATGCCGCTTTCCGCATCTTAAACTCATCTATTGCGACGATTTCTGTATCAATGTCAGGTCGGTATTAAAGTTTGGCGTGCACTATACTAACAGCCTCTACATCTGAATCTTTTTTCTATAAACCAGTAATTATTATCCAATGATATTATTTGCAGTGTACTGGCTCTGGAAACTGCAAAAAGCATTGCGCATCGCATGACTTGGACTGCTATATTCTCGACGACAATGGTTTTGTCATTCTCTCTGAAGAAAAAAGCCACACGGGTCAGTTCTTTGGACAAATAGATGGCACAATCATGGATTCTCTGGTGCAAGATCGCATCTACAGAAAAGTACCCCTGTTCGACTATCAGGGAAGGTGTACCAATGGCAAAAATCCATACAGCGCAAAAGGAAATACATTGACGGTAAATATGCAAAAATCATCTATTCAATTGTAAAATACTTTGATTGTACTTTGTTAAATTCCCTTCATTCCTATGATTATATTATCTCTTCATGTGAGCACAAGTCATCCTGTTATATGTGTCTCTTATACACATTATAAACAAAACATTCATATTTTTTTTTAATGAGCTATGAATTATATTACAGTGCTTCGTGTCTTCCAAAGTTTGTAATAATGCAATATGTTTACAGAGACCGAAACCTCTCGAATGGTTTGTGAGGTGGATTTGGAGATTGGCCGTTGTGTGGGTCCCGCTGTGGGATAGTGTAAAGTCCCATGCCCATTCCTACGCACAAGATGATGGTATGTAACAAATAATTATTGTCATTTGGTTTGTGCTATTGGGCCAAAAAAAAACATTATTAAGCTTAGGTAGGCCACCCGGCAGGATTAAAATGCTATTATTGTGAAACCGCTCCCCCCCCCCCCCCTCCCCACGCCTATATGTCCTACGCACAATGGGCGTAGGCACTGTGGGGCAAGGTAGGGTGTGTGGCATTTTCAAATTTACAGCACTTCGTAGGATGGTTTTTCCTTCTATGGCGTGAATGAGTTGTAGAAGCCTACTTTTTTTCAGTACCTACTCTAAATTTTTATTTTTTGCCCCACCCTAAATCAAAACCTGCCTACGCCCATGCTATGTACTCACCCTCCACTTATACTTGCACTACACGAGAAATGTGCAAAAAAAATATATTGGTTGGAATTGATTGCGAAAATAAATTCCTAGTGCAGAGGTACTTTTCTGGTACTTTCAAGCAATAAATCAAAACCGTCATCAAGAGTCCGAGGTCTAATAACAAGAAAGTTCTGATAGCACAAAATATAATCTAAATGTGATAAATTTACCAGAACGATTTTTATTTTTTTGTATGAATACCAAAATCCAATCCAAAGGTAGCTGAGATAGCTGAAAACTTATTTTTTGGGCTGCAAAAAATCTTTTTGGACTGAAAAATCATTTTGCAGGATAAAAATTCTTTTGAACAGGATAAATGGACATTTTTATCTTTGTCTATAATTAACCCAATAGAGATCATATTCAAAAGCAAGGATGTATAAGGTAGTAACTACAATTGCGTACAAATCGTACCGTGCGTTAGCGATGTGTAGGTTCAGCTGGAGTAGGCTCTTGAACTCGGGTTCTTCGCAGGAAGCGGATCCTACTCCTACTCCTTTTTCAAATCGAATACTCTCAGAGAACTCAGTCGAGAACTCGGACCCAAACCTGGAACTCGGAGCTGGACCCACAGCCGGGACCTGAATGCCTCCACCGGTGTCCCCGTGTCCGTGCCGCTAGTGAGTCGTGAGGGTTCTTGTCCGGGTGCGAGTTCTTGTGCAGGTTCTATCAGGGTCCGGCTCCGGCCGAACCCGTGCATCTCGGTAGCCTCAACGGAACCCAGGACCCACTCCGCATCTAAGAACTTGGACCTGCTCCTTGAACTCAAGTACTTTTAAATGGAAGCATTCCTCGGAGGCCTGTGGCAAAATGCAGAAGTCGCCCAGCTCGACATTCAATAAGGTACGCGGGGCAATGCAATGTATTCCAATAATCTATTGAGTGTATGTTACATACAATATTGTATTAAATATATAAATTGCATTCCAATAATGTTGAGTACATATATGGTATGACCATACATTGTGTTTTTAAAATAGAAACTCTCTTAGGTGGCAGCTACGTGTGTGAGTTTTTTCTCGCAAGTGGCTTGTAAGTGTAAGCAACATTATTAGTTACTTACTGTAATTTATAGCAAGTAACAGAAATCGTAAGTGGCATGAGTTTTGACCATGATGTAAGTAACTTAGCTTAATATGTCGCTTTAGCTTTGTACGGCGACCCGGCCTACGGAGAGTACGAGGAAGAGGAGACCTACCTACCAGAGGAGACGGTGGTACACACGATCCTGCCCACTCCGCCACCGCCCCCACCAGCGGAGCCCCCCCTACCCCCACCGCCACCGCCCCAGCATGCGCCGCCTCCGGGCCCCTCGCACCCCGGCTCCTCAGGAGGCGCGGGCAGCGGGGCGGGCGTGCGGGCCTGCGACAAGCGCACCGATCTGTACGTGCTTCAGGCGGAGAGGCTTAACATGAGCCAGCCGCTCAAGGGCAAGCTCACCAACTGCCACGTCACTGGTTGCGAAAGGTAAACATAACAGTGACGACAAAGATTAAACAAACAACAAACCTAACTTAACCTTTCATCATTTTGTTTTATCCGGTTTCTCTTTATGTACGACCCAACACAAGTACCATGGGACGAGGAAGAAGAGCATCATAAAAGAGCAAAATAAACTCTAATGAAATTAATGTACTCCACGCTTTGCATGTCATTCTTGTCCATAAATTTTATTGAAATAATATTAGTTCCTATGGTAAAGTTTGTACATGATATAAGTAAAAAGTAAGTAAAGGGGCCCAAATGAAGGGTAAAGATTTCTCACAAAAGAAACAAAAGCCCGGGGGCCCCGTATCATTGATACGGCTAATATGGCGGTAGCTATGCCCCTGGTCTTTACATCGCCTTCATAATGTTTGCAATGATTTGATTATCACTTCAGTTCTCTCAGCCATGTTTTTACTTTAGTTTTAAATATATAAATTTCCGTTTTTTTTGTTTGGTTCGGTAGAGCATACATGTATACAGTTTCATAGCATGAATTTAATATTTCTCTGTCCAAAAGATGTGTGGCGAGAATCTTATCTTTCTGGACTTCCTTTTGAGCTGTGGAAGATACTTACCTACGAGACTCCGAGGAAGGGTCTTTGTGTTCAGAGAAATTAAAGAGTTCGCCACGTTTTTAAGTTTTATTAAATTAGGCAACATTTACAGATAAATAACGCGGTAGTGGATGGGACGCAATGGAAATGTAAAACTGAATCTAGAATCTAGTAGCGTGTTCGTGAGGGCAGCGTCGGAACTGGAATGACGTAGGTTCCTTTAAGCGATCGCTGCGACCCCCCGGTCCGTGACCAGTGTTGCCCGCACTACAATGTGGCCATTGGATAAAGTAATAATTCATCTCATTAATCTAGTGCTTAACCGCATTTCCATAGATGTATTCAAACTGGGACTTACCAGTTGAGCATATTTTGACTTATTTGAGTATTTATGTTGGGCAGTGGAGTATTTTAAACATTTTTTTTTCAGTGAGTTCTAACTGGAACATTCAGAATTGACTAAACTGGAGTGAGCAGTTTGTGTATTTCCGTATCAATATTTGGAGATATGATATCTGAAATCTCTACCGCTCAAGTGGATAACCTATGAAGACCTGAAGACATGAAAAATAGATAATAAATTAGTTGAAGTAAATGAGCTTACGGGACAAGGCGTTATCACTGTGAAACGATTGTTATTTAATTATGCATTATTCTGATGTTAGTATCCCTCTGAACTCCAGGCCATTCAGCGTCCAGAAGATCCCGCACAGCAATCTGATCCTGCTGGTGGTGGACACGTTGTGCCCGTGCGGGGCCAAGCAGTTGGGCACGGGGGCCCGCGAGATGCCCCCCGCGCCCTGCCGCCCCGGAGCCCACTCTCGGCGCCGCCCGCAAAAGTGTATCAACTACCATCCAGAGGTAAGCTGCCCTAACTTTGAGGTCAACGACACTCATCAATACTGAATATCCTCAAACCCACATTGCAAGCTACCAACATATTTTTAAGCTATGGGAAGTTAATATGACAGCTATTATGTTTGCAACATCAATTCATCCTGCAAATAAAAACTATTTTTTTAAATTTAAGCAGTTGTGTTCCAGAAAGGCAGTTTTACAAAATTGATGCCGCAAAGCATTTACATGAGTATTATTGACTAAGGGTAGCGGAGTCCTGTTTTAGCTCAACTGTTTTGCATCCCGTTTCCGGTTCAAGATGATGGCCATTTTGATGTCCAGTAAAGAGCAAAAGATTCTTTTTCGAATGTTAAATTGTTGTGTTTATTATTTGGGCTGTCTTATTCCTACTTTACACTAACACTATGGTACCTACACGCCTGAAGAAAGTTTGAAAAAAGAATTGTTGTTTAGATAGTGACGTTTCTTTGAACAAATTGTATTCCTTCTTTGAATTGAAATTTAAAAAATGTTGCATGAAATAATATGTTTTACAAAGTAAGTAGGTATTTAAGTACCTACTTTCAAATCTATGAATTCAGAGGATTTGATTTATTAAAAAGCGAAAATTAGAAACATACTTTTTTGGACACAAATTCTACCGTTCATACAACTTCTAGTAATATTATTTGTGATGGATTTATGGGCACAGTCACTGAATGACTCTTGTTACTTGACACTAAATCTCTGCTTGCCATTATGATAGGAGACTTGCCATCTCGCCTCAAAGCAATTTTTTATTTATTTTTTTATTAGTTCTATAGCAAAATTTGTACATAATGTATTTATAAATTGTATTATATTAAGGTATTATAAAGTTTTTTTTTTTTCACAGTCCTCACTAGGGTTCCCTGTTCTGAGGCGGCCTGTAGTTTTTCCACATTTTTATTTAGTATCCAGTTGTCTTTACATGGTCTTCAGTATGTTTGATAGTTCATTTTCACTTTGTTATCTCAACCATATTTTTACATACTATCAGCTTTCAGAAGGTTGTATGTTCTCTCAAAGGATTCTTTTTGGAAAAATGCAATACCCTGTGTCACTAATACAATGAATTGTCATTGCAGGAAATAGAAATAGTCTTGTGCGGAGGCTCCAGCACCCTGGCCGTGTCCTTTAGCCTGCTGCTGACTGCGCTCCTGTCTCTGAAGATTTCCACGTGATCTCAGACCATGACCCCTACTTTATACAAGTAATGTCCAAAAAGGAATTATTCAATACAATTAGAATGAATAAAAGAATTTGTTCTACATTGAAAAACGCACAGTAATAGCCCATATTATACTATATAATTTCCTTTACCAAATATTAGGTATCTAATAATAATATAACAAAACTTGTTAGGCACTATGGAAACCAACACTGCAGAAATTTACATCCCATAAATAATCCATGACAAAGCTTAACTTCTGGACTACATTACCCCCTGCACCACACATTAAAACAGGAAAACGCCAAACTGCTATGAATATAATATATTATAATCGAATCGCTGAAACGAAGATTAAAAAACGAGAGAAAAATTGTTATGTGAAAATAGAAAAACTAAAAGCAAATAAACCTAGGTAAAAACCACACCGAAAAGAATGAACGTTTTATAAAAAGTGAAGTATTATCAGATGGCCCAATATTGAATATTGTCATTTGAAATGAAATCCATTTTATCTTTGTTAAAAAGTTTTCAGTGTTTTATTAACATTGATATTTTATGAAATATTTTCTGAATGTATTTGTGACATAATTGTAAATATCATTAGGTGAAAAATTAAACTAATCTTTAGATGCTAATTTATTCATTCACGTTTTGAGCTTACTTTATTTGTATGTATTTAAATAATGCATTAAAGTCTCGTTACATTAAACTTTGTGATGTGTGTAATCAATATGCTTAATGCATGTTTCTAAATAAATACATTTGTAGTTAATACATTCTAAATATTCAATACTGTTGAAGGTGGAAGTCCTGAAGTTCTGTTGAAGACAAAAACATGAAAGGCGACAACTTTGTATACTCTCATTGTGTATGTCCAAACCTCTTGGAATTTTTTGTGTTTAAAGAAATATATTTTTAAATGTTAGCCTTTTCTTTTGTTTGATGTTGATGTGTCGCGTAATTACGTGTTAGCTTCTTAATTTCATTTTCGTTTTAGTGAAATTTCATTAAGTATTCAAATCTTTATCAAACTTTCATAACTCAATTAAGTTCTGGGTTAAGTCAACTAAGATTATATAGACTTGTTCAATTAAGGTAAACTAATATAAAGCATGTGAATATATGGACTGCTCTTACTTTGATAAGCATGTATGTATCAATAGCAGTCTCAACTAACTTACAGTGGAGAGTGGGAAGTAAACGTGTATTTGGCGAGATATCCTGTTTATGTATAATGTTAAAAGTATGCGGTGCTTTTTTTATTTTATTACTCAATCAATAGATTTTGTAATGATGTATATATACATACATATATATATTCATATATACATACATACATGTCATATTCCTGGGAGGGAGTTTCTGTTTTAGATGTGAATAAATGATAATTAAGAATGTAAACACTTTTCTAGGAAAATGTAAACGTAAGAAATGCACCAAAAGCACTTAATTTACTAAAAGATTTGCACTGTCTGTTATAGTTACTATTAATATCAATGTTACATTTATAAACAATACATTTTCAAATGAAAAATCATCAATTTTCCTAGTTGTATCTTTTCAGCACTTCTGTGTCTTTAATGTAAACTATTATATAGGTATTGTACTGAAAATACAGTATTGAAGTAAATGTATTACACATGCTTCTATCATCAACAGAAGACATTGTGAGTATATATAGGTATTGTACTGAAAGTACAGTGCATACGTACATGTATTGAAGTAAATATATTACACATACACGCTTCTGTCATCAACAGAAGACACTGAGTACATAGGTATTGTACTGAAAGTACAGTACATACATATATACGCATTGAAGTAAATGTATCACACAAACATGCTTCTATCATCAATAGAAGCCACTATGAGTATATAAGTATTCTGCTGAAAGTACAGTACATACATATATGTATTGAAGTAAATGTATTACACATACATGCTTCTATCATCAACAGAAGACACTAAGAAGTGCAATAGGGATAGCTACAATGTCTCGTTGACAATAATGTTTTACTATTGTGAGCTGTCCAACATTGCAAGAATAGAATAGCTAAATAAATACTCTCATATTACATACATACATGTAACTAGTGTAAGGTATGAACTATGAACATGCCCTATGTTTACTTCAAGTATTAGGTTCATTAAATTATACGCTAATATTTCTTCAGACAATAATGAGTAGGTAATACGACGTGTCCTGTTTTTACAGAGACAAGTCTTTTATTGGTTGATTAGAACTTACTTTATCTCGGTTTGTGTATTCTAAGAATATCCTAATAACATAAATAAATAAATATTTTGGACAATTTTATTCTAAACATTCTTGGTCATTAATTATTAATTAATACGATACAACCAGATAAATAAATATTTAGATTAACAATGAAAACTTCAAAATAATTGTGTGGGAAAATTGCAATACGGAGACGGTCGTTTGAAATGTTAAAATTTAGGAAAGAAAGCGTTTTATTGTTATGAAATATTCAGGACTAATAATTATAACTCAACCGTCGTAGGTGTCAATCGGTTAGTGATGTGATGAATGAACAATAATTACAGAAATCAAAACTGATTTAAAAACATTTCTGTAAGCAATCTTCTATACAATTTGTGGTATGGATAGATTATTGTTAGGAACTAAGATCAGGCAGGGTTTTGTCTATCATTGATTGCCATTTGTATACTTTCATACAACTTCTCGGTTTCTCATATCCTGGACATTACAACAGAACATATCTAAAATACATGTTTACCAAGTGCTGTAATATCCTCTTTCAATTCACTACTTTATTCAAACAAAACTGTGCTTTTTTCTAAGTATTCACATTTATTCTATGAAATAATCCATTTTCAAGTATATTTCTTTAAAAAATGGAGAGGCCAGAAAAATCTTCTCGTAGATAGTTAATGGACGGATTAATTTAGTAATTATTATCGGAAATTAATTATTATTACTAAAGTAGCCTAAATGGTTGAACGAAGTAATTGCAGCTAAATTCTTGAAATAAATATTTTTTTTAAAATAACACAATTAATAGATTCCATCATTCATGTTTTTATCAAACTTCATAGAGAAATAAATGTTACATTTGGCTGTTGTTAAATATGTATTGTGTTGAATGTTACCATTAATACATTTCAAATAATAATTAGGTTATGGGATTTAGCGAAGTCAGCGAGGGCAAGGCGGGGCGGACGAGTGAAGGGGGTTAAGAAGAGGTTGGGATTGCAATAGGGGGTAATATATATGATCAAAGGCCTGTCTCTTGTGACTGCTTGCATAAAGCAAAGAGTCTTCCATTAAGTGAAATGATAGGAAACTAAGGTAGTTAGTATAAGTAATCTTCTATATCTAATTTATTCATAATTAGCTACATATTTAGAATAATTTCTTATTCAACTTTTATTCCTGAGTGTAGGAATGTAAAATACGCCACTTTGTAAATTCTGTTTCTCAGTAAACGACAGACTAACTTAACAATTATAACTAAACAATGTTTACCAAATAAGACAGAATTACTTTAGGTAGGAGGAATAATACATATTACTTTTCTCGTGATTTGATCATGCTCATTTGGATATTCTTTTACTATTATAAAGTTTGTCATCATTATCGTGTTAAACATATCCCTGTTGATATAATCAAGTTATCAATATTCATTTTATAAATTTATTTATAATTACCTATGAAATTTGAATTACAATAAAGAAATACTATCAACCATAAAAAAACTCCCTTTTTATTTAATGTAGGTAATGCTGGGTTCACACCTAATCTATTTTAGTTTGTGTCCTTTATTTTGTATATGTAAAGGAGTTGGCTTATTATCGTCGCTAAGTGAGTGATTAACATAACAATAACAATAACATAAATACCTCGTCTGTATGTGGCATGACCACAGTTTGATAATGCCTTCAGAAGGCAAAATAGCTGTCACATGTAATAATAATTACCTAGCAGAACTTGTTTATAAATAAACTGTTTTTTATAAATTGAATAATAATTTTATTGAATGTATAAAAGAAATAAAAAAATTTAAATTGAGTTCTACAAATTAAACTTGATAACAATAAATAAATCTATGGTCAATTTAAAGAACGAAAGTTGAAGTTGATTCCATTTAGGGTTTCTATTCCACAGAAAAGCCTGTTCTTACCGATTATGAAATAGATCATAAAATATGTGGGATCCCACGTTAAGAAAAGAAACTCTATTTAGGTACAATAATTAATACTGGCAATGGTGCTTTTTGTGAATGCTTCTAATATTCAAATAAGTGGTTATCCAAAAAACTGCCATTTTGGTTAGAAACATCAAAATTTTGCAACTGATTGTTGGAATGAAGAACTGAGTAAAAAAATTCTGAAATAATATTATTTATTCATATATATTGTCATAAATATATAATAATAGTTATACATTTTAAAAAGCTAGTAATTCTGAGATTATGAGAAGTGAAAGCCCTCGGTATTGAATCCGTGTAAAAGTTGCATAAAGTCATCTATGTCCATGGTCCTGGCTCTTTTCTTGTCAGCTTCCAGTTTCAACAGAATTTGTTCAACTTTATCTTTTATATCAAAGTCAGCTGGAATATCCTGCAACAAAATATTCACAATGAACATTGATGTAGTTGAACTGTAATAGAAACATTATCAAGTCAAATAAGGGCAACATATCTTATTCTAGCCCTCTATCAACAAAAAAAGGTACTCCTAGTCGTTGCGCGTTAAGTAATTGTAGCGCAGATTACTTAGCATATTATAATGGAACGCTGGCTTCACGGACTCCTTAGTAGAACTCCTGTTCCTTTTTTTAAATCAATAATGACCTTCTAACTTAAATACAAGCCTATTTTTTATTGTAATATTTAAAATAATTTTCAAAGTTTTAATTTCTCGGGTCTCCCGAAATCGCACCAAATTTGTAGTTATCTTCGTGATGTTACCAGTCACAAAAAGTCTATGTTTTATTTCAACAAGCACTTATTTTGTATGGTGGCATCGAGAGATTGTTTATCGTTAAGTTTAACCGCTCTTAATATTAAGAACTAACACCAGGTAAAATGTCAGTATCTAAAAAATGTCTAATCACTATTGTTATTGCATTCTACTAAAGTGCAGAAACACATCCATGACCGCATCTGATAAACAAATTATCTGTGTTACAAAACCTCCATTACCATGAAAAAATGCATCATATTACGTCTAAGCAACATACTGGTATTTGTTTGTCAACATACTGATCATGACGACTGTAAAAATATGTATATTAAAATCTCTTGGTGCTATCCACTACGGGAAGATTATCCGAATGTCCTCGAATGCAACCGATTTCTGTCTGGATTTTAATTATTGAGGGCCTAAATTATGTTTCAATTCCGTCAACAATGTGAAACAACAAAAAGGAATTTTTTAAATACAAACAAAGCCTGAGTTTTCATTGGCTCAATATCCATTCAAAACCACAATGAAATGTTGACTTGTGGACAGAGTTCCATGGCTGGTGATGTCAGATTCAATCATATCAACCAAACAGTGCGTTTTAATACGATGGTGACGATTTGTAAATTTTATTTATTATAATATATAATAAAACTTATATATTCAGAATCAGCGTTCGTTGACCTATATGAATATGTGGCGTTCATACAATTATTTTTCGCCACTCTAGAATTCGCGAGAAGGAATTACCGCCGCAAAGTATTTGCAAATTCGCACTACGCGCAGCACCTACCTACGCACGTATAGGCAGACAAGTACTCGTGAGCCCGGCTGCCCGACGAATAATAATATGCACCAACTTCGCGAAAGGTCCAGACTCAAGCGTGCATTCACGACTGCAGTGACGAGTACATTCTAGCGCCTTCCAGCGCACGTATTGCCAGCGAGTGGAAAGCTACTCGGCCGCTCGCTCTTATATAAAGCGGCCCGCTAAACTACAAACTAGTTCAGTTCAGTTCAGTTCCAGTCAGTCTCGCCTCTCTACAGCGAAACATCGTAACATCCCTCCGCAACGCGCGTCGAGCAACGGCCTGGAAGATCAGGTCTTCTCCGCAACGAGCGTCGAGCAACACTCTGGTGACCTGCAGGCCCGTGGCCTGCTCCACCACAGCATCTCCGACCTGCTTCATCCATCATGACCGAGCACCCGCAACGCTTCACTCTACGGCACTTCATCTTCTCATGTTACACCAACCGACCGACCTCAGCTACGTAGCACATGCTTCAATAAACGACTGAACCCGCAACCAACTCTGATGCATATCATTTCTCCCACCGTCTCCGTCGACTCGCGGAGTCCGTTCCCTCAAATATATATTTTTGAGCGATAATATATTTCACTGGAGCTCTTTATTGACGAAGCTGGATCAGAGATCTCCATGTTCAACTTTGACCATGTACCATAATATTGTGAAGTAGAAATATTAGCAAGTAGAATACATAATATGGACTTACAATATTATGAAGTAGAATATATAATATGTACTTACAATATTATTCATAGAACAATGCACTTTATAGTTCTTTTCAAGTGTAATTAAAGTTGCCGTCTGTTTGAATGCGGCTGACAGAGTTTTGTTCTTCCTGACGAAGGCAATCCTGGTGAGACCGTCCCACTCGCGGAAGTTGATGGGTGGAGGAGGGTTCCTGGGTTCTATTCTGACCACATTAGATTCTACCTTTGGTGGCGGACGGAAGTTATTTTTGCCAACCTGTAAACATTCAAATATACTACAAATTATTTTTAATTAATTTATTAAATTAAATTTGCTTGCGGATGCCGGGATTTGAACCCACAATCTCCGGATTCTTAGTCGAGAGCCTTAAACCATGACCACATAGAAGTTGCCATTGCTAGTTGAGCGTCCTACCCACTGGCTATCGATAAACTTATTTTTAAAATGTAAAATTTCATAATTGAAGGACATTGGAAAAGAGTAAACCCCCATTTTGACATTAGTTTTTATGAAAATAATTCCTTCTCTGTCAACAGCATAATAATCTATCGTCAGCTTAATCCACGCGAGGCTTACCATCAATGTAATATATGTAAAAGCAATTAATAATCCAGTGGGTAATCACCTGACTGGCAGTTTTCTTAGCCAGGTTTGAATCCCAAAGCAAGAGATGAAAATCTAATTAAATTTTCTACACTATAAGCTCGCACATAGATTTGCTGCAGTTCTAAACAACTATTGATGATTATGAAGTCACAAAGAACACACAATAACTGATAATTAATACAGCCCAGGATCTACAATTTTTTCAAACCGGAACTTAATAGTGGTCCCTTTTTGTTTAGCAAGTTAAAAAAGCAATTCTTTTGTATTTTAAGTACTGGATTACTACCTCCCTCCTTCTTGTATTAACGATGTACTGTCAATTCTTAATAATAATAAAACACATAAGATGATAATATTATATAATAAATAAAATATTTTCATATCATCCAATTTAATGTAGATCTGAATGCAATGTAATATTTTAGTTTTTTCATCCACTACCCGAACTACCGAAATATGTGAATTTTCACATACATTACAAAAATTATTACAATACATATAATAACAAAAATTAACCAATATTAATGATTACTTTGCTTTGTTAGTATGTGATTAGCATGTTTTTTTTGGTTTTTTTTAGACCTTCTTTTATCTGCGCACGTCCTCACTGCCATCTCAACGTCCTCTAATTTTCTCTGGGTCTTCCCCTGAAAGTCTCAAACGCCCACAAGGGGACGTTATCGCCCACGTTAAAAACCTGTGAGGTACACTATGCACGCGTTCAAAATCAACTTAGGATACATTCATAAGGATGTGTTCAAAAACCAACTGGGCATATTAAAATCAAATGAACAATTGATAGAACAATGTGATCTGGATGCCAGGCGCTTTGTAAATCAAACAAATAAATTACGATTTTGGCGCCTCCTAAAACTGCCGCCCGGGGCAGGCGCCCCGGTTGCCCCCCCCCTAGATCCGGCCCTGAATGAATAATATTATTACCTTCATCAGGAGGTCCACTCTTGCCAAGAGCTGTGTATTAATCGATAATCTACAGTATAATTTATCTCCTGGCTTTGCAACCAATCTTTGGGCGAATTCTCTCTGGAACATGAGCACAGCGCACCGGAAGAATGGTCGATGAAGGAGGAGTTTGAACACCAGTGGGGAACTGATTTGATAAGGAACGTTTGCGATACAGATATCAAAAAAAGGTAACTCTGTTTTTAAGACATCTCCCACCATTATTTGCAATTTAGGCTGGAAAGGGGTTCCTTGGACACGTTTCTGCAATTCAGCAACAAGCCTGCAATTAAAAAAAAACATGGTGGTTAAAAGGGTTAATAACTTTATCGTATTTTATCTGTAATTTTATGTTTTAAACACGGGCGCTTTCTTTTGTTTTAGATTTTGAAGAACTTACTTACCTTGGGTCGATTTCACAGGCGATAACTTTTTTGGCTCTTTCCAACATTTTGACTGTCATGTTACCAGTTCCAGGCCCAATTTCAAGCACCACATCCGTTGAGCGCAGGGCTGACTTGTCCAGCATCGATGTTATAATTAGAGGATTCTTAAGGATGTGCTGTCCAAAACTCTTGTTGAACAAAATACCTAAAACAAACAACTCCTATTTAGTTAAAAAGTATAAAATTATTTTACCATCTACCAATGATTGCTGTAATTTTCCACCTTGTTTGGCGATGTCATTGTGAACTCTCGATTTCTTCTCAACCCTTTCTTTCGGCATGATTAGATAATTTCAAAACGGTTTGAATTGATTACTAAATATAATATTGCAGAAGATTATCGTAGGTTTCCTGACAGCGGGCATATAGGTTAGTTTCAGAGCTGTCAAATTGAAAGTCCACATGGAATAACATAAACAATTGTGTCTATGAAATACCACAAACAATCTGTAGGGATGATATCGACGACGATTGTTGAAGTACAATATTATAATATATAAAAGGATCAATACACAAATGAAAATGTCCCATAGATATTATTTGGGATAGATATACAAGAATCAGTTTCTCGAATTTCTAAGCTTTCTTTTTCTGACAATGTGCGTTTTTGCCTTCCCGGCTTAATCAAATTTGTCGATATAATTAAAGAAATGTCTAAATTGGATAACTTATTCGCTTGCTTTGATGATGAAGACACTGAACCTCCCACCGAGCCTCCACCCACCCTCCAAGACTCTACCGATAACAAGGAAAATGACCCTAAATCGTATGTTTGAAATCTGACAACCTAATATTTTGTTTTAATTTTTAATTTCATACTTTATTAATGATATGTATTAATTTCAGGAGCGAAACTGAAACAGAAGAATCTGTTCTAAATACTTCTTTAAAAAGACGTCACGAAGACGACAATATAGAAGCCGTAAAGAAACTAAAAGTTGGTGAAGATGAAGATGGTCTTTTGAATGATATCAAGTGAGTTGCACAATTTATAATGTTTCATACAATGTAGAACCGTTTTTTAAGATACCTGTACTTTATGATAATATAATGTCCTAATTTTGGCTAAGTTCAGGGATTTTTGACTCAACATTTTACGATTTTTAGCCCAGAGCTGCTGGACTCTCGGATAGTTGTGCACACCCTCGACACATATGAGGGGTGCACGCACGAGGTGGCGGTGCCCCCGGGTTACGACTATGTATCCATGGTCGCTCCCCCTGGGCCACCTGCCAAGCAGTATAAGTTCATCCTCGATCCCTTCCAAAAGGAAGCCATCATGTGCATTGACAACAACCAGTCTGTTCTGGTGTCGGCTCACACCTCTGCCGGTAAAACTGTGTGTGCAGAGTAAGTACAGAAATAATTCTCTCAATATTTACTTTTATGGTCCTGCCACTGAGAGCTCTGTTGTAACTAGTGATGTACACCCGGGGAATATTCCCCGACCGAAATAAATACCCCTCAGGAATTTATTTTTTGAAGTGAAAACTTTTTTAGCACCGTTGTGATTTGAAACTTGATGAAACGGAAATGAGTGACACTAAAAGAAACTAACACATACATCTAAAGGATTTAGCCTGCATGAGAATGGATAGACATTTTTACGGCGTATATCTTCAGTACTACTTGATATTTTCCAAAAATTCTAAAAGTTCTCTCCTCGGCATGCTCTAATTAATATGATACATTTGTAAATAACAACAAATTTCGTTCTACGAGAAAACCTCATGGGGATTTTTCCATTTAGGGGAAAATTCCCATAAATAAATTCCTGAAAATTTACCTGTCAAGAGTTGTAACCTTTCTTTCTGTTCAATTTGGTATTTATGATGGGTCACGTATGAAGGGATAAGTTTCAACCAATTTGTCAGTATGTAAATATTCAGTGAAAATTTATACCATAGAGAGAAAATTATACCATTTACTTTCAACCTGTGGGACGCGTACCCCCTATGGCAAGGGTCGGAATTTGCGGTTCTTTGCATAGGCGTCTGCGGCTCTTCGGATCTTCTCCTTATGAGATGGAGCTGCCGAATGAATATTTTTTTTCATTCCGAACACAAAACTGGTTTTAATTTAATAAGGAATTTATGCGCGAGTCTGTTTATAGAAACATTTAAACAGGCAGAAGTGTGATATTACCTCCCCCCCTCCACCCCCCTCCCCGGGTATACAAGCAAAAATTGGGGGCACGCAATATCGTGGCACGAATAGTGAATCTGGAATTGTGCATGGAGAACATGAATTTTTTTTTCATCAAAATCAAAAGAGGTAGAACAAAATTTGTTCATTTTCACATATAGAATCACTGGCCAAAAATGCCCGAAGTCGTATTAAACTCTCTTTATAGTTGCATTAATTGTATTTGGTTAAATTCACGTAATAATGAGATTATTAAAAAATTACAAAAACATCAACATTTTATTACCCGTTTACACAAGATAGATAGAAAGTACGGGGTATAAATCTGTACCAAGAATCAAGGGGTACGCAGACTTAAAAAGGTTGACAACCCCTGCCATAGAGAACAAATGCTTTACAATCAATATTATCCAATGTAATTACAAGATTTTTTGCCGCTTTTATTTTATGCTTTTTTATGAAAACGTTTGTATTAAAAAAAATTAACTTATGATTTTCATTTCCACTGGACTGTATGACTGATACTACGACTGACTATGCATTTTTAATAAGGATTGTTTTCATTATTGAATTTCCCTCACCTAACCTAAATGATTTCAGCAGAGAACTTTGTATTAATTGATTGCTGTATATGTTTTGTTTTAGATATGCCATCGCCCTTTCACTCAAAAACAAGCAGAGGGTAATCTACACCACTCCCATCAAAGCGCTATCCAACCAGAAGTACCGAGAGTTTTCAGAGGAGTTTGTGGATGTCGGCCTCATCACCGGAGACGTCACCATCAACCCCACCGCCTCCTGCCTCATCATGACCACTGAGGTAAACCCTACTCTACTCGCACACTTGGTAAACAATCTAACCATTACACTGGACCACTACACTATTCTATCTTGGCACTCATTTCTTGCTTCATTCTCCTTTATACAGTGTCTCACACATACCCATAATGTTATTCTAACTGACATGGCAAAACTCCAGTATTTGATTCACTTGATCGTGCCATGTCTAGTTGACTTCCGCATCATATATTCTTCTTACACTCTTATTTTCGTTCATCAATTCCACAACCAAACCATCAAAGCGTTGCTTCTTTAATCTTACTCTTTATACTTATATCAGCATTGCACTCTTTTCGAATCTCCATTTTTTTCACACAGTCGTACATGGTTTTACCACACATTTGCCTCAAGGATATCATTTCTACAGTGTTTAATTAATAATAACTTAGTTTTAACTACTTTCATCGTTTGGATACAAAAGACTTATTTAAAACTAAATTACAAATAATATAGACTTCAAGATTTGAAGACGGAATGGGGGGAGTAGAATTTATAATAAACTTATTAATTTATTATTAATTTATATTAAGTTTAGAACTTTATAATTATTGGTGTCCTTTCTGTTTTAGATTCTAAGAAACATGCTGTACCGTGGCTCCGAAGTAATGAGGGAGGTTGGATGGGTGGTGTTTGATGAGATCCATTACATGAGAGATAAGGAGCGTGGAGTTGTATGGGAAGGTAATAATGCACATGGAGAATCACCGGCGTCAGCATTATTCAATTGCACATTGTTTTGAAAGGCAAAGATCATGGGTTCAATTCCCAGATGCGAACAAATATTTTTCTGTCTTTTCTGTTTCACATTTTTTGTTTGAGAGTGGTTAATATATATAATTTAATGGTTAATATATAATAATTTACTATTTTGAACGTAAAATTTCATCAAGAATCAAAATTCTGCTTTAAGTGGCGGTAAAGCGGGATGGCGGTGGGTTTTCAAAATCACATGTAGACAGTGACTTTCCTCTTGTATTAAAGTCTAGTGTGCAAAATTTCATCAATCCCAGAACAAAACTGTAAATTTGTATAAAAATCTCACCCACACCGCTTGTCCGCCATAGACAATTTCTTTATTTAAATAGATATTTTTTTTATTGCTAACTTTGCACCACTCAATCTTTCAACATTTGAAATATGTATATGGTTTACAGAATCCAAGTACCCCTACCCCATAATTCATTACAATATATTTTTTCATATAAATGCAGATTCTCCCACCTATCTAATCTATTTACATAATCCTAGAAAGTACCTGACCAATAATATAATTTTTTTAATTCTCATTATGTAGAAACATTGATTCTCCTACCGGACAACGTGCGTTACGTGTTCCTGTCCGCTACGATCCCGAATGCTCGCCAGTTTGCCGAGTGGGTGTGCCGCCTGCACGACCAGCCGTGTCACGTGCTGTACACAGAGTATCGACCCACACCGCTGCAGCACTACATCTACCCCAGCGGGGGCGAGGGAATCCACCTGGTGGTTGATGAACAGGTTCCTCAATATTTTCACTTCTAATAATGATTCCATAATAATTAATTACACTAGGAAATTAATCTTATAGGATGAATCATATTTTCGAAAATCTAATAGAGCGTGACACTATCGCAAGATTCTGTAAGTCATAAAGACTACGACAGGCTGGATAAGTGTCAGACGATAGGAAGTCAAAAGTTATAACCATGTGGGTACCTCCATGGACAGAACCCAGAGGCAGATCAAGGAACAGGTGGATAGATTGTTTGGAAAAGAATTGGAGCATGACAGGAAGGACCGAGGACTGGTGGGACCACAGCCAGTGGAGAACCAAATTCCATCCTGGCATGTAGCGGCGTGATAATGATAAAAATGTTCTTTAGCCACTGGAGTGATTATGGTAAAAAAATGGACCACTTTTATTTTTCTGCGATTAATAGCGGTCCAAAATTGGACCACATTTTCCTACCATTCGTAAAACATTTATTGTAATTATTTAAAACATTTCCATGGCCAGCCATTTATTTTAACACGAAGCTACTGAAATGCTTTATCTATTACTAGCTTTTCCCCGCGGCTTCGCTCGCATGGTATTACGGGAAATTACAGTAGCGCTTGCACTTATCAATTATCTCCCCCCCCACCCCACCCCCATCCCCTCCCGCATTCCATATATTCATTCCCTTAAATTCAGTTTTCAAACATCTCGCCTACCACCTAAATTTCATAATGCTATGGCTCAAAGAAAAGAAGAATTACTTATCCAATTTTGTTCATTCGTTCGGAATTTATGCGCTTACAAACATTTCGGATGTTTATTTTTATTTAAATATTTGGAAGTTCGTTAATATAATAAAAAAATACTCTATTTATCATTCAGTCTTTATAATCGTAACGAATTATATTTTTAATACAGGAACTCTCATCTGATATTTATTCCAAGCTTGTCCAAAAAAAAAACGAATTCTAATATTTGTATTTTCTGCAGTAGTAGCTGACTGAGTACCTACCAGCATAGAGCCCAAAAATATATCAACATTGTTTCCACGGAAAAGATTTTTTTCTGACGTTAGAAAAACTCGCTTTTGTTAGCAACAGAAAACGTATAACAAATATAATATATTAATATTTTCATAACGCCAGAGCTTACCATCATATACAACCTGTAGTCTGCGCATATAATTTAGCTTTATATTGGTGAAAGAATTATTAAAGTCTTTATATTGTGTTATGCGTGAAAAGGTCATAAACAAACTCGAGCAGTTTCGCATTTATAATATTAGTATGGATGACCATAAATGTCATAAATCGGAACTTCGTAGACTATTTTAGAACAATGTTAAAAGTAAATTTTTAAAATATTTTTTTCACGTCCAATTTTTGATCAGCTATTTACGGATAAAATTCAGACCTTTCATTAACAAGTATTTCACAGACAACATATAGAAATCGAAAATATTCTATGTTGATTCAAATACGTACCCCTCACGGCAGTTTCAAAGTAACAATCACGCAGGATATGTGCGGTTATAAACTTGACGATTTTATAAATCCTACAAAAATGAAATAAACGGTGAAAAATAAGTTGATTCATTGGCTATTGCACCATAATTAGTTTTTATGTCTCCATGTTAAAATTCAAAGGTATGATTTTTTAATGTTGGCGAAAAATTTTAAAAATGGTCTTCTGGGAAATCTCTAGCAATCGAGGCAAATTTATTTATTTCGCTTGGTCTCTCCAGTGGTTAGATGAAATTAACGTAATTCATTTTTCTTCTTCTTTTCTTGCCGACTTTTGTTTTTATTTTACATGACACAGCTTTACAGCCTGTGTAAAATGCGTGCCCTGCATTGTTCATAGATTCTACTCTCTTATTCTATCTCTGCCTAATCTGTTAAGAATTAACAAGTTCTTATCGGGAAAAAAAATTTACTACAGGACTACATAGTGGTTACTGTCCCCAGCACAGTATTTTTTGCTTATTGAACAACTGAAAATGTTATCCAGCCCTTTGAAAGGATATTTCAAAGCTCCATAGCTCATGACGCCAGCGAGACACATTGCAAGCTGAAAATTGTTGCGTAGGCCTAAAAAAAGTGTGAATTTCATGACATCAAAAGTGACATTCAAAATCATTGCATTGACTTAAAAATTATGATCCGAAAAGTGGTGCTAATTTCATGACACCAGAGCTCACCATTCATGAGTTTTAATGGGACATACAATAGTTAGTTTTTCTACTTTATAGTTATGCTGTGTTCACTGCTGAAACGTTGTAAAGACTGCCATTTTTGGATTGTCCAACAAAATAATATTTGTTTAGTTAAAAATACACCATTACCGTAATAATTATACATTGAAACTAATTTTAAAAGATATTTTTTGTGTTCTAGTTTCGGTTGCTTACATTCGTCACCGCTTGATCCAAAAATTTTCAAATTCTGATCCAGAAATTCACAATTGTTTTTTTTTTCATATTCAGGGCCAGTTCAAGGAGGACAATTTCAACACGGCCATGTCCGTTTTGGCGAGCGCTGGTGAAGCGGGAAAAGGTGACCAGAAGGGCAAGAAGGGGGGCATCAAGGGCGGCGGTCAGGCCAAATCACATATTTTCAAAATCGTCAAAATGATCATGGAGAGGAACTTCGCACCCGTCATTATATTCAGCTTCAGCAAAAAGGACTGTGAAGTATACGCCATGCAGATGGCTAAGTTGGATTTCAATACAGGTGCGTAACTAAATCATTGTACAATATAATTTCCTTTGTGTGTCTGTACTACCTGGAACAAAAAAGGAACCGAGGAAATTATCAAATTAAAAAAGAGTATTTTCAAATCCGGACAAAAGAATTAAATAGGAACCTCCTACAAAGGAGGTAGTACTTCCCATCAAGGTTCATAGAAAATGCACAATCCTGTGCCGAGTCCGCGCCGAATAAAATTTAAAAAACAAAATTTTTAAATGCGATTTTAATCCTTCTGTATAAAGAAAATGTATGAAAGACAAGGTCAGAATCCGGTGAATTGCCGGTGCCTGCAATATGCCTAGTCATTCTAAATAATTTGTGTATGACTTTGGCCTTCATTTTTGCCGGGATTCGAGCTGTTAAACTGTCAAATTGTCAAACTGTGAGCGTCGTGGGTCATGAAAAGATCGATAAAACCTATCAATTTGTCAAATAAACACAAGTAAAGTTGTTTTTAGGCATAGTTTATTGTTCAAGGAATGTTTCGGTAAATATTTTATCGATAGCATAAAATAAACCCACAAAATATTACGTCAAAGTCAAAACTTCGCGAAATTTACGAGTTTCCTCCCTTGGCATTTGACGATAGCATAAAATAAACCCACAAAATATTACGTCAAAGTCAAAACTTCGCGAAATTTACGAGTTTCCTCCCTTGGCATTTGACAAATTAACAAGGTTAGCTCATCGAGGGGATAGAGCAGTGATTGGCTAAAAATTTGTGACAGAGCTTGAAGTCCATGTTCCGCTGGGAGATTTGAATTAACTGAAATACAAGTGGTAGTGTTTTACTTATTTTATTTTTATTTTTTTTTTTATTTATCAAAAGTATACAATACAGAATATAGTATATTATATAAAGCATTGTACTCCCAGGAGTTAATAAACTCATTGCGGGAATGGTACGCATTACATGAAACATATAGCTGTATGTATTAAATGGACATATGATGGGGACATACACAACATTATTATTTCAGATAGTCATTAATAAGATGAAGTTTGAGCATGTTAGTTTGGGTCTTTTTACATTGACTTGCACGTTTGATCTCGTTGGGTAGTTGATTATATTTTGTGTGAGCTATGTATTCTAGGGATCTTAGTCCATATTTTGTTGATTTGATTTTTGATATAAGAAGTTTGTTGTGATTTCTTGTGTTGTGTTGGTGTACGTCGCAATTGTAATAGAGTGTAGTGTTGGAATGTGCCGAGTGTTGAATTACTTGTAATATAGTTTTAGTTATTTCAAAAGTGGGAATGGTATTAAAAGGAAGTATTTGGGTGTTTCTGTAGATATCTTTGACATATCTTGAAGCTATGTCACGCGTTCGAAAGTGGCCCGATGAGTTTTTTTTTTCAAAAATGAGCTAACCTTGTTAAATGCATTTTCTACAAACTTTGCCTACCCATAATATATTTTATGTCGCTTACTTATGCAGGTAAAATTTGAAATTAAATAACTTTTTAATCAAAGCAAATCATTATATCCCGTGATTTTCCAGGGGAACAACTAGTATTTAATTAAAAATGTATTGAATTGTAGAGCACTCGAAGAGAGTTAGTCTGAATCAAAAACAATACATTGTTTTCCATAAAAATGCTCTAGCAATCCAGAGGTCGCGAATTCAAATCCCTGCGTGCTCAAGTAATTTTAATTAATTAGTTTGTGTTGTTTCATAATTGATTTAATAAAAGCAAACATCTCTCAGGCCCTGGTGTAAGACCACCATTCAAAATTGAAAAGTTGCTTGAAATGACTTTGGCCATGTTTGGTGACCAGATCTGAATAGCCAGATAGTTCCCCACCTTCGTCTTCCTCATTTACTTCTCCTCCACACTCTTCAGCCTCACAACATACCCCAATTGGGGATGCCATAGCATCACTGGCTCCAGAAATTGTGAAAATCCTCTGATTTGTGGTTCTTCATATTTCCCGTATAATGCTTTGTTTTCTAATTCAATGGAATTTGAATTGTTTTGCAGTGGAAGAGAAAAAACTGGTCGATGAGGTGTTCAACAATGCCATGGACGTTTTGTCTGAAGAAGATCGAAAGTTGCCGCAGGTTGAAAATGTCTTACCGCTCCTTCGAAGAGGCATCGGCATCCATCACGGTGGCCTGCTGCCTATTCTCAAGGAAACCATAGAAATATTATTCGCTGAAGGCCTAATCAAGGTAGGAAACCTTTACATACCTCAATCCCTTCTTACGCACGCTAGTTCCTGTTTCATTATAAAATCAATGGTGTTTATTCTTATGTTGCTGTTTTTCTAGGCACTTTTTGCAACGGAGACGTTTGCCATGGGATTAAACATGCCAGCAAGAACGGTACTATTCACAAGTTTGAGGAAATTCGACGGAAAAGATTTTCGTTCTGTGAGTACATGCCTCCATATTTCATTTTATTTATTTTTTTACATTAGCTCCACACAGGAGGCTCTTGGGAAAATAATTTCCCTCGTGTTCTTTGCCATCTTTGGGGATGCTGTGTGGACCTGTTTTTAAATAATTTCCCTCAGAGAGCCTTTGCCATCTTTGGGGATGCAGTGTGGAGCCGTTTTTTTTTTAAGGAAAGTGAGGAGAGAAAGATCTAGAAAGGAAAGGGGTATGAGAGGGGGTAGGAATCTGGGGGCTGTGTGTCCAGGAGTGATGGACGCATGAATCTATCCCTTCCACTGGGTGAGTCGGTCGAGAGAGTTCTGCTGGAGAAGTGAAAAAAATCTCCTTAACCGGTCTCTCCAAATGTGGCCCGCCACAAAGTAGGTGGGCAGACACATCCACCGCCAAGATCTAGACAATCCTCACCCCATGATCCCAGGCACCCCTACTAAGTCACCAATCGTAGCTAAAAACTCGGGGTGACCTGCGGCAGAGGTGTTAGTCATCCAATAACTGGTTCCCGGGGCAGCGGTACTCATACCCGCATCCCAAATTGATAATTATTAAAACGCATCTCAGTTTTCCTCATTTAGATTCATTGCAACTGTTAAATTGATTGTAGATAACATCAGGAGAATATATCCAGATGTCTGGAAGAGCTGGAAGAAGAGGTTTAGATGATAAAGGAATCGTTATCCTGATGGCCGATGAGAAGATGTCTCCTGCAGTTGGTAAAGACATCGTCCAGGGGAGTGCGGATCCCATCAACTCCGCTTTCCACCTGACCTATAACATGGTCCTAAACTTGCTCCGAGTGGAGGAGATCAACCCGGAATACATGCTGGAGAGAAGTTTCTTCCAGTTCCAGAACCAAGCCAGCATTCCTGATCTAGTCAAGAGTAAGTCGTTTGAGTTTGAGCCGGGGAGTTGCCAAAGTTACCGACCGCAATTTGAAAAAAAATTATGAAACTTTGAGAATTTTTAAAATAATTATTTTTACATGAAACGACAAAAAAGTGAAAGGTTTGCCTAATATATTATGTACGTGTTTTTATTTTTTTTCGTTATCAGTAATTTTAGTTAGAAAAAACATAAGGTGAGCCAGTTTTAAAACTTTTTTATGTTTGCATTCAAAATTTGTATATTCCAAAAGTTATATGTTTATTTATAATTATAAAATCGAAAAGCATATTTTATCACCTTTCCAAAACAGTTTCCATTTTTTGGATACATTCAAAAATATTCCATTTGAATTTTTTTGCAAAACGGAAATATTTTGACCCTCTGACAAAATACGGTCGAGACCTCAGGGGTTAATTAAAATAAATAGTGGTATACGCAAAATTATTTATTTTTATAAAATTATTTTCATATTTAGCATAAAATTAATATAAAGGGTGTTCCAATAAGAGGTGTTATTTTGATATTCCAAGAAAAATGCCATTTTTTAATATAAATGATTAGATGTTTATTTCATTATAAAGAGGAAGGTATGCCGTTAATAGTGGAAAATAACATCAGGCAAATGACCACCATGACCACGCTTACAGGACCATATCCTTTTCATGAAATTTTCCATAACCAAATCGCAAAGTGGCTGCCCTATGTCCTTGATAGCCTCACGAATTCCATCTTTGAGGTCTTGAATCGACGCTGGGCTGTTGGCGTAGACCTTCTCTTTCACGTGGCCCCAAAGGAAGAAGTCGCAAGGTGTTAAATCACAAGATCTCGGTGGCCAATTGTGATCACCTCTTCGAGAGATAACACGGTCCAGAAACTTTTCCCGTAAAAGATCAATGGTTTCGTTGCTTGTGTGGCACGTAGCGCCGTCTTGTTGAAAGTAAACGTCCAGATCAATACCATCCAATTCCGGCTATAAAAAATCATTAATCATCTCTCGATAGCGGGCTATTCAAAATAACACCTCTTATTGGAAAACCCTTTACATAAAAATGTTAATCCTGCACTATCTGATCATTGTAACCCGCTCACAAACCACCAATGAGCGACCATGTTACTTTTTCAAAAAATATTTGATTGACCTGTGGTGGGTGTCAGTGTTGCAAGCTACTATAGATGTATGAATTTTGTAGACCTGGGATCTCGAATCTCGACAGACAAATAGAGATACTATCGGGTCTCGGGCACGATGGGTACTTTTGACTTGCGACGGGTGGCGCACGCGACAATCTCTCTTATTTATCCATGTGTAAAATGACAATTTGATAAAATGACATGACAATTTTTCCATGTGTAAAAAAAGTACCCGATCAATTAGCGGGTACTCTCGATCAGATCACTTCGCCAGTGGGTTAAAATGATCGCTCAACCTAATTCTGGTACACGTATTCTTTATGAGTGTGTTTTTCTTATTCATTGTCCCGAAGCCAACAAAAATTTCCTTAGCTGGTTTTGCAATTCCGTGACCCATTTTTCATTATATTAACTCGGTAGGTAAAGTAGGATTATTTTGTTTAATAATTATAATTAACGCACAAAAAAATATCACATTTGCCTCTAAAATCATGAAAAATTGATTTTTTTTTTTTTTTTTTTTTTTTTTTTTTTTTTTTTTTTTTTTTTTTTTAAATTTATTTATTTATTTTATAAATCAACAATCCAGTCCCGCTAAGCCAATTGCAATTGGCTTGACAGCAGGTGCTTATAATTCCTTACAAATATATTTAAAGTTATAATTATTGATTGATTAAAGCAAAAATAAATAAAATAGCACATATCCTTACTAGATATTTGCAAAAACTTTTGATTAAAAAAAATAATTATTCAGATTGGTGTGGTATTTTGCCCTCAAATCCAAAATAAAGTTTAAAAGTTTGAAAAAAGCATGAAAAAGGCTGTGCTACCGTTCCACTTAACCTGTTTAACTTAGATCGGGTCAATTTACTAAAAGTCATGTATTTTATTCCAGAGGTGATAGAGAAACAAGAAGAATGCAGCAATCTAACTATTCCAAATGAGCAATCGGTGGCCTTGTACTATAGCATCAGGCAAAATCTGGACACCCTCGGAGCACAATTCCGATCCTTCATCACAAACCCACTGTATCTTAAGCCTTTCCTCCAGCCTGGGAGATTAGTCAAGGTTAGTTTGTTGATTTTATTTTTATCTCTTCAATGAATAATTCCTTTTCTTTATTGTGATGTAAAGATATGAGTAACATTTATGCATATATATTTTACAAAATATATTTAAGGTCATCATCATCTTATCAGAAAAGTGTAGCTCTGTATATTTGCATATTTTTCATTTAGCGTTCTTTTGTACATGTACGTACTAACTATATTTGTATATGGTAAAACTTACGACTGCACAACTGATTCAATGTAAGTTTAACCCCCCTTTTTTGTCGGAAGGTCAAAATATTTCAGCTTTGCAATAAGATCCAAACAAATGGAATATTTCTGAACGCATCCAATCACTAATAACTGTTTTTGAAAGGTGATGAAAAACGCTTTCAAATTTAATAATTCGAAATATACATCTAATTTTTGAAATATAAAATTTTTTAATGCATAAAGCATAAAAATGTTTTCAAAATGGCTCACCTTATGTTTTTTCTAACCAAAATTACCGAGAAAAAAAAAAAAATAAAAACACATATTTTATTAGGCAAGTGTACTACAAAGGTTGTCGTCAACTCATTTTATTAGGCAAATGTACTACAAAGGTTGTCGTCAACTCATTTTAATAGGCAAATGTACTACAAAGGTTGTCGTCAACTCATTTTATTAGGCAAATGTACTACAAAGGTTGTCGTCAACTCATTTTATTAGGCAAATGTACTACAAAGGTTGTCGTCAACTCATTTTATTAGGCAAATGTACTACAAAGGTTGTCGTCAACTCATTTTATTAGGCAAATGTACTACAAAGGTTGTCGTCAACTCACTTTTTTGTCGTTTCATGTAAAAATAATTAATAAAAATTCCCAAAGATTCATACTTTTTTTTTCAAATTGCTTTCGGAAACTTTGGTTTCATAAAAATGTACATTTTAATTATTTTGTGTGAAACTTTCAGATTTGAATATGAAGCGTGGTGTTTTCTCTATGTAACACTGTTTAGTTCATATTTCTAACCATGATAGTAAGGGAGACACAATGATTTCTATGCGACCTATATGAGTTGTTCTGAAAAGGAAACAAATAGCCTGAGGGGTTAAGAAAATGATGTTTAGAAGGTTTTTGCATATAGAACGAATGCAAGAAGAAAGGAATCTGAAAAGAATATATTATGACGCAAATTTGAAGGGTGCAAGAAGACATGGCATGATCAAGTGAATCGGATACTGGAGTCGGACCATGTGAATAATTAGAATAACAGAACGGTTATACATGAGACAATGTATAATGAAGCAAGGCATATATGCCAAGACTGAGTTGTTTGGCAGTCCATCCTCTGCCTACCCTCTGGAGAAACGGCCTGTTAGTTACTTAGTTAACTTCTTTTGTTTACTTCAGGTTAAAAGGAACAAGCAGGAGTTTGACTGGGGCATCATCATCAACTTCCGAATGAAGAATCCCGGTGACGACAGCAAGGGAGGACTGACGGAGCACAGTGCAGATGGCTCCAACCCCCTGACTGCCGACAGTGTCATCATAGTGGACGTCCTGCTTCACGTGATCAAGGTTAAGACAGACGACGACAGCGCCGAAATGGTGCCCGCTCCTTGCCCAGAAGGCCAGGTACTGTTAAACAATTTTGTAACATAGTTTTCTTTGTTCATGTTTAACCTTTACAATGCCGGCATTGTAAAGGTTAAACACGTACCTCCACTACGCTGAATTCTTTCTTATAACTATTTTTGAGCAATAATTTATTGTCTTTACAGGATGTCTGTATTATTTTTGTCCCTTGAAAGACTTTCAAGGGACAAAAATAATATCGAAAGACTTCCAATATTCACCGACTCTTTTGTCCAGACAGGCGACGTGGAAATAGTCCCCGTTGTGCACACTCTCCTCTCGCAGCTCAGCTCGCTGCGGGTGTACTACCCCAAGGACCTGCGCCCCTCCGACAACCGCAAGGCCGTACTGAAGACCATCAACGAGGTGAAGAAAAGGTTCCCCGATGGACCGCCGCTCCTCAATCCCATCAAGGACATGAAGATTGACGATGAGGTCTTTACGCAGTGCGTTAAAAAGATTGAAAAGGCGGAAGAAAAGTAAGTAAATGCTTTGTTTTAATTGATGGACTTCTGCCCATGTAATATCCAGTCCTTAGGTGAGGTGTTTCATACAAATTTAAATAGAATGTTGAATCAAATGGCCAATTAGCGCTTTTTGTTTGTGCATTTGAAACATCCCCACTAACCCTTCATTTGCCGGAAGCGTGCAAAAATGTTGTTTTTTTTTATTTTGAATGCGATTTTAATCCTTATGTATAAAGAAACTGTATGAAATACAAGGTCAGAATCGCTTGCGCCAATATCATTCTTGACGTAGCCAATGGTTTCATTCATATAGCAGCACTAGAATATTTTGAAATGGATTATCTATGACTTAGCAGCTCAACTTTTACAACTGTCAAAAGCGAAAAAATCAATGTTTTACGTTTTCAAATGCTTTTTAAGGTCTTTATTTATTAGCATACTCCTTTTAATTGTATTTTTTCATGTGGCTATTACCTAGTTATAAATTAAAGTTATAAATTTAATTTATAACTAGACAAGTTATAAATTAAAATAATTCTGAAAACATTTTTTATTTCCAGTTTATATGCACATGAATTACATAAAAATCCTGCCAGACCGATGCTGTATGATAATTACTGCAAGAAAGTTGAGCTATTAGGAGAACTGAAGGCATTCCGGGAAGATCTGAAGAAGGCCAAGAGTCTCCTGCAGATGGACGAACTCCGTTGCCGCAAGAGGATCCTCCGCCGCCTTGGCTACTGCACCACCACTGATGTCATTGAGATCAAGGGCCGAGTGGCCTGCGAACTCAGCAGGTACTACCTAACCAACCATTACAGGAGGACTGTTATTCTGAATTTTCACATGACCCGATTCGAGTATTTGATTAACTAGATCGTGCCGTGTATTATTCAGGCGTCAGGTTGCTCAGGTTTTCTTCGTTCATCTGTCTAAAAATCCCTTTCTTTACCCAAACCAATGCGCTTACATCTGTCTTGAATTCTTTCTGGATTTTCTTGATTTTTAACATGGTCACAAAAAGTTTTATCACACATACCTTCAGAGATCTCTTTTCTGTAGCATTTGGTTTATTTTCGTCCTTCCTCTGCACTGACATCAGAAGAAATAGACCTGCTTTAAAGCTAAAATCTGGACAACATTACAAATAAGTAAATCATGTGACAACCTATTTGGTGGCCAGCTGGTTCGCGCATTTCTGTGATTATAAAGATATTTATATATTGTAAATTTACATTAAAAAATATTGTTGATTTTCGGATATTTCTATTCTGATTTAGCATATTTAATGTTGTCCTCTCAAACCATGTATTTATGTTTACTTGAAAAGTTAATTGAACTAAATTTCAGTGCTGACGAGTTGCTGATGACAGAGATGATGTTCAACGGCCTCTTCAACCCGCTGAAAGTGGAGCAGTGCGTTGCCCTCCTGAGCTGCTTTGTCTGCGATGAGAAGAGTTCTGAAATGCCCAAATCCACTGAGGAACTGTCCGGACCACTGCGCCAAATGCAGGTTGGTTTTACCCCTTCCTTTACAAAACAAAACGGTGACAAAAAGAACACTTTTGAAATCATGAAAAGTAATGGAAAAAAACTAATCTCACCTACATAACTTGTCTATTATTTTGTTTTGTCCGGTACTGTTTCACCATTAATCCACGATCCAGCTGCTAAGAGCTCCCTTGTAACCTCTCTTACAAGGATGTTTATGTGTGTTTATGAGAAAGTGGGAGATTACAATGGAGTTGTTAGCAGCAATATGCTTTTAGAGACACAACTCTAATATAAACACCAGACTTTTTAACTTTGCAGAACACAAATTATTTGAAGTATAAATCAGATGCCAAGTCTTGGATCATCGACCAAGACAGATCAAGCAACAGCGATTTTATTAAAACCTATTTATAAGTCTGTCTTTTATTTATAATAAAATATTGTTATTTCTATTTCTATGTAAAAACTGCTTGTTAAACTGGCTTGCTCTCAATACAGGAGTTTCTATTGAGAAGGGCACAGTAAATCGCCAGCAATGTGATTTAATTAAGATGAATGAATAAAAAAAATATATAAAATGAGTAACTAAAACACCGTTTAACGCAGCATGTTAAAGACATTTTTTATTATCAAAATAGAAAATGTTCGGTTGTGTATTCAATGTGTAACTGAAACACCGTTTAAGGCTGGGAAGTGTTTTATAAGTAAGGCTGTTAGCATTTAATCTCTGTGTACCAAATAAAACACAAATTTGCAGTAATTTTTTTTTTTTTTTTTTTTTTTTTTTTTTTCTTTATTTTTTTTTTTTTCTTTATTCATTTTGTTTATTACAGGATTGTTTTACATGGTGTTTCGACTACCAAGCTAGGCAAATGCCCGTATTATGGTAGTCGAGATAATAGATAGTAATGATAAATACGTGTTGTTAAAAGTGTCATATGTTTATTTAATTACAGGAATTAGCGAGGAGAATAGCCAAAGTATCGACAGACTCTCAGCTTGCAATAGAAGAAGACAGCTATGTAGAAAAGTTCAAACCTTTCCTCATGGATGTCGTACTGGCCTGGTGCAAAGGATCCTCATTTTTACAGATTTGTAAAATGACTGATATTTTTGAAGGTTAGTGCAGCTAAAATTTAAACTAAATAAATGAAACAATATTTCTTTGTTAGAACCACTGTATATTTTATTTACGCCGAACGGTTTCAGAACTACCGTTCCTTCCTCAGGGCAAACATATATAATAACTTGAAATTACAAAACAGTGGGTAAGCACAATGTTTTACTAAATGTTGTGGTGGAGGAGGCGAGGTTAGGGATTAAAGAAGAGTGGGGGAGGAGATTGAACAGACAGGAAAGGGAACATGTCTAAGATAGGACTATAAGATAATATTTTATGTTTATCGATAATAAGTATAAGTATTTTCTTGCTTCACAATTGCACAAACCGTCAGTTTCAGTTGAGTAATGGCCGACTTGTCTTGACTTTGCTATTGTACTGAAAAAGAGTGCGCTATACAAGTCACAGGGAGAGATCGTATCCTCGTCATCGACTATCGTCCTAAAAGCCGTTCATAAATGTCGTCCTAGAAACACGTCTTGTATGAAAAGGAAAAAGACAGAAGATTCTAGAATGTCGAAAGTCTTTAATCATATTCTCTAGACATTTCGCAAAAGTATGTTTCTTTCGAATTTTACAACTATTCAAGTATTGCCATTTGAAAAAAGCAAGCAAAAACAAAAAACAATGCTTTATTCCATGAAACGCACACAATGGTATTTAAATTCGCACAGATGAGGCATTAATAACATTCCTAATAATTTTCCCTTTATTATTTTAAAATAATATGATATTATCGTTAACATAAAGTTCGGGACATACATCATTTCGATATGCATAAGGGCTCAATTGATGTCATTATCTACATTCTATTATGTATAAAACATATTTAATATTACATTTACTAACCAAATTGATATTTACATTATAACAACATAACAGCATCATGTACCTTCACCTATAATATGGCATTAGAACATGGTACCCTAAGGCCATATTTTTTCTTTTATTTTTCATAATCTGTAAACTAATAACAATAAATAAATATTATAATATCTTTCAGGTTCCATCATCCGATGCATGCGACGGCTAGAAGAAGTCCTGCGACAACTGGTTCAAGCTGCCAAGAATATCGGAAACACCGACTTGGAGCAAAAGTTCACAGCGGGAATTGTATTACTCAAAAGAGATATTGTATTCGCAGCCAGTTTATATCTGTAAATGAATGTGCATTAAATTTATGTGAACATTGTTCAGTACTCTCACCGATGTCAGAAGAGATAGACAAGCCCTAATGTTAAATCTTTATATCATTTCGATTGGAGCTGGAGGCCAACCAGCTGTCATAAATAAACTACATCAACATTTGTATTTTGACCGCCGACAAGCGCACATCGAAAAAACCAGACCATGCGCGCTAAAGTAAGGCAACAGTTTGCAGCGCAGTCCATTGTGGGTCTTTTGTGCGCAAGGTCTGAATATTTGTTTCTAACTGTACCGTCGAGCGTTCTCTCATATTTCACATGTTCGTTTTTATTGCGGTAATATTATAAAACATTTGTAGCGTCCAACTAAATATTGTAACAAAGTTTTGATTTTGGAAACAAGCCAAACTTTGATCACCATAGGATTTGCAATTACGTTCATTATGCAGTGAGCAATATGCGCGCCATTGTAAAAAGGGTCAGTTATTTATAAGCAGATTTTATTTTCAACAATTAAATAGTGATTCTACAATGCGAGTTGCCTGTAGAGTGTCTGATTCATTTACTGACAAATCACTGAAAGGGATACACTCACGCCACTCCCCCCGCTCCATGGTTGGTTTGTTCCCCTCACCCTTATGGGCACCTCTATCTCTTACTTACTCCGTACTCCCACAAACACCTTTTGTCATGTTTTAAAATACAGAATAATGTGTAAATATTTTATTTTCGTATTGCATTTATATCTATTCCGTTGTTGTTTGGTATTTGTAAACAAAAAATTTATAGTTTATTTGAGTATAAAACATTTTGTACAAACTGGTTCTTTTTATTTCTTCAAAGGGGTAAAACTTATTATTTTAATTATAGAGTTTAAAGTCAAACAACGTTACCTACAAAAAGACTTACCAATTATTATTATTGGAATTTTCTTGTATAGATAACTTTTTTGACTTTAAGCTCCAGAATTGTTTGTATGTTTTTTTTTTTTAATGTTAAGCCCTAAATAAGATGCAGATCAATTTATTACATACACACAACCCGGTTTCATGAGGTGAGGTTTGGTTTGGTTGTGTCTGCCCAAAAGCGTGGCGGGCCGGAACAGGAGAGAATGGTTGAGGGTGACTTTTTGACCTTCGTCACCTTGCATCGCAGAGGGAGGAATAGATTCACAAGTCTGTCACTCCTGGAGCCGCTGATCCCCAACTCCTCATACTTTTTTTCATTCCCAGAACTTCCTTTCCTAAAAAAAGCTACGTAAAATAAAACACAAACCTCGAACATCATAATCAATTATGGAGGAAATATGACTACCCCCTCACCCCGCCCTCCCTCTATTCCCGCTCCGTGTCCGCTTTTGCCCCCTGTTACCCCACTTGTACGGATATGGCCGTTCTGCAAATCGCGATGTACGCCTGTAAACCATAACCTGAATCTTTTATGGTCGGAAGCATTACGATTCCAAATTCAAACCGAGTTCTGTAAAGCTTTAACTTTCAGTGGAAAAGATCTGAACTCAAAATTGTATTTACTGGAAAAAATATCCCCTTATTGGATTAGGTATGTAAGAAAAACGAAGGATCCTGGGATCTCGTAGGAAAATGGTTTCCTGCGAGATAAATAAAAAACCCTGTGTGGAGTAAGTTTTTTTAAACAAATTTGATTTTACTTGTAGTTGTAGATATATTGACTGCGAACCAGTGGACTCTAATCAAAATATATCTTTTTTCAAAGTGAATCAGCTATAGGGAATAAATAGCTTGGTGAACAACGGAATTAGGAAGGAATCTGACTGACCTCAAAAGTTAAAAATAAAAATCAGTGTGTGCAATTCACACGCGGTAGAAGTGAAACTTCGGAAAACAAAATTAGACGAGAGTGGAGAGATTACGAACCACTTTTTTTATCAATGTGGAGGATTATATGCAAGAATTGAAAGAGATGGGATTGGGCGAAAAATTGAGTAATCTGATAGCATGTTGCCTATTGTATGCCGATGGTGCTTTGTTGATTTCCAACAAGGATGAACGAAGTATGTATGAAGAAAGAGTTAATTATGAATGTAAGTAAGTCTAAAATCGCACATCCGCCACCGAGACCTGGACAAACCTCACCCCATGAGTTCACTCACCCCTGCTAACTACTTGGGGTGACCTATGACAGAGATGTTGGTTATCCAATAAATGGTTCCCGGGTCGGCGGTACCCATACCCGCCTCCCAAATTTAAATGTCACTTCATCGGCACAATCTTCATCAGGCATCCCCGGCTGCTTCTACTATTCACATTAGCGTCAAATATTCTCCTTCACTCCTTTCCTCATTCATTCGCTCTACACGCTCAAACCATCTGAGCGTTCCTTTCGTAATCTTACTCATGACGCTTACATTAGCCTTGCATTTTTCGCGGATATCAATGTTTCTCTCTGAAAACTCTGTTTTTGAGTTGTAAAATGAATATAATAATAGCGTTTCCTCATCATAAAGAGACAAGGCTCTTGTGTTTGGTGAGGGAATTCAAGCTCAAGTATATGTATCATTTAGTAAGTAAATAATAATATTGCATCTAATAACAAAAGATATGTAAGAAAACTCGAGATATGACAATTAATCAATTTCAAGATTTAAATGAAATATTAACAGTAGAAATGGACTCTTACAGTTGTTTCAGGTGATTTTTCGATTTAATTTGGAATTTATGTATATTTTCGATAATTTTTAGTTCTAATGGGAGGTTGTTGAAATACTTTATACCTAGATACAGATAGGTATTTTGGATGTGCTTGGTATTAAATTTTGGGATTTTGATATTGTTTTGAGATCTTGCTGATATATTGAATTGTAATTTTTTTAGCTGTATTTCTTTAAAAGTCTGTAGAATTGCATATTTTTTATATATATTGTCTGTTGTAGATACTTTGAATATTGAAAAGATTTTTTCAGTAGAGAATGTAGATGGTTTTTTCAAGATAACCTTAATTATCAATCTTTGAACTATTTTCAGAGGATTTAAAATAACATCATAAGTTCCTCCCCACCCTATAATACCACAGATAGTACATGGTTTTACCACACTCACGCCTCAGGGACCTCAATTCTACAGCATTCAGTCTACTTTCCTTCCTCTTCCTTCATCTGCCAGTTCCACGCCTCACTGCCATTCATCAGGGTAGCTACCAGCACAATCTATTATGGACGGCTAGCTTTGCTTTTTTGAACAGTTTTTTGTTGGCGCCAATTGAGTTCTATCCTCCGTGAGTGGAGTTACCTACATTTACCCTTTTTTCAATATCTCTATCAGCCTTCCCATCTCCCGTAAGCATACTTCCCAAATAAATCCGCATATAGTCCTCCACATTGATAAAAAAGTGGTTCGAAATCTCTCCACTCTCGTCTATTTTTGTTTTCTGAAGTTTCACTTCTACCGCGTGTGAATTGCACACACTGATTTTATTTTTCGCCATTAGTTTTCGGCATACTTGAAAAATGTTTTTATTAAAATGATAGTGATATATTCACCCAAACGATACAACAACAATAATGAACAATACTCCACTTAACAATATTGGCTATGACGCCTTTTCCAAAGGCTTCGTAATACGCAGGTGTTTTTATGTCGTCGAATTCCAGTGCACCTTTTCCTGTACATTTATTTGCTTATTGTGTATTGTGTTTTCTTCTCCGACGTCGCTAGATGTCGCTTTTTAATTTTCTTTGCCATTTTGGAGTGGTTTGAAGATTGGATATTGATTTTAATTAAAAAAATAAAAACATTAATTTTTTGGATTTTATTAGATTTGAACCCAGGTCGCTGGCTTACATTTGGTCATCATATTAATATTTGTGGTTTTTTCTTCGGAGTCGCTAGATGTCGTTTTCTTTTGCCAGTTCATTATGAAGTGGTTTGAAGATTGGATATTGATTTACAAAAGTTAAAAAGTTTATTTTTTCTGGAATTTGTAGGATTCGAACCTCCGTTTGCTTGATGTCTGTTTTCCCGACCGCTGAAACTCGTCGAGCGCCTTGCCCACTGTGCTATCCAAGGGACAACCCGATGCGCGAAATTACCGCATTATCTTAGAAACGCGGACAGAAATAATACATTTTCGTCACGTGTTTCTGTTTCATTCGAATTTCAAATCAGTCTAATGCCGCTTAAGAAGTTTCACTTCAAAAAGAAAATTTGTATTTGCGCAATGTTTTAGTGCAGGCATGCCCAACATGAAGTTTTCATACGGCCCGCCACCAAAACTAATTGCCGACCGCTGTTCTTTAATACATGTGGGCTTGGTCTATTTCACCATACCGAGTTGGTTAAGGTAAGGCAAGTGTCCCGGTAAGACAAGAGATCACGGGTTCGATTCCCGTTAACTTTTTATTTTTTGATGTCTTGATCTCTTTCATGATTCCCAAAGTGGTCCAGGTGAGACCCGACGGGGTCCACATAGGCGCGATAAAGAAATGGGGGTTCACGAACTGGTTTCGATTGAGACCCATCCTGTGCCCCATATCCCATCCCACCCCCTGTCTCATATCCCATTACGCCCCCTCCATAACAGAGCAACTGGCGTAAAACGCACATTGTTGTACCGGTTATGCATGAGATCTTAAAATGCCCAGCTAGGCAAGGGGGGGAGGGCGTAGTGGGATACGGGTGTACTGGGATGGGAACATACCCCACCCCCGTTTTCCATATCTCATTATGCTCCCTCCGCCGTGGCGATTATAATCTCGAATACTGGTCTATTTTGCCCCCGTTTGAATAAGTCGTTGATCCGATACTACTCGTTGTGACAGACCACACCTCGGTATTCAATATTCAGTGCAACGCATGTCGAGTTTTGGGAATATGGTAGAAATGTACCAGCAGGGGGTCCACCGTGACCAGTAAAATTTTGAAAGTGGTCTATGAGAAAAAAAAGTTTGGGAACCTCTGATTTAGATTATCTTCTTCAATGATATATTACATCAATGGTTATAATCTTCAAAAATTACTCCAATAAAAATTTAAATAATATTCTGTTCAAAGTAAACAATTTATTTATTGTTTCTTTATATGGTAGGTATTATCTCTACATATTATAAATTAAAGTTGACCGCCGCGTCAAGAATAAACCAGAAGAAATAAGAAGGAGCAAGAAGAAACTGAAATATGTAGTTAAGAAATATCCAAGAATAGACCAGAAGAGGCAAGAAAATTTTAGAAACTCGAAGCAAGAAATAAACTGACGCTCAATCGTTTCCTTTATTCCTACCCAATATTGGTTTTTTAAGTTGCAGTGTATATCAGTTGATTAAACCCCAACCTCCTTCCAATCCTCGGAGCATATGTTCTAAGTCCTAACAAAGCAGTGCCGCCTGGTGTACCGGTCTCACCGGGACATGAGTGCTCCTGGCTGGGGTGGTACAATCATATCGTATATCCGACAACATGAATCTCTTCAAGCCCAGGTTAACGACCTCATCTTCTCAAAAAGACCATCCACACAGCCTCCCCAAAGACGACATAGACCCTGATGAATTTATTTTTCTCAGAGCGTCCTGTGTGGAGTTGATGTCAAAAAATACTTGTGTCTTTATCTATGTTGAAATTTGCCTTATTTCGGTATAATTTTGTTGTATTATAAATAAATTGTTTTATTCCATTTAGCAGTGATGAAAAAAGTTTGGGCTAAACGTTATGGGGAGGAGAAGGAAATGGGAAAGAGGAAGGTGGGGAAGCACCCATGGGCCTAGCCAGGTTTTGATTTAGGGTGGGGCAAAAAATAAAAATCTAGAGTAGGTACCGAAAAAAGTAGGCTTCTACAACATTTTCATGCTTTAGGCTCTATGAATACAAAGAATATGAAGGGAAAGGAAAAACCATCCTATGAAGTGTTGTAAATTTGAAAACTCCACTCGATCAACAATCTCAGAGGTCATGCATCAGCCAGCCAGGGTAGGGCAAGCGCCTCACCTTGCCCCACCGTGCCTACGCCCATGGAAGTAAGTACCTGTACCTGAAGTCAGCCCTGGATCTATGACTTTCAAACCGGGGCAGAAACTTGTTAACAGCGCCCCTTCTCGCCAACATTTGAGAGGGGGGGGGGGACTCAACTGTCACAGAATCAATAATTCGATTAAATATACTTGTATTCATGATGAATCAATTCTTAAAAATAATAAAACAAGTAAGATGATAATAAAAAATTTCATATCATCCAATTTAATTTAGATCTGAATGAAATGGAATCTTTCAGTTCAATTTTCGTCCACTTCCCGAACTACCGAAATATGTGAATTTTCGCCCACCTGATAAAAATGATTACAATACATGTACAATAACAAAAATTAACCAATATTTAAGTTTACTTTGCTTTATTAGTATGTCATTAGTGTGTTTTTTAGTCTTTTTTAGACCTTTTATTTTTTCCTGCCCACGCCTTCACTGTGCCATCTCAACGCCCCCTAATTTTCTCTGGGTCTTCTACCGCCCCCCTGAAAGTCTCAAACGCCCACAAGGGCGTGTTATCGCTCACGTTGAGAAGCTGTGACATACACTATGCACGCATTCAAAATCGACTTAGGATGTGTTAAAAACAAACCGAGTGTTTTAAAATCAAATGAATAATCGATAGAACAATGTGCGCTGAATGTGCAACGTTTTTTTTCAATCAAACATATAAATTGTGATTTTGGCGCCCAAAACTGCTGCCCGGGGCAGGCGTCCCGGTTTGCCCCCTCTAAGATCCGGGGCTGCCTGAAGTACCCTAATACAGCCAAAGCCATTTCAAGCAACGCTTCGATTCTGAATAGTGGTCTTTCACAACTCTTTGCGTGAATACAATTATTCTCAAAACTTTCATAGTTAGAAATAATATTCGTTCAAGCATACTACGGGATTGGTTTATTTATGCACACTACCTTTGTGACTTCAAAGAAGATTGATTTACTATTGCTTAATTTATCTCTACTCGCTGGGTTCTATTTCTGAGATAAGATCTGGACCAACCCAATGCTGTATTATTAATAATAATATTGCTGCCTAAAAATAATAATTAATATTTATCACTCGCTTAAGCTGTACCCGGTTTGCCAGGACGGTCCCGGGCTGGTGCAGAATGAATGGTTTATTTATGGGTGCGTGTAGTGTGTGTCCCTCCATATTATAACTTTGCCATGCAAATCCGCACCGGCCGAAGAAGACCAGCCAATAATCGGTTGCAATCTGGCCAATGATTGGTTTATTTATGAATCTGCCAGTCCGCTAATGGAAAACCTGGATTATTTCAATAATTCGAAACGCTCTAGGCATTTGATTTCATAATATTATGTTACTTCACTAGTAAAGGGTCATCCTCAAGAATTCTCATAGGTATTGAAAAAATGGTTTATTATAAAAAATATCTGATGTCTATGGGGGTTTATTTATGTTATTTATAAGACATAACATAAATATAATTGTCTGTGGTTAGTTGACTGACAAGTACCCTTTACACACAGAGTTCGGAGCGGGACGTGCCCCGCGACACTTCAGGCCGCCGCGCAGAAAAGTCTCACAGTGAACTGCGCTGTAAACCGCTATCTTACTTTCGGTCTTTACTTTTCTGCGCGGCGGCCTGAAGTGGCGCGAGGCACGTCCCGCTCCGAACTCTGTGTGTAAAGGGTACTAATATGACAATTGGCTTTCTGTCATTATTGAATTTTATTTTGATCTGAATAATGCAAAGCTAAGCTGTAATAATTCGTGTTTTTCAGTTTTACCTTACGAAAATTAAGACATGGGTACTAATGTTCACAGTCTACCATTATTAAATCAAAATATGGAAACTTGTGATAGACAACATATTAGAAGCCAAGTGAAACGCGAATCGTTTTCAGGAATATGTCAATGCTGTCTGTCATCAGCAGATAACTTGAGAAATATGCTACAAATATATTTTGATAACGACAAGAATCAATCTTATTCCGATATGTTATGCTACAGCTTTGCTATTGAGGTTCGAATTGTTTTTTTGGCTCCCTGTTATGATAATATAATATTAGACTCGGTCATGAAATTGGCCTCCCTTCGTCAAAAAAGCAGCAAGTGAAACATGCTGACAAATGTTAAAATTCGTAAATCTTCATAAGCTAATAATTTTTATTATTCTTCATCATTTTCGACTGTTTTAGCTCATGGAGTGCGGTGACTCGATGTGTCTTATTTGCGCACAATGTATTTTGAAACTGAGAGACAGTTATGTATTCCGGCATCAAGTTGAAGATTCCCAAAGAAAATTAAAACAAAAAAATACAAACTTTGAGGAATTTTATCACTCAGGTATATTTAATAAATCTTTTTCTTCTGGCACTTTTTATAGTAAAGTTAATCCTGATATCATATGAAGGGATATAACAATCCATTTTTGGTTGAAACCTAGTCTGTAATGCCATCTTGTGCTCTTTGGAATGCAAGCTTGTATTTGCTTTTGGAAAGAAAGATCCCTGTACCGAGTAAATGAAAGGGAAAGATGTGTGATGTCGCAAAAGAAGGGTCAGGTTCCACGCGCTGACAACACGACGAGATCAGAGTCCAGTCCCCGCCGTGTGATGCAGGTCCCATCAATTCAGTGTTTACATTCTGTCTTGTGTATTGTCTGTCAAAAAAGAGTAAAAAATATTAAAAATGGAAATACAAAATTTGTAGGCTGGCAACAGCAAATTGACTGTCAAATATTCTTTTAAAGTGCAATGACACTGAATGTATAGAACACAGTAAACCACATTTAAAAAAATATTTTTGTTCTTTAAAGAAAAAAAAGATAATCGAAGAAGCACTGTTGTTAAGATACCTACTTAATGACATAAATTTGATTAAAAAGTGTTTTACAAAATGATTTGCTTTCATTTAATTTAACATAAATTTGAATTTAACAGTAGATAAAAGGGAAAAATTACTAATGGTGAGTTTAGTTACACTACTTTTAGATCTGAATGAGTTCAATATATTCAGATCTAAAATTAGAGACATGATTTAAAGCCCGGGCAACGCTAAATACGCTAGCATTAAATAAATGTGAGCAATTTCTAAACTGCGCTTTATATTTTATTACGATATTGTTATTCTTCATTATGTTGACACAAAATTGCAAGGGTATAATAATAATATACTTATATGCAATTCTAATTTTGAGATCAGTGGGTATCTATATTGCAATGAAAAAAAAAATCACTTTTATGACTAATTTTTTATAAAAATGTAGGTTACAAAGCTTTACATTAACACCATGAGTTAAATGTTTAGTATTGCCATTTGATCAACAGTGGCGGCCTCCTATGTTTTCTACTCTTATTTGAAAAACTGTATCTCAGTGTATCAGTGATGTCGACTGATTTCACTGACACGGACTCACCTCGGGGAAGCGGTGAGCCACGTAGATTAAAAAAGAGAAATAAATATTTTAAACTGTAAAGAAAAATCAATTAAAAAAGGACATTTATCCTGAAAAAACAATCAGCGACCAGCTACTTCTCTAAAAACGCTTGAATATCAATAAAGATTTTCTTTTGTTATTTCAATTTTCTTAATAAAGGGTATTTTTCTGATAAACTGATTATTTATGCACTTGGGTCAAAAATTTCTGCTTTGCAATAAAATCCATTATTTATGTCTTACTCCACTTCTCGGTTTATATGGAATATTTCTTATTCAAACAGTTAGATTTAGTTTTTGTTCATATGAAGCAGATACTTTGTCATGTGACATTATAATTTAAAAACAAGGTAAATATTTACCTAATAGGGACACGCTTAATATTTATTTTTATTATTATTATTATGAATCATAAATAGATACATGTATTTTAAAATGATTCTATACAATAATTAGTTACATAATATATATATTTGATGTACCCCCATAAGTAAGCAGGGCTTGTGTGTATGGGGGGGGTGTTATCATAATAGTTTTATTTGGTATAACTCATTTCATATTTCCATATTTTCACTATAATTTTTAAGGTGTGTTTTAAATTCTTTTATGTTAGTGTTCATGTTTCTAATTTTTTCTGGTAGGGAATTAAAAAATTTGACACCGTGATATCTATGATTTTGCTGTCCTATTGTTTTTTTACATTTAAGAATTGGAAGTATTGACGTTTGTCTGAGATTTCTGTTATTTTTAAAGGGTGTTACTTTATTTTGAATATCCTTTATAAATTTGTAATGTTGCGTGGTAGAAGTATAATGCATTTAATTTTCTGACCTTAAATTGTCTGAATAAAAGTTCTGACGAATATGTATAGGGTTTTTTTTAAATTGTTTTTATTATTAGTTTTTGTGATACGTAAATTGTTTGTGTTAGATTTTTATATGTACCGCCCCATCCTATAATGCCGTATTGTATAATTGATTGACAGAAAGCGAAGTATGTGGTTCTAAGTAATTTTTCTTTTAAAATATCTCTTAAACATCTAAATATGTATGTAAGTTTCCTTACTCTGTCGTTCAGAATATTTATATGAGGGGACCATTTTAAACGTTGGTCTATTGTTATGCCCAGGTACTTAATATCGTTTTTGCTTTCTATGTTTGTACATGCTATATTGCATTTGTGGTTTTCTGTATTTGCCACTGAGTGGATTGTTATATTTATTTCTTTAGGGTATTCTTGTTTTCTAATGAAAAAAGGTAAATAATAAGTTTTTTTAGAATTTAAAGTCAACAGATTTTTATCAAACCATAATTTTAATTCATTGATGTCTGTATTTGCCATGTTATTTAATTCAGACCAAGTGTTCGCTTTTAGTAGTAGGACTGTATCGTCAGCGTAGGAGACGATGTCTCCATATTTGGAAACATGGAATATATCATTGACATATATAATAAATAACAATGGTCCCAAAACAGTACCTTGGGGTATTGAAAAGTCGCTATATTTTGAATCACTGACTTGACTGAGTAATTTTACTTGTTGTTTATGCACTTTTTATTTCAAAAATACTTAATATCAGTTAGATAATAATGAGAAGTAAGTATTTCAGTTTCCGGAATTGGAAAATAATGTATTTTAGTAGATATTTCATTAAAAAACAGACAATTTCACATCTTTCCTTCGCGCCATGTTTTGATATAATAGTATTAAAATAGTTTTTTAGGCTAGTTTTTTTTTTCTTTTTTAATTAAACCTAAACATAGAACCTATTTTAGGGTCAAGTGTTAATATTTTGGATTAAATAAGAGAAAAAAAAACTAACCTTAAAACTTTGACATCAATGACAATGGCCGCCAAGCGAAAAATCGTTTTTAATTTTAACGAAATAACTATTAAAATTCATTATTTTTCAATTCCGGAAACTGAAATACTTCCCATTATTATCTAACTGATGTTAAGTGTTTTTGTAATAAAAAGTGCGTATTGAGCGTGTCCCTATCAGGTAAACATTTACCAAAAATAAAACAATAACTTTGTAAACACCACTTTTCACATCACATTTATTATGTACAATGCCGACCGGGTTTCGCTACAACCTTAGCTTCTTCACGGCAGTACAATACTCTACTAAAACCAGTCGGCATTAAGTACATAAAAAAATAAAAGTGGTGTTTACAAAGTTATTTTTTTATTTTTAAGTTAGATTTAGCTTTATTAATGCGAAAATGAGTATTTATGTCAGGGGAGACGAAAAAATGTGCTAAAAATATGCATGTTACATTTTAATTTTGTTGAAATTAATTCACTTATGCGTATACAAACTTTGCTACGCCATTTTTATTTTACATTTCATAGACCAGCAGTTTTCAACCTTTTTGAGGTTGCGTACCCCTTGACTCTTACTACAAATTTTTTGTACCCCTTACCCTTTATCTATCTTGTAATACATACACATGTGTAAACGTGTAATGAAAGATGTGTTTCATTTGTATTTTTTTAATACTGTAATTTTACATGAATTAAACAATAATGACACACAAATACAATTAATACAGAGTGTAATACGACTTCCGGCATTTTTAACACTGGTTTCTACATGCGAAATTGAACAATATTTTTTTCACATCTTTTTATTTCTACGAAAAAAAAATTCATGTTCCCCTTACACAACTTTAAACTCACAAAGTGTATTTAGAGGATGAATGTTTTTAACCTCGAAAAATTTTGTAGAAAAAAGTCTCATATTTCGGTAGTTATAATAAAAGCCCGATTTCCTGTTACACCCTGTATAATAAATCAAACAGTGTTAGCATACAGTCAATGTCACCCTTGAGCTTGCTTTGCAGAGCAAAGTTTTAGAAAATTCGGCTCAATTTCACAGGTAGAGCCTCAAGTCTGGTTCAGCATTCGGGCGATTAAATCTATCTTTTTCAGCATGAGTATAATTGGCAAACTTTTAATATCTGTCGACATTCTATAAACATTATGATGAGGGTAATATTCTTCCATGCCCACGGAATCTCAATGTTATGAAGTTATCCATTTTATCATGTATTAACACTATATTCACTTAGACATTTTTTTTTAGAAATTCAAGTCAAAGATGAACCAATTTCCAAAAGCGAATCTTTCCCTGATGATGAGAATCCTTTTGATGCGGACATCTATGACTACGATGCCGAAAATTGTGATGACAGTTTTACTGACTACCAACAAAAAGAAACTTTGAATAAAGGCAAAGTCTCTCCTGAACCTACTACTAAGCCAAGGGACGAATCGCAGAATACTTCAAACAGTTTGAATAAATTATTGCCCAAGGCCAGTCTCAGCGCTCCTGGCTTAGTCAGTAAAATAAAATTACAAACACAAGATAAATCTAACAAACCTGTTGCTTCAGTCAATAATACTACAAAAAAAAAATCTATATGCAAAACACGGAGTGAAACAGATAAAAATGTTAAAAGACAGCGGCAATCTTTGAACAGGCCGAGAAAGGGTAGAACTTATCCGTTCTCATTAGAAGTTTCGGCAGTTTCCTGTAACGAATGCAACGAAGTCTTCCCAACACACAGAAATCTCGTCCGTCACATGGCTAGTCACTTTCCCAACCATGTTTGCGATCTCTGTGGAAAATTATATGTGACTAAGGAAGGTTTAGCTTCACATATTAACACCCACGATAATGAAAAGATAGCTTGCCCAGTTTGTCAAAAGCTTCTCAAGAAAGCCAGCATGTCGAGGCACGCCAGGGGACACACGGGTGACAATTGCATGTACAAATGTCAAATTTGCCACGTCAGGTTTGTTTCCCACAGCTCTCGTATTGTTCATATGAAAAAGGTACACAAAATATTAGGAAGTTTGTACAAATGCAAAATGTGCCCTAAAACATTTGAAATATCTGGTTACCTTGCCAAGCATGTTCGAAAAGATCATTTACAAGAAAAAAATCACACTTGCAGCTTTTGCAAACACGCTTTCTTTTCTAAACACGAATTAAAGGTACACATGGTGTCCCACACCGGGGAGAAAAACTTTCAGTGCAAAATTTGCTCCAAAACATACTCTCGACGCCAAGCACTTTCTTTACACAACAAAATACACAGTAATATAAAGAAACATGTTTGTGAAATTTGTGATAAAAGATTCACCCAGAAATGCACTCTCAAAGGACATATGAAAGTCCACGAAAAGCCTGAGCTCTCTTTGGACCAAAAGTAGAATGTGTTACAATCAGTACATGCATCGTAATATATTTCTCTAGGAACCATTTTATAGAACACAAGTCAGATCTCATCTTAACACATTGATTGGTGAATCAAATTTTGTTTTCAACAGACCTTCCGAAAATAATAATTGAAATTGTACTACTTAATTTAATGTCGTTAAGCCGTTTCAGAATATTGTTTCTTTAATCAACCCTTATTTTAATGACTGAATCTACTGAAGCAAGGGGCTCAAATCAGCGACTGCGCAGTGTGATGCGGTGACCTCTGAAATACGAGTATACGCCTAGTTTGATGGTCGCAAGATCATGTGCTTTTAAAATAAAAAAATTAATGTTAATATAGCACATTCAACTGCTCCCAATCTTCTGGAGCCAATGATACTTGGCATCCCCAATTGGGGTGTGTTGTGAGGCTGAAGGTAGTGGGGAAGGGAAGGAGAGGAAAAGAGGATAGTGGAAAGTGGGCAAGTAACTGACTATTCAGATTTGGTCTCCAAATACAGCTAAGGACATTTCAAACAACATTTCACTTCTGAATGGTGGTCACAAATTAAATTTACTTGCTATAATTATATTTAATTTGTTAGTAAAGAAACAAGCATTATCTTAAAATCTTCATCCTTTTTTTAAATCTTCATCCTTTGTTTCAACTCAGTTCCGCAATATTCAGAAAGGGGGGAAGAAACACATCTCCTTGGACAGGTTTTTTTTTAATCCGGCAAAAAAGGCAAAGACCAGTGAAGAGAAAAGCAGTGACTAAAATAAGCATTAGTATTTAAGTGACCAAAATACAAATATGTACACTTTATAAAACCAGTTTATTTCTTTACATTCTCTTTTATTATGTTTTTATAAAATATTTGTCATTTATAGATACATTTTTCTTAATCAAAAACACGTAACAAGAACAATTGGTGTGGCGTTTTGGGGGCTGGAACGGATTAATGGCATTTCAATGGGGAAAATTGCTTTGAGATACAAGCAAATTGACATACAAGCAAGGTTATGGAACGAATTAAACTCGTATCTCGAGGTACCACTGTATTATAATACGTAGCGTTTTTTTGTTTGTTCTTTATTTCATTCACCATATTTCCATTGCTGTGTTCCTTTCTTTGTTTGTCCTCAATAATTGCTCCCCTTTTTCTGTACTACTATTATCATTTATCTCTCTAATGTCTTGGTACATAACTGTATTTTTGAGATCATTTAAAATAAATATATAAACCTATTTACAAAGAGGTAAAAGTGGGGACACAGCAATAAGCGTCCACTCTATTTGATGAGAGGCCCAAGACTACTGAAAGTGTTTTGTGAATATTATCACACATTTTCATATTATTATTTATTTTTGGGAAAGTCGACAGTAAATCTTAAATTATGTATACGTACAATAATAAAATAGTTAATTCTGCCAATTGTGAACTTTCCACCGGTAAAGTGTGACAATATGTCTTAATAAATACTTATTTACATCACTGATATTTGGCTTCTTTTACTACCTACATTAATCTATTGCTAAGTAACCATGTCTGTCATGTTCGACGGTTTGGCTTAATCGAACATGTTGACTTGAAACTATGCTCATCGTTGTGTCCACACGCTGGGGCGCCGCGCGTCTCATGTCGGGCTGCTCAGTCAGCTCAGATATCTGTGGTCAAATGTGAGCGGTTTATTTACGGTCAAATCTGCTGACTTCATGTTAAGCATTCTTTTTTTTCATTCATTTCATAAGCATTCTTCATCGTGCTGTAAATTAATAAAATTTTCCATAAAATCTATATATAATCGATAACTCCGAATATCCATTTTTGTTCTCCAATGACAAGGACAACAAGCACATCTACATGATGTCTACACGTTGAGACATGATGGTCTGAATTTTTGTCGAATATCAACAAGTATTACGGACCTTGAAACTTTTTCACATTGAGCTGTTGGCTCGATATTAAATAAAGAAGCATTGAGCGATATGGCACACACGTTGAGACATGTTCGAATGAGCGTAAAACCATTGAATATTAATGGGTGTGGGTACTTAGCACATAAATATTTTAATTTTTTGTATTATTACCTGCCTCAGAACAGACATCTTCTAGTGAGGCAGATAACTTATTAGCTTTATCAGAATATTTTAACTCAATAAATGCCTGGGTTGCCGGCAATTAAATCATAGCCTTTGGGATGAGATGGTTTAACCGATCAAAATAAGAAGTCTCGCTGGTCGGTACATTATCTTCCTCGATCCTGCAGAGTATTAGAATGTACAATACTCCCCTCTCTACTAATACTACTCGTCTCTCCTTTTTTATTTTTACATTACTACCTTCCGAGATTAATAACTTGTGTCGAAATGCAAAAAATAACCATTAAATATTCTACCTACACAAGTGTTACTTTACTACCCATTAAAGGATAAATTTACCTGGTGATCCTCTCAGACATCTCTAAAAGAGCGATCGTCATAATTTTTGGTTATGTTTTTAGGTTTTCACGGCCAAAAAGTATTTTTGTTATTGTTTTTGGGGTGTTATGCCGTGTTTCGCTACCTTCTTCTTTAGCCAACGTTTCGGACAGCGTTACAGTGTCCATCATCAGGGTCAGGGTCATCTGCCCTGATGATGGACACTGTAACGCTGTCCGAAACGTTGGCTAAAGAAGGAGGTAGCGAAACACGGCATAACACCCCAAAAACAATAACAAAAAAAAAAAAAAGTCATAATTTTTGTTTTTTAATTTATTTATTCATGAAAAGTTTTTTTATTACAGGCAATTTTTTTTATCATATAGGTAAACCAACAAAGCTGTCGTAAGCCAACATGTCTGCAGGATCCACTGAATCAATATATCTTTAATCTATAATTATATATACATGAGTAAAATTTATTTCGAAGTAGGTACGTTTAGAGTTTTAGGATACATTTAATTTAATTGAAGATATTTGAAATAATAATATTATAGTGGTTTGATTCTCAGTATACATATAAGTGCAAAAATAGTAATTTTGTGATATTTTTATATTTATAATCATTTTTCACAAACCCAGTGAAACTATTTCATTTTAGGATCAGAAAAAGTTGGATATTGTTCTCCGATTAAACAAACTTTTTACTGCATTACGTCATAAAATTATGTTTTAAAAATATTTATAATAATTTTTTACAAGAAAAACTATATTTTTTAAATAACATTTTCTTGATTTTACGTGGATTGTGTCAGGGTGACCACGGTTATCGCATTTTCTATTGTAGTTCTTACTCAATGGTTATCTTTTGGCAACACTTCGTATTGTTGACATTTTGATCTTTGACAGTAGTTTCGGTTTCAGTATTTTTCAATTTATAGCTTTAGTTTGCTGTTAAATGAAAATCGTCTGTGTTGTTTGTATGATTTGATAGTATTTAGGACGATAATAAATAATGATGATTTCATGTAATGAAGCTGAATCAAATCATGTCAAAGAGCCATTCGGTACTGTTATAAAGCAGGAAAATACTAGTGGCTACTGTTACTGTTGTCTAACCGAGACTGATTTAAAAAGCTTATATTCTCTCCATCATCATGAAGACAAACCAGAAGTGTACTCAGAAATGCTGCTTTATTGCTTTTCAATTCAGGTTCGCTATTTTAAACCATAGAATTATAAGTCAGGTCATCATATAAAATACAAGTCAATACAATGGCCCTGTCCAATTCAGACAATGGCCTTGTCCAATTCAATGTCTTTTCAGAAAGGATCAATTATTCACTCTCTCACGACTGAAATTAAGCATTTATTAAAAAATATATGTTACAATTACAAATGCCTTTAATGCAGCTACTGCCAGCAGATAATCTTCACGTTGAAACATGTAATAAAATTTGTAATATATGTGTTACAATTAGAAATGCCTTTTATTGCAGCTACTGCCAGCAGATAATGTTCACATTGAAACATGTAATAAAATTTGTGAAACTTGCATTTACCGACTGAGGGAGGCCTGCTCTTTTAAAAACCAAATAGAAACGGCACAGGAATCACTAGAAAAGCTTTCGGGTAATTATAATAATAGTCTTCATACTTCAAACTTCTTCATACACAATGTTTTCACAATTACTCTCCCATATACATTTACATTGATATCAACCCACAATTACATACTTTTACCATCTTCCCCGTTGTGTAAAATACTGATGGATTTAATCTTAAATTGAATGCACTTCTGTTTGGATATAATAGTTTTACCACTCACATTCGATTCCTAACATTTGTAATATTTATTTTAATATGTCTACTTATATTACAGACTTATCAAAACGAAATTTAAAGAAAGAAGAGTATGAAAGTGATGGTGATATTGACTTTTTAAGAGCTGAAAATCTGTGTAATTATTCCCCTAAAAGTGATGAAGAACTATCAGAGCTTACTCCAAAAAAATATTTAAGCAATAAGGACAGTTCCTTTTCAAAGAAGCAGAAAAAAATAAAAAAGAAAAAGTTAAAAAACAATCTATCTTCAAAAAAAAAAGAAATTGGTAAAAAGCCTTTGAAAGATACAAAATATGAAAGTAAACAATATGTATTAAGTAAAGAGGAAAAGACGTGTAAAATATGTAATGAATCCTTTCCGCTGCACAACTCCCTCGTCCGTCACATGCCCATCCACTTTCCTAAGCACATATGTGACATTTGTGCTAAAATTTTCGACAATATTAGAAATTTAAGACGCCACATCTCAAGACACAACCCAAATCAAATGGCATGCAACATTTGTCATAAAGTTTACAAGGGACAGGAAAATTTAAGAATTCACATGAGGCTACACAACAGAAACTCTTCCACCACTTCCTACAGCTGCCCGCACTGCCCTGAAAGGTTCTCCGTATACTACAAAAGGGTAAAACACTTGGTGGAGGTTCACAATGACGAACCGAGGAAATATAAATGCAATCAATGTGCTAAAGGATACTCGCAAGCCTGTGCACTAAAGAGTCATGTTAAAAGAGTGCACCTGCAAGAGAGAAGCTGCATCTGTCAAGAGTGTGGAAATGCGTTCTTTGACAAAGCAGGTCTGAAAGAACACATGCTGAAACACAACGGAATGAAGAACTTCCAGTGTGACATTTGCCAGAAGTCCTACGGACGAAGGTTCACCCTGAAGCAGCACCTGAGAACCCACACCAATGACAAACAGTTTACTTGTACCTATTGCGGAAGATCATTTACACAAAAGTGCACATTGAAAGGTCATCTTAAAACACATGGAAAATAAATAATTTCGTATTGTTAATGAAATGCTTTTATGTTTTACTAAAATTTAATGTTTAGCCTGAATTATTTATTCCTATTAATTTAGACATTCTATTTTGTTATTTCTCATAAAACTCAGAACAATTTAAAAATTAAATGAGCAGAGGAGATTATTTTATAATATCCAAAATCACAGTAGAGTAGTTTCACCATTATAAGATCCTCGGATATAGGAGGATCCTTTGCTAATATGTTCTTTTATGGAGGTTGTGTCATCCACACGCAAGTGTGTGAGTGTCCATTCGCGGCATATCATTGACTGGACGATAGTGAGCTGCAGTGCACATGTTCGAATCTTGTCCAAACTGCCATTCTGACCAAAACTATAGGAAGTTAATATGAACCATCCTATACCTGAGGATCTTATAATGGTGAAACCATTCTACACAAAACTGTGTAATTATTTCAACAGGTCCATTTGAATCGTATTCAAATATTTCTACCTATGACAAGCCGAATGGCAAACAAAACCTGCATTGCTGTTCGGGTCACTGAGCTCCCTCGTGCATTTACTTATTAAGGTTATGCACCACGTCGTGTAAAATTAGGGTTTAAGGCCACAAACAATAAAATTCCGTATGTAAATGGCGATAAGGTTTAAATTCCCTTTTAAAACCAGCTGCCTGTTTTGATTTATTCATGAGAAAACATCTCCAAAAAGTGTGTTTTATTTTGCAAAGCTCGGGCACAAACATTTAAATGTTTTACATTCATTTTCTAAAGATTTTAATTTTCCACATCTTAATATAGAAAAATGAATGTTTCTTTGTTTGTACCTTATGTGGTCCCTAAATCATTCATCTGATTGCGATGAAACTTTGTCGTGCGCATGCCCGCAATGGTTTCTATATACATACATATAAAGGTTATGAAAATTGCGATATTAAATTATTTCCTATACTCTTCATGCAATTGCGATGAAACTTTGGTGGGTTATTGTGGGCACGTTCACAAAGGTTTCTATATGTACTGGTAAACTCTGGCATTATGAAATTTGTGTAGAAATTTTGCAATATGGTGGCGCACGAGCTGTTTGAAAAATGAGTGTATTTGATGTAGTTTAGCGGAAGGGATAGAGGAATCTGGGATGGGAGAGGGGAACGAAAGAGGGGGGAAGGCAGGAAAGGTGGAAGAGGGAGGGGGAAGGTGGAAAGGAAATACTTGGGACGGGTGGAAGAGGGTAGGGAAACGCGGGAGGGGAAGGGGAGATGGAAAAGGAACGGGGACGAATGAGAAAGGACAAAGGCAGGGGGGATAAGTGCAAGTGCTACAGTAATTTCCCCCTGATACCATGCGAGGGAAGCCGCGTGTAAAAGCTATTATTTATAGGGGGGTGGCTAGAGAATTTCAGGGATAAAATTCTCCAAAAATTTTCTTATCCTATTAGGCTATTTTTGCCTATAAAATTAAGTAGTTTGTTCCTTTAATCGATTCCGTCTCCTGTAAATTCTGTCAGACACAAAATTCTCCTGCTACTACCACACCGCACACCGTAGCCAACCTCGCAGTTGGAAGTTTGGTCGATCGCGTGGTGGCTGCGGCCAACCCTTCAACTCCGAACTCCAAAATGGCGGATGTCAAACAGCCAATTCGGCGCTGTATGCTGAATCTTATCAGTTGCCTACAATTGTATAGGCGATGCTTCGGTTTCCATAACGTTGATTTCGATTCGTAAAGCTAAAAAAATAATAATTTCAAACCATTTTTATACCACTCTCCCGAAATAATATTTCGCAGACTAATGTGTTGGGCCAACTTGCACGAACCGGCCATCGCCGATCCCAGGCCAACTAGAGACACAAAAAAAATATCGATACTTTGTGGTATCGAGTACTTTTCTTTCGATACCGATATTTTTGTACTAGATACTTTGTATTCGATACTTTTACCCAATGAGTACATTTGGGCAAGTATCGATACCTTTAAAAATTTGGCTTAGGGGGCCCCGCATCGCGCTAACTACGTATCAACCTCCCCCCCCCCCCTCTCAGAATTAATTTTCAAATTCTGATCCTGGGGGGGGGGGGGGTGTTTGTCGATACGCAGTAAGCCCCGTCAGAGCTGTAAATCAAGCCCCATGAAATGTACTCGATACTTTTTTTCAGATACTACTCATGAGTACAGTATCGATACTTTCTATTCGATATCGTGTCCCTAAAGGCCCGTTTATATTAGGAATAAGCGATAAGAATAGGCCGGGGCCGTAATCCGTAATATTTTAGATGGTCGTTTATAATTGGAATAGGAATAGAATGGAATATGCCCATAGAAGTGACAATGCCGCTATCACTTGTCTGTGTCAACCGGGAGATTAGTATCCTTTACACGTAGAGTTCGAAGCGGGACGTGCCCCGCGCCACTTCAGGCCGCCGCGCAGAAAAGTAAAGACCGAAAGTAAGATAACGGTTTATAGCGCAGTTCATTGTGAGACCTTTCTGCGCGGCGGCCTGAAGTGGCGCGGGGCACGTCCCGCTCCGAACTCTACGTGTAAAGGGTACTATTATATTAGATTATAAGAGATGTTCATTACTATTTATTAGATCACTTTCGTCTTCAGCGAATATAAATTAAAATTAGGTAAAGTATTTATTTAAAAGAAGAGGTAAAATTATGGTTGAATAATGTAAATATTGAAAAGCTTTTTCTATAAATTTATCCATCCTTCTACAACTCACTTTCTGTAACTTTCTAAACTTTAGTACAATGTGTTTTCTGTTTATTTTTTTTTTTAAATAACTAAAAAAAAATTAAAAATCATTATGTTTTTTTTCCATATTTTTATTTTATTTTTATAATAGCTGAAAAAAAACCTTTTTCACTTATTCTACCAATGAATTACTAACTTTAAACTTGTTTTTTAAGTGTATTTTATACTTTGGGTACTTGGAAATATAGTATTTTGTTTTAATATTACCCACACTCAGGCAGTGCCTTAGTGGGTTTTCATCTCTTGTTCATACTATTTTTTATTATATATTATATTATTATATGAGCTATTATACATTATATGTACAAAGAAATGAGAATAAATAAAGTTTAAAAAAAAAAAAAAAAAAAACTCCGCGTAAATATTTGTTCACAAAATTATTATTCAACTAAAGTGAATTGTAGATACCGTAGAGTATTGATCGAAAATACGTAAATCTCAGCATATATCTAAGCTTTCTGTAATCCATAACCGTAAAAGATAAAGTTGAACCATCTTTTCGGTTATGGAAAATTATTAAAGATTATTGCCATCTATAAATAATAATAAACGGTTGCACAGGTTTCCTATCTTCGAACTTCTACGGCCTAGGGCTTATCGAATACGGATTACAGACTATTCCTAATATAAACGGGCCTTAACTCCAACCTTCCAATTCGAACTTCCAACGCACGAACTACCCCTCCACACAAACGTTTGAAGTTGGCCTCAGTCATGCCTCAGTGTGGCCGTACCATCGCATTTTCCCGTTTCGGGACACTCCAATCCGCCAGTTATCTCGGGAAATTCGTCAAGTTGGCTAAACTGCCGGCATGGCCGTGTGCCGTAATGTCTATGGGCAGAAATTTGTAATTATCTATGGTAAACTGTACATAGATTGTAAATAGATAATATGACTGGTTTATTTATGTAGATAATTTTGCAAGACTGGTTTGGTTTATTTGTGGCCAAATGTCATGCTTAGTTTTTTGATCATTTTAGATTCGTGTTCTGATGTTTATAAGATCATTTATTCATCCACACTTTCCAAAACATTGTGTTATATTACGCGCTGATCAGTGTTTTCAAAATGACGCATTTAGTCAAAAATCCGGGAAAGCAGGAGAGGACATACGAATCATTTTCCGGCATATGTCAATGTTGTCTCTTGTCAGAAAATAACTTGAAGAGTATGTTGCAAGTATTTGTTTTTGGGGGCTGCGAAGAAACGTATTCAGACATGTTAAGCTTCTGTTACTCAATTGAGGTACGCTTTTTATTGTATTTTTATTTGGGTCTTGATTAGTGTGATTTTTAAAACGCTTTCACATGTGTAGCAAGAATTAATTAAAGTGGTACTGCATTCTATCCCAAAGCTGAAGCAAATGTTGTGTGTCGCCCTCCGAATCCCCAACTTCCATTGTTCTTGCTGTCCGCACTCTAAAATAATAACAGCAGTTACAAAGACACGATGGGCATAATGGTTATGCATTGATGTGCAAAACGTTATTAGCTTATCTATTCATTATAATAATTTAATTTCAGATATTGGAGAGGGAAGGCTCAGAAGATCAACTGTATCTGATTTGCAAAATGTGCATAGCAAAGTTGAAAAGCAGCTTTACTTTTCGAAAGCAAATCGAAAGTGTCCAAAAGCAATTGAAAATATTTCAGGAAGATGAAGAATTTTCTGGTATGTAATTATATTAAATAAAATGTATGTAATAGTTGAAAAGTATAAGCGAAAACTGATACTAAAATAGCAAGCGCCTGTTGAGCTACTTTTAAAAATAACAAAAGTTAACCTAAAATCTTTTTTTAATAGTTATCTCGTAGCAAGAAGTAAAAAACTGTTTCCATTTAAAAAATTCGATCATCAATGTTTTGTGTTATGTGGAAAAGCTATGTCTGTAAATTAATTCTAATAATTCTTTCTAGATGACCCAATTAAAGCAGAAGTTAAAATTGAACAGTTTTCTGATGAAGAAGTATATGATCAGGAAAATGAAAAGCCAATATCAACTAAGAGTAACAAAGCGATCAAGTCACGTGTTACAAAGAAAGTGTCTCCCCTGATGAAAAGGAACATTAAAAGTGATAATTCACCTCCTTCAAACCGAGTCCCTGTGATAAAGTCAAAGCGTAAAGTGGTTTCTGAAAAAGATGCCATATCGCTAGCCAAACTAAAGAGAGAGCGTCGCCTGTTGCTAAATCGGCAGAAGAGTGCCAGCCGGCGTCCCTACAAGCTGGAACCTTCCCAGGTTATTTGTGACCTATGCCAGGAAGAATTTCCAACCCATAAACTTCTAGTATGTCATATGGCTCAACATTTTCCAAATCATATTTGTGATCTTTGTGGAAAGTTATACGTCTCCAAACTGCGTTTAGATGCCCATATCAAAATGACTCACGATGAGGAGAAAGTTTCTTGTCAAATTTGTCACAAAGTTCTAAAAAAATACAGTTTACTGAGGCATATTCGTTCGCACACCGGCGAGAACTGTATATATGCATGCCGCATCTGTGACGAGAAGTTTGTTTCCTACAGCACTCGCGTCATCCATTTAAGAAAGGTTCACAATTTGGCAGGACGCCAATATAAATGCCAAATGTGCCCTAAAACATTTCCAATATCGGGATATCTGTCAAAGCACGTTCGCCAAGACCATTTCCAAGAAAAGAAGCATGCGTGCACTTTCTGTGACCGTGCCTTCTTTTCTATAAGCAAGTTAAAACTACACATGGTGTCTCATACAGGAGAAAAGGAATACCAGTGTGAAATATGTTTCAAATTCTACGCCAGAAGACAAACGCTCATCACACACATGAAAATACACCGCAATATAAAGCCGCACATTTGCTATATTTGTAATAAGGCTTTCACACAAAAATGTACTCTTCAGGGCCATATGAAGGTGCATATGAAACCTTAATCTTCATTACATAAATAATTGCAGTCATGTAAATAATATGAAATCTGTTTTATGAATATTTATTGTCAATACGCCATCAAAGCTTAGAAATTATTACAAACATTCCTACGTATTATTCGGTTTCACTATTAAAACAATGAATTACGCTTAATTCTGTTTTTACTTAGGGGATATATTCCACAGTCCTGGCTTGATTGTGAACTGCCCGAACATTTTATCCCGATCACGAACCACCAATGATCTATCGGGTTATTTTTTCACAGGTTCAATCATTTGATCGAAGAGCTATGTATAGATGTATACATTTTGTAAACTGAACGTCTCATTTTCTTGAAAGACAAATAGAGATGGTAATTTGTGCCTAGTTGTACCCAAATTGGATCAAATTAGCATTACGATAAACCTTCCCGCCACCAAGAACTGTTAACAAAAGTTAACTCAGCAGCGGCATTGATAATGGAAATTACATTTTATTAAACTAGTTAACCTTCAAAAAGCCTTTGATACAGTAAGTCATGTAGTACTTCTCAAGAAAATTGATGTAGTTGGTCCTGCTCAATCTACTCTCATATATTACCAATAGAAAGCAATTCATTAGCATTAACAATTAAAATAGCAACCACCTTCCAATAAACTATGGAGTTCTGCAGGGATCCATACTAGGACCAGTCTGTTCTAAATTTACATCAATGATATTTCACAATTAGATATAAGGGGCCATCCATAAATTACGTCACACCTTAAGGGGGGGGGGGAGTAGAGAAGTGTGACAAGAGGTATGGGGGGGGGGGGGGGGGTCATTAGCTCTGTGATGTCACATGTAAAAATCTAAATTATTAAAATGCAAAAAAATTTTTAGACATAAAATTGCAAAATATGTGACGTCACACTAGGGGGGAGGGGGTCTCACAAATGTGACGATGTGTGACAGGGATGGGAGGGGGGGTCAAAAAAATCATGAAATTCGTGTGACGTAATTTGTGGATGGCCCCTAAATGGTGAAATTTTGTATATTCAGATGTTACTGCAATTTTCTACTGGGGTAAAGATTTAGACATCTTACTAGAAAATGCACAAAGAGACCTAGAAAAAATTAACAGTTGGCTCCAATCAAATATCCTAACAATGAATGTAAAAAAAAACAGGATACATGATTTCAAGCTCAACCCATAAAATAATTCTTCTTTAAAATAAGTACCCTTAGAAATTGAAAAGAACAACTTGCAAATCCTGATACAGGAAAAATATCTTGGTTGTGCATTGATAAACATTTAAACAGCATTTCGTCGCTCACATTATAACACCGCATATCTCAATCTATATCTCTATATATTTTTAAATTTCTTTTAAAACTACACATGCGCCATGGTTTGAATCGACAAACAAATGTTTTGACCAATCACCGCTCCTTTTATACAAAGTTTTGAATCAAAATAATTGGTACTTTTCAATGATTAGCAGTAAATGTTTATACAAAAGTTTTATTTAGTAATAAGAATAAAATTATTATAATTTTTTAATGCTCTTATAATTATTTTTGTTTTATTGCTTGAAGAAAGTTGAATAAAATATTAAATATTTCTATCATAAGAACATTGCATATCTCATTATTTCTCAGCCTTTTTTGGGTGTTACACTGCGATTTTCATTTAAAATACCTAACCTTTTAATGAAAAAAAAATTACTTCTCCAAATAACTGATCCCTAAATATTAGTTGACCCTTTTTTTCAAAGATGTTGTATTTTATAAACCAAATGGGTTTTTGTTCTTCCTGAAAACCTGTGTATAAAGGGATATGCGGTGTTTTAATGTAAGTGACGATATTAAAGATAAAATCACCCCCTTAATTAGTGTATTTAGCCGGTTATCATATCTGTTACCAAATAAATTAAAACATGTTTATATTATAGTCTCGTACATTCACATAATTGATTGAAATCTGGGGAAATGCTGTGAAACATACATAAATGAATCAAAGATAATACAAAATAACGTAATCAAAAAACTATTTCACTACAGACCCAGAACATCCCCAAAAATTATGGAAACAAAACTATTATTATTAAGAAAACTATATGAATATATGTCTCCTTAAAAACAAAATAAATAATAAATTCGTACATACAAAGAATTCATTAAAATGTCTGAAGTGCAAAAACGCTTTACACAACAATACAATAACATACATATAAACACCATTCACACTAACTATGGTAAGCAATCCATTGGTTACGAGGATGCCAAGCCTTCCAGATGATAGTTAAAAAAAATGTGGATAGATTTTAAAAAAATTATTCATAATAAACAAAATAATGAAAGTGAAAAATATTGTAGTGTATATAATGTAATGTAACATAATATAAAATGTATGTAGTTTAGATTTCTAGAAAAATAATGAAAATTTGAAAAAAAAGTGAAATTTTCAAATCATTTTCTTTTTTCTAGATTTTTTTTAAATGTAGTTTGTGTATCAATCTAGATAACTGCTGGAACCACAGCGACAGTTTATTTCAGATAAATCATCTCTATTTCTGGGCCACGAGAATGAGATTGGGACACTTGGTCTACACAATTTATAAAATCTATGGTCTGCCATCTACATATTGCGTTTTTCTAACCAATCAAAGATCGGGTTCTTTCAACCTTATCACTCAACAGTGGGTATGGTCATGTAAAATGTTTGTAGACCCAGGTTCTGGTTCAGGCTGGTTCCATAAAATACTGTGTAAAATAAAATCCACTACTTACGTGGCTGGTTAGAGAACTTCAGAAGGTATGATTTCCCTACAATATAGCTAAGTCTTTGCCCTTGGGATTTAGTGGAGGAGTCAGTGTGGCCCTTAAGCTAAAAATTTTGGAGACCCCTGCTCTCTAGATTAAATTAGATTAATTCTATAGATTCCATATTCCTTAGCACCTCAGTAACGGATTAGTGATTAATATTATATTAATCATGATAGTGGTTCCACACGACAGTGGTTTGAACACAATGTCAGGACTAATAAGCAACATTAAAAAACAATATATCAAAGCTTTTCATATATTAGAAATAATTTTTTTTAAACTAGTTAACAAATTTTATGAATAACATAATGTTACGTGATCAAACATCAAATGAGCACAATGAAATAGCTTTGTTTCATCTGATTTTGTCCCCCGACTTAGAAATAAACTAAAATTAAATTATCAAGCTAGTTTCATTTATTAAACACCAGTTTTACCCAGACACAAAGCATGAGAATCAATTTTCACCGTCAGTTTGACATGAATCAACTTTATATAAAATACAGGTATGTAACATTACGGAAAATGATAACTGATTAAATCTGTTGTAATATTCATAATAAATATAGTTTTTCATCCAGATTTGTGGAAAAACATAAATCAAGCTACACGGTGGATGTCTGATCTGACAGTGTACGGCTTAAGGATTCACATCTAATGATGTAATCACCTTTTAAGAAGGCACCACATTGCACAACTTATTTTGCATCACTTTTCAAAACATTGTAACTTTTTTTTTTAAGTGAAACTTCTTAAGCGGCATTAGACTGATTTGAAATTCGAATGAAACGGAAACCACGTGACGAAAATGTATTATTTGTGTCCGCATTTCTAAGATAATGCGGTAATTTCGCACATCGGGTTGTCCCTTCGATAGCACAGTGGGCAAGGCGCTCGACGAGTTTCAGCGGTCGGGAAAACAGACATCAAGCGAACGGAGGTTCAAATCCTACGAATTCCAGAAAAAATAAATTTTTTAACTTTTGTAAATCAATATCAAACGTAGCGAACCACTTAGGGTTACCTATGGCAGAGGTGTTAGTTATCCTATAAATGGTTCCCGGGGCGGCAGTACCCCTACCCGACTCCCAAATTTAAATGTCACACGTCTTTCTCGGGCATCCCCGACTGCTCCTACTATTCACATCAACGTCACATATTCTCCTTACACTCGTTCGCTTGCGCCTCAGGGATCTCAATTCTACAGCATTCAGTCTACTTTCCTTCCTCTTGCTTCCTCTGCCAGTTCCATGCCTCACTGCCACACATCAGGGTAGGTACCAGCACTATATTATGGATGGCTAGCTTCGCTTTTTTGGACAGTTTTTTGTTGGCGCCAATTGAGTTTCATCCTCCGTTAGTGGAATTACCCTTTTTTCAATATCTCTATCAGCCTTCACATCTCCCGTAAGCATACTTCTCAAATAAAGAAACTCATCCACCTGCTCCAAGTATTCATCATTCACAACTATGTTGCACATACTCTATCTTTCCTCATACATCCTTGTTGGAAATCAGCACCGCATCATCGGCATACAATAGGCAACATACTTTCAGATTGCCCAATTCCTCGCCCAATCCCATATCTTTCAATTCTTGCATATAATCCTCCACATTATATATAATAATTCTATCCACTCTTGTCTACTTTAGTTTTCTGAAGTTTCACTTCTACCGCGTGTGAATTGCACACACTGATTTTTTTTTTTTAAATAAAGACAAACATTTCCTGGTTAAAAACAAGTGCACCCCTTTGTTGAATTTGGCAGCCATCTCTGGTCTCGAGCCCCAAGCAATCCGGACTATTCAGTGAGCTAGAGTGCTAAGATTGAAAAATACACATGTTGTTGTAGCTGAAAACGATTTTTTTTTTCAAAATTTAAATTTTTTGTATGAATATTTTTCAGTCTGGGGAGGAGCACATCCTCCCCAAAATAAAAAAAAGTACTTCAAGAAAATCCTTGACTCTTAACAAACTGCAATCTGTAGAGCGCAGGCGTCAGATAGGAATGTTGCCCTTGTTCTACCGGTACTTCAATGGTTCTCCGCAAAAAGAAGCTCCACCTTGAGGAAAACAAATTGTCTTCCTCAAGGCCTCCTATGCGAATTAATGTAATAAATGAAATTAAAAAAAATCTGAAAAACTCCTACTGCCATCATTATAAATGGAAAATGTTGCTTGCGTTATGGTGGAAGAGTTATCTTGCAGAGAAATTAAACCCACGATGTTTGGGACTGGGTGGTATCCAGATGCATTTTTCCATTTAGCTACTAATCGGTTTACTAAATTATAAAAAATGGAAAATACGTCTAACAACTCAGACTCATAAGCTTGTTTTCACAATAATATAACATTACCGTCATACCATATGTATGACGTACGAGGCGTACCTGACTTATTAAAACCACGAAAACTATTTAACCTGTAGGGGATGGCAAGAAACTTCAATAAATAAAAAGATTTTTGAAGTGAAACTTCTATAGCGGCGTTAGAGTGATTAGAAAATCGAATGAAACGGAAACACGTCACGAAAATTTATTATTTGTGTCCTTGTTTCTAATATAATGCGGTAATTTCGCGCTTCGGCTTGTTCCTTGGATAGCGTAGTGGGCAAGGCGTTCGACAAGTCTCAGCGGCCGGGAAAACAGATATCAAGCGAACGGAGGTTCGAATCCTACGAAATCGAGAAAAAATGAATTTTTGTGAATCAATATCCAATCTTTAAACCACTCCAAAATGAACAGGTGAAAGAAAACAACATCTAGCGACTCCGAAGAAAAAACCATAAATATTAATATGATGACGAAATGTATAAAAAAAAGGTGTACTGGAATTCAACGACAAAAATATGGAGAAAATCATCCTTCACTAATTAACTAACCATCACGCCATTTCGACGCAGGGCTAGGCAGAGAAGATGGACCGCCAAACAACTCATCTTGGCACACACTCCTTGTCTCGTTCACATTCATACATCTTCTCACTATTATTTGCTCTTCTATTATTCTGACTCTTGACGTGGACCGAATCAAATATATGATTCACTTGGTTGGGCCTTTTTGAAGTGAAACTTCTAAAGCCCTGTTAGTGATTAGAAATTCGCATGAAACGGAAGTGCGTCACAAATTAAATATTTAACCCGTCTAATCACAGGAGACCCTAGTTGTCCCAAAACATCATATGCCGTTATAATAACAGGAGACCCAGATTGTCCCAGAACGACCGAGCATCTTTAAAAGTTAGATATCTCTCTTCCTGTCAAGCAAAAATTTGTGATTTTTTTTATATTTGAAAGCGAAAGAAATATTGCTTCTTATTGTCTTAGGAATAAACGAGCTATATTGATCAGATATTTTACAAACCCGGTCATAAGTGACAATTTTATTTTGCGCCACTGTGTGACGTAATAAACAATTAATTTAAAAATAAAATTGTATGAATGTGATAAGTAATAATAGTGAAGTGACAGTTTTATTACAAATTTTCTTTAAAAAAGGAATCTGTATTTAAAATTTTAATTTTCTTTTATTTTATGTACTTTTTTGGGGAAACCCCAGGTACATAATTTTTAAGCTAATTCACATTTTCAATATAAAAATTTTAATATTTTAAAACAAAAATCTTAATTTTTGATAAGCACATCGGAAAGAATATTTTATCTTGATTTTAGAACTTTTTTTTTTTTCAAAAAGATCAAAAAATAACCAATAAAAATGAACATTTGAAATGCATAGAAAGAACCGAGAATTTTTGCGTGCAAACTTTGACATGCGAAAGTTCATAGATATTATTTTCTCATTATTCGAAGGGTTAAACTTAATAATAATAAAAATAAACTTAACATTTCCTACTCGGTTCTAATAATATATAATTCAGTAAATCGTCGCCTTCGCGCGAGCCTGACGTAGGCCAGCAGCATAAGGCGCGTAAGGAAAGCAAATAGTAGCCAGGCATTCAGGCGACCTGAGTTCGAATTCTATAAATAAAAATTTTTTTTTTTTTTTGCAAAATCAATATCCAATCTTCAAACCACACCAAAATGAACGGGAAAGAAAACGACATCTAGCGACTCCGAAGCAGAAACCATACACAGGCAAAGAAAACAAAAAAGCGACATCTAGCGACTCCGGAGAAGAAAACACAAATACTACTATAATACGATGACCAAATGTACAGTAAAAGGTGCACTGGAATTCAACAACAAAAATATGCAAAAAATCATCCTTCACTTACTAACTAACTATCACGCCTTTTTCCGCAGGGGTAGGCAGATAGGACGCACCGCCAAACAACTCGGTTTCGGCACACACTCCTCTCCTCGTTCACATTCATACATCATCTCAAACATGCTCTTCTATTATTCTGACTGTTGACGTGGCCTGAATCAACTGTCTGATTCGTCAATAGTCGTGCCATTTTTTTATTTTTTTTTATATTAGCTCCACATATGAGGCCTGGAGGAAAATAATTTCCCTCAGGGTCTATGTCATCTTAGCTATGTGGAGGGTCTTTTTAAAGGTCTTTTTTAAAAGGGTGGGTAGGAATCTGGGGGTCAGTGTGTCCAGGACTGACGAACGTACGAATCCATCCCTCCAACAGCGGTGTAAAGCGATGGGTCGAGAAGGTCCGGCTGGTAAGGTCAAAAGGTCTCTCAATCAATCTCTCTCCAAAATGCAGTAGGTGGTCAGATACATCCAGACCTTGACAAACCTTACTCCATGAACCCGGGCACCCCTGCTAAGTCACCAAACGTAGTGAATTACTTGGGGTATGATTGAGGTGTTGGTTATCCAATAATGGTAGGCCCGCCTCCCAAATTAAAATGTCACATGTCTTCCTCGGGCGTCCCCGACTGCTTCTACTATTCACATTTGCATCATATATTTTCCTTACATTTCTTTCCTCGTTCATTCGCTCTACATGCCCAAACTATCTGAGTGTCCTTTTATTGATCTTACTCATTACGCTTACATCAGCCTTGCATTCTTTGCGGATCTCCACGTTTCTCACAAGGTCGTACATGGTTTTATCACACATACACCTCAAAGATCTCATTTCTACAGCATTCAGTATACTTAAATTCTTCCTCTGCCAGTTCCATGCTTCACTCAAAGATCTCATTTCTACAGCATTCAGTTTACTTTCAGTCATTCTTCATAATAGGTGCCAGCACTCCATTATGGATAGCTAGCTTAGTTTCTTCTGACAGTTTTTTGTTGTCGCCAACGGCATTCAGTCTTCCCTAAATGGAATTACCTGTATTTACCCTTCTTTCAATATCTCTATCAGCCTTCCCATCTCTCGTAAACATATTTCCTAAATACACAAACTCATCCACCTGCTCCAAGTATTCATCATTTACATTGTTTTCGTACTCTCCCTTTCAAACACCACGACTTTAGACTTACTTACATTCATCATTAACTCATTCTTCATACATATTTCTTTCATCCTAGACACATCTTCCATACTGTTGAAAATCAGCATCGAACCCTTTCCCATTTCTTTCAATTCTTGCATACAATCCTTCACATTGATAAAGAAAGTGCTTCGTGGTCTCCCTATTCTTGTCTACTTTAGTTTTCTGAAGATTTCACTTCTACCGCATGTGAATTTCACGCTCTAATTTTTTTTGTTAGGAACAGCAAACTTGATAAAGTGACATTTTTTATTTTTGTCTTTAAACTAATCTAATAGAGGTAATATCCGAAGGCAAAATGAACATTTAAGATCAACACTGCGATTGCAGGGCCTCTTGCCACGCGCAGGCGCGATTCTTAAACACTGCTATTGCAGGACTCGACCCCTAGGGGTTAAATTACACCATTTAAACATTAATTAGAATATTTAATCTATACCTCTAATTCAATTTTAGTGAAAATTGACAAAAAAAATGGTTTGAACCTTGGTTTTGAACCTTCCTTCCCAGTACTGGAATCAATTGCGCCATCGACCAGGAGTTGGTAAGATCGACATTTATTCCACATTTTAAATACTTAAATAGTCCACTTAGGGGCCATCCATAAATTACGTCACACCTTAAGGGGGGGGGGGGAGAAGATAAGTGTGACAAGAGGTATGGGGGGGTCATCAGCTCTGTGACGTCACATGTAAAAATCTAAATAATTAAAACGGGAAAAAAATTTTTAGATGTAAAATTGCAACATACTCGTATGTGACGTCACACTAGGGGGAGGGGGTCTCACAAATGTGACGATGTGCGACAGGGACGGGGGGGGGGGGGGGGTAAAAAAATCATTAAATTCGTGTGACGTAATTTATGGATGGCCCCTTAGTGAAATGTTGGCAAACAATTTTTTTCATTTATTTTGACATTTATTTCATGTTTTAAATGCTTAGATAGTCCACTTAGTGAAATGTTGGCAAACCATTTTTTTAATTAGTATAAAAACCTAGAAAATTTATTTTGTGCGCTTTTTTGTTGGACTATCTAAGTTAAAATAAATAATTTTTCCAGATTTAATTTTACAAGTAATAAAGTAGAAAAACAAATAGTTTGCCAGCTTGTTAAATTTAAATTAAACCCGAACGGACTTATCGTAAATAGGAGCTATACAACTCATTTTTTCGAATTCCAGAAAAATGTTTTGTGTCTGTGTGTGTGTGCGTAATTGCCACCAATATAACGCACCGTCATGACGAGTTGTGCCCGTCGAGTTTCAGCTCGATCGGATGTCGGGAACTGGGTAAATTTCCACTTTCAAGATTCCATGCATTCATGCAATCAAGAAAATAAAAGTGAAATTCAAATATATCTATGTATTTAAAAAGAGTAATAATTCAGACACGTCATAAAACACAAGGTCAAAGACATTTAAGTGTGCAATTTTGTGTTGACGTCCTTTCGCATTTGATACAATTTAACTGTTTATCATTATTATGAATTTTCATATTCTGGTTGAGGGTGTCCTTTCGTCCATAGCTCTTTAAGCAGAGGGCACATTTTTTTCTTTTATATGCCTGACCATGTGCCTTTGCATACGTCTCTTACTAAAAAATGGTTTTCCACATTCGGGGCAAGGATAGTTCCTCTCTTTAAGATGGAACTTCCTCACATGGGTCGATAGATACCCAGAAACTCGGAAAGCCCTTGGGCAAAGTTTGCATTTATGCTTCAGAACTTCCACTTGATGCACATTGGCCATGTGGTTGATACGGGAAGTATAACTTGTGAACTTCTCGGGGCATTTCTCACAAGGGTAGATGTAGTTATCTCCTGTGTGCGTCCAAACATGTCGGCGCATGCTGGCCTTCTTCACCACTTTATTGCATATATTACAAGCCACTTTCTGTGGAGCATGTGTGCGTAAATGGTTAGTTAATTTTCTGACGCTGAGTGCAAACTTTCCACAGATGTGACAAACTAAATTTCCGTAATGTTCCGGCATATGTTTAACGAGATTTGCATTAGACGTAAAAGTCTCTTTACAGATTTTACAAGACAAATCTGTCTTTTCTAATTTGTAAGGGATTGACCTGGCGTAATGCTCCATTTGATAGCGACGTTTACATTCTTTTAATTCTTCTTCGGACATGTTACTTCTAGTACGTCGGACTCCACGCTTACTTTTTATTATTACATTATCAATAGAATTATCTTCATTATAAGGTTCATCATCCTGCTCGTTAAGAATAGAAGGCTTTACAATTTTTCTCAATCTTTCTTTTTTAATTCTAGGTAACAAAATTTGTTTTTTTGTTGCTTTTTTTAATACACACTTTGACTCTTCACTCTCCAGGGGTTTTATATCCACACAAAAACGAAATTCATCTTCAGAAGAGTATTCTTGTTTAACAATGTTTTCCTTTGCATCATTTTCCAGCATATCTGAAACTAAGCGAAATGACATTTTTAACTACTAACCAAGCAAATGCGCATGTTACATATCAAAGAAGAAAACTAGAAGGGCCTTCCATATGAATTTAAATGTTCCATTTAGCTCAATAGCCCAAAAACAGTTTTATAAAAGAAATTTAAGCCTCGATTAGGCAAATATTTGGATCATCAAACACGCCCACAAGGCACTTTTTGTGTTTTTCTCTTCTCTGTGGCAAATGTGTGCATAATGATATAAAATAGTTTTTTTTTAGATTATTGCAGAATAATTCGTCTGGGTAGTGATTAATATACAATATGGCATCTAGAAGGAAACTAATGTATAAAATTAAATGTAGCAAGAATGGTTGGAAAGTGACATTCAAATGCTTTTCTTCTTCCTGAAGCTGTACTATAAAGATCTAGGGTCCTATTTTAACTGCTTTCATAACTTTAAATTTAAGAGATTGCCCGGAAACAACAGACCTGTTAATGAAGTATCCAGTGTGGAATCGTCATCATTATTCTTATTTAATTTAGATTGAACTCTGTCAACTTGATTACGAAAGTTATAGCTGTCTCTCAATCTTAATATGCAAATTTCGCATATAAAATAACCGGTACTTTTGTCATCTGTAATCTGAAACAATAAAACATTGAAAACAATTTAATAAATTATATAAATACATCGATTGTCCAGTTGATTAGTCAGAAATCTCCAAATACAACTTGAGATAATGAGGAAAGCAGTAGCGGCTTTCTCTAAAGTGCGTTTGTGCGGTGAATCCCCATTAAAAAGATGAGAAAATAAAACAAACTTGTTTTATAATAATATGATCACTTTATAGATAGCGCGCCATTAAAATTCTACCTTTAAAACCCGCGCAACCGAAAAGTACCTACTCCCATTTTGTGCATGTTAGAATCTGCACAAAATACTCTATACAAAAACATCTAGCCCGCACAAATTGCTTTGACGGCGATTTGAACAAAAACAGGTCTTTCTACGCAAAATTAACACACAGTTGGTGCATCGATCCCGGGTCATGATGACCGAACATTGACGAGTGTCACTGATCGAGATCGTCGCAGACTGACTGTTGGCCTTTGCACCATAAGAATGCAAGTTAAATGTTATTTTTAAATGCAAGTTAAATGTTATAAAGGTATTTAACTGTGAAGTCATTTTTGTACATTTTTTATTTTCTTGGTTCTGCATTTATCCAACCGTTTGCTAATGGCATTCGTAAATCTACTATTGAAGTAGACTGATTTTGACATCTTTTAATTTTTTTTTAGATAAGTCGTTATACCCCTTGGTTACATTTACATTAATTAGTATAGAGAAGGAACTGATAATCTCTTTTAACCTAATTTTAATACTCGCGTAATTAAAGTGTTTTCAAATGCAAAAAGTCAGCGCATGGATTTTTGTATAAGTGAAAAAAAAACTCATTTTATTTCGTGCCACTTTTATTTGTACGATTTTTTTATGTTATTAAAATCAATTATGTATTCTGTGTAATTATTCTTGTCGAAAAAACAATAATAATTAGCGACGTGCATTGAGTGCTGTAAAAAATATTAATCAATTTAATTCTTCTAAAGCTTTTCTCGTTATCTAATAATTGTGTTGAGTGTCAGGTGATTTAAAAACAATGGTATGTACTCCCTCCTACTTATACCCCCACGTATACCCTCCCACTAACTTTATTTAAGTTGTGTGACTGCCTATGTATTCAACGATTTGAAGAAGGGCAACAGTAAGTAAATTTTGATTAGATATATCTTCTATTGAATTTCTGAACCCCCAGTTAAAAAGACCATGAACCGCCACTGGAGGAAAGCAATATTCGAATGCCCATCATAAACTAACACTGGGAAGCATAATGGTCCGGTACATTAGTACGTCATTTTGAAATATCCCTTAGTGATCCAGACAGTTTTGTTGAATTCACTACAAGTTTTTCTGCTTTATTGAATAATCTGAGTATTTTATCAAATAGAGGGTACACTTTTACATACAATGGACCCGCGGTAATCCGGACCCTGTCTAATCCGGCACGCCTACCACTGTTGATTGTACATAAAAATTGGGCAAATCTTCACTAATATAATGCACGATTGGACAGACGCGCCACCACTATTGTGCTCGACACATATTGTTTCTCCATTGTGATGTTTAATTTACTAAATTCCACATACATATTATATACATAATTATATAGTATGATTTGTAGTTCAAATAGATTCTTTGATTTGTAATTTGTCGGATTACAAGGTACTCTTATTCAAAAAATTCTGGACTATAGAGGGTCTTAGGCAATACTCTATAATTCGACAAATTTGATAATCTGAAATCGCCCTGTAAAACGTTTGTCGGATTACCGTGAGTCCACTGTATAACTAACTATGTAACTGCATACTCAACTCAAAATTAGAATTTTCGGAGATGTCCAACTAATCAACTGGACGATCGACATTATTATTACATATTATTATAACAATTACCAGTACATAATAGGTAAATATGAATAATATTATAAATAATGACAAAATTTCAATGTGAAAACCATCAAGATTAGGAACCTGGAATATCAGAGAAAAGCAGAGATTGGCGCGTTCTGATAGGCAGAAGTCTTCGCTTCCGGAGCACAAAAAATTGCATGGATCTTCCATGAGTGTATTTGTTAGGCACACATAGCGCCTCCGTACATGGAGCTACTTACAAGCAATTCGAGCCTGATGCGCGTAGCACGCGCACCGCTCGTGGGAACCCGCAATACAATTTTGCTGGTGTTCGTACACGGCGGTACGCGACGGATGTCGGGTTGAAGTTGGTAGCGCGCTACCGACGGTGCTGGTAGCGCGCCACTCGTTGCAGCATTCGTGTCTACTACTTTCGTCTGACGTTTGACAGAAATGGTGTCTGAACATGAAAGTAATGTTAGATTTGTTCTGGAAGTGGAAAAAAATGCGTGTTTATATAACTTTACATTACCAGAGTACACAAGAAAGGATTTGGTGGAGAAGGCATAGATTAATGTTGGGGAAAAAGTCGTTTGACATTGTGTTAACTCCACGGCTGCATGTGAAAAATGATCGAGTTCAATATAATTCGGGTAGCGCCGTGTACGGAAACCAGCTTTAAAAAGTAGTATATCTGCAGGGTACTGTGGTTGTGTCACAATCACGTAGTTTGTAAGTATCTCCATGAACGGAGGGCCATAAGCTAACCTCTTCCAAAATAGGTGGATTAAGTTCCAGATATTAACTATAAAAAAATGTTAACCTAATTATTTTTTTTCGGAGGGCTCCAAGGTGTTCAAATCAAGTTTTACTGCTAGGAACAAGGATAGATGCAGGAATGGAAAGTATGTACTATATATTCCTTCGTGTACTGGTAACGTTTAAACCTCTTTTGTCCTTTTTCTATTTCTAAGATATGGTTTTGTTCAGAATGGGCCCACAAAATGGAGCTATATTACAGGATACTCAGAACAAGACATGCTTCATAAATATGTTCTCCATATTGCGATTCCATTAGTAAATGTTGGACCTTGCATTACAGAGAACAAACCCAAGAATTTTGTTGGCGCGGGATACAACGTCTGATATGTGGAATTTGAAAGCGAGATTTGCTTAGAAAATCACACCAAGGTCTTGAATTTCATTTTTGCATATTAATTTATTTTTATTAACACATTGTAATCTGATCACGTATTAATACGTGTTTAGCAAATTAATGCTAGAGAGCGGAACACGTATTTATACGTTTTTGATAGATTGTTAGTGGAGCGCGGGTCACGTTAAAATGCGGGTTCCAATATACTTGAGTTTTCGCTATATAGCCTCTGTAGGGTTGTAGCCATGCAGGTAAAAACCTTTTGAGAACAATAGATGGGGTGTACGGTAGGTACCGAGGTAGTGTAAATATTATTTTTTTCATAACTTTCCTGCTTTATGTGAAATTCTGCACTAGTTTAACGATAAAGAATACATTTCTAAATATAATAAAATAAAATGAAATAAAATAAATAATTTGCAAAAAGAATTATTGAAATCAAACAAATATTTTTGAAGTTATCGCAATTTTTCTAGAGGTCTACGTTAGCGCGAAATTACGCGAAAAATCACCCGTTACCAGCACGATACGCGGCCGAAAACTGCCCGATCACAATGTGTTAATAGGGGTAGGGGAGCAAGAATATGTCTTAGGATCTTGTAAATATCTATATTATATATCTACCCATTTGAAGTTTTCACCTTCGACACATTTTGGTGGGCAGTCGGCACAAAACAAAGAAGAACACAAGAAACGCGACGAGGGTGTGTTTTGTTATTCAAAACTTAAATTTCAAACTACAAAGAGCACTACGTTTCATCACCATTTCGATATAATAGGTTGGCGATATCCAATGTCAGGCAAGTTAAAGAGAATAAGAGCGCATGCTAAATGAGCAAGAACCTAAAGGTACTAAGTCAGTGGCAACGCTGGTTTCTATTCAAATCTACAAAAAATCTGTAAGACATTTCTAGCGCCTATTATCTATTCGTCTATTATCGATTCAAAACAGGTTAGTTTTGTTAGTTGGATCTAAGATTGGTATTTATTTTCGGACCCTTCTTTTTTGTGATTCCCTTTGAATGTTGGATGTAAGGGGTATTCAATGGTTTCCGTATTTCTTTAAAATGGGATGTGCCGAAATTATAAAATTTTACTAATAATAATTCATTAGTCTTTACCTTTATACCGAAACATTTTTTTATCATCTCCGAATAAATTTCTATCATGCGCTCCAGATTATTCTCCGACAAGCAGCATTGGCACATGCGACTTGATAGAGATTCGTATTTGGTTAAATAAAAATCACACATTTTGAAAGTTTTCAGGATTCTATTCAAGCTTGTATCTTGTACTCATAAATAAACCAATCACCTCGTACTTATATTTTTATTTCTGAATTGACAATATTGACTGACATTTGACAACATAGAACTATAGACAATATTGTGTATCCCATAAATAAACCAGACCACACACCGTTTATTTCTTTAGTGATGGGCATAAAATAATATTGCAACTTTTTCATCGAATATTGGATAACCGGACAACTCAACAAAAACTTTTTCAACATACATAGCTTTCTACATATGAATATTAATTACATGATTATAATGATAGTGACAATTCAGCACAGTAATAAATAAGAACGGATATGATTCAGAACTATGCTAACTGAGAATTGTGATTTTTAAGAACTCGAATATTTGGCACATATCTCTCCCATCCCATACTGTAATAATTTGTTCAATAACATTATTTTTTCATCTAAATGGCCCAACTCTTATATTTTATTAACTCTTAAATTTTGTTTACTGACGCCTCCAAATCTTCAGTGGTATAGTACATAATAATTCTAATGACATAATATTGCATTCAATTTTAAACCAATTTTCAATATTTGCTTAGTGCATTCATTGCAATAATTGAATTTCTCAAATACATAATCAAAAATAATTTTAAACATTCCTTGCTCTTTCCGAGTCTCTCAGTTCCCTCCAAAACTTAAACCAATCCTCTTCTTTATCCTGAAGATCACTTTGTGTGCCTCATTTGAGTGCTGACAGCCTCCATTCAAATTTCTTTGGCCAAAACTTGTTTAACAAAGAATTACGCAGTAATAACTTCTTAACATATTATAAACAAAGTCCTCTGCCGCGTCTGTCTGTTCGCAATAAACTCAAAAACTACTGAACGGATTTTCATGAAGTTTTCACTAATATATAGAGTGATTCTTCTTTACATATTATAAACAAAGTCCTCTGCCGCGTCTGTCTGTTCGCAATAAACTCAAAAACTGCTGAACGGATTTTCATGAAGTTTTCACTAATATATAGAGTGATTCATGAGGAAGGTTTATGTATATAATTTGTCAAGGTTTTGTGTAAATTAATTGAAATATATAATTTATAAAGGAGAATGTCTGTATGTGGTGGACGAGTGGGCGGTGTGGATTTGATTTGTATGCAAATCTACAGTTTTGTGCCGAGGTTGATGAAATTTTGAACAAGTGACCTTCAAAACAAGAGAAAGGTCACTGTCTACATTTGATTTCGAAAACTCTGTGTAAAGCCCGGGCATCGCCGGGGACTTCAGCTAGTTGTTATTATTTTAAAATGGCTGCTCTTGACGAAACAAAACGCAAGAACGGTCATCTCATTGTTTATTTTGTTGACAATCGAACAAGGTTTATTTTAGTAAGCTATTAACATTTTTTATGATGCAAAATCAGTAACCCATAAAAAGAAAGTATATTTTGGATGTGCCTAATGGCCACGGAGGTTCAACAGGTACAATTCTTTTATCCAGCACACAAGCAAAAAAATTACCAGCCTGAAGATGGATGTGATTGTCTGAAACCAGTCTAATCAGAAAGAAATCTGAGTGTGCAATTCACACGCTGTAGAAGCGAAACCTTCAGAAAACTAAAGTAGACAAGAGTGGGGGGGACTGCGAAGCACTTTTTTGATTAATATGAAGGAGTTTTTCCATATTTTTGTCGTCGAATTCCAGTGCATCTTTTCCTATACATTTGATCATCCTATTAGCGACTTCGGAGTCGCTTTCTTTTGAGTTTTCTTTGCAAAAAATCATCCTTCACTTACTAACTAACTATCACGCCTTTTCCGCAGGGGTAGGCAGAGAGGACGGACCGCCAAACAACTCGGTTTCGGCACACACTCCTCGCCTGGTTCACATTTATACATTATCTCAAACATGCTCTTCTATTATTCTGACTCTTGACGTGGCCCGAATCAACTGTCTGATTCGTCAATAGTCGTGCCATTTTTTTATTTTTTTATATTAGCTCCACATAGGAGGCCTGGAGGAAAATAATTTCCTTCAGGGTCTATGTCATCTTAGGGGATGCTGTGTGGAGGGTCTTTTTAAAAGGTCTTTTTTAAAGGAGTGGGTAGGAATCTGGGGGGCAGTGTGTCCAGGACTGACGGACGTACGAATCCATCCCTCCAACAGCGGTGTAAAGCGATGGGTCGAGAAGGTCCGGCTGGAAAGGTCAAAAGGTCTCTCAATCAATCTCTCTCCAAAACGCAGTAGGTGGGCAGATGCATCCGCCGCCAAGACCTTAACAAACCTTACACCATGAACCCGGGCACCCCTGCTAAGTCACCAAACGTAGCGAATTACTTGGGGTATGATTGAGGTGTCGGTTATCCAATGAATGGTACCCATGCCCGCCTCCCAAATTAAAATGTCACATGTCTTCCTCGGGCGTCCCCGACCGCTTCTACCATTCACATTTGCGTCATATATTCTCCTTACATTTCTTTCCTCGTTCATTCGCTCTACGTGCCCAAACTATCTGAGCGTCCTTTTATTGATCTTACTCATTACGCTTACATTAGCCTTGCATTCTTTGCGGATCTCCACGTTTCTCACAAGGTCGTACATGGTTTTATCACACTACACCTCAAAGATCTCATTTCTACAGCATTCAGTCTACTTTCATTCTTTCTCTGCCAGTTCCATGCTTCACTGCCATTCATCATAATAGGTGCCAGCACTCCTTATGGATAGCTAGCTTAGTTTCTTCTGACAGTTTTTTGTTGTCACCAACGGCGTTCAGTCTTCCCTAAATGGAATTACCTGAATTTACCCTTCTTTCAATATCTCTATCAGCCTTCCCATCTCTCGTACACATATTTCCTAAATACACAAACTCATCCACCTGCTCCAAGTATTCATCATTTACACTGTTTTCGTACTCTCCCTTTCAAACACCACGACTTTAGACTTACTTACATTTATCATTAACTCATTCTTCGTACATATTTCTTTCAGCCTAGACACATCTTCCATGCTGTCGAAAATCAGCATCGAACCCTATCCCATTTCTTTCAATTCTTGCATACAATCCTTCACATTGATAAAGAAAGTGCTTCGTGGTCTCCCCATTCTTGTCTACTTTAGTTTTCTGAAGATTTCACTTCTACCGCGTGTGAATTTCACGCTCTAATTTTTTTTGTTAAGAACAGCAAACTTGATAAAGTGACATTTTTTATTTTTGTCTTTAACTAATCTAATAAGAGGTAATATCCGAAGGCAAAATGAACATTTCAGGTCAACACTGCAATTGCAGAGCTTCGTGCCACGCGCAGGCGCGATTCTTAAACACTGCTATTGCAGGACTCGACCCCTAGGGGTTAAATTACACCATTGAAACATTAATTAGAATAAAATTAATCTATACCTCTAATTCAATTTTAGTGAAAAGTGACAATAAAAATGGTTTGAACCTTGGTTTTGAATCTTCCTTCCCAGTATTGGAATCAATTGCGCTATCGACCAGGAGTTGGTAAGATCGACATTTATTTCATATTTTAAATAATTAAATAGTCCACTTAGTGAAATGTTGGCAAACAATTTTTTTTCATATTTATTTTGATATTTATTTCATATTTTAAATGCTTAAATAGTCCACTTAATGAAATGTTGGCAAACCGTTTTTTTTTTAATTTTTTAGTATAAAAACCTAGAAAATTATTTATTTTGTGCGCTTTGTTGTTGGACTATCTAAGTTAAAATAAATAATTTTCCAGATTTAATTTTACAAGTTATAAAGTAGAAAAACAAATAGTTTGCCAGCATTTCACCCGAACAGACTTATCGAAAATAGGAGCTATACAATTCATTTTTTCGAATTCCAGAAAAATGTTTTGTGTCTGTGTGTGTGCGTAATTGCCACCAATATAACGCACCATCATGACGAGTCGTGACTGTCGAGTTTCAGCTCGATCGGATGTCGGGAACTGGGTAAATTTCCACTTTCAAGATTCCATGCATTCATGCAATCAAGAAAATAAAAGTGAAATTCAAATATATCTATGTATTTAAAAAGAGTAATAATTCAGACACGTCATAAAACACAAAGTCAAAGACATTTCAGTTTGCAATTTTGTATTAACGTCCTTTCGCATTTGCTACAATTTAACTGTTCATCATTATTATGAATTTTCATGTTCTGGTTGAGGGTGTCCTTTCGTCCATAGCTCTTTAAGCAGACGGCACATTTTTTTCTTTTATATGCCTGACCATGTGCCTTTGCATAACTCTCTTACTAAAAAATGGTTTTCCACATTCGGGGCAAGGGTAGTTCCTCTCTTTAAGATGGAACTTCCTCACATGGGTCGATAGATACCCAGAAACTCGGAAAGCCCTTGGGCAAAGTTTGCATTTATGCTTCAAAACTTCCACTTGATGCACATTGGCCATGTGGTTGATACGGGAGGTATAACTTGTGAACTTCTCGGGGCATTTCTCACAAGGGTAGATGTAGTTATCTCCTGTGTGGGTCCAAACATGTCGGCGCATGCTGGCCTTCTTCACCACTTTATTGCATATATTACAAGCCACTTTCTGTGGAGCATGTGTGCGTAAATGTTTAGTTAATTTACTGACGCTGAGTGCAAACTTTCCACAGATGTGACAAACTAAATTTCCGTAATGTTCCGGCATATGTTTAACGAGATTTGCATTAGACGTAAAAGTCTCTTTACAGATTTTACAAGACAAATCTGTCTTGTCTAATTTGTAAGGGATTGACCTGGCGTAATGCTCCTTTTCATAGTGACGTTTATATTCTTTTAATTCTTTTTCGGACATGTTTCTTCTAGCACGGCGAACTCTACGCTTACTTTTTATTATTACATTATCAATAGAATTATCTTCATTAGAAGGTTCATCATCCTGCTCGTTAAGAATAGAAGGCTTTACAATTTTTCTCAATCTTTCTTTTTTAATTCTAGGTAACAAAATTTGTTTTTTTGTTGCTTTTTTTAATACACACTTTGACTCTTCACTCTCCAGGGGTTTTATATCCACACAGAAACGAAATTCATCTTCAGAAGAGTATTCTTGTTTAACCATGTTTTCCTTTGCATCATTTTCCAGCATATCTGAAACTAAGCGAAATGACATTTTTAACTACTAACCGAGCAAATGCGCATGTTACATATTAAAGAAGAAAACTAGAAGGGCCTTCCATACAAATTTGAATGTTCCATTTAGCTCAATAGCCCAAAAACAGTTTTGTAAAAGAAATTTAAGCCTCGATTAGGCAAATATTTGGATCATCAAACACGCCCACAAGGCACTTGTGTTTTTCTCTTCTCTGTAGCAAATGTGTGCTTAACATAATGATATAAAATAGTTTTCTTTTTAGATTATTGCAGAATAATTCGTCTGGGTAGTGATTAATATACAATATGGCATCTAGAAGGAAACTAATGTATAAAATTAAATGTAGCAAGAATGGTTGGAAAGTGACATTCAAATGCTTTTCTTCTTCCTGAAGCTGTACTATAAAGATCTAGGGTCCTATTTTAACTGCTTTCATAACTTTAAATTTAAGAGATTGCCCGGAAACAACAGACCTGTTAATGAAGTATCCAGTGTGGAATCGTCATCATTATTCTTATTTAATTTAGATTGAACTCTGTCAACTTGATTACGAAAGTTATAGCTGTCTCTCAATCTTAATATGCAAATTTCGCATATAAAATAACCGGTACTTTTGTCATCTGTAATCTGAAACAATAAAACATTGAAAACAATTTAATAAATTATATAAATACATCGATTGTCCAGTTGATTAGTCAGAAATCTCCAAATACAACTTGAGATAATGAGGAAAGCAGTAGCGGCTTTCTCTAAAGTGCGTTTGTGCGGTGAATCCCCATTAAAAAGATGAGAAAATAAAACAAACTTGTTTTATAATAATATGATCACTTTATAGATAGCGCGCCATTAAAATTCTACCTTTAAAACCCGCGCAACCGAAAAGTACCTACTCCCATTTTGTGCATGTTAGAATCTGCACAAAATACTCTATACAAAAACATCTAGCCCGCACAAATTGCTTTGACGGCGATTTGAACAAAAACAGGTCTTTCTACGCAAAATTAACACACAGTTGGTGCATCGATCCCGGATCATGATGACCGAACATTGACGAGTGTCACTGATCGAGATCGTCGCAGACTGACTGTTGGCCTTTGCACCATAAGAATGCAAGTTAAATGTTATTTTTAAATGCAAGTTAAATGTTATAATGGTATTTAACTGTGAAGTCATTTTTGTACATTTTTTATTTTCTTGGTTCTGCATTTATCCAACCGTTTGCTAATGGCATTCGTAAATCTACTATTGAAGTAGACTGATTTTGACATCTTTTAATTTTTTTTTAGATAAGTCGTTATACCCCTTGGTTACATTTACATTAATTTTTTTTTTTTTTATAAAAGGCGGAGACGGTTTACAAGTATATGTTCCCGTGAGCACTTAGGCCATAGGCCCATTGTGCTATCTCCCATTTTACCTCAATCATTTAGTAACAACCCAGTCCCTTTAATAAAGTTCACCAGGGTTGTCACCGGATATGTGGCTATGTCTTCTGGTTCTACTGTGTGTCTCCCCAGGTATCTGAGCCTAGTTCCCACCAAGGCAGGACATTGGCACCATAAGTGAATTGGAGTTTCTTCGTCCTCTTCACATTTCCTGCATCTATTGGTGTTTTCCACTCCTAATATCTGCATGTGTCTCCTGAGATGGCAGTGTCCCGTTAGTAGTCCTACCAGTTCCCTCAGCGAGTTTCTGTCCATATTGAGTAGTTTCCTGGTTCGTCTAGGGTCTGGTCCTTTTATGAGTACTTTAGATTGTCTCATTCCAGGTGCCCTCTCCCATTCTTTGCAGTGCTGGAATTCGACCCACCTATCAATATGTAGTTTTGTGTGGCAAGCTGCTACTCCTACAGCCGGCTCGGATCCCACAAGTGGTGCTTTCGCCCCTTTCCTTGCTAGTTCATCAGCCCGCTCGTTGCCCTCAATACCTTTATGTCCTGGTACCCAGATCAGGGTTATTTTATTGATGGTAGCAAGTTCTGTAAGAATAGTCCTGCATTCCATCACCAGTCTAGAGTCGCATCGGTTACTTTCCAGTGCCATTAGGGCAGCCTGGCTATCAGAACATATGCTTATGTTCTTATTCCTGTACCCGATACGTATATTCTCATGTGCGCAGGCCAAGATGGCTTTCATATCAGCTTGAAACACAGTGCAGTATGTTCCTAGAGGTATACTGAGTTCCCTCTTGGATCCCTGCAGACAGACCCCGGCCCCTGTTCCTTCCTCCATCTTGGATCCATCTGTGAACCAGATTAGTTCCTGTTTGGAGGTTGGACCTGGAACCGTGTCCCATTCCTCCCTTGTGGGGTAGATCACCCCGAACTGCTGTTTAAAGAAATAGTCGGCTTGTTTGCCGTCCTGCTTCATTCCAGCTGTCGGGCTAATTGCCCTCAGTCTTGTTCCGATCTCTGTATGACTGTTTTTGGGCAGCTCACCTCTCCATTGACCTTTACATTGTAACCTGTAGGCTGCCGCCATCGCTGCCCCCTCTATTTCTAGGTTTAGTGGGGGTAGGTTCAGCAGCACTCCCATGGCTAGTATCGGAGTGGTTCGCATAGCTCCCGTGATTCCTCTGCATGCGAGTCCCTGTATGTGGTTGAGTGTGACCATCACTGTTTTCAGTGTTGTTCTCCTCCACCAGACCAGGGCTGCATGCATGATCCTCGGTTTTACAACGGCTGTGTACAGCCATTGCATCATTTTAGGGTTGAGTCCCCACGTTCTGCCGCAGATCCGCCTGGTTGCCCACATTAGTGCGCATGCCTTTCTGCCCATAATTTCCACATGGTTTTTCCAGCTCAGTTTGGCATCTATGATGACTCAGAGGTACTTGACCGTGTCCGAGGGTTTTAACTCCTTTCCATAGAAGGTTGGATTGTTCCATCCCTCTAGTTTCCTGTTGCGTGTGAAGATTACTAGTTCTGTCTTGTCTGGATTGACCGACAGCCCTGTTTCTTCACACCATTCTTCCACTGTCGCCAGTGTTGATTGTAAGAGGCCTCTGGTTGTGTCTGCATCCCAACACCTTATTATGGTTGCAATGTCATCCGCATACCCTTGTGTATAGAGGCCCCTGTTATTGAGTTTCCGGATGAGGTTGTCCACCACTAGGCTCCACAGCAAGGGTGACAAGACCCCTCCCTGTGGACACCCTCGTGTCACCAGTACTCTGATGTTCACCTCACCCCTTGTTACCGTAAGTATCCGGCCCGAAAGCATGTTCTTCAGCCACCTTCTGGTGGTTTTGTCGAGTCCATGTCTTTCTGCCGCTTCATCGATGGATTTAATAGTGGTGCAATTGAATGCTCCCTCTATATCCAGGAAGAGTCCTACCGCCAGTTCCCCAGTCGCCTGCGCCTGCTCCAGTTTGTACACCAACCTGTGCAGTGCCGCATCAACCGACTTGCCTGGTTGGTACGCAAATTGTAGCTCATGGAGGGGTTTTTTCCTCAGTGCCCCGTCCCTTATATGTCTATCCATTAGCCTCTCCATTGTCTTCAGAAGGAAGGAGGTGAGACTAATTGGACGGAATGAGCCTGGTTTGTCGTAGTCGGTTCTCCCAGGTTTAGGTATGAACACTACCCTCGTTTTCCTCCATGATATGGGAATATATCCGAGGGCGCAGCACGCCCTCAGGATCTTAGTCACCGGAAGTAAGATTGTATCTAGGCCCTTCTGTAGAAGTGCCGGAAAGATTCCATCCTCTCCCGCGCTTTTAAAGGGGTCGAACCCTTCGATCGCCCATTTAACTCTGGAGGGAGTAACTATTTTAGCCGCAGTGTCCCAGTCCTTACCTTCCCGTGTAACTCGGGCTGGTGGTGGACCGGTGTCACCTGCTTCTAATTTTTTGTAACCCGGAAAGTGTTTCCCAAGCAGTTCCTCCAGCTCCTCCTCCCAGTTATTGGTGAAGCTTCCTTCTGCTTTTCTGAATGGCCCTTTGGCTGCCCCTGGGTCTTTAGCAAGAATTTTCTGAATTCTTGCTGCCTGAGGGATGGTTTCCACCTCCCCACAGTACTTCTCCCAGGAGCTTGATTTGGCTTTCCGGATTGCTTCTTTGTACTCTTTCTGGTATTGCTTGTGAGCATCCCAGTTTCCAGATTTTTTGGCCCTGTTGAAGGCTTGCCTAACTAGTTTCCGTAGCTCCTGCAGTCTTCTGCACCACCACGGTGTTTTGTCCCTGGTACTTGTCTTCAGAGGGCAGCTATTTTCGTATGCCCTTATCATTGAGTCCGTCAGTATTTCTACTGCGTCCTCAATTTCTTCGGGGCAACCATATTTTACTGGGAATCTTACCATTCCTTTGCTTAGCTCCTCTGAATACCGAGTCCAGTCAGTTGCTTTTGGGTTCCTATATGTGTCGGTCCCCGTTCTGCTTGTCCCTCCCTCTAGTTTGAATTCTATGTGTCGGTGATCCGACAGGGATGGTTCATCCGACACTCTCCATCCTGATACTCTCAAGGTTCCCAGGGTTAGGTCTATCACCTCCTGTCTGTTACTTATAACAAAGGTGGGTTCCCTACCTTTATTGAGAATCTCAAGGTTCACTGTCATCAGGTATTCCAGGAGGGCCTGTCCTCGTTTGTTGATGTCCGTACTCCCCCACACAGTGTGGTGCGAGTTAGCATCCATACCGAGTATCAGTTCCCTATCCTTCTCCCTGCAGTCTTGGATGAGCCTCGTTATTTCCCTTGAAGGTGGTGGTTCCGTAGAGTCGTAGGGCAGACTGACTGTTGGCCTTTGCACCATAAGAATGCAAGTTAAATGTTATTTTTAAATGCAAGTTAAATGTTATAATGGTATTTAACTTTGAAGTCATTTTTGTACATTTTTTATTTTCTTGGTTCTGCATTTATCCAACCGTTTGCTAATGGCATTCGTAAATCTACTATTGAAGTAGACTGATTTTGACATCTTTTAATTTTTTTTTAGATAAGTCGTTATACCCCTTGGTTACATTTACATTAATTAGTATAGAGAAGGAACTGATAATCCCTTTTAACCTAATTTTAATACTCGCGTAATTAAAGTGTTTTCAAATGCAAAAAGTCAGCGCATGGATTTTTGTATAAGTGAAAAAAAAACTCATTTTATTTCGTGCTACTTTTATTTGTACGATTTTTATGTTATTAAAATCAATTATGTATTCTGTGTAATTATTCTTGTCGAAAAAACAATAATAATTAGCGACGTGCATTGAGTGCTGTAAAAAACATTAATCAATTTAATTCCTCTAAAACTTTTCTCGTTATCTAATAATTGTGTTGAGTGTTGGGCGATTTAAAAACAATAGTATGTACTCCCTCCCACTTATACCCCCACGTATACCCTCCCATTAACTTTATTTAAGTTGTGTGACTGCCGCTGTATTCAACGATTTGAGGAAGGACAACAGTAAGTAAATTTTGATTAGATATATCTTCTATTGATTTTCTGAACCCCCAGTTAAAAAGACCACGAACCGCCACTGGATGAAAGCAATATTCGAATGCTCGTCATAAACTAACACTGGGAAGCATAATGGTCCGGTACATTACTATGTCATTTTGAAATATCCCATAGTGATCCAGACAGTTTTGTTGAATTCACTACAAGTTTTTCTGCTTTATTGAATAATCTGAGTATTTTACCAAATAGAGGGTACACTTTTACATACAGTGGACCCGCGGTAATCCGGCGCCCCCTGTAATCCGATACGCCTATCACTGTTGATTTTACATAAAAATTGGGCAAATCTTCACTAATATAAAGCACGATTGGACAGACACGCCACCACTATTGTGCTTGACACATATTGTTTCTCCATTGTGATGTTTAATTTACTAAATTCCACATACATATTATATACATAATTATGTATATAATATTCGTAATTCGTAATACACATTATATTCGTAATTCAATTAGATTAGAATAGATTCTTTGATTAGCAATTTGTCGGATTATTCAAAAAATTCCGGACTATAGAGGGTCTTAGGCAATACTCTATAATCCGACAAATTCAATAATCCGACATCGCCCTGTAAAACGTTTGTCGGATTACCGTGGGTCCACTGTATAACTGTGTAACTGCATACTCAACTCAAAATTTGAATTTTCGGAGATGTCCAACTAATCAACTGGACGATCGACATTATTATTACATATTATTATAACAATTACCAGTACATAATAGGTTAATATGAATAATATTATAAATAATGACAAAATTTCGGTATGAAAACCGTCAAGGAACCTGGAATATCAGAGAAAAGCAGAGATTGGCGCGTTCTGATGGGCAAAAGTCCTCGCTTCCGGAGCACAAAAAATTGCGTGGATCTTCCATGAGTGCATTTTTTAGGCACACATAAGCTAACCTCTTTCAAAATAGGTGGATTAAGTAAAGTTCCAAATATTAACTTTAAAAAAATGTTAACCTAGTTTTTTTTTTTCGGAGGGTTCCAAGGTGTCACAATCACGTAGTTTGTAAGTATCTCCATGAACGGAGGGCCATAAGCTAACCTCTTCCAAAATAGGTGGATTAAGTTCCAGATATTAACTTTAAAAAAATGTTAACCTAATTATTTTTTTTCGGAGGGCTCCAAGGTGTTCAAATCAAGTTTTATCGCTAAGAACAAGGATAGATGCAAGAATGGAAAGTATGTATATATTCCTTCATGTACTGGTAACACTTAAACCTCTTTTGTCCTTTTTTCTAGTTCTAAGATATGGTTTTGTTCAGAATGGGCCCACAAAATGGAACTATATTACAGGATACTCAGAACAAGACGTGCTTCATAAATATGTTCTCCATATTGCGATTCCATTAGTAAATGTTGGACCTTGCATTACAGAGAACAAACCCAAGAATTTTGTTGGCGCGGGATACAACGTCTGATATGTGGAATTTGAAAGCGAGATTTGCTTAGAAAATCACACCAAGGTCTTGAATTTCATTTTTGCATATTAATTTATTTTTATTAATAGGGTAGGGGAGCAAGAATATATCTTTGGATCTTGTAAATATCTATATTATTTATCTACCCATTTGAAGTTTTCACCTTCGACACATTTTGGTGGGCAGTCGGCACAGAACAAAGAAGAACACGAGAAACGCGACGTGGGTGTGTTTTGTTATTCAAAACTTAAATTTCAAACTATAAAGAGCACTACGTTTCATCACCATTACGAAATTTTCATTTCGATATAATAGGTTGGCGATATCCAATGTCAGGCAAGTTAAAGAGAATAAGAGCGCATGCTAAATGAGCAAGAACCTAAAGGTACTAAGTCAGTGGCGACGCTGGTTTCTATTCAAATCTACAAAAAATCTGTAAGACATTTCTAGCATCTATTATCGATTCAAAACAGGTTAGTTTTGTTAGTTGGATCTAAGATTGGTATTTATTTTCGGACCCTTCTTTTTGTGATTCCCTTTGAATGTTGGATGTAAGGGGTATTCAATGGTTTCCGTATTTCTTTAAAATGGGATGTGCCGAACTTATAAAATTTTACTAATAATAATTCATTAGTCTTTACCTTTATACCGAAACATTTTTTTATCATCTCCGAATAAATTTCTATCATGCGCTCCAGATTATTCTCCGACAAGCAGCATTGGCACATGCGACTTGATAGAGATTCGTATTTGGTTAAATAAAAATCACACATTTTGAAAGTTTTCAGGATTCTATTCAAGCTTGTATCTTGTACTCATAAATAAACCAATCACCTCGTACTTATATTTTTATTTCTGAATTGACAATATTGACTGACATTTGACAACTTAGAACTATAGACAATATTGTTTATCCCATAGACCCACAGTGTCAACCATAGATGTATATATAACATGGTGTCAATATAAATCTATGGTGTCAACCATAAACCATAGATAAACTAATCACAGTAAGGAACTCCAGTCAAATTTTTTTAAATGAATAATGACCTTCTAACTTAAATAACTGCGTATTTATTTTTATTTTTATAGTTAGTTTTAACAGTTAAAATAAATGTCAAAGTTTTAATTTTTCAAGATCCCCCGAAAACCACCGTGGCGTCATCGGCCCCTGTGACGTCATCTGCCCAAAAGTTTTAGTTATTTTCAACAGATGTCATTTTGTATGGAAGAAGTAATGAAACTATTCAATAAGTAAAACGTTATTTAGGTGTAATTATTTATTTATTATATTATTATATTTTTCAATATTTTTACGGGAGAGTGGTATAAAAATTGTTTGAAATTATTATTTTTTTAGCTTTACGAATCGAAATCAATATTAAGGAAACCGAAGGATGAATTTTGTAGGGAACTGGAATCCGCTGTTCGACGCCCGCCATTTTGAATTTCAGCATTGGAGCGTTTTACTGGGCATTTTGATCGTTTTTTGTACAGTTAGTTTTTTAATATTTTAAATAATATAGATAAACTAATAGAGATACTTTATTTTTGATACTGAATTATTTAGGCCTAAATAATGTTTCAATAAAAACAAAAACTATTATATAAATACTATTGTCTAAATCTCTATAAACCAATAATATGGAATGTTGGATGGCTTGCCGTATCTTCAATACAAATTTGAGGGTTACAGGAAAATTATGGAAGCGGTGACGCCTCACAAATTCAATAATACCAACTTGACAGGGTGTTTTAATGAACTGTTTTAAAATGGACTTTTTAATATTTGTTTAAAAACTCTGCGTTAAATATTATTTAATAAGACTTATATATTCAGAATCAGCGTTTATTGGTCTATATGAACATATTTTTTTAAAGCCATAATATTTTTCACTGGAGTTCCTTATTCACAATATGAGGGCACAACCGATGAATCTAAATTTTTTTCAAATCCAAATAAATAGAATTTTTCTGAACGCATCTGAAAACTAAAAACTGTTTTTGAAAGGTGATGAAATATGCTTTAAAATTGTATAATTCGAAATAAACATATAATTTCTGAAATATTAAAATTTTTAATGCAAACATAAAATTTTTTGAAGTGAAAACTTCTTTAGCACCGTTGTGATTTGAAACTCGATGAAACGGAAACGAGTGACACTAAAAAGAGACAATCACATACATCTATAGGATTTAGCCTGCGAGAGAATGAGATAGACTAATCGGTGTCATTTTTGTGCTGCTTCGTAGAATAAAATGTAAAATAATTTTTAAACTTGGTAATAATATTATAATAAATAAACCCCACAATTATCCTACTTCTGATACTCTGCATTCGTCTCATTATCTCGAAATTTAGTTTTCTGAAGGTTTTTCTTCTACAGCGTGTGAACTGCACACGTTTTTTTTTAAATGGTTCATTTTATCGTTAACTCACCTATTGTCATTTAATGTAAAAATAATTAATAAAAAATTCCCAAAGTTTCATAAATTCTTTTCAAATTGTGGTCGGAAACTGTAGTTTCATAAAGGTATTTTAATTATTTTGTGGTTAACTTTTAGATTTGAATATAAAGCTTGATGTTTTCTCTTTCTAACACCGTTTAGAGCATATTTCTAACCATGATAGTAAGGGAGACACAACGATTTCTATGAGATCTATATGTGTTGTTCCGAAAAGCAAACAAATAAGCCTGAGAGGTTATACGATCGCAAGAATCCTTCATTTTTGTCTAAAACTTCTTGACAGACTGTGTACTGGATACATAATGCTAAAAGTGCTTACGTCAAATTTGTGAATCACTCAGGAATGAATACTGTTTATCGATTTCTTGGCGTAAAAAACACTAAATCAATATTGAACTTCTGCATTAGATAGCTAACAATTTCATAAATCTAGACTCTAGATTGATGAAATTTAGATGACTCTAGATTCTAGAGTATCCGACATCAGTACTCACGTACTTTCTGGTAACTAAATCTAATCAAGTACCAAAAACTGACATAGGCACTTCTAGCGTTAACCCCCAGATATGCATTATTGTAGCCCTTTCCAGTAAAAATTCACACGTCCGTACTCACATCTTGTTTGCAGCGAGGATTTAAAAAATAAGGAATGGGTATCCAGGAGGGGAGAGTAATATTTGGTCAGAATTTGATAGATATTGTTTAATATCTTAAAATAAGGGATCAAAAAAAGGGATAATTTTTTTTAATGCAGATGGAATACTTTTTCTAGTATAACTTTAATTGGTGACCGTTCGGAATGAAACCAACATCACTCTAAATGACCAATAAGTCATTTAGAGTGATAAAAATATATATATATAAAAAATTGGTTAAACAGGTTATGTTAGGTTAGGGTTAACTTAAAATGATTTTTTTTCATAGCTTTTAACGACTTTTCAATGAGGTGTTGAGTTAACTTTATTCTCAGTTGGCATGGAACCACTTAAATTATAGGTATGTGACGAAAAAAAAAAAAAAACAGCTTAGATATCGCACAAAACTCTCGTTTGGGGGGTGTGTATTACCCCCTCCGGTGCGGGAGGGTTAAGATGAAATCTGTTGGTTAAAAAATAATCAACTGAACTTCCCCTCCCCCTCTATTATGCGTTATTTGTATAAGTCTCAGACTCGTGAAATGATGTGAAACAACATTTGGTTGCGTTTCTGTACAAAATGGAACCCATTCTAAATTTCATTCATAGCAGGCACAAATAAAATGCAGCAGGCGAAATTTTTGCTGGGTCCAACGTCAAACTGCTTACAAAGACAAATTGATTCAAAACGCTATAAAATACAAAGTTAAAGTTTCAACTGTTGGATATTTGATTTTTCGTGTATTTTCAAATGACCTTTGAGTGTGCACTTTTGTGTAAATGTCCTTTCACATATGGTACACTTAAACTGTTTATCATTATTATGAATTTTCATGTGCTGGCTGAGGGTGTCCTTTCGACCGTAGCTCTTTAAGCAGAGGGCACATTGGAACTTTTTTTCTTTTGTATGCTTGACCATGTGCTTTTGCATTTCTCTTTTACAAAAAAATAATTTTCCACATTCGGGGCACGGCATGTTCCTCTCTTGAAGATGGAACCTCCTCACGTGAGTCGCTAGAGCCCCGGAATAGCGGAAAGCCTTCGAGCAAACTTTGCATTTGTAATTCAGTATTTCCACTTGATGCACCTTAGCCAAGTGGTAGATGCGGGTGTTATAAGATGGGAATTTCTCGGGGCAATTCTGACAAGGATAGATTAAGTTATCTCCAGTGTGCTTCTGAACATGTCGGATGATACTGTACTTTTTCATGACTTTATTGCATATATGACAAGCCACCGTCTTGGGATTATGTGAGCGTAGGTGAGAGTGTAAAAGTTTGACGCTGAGTGCAAACTTTCCACAGATGTGACAAACTAAATTTGGGTAATGTTCCGGCATATGTTTAACGAGATTTGCATTATTCGTAAAAGTCTCATTGCAAATTTTACAAGACAAATCTGCCTTGTCTATTTTGTAAGGAATGGACTCGGCGTAACGCTTGGTTTCATAGCGACGTCTACACTCCCCAACTTCTTCTTTGGACCTTTTTCTTCCAGTACGTCGGACTCCACTCTTACTATTTATTATTACATTGTCAATAGAATTATCTTCATTAGAAATTTCATCATCCTGCTCGGTAAGAATAGAAGGCTTTACAATTTTTCTCAATCTTTCTTTTCGAATTTTAGTTAACATATTTTTTTTTTTAATTGCTTTTTTTAAAACATATTTTGGTTTTTCACTCTCCAGGGGTTTTATCTCCATGCAAAAAAGAAATTCATCATCAAGAGAGTATTCTTGTTTAACGATGTTTTCCTTTATATCATTTTCCAGCAAATCTGAAATTTAATGACAATTATATTATTAACAACTAACCATAATATAATTTCTCTACAGAAGTAGATAGAGAGGACAGACCGTCACACAATTCTTCCTCAGCACACACTCCTAACTTCTTAATATTCACATTATACTCACCTATCAGTGGAGGTCCCTAAGTTTTCAATGAGCTAGAGTGCTAAGATTGAAAAATACGATGTCATTGATGTTGTTGTAGCTTAGATATTTAGTATGAAGATTGCTGTAACTGTAGATATTTTGTATGAATATTTTTGGTATATCTTCATACAAAAAGTTGAAATTTTGAAAAAAAAAAATTCATTTTCAGCTACAACATCAATAACATCATATTTTTCAATCTTAGCACTCTAGCGCACTGAAAACTCACAGACTGCCACTGTCACCTATGTATATATATATATATATATATTTTTTTTTTATTATTATTTACATAACTATCTTATTGAATTTTAAAATTTTGTGTATCGTTGCATATATACTCTCTGTTATTCTGACTCTTAACATAACCCCATGTCAAGAGTCAGAATAACAGAGTGAATCAATTATACACAATTGAATCGGAATGAATCAATAAATTGTGAATTTACAATTACAAATAAAGTAATTGATCCACTTGATCGTGCCATGTCTTCCCCGGACATCCCTGATTTGTTTTACCATTAACTTCTGCATCAAATTATAATAATAATGTTTGAAACATTTGTATAGCACCGTTTTTGTTAGAAAATTACCTCAAGGGCACTTTACAACTTCATTTATATGTTTAACCTGTGTACTGTCACTTAGACTTACAACTTCCATTCTTATATATTCTACTTACGCTTCTTTCTTTGTTCACCTGCTCTCTCACCCGTATATGCCCAAAGCGCCTAAGCGTCCCTTCTTAATCTTAACCATTACGCTTATATCAGCCTTGCATTCTTTTCGGATCTCAACATTTCTGACACGGTCATACAAAGTTTTACCACACACACTCCTCAGAGATCTCATTTCTACAGCATTCAGTCTACTTTCATCCTTCCTCTGACAGCTCCTTGCTTCACTGTCATATATAACTGTTGGTATTAGCACTCCTTTGTGGACAACTAGCTTCGCTTCTATGAAAAAAAAAATTATTTCCAACCGCACTTAGTCCCCCATTAAGGTTAAACGCAACGTACGTTATAATCTACGCATTCACAGATGGCGCCAATAAAATTATTTTAGATTTTAAACACTTTTGCAAGTTATGCTTTAAAATATTAAGAATAATTAATTGTTCGCGCCCGTACATACGCAATATGAATATGAATAAATAGTTTTGTCCATAAAAAAACTCAAATCTTTCAAGAGAGGCTGACAAATACAATATTGCATCGGTGATTCAATCCAATATTGTATTTGTCAGCCTCTCTTGAAAGATTTGAGTTTTTTTATGGACAAAACTATTTATTCATATTCATATTGCGTTTGTACGGGCGCGAACAATTAATTATTCTCAATATTTTAAAGCATAACTTTCAAAAGTGTTTAAAACCTAAACTAATTTTATTGGCGCCATCTGTGAATGCGTAGATTATAACGTACGTTACGTTTAACCTTAATGGAGTTTCCTGCATTTACTGTCTTTTTGATTTCAATAATATAATATTACGGCTGTACTAGTCGCAGGGAAAGATCGTATGCACATTGACGATTGTCCTAAAAGCCATTCATAAAAATCTTCCTTCTCACACGTTTTATATGAAAACTAAAAAGATAGATATACTAGAGTGTCAAATATCATTAATATATTCTTTATTTCGCAATAATAATTGATAATGTGCCTATTAATAAATTCATAAGAATATTTTAGAAGCATTAACTAAAATAAATGTTATTAACAAACATGATATATGTGAGCATCCACTGAAACCACCGCCAGCTGTATACGGGGGAAGTATGTCGCATCGTTCCCGCTCTCCCACTGTCCTTTTGCAGGACCCAATACAAATATATGGATCAGTTAGCTCATACCGCATCCTTACAGCACTCAGTTTTTGTCAATTCCTTATCGATCTGTGAGATGTGACCTGTGAGGCCTTAGTCGAATTGTGTTATTAAAAATAAATATGCATAGTCTGTAAAATTTTACCCTTTATAATTATTTCGAAGCCTGAAAACAACAAACCTGTTAATGAAGTATCCAGTGTGGAATCTTCATCTTGTTTCTTTTTAAATTTAGATTGAACTCTATCAACTTGATTTCGAAAGTTATAGCTATCTCTCAATCTTAGTACGCAAAGGTCGCATATGAAGTAACTGGCACTTACATCATCTGGAAACTGAAAAAATAATAACTTAGTAATAATTATGTTCGAATATGATTTTATATGTATATATGTACATTTACCATAGTCTTACCTTTATAGCGAAACATTTCGTCAACATCTCTGAATAAACTTCTACATTGTCTTCAAAAATAAAATTATCCGTCATACTCCTAAGATTACTGTCCGATAAACAGCATTGACAAATACTGTGACTTGGTACAGATTCATATTTGATGAAATAATCGCACATTTTGAAAGATTTTTGTTCTAAAACCTGAGTTCCATTGGTATTGGTTTATTCATAAATAAAACAACCCCGGTATATTTGAAGCATATTTTTTCTATATTTATTTGACATTTGACAGATCTAACCATAAATAAATTGATCTGACCATAAACAAACTAATCCCGATCCCATGATCTGAGATAAGTACACTTTACACACAGAGCTCGGAGCGGGACGTGCCCCGCGCCACTTCAGGCCGCCGCGCAGAAAAGTCTCACAGTGAACTGCGCTGTAAACCATTTTCTTACTTTCGGTCTTTACTTTTCTGCGCGGCGGCCTGAATTGGCGCGGGGCACGACCCGCTCCGAACTCTGTGTGTAAGGGGTACTATTCTCTCTGACTGCTTAGATATTGAACAGTCCATATAAACCAATCCATAACAATTTATTATACACGTTCACGCTCCTTTGGGGTGAAAAGTGAAAAGCCAAGGTTTGCAGAAAATGTTTTAAGATGAAGCCATGCGAATTAATGCAAAATCACACAAAATCATGTTTATTTTATTTTTTTTACAAGAGCTCCACACAGGAGGCCCTGAGGAAAATAATTTCCCTTAGGGTCTATGTCATCTTTGGGGATGCTGTGTGGAGGGTTTTTAAGGAAAGGAAGGGGAGGAGAGTTCTAGGAACGAAAGGGGTTTAAAGGGTGGGTAGGAATCTGGGGTTCAGTGTATGTTCCTGGACATCCGCCTCCAAGACCTAGACAAACCTTACCCCTTGAACCCGGGCACCCCTGCTAAATCACCAAACGTAGCGAGCCGCTTGGGGTGACCTATGGCAGAGGTGTTGGTTATCCAATAAAGGTTCCCGGGCTGTGTTTTGGTTTGAAAATTTGATCGCTCAGATATATTACAGATCCTTCAACTAAATACTGAAAGTAGAATACATCTTGGCCTTGGAAATAATCGAGAATTTTTTAAGTCTTCTTGTAATTCTGGAAAAAATAAAGTATTTGGCTTCTAAAAAATACTTTCAAGTGCAAAACTTCCTACTAATGAATCCATTTTTTGATAAAATTTTATTATTTAATTTGAGAAATTAAATTTTTTTTAGAAAATAATGGGGATGGACAAAATAGGTGGGGAATAGACTTTAATCTACGTCACGACTTTCTAGCCAATCACCGGTCTATCCCCTTGATGAGCAACCTTGTTTGGTGAAAAGCCATAAAAATATATATTATAATAATTAATCAATTATTATGGGAAAACTCATAAAACGAGGTGTTCCAGTAGCAGTTTTTAATATGCTGGTTGTTTGGTACGGACAACAGGAAAATCACATTCAATGGGCTGGAGCTTCTTCAAGACCTTTATTCCTTAAAAGCGGAGTCAGGCAAGGGGGAAATATGTCTCCCACTCTATTTAATGTGTACATTAACGACCTCTTACAAGAGTTGAACGATACGCGAATCGGTTGCCATGTCTGCGGACAAGGTAGTAATAACATCAATCACGCGGATGACATGGTGCTGCTGGCACCTTCGATTAAAGCGATGAGACGACTTGTGCAAATATGCGAAGAGTACGCAAATACTCATAACTTGTTGTACAACTCTAAAAAGTCAGTCATTGTCACTTTCAAACACAAAAAGGAGCCATTAAATATTCCTCCAATTTATCTAGAAGGAAATGAATTGCTTGTGGCCTCACAGGTTAAATATCTGGGATATATCCTAACCGAAGACATTTTTTTTTTTTTTTTTACAGTTAATACCGCACAAGAGTCCCAACTGCTCCCGTCTGGAGCCAGTGCGACTATGGCATCCCCAATCGGGGTATGTTGTGAGGCTGAAGGTAGTGGGGAGGGGAAGGAGATAGGGAAGAGGAAGGTGGGGAAGTACCTGGCTATTCAGATCTGGTCACTAAACACGGCTAAAGCCATTTCAAGCAACGTTTCAATTCTGAATGGTGGTCTTACACCAGGGCGATACTGATAGTATCTTCCACTCTGGAACGTGCCGCAAATATACTATATATTATTTTAAATGAATAAATTGTGAAATAACACAAATTAATCAAATAAAATTACATGAAGGATATAGGATATGGAACGACAAAGAAGAGCAATTAACATAAGGGCCGGAATGCTATCAAGGCGGTTCTACCACTGCAATGACGATGTCAGAAAATTACTCTTCAAGAGGTACTGCACTGCCCTGTACACATTGGAACTGTGGACGCAATATCCAGCAGCGCAATGGGATAAACTAAGGGTGTGCTACAATAATGCATTCAGGCAACTTATGCAACTACCGAGGTTCTGCTGTGCTTCCACGATGTTCACCGAGGGTAGGGTGCACTCATTCCCAGCCTTACTTCGCCACCGCCTAGCCAGCTTCTGGGGCAGGATACTGAAATCAAACAACATCATTGTCGTGGCTGCATCCGAGTGGCTTAGTTCCCCCCTAAATGAGCGATGGATGCAGACAATGAGCCGACTTCCCTGATGGACGATCCCAAAAATTAAATTTATTTTTTATTTTATTCCGTGTAATTTTTTGCTTAATTTAATTTTAATTTTATGCTTAATTTTTATTGCATTATTTTATTTTATCTTTTTGTTATTTATGTGATGAATCTCGTCTTCATTTTATGTTTTAATTAGGTAGGTACCTAATATGTTATCATATTTTATTTCTTTTTTCTTCTTTTAGATCTTTTAATTTACTCTCTTATGTTATTGTATGTATTATAGTTGTTATGAAATATGGCAGACTGGGATTGCACACCCCTCCCAGTCCTGCTGGAATAAAACCTTAAATAAAATAATTAAAAAAAAATTATATAGATAATTATTATTTCTATCTTATCTATATCAATTCAATTTATTTATGGAATTGGTATATTTATGTTATATATATTGTCTATGCCAACTGTCAACTGTCAAGAATATCTTTTGTTTTGGTTTTGACCAGTTTTGACTTTGATAAAGTAATTGAAACATAACTATTTACTATTTTTAATATTCGCAAGACGAAAAGCTCTCCCGAGGCGATATCATAGATCCTTTTAATTTATAGCTGGTCTTATTATTATGGCTTTCGCTGATCTTAACTCTTCTTTTGTTGATTTCAATTTAAAAATTGAAAACAGACCTCGAATACTATGTCAGTGTTGCATCACCGATAGCAATTTACGAAACATGCAACAACCTTTCCTATACGATGATAAGGTCGAGGTATATGCAGAAATGTTGAAGAATTGTTTTTCTATAGAGGTTTGTAATGGAACTAGTTTTGTAAATAGATAACCATAACTTTGTTTTGTATCCAAGGCCTTATTAAACCATGTTTTTTTTCACCAGGTGAATAGAAGTGATTACGAAGGATGCCAATATTTTATATGTGATGAGTGTATTCATAGATTAAGGAATTGTTACTTTTTTCGATGTCAGGTCGTTGAAGCTCAATCACTTCTAAATACACAATGCAGGACTGAAATTCAACATCAGCCATACACAGGTTAATAATAAAACTAAATACTTAACATATTATTTCATTGTATAACTAAAACATCTAATGTGAATACAGAAATAACATGAACCATTTTTTTTTAATTTAATTTTTAAAGTTTCAGATGATTTAAAATTACAAAATCAATTCACTATGCCGACTTATAGTAACAATAATAATGTCGAATTTTTTTCTGAACATACTTTGCCACTGATACATACACATAGCATGGCTAAAGAATCTCATAAGAAAAGCAAACATTCCAGTGATTTAATGCAGTTGCCTGCAGAATCAGAATATTCATTTGAAGATGATAATCTCCTTAACTTGGCTGGAGATCAAAAGTCCAGCAGATTGAACAAGGAAGAAAAACGCATCAAAGCTAGAGAAAGAGAAGCAAGACTCCTTCCCTTCAAATTAGATATAACAGACTTAACTTGTAAGATTTGTAAAGAAACCTTTTCTGCACATAAAGGATTATTATCCCACATGGCTGTACACTATCCTAACTATATTTGCGATTCATGCGGTAAACAGTTTGTAAGAAAATCAGCTCTCAGAAGTCACATTAATCGAACACATAGCATGGTAATGATTCCCTGCAATATTTGTAACCGATCACTCAAGAAACATTACATGACCAGACATATGCGAGCACATACCAGCAACTCCGGCAACCAAGAACTCCTTCCCAACACTTGTCCATTTTGTCCAGAAAGATTTGTCTCCTTTGCTGCACGCATGAAACACATGACAACTATTCACAACACGGCCAGAGGTGTGTACAAATGTACCGTGTGCCCACGAACATTCAAGTCTGCCAGTAGTCGCTCAACTCACGTCCGTAAAGATCATCTTAAACAAAAAAAACATGTATGCACTGTTTGCAAACATTCATTCTTTGCAAAAAGAAATTTGACAAAGCACATGGTCACACACACCGGAGAGAAGAATTTTCAATGCACGGTTTGCCTCAAAAGTTACGCACGTGAATTTACTCTCAAGGAACATAAGAAAATTCACGACGATGTCAAGAATCATCAGTGTGGAGTTTGTCAAAAGGCATTCACTCATAAAACGACACTCAGAAATCACATGCGAACGCATGATAATGTAAAACCATTGGATACAAAATTTGAAAAATGATAATTTATTTATTTAAAATTTACGGCACAAAGTGCCATTTACAAGCTTGTGTAAATTTAATTACAGTCGTAGTACTTAATACAGGCATTAAAAATAAACAATAATTCATCCAAAAAGCTCATTATGTAGTGACCTCGTTAACGTATAATTGGCTGAAATGTTCGATCAGTACAACCTTATATTTCAGTATAATGAGGTTTATATGAGGAAATTATAAAAATTATGAAGAAAGCTTAAGTATAATACCAACACAACAACCTACCATTAGCCTCGGTACAGGAATCCATAGTGAGGAGGATTGTGGAATTAAATAAATTTTATTATACTATACTTATTCTTAATACATAACGTAGCCATTAATAAAATAAATAAACTTGATATTTTCACTAATTTTTTTTAATGTATACATACTTAGGAATGCAGTTACATATATATATTTTTTACATTAGCTGCACGCAAGAGGCCCTGAAGAAAAAAATTCCCCCAGGGCCCATGTCATCTTTGGGGGTGGCAGATATTTTTAGAGGAAGGAAGGAGAGGAAGTTCTGGGAAGGAAAAAAGTGTGAAATTAGGAAGTTAACGAGTGAGGGACATACGAATCCGTCCCTCCCACTGCGGTGCAAGGCGATGGGTCGAAAGTCCAGCTGGAGGGGTCTAGGATAGATCTCCCTCAACCAGTCTCTCCCGATCCGGCCCGCCATGCAGTAGGTGAGCTAATGCATTCACCGCCAAGTCCTAGACAAACCTCACCCCATGAACCCCTGCTAAGTCACCAAACGTAGCGAATACTCGGGGTGACTACGCAGGGGTGTTGGTTATCCAAAAGATAGTTCCTGGCAACACAAACAATTGAACAATAAAACTCCCCATTTTACAAATATTTTTGATCTTGTGTTTTAACTCAGTATCCTGTTTTATGCGCTTAGCGGATTTGAGTTGTAAGCCGACGATATTATTTATTTTTTACTTTAAATTAATGCTAATGCAGAATAATTACAACTTTAGATAAATGTTACATGTTGATATTGTTAATTAAATAGTGGTGTACACAAAGTTATTTGTTTTCATTAAAAAAAAGTTACATAAAGTAACTAAAGATTCTTATATTGGCATCTTTTTTTTATTACTTATTTAATTTACTCTTTTGTCTTCAAAGTGATTTTTGTACAAACTTCACACTGTTTAATACAAAACATAAAACTAATTTAATTTTGTTTATAAATTTGCCAAATTCCAGTTTACTATAGATGAACAAACACCGAACAATATTATGAGATCAAGGGGTGAGTATGCAACTTTTGCTTTTACCTGGGCGAATTCAAAAGGAATTCACCCACGTAAAAAGATTCAGCCCCCAGAGCAACTCAGTCATTAAAATTTTTATTATCTTTTTTAAAAGATGTCGGGCACGCCCAAGGAAGACATGTCACAAGTACTTGGGACGGTCCATGTCAATAAAAGAAGGTGTACGAGACAACGTATGAAGGTGCGAAAGAGTGGGTGCCAAGACAGAATCGTTCTGGTCCTAGTTCTAGTCCTCTTATTGTTCTAGTCTATTCCTCTCTGTCTCGATACAGATTTTTGTGTTTGCAATTTGGTCCAATTGGTTCGGCAAGGCAAGGCGTGCTTGCTCAGTGGCTTGCTGAGCGAGCATTTACTTCAATTATGCTTTTTGTTCTGCTCCAGAGATACGGCCCTTAGCACTTGCTGCTTTTGCTATATGATGATTTGCCGGCACTGATGAAATGCCTGCAGCGAAATCTGCTATTGTTTGTGGTGATGAAAATAAAAGAAAAACTTCAAGTCAAAGATTTATTTGAAAATCATAAAGTATACACAATAAGTTTCAGTAACCGGACAAATCAGAACAGTTACAAATCAATTTGGAGGAAAAAAAAACTAGAGCTAGTTTTTTTTCATCACTATCAATTACTTTATATCACTTTTTAAGTGTTCTGATTTGTCATGGAACCTAAGTATCTGCTAGATATAATACAATGGTTCGTCAGTTTTAATATAAAATTACAACCAAGTTAGAATGCATAATAGTTTGAATAATGCGATAGCTACTAAAATATAATAAGTCATACTTTTTATTAAGAAGTTAATTTTTCTAAATTTAGAAAATGGTTTTATATTTGAGATTAAATAGCATTAAAATAAAATTCCTGCCCCAAAATTTCAATAAAAAAAAAACAAATTCAGTTTAAAATGACTTAGTCTAAATTGCTAGTAAACATAACACATAAAATCAAATTAGAATGTAACATAATCTTTCCAAAATAATCACACAAAATAAAAATAAAATAACGTTTGTTCAACTATAAATAAAATATAAATAAAAAAAATAAAGTATATCTTTTCAACTTCATTTAGGCACATTTTGTACTTATATAATTCGATAACACTGCTAAAATGTACAATGGTTTTTTAAATCTTTTCTATCTAAAAACATATTATAATATGAAAGTAAGTAATAAACCTTTGGTTGAATGTTTACGATTTGACTACGGTCTAACGGCTGTAATAGAAAAGTTGTATGTATGTATTAATTTTAAAGTCAGATTAGGAAGAAAATATTTTCAAAAATCTTTAGAGTTAATTGTTATTAGTTGTGACTAAAATTCAAGGTTTGCTTGTCTGTTTGTTTGAAGCAGATTAGTTGCTTGGTTGCAAAGACGTTCCCTGCTAAAAGTAGTCTCATCTGAAAATCTTGTTAACCCACTGGCCACAGAATTAATGAGCTAAAATATTGGCCCTCACCACTGAATTAATTTTGTACCAAAAATTGAAAACTTGCATTGATGTACTAAATCTATTGTAACTTTTGAACCATATATTCAAATGAATCAATTTCTTAAAATTTGTTTACATATTAAATTAATGTAAAGAAAAACATAAAAATAAAAATTTAAAAAATATAAAAAGATGTGTAAATAAGGATACAAATATTACCTTTTCTTTTTTCACAAGTTTTTTTTTCACATTTTTATTCATAAAGTTACAAAAAAACATAATATTCATAAATCGAACATTAATAATTTTTGTTTTTTACGTAAATATATACTAATAACGAATAAAATAATTTGGTATGATAGTCCTCAAAGCAATCAGGGACGTGCAGGGTCACTGCCAAAAGCCTAGAACCACTCGCAATTTTGAAAAAATTAAATGGCGGCTGGCTGCATAAAAAACTCGTAACACAAATATCAGAGAAAAAATGTAAGAAACACTTTATTGTCAATCTATGAAATGAATGATTAATTACGTTCAGATCGTTCGGCATTTAAATTTTTTTTCAAAAAAGTAACTGTCATGCTGGTTTTCCGTTTTTTGGCGGACCTAGTCTAGCCCGGCGGCACGCCGGTGTTTGTGGTTAAGTACCTGAGTTGCACACCCGGCAGGCTGCCGGGATTTGTGGCCAATGGGTTAACAGAAGTGAAATTGTTTTTTTGTTTTTAACCTCTGGTTTGCCGATTGCGCGCCCAGGACGCGCCATAAAAAAAAAAAAAATTTTTTGACATGCGATTTTAAACCTTATGTATAAAGAAAATGTATGAAGGACAAGGTCAGAATCGCTTGGGGCATTCTTGTTCTTGACGTAACAGATATAAGGAACACACCCAGCCTCTCAAATAATCATCTTTGCACATATCTATGACTTTCGAAATTACATTTCTGCCGCGATTTGAGCTGTCAAACTTTGAGCGTCGCATGTCATGAAAAGATCGATAAAACTATCAATTTGTCAAATAAACGCAAGTAATATTATTTGTAAGCATAGTTTATTGATCAGGGAACGTGTTTCGGTAAATATTATATACGATAGCATAAAATAAATCCTCAAAATATTACGTCAAAGTCAAAACATCGCGAAATTTTCGAGTTTCTTTCCTGGCATTTAAGAGGTTAAATAAAAGTAATTTTTTTATTAAGTTTTAAATATAAATTTCCTGTGTGATTTGAGACAAAACTATAAAAAAGGTTTTAAATTCGGTGTTGAAAGATATAAAAAAAAAGTGCTTTAGGCAGGGCACATTGAAATCATTTTAATACCGTTATGCTGCAAAGGTAGGCAGAGATTGAAAAACATAATAATAATAAAGATATTAGTCAAACATGGAAAAAAATAAATCTAAGAATTATTCTAACTACCATTATTAATATAATATATATAATATATAATATGAATGTATAAAAATATAAGTCATTATGATGGTATGTTGTACATTGGTTAATCCGATAGGAAATATATTTTACAAGTTAATTTTGATTTTGGCAGATTTGCTCGGAGAGGCGAGAGAAGTAGACGGTCTTTTGGGGCTGAATTTATTGGGTGAATTCATCACCACGTCAACGGCCGTCTGTAGAATGTGATGTTCCATCCTCTTGTACTCGTCGCTTATCTGAGAAAGATCTAAATCAGCATCCAACACCAGAACCTAAAATAAAACAATATTTTATAAATATAATTAGATTATTGAATACCGTTTACCCACAGGAAGAAATAACACGCTCCTCTTGTCACGTCAACGTTGTGAGGCTGAAGAAATGTAAGAAGTACCTGGATATTAAGACCTGGTCACTAAACATGGCTAAAGCCATATAAGTTACATTTTGATTCTGAATAGTGGTCTATCATCAGGGCTTTACTGAGAGTACCCTGACTCAGAAAGAAAGAGCGAGGTGCAAATATATTATTATCAGTGGCGGATTTGCCCTAAGGCCAAGCAGGCCCGGGCCTTGGGGCGGCCAGATATTAGGGGCGGCCAATTGTGACTGAAAAAAGTCACAGATGGATAACAAGAAATAAACGGTCGCAAAATGATAACAAAAGAAAGGTTGCGAAAATTTCAGAATCACTACTTTTTTGGTAATAATTGGTACATTGTCAGAAGAACTCAAAAAATGACAGGATGCTTACTAAAGAACTGAAAATATGACAGGATACTTTACAATAAATTTAATTTTATTACTAACTCGACGAAACTTAGCACGTCTGAAGTCGAAGAAAAGGCCAAAGCATTGCAAATGGTTTATTCTACTGACTTAGATGACAATTTTTCAGAAGAATGTCTCCATTTTCGTGCTCACTGCAGTAAAAAATGAGGATCGAAACAGTGCTGTCGGTTTGTTAAAATGGTTACGAACTGAAGGTCTTCAAACCATTTACCCAAACGTGAATATTGCTCTTCGTATGTGTGTGTTCTCTCGTCGCGCCAGTAACTATTCTGGAGAACCATTGTTTTCTGTTTGCGACGAGTTAAAAATTATTTACGCACAACAATGACGGAGCAAAGGTTAAACGATCTTGCTTTGCTTAACATACTCGTAGAAGCAGATTTTTAAGAAAATTGGATAGCTAAGATTTAATTAATGATTTTGCTGCGTTCAAATGCAGACGAGTTTTTTAACACATTGTGAAAACTTATTGTAAATATATTGTATGAGAATAGCATCGTTCTGGGGAAGAGAGAAGATATTCTTACGGTTTTAGCGATAAGATTGTACATAGTTGCTACATGTAAGTATCAGGGAGAAAACACAGAATAGTTACACAGTCAAGTTAGACTGTACTACCTCGAAATTTTATTTGGTATTTATTTATCAGGAATTAAGAATAGAATACCGATTTGGATTGAGCAATTTCTTCAATGTCTCTGAAATCGATTTTGAGGAATTGGGATGTTTAATTATACTACATGTGCAAGAAAAATTTTACCAGAAATACGAATTGGCATTACATTAATATTTCTGGCTACTAGCATTAAATTTGTAAAAGACCTAAATGTACCATTTAAGAATGTCAAAACAAGTATTATCATAAATTGTTACATAGTTTTATGGGCCCTGTATATATATAAATTGAAAGACTTTATTTACAGGTGAGTTCAGATTAGGCTTGCACAGTTGAGGTAATCCCAAAAACTCGTTCGATTTATTCTCCATGAATGACCGCATCACGCGGTTGCTGTAAAAAAAATTAACTAATCCTCCCCGCCTGCCTTTCCCGTTTCACCCGATAGGAGAATATTTTCCACTGACCACGGAAAGCATGAACATAGCATCTGCGAACCAGAATTGTTCAAAGCCACGCCCCCATTGACATAGTAATGTTCATGTCGGAGATCGCAAAAGACCTGGCTTAAATTTATCACATTTATAATAGATTTTGTAAAATTAGAACTTTTTTGTTATTAGACCTCGGACTCCGATGGAGGTTCTTTATTTGCTTGAAAAGTGCCAGGCGCATGGCCTCACTAGGAATTTATTTTCGCAATCAACTTCAAACAGTATATTTTCTCCGCACATTATATTTCCCAGAAGAACAAATGCAACTGGCGCATGTGCACATTCGTTCTTACACAATATTTTACTCATAATGTAAGAATGAAAGCTCGAGGCGATGTCCACACATACAGTTGCTCGACAAGATTGGCTCAACATTTAATGTATGCGATGGAATAGATTGCTTTGTAAAGATTAAATAGATATGACTTACGGGTGCGGGGCGCCTGAAGCCGGCACCGTGCATGAGCCAGTTCTCGTGCAGCGTATGCAGCTGCTCGATGTACTCCAGCGGGACGCACTGCTCCTCCGAGCGGGCGCGCTTCTTTATCCTGCTGTGCACCACAGAGGGGGTTGTCCGCAGGTATACTGAAAATTAATTCAATTGTCTTTTTTTTAAATAAAACTTATTGATGGAAGAATAAATTGATAATTAAAAATTAATTCAGAAGCAAGTTTAAATAATATTCTTCTCTCTCGAGTTATGCAAATAAGGGGAAGATAGTATTTGGGGGTTAATGTTAGAAATGCCTATGTCAAATAATGTTCATTTTTAAGTAAAAACATCTCTTAGATAGATAGCAGAAATCTCCTTCAAGCATTTTTAAAAGTAGTTTAAATAAGCAATTTTGAAGCAAAGTAAATTTTATTTCAATATTATTTATTACAATAATAAATTTATTAGAATAATAAGTTACGCAAGAAATGCGATGTGGACATTTTTCGTGATCCAGTACTAAATTTCCATTACAAAACTGTGTTTCAACATCTTTATGAAATTCAAATGGGATGGCGATATACAAAACTTTCTTTTCGCTCTCCTGAATAATTAACATTTTGTCCTTTACAGCATTTCAAATTTCCGTAATCGATGTTTTATTATTTTACGCTATAAAATTAAATCAGGGGCTACATTGGTTTCTATTGAAATCCACATGGAAGCTGTCTAGTGTATATGTATATTATGCATAATTATGCATACTATGCTAATTTTTTCATAATACGTAAAATGACTTAAAAAGGTGCCCTGAAACGAAACAAATAATACAACGCACACAATGTATAACTAAATATTGAAATTTATTAACTAAATATTCAAATTTATTACTGAAGAATGCGTCATAATCAAGATAATATAATATTATCATAAAATCATGCAAAAAATAAATAAAATTATTACAGATAATTTAAAAGTGGATCATTACTCCTTCAAATGCACAAAAACCGTTACTTTGTCTTACCGATCAGATCAACAGGAATTTCCACAGTGGACGTGATGTAATTGAACCACTGATCAAGGATAGCAGACATGGCGGGGTGCATAACATTGGACTGAATCATGTTCTCCACAAAGCAGTACCGCGCGCTGAAGATAGAGCGCTCCATGAGCTTGATCCTGGTGTCCGTCTCCTGCGTGTGCATCTGCAGCATGGTCAGGGTCACGTAGGACTGGAATGGCATGGCCCACTTGTCTGGCTGCTTGTACATCAAGTCCTAAGAGAAAAAAATGAGACCAATGATTATATGTTATTTGAGTTTAACCAAAAGGTTGTATATCAGTATTGAACCTGGTTGATGTGTGCGGCTGTGCGTAGAAGAGCTTGCAAATCTGGTAATTAACCTTTGTAATGCTAGACTTTTCAATGCAATCTATCATGATGAAGCGGCCGTAGTTCTGTCAGAAGCCACCGATCAATCACTGGTAATTCTCTTAGACTGCTAGAACTAGGCCCGATTGTGTGCCCGAGATCGGCCGAAGTGCCGGCAATGCAAAACACATCTGAAAAACCGAGATTGTCGGTGCAAAGTTTTGTCTTGTGTTAGTTATGCGTCGAAATTTCCCGCATACGTCAAAACCGCCGAAATCAGTTGCGGTGGACACACGATCAGAACTCGGTTCGACATAATCTCGTTTCTCTGTGACGGCGGCGGTGGACAAATGTCCTTATGCTTTTAATCATTTTTATATATCGATTTATTAATTCAACAATAAATCTTCATGTATGAAAATTAATTTTCATACATGAAGATTTTTTCCAATTTGCACACTTCGAATAATTTATTTATCATTAGCTGAATCTATTATAAGTTATGGAATTACAGCTTGGGGACTTTCCTGTAAAACAAATGTAAATCGTGTTCAATCAGTTCAAAATTCATTAGTTAAATTATTAGCTCATAAAAGTTTATATGAACAAAGGCATAATGTTCCGTACTTTTACCAAAATCTCAAAATTCTCTCAGTAAGAACAATTCTGTGGTATAAAATTATATTTCCGAATATGAATAGCCCCATATTCAAAAATAAACTGGACCACACTTACAATACTCGTTTTACGTTAAATGAAGGACTAATTGTACCTACGCATTTAAACAAATATGGACAAAGAACGCTGGGCTATATGATACCTAATTGCTTAAATGTGTTACCTACCGAAATTAAAAAATGTACAAATGGTAAAACAAATATTTTGTTGAGAAATTGGCTTGCCGAAAGAAATAATTTGTATTAGACTAACAAAAAAATTGTAAAATAAGTTTATATATATCTCCAAAGTAAAAGTACCCATCGACAAACTGCTAAAAAGTAGTTTATTGGGACTTTTCTTTTTTCTGTATAATATTTTATGTCATATTGTATTACTTTGTATTTATAATAAATAAATTAAACCTTAAAAAAAAAAAAAAAAAATGTTTCTTTGTTTGTCCCTCGTGCATTCCTAAACCATTCATCCGATTGCTCTGAAACTTTGGGGATTTAATGTGCGCATGCCGGCGATGGATTTTGTATATAATAGTGAGGTCTGGCGTGATGAAATTATTTCCTTTACCATTCATCCGATTGCAATGAAATGTTGGTGGTTTGCTGTGCGCACTTCCGCAAAGGTTTTTATAGATAAAGGTGAATTCTGGTGTTATGAAATTTACATAAAAATTTTACAATAGGTAGTTTGAAGAATGTGATTATTTCATAATATCGTAGTTCAGCAACAGGGAAGGATGGTGGGGGGGGGGGGGAATCTGGGAGGGGCGGAGGGGAACTTAAGAGGGGAAGGGAACTAAAGATGGGGGTTCATGGGAGGAGGGACGATGGAGAGAGGAGGCGGGGAAAGTGGAAGGGTACGGGGGAAAGCGGTAGAGGGGAGGGAGGAAGGTGGGGGAAAAGCGGTAGGGAAAGGAGACGCGGGGGGGGAACGGGGGGCAGAAGGGGAACGGGGGGCAGAAGGGGAACGGGGGGCGGAAGGGGGACAGGGACGAATGGGAAAGGACATGTAGGGAGAAACAATTTCTTTATTTTAGTGGCATTGCAACGCATGCCGGGAACTTGCTAGTGTTTAATAAAATGTATGTATTCGGAATCAGCATCTATTGATCTATAAGCCTGTACAGCCGTATCTATATATTTTTATCCTGCAATAATTTTCACTCGAGTTACTTATTCCGAGAACCATTACCTACCTCACTTTATTTTCCAATTTTACTTTGTTGTAAATAGCATTCAAATTCTCATTTTTCACAGGTTATCTTATCCATCAGGTTTATTTATCTGAACAATTCTGAGAACCATCATCAATGGCATTCAGATTTAGAAAGATTATAATTTTTTTCACTGGGTGGTGGTTCCCCAAAATAATGGAAATAAGAATTTTAATCATGTGACAAAGATAAGAAACTTCTGGAATTTTTCCTCTGGCATTTTTCAGTAAAACTAATTTAAGCTCTTCAATATATATATATATTTTTTTTTTTTACATGAGCTCCACACAGGAGGCCCTGAGGAAAATAATTTCCCTCAGGGCCTATGTCATCTACGGGGATGCTGTGTGGAGGGTTTTTTAAGGAAAGGAAGGGAAGGAGAGTTCTGGGAAGGAAAAGGGTTGGGTAGGAATCTGGGGTTCAGTGTGTCCTGGTCATCCGCCTCCAAGACCTAGACAAACCGCACCCTATGAACCCGGGCACCCCTGCTAAATCACCAAACGTAGCGAACCACTTGGGTTGACCTATGGCAGAGGTGTTGGTTATCCAATAAAGGTTCCCGGGGCGGTGGTACCCATTCCCGCCTCCCAAATATCAAATGATTGAATTTGATATTTGAATCAGAATCCAGAAAAAATTATTTTATTTTTCTCTCCCAATGTTTACCGTAATTTGATACCATTATGATAATTATATACTCTTATGATTTATTAATAATTGATTGCAAATGTCGTTAATTTAATTTAATATTTAAACAGAATACGAAGTGATAACGAAACAATGTGTGATGTAAACAAAACAGTTCTGTGATGTGCTTTAGTTATTCCTGCATGTATTGTTATTTACTTTTTTTTTAAATTATATATTTGGCTTTCACCCATCAAGGGTGATGGCCATTTCTTAAAATTAGTTACATATTTTAAAATTAGTTACATTTTCAGAATTGTTATTTACTTTTACTTATTATTTGTCTAATTTCTTTTTGTTATTTCGAAATATGGAATGTATTGCATTGCACTACCCCCGCATACATTCTGGAATAAACTATTATTATTATTATTAAATTTACTATGAATTTAATTCTGAAAATTGAAACTGATTGTGTGAAGAATAATTCAGACAAGCAATAAACTAGGTACCTATCTACAATCAGAAAATTGTTTCATGTTATGAATAATCCTATATTTGAAATGTGTATTTCTTTTGTTTAAATGTTCGACAGATTTCACGATTTTCAAGGTCACTGAAGGTGTTCATTAGTAAAGTAAATTTCTGATGGTCTCTCTAATTTGTCAACAAAAAAATGTAATTATATTATTATGAAAATTGACAATATTTGTTATTGATCGGCAATTATCATGAGGTAAATATTGTATGAATAATTTCAGTGTAACCTTTAGGAGAGTATGGCCTCACCGTTGGCGTCCGAAAAAAAATCTGCTCAAAGGAGTATGGACGCCCATGGTACGTCGGTGTTTGTCGAAATTCTGCTATTAAAAATAATAATTATTAATATTAATATGAATTTTTTTGTTATTATTAATATTAAAATAACAAAAAAATTCATATTAATATTAAAAATTATTATTTTTAATAGCAGAATTTTGACAAATATCAATTAATTCGGTTATTTTAATATCTAATTAATTCGGTTATTTTATTATTATATAGGTATTTAAAAATAAAAAAAATTATTTTATAACACATACTATAAATTTGGGTTTAAAATTTTTTTTTGAAAAAACATCTCTCTCTTGAACACATTTTTTTCTCAAAAACTCACTCTCTTAGAGGTTAACATATCCTACAATTATAATATCTTATGATTTTTACCAGTAAATTCATTCCATTCAAATTCCTCCATTGTTCCACAGGCTCCGTGAGCAGCGTGATGTCTTCAAATTGCTTGAAATGATCCAGGAAAGTCGTCTTGCCGCTTCCTATGTTGCCTTCCACCAGAACGGTAAAAGGCTTTTTCTTAGTGAATGAGGAATAGCAGGCCGCCATTTTTCTAACAAAGTATCCTGGAAAATTAAATATTGCACATAAATTATTTTTATACAAAAACGAAACTCTGGGCTCATCAGATATTGTGTTCAGTTCAACTGCAAACTATACAGAGCAGCAGATTTATAAAACTGGAATGACTTTGCTGGACACACAGCAAGGACAGAAAATAACCGACCATCAAAGAGGTCTTCTCTATAATGTATCATAATCATTCTACGATCAGACTGACATTGTTTGAGTTGGCTATGTTATATTCAATTGAGGGTCACATGTCGGTTACGACTTGTGCCGAAGATAGCCGAAGACGGATAGGCAAAGTCATTATTTAGCGAGAGCTCTTCACTAAACTAGCTTCCTAGTTATAAGGATGTGTGTCCATTTAAACAATACTTGTATGGTACAAAATAACAATAAACAGTCAATGCGATCTCAAAGAACATAAGTCTTTTTTTAACCCTTTGAACCCTATAGGCTGGTAAACTGGCCTCATTTGATGAGGCATATACCCTAATGGCCGATTTACCAACCTCGACATCTAACTTTATTTCCCTACGGCCCGGAACAAATTTTTTTTTATCAAATATTATTTTTTGGTCAAAAATCGCTCGGGAGCTCAGAAAGGCTATTCCCTAAAATTTGTGATAAGAGATCGTTCTCCGGCGAGAAGTGCTGTCAGATTTGTGTGATTTTCTACAGCTGTTAAATGAATAAATAATCATGCATACTTGCAGGAATTCGTGTTTAAAATGACCCAAACTAAAATATGTGACAGCTCACAGCTGAAATTTTGACATCGGCCGATAGAAAAAGCAAATAACAGCCGTAGAAAATCACACAAATCTGACAGCATTTCTCGCGGAGAACGATCTCTTATCACAAATTTTAGGGAATGGCCTTTCCGGTGATAATACGATGAACGCCTTAGTCCGCTTATACACGTCTGTTTTTTTTTCACCAGACAACGGACAGTTTTTTTTGCCGGACTAGCAGTGTTGTATGGCTTGTAATGGATGTTTGTACAAGCACCAGATACGCAGTACATGTACAAACATTCATTATAAGCCATTTGTAAACGCACTGGATACCGGTCCGTATCCGGTGCATGTACAAACATCCATTACAAGCCATACAACACTGCAAGTCCAGTAAAAAAACGGTCCATTGTCCGGTGAAAAAAACGGATGTGTACAAGCGGGCTTAGGGTTCAAAGAGTTAATCAATGCAGAATAGAACTGAGATACTGGCCAGTACTAATTGTTTATTAAGACATACAGAGTACATTATTATACAAGCTATATAACAATAAAACATAATATCTCTGGAGAGGACTACAGAGAAACTTTACAATAATTAACTTGCAGGATGAATAAGACATTTGGAGAGGCCAATACTGCTGGAAAGTGCAGAGGCGAAAACTCAAAACCTTGGACAAAGGAACTAAAGTCATGAAACGAGGATTGTTTGCACTGATGATGTATGCATTGAAAGGGTGATTATTTAAAATGAAAACACGCAGGGTTATATTACACTCAAATTAATAACAAGTCCATGGACCGCCAATGACCGGTTAGCAATGGCGGCTCGAGCACTTCTTCGATGGCGGGAAATGACATTTTTTATGTATTGTACTGATATATCTCACTATCGGAGTTTATAATTTAAAATTTCTCAAACACAAATGTTCATGGATAAGTCATGCATCTAATCAGGTCTAAATTGAAATATCTTGCAAGATTACCATCAAACTTATTTTGAGAGCGCGCTTTCTTGAACTAGAAAAAACAGTCCACACTAGGGGACTAAATGGTCCATCACTGAGCTTTTTGAATTTCACATACAAGTGCGCACATGCAGTTTCACAAATGGCCTACGATCGAGAAAGAAACGCAAGGAATATACGCATATGCTAAAGGGACACCACAGAATGTTCTGTGCACTGTCATATTTCTGTAAATAATGTTATTGTTTTTCTGTATTTTTTTATCATTTTAGAGAGATAGGCTAAGCGGTGTCAGATTTTTTTTTCTTTTAATATATTTTAGGCATCCTAACCACCACCGCCGGTTAGTAGCTGATTTGATACTTGGATCGAGTTCCCGCCTGGGAACCACCAGGTGTGGCGGGTTCGATCCTCTTTCCAAGCAACATTTTACGATTATAAAGATGGATGTGGGAGGATTACAAATAATGTCAGGCTTTTCAGGTTATTTGTAAACCGGGAATGGTTTTCTTTAAAATAAACACGAAAAAAATCAACTGTATTCTAAGATTTGTCACAAAATTTATTAAAAATCATTGGAATAAAAATGGTTACTTTTAGTATTTATCAGGCATATCTATTTATATCGTTAATATAAAAAGAGACAAGAATTTGCCTTTCAGAGAAATTGATGAAATGATTAAATTTCATAAAGTTAAATTCACGAAATGATTTAAAAATATTTGCTACATACGACCTTTCAATTTCTCCACTAAGCTCAAACTCAGACCCATAACCAAGGTTTTAAAACAACTAAAGGCAAAAGCAAATCAACTATTTATAAATTGAACGGATGAATTCACACGATAAAGCATGATATAACGTGCATGATAATATAATACAGAATGATAAACAAATGATTAAGACATTTTTTACATAAGCCACGATAATCGTTCGGGTTATTTATATTTGTTTACCTGTAATAATGAAGTTCAAATCAATAATTTCAACCAGAAATTGAAAAAGATATTATTTTACAGGCTAACCGTAAGGAAAAATGGATTGTAGAACTCAATAAGCAGAGCCTGAGCCGATCGGGTCCAAATCAGAAAACGCAATGACAGGCTGGCAAGCTGCATGGAGTGCACTTTCGCGCCATTCTAGTTCCTAAAATAAATCTTTACACAAACAATGGGATTAAAAAAGGAGGGAAAATAAATAAAGTGAACATACTCGACATCATTCCTTTTCAAATTGAAAACGAGCATACTTTTTCAAAGTTCTTTTGGCTTATTTCATGTGATGAAATATTGATATTCGTATTTATATCACTACATACTTATTTTAAAAGGGATTTACTTCAAATCGAGGCATAAACAAAATATATTAGCACCCCCCACACGTACACTTCGGAGCGCGCCACTTCTGGCCGCCGCGCAGAATAGAAAGTTAACGATTTACAGCGCGGTTCTCTATGAAACTTTTCTGCGCGGCGGCCTAAAGTGGCGCGCTCCGAAGTGTCCGTGTGGGGGGTCTTATCAAGTTTTATTTTGATGTACCATAGACATCAACGGATGTCAACAGGCATCGACTACTAGAACCACTATTTCCATATATAAAATCTGTACCCGAGAAGCACACGGATGCAAGTCCAAAAAGGTAAATGTTCAGGAGAGCTAAAAAACTATTTTTCTGTAACTATGGTCTCATAACTTCTTCGGATATCCATACTGATAGATAACAAAAAAGTGTTTATAAAATCAATTAGTTATGTTTTACAAACGTGCAAGTAAAACGAAATATTCTGTAGGTAAAGCCTTTAAAAATATTCTTTAAAAAAACGCTGACTTGAGTCAAACAAAAACATGGACTTGAGTCCTTCTGTTTCAAAATGAAATGGATTATTTTGTTATGACATATGATGTATTATGAAAGGATCAATGTTTGAAAATTTTCTTCATAGAAAGCGTAGTAATGTTAATAAGAGGCAGGAGGATGCAAATGGATTTGAGTCGTAATACTCAAAATGCAACAAAATCATAAAATCAAGTCCATGTACATTTTTTTGCTTCTAAGATAGTTGCATCAATATATATTTTTGAAAATCCTATTTTTCTTCATGATAGGACCTGTATCTTTCTGCCACTGATAAACATGATAATTTACTTCAAGTCTGCATCAAAAACCCATTTCTTCAAATTTTGGGCTTACGTCCGTATGCTTCTCGGGTACAGAAATAAGCCTTGAATTTTTGTTTCTTCAAAATTCGCAAATTCACTTTGTGGCGTCATTATTAATTTAATGAAAACAAATAACTTTGTGTACACCACTATTTAATTAACAATATCAACACAATTTTTCGAAAACACTTTTTTCGAAACATGTTGATATTGTTAATTAAATAGTGGTGTACACAAAGTTATTTGTTTTCTTGAATTTTTAATTCATTGATATGCTCGCGACTTACGGCGTGTTCAAACTTTAACTATTAAATTAAAATTAAGGAGTAAACAATTAAAGGAGCCAATGATTTAAGAAATGTTTATTCTATTATTATAAGGGTAGGTGTTTTGTTAATCTAGTGTTAGTCTTACAACTAGGTACTTAATTAATAAGTTCTTAAAATTTAGAATGTCTGTTTGCTTAATCCTACGTAAAAGTCCTAATAGAGAACTCCAGCCCATTTTTTTTTTATGAATAATGACCTTCTAACTTAAATAACTGCATTTTTATTTTTATAGTTAGTTTTAATAGTTAAAATAAATGTCAAAGTTTTAATTTTTCAAGATCCCCCGAAAACCACCGAATCTAGTGTGACGTCATCATGACTAACCGAAGTATGAATTTTGTAGGGAACTGGAATCAGCTGTTCGACTCCCGCCATTTTGAATTTCAGCATTGGAGCGTTTTACTGGGCATTATGATAGTTTTTTTGTACAGTTAAGAGTTTTTGAATATTTTAAATAATATAGATAAACTAATAGAGATACTTTATTTTTGATACTGAATTATTTAGGCCTAAATAATGTTTCAATAAAAACAAAAACTATTATATGTCCAATTCTCTATAAACCAATAACACGAAATGTCGAACGGCTTGCGTCTTACATTTCTATTGATTTCTATACAACTTTGACCCAGGTGACACGGCGCGGTGACGTCACGCCGCCAAAATCCAGCAATACCAACTTGACAGGGTGTTTTAATGAGACGTTTTAAAATGGACTTTTTAATATTTTTTTTAAACCCTACGTTAGATATTATGTAATAAAACTTATACATTCAGAATCAGCGTATATTGAAGCTTGAATTTTGTAAGAAATAAGTGAACATATTTTTTTAAAGCCATAATATTTTTCAACGGAGTTCCTTTTTGTACAGAGTCTGATAACTTAGACGGTTAATTTAGTAAAATGTAATGCCGCTATCCTAGTTTGATGATTACAGAGGCCCGCGTACGCATTTATCGTCCTGGTTGATACACTGGCACTTTTAATTTATTTATTCATACACTTAGTTATTGCATAAATTGCACAGGTCGGAAGTTGACAAAATTTCTTTGTTGTTTAAAATTTGTGCAAATTGAAAATTGCACAAATCCCTGGTCGGAATTTTGCGTTCACTAGTGTGGACTTCCCGGCGGAAGTGCGTGGAACGTCTCAGAGAGCCTCGGCAGGTTCCCGGTCGGGATTTAAACGGGGACATTTAGGAACTCCCTGGTGGGAGTTTGCGTGGGGGCCGGCGGGCGGTTCGGGGAGCCTCCGAACCACGGGGGGCGGAACTCCGATGGACGGAGGGAAGCAATGTCCTTGTCGGATACCTCGTCTTCCACCTGAATTATGTAGAATTTTTGTTGATTTCCAGGGTGTTTTTAATTGAATTATGGGGCCTCCAAACTCGCCCAGGGTCCCCTCACGGTTTAAAAGGGCCATGCCCACAGCGATGTAGGATTTGGTATGAATATGATGGCACTCTTTTTATCTCCAAAACGATTTTCCAGACAGCGGAGACATCCCCAAAAATTACAGCCCGCTGTGTGAAAATCATAAAAACGTGTTTTTTTTAATTAGAGAAACTATTGCCTCAATTAAAAAAAATATATGTATTTCAAAAGTGAAGAGACAACACTTTCAAAAAAATTAAAAAAAAGTTTTTGATGTCAGCTAAGATGTAATAAATATTTTTTTATGATTACGTTAGTTTGCTATCTGACTGTAATTATTTATTATTAAATCTGACAGTGCAGAGATATTACTTATTTAAAAATAACTACTGCATGTTTAAAATTTTCGTAATAACTTAATTTGTAACGTAATAAGGTCATTTTGGGACATGTTTTTTAAAAGTCATGACGCCTACTTTGAGATAATTATTTGGTCCAATCAGCTTCTTCCATGTCAGCTCGCCACGGAATCAACACCGGCTATATAGACGACGAAATAGTACAGCGTTGGATTCAGTACCACCGACTGAAAAGTATGGAACAACAGGTCGAAAGTGTGTTTTATAATAGCTTGTGAACAAATACATTTTTACTAAAGTCTTTTTTTTTCAAACAGTTGCTTTTCAACATTCAGTTTATCGATGTTCTATGGTTGTATTTTGACTGAATTGACTGGTTTTGACTTTTGGCGGATTGACGTGTTTTTCAGGCCGGCGTATATTGTAATTTATTAGTGAAAATGCTGTTAAAACTGTGTTTAACTGGTGAGTTTTCATAACAGATTTTTAAGTTATTTATAATTCACGTTACTATATTTTTATTATTATCTGCTAACCTCAAATGTAGTCTCAAAAAAATATCGAAGTTTATACTAACTACCTCTTCAAATACCATTGTAATTACTTAATTTCCTTGAAAGTACAAAAAGCTTGAGTTTGGTTAGAATATTCCTCGCCACTGCGATTATTATAAGAAGGATTTAATTGGTTTTTTTCAGTGTTCTCACTAGCTTTCATCAATAATGTCTGTGCCATGTATCCCTCGAGTGGTGATGTCGTGGACCTCACCCCGGCTAACTTTGATAGAATGGTAAAGCAAAGCGACTCCATTTGGCTAGTTGAGTTCTACGCCCCATGGTGTGGTCATTGTAAGAGTCTGGTTCCAGAGTTCACCAAAACAGCAAAAGCATTGAAGGTAAGCCATATTCATGGTATTTATATAGTTTTCCACACTTAACACTGCTCATAACTTTGGGGGATGATTATTCATTAAAGTAATAAGAAAAAAAATTCAATCACCGCCCTACATCATGTTCCTAGACCGCTCCTACCATCATGTTATTTATTCAGTTCCTACCCAAGGTTTGTAGAAAATGCGTTTAACAAGTGAGGGGCTACGAGCAAGCCTTGAAACGCATTTTCTACGAACCTTGGGTAGGAACTGAATAAATAACATGATGGTAGGAACCTAACATATTCTCAATTTGAAATCGAAACAGTAACATTAACAATAAATGGATATAGTAAATCACGACAAATAAATGTTGGCGAAAAAGGACAGTTTTGTGGTCTATGTAGGTGCTGTTGCCAGGTTAAAATATTAGGCGGGTATGGGTACCACCAATCCAGGAACCATTTATTGGATAACCAACACCCCTGTCATAGATAACTCCAAGTGTTACGCTATGTTTGGTGACTTAGAAGGTGTGCCTGGGTTCAGGGGAAAAGGTTTGTCTAGGTCTTGGCGGCGGATGCCAACCTACTGCGTGGCGGGCCGGATTGGCAGAGACTGGTTGAGGGAGACTTTTTGACCTCTCCAGCCGGACTCTCTGTACCCATCGCCTTGCACTGCAGTGGGAGGAATGGATTCATACGTCCTTCATTCCTGGACACAATGACCCTCAGATTCCTTCCCACCCCTTGTACCCTTTTCCTTCTTAGAGCTTCCTCTTCTTCCTCTCCCTAAAAAGACCCTCCACACAGCATCCCCAAAGATCTCATAGGCCCTGAGGGAAATTGGGTTTCTCAGGGCATCCTGTGTGGAGCTAATGTAAAAAAAATTAACTTATATTTCTTGCTCTTTAATGTTAAAAGTGAATATTCCAGGGTATCGCCAAAGTTGGTGCGGTAAACGCTGACGAGCATCGCTCCCTGGGCAGCGAATACGGAGTTTCCGGCTTCCCTACCCTGAAGATCTTCGGCCTGGACAAGAACAACCCGGAGAAATACAGCGGGGGGCGCACGGCTGCCGATATGGTGGACGGAGTCCTCAAGGCCGCCAAGGAGAAGGCTCAGTCCGTACTGGGGGGCAAGTCCGGCGGGGGCTCCTCTAAGGTAAATGTCATGGACACCAATGGAGGGCGACGCCACAGACACCACTCTAAAACCCTGTAAAGGACCCACCCTACACAATACAGCACATTTAATTATATTTATTTATTATTATATTCTATTTTCTGGATATGTCATTTTCACTATCAACATCCTGTGTTAACATAGGTACTACAGATTTAGCCCTATCAGAACTCCCCTCTATATTAAAATTATAAATTTATCCTTATTTAGAACAGTACCTACATAAATATATTAAAATTATAATTTATCCTCATTTAGAACAGTGCCTACATAAATATATTAAAATTATAAATTTATCCTTATTTAGAACATTACCTACATAAATATGAATATACATTTAATATTTGCATAGAATAGATTCTTCCAAGACGGCAGATATTAAAATAATTTGTAACTCTTTTTAATCTGAATTTAGAAAGTACCCCATATAATTTTTTTAAGATATTACATATATATTAATGTGTTATTATAATAGATGTGAAATAAATGTGTTACAGCATTAAAGTTATTTCATATTAAAACAAATATAATTTATTAATTTTTTTTGCACGTTAATTCAATACTTATTTATTATCAGTAAGAAATACCATACAGTATAATTTTATAGATATAATAATAGACAGTACAAAGTTGTTTGAAGCATTTAAACAAACCTATTTTATGTTTGTGTAATATAATTAAAAGTAAATCAAAAGTAAAATATGCAAAATTTTCAAAAAAATTTTAAAAATTTATGTTAATCAATTTAGAAAAGAATCCATCACCCTCAATATAAATTTGGTTTTACCCCAAACCTCATATTGTTATTTAACCTTTTGCATGTGACCATATTAACAGTTAATATGGCAAGAAATCAGCATTGATACACGGTGGTATCATCTCTTGATTCGAAAACTTTGCTTGTCGATAATTTTCCCCGTTGAAAAATCTGAGCTAGTTTCCACGGTCAAAAGACCAAAAAGATAACAGATTTTTCAATGATTCAGAATAGTGAATATTTTTACAAAAAACAGTTATTGGCGCCATATAATATTTTGATCTGGCCATCAAATGGGTCTAAAATGATGTCTGTTTTCCAAGACATCGTTTTGCGATCCTCGTCTCAGTAATGAAGACGTTCAACTGTTAAATATGTTTATTTTATATAACATTTTACTTCTGTACACATGTCACATTTTATATAATATTTAATGGCTTCGCATTTTACAGGGTGATTCAAATGATGTTGTCAAGCTGACTGACTCCAACTTCGATAAACTGGTGATGGAAAGTGATGACCTATGGCTGGTAGAATTCTACGCTCCATGGTGCGGACACTGCAAATCTCTGGAACCTCACTGGGCCAAGGCAGCTACTGAGCTCAAGGGAAAGGTAAAATTAAATACATTTTTTTAATAAATCATTGAAGTAGATATGTTTTACTAATAAATCTTAACGAAAATGTGAAAAAGAACAAGGCACAGAAAAATAAAAAGATGACGGTCGCAACTGGATCTCTCGTCGCAACCGGGAAAAGAGCTTGTTAACCAACTCCCCACTGAGACTTCTTTTTAACATAATCACATATTTCAAATTCAGAATTAACAATATTATCTTTGACTAATTTTTTCCCATATTTTTAGAAGCTACCTTTTTAAATGATAGCAAATGTTTGAAGAACTGATTTGTAACCACACAGTTTGTTTTTGTTGTTTGGTAGTGTCTAGGATAATAATAATGTTTTATTCCAGGATGTGGGGAGGATAGTGCAATCCCACACATTCCATATAATAGAAATACACATTTAGACAGTAAATTTTACGCCTTAGTATAACTAGTCCACCATAGTCGATCTCAAGAATTCAGGGTGAATTTTGCTGAGAAAATCTAAACCAGTTGATACCAAACCATGTCTCTTGTAATAGAATAATGTTGTTTGTAGTAACAGAGTTCGAAAATGGCAATTGATTGAAGTAAAATAGATTTTATCCTCGGATAAAAAATTTCCAGGACACTTATTTTTCTGTGTCATGTTCTTCTATATTTATAAAATTACTAGCTTTTTTGCCCGCGGCTTTGCTCGCATGATATTAAGGGTAAATTACCGTAGCCCTTGCACTTATCAATTATCCCCCCCCCCTCCCCTCTCCCGCATTCCATACATTAATTCTCGGTACATTCAGTTTTCAAAAAGCTCACGTGCCACCTAAATTTCATAATGCCAGAACTCACCAGCAGTAAACAAAAGAATTATCCAATTTGGTTCAGTCGTTCGGGAGTTGCGCGCATAGGTACCAACATTTCGAAGATTCGTTTTTATTTACATAGATGGATATTAACTACGACACCTGAAACAAAAAATATATCAACATCGTTTCCACGGCAATGATTTGTTTTCTGACGTTAGCAACAACTCGCTTTTGTTAGCGACAGAAAACGTATAAGAAATATATAGTCTTTGCATATAATTTAGCTTTCTATTGAGGAAATAATTTTTAAAATCGTTTTATTGTTTTATGCGTGAAAGCGTAACAAACAAACTCGAGCAGTTTCGCATTTATACATTTTCATTTAAAAAATAGATTGTCACAAAAAATTTTGTACACTAATATTCTCCCATTTGTAAGCTAACTTTTGAACACCCTATGTATTTAGCTAATAATTTTTTTAAATTTTCCACACTCGCCTTTACATTTTTATCTGAAATTACTCAATCACGATTTTCGGATTATCTTTTTATCATTTATTAAAACATGCAAACGCATTAGATTACTGTTGCAAAAGTATATATTATTTACATAAACCAATGACGTTTTTATTTTATTACGTATGAATAAATGCTAAACTCAAATACATATTTATGTGAAAAACAATTTAACTCTTTGAACCATAGCCATGTATATCATCCTCCTAATATTTTTATTTAGGAATGCATAACTATCCCCCTTTTTTTTCATTAATGAGCCGTAGGGTAAAATAGCAGCTGTTAATATTGGCTAGTGAATCCATACTCACTGACTGGATTATCATCGCTTTATTCTTCAAGAAAGCAATCTTAATAGTCTTCTATGACTGCTCTACAAATTTCTTCATCTAAAATTAGCACAAAGCTTTTATGACAAGCAGTTTCAATTATGGTTGCTTGCATATAGATATCGAAATTCCGACCAATTGTACGACATTTAACACATGGTGCTGTTTTTTGTTTTTTTTTTTTTTTTTTTTAATTTATTTTCTCCACTCTTATAAATTATGTTTTAAAAGTATTTAAAAAATTCTTTATTTATTTTTACTTGTCAGGTGAAATTGGGAGCACTGGACGCCACCGAGAACCAAATCAAGGCGGGCCAATATGGAGTTCAAGGGTATCCAACCATCAAGATGTTCTCGTCAGGCAAGAAAGACTCCGACTCAGTGTCAGAATACACCGGAGGCAGAACAGCTAGCGAAATAGTCAACTGGGCTTTAGAAAAAGTATCGGAAAACATTCCAGCTCCAGAATTAATCCAGGTAAAGTTTTTTTTTAAATAATACAATTTTGTCATACATTTTATTTATAATGCTGCTCACTTTCAGAAATTCTAATAATTTAATGAATATCTCGATTCTTCAGAATTATGTTTTTGCCAATTAATTTCATACCATTTAAGGCATTCAAAAAATTATCAGAGAATAGCAAAGTTTTTTAAATGTGTTTTTCTAAATTATTGCAGGTTGTCAATGAAAAGTCTATGCAAGATACATGTGGTAACAAACCCCTGTGCGTAGTTTCAGTATTGCCTCATATTTTGGATTGTGATGCGGCTTGTAGAAATGCATTCTTAAATATCCTCAAGACTATGGGAGAGAAGTACAAGAAGAAGATGTGGGGGTATGTTAAATCATTATTTATTATTATCTATCAAGAAGTATACAAGGTGCTTTATATTATTAACCCTTAATTTTTCCTGCATAAACAAATGAAGCACAGAAGGTGTCCATCAGTGGAGATGTGAAGGGCAACGGTCAGCAATTAGTTTTGGTGTTGGGCCATATAAATATGACTTTCAACGTCATAAGTGCGCGTTCGAGCCTGCCCAGTCAGTGCGCTTGTGGCTGCCTGACGTCATTGTGCTTCTTGTCGTTCCTAGCAGTATCATTTAGCGCGGAGGTTCCCAATTTTATCTGGTTCAACGCCCACTTTCCAAGCTTATTTTGTTTCAACGCTTCCCCATTCTCCTCCCCACTTAAAAAGGTAAGACAGAGTACAGGAAAAAAGCACACAGGTGAAAAAAAAGCGGAAATTACTTGTTGTGACGATCAACCGGTTGGTAGCGTGATAGTTATTGGTTCCTACTCGAGCGTTGCGGTTTAGTCTTCCATCATTGAACAAGCCACATTTTCCACTTGTAGTGATGGAAGTGGGTGCATTTTCAACATTCTGAAATTATTTGTTCATTAGTAAGATTACCAGAGACGGAAAAAGCACCGCAGGCAAAATTTTTTTTAAGTGATGAAACATCACTACCAACCGGTTAGTAGCGTGGTGGTAATTAAATATCACTCTGGCATTGCGGGTTCTTAAAAACTTAATGTGTAAACTTAATGTTTTCTTCACAAGATAGATATGAAAAAAAAAAAATTATTGTGACCAATGGTGCGGCAAGTATATATTTTTTTTTTTACATGAGCTCCACACAGGAGACCTTGAGGAAAATAATTTCCTTTAGGGCCTACGTCATCTTTGGGGATGCTGTGTGGAAGGTTTTTTTTAAGGAAAGGAAGGAGAGGAGAGTTCTGGGAAGAAAAAGGGTGTAAGGGATGGGTAGGAATCTGGGGTTCAGTGTGTCCTGGTCATCCGCCTCCAAGACTTAGATAAACCTCACCCCATGAACCCGGGCACCCCTGCTAAATCACCAAATGTAGCAAACCAGTTGAGGTGACCTATGGCAGAGATGTTGGTTATCCAGTAAAGGTTCCAGGGGCGGCGGTACCCATTCCTGCCTCCCAAATGGTTGGAAGGAATAATCGTCCGTTCAGGGACTCTCATTTCTAGGCCTGTGGGCCAGAAGGGAGCTCTCTGTGGGCTCGCTGGTGTAGGAGATATTCATGTGCGTGTGTAAATTTTTTCTCGCCCGCCAAAAGCATTAGTCGCTGGCAGTCGGCCTACGAGTGGAGAAGCGTATTCAGCGACAGTCGGATTTCGAAATGAAACAATGTAGGCAGCGATATAGCATCTAATGCTTCCCCATAATCTTAATTTATTGTTTTAGAGTGCTGAGGATGAGCTTTAACTTTTTGTGCTTGTTTAAATATGAATGTATAATATAATGTTGTCCCCAGATGGCTGTGGAGCGAGGGCGGAGCACAACCGGGAGTGGAAGAAGCACTCGAGATTGGTGGATTTGGTTATCCCGCCATGGCCGTCGTTAACATCAAGAAAATGAAGTACTCCATCCTCAGAGGATCCTTTTCAGAGCAAGGAATCAATGAGTTCCTCAGGTAATAATATTTACTATTCCAAAGGTTTTTTGTTTTAGGTGAGATTCCGCAAATTGTCCAATAATACAAAAAAACTAATCAACTTTAACTTTGAATAAAAATGACTAATCAGTTATCTCTGTTAAAAACGAAGTTAAATTATAACCGAAGGATTTAGATATTGAAAATTGTTTATCTAAATTCTTTGTTAATTCTATCTATTTCACTTAACTACAATATTACACTTACATAATATATCTTATCTTCAAAATCTCCACTGTATAATTTCATGCTGTTATATTACAAAGAATTTATATGTATGTTGAAAATTTCAGTCTATAATATTGCTTACATTATTATACTGTATTCTTTTAATATTTAATTTATTTAAATGTATTACTTATTTTACCCATACACGGATAGCGCCTACGTGGCTTCCCATTAATTATTATTATTGAAGTGAAACTGCTTCAGCTCCGTTGTGATTTGAAACTCGATGAAATGGAAACGACACTAAAAAGAGACAAACACATCCATGGTATGTTTTTAGGTTTTCACGGCCAAAAAGTATTTTTGTTATTGTTTTTGGGGTGTTATGCCGTGTTTCGCTACCTCCTTCTTTAGCCAACGTTTCGGACAGCGTTACAGTGTCCATCATCAGGGCAGATGAGTGAAAAAAAAAAAAAAAAAAAAAAACACATCCATGTATAGGATTTTGCCTGCGAAATAATGAAATAGAATGAAACCTTACCGCATTGGCCGCTTTGATTATAAGCTAACTTTTCAATACTCCTATTGGTTGAGATTGTGTGGGTGGGTTAAGTTTCACTTCTACCGCATGTTACTGCACTCGATTTTTTTAAACATATCACATATGCGTGTAAAAAAAAAAATTATTTTAAGTACATCAGTTGATTAGTCAGACATCTCCAAATATTAAGTTTTGAGATAATGAGGAAAGCAATATTCGAATGCTCACCATAAATCAAATATTATTTACACGTTTCTGTGTTTTACATTTTAAATATGCTATAAAATAATACTGGGAGGCATAACAGCCCAGTAGTATGATATTTTGAAATATCCTATTACTGATCCAAAAACATCCAACACATTGATTGATTCACTACAAGTTTTCTGCATAAACACACCAAATTGATTTGGTGGTGTTTATGAGTAATCTGAGTACTGTACCAGATAGTGGCTATACTTTTACATAAAACTGCATACTCAACTCAAATTTCGAATTGTCTGCCTAATCAACTGGACGATCGACATACTACCTTTTATGAAAAAAATCAAGGGATAAAAAAAAATTGCTAGAGAAGAAGTCATCACAAGTTTTTACCAAGTCTTCAAAATTCGTAAAATTAAATGTCATTATTCGAAAAAGAAGAGTTTATGAATTTATGAACACGTAATAATAATACAGAATTTAAACAATTTTTAAAATATAAATTAAAATACTAACATTGGATTGTTTTTTTTTAAAGGGATCTCTCATTTGGACGAGGACAAACCGCACCAGTTAAAGGAGCCGAGATGCCTAAGATCTACGAAAATGAACCTTGGGACGGCAAGGACGGAGTTCTGCCCCAAGAAGATGACGTAGACTTGTCCGACATCGACCTGGACAAAGACGAGTTATAGAGACTTAATACTATATCATTTTTTAAATAATTGTGTGTGAATGTTAGTGTAATTTCAATCTTCAATTACTAAGATTGAAGCTGGAAATAGTGCGAACCGTACATTGGTTACTGACCGTCGTTACGTGATGATGCCATAGTTCCGCACTGATGTCGCCCGAGTATAGTCATCTTCAATTAATTAAGTAGTTTACCGGTGGCGTGCCGAGTACGCGCCGGCGCGTGCCAAATAAAACTTTAAAAAAAAAATTAAATGCGATTTTAATCCTTAATTATAAAGAAAACGTATGAAGGATAAGGTCAGAATCGCTTGGGGCATTCTTGTTCTTAAGGTATAGAATACCTTGAACATATCTATGGAAGCGGATAATTTCTTCTGGAATTATCTATGATCACTGGCCGAGTTTTTTCGTAGCATTTGAGCTGTCAAGTTCGGTTGCATCATTCTCGTGAAAAAGATCGTAAAACATACGAATTCATCAAATAATGTTGTTTTTAGGCATAGTTTATTGTTCAAGGAATGTGTTTCGGTAAATATTACTTACGCAAGCATAAAATAAACCAACAAAATATTATGTCAAAGTCAAAACATCGCAAAATTTACCGGTTTCCTCCAGTGGAACGTCACGAGTTTTAATATTGTATTCATCAACAACTCGAAACATTTCTTCACATTCCAACATTTTAGTTTAGCATCTCAATCTTTGTATTAACTACTAGATAAGTCTCGAAGAGGAAGGCGGAGATATACCTCGATAATAACTTGCTCTGTAATAACATCATGTTATGACTGTACACATACATGACTATCGTTTCACGCGGTTAGCGCTGTACAGAACGCAGTGACCGCTCTCGACACAAATAATGAGCGCGTCGGTCGATTGATGACGGAGCTTAGCGATTAGCACTCTGCTGATCGTCAGCGTTGCAGCTCTTCAAACATTCATATATATATATATATATATATATTACCGTACGCAATCATATGCGTCCGATGTATGCATCGCACTATTTCCAACCTTAAACCAGTCAGTGAAAAAAGAACAGTGCCTGATTATCTTGATGAATTTGCCGACGATTAACATTTTTACTTTTAATAGTCTTCCTAGATTAAATCATCTTCAATCGTGTTAATTTTAGGTTCAGTGGCTGAAGGTTGCTGTCCAGCAATGTTACAAATATTTAAGGTTTATACCAAAGTCTGATACAAAAGTAAATGCATTTAAAGTTTCCGTTAAATGTTTGTAAAATTAGTCACCCGTTCATTCCTAAGTTATGTTATTATTTTCCTCCCGAATTAATGTGAACTTTCCACTATCATCACCGTTGCCCTTGTCTGATGACATGTTATCTTGTAGGGTTCAGTGTTTTTGTACAAAAATGTGACAGCATATATTTTACTTAAAAACTTTATGAATGCTAATAATGCTCAATGTTTCATTTAATTTGCATCATTAATAATAATATCTATGTAATAATAATTTACTTTAAGGCACTTAATTCCTAATGAATTTTTGATAAAATATAGTTAATTCTTATTTTTACCATCGGCGAAAAAAATAAACTAATGATTAATGTAATAAAAAAAGTTATGGTTTTTATTTCCTTTGACATTTTTTGTATTCTATGAACTTGGTGATATGTATAAATCTGACAATATGGGTGGGTATACATATTACAGTGAAACATCACTAAAGATTTCACATGCACTGTGACAAAAATAAGTTGGCGAAAAAGACAGCGCTATGACTATTACAATAGGGAAGTTGAGTGAAAAATATTTTGACTTATAAAAAATATGTTCATGTAGATAAAAAAATATCAATTCTAAATATATAAATATATTTCTATATTATTATTCTTAGAATTAATTAAACGTTCTTAAAAAATGATTAAAAAGCTTTAAACCCCAAACGCGTCATGATTGGTCCAAAGAATTCTGACGTCACCCGTATCTGATGTTTGTAAGGTCATTGGAATGTCTATGGTGCATCTCTTTCTATTACATGAGAGATGGTTTGTTTATGATGAGAAAGGTATACGCAGGTATAAGCCAAACTGCGCCAAACAGTTTTGGTTGCTATCTTGTTATGAATATGCTATCTTTTTGTTTAAGTAAGTGTTTTAAGTATACAAAATAATAATTCTAAATAATAATAATACTAGATCTGTTTAAAAAACTACAAACTATGTCAGAAATCGGATACCGAATATACCGATCTCAGTCCGACAATCTACCGATCATTGATTCTGACATGTTAATATATATTTAAAAGATAAGATCAATCCGAAATTCGTGGAGTTAAAGCTTCCAAGTACCTAAGTACAGCAATTTATTAATTGTGTTCATTTGTACGTTACAATAAATATTATATATTTTTGATAGAATAATAAATAATAATCATTACGTATTCTATCCGTCTGACGTTTCGCCATAACCTCACTAGTTTTGTGCAGGTCTGTTTATTGATTTCGCGTAATGTGATAATTATTGTCTAATAATTATAATATATACTGTGGTGATGGCTTTTCATTATTTCATCTTATGTTTATCATATTTATATTCACTGCTGAAAACCAGCTGCATTCCTGGAGAAACCCTTTTGTCAATAGAATCTATGTGAAAAAAATAGGTTCAATCTATTGTCAAATAAATGTTTGTTGTTATTATTAAATGAAATGGATTTCTAAAGATTCATACAGTGTTTTATAATAATATGTTGTTTATTGCATCGCTTCGTAGTTTTTATTATTATACATGTCACATTACATATGTCACTACTTGTCAATTAGTACCCTTTACACACAGAGTTCGGAGCGGGACGTGCCCCGCGCCATTTCAGCCCGCCGCGCAGAAAAGTCTCACAGTGAACTGCGCTGTAAACCGTTATCTTACTTTCGGTCTTTACTTTTTTGCGCGGCGGCCTGAAGTGGCGCGGGGCATGTCTCGCTCCGAACTCTGCGTGTAAAGGGTACTATTGTTGTCAATCGTCGACAATACCGTGCTGGATAAAGCTTAGGCGGAAGAAACAAAAATTCTAACTTTAAAAATTAATTTAACTATGAAATCTTGATGAATATATATTTTTTTAAATACCATTAATTCTGATAGACGATTAACATTGAAAAAAAAAATTACTGGAATTCTTTATTGAAGAATTTAAAAAAATCTCCATACAAAATGCCCAAGCAACGTGTTTTTCCCGGTTCGCATGACGTCACACACACACCCCGCCTCTTACCGCTCGGATTCCGCTCGTTTTGGCGGGCTTAATAAAATTTAAACTTTGAGAATTAATTTAATTATGAAAACGAACTTCAAAAAAAAAAAAAAATACTAGTATTTAAGTTTGAATGTGAACATTGATAAAAAAAAATGGACTCAACTTCCTTATTAAAGACACAGCATTCATGTTTACGCCACTGTCAACAGGTCTGTGACTCTTTATCGCCCCTACAGAGGTAAAACTCAAAGTGCACTTTTTGACGAAAATGGCATTTCTTCATTAGTGATATATCTGTGGAAATGAGTAGTAAGTTCTTATTTATTTTATTTTTTTTACTTATTAATCGCCCTGTTGGGTAGAATTTTGCATTTAGTTACGGTTATGTAAGTATAACAGGATAAATATTATTGTGGTAGTACACACAGAAGTTACTTCATCATCTCCTCGATATTAATATAAACATAAATTAATAAACAGTTGAACATGTCGTCGGAATTAAAATTTTAATTAGGTATACCTACATTTAGGGTCTGAGTATTTTTTCTGTAAAGATCAGTTAGAAATTCTCCTTTTTGTTCACTTTGTGTAGGTTCATTAAAGCACATTAGTAGCAATGAACCGGGAATACTCACTAGAAATGCCTTAGATTTGAATGGAAACCAACGTCGCCACTGACTTAATACCTTTTGGTTGTAGTCCATTTGCATGCGCTCCGTCTCTCTTACATTTGCCTCGTATATCACTAACTCATCTGACCCAACACAAAAATTTCATAATAATGAAACACAAATCTGTATTTGAAATTTAAGAAAAGAATGGTCAGATTTTTTAATCACGAAACACTACACGCTTGGTTTTAACCGGATGTACTAGGTATAGAACGCATGTTGCAGAAAGGGTGGCCCGGCGATCCATTTTCATCTGTGGCCACGCCTTTTCTGGCTCAGGAATTTGCATTCACACAACTCGTTTTGCCCAGTTATGGATGGTGGTAGGCAAATTCTGAGGAAAAAGAAGTGGCTCTTCAAAATTTTAAAAATCTTTTGTCGGGTTTTTACAAGTTAGGTATCTAATATCATCAGTATATTAATACGTGATCAGTATATTAATACGTGAAGCAAAAACTTTGTACCCCTTTTTACGAAAATTGCGCAGACGGAGGAGTATGAAATTTCGCACACTTATAGTTTATATAGAGAAGGAGTGCAGAATGCTAATATTTTTTTAAAATTATGCATAAGAAATACATTATCAATAAAAAAAACATTACAATTACGGTCGAATTTCGACCATTGGGCGACCATTAGTTTTATTAATTTTTTATAACTTTTCCAAGAACCGGTTCCAAAAATAGCTGGTGCATCGGGGAAAGAATATGGTTCCAGTGACGATTCGTAAATAATAAGTAATAAGTAAATAAATAATAAGTAATCGATTCAAAAAATTTATCGACTATCTCCAATGTTTTATCTCCAATACTAAATGTATGAAACTGATACCGTTCATGACACAATACGTCAGAAAGTATAAATCCGCCTTTATATACGCCCAACGGATAAGTTCCTAGCTGGCATTGATGAAAAACAAACAAGAACACACGGTAAGAAAAGATTATTTTAAGAAATAAAAAAATTAAACTATCCATTATCTTTACGTTCAGTTATATCTCCTAGTTATTTATATTCTTTAAATTATGCTTTTTACCTGCCATCCGATCGGCTCTTCAAACATTCCTTCTTTCAGTGGCGGCTCTTCTGCTCTTCGATGGTGAAGAAATCTTTTACATGTACTGTAGTAGTAGGGTGGACTGGGTACGGTTGAAATGTGTTATAATTGAAACATCTCAACTTCCTCTAAAATTATGATACCTACCGGGACTTGTCGTCAGTAGCATTCGAGCGACACGGTCTTGTCTCGACCAAACTTTTTATTCTATTCTCTTATTTATCTACATCAGAATTTGTATTGCATTTGTGTGGCGTTATTGTCAATGGTAATGATTCGGCCGTCCCCAGCATTTGAAACTTTAGCCATGTTGAGAGAAAATTTCAAAGTCATAATGAAAAATATTTATCACACAGAACCTTAACACAATGATATTCTTCCCAACAGAAACAAAGGAGTAAAATGTGTTTGGGGAAAGTCTAGCTAAGTATAATAATTTGCAGACATACTTCTTTGTACAGGGCATAAAAGCAAGATTCCAGGGATTCCTGGACATATTTAAAGTAAAATGTGCTGTGCTGCTGGAATGACAAGGAGAGCATTATCACGTAACCCGCTAGTTGGGTACAGCCTAGCAGGGTGAGTAAATAAATAATAAGGGAGAGTTAATGAAAATGGGATGATTTTTTCAAATATTTTTTTTATTGCACTATATAAATATAAAAATAGAGAGATTAAAATTACAAGGAATGCAGCCCAAAAAGGCACAATATAATCCATTAATAATAATTATTATTGCATACATATTAAAATTGAATCTCGTATATAAAATACTTAACTGTTAATCACATCATTATGTATAAAAGTATTGACAATTTGAAAATTATTATTATGCGGTGAGATTATACTTTTTAAAGGTAAAATAGAAAACACATTGTTCTGGTTCTGTTTATTGACTTTAACCACAACCACAACAATTATACCCGCGGAGGAAAGAAGGGAGTAGAGGTGGTCATATGAACATTTCCTACAAAATGTTTGTCGCTAACTCTTCGGGGACGAAAGCCTGCCGTGCAGGAAAGGAATTTCAAATTGACACGAAAGGAATTTCAAATTGCAGTACACGCGGTGTTAGTGAAATTAGCAATTGAAGGTGCTAATTAATGCATAAAAATAATTTGAACTTTGAATAAAACTGGTTGTGAAGTGTAACAATGGAAACAAATATATTTTTATTTAATAATATTTTACAAACATGTTTCATCTGACGATCCGATGCTATGCGATTGTGAGTTCTAAAGTAACTTTCTTCAAAGCCCATTTTCACCTAACACTGCTGAATCTTTTTCTCCAAGGAGTATGCTGTGACGAAACGCGTCAAAAGCACGTGGCAGAAACAGGAGCAATTTATTATAAAAATATACTTTCATATGAAAAGTAATGCCATTCCTGGTTTTTAACTTTCTATCTGAATGGTTTTTACAAAATTTCATACTGCATTTCTTCATTTAAAGGTAACAAACACATTTTATAGCTTATGAACGAACAGTGTTCTCATGCCGAGCGGTGAAATCATACTGGCGTAGTAAGCCACGCCCAATTGTGTCCAGTTGCCTGGTGCCATCTCCCATCCCTTCTTTCCTCCATGCTTATACCCAAGGTTCTTCAGAGCTGTATACTTGATATTAACTTACATTATTATTAAAGCGATGTGTTCATATTACATACTCGATGAAGCTTGGGTACGAATAAAACCTCGTCAGCAAAAAATTAAAAAGGGCTGTTAAAACAAAATCTTTTAATTTATATAATCACAACACCAAGTGTTTTCTTTCTATGAAAATATAGCACAATGACAAATCAAGTTTACTCGTAAATTGTTCAAAATAGAGGGTTCTCTAGAAATTAACATGATACGGTCGCTTTTTTAAAGATTCCCAAATTACCGTGAGATTCATAAAAACTATTCAATAATGATATTTTAAATTTATTCTATTCCTACATTAATTGATTTAGTATAAAATTCAGGATATTCAAAACTGTAACCTAGAATCACGATGTATGTAGGTACATATTATATCATTATGTAGGTTTGTAAAGCATAAATCAGTTCTTATCGAGTTATTTTATTTTTCATACTTCGATCCTTTCATTCAATGAGCAGCAGTCAATCTTAGAGAAAAGTTCACATCGAGGAGGTGAAAGTTATGGCAGTGATGTTTGAGAAACGAGATGGCTAATATTATGATATGAAAGTGAGAAAATATGAAAAGTGGCGATGGAAAATCGATTCTTCATTATAATTCAAGTGATATTACTTAATTTTAATTGGTCTCATAGTCATGATTTTTACATAATATGGAAGCCTTCACAACATCAGCGGTGATGCTCTTAGCATAATTCAACGATGGCAAACATTTTCGAACAAAAGGTATTGAAATCTGTATTTGTAAAAGAGAGGTTGAACTTCTTTGATTTGGACCTAAAATATCATAGCATACATTGTTATCATTGTAATGTTAAATAAACTTAGATTATTTCGATTTGTCAGACTGTAAGATTTGAACATTAAAAAAAGTATTGTCTTTTTCGCTTTTCATTAATTAATTTAAATACTTAAGATTTAATATCTCAGGTTATACATTTGTAACCACGTAAATAATCTATTATTATTTGTAAATTTCGCGTAGCTTCATAATAAAATGTAAAATTATTCACTAAACTACCAATTATTGATGTAATCTTTCTTAAAATAATGTGCTTGTAAAATGAGTGAAATAATGATATACTTCCTTCGATGGTTGAAATGATCCAGTGTTTAGACGGGTGACTGGTGTAACTCCATGACATCGTAGTTTCTTTCTTTTTTACAAATGAGGGGATAAAATATGAAGAAGTAATATATTCCTGCAACTAACATGATGGCGCTGATGATGATTGCTATGATTCCCCAAGCCGATATACCGAGCCCCCTCCTCGATGGTAACACTTTTCCCGTAGCTGAAATGATCAATCGTAATTTAGAATACCAATTATAATTACACACGTCACACAACTGAGAAAATAAGCAGTCATCGCACAACCTTCACGTGACCACACTCAACCAAACAATAAAATATCTGTTGGACTATTTTACGATAATTGTTAACTTTAAGAATCGTTTATAAATTTTTGGTCTAACAAAGGTTAAAAAAAAAACTCTTGAGAATCATTTTGAGTAATCTCCGATGCAATCTTGTTGGTGAATAGAATGGTAAGTGAACATATACGCATTGAGTGATGTTTTATGGTTTGTTACAATAATAGAATATCCATATATGTTAAACACAACAGCACTTTTTTTCTGATATAAAGACTGGTTACTGGTTAGTCTTAAAATAGAAAAAAAAATGTATTTCATAAATAATTCATATTATCGGGAACAATAGTTTTTTTGTTAAATTATAGTGCTGCCTTATGCATCACCAATTACGGAAGAAATATATATTTTTTAATTTCCTTGAAAACTATTAACAAAGGATATTCAAGGCTTGGCACATACTGTTTTTACTATTGCTGCCAACGGGAGGCCCCGCTCCCGCCCCAAAATATGTTTTAGCAGGAGCAGAGCCGAATTTTGCCCCCCTGCCCCCGCCAGAGCCCCCGCCGTTCCACCCCCCAGCCCGCATTCCTCCGCCAAAGCCTTCGGAACATGCTACCACTGAAAAGAAAAGACAAAATGAATAACCTTCGGAATAAAAAAAAACATTTCACCAAAGTTACTAATAAAATAATAAGCGACCAAAGTGATCTCTGCAAATAATAAATAATTAGGAAACGACGCTATTACCTGACAGAATCGCTAATGACATAGTAAACAAATTCCTCATTTTGTTTTTGGGTGTAGTTTTCACAAAAATTAACTAAAATGTACCCTTTATATTGATTGCTTTTTCTTCGTTGTAAGAAGTGAATTTATGATACAATTTGCTTATCGATTCTTGATAATACAATCCCAAGAAAATAATTAAGGAAGCAATCAAAATAATTATAAAACAAAATATTTTACAACACATTTTCTGTGCTTACGACTCTGATTATTTGTTGTTTATGCCCTTTTGTGGTTGTGGACAAGAGACAAGACAAAATATGACATTTATTTTTTCTATGGATACAGTGCTAACCTAAACTAAATGGCACCTTACACGCTTACATAAATATTTTTCGAAATTAAAAATATTAAAGTACTTGCTTAAGGTTATCACAATATTATCCAAGCATTTCAATCAATTTCAATGCTTGTGTTGGCAGCTTGATAAAAACGCAATATCCGTGTGCGTGTCAAAAGTATCTGTCGGCGAGTTGTCCTTTTCGACAATAATTTTGCGGCGATGGGGAAACTAAGTATATCTCTGTTATTATGTGTGTTTTGGGCGGTAAACGTTTTTGGACTCAGTGTTGATGTAATAAATAAAGATTTAGTAAACAAGAATGTCGAGCGAACGATTGATTTGTCAACGCAACTTGTGAAAATCTCATCCAAAATCACGATTGAAAACATCGGCAAAGCTCCTGTGAAGAATTTCTTAGTAGCAGTTGATCCTATATCTAAGGATAAACTTGCCTTTGTTTCAGTCAAAGACAGCAACAAACGAGATGTTCGTACATTCGAGACATCTGTCTTGGATAACACGAATGCAAAGTTTTGGCGGATCGAGTTGAAAGAGGCCCTGCAACCCGGTAAAACCGCTGTATATCAATTTGATACAGTCTATTCTAAGAGTTTGACACCTTATCCATCAAGCATAACTCAGAAAGAAAAACAGTTGGTGAGGTTTATCGGTAATCATTACTTCTATTCTCCCTATCTTACCAATTCACAAAAAACCACAGTGTCAGTGGGTACAAGGAATATTGAGACCTTCACCAAGTTGAAGCCTTTCAGCCACTCGGACTCAACTATCCACTATGGTGCATACGAAAACATCCCAAGCTTCTCTGAGGACGAATTGAATATTCACTATGAGAATAATGCACCTTTCCTGACCGTGACAAAAATTGATCGCACAATCGAAGTTTCCCACTGGGGAAACATTGCCGTGGAAGAAACTATCGACATGTACCACTCTGGTGCTGTTCTCAAGGGATCCTTTTCTAGGTACGAATACCAGCAAGATTCGTCAAGTGGATTGTCCAGCGTCAAATCTTACAAGACCCTGCTCCCTGCCTCAGCTACCGGAGTATACTACCGAGACACCAACGGAAACATTTCTACGTCCCATATGCGTGTTAAGAAAGATGCTGTAGAGCTGGAACTACGTCCAAGATTCCCGTTGTTTGGAGGCTGGAAGACACACTACACCCTAGGCTACAATGTGCCCAGCTACGAGTACCTGTACCACTCCGGGGACCAGTACTTGCTGAAGATGAGACTGATGGATCACATCTATGATGATATGGTGGTAGATGAGATTAAAACCACTGTCATCCTTCCCGAAGGAACCACAGAAGTGAAGGTGACGCCCCCCTACCCAGTCATCCGCCATCCTGATACTCTGCACTACACGTACCTCGATACCAAAGGGAGAACTACTATCTCCTTCACCAAGAAGAACCTAGTTGAAAATCACATTCAAGATTTCCAGTTGCGTTACTCTTTCCCTCGAATCCTCATGTTCCAGGAGCCCATCCTCGTGGTGATCTTCTTGTACATATTATTCTTATTGGTCATTGTTTATGTGAGGTTAGACTTTTCTATTCATAAAGATGAGAACCATAAAGAATAATTTTTTATGTCTACAGGCAATATGCTTATTTTTCTTGAAAGCAATGTGCGCAACTTTTCATGTGTTCTATAAATTAAGTGTGTGAAATTTTACGAGTGAAATTGCAAGTGCAAATGCTAATTAACAATGCGCCAAAGGCAAAAACCTGTGACCATTTAAGTAAAATTAGTTCATGTCTAGAATATTTTTTTACTGATCTAAACCACCACCAATTGACTAGAAAAGGAAATATGGAATAGAAATATACTAAATCCCTCATTCTAGTTGTGTTAGATTCTATAAATGTTACTGAATAAAATAGTCATTCCAATAAAAATGAAACAAATGAATTCCTTAAAATTTTTTAGGTTTTTCTGATTTTAATATTGCCTGTAACATAACATTATGGTTTGATTGGCGGCCCGGTGTAAAAACGTACTACGTACATAATAATAGTTTTTTTATCTTATCAAAAAGTATCTATTTGTAATTTATTTCAACAAATAAACGTTCCTTTATATAATATTACCTTAGTTGTTTGAACACTTGGCCTTTCAATTTATTTACAGACTGTTAGTTAACAATAATTATTGTGATGAATAAAGAAAATGGAACCAAACGATAACTTTTATTTTATGACTACAACCACGTCCCTACATACGAAGTTGTAATTAAAGCTTGAATCTTGGAATCTATCTAAGGCCCAGTTTTGCAGAAATTCACAAGTGACAAAGTCATCGAATGGTCGCCCAGCGCCATTTTGTTTTTTGACAGTTGAAAGGTTCCCTTTTGAAGAAATTGTGATCAGCGGAAGATTTCATGTTAAGAGGAAAATGGGTGGCATTTTGTCGATACAAACGTATTGTACTTTGACACTACTGCAAATATTTGTAAATATAATAGATATCTATCACTAGCGCTTGAATACATGTTTTCTTTTTTTTTTAGTTAGGATTTTCTTATAGGAGTTAGGACCCTCTAAAAATCGTTAAAATTGCCTGGTTTGAAAGCCATCAACAGACGTTCAGTATACAAACTAGACAATGTATTTTTAAAAAAGCAAAATGTACAGAGTATTTTCTTCTAACGAAGTAAAAAAAAATTGTTTCAGTTCTGGAGGAGAAAAAGAGGGAATACAAAACCTCAATTTTGATGATTTTATTTAGGTATTATCAGTATTTGGTAGAGTAAGGACGGGCGACAGTGACAGCGACAGTTTGGTAAAATACCTATTATTCAAATTTCTTGGTGACCAGGTTTCCTCTTAATCTTTTCAGCTTACTACAATTTGATAGAAATCTGAAGCACACCTAGAATCGACATTTAGCAGGACCTTTGATGACAATGTTATTTGAATTTTTCAATTTGAATTTCTGCGAAACGACAGGACCTAAGGTTTCTGATAATCTACTGTATGAAATAAGGAATGCATTTTTGTGAAGAATGATAACCCAGAATAATTGATGAGTTACATTTATTATAAGTAAAAGAAGATATACAAAGATGTAGTTTAATCATTACACACCAAATTCAGAGGGCTTGATTCTCAGGATAACCGGCACACTTGTGCACGGGAGAATGGCCAGTTCAGTCACCACGGCTGTCACCAGGTCTGGGGGAGTCACATCATAGGTCAGGTTGAGCAGGGTGAGACTGTTGTAGGTCCGCCAGTTTGCCAGGGGACTGTCCTGGTTCGGTTCACACTTGAGGAGATCATCAGGATTGCCTGGAAACAGATTAATCATTATTTGTAATTTAGTGCTCACCAAGTCTAGTTTTACATTCGCGACTAGCAGTTGGGTTGTTACGGATGCAAAAATTCTGAGAGATTTCCGCGGATGCGGATTATTATTAGAGGTTCACATCTGCGGATGCAGATGAAGATGTCTGAATTAATGCAAACATTCCGCATTTGTGGATGCGGATGTGAATATCCAGATCAGGGTTGTTCGGATGCAAAATTTTGACATCCGCGGATGCAGATTTTCAGAGGTTCACATCTGCGAATGCGGATGCACACAATCAAAATTAGGAAATAAAACGCACTCGAGGTGGAATTTCACACAAATAATGGCAGTATGAGTATATACATAAAAATTTGCCAAGTACATAATAATAATTTGATTAATAATAGTTTTTGCACAGCATTGCATAGTACGCTGGTGATGCCTCTAACTGCATAGAAAACTTTGTACATCTGCAATACTTAATAATTACTATTGTGTTTTTAATTGAGACATTGATTAATGTTAAGGTGAAGTAATCCAAAATCGTGTGTTTTTGGTTTGAAATGATCGCTTACAAAACTTGTCAATGCTTTAATTAAATACTGCGAGTAGAACACATCTTTGCCTTTTAAATAATTGACCTCTTTTTTTGATAAGTCTATAAAAGTCCAGAAAAAAATAAACTGTCACAAAAACTGCTTTAACCCTTACTGGAACTTTTGACGTTTTTTTCAAATTTAAAATTTTGAACTGAATGATAAAAATGTTGGTAAATACGATGTTATTCAAATTTTTAATAAAGTTTTTGGCAGCGGCATATGGCAGTATTAGTCACTTTAATATATTATATGTGTTAATAGTCTAGGAAATAATTATTTTGTATGTTTGCTCACTAGAATGCCACAATTCCGCTAAGGGTTAAAGTGCAAAATCTCCTACTTACAAACCCCTTTTCAGATATGGTTTTATTGTGTAAGTTATTTAAAAAATGTTCAGAAAACATTTTAATATTTGTGCCTGAAACTCCACAAAATAGAATAAATGTTTTTGTTTATGTTTTTTTTTTTTGCAAAAATCAAAATGAAGGCTGGTGATACTGTTAAATACCAGGGAGGAAACGATGTTAAATCGCGATGTTTTGACTTTGACGTAATATTTTGTGCTATCGTATATTATATTTACTGAAACAAATTCCTTGAACAATAAACTATGCATAACAACAACATTACTTGCGTTTATCCGATGAATTTAGAGAACGACGCTAGCTAATTTTACAGCTCAAATACCAGGAAAAATGACACCTGGACGCCATAGAGAATTTAATACAAATTATTCCGTGTGGCTAGGTGTGTTCACGGTATTTTATACCTTAAGAACAAGAATGCCCCAAGCGGTTCTGGCCTTGTTCTTCATACGTTTTCTATATACGTAAGGGTTAAAATCGAATTCCAAATAAAATTTTTTGAAAATTTCGGCGTGTGCGCTGGCGCACACCCGGCACCGTAGGCGAGCAGTTATTTCAACCTTATCGCCATCTACATAAGGACAGTTTGAAGAATGTTCCACGCCGCGATGCATCGCCTTAAGTGTTAATTTCATCAAAGTACAAGCTACTAACCGATCTCATTGTAGACAAAAGAGTCAGTCTGAACTCTCTCCGAAAACTTGTGCGTTTCACAGCAGACCAGGACGGGTACATTGTGTGCGTTGGCAACCATGGCTACCTGTGCCGTGCCCGCTCTCGCCATCACATACCCGTTAGCCAGCAACGCTCCGGCCCCTAAGATTACCTTGTTTATCTGGAAATTTAAATAATTAAAATTTATAAGTACATAGCAATAACCACTCAGGTATTTTGTGATTGTGCAAGTTTTTGTCTTAAACGAACTGTCAGATTTATAAAATCTTCGTGTTATTTCCGCTTCGCAATTAAAGCTCTGTAAATGAAACGTTTCTGAACGTAGCCAAATACTAAAATCTGTTTTTGAAAGGTTATGATGGAATAATGTTATAAAGGAATAATATTGAAAAGATAAATGACATGTTACCTCTCTCATAATGAAGCTCAAAGCCGATATCATGACAAGAGAACATTTGACACCCTTTGCTGTCAACCTCCTGAGCATTTCTCTGCCTTCATTCCATGGGTGGGCAGCCACTACTACCACTCTAAAGTTCTTACTAGCCGCAGCCTCCGTCACGATCTTCTCAATCAAAGATGAGCTACAAAAGAAAAAGAAACCACTCGGACATTATTTATAAGTAAAGATTAATATTCGGTAGGTAAATATTTGAGCAACAAACCATCCATATGTTAGAATGACATCTCCGTTTGATATTTTATTGCAAACTGCAATACTGATAGCCTCTCCAGCCACTTCGATTTGTTCCGTTACATAGGTGTCAATAGCTTCATTAAGTTTTGCCTTCGCCTGTAATAAAATATTAATAAGTCACGAAGATGGAACAAGAAAAGTACATAACAATAGTGTTATATTATATTATGTAATACACAAATTTTGGATGGTCCATTGCGGAGATGTAATTTAAATTATGAAGATTTTTATCAACCCTAGACTTACATCGTATTCTGCAATAGTGTTAGGCAACTGAGTGAGCTGCCACTTGATATGTTTAATAGCATTGTTCATGGAGACTGCCGGAAGGCGACATGACTTAATGAAGTTGATACAAGGAGTCAGATGGGCTTCTAGTCCCCGAGAGAACTCCACGTTTGGTGGAAGTGTGTAATCATCGATAACCTTTAAAGAAAATTGGAAATTTATAAACATTATTCAAAGCTGGAGGAATTAAAGTAGACTATAGTAAAGTCTCAAAATCGGAAAACAAATTTTCGGATTACTGGAATCTTTGAAAGAGCTGGATTTTCGGAAAATTTGACAGTTTGATGTTTTACAGGACATTAATGTAGATGCTACATTATAGATGTAGATGTTGCATTTCTATTATTTTTACCTTTCAAATGGCACCATGGACAGGTACTATGGATTTATCAATATTATATTTCCTCGCTAACTTCGAAGAATTCTCTCCACTTTCAAGTCACATTAAAATCACACTTTTTTCTTCTATGGTTAACATCTTGCGTTTTCCATCCAATCGGATTACAGATTAAGGATTACTGTATGTTATTTTAATAACATTTTTGAACTGTAAAAGCAAATTAAATAGAGAATAAATAAAAATGTTTAGAATCTTACCTGCTTCAGAGCATTCAGTAAAGCGATGCAGCGGGCATTAGAGCCCATGATAATGTGAGAGGCGTATTGAACTCCCAAGCGCACAATTGCAGGATGGATTTCCCTACGATACACAATAAAAGTTTGAGAAGAGTGTAAGAATATTACGGCAGATTAAGAATAAGATAAAATGAAATAGAGAATGGTACTCACTTTGAGTTTAGCGGAATGGAAGGAGCTAAATAAGCAGTTTCTCTCTCCCCATAAAGATGGTTGAATAGTTTCACCTTGTGCTGACTCTGGATTAGTTTCAGTTTGGTTTTCTCAGGGCTCTGGGATATCTGTTAATAATAATACTTAGATGATTTATATAGCGCCGTTTTTGTGAAAAATCACCTTAAGGGAGCTGTACAAGTAAATATCTGTTATATTAAAAAAACAACTATGATAAACTACTCGGGTAGTTATTTCTATAGCTATATTCAGCTCATCCTAACCGTTATTGCATACTGCTAATAGTTTTGAAAGACTGACTTCTAAATTCCTCAATTTTACTTTAAAATAGCCCAGTTTTACTGAAAATTTGTAAGAAAAATTAACATGTAAAAAAATCCAAATTTTTATATTTCAAAAATTATGTTTATTTTGAGATATCGCACATTTTTTCTCCTTTTTCGGCGAGTAAACCAATTTTTAAATTCTGAATACTACAAATGAACCAATCTGCTAATTAATGGGCATAATTTTTTAAAATTATATTACATCTAATCAAAATTTTCGGGCCATTACTTGGGCCAGCTAGTAGCCAATTTTAGAGAAATATGTGTGCGTGAGTACCACCAAAAGTTGAAAGAATGCATTGTCATCGACAATGAGTCTACCTGCTGAGTTTCAGCTCGATCGGATGTCAGGAAGTGGTTTGATTTCCACTATCAAGATTTGCATTAATTCAAAAGCAAAATTCAAATTGATGTACTTAAAAAAAACATTTGGTAACATGTCACGGCTGTAAAAACCAGCACTGCTGAAAGCTTGAAGAGGGGTTCTCAAATAATGTCAGTTCAAATATATATAGTGAAGACCGGTATTACCTTTAAGTTCACGGCGGTGGCAAGAATTGGTTTGAGTTTGTCCTTAGTTTTAACATCTTGTTTCTTCACATCGCTTGCTGGGTTGGGTTTAGGTTTCTGCAGTAGTTCTTTAGCAGCTCGCTGGGCCTCCTGCTTGGCCCGTCTTTCTGCCTTTAGCTCCGACTTAGTCTTTTCCTGTTTTTCCACCTTAAATAGATTACCATTACTAAATATCGAATACAACAAAAGACGAGAAAACTGTTTTCTATATGAATATTAAAAAAAACACAGGTTGTTCCGAATGCGATGATCTATAATAAACGTTTAATAATAAGTTGTTTATTTTTAGCATGCAGCCCTACCAGTAGCTGAGGAAAACCTATGAAATAAGTACGAAAATTTTACCTCAATATCAGATTTTTCCTTCACAATAACTGTTTGTTTTTGGACGGTAGCTATATCTTTTGGTGGAGTATCTTGAATTCTAACTTTAGAAATTTTCGACTCTAGTGATGTTATATCACTGTTTGTTTGACTTTTGGTCTTTTCAGACTGTTTGGCAACTTCCTTTGAGTCACGTTGGACTTTCACTGCAACTTGAACCTTCTCTTTCTGCGTGTTCACAATAGGTACTTTATCACTTTTAGGTCTAACATACTCGATTTTATCAATTTTCTTTTCGTTTTTTTTCTCTATGGTTGTTTCAACTTTTTTATTGGCTATTGGTGTAGCTTTTTTTTCAGTTTTCGTAGAAACTTTTTCTATGGTTGGTTCGTCTTTATTGACAGTTTTTATTTCGACACTCTTTTCTGGGACATCACTTTTGTTTTTATTTTTAGCCAATTGCTTGGCAGCCTTCTTAGCTTCTCGAGCTGCCTGAACTTCTTCTCTGGATTTATCAGATACTTTGGAATCCATGTTAGGTGTTAATGATTGTTTATTTTCATGGGATTCAGTTGTTGGTTTGGGCTCTTTTTTCAGATTAGTTTTCTTACTCTCATCTGCCTTTGTGACGGAGTGTTTTGGATGATGGATGTGGGGCTTTGATTTGAGCTCGTTCGATTTTGGAAGAGGGCGCTTCTTATCAAGAAGGGCTAGCGATTCTTCAACTACGCTCACTAATGCATTTTCTAGAATTCTAATCCTGTCTTTCTCGCATTCTGAAAATAAATAAGATATTTATAAGTAAAATGATTTTATTTATAATGTAACTAGCTCGGGTATCCAGCTTCGCTCAGGACAACATTCTGGAATGTTCCACAATGATCTGGGATGTTCCTGAACGTTCCAGGCTATTCTTAAACATTCCATAACATTCTAGAATGTTTTGGGATGTACTGGAATGTTGTGGAATGCTCTCGAATACTCTTGAATGTTCTGGACTGTTCTAGAAATTTCTTGAGGGCGAAACTTTCAGCCCTTATATCTTCAAAAGCATGCCCTTCAGGCTAAAACGGGAACCTTCTTCATGGATAGGGGATAGAGGGCTACCACACCATATAACTCCCTCAATCGTACCGGGACTCGTTTCTGAGTTTTAGCGGCACGTACATTGTAGTACACTTTCTTTTATAATCCATACTAATATTATAAATGCGAAGGTGAGTGTTTGTTTGTTACGCTTTCAAGCCTAAACCACTAAACCGATTTTAAAAATTCTTCACCAACAGAAAGCTACATTATCAGCGAGTAACATAAGCTGTATATAATGGTAAGCTCGTTATGAAATTTGTATAAATAAAAATGTGTGAATGCACAGGAAAGGGCATTATGTATTACTAATTGCTACAGTAATTTCCCCCAAATACCATGCGAGCGAAACCGCAGGTAAAAGCTAGTATAATGTATTGATTAACCATAGCTCAACGTGCATTAAAATAAATTTAAAAAAGAAATTGCGATTGCAAAGCGTCAGTATTTAGAAAAAGTTCAGTGTGGGATCAAAGATGATGTCAAATATTTTTGGGATTTTATTAAATCCCAAAAAGCAAATCCACGTACCCAAATCAACTTGAGCGAAGGAACAGAAACTTTTTCCGATCCCGAAATAGTAAGCCAAAAATTTGCCGATTATTTTAAATCGGTATATAGCCAGATAGCTCCTCAACTAAATCTAGACTTTACTCAAACCGAGGGGGCATGGAACGTCGGAAAAATCGGTCTTGAGCTAACCTCTTCAGATGAAGTAGATGCTTGTATTCGGACTTTAAAGCTCGACAAGGCTGCTGGCCCAGACGGAATACCCCCTAATATGTTGTTAGACGGAATACCCCCTGCTTGTATGTCAAAAACTATTTGTCATCCGCTGAGCTGTATATTTAATCTTAGCATAACGACTGGTTGTTTCCCCAATTTTTGGAAACTCACGCGTGTAAGTCCAATTTTCAAAGCTGGAGACAAGGCTGATATCAAGAATTACAGACCTGTAGCTATATTGTCAACTATACCAAAAATATTTGAAATGATTATTTATAAGAAATTACATCACCAAATTGTGCCATTTCTAGGAGAAAACCAACACGGTTTCATGCCGAGAAAATCCACGGTTTCAAATTTGTTAACGTTTTCGCGATTGGTGGCCGTTGGATTGGATTCGAGACATCAAACAGATGTAGTGTATACGGATTTTGCCAAAGCTTTTGATCGAGTTGATCATGACATTTTACTACTTAAAATGTACAAAATTGGTTTCGATCAACAAACACTTATATTCTTCGCGTCCTATTTAAAATCTAGAAGACAATATGTAATAATAAATGGACATGAGTCCAAACAATTCCCAGCATTATCAGGTATTCCCCAAGGGTCAAACCTTGGTCCTCTGTTGTTCCTTATACTTATAGATGACATTCAGGTATGTATAAAATATTGCAAATGTCTTCTATTTGCGGATGACCTGAAACTTTTGATGGAAATAATCTGTCACCAGGACTGCTTAAAAATGCAATCTGACCTTGATGCTATAGCAGAATGGTCAGATAAAAACAAATTAGAATTCAATATTAAAAAATGTGTAACAATGACGTATACCCGCTCCCAGAAGCCCGTAGTTTTTGAGTACACCATTAAAGGGAAAACGTTATGTCGAGTCAATAGCTTTAAAGATCTTGGTATCGTCTTTGATCCCAAACTGACATTTTCCGATCACATATCACGGCTCACTCCAGCATGCTACAAACTCCTGGGTTTTGTCATCAGAATATGTAAGCAATTTGATGACCCAGATGCAATGATAGCCATGTTCGATGGCGTCATAAGAAGTAAGCTGGAGTATGCTAGTGGTGTGTGGACTCCGCACCAGACTAAATATATTAATATGCTGGAACAAATCCAGAAAAAATTCCTTAGGTACGTCTATATGCGAATGCACGGAACTTATCCGAGGTTCATGCACCATATGGAGTTACTTGAGGCAACAAATAGATTTAGTTTGGAAACTAGACGTTATGCAAATCTTGCAATTCTTAGTTTTAACATAATCCATAACTATATTGACAGCCCATTCCTCTTGGAATGCTACGGTTTATACGTGCCTGAAAACTTCAGTCGTAGTCGTCGACATGACTTATTCAAAATACCATACGGCAGAACAGATGTTCTAGCACAGCATAGCATAACAAGAGGAATGGTACTGTTGAACGAAATATCAAAAACACTAGATGTATACAACTCTTCTTTAGATAGCCTTAAGATTTTTTTGTATAATGATCATCTTCTTAGGTGTTAAGCTTGTCTAAATGAGAAAATTGTACGGTAATTGGATTATTTATCTGTTGTACAATTAAAAAAAAAAAAAAAAAAAAAAAAAAAAAAAAAAAAAAAAAAAAATATTATGTTTGGACAGTGTTCAAAAGGCCTGATATTATTTAATTTTTTAATTATCTATCAAATTTTTTAATTACTTACCAGGTCCATACGTTATATGTTTGTTTTTGAGGGCTTGTTTCCTCTGATATCTTCGGTGCTGTGCGGGGGTGAAGTATTTCCTTTGATCCTCTTTGCAAGGTGGATCTGGTGGAAGAATCGATTTCTCTTTTGGCAGAGAATCGTTAATTTTTGATTCTTTTGTCTGGGACGGGTTTATCTATAAAATCAAACAAAAGGTTTCAGTGAAAAATGCTTACAAAAAAGACCTATTTTTAACACAATACAATAACCATTATTTTACACTATTTCTTTTCATTACACCTTTTTTTATGAATACAAAGAGAAATAATCACAGAACCGTGCATTATATAAGACAACAATATTGTAATCATTATGCAATATCCAGTCATGTATATTTATAATAATATTATGCAGTAAGACAATTTTTTTTACATAGGTACACATTTTGTGTACATTTAGTTTACATTTACTATGGAAATTGACATGCAAGCAATTTAACTGTGATCGTTTACTGAAGTGGGCAGAAACCCAACAAACCGTGACTTTCTCCAGGAGTCTAAATATAACACTTGAATGTTAACCCCTCAGGCTAATTTGTTCTCTTTTCGGAACAACTCATGTAGGTCTCATAGAAATCATTGTGTCTCCCTTACTCTCTAACTATCACGCCGTTTCCTGTAGGGGTAGGCAGAGAGGACAGACTGCCAAACAACTTGGTCTTGGCACACACACTCCTTACCTCGTCTACATTCATACATCGTCTCATACATGCTTTTCTATTATTCTGACTCTTGACATAGCCCGACTCAAGTATCTGATTCACTTGGTCGTGCCATGTTTTTCTTGGGCGTCCTCGACTTCTTCTACCATTCACATTTGCCTCCCTTACTCTTGTGATTAGAAATATGGGTAATTTTTGGATATTGGTGGCCACGGCTATTACGAATAATTTTTAGAAAAAAACTTTAGATTTGCCTTAATCACTATAAAAGGAAACTTATTGCATCACGGCTGGCGGAAAATAATGCATTTTAATTTTCAATATCGTTAAATAAAATTTCACTTCGCGAATCGATCTACGACAGCCCGCCCGCTGCCGCTCGCCATTCTGTCAACTGTTGTGTTGTTGGTATCCTTGACTTCACACAAACGATTGTAGTCGACTTCGCGGGATAAATAATAAGGCGAGTAGGTACTGGAAGCGCGTAGGTACTGGAATGGAGACAAACCATTCAAATCCTGGGATGTTTTTTAAAATAAAGATAATATACACAAGCCCGCTACACAAACCCTGCGTAGCCAAATAAACCATTTAAAAACGTAGGCTGTTTTTTAAAGTAAAGATAACATACACAAGCCCGCTGAAACAAACTTTGCGTAGCCAAACAAACCATTCAAAAACGTAGGCTGTTTTTTAAAGTAAAGATAACATACACAAGCCCGCTACACAAACCCTGCGTAGCCAAACAAACCATTAAAAAACGTAGGCTGTTTTTTAAAGTAAAGATAACATACACAAGCCCGCAACACAAACCCTGCGTAGCCAAAGAAACCATTCAAAAACGTAGGCTGTTTTTTAAAGTAAAGATAACATACACAAGCCCGCTACACAATATTTATTACAATTATTATTATACACATTTTTCATAATTACGCGCCCATCATGTATCACGCGAAGTTGCCTACAATCGTATTTAGTTGTGAGGTCAGGGATACCAACAATGACAAAATGGCGTAGGCTGACATGACAGCGGGCGGGCTGTCGTAGATCGATTGGCGAAGTGAAATTTTATTTAACGATATTGAAAATTAAAATGCATTATTTTCCGCCAGCCGTGATGCAATAAGTTTCCTTTTATAGTGATTAAGGCAAATCTAAAGTTTTTTTCTAAAAATTATTCGTAATAGCCGTGGCCACCAATATCCAAATTTTACCGAAATATGATCAAAACAGTGTCAGAAAGAGAAAACACCCGCTTTATATTCAAATCTAAGAATTAACCACAAAATAATCAAAACGTACACCTTTATTAAATCAAAGTTTCCGACCGAAATTTAAAAAAAAAATTTAATTTTGGGAATTTTTCATGAATTATTTTTACATGAAATGAAAAAAAAGGGAGCTGAAGATAACATTTATCACACATTTGCCTAATAAAATATGTATTTGTTTTTGTTTTTTTTTTCATTGTCAGTAATTTTTGTGAACCATTTTTACAACTTTTATGTTTGCATTTAAAACTGTAACTGTAATGTAAATTTCGAATTTTAAAACATATTTCATCACCTTTCAAAAACAGTTTATACTTTTCGGATGCGTTAAAAAATATTCAATTTATTTGGATTTTATTTAAAAGCGGAAATATTTTGAGCTTAAAGAAAAATGCATGGTTTGAGTTATGATTTAGCAGAAAATAAACATTGACAGAAACCATCAAACAATCCAGCAACAAGTCCGAGTTTTAGAAAGGTACATTAAAACTGTGTTACTATAATACATGGTAACATAAAAAGCCAGGGAATGGAAATAACAGTTGAAATTAGAAGATTGATTTGTAATAAATTTTGTTCCATTTTTAGTAGGGCATCAATATGAAAAATTTTCCAACAAATGTATTAGGTACATATAATTTATTTAAGAGCCATGCTAGACAAAATTGCATTTGATAACAAAGCATTAGAAAACATAAGCTGGTTTCAACTACTGCAAACGTTAAATCATTGTTATTATATTTATACCTCTTTTGAATCCATTGAGGAAACAAATCCTTGTAGGGCTATAAAAAAACATTAATTACAAGTTGATTCAAAAACGACATATCAAAAACAGGAAAATGCAAACACCTACCAGGTTAAAACGAATTCAATAATGGACCTTACTTTAAAATAGTAAAGTTATGCAAATTAAAAAATTAAGCCACTCGCTGTCATATGTCACACGTCAAAAAATCACAGACCATAGATAGGCGATGAAAAAAGAAACGAGAACCAACGAGGAGCGAGATGAAATTCATAGATTAAAATATTTAGTCAAATTAATAGACAATAGACAGGAAGAATAGAAACTAGTCGAGGATTTTTTTTCAAAAATGGACCCAGCCACATAATTTCGAATAAAATATTCCGTATAGGCTCAATCGATATTCAACGAATTCTCGAATTTGGATCTGACGCTGAAAGATAATATCGATTTTAATCGAACTTTCACAGAACTTGAATATTATTTTTGATATCTGATAAATTGTTCAAGTTCCACTGGGAGATTTGAATTAACTACAATACAAGTGCAGTGTTTTACATCACACGTTCGAAACATTGTTATGGTACAACCACTGAGGCCAACTTCAAACGTTCGAATGATTATGTAGAGGGGTAATTCGTGCGTTGGAAGTTCGAGTTGGAAGGTTGGAGTTCGAGTTGGGCCGGGATCCGAGATTATGGCTGGTTCGTGCGAGTTGGAAGGTTGGCTTTGGTGTGGAAGTATCAAATGCATCTTCTACGAACCTTGTGACGCAGGTTGAAATCCCGGCGTAAGCAAATAAATTTTATTTGATTATTTTATGTTACTTTACAATTTTATTAATTTATAGCGTATTTGCGGCACAATTCAGTGTAGAAGATACTTTCCGTATCGTATTGGCGTAAGACCACCATTCAAAATTGAAACATTGCTTGAAATTGCTTTGCCATGTTTGATGACCAGTTCTGAACCGTCAGGTACTTACCCACCTTCTTTTTCCCCATCTCCTTCCCTTTCCCACTTACATACACCTGCCTTCAGCCTCACAACATACCCAATTGGGGATGCCATAATCTCACTAGCTCCGGACGGGATTCATGTGAGATATTCACAACAAAGAAAATTTTCTGTGAAACAAAGCCCTAAGTTTTTTAAAGAACCATACTTTTTTCATTAATCGATAATCAGTAGTTTGTTGGATTATTGAAACAATCGTTAATTTCCAAATGAAAGTCGATTTAAGCGTTCGGATAAGAGATTTTTTAAATCCTGCCGCCACCGTTCACTGAATTTTCGATCACTAAAAAAAAGATCAGATCCATAGTCGATTTGGCATGAACGTGGAGAGCCAAAGACAAAAACAATAATAAATAGAAACGGCCATCTGTCGAGCATCAAAGAAGTGACACTCTGTTTCTGTGCATGTTCTGTTGAATTTTGGCGTGTTTTAAGACATTTTCTTTTTGTGGGGTTCGTGGCTTCGTCGGTCGACTTTGCTATAACAGGTAAATGTAGTGATCATATTAAGGAAATTAAATAATCACACAACGATTGCCTGTAATAGTTCTGATTCATCACATTGCTCAACTCTCGGAAAACAAAAGTGAAAGCTAAAGATGGCCTAAATTCTGGTTAATCTGGAAATGATCTTCCATATTTTGCCAATATGCCATGATCATTGAATTGTTTCCGTTCTTAATTTGAATCGTGTTGGATTTTCCAAAATTATTTTGTTAAAAACGGTGTGTTGGAAGTGCGTCAATATGACTAATGAAAATGATCATTAATTATTTATCTAGGCTTGGATTATGTTTACGTCACGATGTTTAGCATTACGCTTATCACGTTTCATTGTTGTTGTAGAAATGGCTCGCGGTCAACAAAAGCTCCAGTCGCAGGCTAAAGCAGCAGAGAAGACGAATAAATTGAAGAAACAACAAGGACACAGTGCACAGGACCAGAAAAAAGCAGCACAAAAGGCCTTAGTTCATCTTTGCTTTATATGCAAGGTTTGTCACCTCCTTAATTCTCCCACTTTAAAACATTCCGAGTGGTGTCTTCAAGTGAGATGAACACATAGTAAAGTGTGACTGAGAAGTGAAAGGTTTGAATAGTGCAATTGTGTAAAGTGATTATTGTTGTTTTGCAGGCCCAGATGCCCGACCCCAAGACATACAAGCAGCACTACGAAAACAAGCATCCCAAGAGTGACCTCCCAGAGGAGCTGAAGGATGTGGTTTAATTCTGTGGATCTACTCTCTTGTCAACATGTTTCCCTCCAACTTCATATCCCCATTCATTTGTCATTATGACTAGAGGATCTTGGATATTATTGATTTGATCTTTATAAAATTGTAAAATAATGTTAAATGTTTAAAATTCAATGAGTAAATTAATAAAATGAATGCAAAGCCCGGTGGAGGGTTTCAATGCAAGTGTAGTGTAAAGTGGAAGACATTATTGACTGCACTAAGCCATTAGTGTATGGAATATTATGTAATTATTCAATATCCTCCGTGTACATGTTGGGAACTACTCAAGTAGATGTACTCTTTTGGGAATACAAACCTTGGGACACTTGAAATGTTTGGAAATTCAGTATTATATTATTAACCCTTTAACAATGTAATCAGCAAAGAAGACAGTAATGCGAAAGGAGTCCTTCCTGGTCGCATCATTTGTCTGCATACAATAAAGTTTCTTCCAAGGTTTCCACACTTAATATATTATATTTGTGTCTCCTAAAGAGATATTAATATGTTTTTGTATACTGCATATAGCATTATTTACTTGTAATTTTATACTAAATACTGGGTGGAATCGCATTTACAATGTTGCACTTTTGCAAATAAATTTTTGTTTTGCTCTGTATGTGATTGTCAAAATTGCTGTGGGGTAAATTAACCGACATGTGGGTTTCCAACCTCGATCCAACGATACAGGAGCTTGCTGTGTTGTTATTTATATACCAATAAAATATCCCACAAGCTACATTACTTGTTTTCTTAATTGAAACCACTAAATGCTCACAGCGTCATTTTCTTATCTCACCAAGATAATGTGCATGATTGGGTAATAGTAATCTGTCTCAATTAAGATGATGGTCTGGGGGTATTTTAGCATCTCATTTCAGAATTAAAAATATCAACTTCAACAATTTTTTTTACCAAAATGGCATTTAAGTAGGAGGTAGTTAGTTGTAGACAGTAGCCGAATTGGTAGAGGCGTTTGTCCCAGCCTGACGAGAGGTTCTGGGTTCGAGTCCCAGTTGTGACTTATTTTTTTTATTTTTCTATGTCTTGTTCTTTTTAGTTATTGGTGTTATCTTCTTCTTCAATGATATACCACATTGATGGGAATAACCTTCAAATGTTATAAAAAGCGAGTTCTAATAAAAAAATGTTGATGTTATTTTGCTGTCTAGTGTTTTTTTTTTAAATAAAAATATTTGAATGCACCCATTACGGATCATGTGATTACACACTAAGACTCTTTCTAGTAGCACGGTGACAGAGGAGAGAGTGTGCATCATGTGATCATCAGTGGTGCCGTGTGATAGAAACATATTTTGTGTTTTAAATTGAAAAAAATCATCATACTGCAAAGCGACATCTACTTTTTATTCCAAATACGTTTATTTAATTTTATTATGTTTAGGAATCATTGGTTAAAATCCTTCTGGTATATGCTGTTACACCCTGAATAGCCACTATTCATAGGTTCGAGTTCCGAATAGTAAACTCAGACTTTATAAATTGAAAATTACATTATCCTACAGATAAGCTATCAAAAGAATGGTGAAATACCTTCTCAATAGGATAATTGCATTGTTGTCTGAAGAGAAGATGCCTTCGACACATAACATTTGAAATCGAGCAAAATCACACACTCCGTATGCACATTGTGATAAAGTTGAAATTCTGGCTAGTTTCACTAGCTGCCTGCTTTGATTTATGCAAAAAAAAAAAAAAAACATTGCCAAAAAGTGGATGTTTAATTTTATTTTGTGAAGTTCAGGCACAAATATTAAAATTGTTTTTCCAATGGTAATTTAACCATTATAGTGCTGCCCAGTGCTATAGCGCTGCAATTTTCGGCGAGTGTTTGTCGGCACTCGGGAGAGTGCGTATTCAATTTGCGAACGGCATATTGCGGTTGGCGCATGTCTTGATAACTGTATTTATTGTTTATCCTGTTAAACTAATACACCCTAAGGGAATCGATATTTTTCACCATGTTGGAAGTTAGTTGTATTGTGGACGATCGGGATCTATCAAACGACAGCGACACTATGGATAACGAGACCTTTGTTCCGATACATGGAGGCAAGGATGACCGAAGTGACATTATTGTGCATCGCAATGCATCAGAATCAGAAAAAGAAAAGCCTTCAATGATTCGTGATTAAAATAAATACATGGGAGGAGTGGACGAATCAGACAAAATGTTGTACACGTGTATTTGGATGAACGAAGTTGCACTCAGCATATTCGGAATAATGGTGCTAAAAGCTTATGTTATATATAAATCCAGGGAAAAAAATGACCAGACTTCGTTTTGTATCTGAAATTATCGAAGATATTGAAAAGGATGGATGATTTACAAAAACAGTGAACCGATACAACCAGCTCATCCAACAAAAAATAAATCGTTTTGAAAAATTGCTCGGGCCCGATTTATGCCAGCGTATAGTCTGCAGCAAAAGAAATGAGATAAGGCGGTCCAACTTCATACGTGCTCGCTATAAAAAGGGACTACATGGACTTCGTGCGGGTAAACACAATTGTGAAGTACATAATGTTACATTTTTTAATATCTTTTGTAGTTGTATATGTGTAGTTTTTTTTATTAGAAGCATAAAATATTAAATCTTTACTAGCATATTTGCAGATTATTGCATTTTTATTGAATACCATACTTTTTTTATCTACGAGGGTCAGTTAAAAAGTAATGCCTCCTATTTTTTTCTACTTAACCCTTAAGTACCGACACGTAGTTAGCTTAGTAGTAATTACCCTGTACTTCTCTTTACCCTTTGAGTAGTTGCCTAACAGCGTTCGTGGAGAGTGGCAGTGTCGGCGCATGCGATTTCAGTAAGTTGTGGCTGTTATAAAATCGCGAGTGGTCTGTCAGACCACACGTCGGTACTTATGTAACTTTTTTTGGATACGACTTTTTTCAGATTATATGGGTTTCCTCTTTTATTTTTAGTCAAATGTTACAATGAATCATCCAGGCTTTTCGGGCATGAAACGGGCAACCTCAATTGAAAATGATAGTGTTCCTGTCACAGGAAGAAATATGAAACACGGCCTCATTCCAAGGGAATTGCGCTTGTCGATAAAAAGAGTTCTTGGGTCAGATGTGCCGGAAAACGTAAGGGAAGAAAATGAAATGGAGGGTTACCAACCTAGAAAACTCTGTCATCTCTGTTCCTCAAAACTAAAATATAAGAATGCTTACAGATGTGACACTTTGCAGCGAACCTTACAGATGTGCACATGCAGCGAACCTGTGTGCAAAGACCGTTTGTAAAATTTGATAGTTCCTACAACTCGATGCCTTGTGGTTTTTCATAAAACTGCTGATTATTTATGTTTTCTTTGTTTTATATTTTACCTAGTTATTTAACTTTAAGAATAATTTATTTTTGAGAAAAAAAAACCAGTTTAATTAATACATAGTAAGATTAAGGTAAAAGTCCATTTTTTATTCCAATCGTGATTCAAATGCTTATAATTATTAATAAATGCTTATCTTTATGTTTTATTTTACTAAAGCAATTATAGATATACAAACAATATTAAAAAGCAATGCTTTAGAAAAATTCATAATTTTTTCATATTAAAACAATGGTGGTCTGGCAGACTTCACGTCGGTACTTATGTAACTAAAACGGCACCTCAGTACTTGGTTAAATAAAGTTAGAATGAAAATTTTGAATTTGGTTAAAATTTGCTATTCCCCCAACCTTCTACAATCCACTGCAATAGTAACTTTTTGCATCAACAGGTGGCAGCACTGCAGTCACTTGCAAAATGGCCGACATCAGTGTTCGTAAAAGACAGCGTTCTATGATTGATTCTTGACTGTAGAAGGTGAAACACACATTCGCATTCATGAAAGATTGAAAAATGTGTGCCATGATGCAACAGTGGATGTCAGCACTACTAGATGATTGGTTTGTCGCTGTAACAAAGCTGAAAGACTAATACAGCTGGTTGACAAAAAGCAGAACGGTGCAGGCCGTTGATTGCAATGACTGCATGCAAGTTGATGACATCATTCGTGGTGACCCCAGATAACTACAGACGTTGCATTCTCTCCCTCAGTAAAGTCAGTGTGATGACGATTATTCAACAAAAGTTTGTGCAAGGTGGGTGCCAAGAAAGTTAACAGGCCAGAATAAAGAAACAAGAAAGACAATAACCTCAACACTTGAAGTGCTTGATTTTTGGAAAAAATTGTGACCGGAGATGAAATATGGTTCATTTTTTTTTACCTGAATCAAAGAGGCAGTCAATGGAATGACATCACACAAACCCACCAAGGACAAAAAAATTCAAAACTGTGATCGGCGGGGAAAGTTATAACGATGGTGTTCTGGATGTGATCGTGCTTTTTACAACACTTTACATGCCCTTGTTAAAAGATGAACCAAAGCTGTGGAAATGGACGGATATTATATTGAAAAGTAACAAATTAATCCTAGTATACATATCTTGCAAAATTAGCATAGCACTAAAACGGTTAAATAAAGCGTCTATGACATTTCTAGGTGATGAAAAAACACGTGATTTTGTATTACTTCGCACTGCATCGCTTTAAGTAAAAAAAAAAACATATTTATTGGAGCTCATCCCATTTATTGAAAGCAAAATGTAAATTCTATAGTACAGTGTTCTACATTAAAATTGTGAATGTAATTTGTTCGTAAATATAGTCTATATAAATAACAAATCTCATAGAATATACATCAAGGCACACGGATATGTGTAAATAACAATGATAAACTTTATCTTAATAATTATCACAAGAATTTGTACTCTATATACTCTGTGGTAAAATGCCTCCATTCCTGAACATTCCCTGGTAGTATTGGGAGAACAGGCGCGCCATGTATTGGTCCCGGGCCTTACCCGGCCATAAGCCCTCCATGAAGCCGATGTGACCACCACGCGCCGTGATCACGATAGCCACATGCTCCGACTTGCTGGCTTCTTCAACGGGAATAGCTGCAAAACACAACCACAATATAATGAAAATCTTTCACCTACGCTAGAAAATGAATTGTGCAAACTTAAAATGAGAATGAGACCATTGTAAGATTCTTCGGTTTAAAAGATTGCGATGGGCTGGGCACATAGAATGCCAGGTCACGGAGCACCCAAAATCATTATCAAGTGGGTGCCCCAGTGGAAGCGACTCAGAGGCAGACCAGGTAAGGACAGAGGCAGGTGGACTGACTCCGTGGAAGCGAATTGTGGCAGGACAGGAAGGCCCAAGGATTGGAGATAAGTGGCGAGGGGCTGGAGTCATTGGAGAACATTTGTGAACATTTGTGAAGGAGGCCAAACCAATCCTGGGAAGTAGTGCTATGATTAATTATTTTTTTAAGAAAGACACAGCCTTTTATTGTTAGTACAATGATAAGTACTATAAGACCTGCTAATTTTGACCATCATATCAACTTTGACCGAAAACAAAAAAAAATTTACTCGCGTCACCTCTCATTTATCCCGTGGGCAAATAAATTCTATTTGATCAATTTGTGTTATTTCACAATTAATTCATTAAAAATAATATATAGCATATTTGCAGTACGTTCCAGAATGAAAGATACTCTCAGTATTGCCCTGGTGTAAGATCACCATTCAGAATTGAAGCGTTTGAAATGGCTTTAGCCGTGTTTGGTGACGAGATCTGATCAGCCAGGTACTTCCGCATCTCCTTCCCCTCCTCATTACCTTCAGCCTCACATCATATCCCAATTGGGGATGACATAGTCTCACTGGCTCCAGACGGGAGCAGTTGAGACTCTTGTGCTTGTGCTGTATTCATAGAAAAAAAAAATAGAAAGGGAAGAGGCATATAGGATAAGGACAGGAGATGTTCTCAGTACTATCTATACTCATATATTTTTGTGATTGTACCCATTACTTATATTGATATTTCTGAAGGTTGTTTGATATATTGTGTGTTATATTCAGCACACATACAGGTAATTTTTCCTTAGGTTAGTTCTGCAAGTGGGCAAATGAAAAAAAATTGGCTTATTGGATTGGCGGTATGTGAATTTTTATAAAATTGTTAAGCTCGGGCGATTCCAGGCCTATTCAGAAATTTGTTTAATAGAACTTGATTAGTTCTGCAAGTGGGCAAATGAAAAAAAATTGGCTTATTGGATTGGCGGTATGTGAATTTTTATAAAATTGTTAAGCTCGGGCGATTCCAGGCCTATTCAGAAATTTGTTTAATAGAACTTGATGTAATGTCTGGATAGCATGATGATGATCACAAGTGCATGCTACGAAACTTAACTAAACCATATACAACGTCTTTCAATTCTACTAGTTGATCAGTCTGCCTCAGTTCATTTGAACAAAATTATTTAAAAAGTTGTGTATTTTGACAGTGACAGCCAAGGCGTAAAGCGTTTTAGGCTTTTGTCAACTGGCAGTCGGAATCATATGCTGACCATGCTCACAAATACCACCTAATAACCATAGATGACAGATTTAGTCAATACCATATTGATATAGGGCAGAGGTTCCCAAACTTATTTTTCTCGTAAACCACTTTCAAAATTTTACTGGTCACGGTGGACCCCTGCTGGTACATATTCCCAAAACTCGACACGCGTTGTACTGAATATTGAATGCCGAGGTGTGGTTGTCACAACAGAGCAGAACCGGATCTACGACTTTTTCAAACGGGGGCAAAATGGACCAGTATTCGAGATGAGATTATATTTGCCATGACGGATGGGGCTTAATGGGAAATGTATGGGACGGGGGGGTGTATGTCCCACTTCACTACGTCCCCCCTCCCCTTGCCTAGTTGGGCGTTTTAAGATCTCTGTTATGGGGGGGGGGGTGTAATGGGTTATGAGACGGGGGGTGGGATGGGATATGGATATGGGGCACAGCCGAAGTGGTCCAGGTGGACCCCTAGGGGTCCACCTGGACCACTTCGGGAATCACTGATATAGGGCTTTTATCAATGGACCGTGCTAGATACCCTGGTTACTAAAATTACAGTTAAAACCATTTCAAGTTAGTCATTATTGTTAGGAGAACCTGGAGAACCCAAGGTCGGGAGAAGGAGATGGGAAAAAAGATGTGGTTGGAAAGTACATAACTGATTATTAAGATCTTTAAGTCATGAGGTTAAACTAAAGTCATGAGTTTTACTAAAGTCATGAGTGCTACCTAAAGTCATGAGTTTTACTAAAGTCATGAGTGCTACCTAAAGTCATGAGTGCTACCTAAAGTCATGAGTGCTACCTAAAGTCATGAGTGCTACCTAAAGTCATGAGTGCTACCTAAAGTCATGAGTGCTACCTAAAGTCATGAGTGCTACCTAAAGTCATGAGTGCTACCTAAAGTCATGAGTGTTACCTTCAAGTGGTTGGAACGGGTCATCGGCAGCACTGAGACATAACATTGGAATGGGGATATCCTGCAGCTTGTCGTGTAGAGTTGCTGCCCTGTAGTAAGCCTCCACGTCCTTGTAGCCAAAGTGCTTGGCAGTGAAGGCCGTATCAAATTGTCTGACAGTTTTGCTCTGCATTATCTCGTCAATATCCCAGGTTCCCTATTGACAATAATGCAACATCAAACTTAAAGCAAGTACAGTTAGACATACTCATCTCCAAAAAGGGGCCAAAGAGGAACTAGAGAAAGCGTGCATTTTGTTATTCGGTTGTTAAAATATTTTCATTGGTTTTCTTTATTTTTGAAAAATTATTGCCTGAAGCACTATTATCAAAGTTTTGATATCCACAATCAATAAATTTTTTTAATGTTACAACTCATAAGAGCGCTCCTATCCGTATAGTTTAAGACAGGGTAACTATGTCGCCACCGGGTTGTGCAGCTTTGTTTAGGCGGCTTAAGAAAGAGGCTGTAGGAAGAGAGTTATTAACCTGTTGAACGTGGGATAATATTTCGAAAACTGCGCGAAAATTACCTTGATGAGTTCTTGGCCAAATATCGATATAAAAACAAAGCGATTGTTTTTTTGCGATTTTTTTTCTGTTTACCAGATAATATATGCTCTTATTCACGTATGTTGCATGATAATATCGTAAGAAGTTTTTACAGAATAGCTAACTAGAAAAATATTCAAAAACCTCCCATTTTGGAAATAATTGTCAAAAAATATATTCATACAAATATAAACAGATTTTATTATTTCTACATAAACCTGAATACATACCCAACATGAAAAAAAACAATTCCAAGGAGTTTTCAAAGACATAATGACCTTCATACTCATTTGAAAATGTAAAATATTGATATTTTCGCCATTGACAGCTGCAAAAGTCACCCGCAAATTTCATAAAAAATTCTTTTAAAAATCATACATAGCTACAATAATCAAATAGATGACAGGTCCCAGATTGATATTGGCGCAAGCGATTCTGACCTTGTCCTTCAAACAGTTCCTTATACATAAGGGTTATAATCGCATTTAAAAAAAAGCAAAGATTTTTTTTTGTGCCCGCCGGCGAGCGAACCAAAGATAAGAGGTTAATATGAGTCTTGAACAGGCCTGGATTATACGAAGGAGGAAGAACAGTAAACCTATAAAAAGCCCAGATAATTTCAGTATTAGCACAAGTTGCTCTGCCAGTTGAAGTTGTGATATCAGCTAAAAAAGGGTAAAACCTCAATTGTAATATTTTAATTAATGAAGACAATATTAGCAAAACTCAACCAAAATCTGAAACAGAAAAATCAGAAAAAGATACGGTCACATCTAGGACTCGAACCCAGGACCTATGCCTTGCCGAGGTGGAGCTCTAAATTGTCCCTGTTTGGTGGTGCAATTTGATTCGATTTTTATATGCATTGGTATCTTATTAAATATACTACTTAAATATCTTATTTAATATATTACAAGATAAGTGAATGTCTGTTGCCCGTATTTATTTGTAATTTTTGGAATTGACATACCTTCATTTTGTGTTGTGTTTATGATCTACTTTTTCTTTATATATGGAATAACAATAGGTTTTGGCACACAATTTTAACACCATAATACAGGGTTTTCCAATTAGAGGTGTTATTTTGAATAGCCCGCTATTTCGGTAGATGTCACTTTCGAAGCTGTCATTTTTTGACATTTGACAAGTAGAAACTACGCCATTAATAAAAATGGAACGATACACGCTTCAACAACTTTGGCAGAGACGGTTTGTAAAACTCGAACATTTTTGGGTCGTCATGAAGCACCTTGTCGGACCGCAATACAGAAATTGGTGGAAAAATTGGAGCTGTTGGGACAACTTAGTGATGTGAAGAATAAAACCCGTGCACGTCGCTCAAGAACAGCCGAGAATATTGCTGCTGTAGCCGAAAGTGTTGAAGAAAACCCAGGTTTGTCCATTCCTCGTCGTTCTTTGGAATTAGGCATTCCACAAACGTCATTACACCGTATTTTGCATAAAGATTTGGGTCTTAAGGCTTATAAAGTTCAGTTAACACAAGAACTCAAGCCGGCCGATCATCAACAACGTCATGTCTTTGCTGATTGGGTCCTTGAATATCAAAATAACACATCTTATTGAAAAACCCTTTATATATATACGTCATTACCAAAATTTGTTTGAATGTAACCTTGCACAAGTGTAAGTGTTTTAATGTATTGTCTTGCACGAGTTTCCCCAAGACGTTATTATATATTTATAATACAATCATTAAAATTAATAAATGATGTACCAGCATTTTAATAACCTATTTATTTTCTTTAGGATTGGAAGTGATCCAGATGAACAAATTATTAGCTCAGATTCTAATACATTATTTCTAGCACAGGATGTTGATGAGTACGTATTTCAGTTTTATTAACTTTCTCCTGGCCAAAAGACAAATAGCTCCTGCTCTGGTATAGAGAATGGTTAACGAGTTAACATCGCAGTATCATAAGCTGTTGAATACATAAATAATTATTAACCCCTCAGGCCTCGGGCCTATTTTGTTGGAAGGTCAAAATATTTCCACTTTGCAATAAAATCCAAATAAATGGAATATTTCTGAACACATCCGAAAACTAAAAACTGTTTTTGAAAGGTGATAAATACGCTTTAAAATTTAAAAATTGAAATACACATTTAATTTTTTTAATATAATTTTTTTTAATGCAAACATAAAAAAGTTTTAAATATGGCTCACTTTATGTTTTTTCTAACTAAAATTAATGATAATGAAAAAAAATTGAAACACAAATATTTTATTAGGCAAATGTATTATAAACGTTATTGTCAACTCACTTTTTTGTTGTTTCATGTAAAAATTTCAAATAAAAAATTTCCAAAATTTTATAAATTTTTTTCAAATTGCGTTTTGGATTCATAACAATGTACATTTAAATTATTTTGTGGTTAACTTTTAGATTTTAATATAAAGCGTTGTGTTTTTTCTTTCTAACACCGTTTAGATCATATTTCTAACCACTATAATAAGGGAGACACAACGATTTCTATTAGACCTATATGTTCCGAAAACCGAAAGCCTGAGGGGTTAAACGCATTATATTTAGTCGAAAGAAAAGAAAATAACCCAAAGGTAAGGCGGTTAAGTACCCATGTGTTATTATAAAATTAAATTTGGCTGTTAACTTTCAGCGCGTAAATATTTTTCTTTACATAATATTTACCTTATGTTCCTTGATAGGATCACACTTGTCTATGGTTCTCAGCAAGGACCCGGCCAGGTGGCGACACAGCATGCTATTTAAATAAGGCTTCTCGATGCTTTCACTTCCTGAAAATATAACAGGAATATCAAATCTAAAACCATGTCTTGAATGCTTGAAAAAAAAAGACATGACCAATTAATTAGTATATAAAAATAATGTTTAGGAACCCACAAATTTAAAATAAAGGGGATAATGTGATGGACAAGACAAATGAATACAAGTTTGTAGCCGAGTGTCGGGTTCACACCCAGATTTTGTGGGTTCAATCCTCTGCAAACTAAGTTCTTCATCATCGCAAAAGCAACAATTTTAGCTTTTTTGTGACGGGAGTAGGGAGAGTTAAAATATTGTCAGGTTCCGTAATCCGGAAAAAAGAAAGACAAGAAATAAAAAATGCAATCTTAATAAATTAAAAAATACAATTTAGGCACTTCGTTTGAGTGGAAGATACTTTCAGTAACTCCCTGGTTAGTGACAACCAACAATCCAAACATCTTAAAATGGCATTATGAAGATATGAATAATTGCAAAGAGAAATCAAATAAGCAAGTCTCTGTACTTACAGGTTTATAAAACAATATTCAACCACATAATTTATATTTATATAAGAGATTATTTATCAGAAAGTCGGAAGCGAACACTGGAGCAATTGCGAGCAGTTGAGTCGACTGCAACCGGAAACAGAGTGCTTCACTTTTCAGTTCAGTTTGTCGCGTCGTTGCTGATAAAAGACCTGAGTCTACTATTGGTGTAAGAGCCACTAGAATGTATTTGTCATAAAATGTGCTCTATTGTACCCTCCCACAGCGTATAGGCACTAGGTTTTTAGAGTAGAAAATACTTAGTACTACCCAGAATACAACTATTTGAAACAAAACATTCCTTGAAATTGCTTTAATTATTTACCATAAAAATATCAGAATAGCCCGATGGAGAAACTAAACTTATTCTATTAGGACTGAAGAGAGATAAAATAAGTGCGTTGTAAATAAATCAAACTTAAATGCCGAGTGCAGCTGTAAAATGTGCATTTTACTGGAAAGGGCTAAGATAATAGGTATTTGAGTTACGCTCGATTTTGTACCATCTCTTTTATAGTTTTGCTTTACTTAATGATTGACTGTGGCGATATCCAGTTAAAATGGTAGTTATTCATTTATATCAATGTTACGGGAAAGGACAAAAATAATATTAAGACACAGTGACTCCACGATATACGGGGGCCCTAGTGACCCCCTTCAAGTATGTAAAGGTTGAATAAAAAAAAATCTATTTTTGACATTGATTACATTTATAATATTAAGATCACTCTGAAATACACGGGGGACACTTGTGACCCCCCCCTTCAGGTATGTAAAGGTAAAATAAAAAATTATGTTGTTGGCATTGATAACATTTAGAAAAATCGCATAAGATATTCTATTCAGTTAAATAGCAATGAAAGTGAAACTCACCCTTCAATACATTCCAAGGCACTGAAATAATCATAGAGCAGTCAATTGAAGAACCTTTTCCCTTAGCGGCTAAGTAATTTCCTAGAATAAGGCCTCCCATGGATATGCCTGTGGCTCCAATCAGCGTGGTGGCATGTGTGCTGCGAATGTGCTTCACAACCTCCGATAAGTCTTCAAAGTTAGCGGCGCAGTATAAGCGCGGGGTCTGAAAAGATGAAAATGAAAATAAATACGGCTTAAAATTATATGTTGCACCGATGAACCTGGCCAGCAGCTTATTGAAAACGGAATTTATTTCCCAACCTCAAACTGGTCCCCTACATTTCTATAGCTATTTCAAATATCTAACCCCCTTGAATTTTGAATATCTTTCCCTTCAATAATGATCCATTTGTCAAAACAACTGACACTATTAACCTTGCAGTGGCGGCGTCGCTAGTGTAGATTTTATGCATACAAAAGTCAAGGCATGAATTTTTTTTTAAAGTTTCTTTGTTAGTTTCTGATTAAAGTAAAACCAGGCAGAGGTCCAGTCCACATGGAGCATTCGAAATTAATGTAAGAAGTAGCTTGCTTCTTATAATATTGATGGGTGACAATGACCATTCTTCTATAATTGACAGGACTTTTAAAAGATATTATATTTAATGAAATAATTAAAAACACTTTGTTTTTACCACAATAAACTTTATTTAAAAGTCAACATGTTTCAAGAACGATGTTCTCTTCATCAGGACATAAAATGTACTAAAACTAAATGATCGAACATAGAACGGCGTGGGAAGAAATGTAAGTAGTGGGGGAGGAGAGAGGTGGAAAGGGGAGGTGCTTAGAAGATCAACAAGGAGGAGAGGGGGAGGGGGGGCGGCGGTGGAAAGGGGGTACTTAGAAGAACAAAGACAAAAAATTACAATGGAAATTTGTTTAAGATAAGGTTACTCGCAAAATTAATTTAATTGTTAATAATATTTAAATTTCTATTGACATTTTTCCTAATTTCTTATATTTCTAAAAGATCTAAGTGAAAACCACTAACGTTAGTGTGTAAAATTTTAAAACCAGTATTTATATCAGAATGGTTAAATTCAATTAGATGGTTAGCAAATTCCGAATAATTATTGCTATTTAGACATCTCAAATGTTCCTTAATCCTCGTTGCAAAATTTGAAGAAGATATTATATTTATTTTAATAACGTAGCATATAATAAGAACCGATGATTTAGATGCATAATATTTTATTTGTATAAATACATTAAAAAATTTGTGGAATCGAAATAAAACGTGAGCAATTTTTTTTCATTTAAAACAAAAAAAAAAATTTCATCGCACGTCACAACTTTGTAGTTGGATGCAGCCAACTGGTCACGGGATATGCACTGCGTCTCGTTTCAGCAGCGCGGTAACAGATGAAAGAGAATGCGTATCACATAATCTCATTGCCACGCGTAGCAGTGTGATCAGTGGAAATACGTAATAGAAACATATTTCTGTCTTAATATTTTGTATTTAACTTTTATGAGTAAAACCCCAAATTGTAATATTTAATTAAAATGAAGACACTATGAGCGAAACTTAAATTGAAAATCTGGAAACAGAAAAAGATATTGGCACCTCTGGGACTCGAACCCAGGACCTCTCTCTTTCCGGGCGAGCGCGCTGACCACTGCGCTAAGATGTCGATATCCAATTCGATCACTTTTAACTGTACCATACTTCGACTAAGGTGCACCCATATTATCTTCATTTTCTTAACGCATATTTTATTGGCTGCCATCTTATTGTATTATTGCAAGATTCAACCCTAACTAAATGCCCGGAAAGAGAGAGGTCCTGGGTTCGAGTCCCAGAGGTGCCAATATATTTTTCTGATTTTTCTGTTTCCAGATTTTCGATTGAAGTTTCGCTCATAGTGTCTTTATTTTAATTAAATATTTCTTTGTTTTTAATTGAAAAAAAAAAATCGTAAGTCAGCAAATGACATTTACTTTTTTACTCTAAAAATGCTCAGGAATAGTTGTTAAAATACTTCCGGTACATGCTATTGCACCCTCTATAAATATAAAATTGTACTGAAATAAAAAAATTTATTAGTTACATTTTACAAATAATAAACAAAAAAATCGTTAAATAACATTTTCACAAAAAAAAAACAAGAAGTAGGTATATTAATATATTTTCAAGTGTTCTAAAATTTCATTATTCAAAATTGGCTGGTCACCATTCCATTTCATTACTTGACATTAAAATTCAAAGTTTTACAAATCTAAAAATAAGTCATCCCCGACAGATGCTCTGTAACGAGAATATCATAATATATTTACGTACGCATTATTAATAAACAAGTATGTAATTAATGTTAAATGTCTGTCTCATCCTGTGCGAATTTTATTACCGTAGTGTTCATATGTTTCATGAAATAAAGCAAATAAGTTTTTTTGCTTGTTTTTATAACTGGCTAAACCATATTAGCTCTACAATTCGGAAAAAACATGTGTTCGCGAAATGTCTATAGGAATATGATTAAAAATATTCGACATTCTAGTATCTCGTTTTCTTAAAAGACGTGTGAGAAGGAAGATTTTTATGAACGGCTTTTAGGATGATCGTCGATGACGTGCCTATGATCCCCCCCTAGGACTAGGTTGGTTTTTAACTACTACACTTTAAAAAAAGAAAAAAATTGTATACGGAAGAAAATCTCCCAAGAAAGTATTCATGTACCGCAATTTCATTACATTATAGTCATTTTAATTTCACAGACAAAATTCATGACGAAAAGACAATGCTCAAAATGAACAGTTGTTTGAACAGCTGCAACTAAATGTAGGATTTTTAAACACTTACAAGAAGACTTTTAATGTATTTACTTTAATAGGTGATAAAATGATCAATAATTATTACAATCAACAATCTCCCAGTAGAACAAAAAGTGCCCGGAACCTGTCAGAAAAAGGTGTTAATAGGTGTGTTAAAAAGATGTGTCGAAAAGGTGTTAAAATCAATCTTCAAAGTACCTTTAATTCCATACCTCCTAACCCTCGGTAGTTGAAGATGACGGTTCGTACACCGATGCCCAGAGCCCCATTGACAAGGCACTTGATGTACTCTGCTTGTGAGGCCCCCGTGAGGCCGGGGAGAATAATGACCACGGGGCTGTCTTTGGCACAGCCTTCTTCCATCCAGTCGAGGGCCACTTCTCCGCCATCTGCCAACTTAAGAATTTCTCTGGAAAAAAAAACAAAGGAATTTTAGACAGTTTTATTACAATTTTTTTGTTGTTATGTACAACATAAGAGCCTCTTTGTGTACAGTATATACAGTTCCATGCCAACTGAGAATAAAGTCAACTCAACACCTCCTTGAAAAGTCATTAAAAGTTATGAAAAAAAAAATTAAATTAGCCGATAACCCTAACCCAACGTAACCTATTTAACCATTTTTTTATATATAATTTTTTATCACTCTAAATTACTTATCTGAGATGGTTCTGAGTTGGTTTCTTTCCGAGTTGTCCGGTCACCGTATGTACAGCCTTGGTGACTATATTGCTGTAATTTTTTTTTTTTTTTAATTAGCCGCACGCCACAATTAGCCACAAGCAAATTAAGCAATTGCTTAGGGCATCACGCCTTGGGGGGCACCAGAAACAGCGCCAAAAATATATATATTTGCTATCACATGAAAGTTAAGACTTTTTTGAAAATTTGAAATTGAAATTTTTTGAAAATTTGACGTTTGAAAATCCGCGCATTTTAAAAGCTGCATTTTAATAAATAAATAAAAAATATTTTTATTGTTATGTAATACCTACTCCATGTATCTCTTTCATCCTTCGTATATACTTTAAGGTACGATTTTCCGGCCTTTGTGTTTCCTCCTTCCTACAACATGGGTCTCTTCAAGACCAATGTTCATTCCTTTCTCTAATCAAAAAGACCCTCCATACAGCCTCCCAGATGACATAGGCCCTGAGGGAAAATATTTTCCTCAGGGCCTCCTGTGTGGAGTAAATATACAAAAAAAAGATCTATCTCATTGTATTAAATACATAATTTTTTTTTAAAGACCAAAACTAGTTTTCTTATGGATAGGGGGGCCCACATGGCGTGGATTGTTTAGGGCATCAAGTAGTCTTAATCCGGCACTGATTAAAAGACTTGATGAGGCCCATATTAAAACAAAGAGAAAATACATAAAATGCATCTTTTTATATACGGCTGCAATTTTAAATAAGACTGAGAAAGTCGGAGAAACAATCTGTTCTCAAGCAATCACTCAATTTTAATGTCTTTTAATTTTTTCCTGTTAGATAATTTGACCGAATGCCATTCACATTTTTTGTTGGTACTTGCCTATTGATTTGAGATTTATTTTATTTTTTTATGTTCTCCATTTTATACAGGTGCTTGCAGGTTTTTTTTACACGATGCAATGCCGCCTCACGGAGTCTCATGAATGAGTTTTTTTTTCATTTTGCTCTGTTTAATTCATATTTGCTTTACTAACATATTTTTGCATTTTGTTTTTCCTGTTAAGCACTTGCATACTGCTTACTAACAACGTATGCAGGGACACTGGAGGTCTAGATTCGTTCAAAAATAAATAAATGTAGCTTCGTTTAACAAAAAAAATTAGTATCTTGCGAGAGCCTTGAAGGAGTAACCATATGTTACTTATACCAGAGTGGGTATGTGGTGGATAACCTCCAATGTTAGATAATTTAGCTAAATTTCTAGGTAATTAAAAAATATGTAAATCAATGAAATTATTACTGTCTCACTAATGATGTCATCACATAAAGCTATTTTTTTTATTATTACGCTCGATTGATTGTCTTCTTATTTTTGTATCTTAAATACAACATAAAAAATCTAATTGAAAGACCGGTACATAGTATATTATAAGCTGAGCTAGTTACAAAGTTCAAGTTACAGTTTGGTTATCACAGTATTGGTTATCACACAAGTCTCATTATCTCAAACCAGAACCGACTTTAAAAAAATGACTCGATTTTAACCTTTCCATTGTTGGGAACTATTAATATAGTGTTTTGGAAAATATTTTATTGTTAATTTATTATCTTTACTCTTGGAATCGTTTCCAAAATTTTTTAATTATAAGAAATAGTAGATAGTAAAGAAGAGGAATTATAATAGTATTGGTGTCAATGTAATCCAGTATTTTTTTGTAAATATTGACAATTATCGATCATGGAAATTTGAAATGCTATAGAGTAGTGGTTGACAACCTTTTAGAGCCTGCGTACCCCTTGACTCTTATTGCAAATTTGTTGTACCCCGTACCCTCTTTCTCTTTTGTGTACACGTGTAATAAAAGACATTTCATTTGTAATTTTTTAAAACTCTAATTATTACATGAATTTAACAATCAAATACAATTAATACAATTTTATACAGAGCGTAACATGACTTCAGGGATTTTTAATCAGTGATTCTACATGCGAAATAGAACAAATTGAGCTGAATTTTAAAACCTACATTTGTGCCACAATTGAGTACCCTAAATTCTTGCTTCGCGTGCCCCACAGATTGAAAACTGCTGCTGTAGAGGACAAAGTGTTAATTGTTCAAGAAAGCGAAAAGAATGGTCTTTATTTTTTCAAAAAATCACATCTCCTGTTTTATCCTGCGTTAAAAAATAACATTGAATAGATCTTTCAGAATACTTAACATTATTTGTAAATTTCTTTAAAAACAGCATTTCATTTATTTTTAATTTTCAGCATTTCATTCATTTATTTTTCAGAAAAAAAAATCCTCTTTAATGCATGTCGTAAAGCGCACTAATTTTCCTAGAAACATTTCGACGACGCAGATCAAAAGAGAAAAGAAAATGGAGAAAAATTACATATTTCACTCATTTTTGGATTTATTGTCCTTTACAGCATTTCAATTCCACCATTTGAGGCATAAAATTATGTTTTATAAAAATCTTAACTCGCCAGGTCTTGAACTACGAGAGTTAAAAAGTGTCTAATTCAACAAATATTTGGTGCTTATCTCCATGTGGTGACACTTCATAAAAAAAACTTAGATAATACAAATAATACCATAATGTTTCTTAAGTTGAATTTCTTATCAGTTATATGATTTAATTCTATGAGAAATTCATTATAATAATCCCCTCACTTAATTTTAAAAGATAGCACATGAATATTAGCTTAGGTAAGTACAATGCACGCCTCATTTCTTTCCATATGATAGTTTTCAATCATGGTTAATTGATTCGAGTAGGTATTCAGAGTTATTAGATGTTATCGTCTGTTCACTGTCGATAGCAATCGTTAGGTACATCTGCGGCACAATAATAGAAATAATCTTATTTGACGTAGATCTCAATAAATAAACTAACACTATGATAGAAAAGTCATTGATTGGCCCCCCTTCTACGGAATTTATAAATACGTACTTACATTTGAGATTTTTTATCTTGACATTTTTAAACCTTGAGATAAGAATATGAAAGGCGTTGATAAAAGAAAAAAAAAATGACAGTTTTTATTAAAATGCGTCACAATAAATTCATAGGTTAGGAAAAATAAGTATATAATAACAAAATAAAGGCAAACATATTTACTGCACTTTTATTATGTTAATATACCTTCATAGTAGTTAGGTTCCGTTCAGAATTGAAACGTTGCTTGAAATGGCTTTAGCCGTGTTTGGTGACCAGATCTGAATAGCCAGGTACTTCCTACCTTCCTCTTCTCCATCTCCTTCCCCTCCCCACTGCCATCAGCCTCACAACATAACCTAATTGGGCATGCCATAGTCTCACTGGCTCCAGACGGGAGCAGTTGGGACTCTTGTGCGGTATTCATATTAACACATTGTCACATTGTTTTTCGCGGACTGTCGGTCAACTGCGGGACACGGCAAATGCCGTTTTTGTCGACTGTCGGTTTTTGGCGGGAAACGGCATTATACGGGTTTGTTATCAGCGTGAAATAATATGCCTTGAAGGGTAATTTGCTACCTGGGTGCTAGGCGACAGCCTGTTGATGTTATTTGAGATGCCTTGTCCGGATTGGCTAGTGTGCCGCTTGTAAAGGCGTCGCCAGAAATCTAGAGTTTTTATGCGATCTCAATCTCCAGTTTAGTTTGAGTCATTTCACGTATTGGACTATTTTTCATACCGCTCGCACTGTTTTGTTTAGCATTGTATAGGACGTTATCCCTACAAAAATGCCTTTCGTATTTTTTTGTATTTTGTTTTATCACACCTTGGCTTGGGATGGCTATTGCAGGTTTGTGTTTCCACTCCCTGAGCGATGGGTTCGCCAGACTCCCTACGCTATTAGTCGTGTTTCAGTTGTCATGTTGACAGGTTGCCATGGTAACGCCTCATGACCAGTCGCCATGTTGACAGGTTGCCATGGTAGCGCCTCACGACCAGTCGCCATGTTGACAGGTTGCCATGGTAGCGCCTCACGACCAGTCGCCATGTTGACAGGTTGCCATGGTAGTGCCTCATGACCTGTCAAGTTTTCGTGTAATTTGCTGTCTCAGAGCAGGAAAATATTTTTTTTTTTCAGGAAGTAAATAAATAATTATTATATATTAAGGTTGATAAATTATTAATAAATTATAGTGATATAATTACTAAAATTGTAAAGTCGAGGTGCGTAGTGATTTGAGTTGCCAACTAGTTTTCGGTTTCTCCATGAGCGAAGGCCCTCAACCATGAGTCACTTACCTGTGAGGTGATTTTTCACAAAAACAGGGCTGTACAAATCATACAAATATTATTATTCCCGAAAAGTCGCGGGATATAACTTGGACTTACCGAGATGAAAACTAAGAATTTTGTTTTTACAGAATCAAAAAATATTACCTACACATTTCAAATATCCACTGGAGCGACCACGCAAAATAAATAAATTTGCCTCGATTGCTCGAGATTTCCAGAAGATCATTATTTGAATTTTTCAACAAACATTAAAAAAAATCATACCTTCGAATTTTAACATGGAGACATAAAAACTTATTATAGTGCTCCATAGCCAATGAATTAACCTGTATTTTACGATGTTTTTCTATTTTTTTATAGATCCTACAAATATGAGATTTTAAAAAATGATCTTCTGGAAATGTCAAGCAATCTAGGCAAATTTATTTAAATCGCATGGTCATTCCAGTGGATACATGACGTCTACCACGTTCTTGATATATATATACATATACAGGGTGTTACTGTACGCATATACAGGATGTTACAAGGGATGTAGTTGACTTACTTAACCAGTGATTTTTGACATTATTTGGAGTAAAGAATGCAAATGAAATTTTGGTCTCCGATGACATTTTTGATGTTTTTTTTTTCCACAAAAACATAAATAAAATACTAGGTGTTGGACAGTTAGGGTCAGGGTAAGAGGTTGGGCGGTCACTCGGCTGAGTGACCAGTGACGACAAGCGGAAGAATTTTTTTTTGTTCGATTTTGAAGAAAAAAATTTTGAAAAAAAAAGGTCAACGAAAAAGGCACCGGAGACCAAAATTTCATTTACATTTTTACTCCAAAAAATGTCAGGAATCACTGGTTAAAGTAAGTAAAGTACGTCCCTTAACACCCTGTATATACAGGGTGTAACAGGACGTAACCGAGAGATTTTAACCAGCGATTCCTGAGCATATTTAGAGTAAAAAATGTATACGTCATTTTGCTGTCCGATGACATTTTTTTCTATTAAAAACATTAAAAATATTTTTCCATCACACGCCGCAACTGACTAGTTAAAATAGTAAGCGCGTTTATAACCTAGCGGATACTTGATAAGCGTTGCGTCTCGTTCCAACAGCATTATTACCACACGAAACCGCTGAATCGCTCAAACACGTCACGAAAGGATGTATCCCGCATAGCGATAATAACAGTAGCACGGTGTAATTGAAAAACATATTTTTTATTTTTAATAGAAAAAAAATATCATCGGAGACCAAAAGGACAACTACATTTTTTACTCCAAATATGCCCAGGAATCGCTGCTCAAAATCCCTCGGGTAAGTCCTGTTACACCCTGTATATATATAATATAAGGCAGGTTGGTTGCACTTTTTATGACATTGTTTTTTTATTTTGCACATACATGTTTGTGCTTCCAGTTTAAAACCATATTTTTTACATTGAACATACTTATATTTTGTTTTATCCTTTTGTCTGGGTTTCTAGTAAAGTTATTGCACATTAAAATATCTACGCGTTGGCCTACATGGCGCAAATTAATTAATTATTGAATGATAATTCCTTTACAGAAAGTAAAACAATTCAAATTGCGATTTCAGTCTACTGGATTTCATATTAAGGAAAACTTTAAATACTGGAAGATTTGTATTCATTTATATTATTTTATAAATTAGTAGATTCCGTGAAGAACACAAATTCTATAAACAAACTGTAGATAACAACAAAAATATATATGATAACAATGTGTTTAATATATGTCATTATGTCAGATGCCTTGCAAATTAATTTAATTAGAGTTGGCAGAATTTAGCAAGACAAGGCACTAATGGAAAATAATCAGTATACATCTGAAAATCATATCTCACTAATTAAAAAAATTGTATCATAATCTATATCAGATGGATACATTGTTGACGTGTACACATTTGTCTGTTGTGATTTTCCTGTTGTGGTGGTAAGAGCAATATCAAGTTGCCATGCCGCTAGCAGAATATTAGTTTGTTCTACGACCACTTTTAACAAAATTGATTTTTCATACAAAATTAATGTTTAGTATTGCTTGATCTTTATCTTTGTCCAGTAAACAAAAAAAAAAAAAACAGAAACTGTTGAACTTAAAAAAGTTTTAAGAGTGTTTTTTTCAAATCCACAAAAAAAAATATATATATCTTAATATATATATTTCTTCTGTCCGTGTGTATGTCACTGAACTCCTCCTAAACGGCTGGACCGATTTTGATGAAATTTTTTGTGTGGGTTCAAGGGGATTCGAGAATGGTTTAGATTCACAATTTGGTCCACTGGAAAATGTTCTTTTAATTAATTTTTTTATTTCTAAGGAGTTGTTGATTTTGGAATGTTTTACATTGGATCCGGCAGACTGCGCTACCATCGCAGTATCGAATATTCAATATTATTCTATTTTAATTTTAGTTTGTCCCGACAGTTGTGTACAGGACAACGTCTGTCGGGTCCGCTATAAATAAATAAAATAAATTGTGGAACATTCCAGAACACTCTCGAATGTTGTCCTGAGCGAAGCCGGGTAACCCAGCTAGTAAATATATATATTCATTTATCGTCCGTTTGATTTGTCAGACATCTCAAAATACTAAGTTTTGAGATAATTATGAAAGCGATATTCGAATGCTCGCCATAAATCAAACATTATTTATACGTGTCTGTGTTTTAAAAATGCTATAATATGACATTTTGAAATATCCTACTAGTGACCCACAAAACATCAATATTTTGTTTGATTCACTGCAAGTTTTTCTACATTATAATTGATTTGGTGGTATTTCCGAGTAATCTGAGTATTTTACCAAACTGCAAAAGCTTTTAAAAAAAAAATCCGATTTTTCAGAGACGTCTGACTAATCAACTGGACGATCGATATCAATCGTAATTATAGGTATGTTGTGTTGGTTTGTTGCATATAACATAAAAAGTTATAAAAAAGGCTCACCTTTCGTTTTTTCTATTTAAAATTACTGATAACGAAGAAAAGAAAAACACATATTTTATTAGGCAAATGTATTGTAAACGTTATTACCACCTCACGTTTTTGTCGTTTCATATAAAATAATGAATAAAAATTTTTCGAAATTTTTCTCAAATTACTACCAGAAACTGGTTTCATAGAGGCAGTGGTGTAGCTAGGGGGGACGGCCCACACCAGGCGCCACTCGATGGGGGTGACACCCGAACGTGGAAAAAAAAATTATGAAGGTAGAATATTGTCACAAAAATATTTTACACATGAACATGGTCTATTATTTATATTTTCGTAGCTCTATGGCTCGGTCGGTCAGGGATTCCCCAAAAATTCTGTTGTTTTATTTTCGTTCCTAGCTCTAACTATTGCCTGGTTGGGGATTCCCCTGAAATATTTCTCACTTGTCACCTGTGTCATTTTCATTTCTTTCGTACATTGTGATTGACGTGAACTCGTGAAAGGAATTATTACCTATGGGTTGTTGAAAAAGTTGTTATTCTGTTAGTGTTTTTAAAAGTGTTAATTTTTTTGTAATAAACAATAACTGATAAACACAAAACCCGAATACAAATAAAGCAGAATTGATCGATAACTGACAAAAAAATGATCAATCATCTGAATGATTTTTTCTGTATTTCATTGTTGTGTGTACATAAATAAATAATTTAAAAATAAGAATAAATAATAAGTAATTTTGAGGATTTCGAAATTTTTTTTTGCAAATTTGACTACCTAGTAATGAATTTTTCAAAGTCAAACTTTAATGGGGGGGGGGGGGGGGGGTGTGACACCACGTTCTTTCTTGGGGTGACACCACATTTTCCGCCCCAGGTACCACCCATGCTAAATTCTAGATATGAAAATAGTGTGTGGAGTTTTCTCTTTCACAATAAACACTGTTTATTTCTCACCATGACAGTAAGGAAAGGAATAAGTGTACCTGCGTCTTGAAGAGACCCTATGTTAAATATGACCCATTCTCATGCGGCAAATGTCAATTGTGTGCGAATGTGGAGCTTGCTTTGGCGAGCCTTTCGAGTGAAGCACCTTGAAATACTAGTAGAACCAGCACTGATAATCTAAATACTGCAATCAGTCAGTTAAGATAAGAATCAATCCCCTCAGCTTGCTTGTTTCTGCACAGAGTGAAAGTGTTTTCAGGTACTTAGGGGTAACAGACCATAGGTGGCTGCCAACTCAACAGTGGCACACGTTATAAAATAAAGTGACAATAAATTTTACCTTTTATATATTATGTCCTGGAGCATGGAACTGCGTAAAATACTGGCGAATACTGTTTGAAGGCGAGACTCAAAGCACCATAATGTCGGCCAGTACTTCTCTTTTAACAAGGGAATGTTATCCTGAAGGAATTGTTTGAAGGGACCATTTTTGCATACTAAGTTTGGGTGCTGCAAAAAAAAGAAACGAGTGTTTAATAACCAAAATAATTTTTAATACGAAAAATAATATTAATGAGTTTGTAAAAGGTGAGCCAATGAAACCGGAAGATTAAAAAAAATCAGAAACATTCAATAAACCATCTTATGTAAAATTTATTGATGAAAACATAATTTACACAACGGAAATATTGTGTAAGTGAACAATCATTAATTGCGACGAGGCTGCAAAAATGTGTGCAACAAAATGGAGGCTACCCTTCGGAAACTATTTAAAAAAAATTAATGACTGTGCACTTAACCAATATTTTCATTTGTGTAGATTATATTTTCATTAATAAATTTAACAAAAGATGATTTATTGAATGTTTTTAGATTTTTGTTTGTTTCATTGGCACACCTGTTACAAACATTACAAGGCACATGAGTCCCAACTGCTCCCAAGCGTCTGGAGCCAGAGAGACTATGGCATCCCCCATTTGCGGTATGTTGTGGGGAGGGGAAGGAGATGGGAAAGAGGAAGGTGGAAATGTACCAGGCTATTCAGATCTGGTCACCAAACATGGTTAAAACCATTTCAAGCAATGCTTCAATTCTGAATGGTGGTCTTTCACCAGGATGATACTGAGAGTATCTTCCACTCTGGAATGTGCCACAAATATATTATACGTGATTTGAAATAAATTGCTTATGAAATAACACAAATTAATTTAATAAAATTTATTTATGAAAATAAATAAATATGCGCAGCATTGACAGGTATGTATGAATTTTTCAATCAATTAGAAAAAAAAAATACATATTTACATAATACCATTTGCGTACATGGTAGATTTAAAAAAATATGTATACACTAATAATTATTTATAAATACTATAATAACATTAGTTTCTTTGAGAATTTATTTTAATTAATTTAATATAACTAAATGGAACATTTATTTACGTTCTTGGCTATTTTTATTACCCAAAAACAAAATTTGTATGGTATAGGAAATATAATCACAATAGGTTTCCTAATTTATTATTATTACTTAACCTATTTATTATAATGGTGGAAAAAACGAAAAATTGAAAAGAAATATACACCTAATTGCATTTCTGGTCTAAATTAGTATGGTTCATATTATTCTAGAATTTCAAATTTTTCCCGCTTTTCAGTGTTTTAGCGGCGTGTAATGCTACGGTAAATAAACCAAAACAAATATTTATGCAGAATCTTGTTTAGTTTTCCGGACTGTTTTCAGAGCGCTGTCAAGAGGTTATATACATACCGATGGCAATTTTCAATGCCAAATTTAGTTAAATTCTCATTAAAAGCTTTTGAAAACATTTCTACAATTTTGTCAACACTTTGCGCAACTTTGAACAATGCGTCATTATTGCATATATACATTGTATAACAAATAATAATAATGTACAATATTGATGAAAACGTACCTTAACAACCTCTATCAGGTAATATGTGGTGAATGCGGCAATGGACAGTCCGATAACATATTCCCTTGGTAAATCCTGAATGGCATCAATAATTTGAGACATTGTAAAACAAACGATAGAAAAAATCGCGGATATCCGCGCACTCAAAACTTCACTTTGACAGCCGAAATGCCGCCCAATGATATTCCAATGCGCTCACTGCCGATGTAATTAGGTACTGGTGGGTAGGGTATTGGCTACTTCAGCGCGCGGTGTTCAAAATTACCTAGCCCCCACGGAACGTGATCATAAAATATCTTTAAACTTATCGGTTTAAATATAATATTATGACGTTCAGTAGTTATTTATGGGTATATTCGGCACATTCATAGCGAACACTTACATGCACCACTCGTCTTCAATGGTTCGAACTAAAGTGATTTGAAATGACGGCATGACGGCATAATTTCATACCGTCATATCTACGTAGAATAGGTATGGCTCGCGCAGAGAGATTTCCGTGATGTATTATTTTAGTTTGAAAGATTAGATAAAGTTCGATTGATTAATAATTCATGGAAAATGTACCTAAACTACAAATTTGTGGTGCCTAATAATATGATATAATACATACTTATTATTGTAAAAATAGATAGGGCCGGACCAGCCCGGCGGGCTTTCGAAAATATCTAGTTTGGCCGGTGGACTAATATTCTAAGGGTCTGATTTTTTTATATAGCTTTACATAATAATACTGTAGACATTATCCAATGACTTCATGTCGCCGTTGATACTATCCATAATTTATTTACCCTCACAACTTTCTGGGTCGTTTCATCCGACGAAAATGTATATTATTTTGTTACTTTCCAACTCTCACTAGGTAAAAAGGTTTTTTTTTACATGAGAAGTGCCCAATAATGTATGCTCGTGAATAGCAAAGCTTTGTTGTTGCACTGCTTCTATCTTCTAACCAAAACAATAATTACCTACATAAAGCATTAATATTCAAACTGTGGTAAAAACTGAAAACCTAGAGATAAGCAATTTTATTTTGTTGATTTGTTACTTGTTTTATTTGTTACTTGTTATTTGTTTATTTTGTTGTTTGTACATTTGGGCCATAAAAATGGTTTAAAAAAATCATGTGTGCTGTTCACACACGGTAGAAGTGAAACCTTCAGAAAACTAAACTTCGAGAGAATGAGACGAATGCAGAGTTTCAGAAGTAGGATAATATATATTATAATATTGTTACCAGGTTTAAAAATTATTTTAAATTTTTTTTCTATGAAGCACCTCACAAAGAAGAGGCCGATAGGCTATGAAGCACCGCACAAAGAGGACACCGATTAGTCTATCTCATTCTCTCGCAGGCTAAACCCTATAGATGTATGTGTTTGTCTTTAGTGTCGCTAGTTTTCGTTTCATAGAGTTTCAAATCACAACGGTGTAAGAAGTTTTCACTTCAAAAGTAATTTTATGTGAGTAGGTAAGTACAGGTTTTTCTGATTGGTAGTCTAATTTTGCTAGTATACAAGTAGTACGCCCCTGGTTGAAGTTATATCCATGTACATCTATTGCATACTCACCTAATTTAAATTATGCAGATCTCGTACAAAGTATGTACCTACATATTAGCCACTAGCGCACCAACTAATGTATTAATAATTGATTTAAATGGAGTATGAAAGTATACATATTATACCGCACAACGCGTGTATGAGTCTATTATTGTGGCACATGCGGCATTAATGGCATTCAAAATTCGAATAAGTACCTACCTACTTTCATGCTGCAAACTAATACATTGGGTGGATACATAAATCTTGTAAGCGAACTATTGTTTACAATAAATTATTATTATTATATACAAATGTAATACTTTATTCCGCATCCAAACTTCGATTAAAGGTAGGTAGGAACTTAAATAAATTTACCAAATATTATAATAATAGCTATCATGTTGATGTTTTTAAAAATAGAAATGAAAATGCATCAAAGTTTTCAGAAACAGTTTCAGCCGGAAAACGGCTTCACTGAAATTGAATGGATTGATTCGCTGGCTAGGCACATGTCATGTTGGTTGGAGTAGGTATAAGAGTTTCGTATTTCGCATTGCGCTTTTTATTCCATTGATTAGTAAAAGCAAGGTCAAGCAATATTATACTGTTATTCATGTTGGTTTCCTGAAAGAAGTTTATTATCAGGAACCTTGTTATTATTATTGGTGCTATAAAATATTAATGAGAATAAAATGTTTAATACCTACCTGTCAGTTTATTTCAGAGTAGGTATACGAATTAATTTTTCAAGTTGGATTCTTATAAGATTCGCATTCGAATATATACCTATATCAAAATTCTTGTGATAGAGATCTATTTAATTAGGGATATGAAGGTAACAAGGGTGTTCATATAATTACAATATTTTATCGATTGAGTTCGCTTATCACACGTATTTGTATCACAAATCGGTATCCGACTTATCGATACTAATAACCATTTTCTCAGTGATTGAATTTATTTAATACCTGTTACGTAGTAGGTACCTACCTATATTGATCTCGGATCTCTTTCATCAGAAGTCGCAGTCGATTCGACTTTGGTTTTATATCATAGAAAGCCTGTTCTCACGAATCTATTAATTTTATAGATTCTATGAAATATATCATATCATAGATCAGATGGGATCCCAGCGTAACATAATAGGAATTTTATTCTTGTTTCGAATGAAGTTTAATCGATTATTTTCATACAATAATCGTACCTATTTTCACGCTCGAATTCTTGACATAATCAGTCGCAATTTTGAAAATTACATAGTTATTATATTCAAAGCAAACCCGAAATCATTGAACCAGAGTTATATGTATAATCAGAGACACAAAACAGAAATTAATATTTTTGATGATGATTTAGTAATTGATTAGGTGCTTTGAAAATCTAGATAAAATTGAATAGCAGTCACGTAGTTTTTCTTATTTTTTTTGTATATCTATTTGAATTTAGATTTTGTTTTCTTTAGTGAATGCAAACACGGAAGTGGATCCCACTTCCCAATTTCCAATCAAGCTGAAACTCGGCAGATAGACTCTTTGTCAATGACAATGCGTTTTATTAATAGGCTACTAGCCGGCCCAAGAGATAGTCCGAAAATTGAAAATATATGTATTATAAAGGTGTTTTTTTAGAGGTTTGGAACCTTGAAATTAAGCAAAAATAAAATCTTGATAATGGCCATGGTATATGGTATTGACTTTATCGGATAAATAAGTTCATGCCATTAGTGTTTAAATATTATGGTCTTCAGCATATTATTACAGGCGCTGCGGCTGGCTCCAATAAAACGCAATCTTTTTTCAATCAAATTTTCAACCACTTTTTCAAGCAGCTGGGGTAGTGTTGAGTACCTTATACAAGAGGCACCTCAAATGTCCCATACAAAAACGTAAAATGTCCCGCCACCTCACAAAATGTATTTGTACCAACTCTTTTTCTTTTTATTACTACAAATGTATGAGGTGTGAGGCACTACATGTCATGTCACCAATGGGACAAATGTATGAGGAGGTGAGGTGTGTGATGGTTGATGTGTTGCGGGATCGAATCCCGGCATGGCAAATAAATTTTATTTGATAAATTTATGTTATTTCACAATTCATTCATTTAAAATAATATATAGTATATTTGCGGCACGTTCCAGAACGGAAGATACTCTCAGTATCGCCCTGGTATAAGACCATAATTCAGAATTGAAACGTTGCTTGAAATGGCTTTAGTTGTGTTTGGTGACCAGATCTGAACAGCCAGGTACTTCCCCACCTTCCTCTTCCCCTCCCCACTACCTTCAGCCTCACAACAAATACCCCAATTGGGAATTCCGTCTCACTGGCTCCAGACGGGAGCAGTTGGGACTCTTGTACGATATTCATATAAAAAAAACATAATTGTGACCACAGTCCCTTTGACTTCTCCAACCTTACTGTCTCAGAACATCGCCTTGCAGTGGGAGGGATGGATTAATGCATCTGACACTCCTGGGCACACTGAACTCCAGATTCCTACTTACCCCTCATATCCTTTTTCTTCCCAGAACTTACTCTCCTTCCTTTCCTAAAAAAGACCCACACAGCATCCCTAAAGATGACATAGGCCCTAAGGGGAATTATTTCCCCCCCCCTGATGGATTGTTCAAATTGTGTGAATCAACTAGCCCGTGTATTTTGTGGTGCAACAGAAGTAGGTACTTATTAAAAATCTATCAGATATAAAAATAACATTTTTAAATCGCTCTCATCCTGTCAGTGAGTACAATGACTCATCCTGTCAGTGAGTACTTACCTGCCTCCGTAATTGTGATGACATGTCCTTTGTTTGCAATTGATTAATCATTGTCACTGATCTGATGACTGAGTTTGATTGAAGAGCGGGTAAGCACCTTCTAGGTGTGCGAGTACATACATACATACGTGGGCAGAATTCAATTAAGGCCTCTGGAAAAGTTAGATCATTATCTCGACAAGAATTTTTTTAAATGTAAATACCTCACAAGAGTCCCAGCTGCTCCCGTCTGGATTCAGTGAGACTGAAAATAGTGGGGAGGGGAAGGAGATGGGGGAGAGGAAGGTAGGGAAGTACCTGGCTATTCAGATCGGGTCACCAAACACGGCTAAAGCCATTTCAAGCAACGTTTCAATTCTGAATGGTGGTCCTACACCAGGGCGATACTGAGAGTATCTTCCACTCCGGAACGTGCCGCAAATATAAAATTAATTATTTAGAATAAATTATTTTAAAAGCATGTTATTGTGTAAGTTTGTGAAATTTACGTGCCAACACCCAAAGCCAGGATTACATCGGATCTATTCTATGATCTACCGTAAAGAATATGTGAAATAGATCTGTGAGAACTTATATGGAATATTTACATAAAGTAAATTGGGCGGCGGGTATGGGTACCGCCGTATTTATTGGACAACCGACACCTCTGCCAGTAGGTCACCCCAAGTAGTTCGCTACGTTTGGTGACTTAGCAGGGGTGCTCGGGTTCATGGGGTGAGGTTTGTCCAGGTCTTGGCGGCAGATGCATCTGCCCATCTGCTGCGTGGCGGGTCGGATTAAGAGAGACTGGTTAAGGGAGGCCTTTTTGACCTCGCCAGCCTGGTACCACAGTTGGAGGGATGGATACATATTCAATTTGGGAGGCGGGAATGGGTACCGTCGCCCCGGGAACCTTTAATGGATAACCAACACCTCTGCCATAGGTCACCCTAAGTGGTTCGCTACGTTTGGTGATTTAGCAGGGGTGCCCGGGTTCATGGGATGAGGTTTGTCTAGGTCTTGGAGGAGGATGATCAGGACACACTGAATCCCAGATTCCTACCCACCCCTTAAACCCTCTTCCTTCTTAACTTAAGCACTAAGGCTTGCCATCTAGCGGATTCTACCGATAGCTGATGTCACCGCCATCTGTCTCTACAAGGCGGAAGCTTTACGATACACCACAGGAACCTTTATTGGACAACCAACACCTCTGCCGTAGGTCACCCCAAGTGGTTCGCTACGTTTGGTGATTTAGCAGGGGTGCCCGGGTTCATGGGGTGAGGTTTGTCTAGGTCTTGGAGGCGGATGATCAGGACACACTGAACCCCAGATTCATACCCACCCCTTAAACCCTTTTCCTTTCCAGAATTCTTCTCCACTTCCTTTCCTTTAAAAAAAACCCCTCCACACAGCATCCCCAAAGACGACATAGGCCCTGAGGGAGATTATTTTCCTCAGGGCCTCCTGTGTGGAGCTAATGTAAAAAAATAAGATGCTCAAGAATAATGTGTATGCCATGCGCACAATACTACTACTCACAATACGCTTGTAAAGTATCTCCTCGTACGAATGGCCTTAATATTCATTTTTAATTTATTTAATATTCATAATTTGTAGATCACAAGAATAATAAATATAGAGTTTTCTGAGAATTTACAAATTTATTTTCAGTAGAATTATTACTATTATTAGCAGAATTCTTATTACAATAGAATTACTTGAAAACATGCTTGACTAGATTTACCAGTGATGGTGGTGAAAAGAGGAACTAACAAGCAAATCAATTTTTTTCATAATGATAACAACAATATCTACAACAATGTTTAAAATTTAATCTAATTTTTGTTCAAATTATAATTACGCCCAGGGTTTGCCATTACAAAATCAGGGCACTGCATTTTTTTTTAAGTTAAAAAAGGATACATTATTATATACTATAAACTGTATATTAGTAAACAATGTTTGAGAAAGATTTAACCACTTGGAAGTTTTTTAAAATTAAAAACAAACTATAAACCTAAAGACTTGTAATATATAGTACTTTTTAAGAGATTTGTTAATTATTAGCTCAAACACTATCAGATGTACAAATAATTTTTCGTAACTGATAAACCGTTTAACTTTCATAAATGGTTGTTTATTAGTTGTGTAAAATTTAAAACATGTTTATTATTAAGATCAAATATGCATACCAATAAGGGCGGTATATTTGTGGGTTATGGTAGAGAGAGACAATGAAAGATTTTATGGAGTATCACTGAGTCTTTATTATGTAGACAGTTATATTTTGGTATGCATCACAATGGGATGCCTAAAATGTAAGTCACATCACGTCGGGATGTGGATCGGTGCTCAACGCTCTGCAGACGGAGACTTAAAGGTCAGTCGGTGGTGAAGATCACGTATCTTCCTAGTCCTCCAGCGAGATGCTCGACACCGTGGGTGGTGGAGATATAGGGCGGTAAATTCCGGAGTGTGATCAAGGTGATGGGTTGCTGCTCGACAGCATGTTTTATATGGGCGCAAGACTTTGTGGAGCCGCCATGATGGTTCTAGAAGCTGCGGGTAGACCGGTGCGCTTTCGTTGCAAGCCTCAAAGTTTCCAAACTGCGCTCATTATGAACAGCTCGTATTGCAAGTAGCGTGTCTCGAATTTTATATTTATAAATCAAATTATTTTTTTGTACAGCACAGCCCAGCTTTTGCAATGGTGAACCCAGGTTATAATCAACTTTTTTGTCGACACATTAAATTTTGAATAATTATACACAGATGGCAGTGATTTAAAAATAGATTACATACTTAAAAATAACAAAATAAAATGGATTACAAAGAAAATGATCTAAACAACTTTATATTAATTTTTGGGCCCTTATTATTAAAATTGATGATTACAATAGCACCACAAATTAAGCTGGTAAATATTTTAATGTGACAACATTTTTAATGACCAAAAATATTATACAATTTTATGTATGTTTATGATGTAAGAGTTATCCTAAAAATACAAGACATGTCCAATGTCAATGTAACATGTCTAATCCTGGCTTCTGTGACAATTAAAGTTGAAAAAGAATCTTAAATCCATACTTAAATAGTATCACATCCAAATCTGACTCAATACTCTCATTAATTTTATTTCAATGAGAAAACCTACACGAGAGATTACTTCTCAATAATTTATAATGCAGATATATATTAATTGATTGTAATCCATACAACTGCCGTGATGCCAATGATGACGAATTCTTACGACTTCTGGTTGAGGGGGTTCTGGGGAGACTTCTGCCATTCTTTGAAGAGCAACTGCTTGAGCTGCGATAGCTTGAGGGATGGATTCTCTTGCTTAAGAATGGGTAAATTAATCTCTCCATAAGCCGTGTAAGCAGCCTTAAGACGTTTCTCCGGATGTTTATCGGAGTCATCAGATTTTACACTGAAAACAAATTGTCATAATGCATTATTACTACGCAAATATTTCGCAATTGAGATTTATTACGATTGTTAGCAAAATCGAGCAAAGAGGAAAAATATTTTTTATAACAAAATGAAGAATTACATGAAAGATTTATTCAAGACAATTACATAGAAAAATCTCTATCACATAGAGCATCGGTATTCAACCTTTTTGCGTACCCCTTGACTCTTTTTATGAATATGTTGTTCCTCGTACCATCTATCTTGTGGACACATGTAATGAAAGACATTCAGTGTTTCATTTGTAATCTTTTAATAACTCTCATTATTACATGAATTTAATAATCAAGTCAAACAAAACAATAAATGTAATTTTATACAGAGTGTAACAAGACTTTGGGCATATTAACCAGTGATTTCACATGCGAAATTGAACCAACTTTGTTCCACATCTTTTTATTTCGAGGAATAAAAATTTATATTCTACATAAACAACTCCAAACTCACAAAGTGTATTGAGAGGATAAATTTTTTAAACCAAATAATTTTGTAGAAAAAAAGTTTCTCTTGTATCAGTAATTAAAATAAAAGCCTGATTTCCTGTTACACCCTTTATATAATGTTAACATACAGTCAATGTGCCTTGAGCTTGCTTTGCAGAGCAAAGTTTTACAAAGTTTGGCTCAATTTCACATAGGTAGAGGAGGAGCTGAGTTTTAAAACCTACATTTGTGCCACGATATTGCGTACCCCAAGGGGTACACGTACCACAGGTTGAACACCGCTGACATAGAGATAAGGACTGTGTTTCTAGACACTAGCGAATTTCTTCGATTGGGGGTGCCGTAGACTCACTAACTCCGGGCACTTGAATTCGTATGATGTTACAATAAAATATAAATAAACATACCTAAGCAGGGAGATAGCTTGGTCGACAGTACTGGCACTTTCCCCGGGAGCGTTAAATCGATTGATGTTCTCTTCAAGTGGTTTTTCAGCTTGTACCGCTACGCTCTGTGTTATAATATAAATAAAGGAGGTTTAGAATTACATACATAATATAAACGAAACAATATCTCATTAGTGTTAATAAAACAAAGTAAAAGAATCCAGTATATAACAGTAATAATTCAACATGTTCTTTTACATATGTACATTCTCTATTTTCAATTTTGTGACATATGTAGGCCCTAAGAGAAATTATTTTCCTTAATGCCTCCAGTGTGAAGTTAATATAAAATATATTCATTTTTAAATTGTTTAATTTTATTATTTATGAGTTGAGCTAATTATAAAACTGAGATAATTGCGTTTAAAGTTTGAAAATGTGGGGGTGGCTAAGTAAAAAGTTGCAACTAAAAGGTTGGAATTTACAGTGACATTTGTACATTTTTTGGTTAATAATGAGTCATAACGCCAAGAGATAATAGCAGAATTGCATTTTAATGATAGTCGGCTATTGCTTGTGTCCAGTGGGCCTGTCTCTCTATAAAAATCCGAATTGTGGGTCCATAAATTCCTCAGCATTGTGGACGTTAAAAGACAAGCACTGAAGAGAACAAATCAAAGAAGAAACAAAGTAAAGTATAACCTCTTTATTGGCACATTGCCTGGCCACTTGATTTCTCTTTTCTGTTTCAGCCACAATACTGGCCCGTGTGATTTTGGCCAGAGGTTGTTTTCCTTGTACTTTGATGGAGTCCACTTCTTTTTGCAGGAGAGCCTTTAATTCTGCTTTCTTTTCTAATTGTTCTTGTTTTTTGCGCTCCTGTTCCTCCTGAAATGTATAATATATTTTATAAGATAAAATAAAATGTTGAAATCAATATACATACATTTACCGCAATATAACCTCTAAAATTAACCTCTTCGCTGCTACGGGCCTCTTATATGTGTGCGAATAAACCGTGTCCTCAGCGCAACATGTCGATCGTCCAGTTGATTAGTATTTAGTTTTGAGACAATGAGGAAAGCAATATTCGAATGCTCACCACCAATCAAATATTATTTACATGTGTCTTGTGTTTCACATATTAAATATGCTATAAAAATAATAACGGGATGCATAACGGTCCAGTACATTAGTATGACATTTTGAAATATCCTACTAGTAACTCAGAAAACAACATCATTTTCTATAATTCTCTGCATTATAATTGATCTGGTGGTGTTTATGAGTAATCTGAGTATTGTACCAGATAGCAGATAGAGGGTACATTATTACTTATAACTGTATACTCAACCCAAATTTCGATTTATCGGAGATGTCTGACTAATCAACTGTCGATCTGGACAATTGATATATGTGCATTCATTTTCACAGAAAATGTATGAATGTCATATAAAATACCGCATACAACCTATGAACATTAGGAAGGCGGTGAAAAGGTTAAGATTCACTGAAAAAAGAAGCAACATGCAGACTGGGGTTTAGAGCAAACCAACTGCTCAGTTCCCACATGAAAATATATGCAATTTGACACTAAAAGAATGAGCATAATGTTTATTATGCACAATGTCAAAACAAGCTCTGAAGATGTAATAATTTGTATCATATGCACCTGATAATCATTTGGGTTCGTAGAAGAGCCATGATCTTATCTGAAGTTCAGTGCAGACTTGCCCAATTTTCAGCCCAGACTGTGATTATTAGCAAGGATATAGATGTATAAAAATTAATGTTTCTTTGTTTGTGCCTTATTATTTCCTATACCATCCATCTGATTGCGTGAAACTTTGGTGATTTGTTGTGCGCACACCCGCGAAGGTTTCTATATCTAATGATGAGCTCTGGCGTTATGATATTTGGATACAAATTTTATAATAGGAGGAAAAATGTAGATGGGGAAGAGGAAGGTGGGGAAGTACCTGAAAAAGCTTGAAAATAAAAAAAAATTCAGAAAGGATTCTGAGAATAATTAACTAAATTGAAAAAGTGGCATGTGGCATTATCATATATTTCATATACAATATACCCACATGCAACTAAAATCTAAAGAAAAGGACTGGGTAAGAACGTGTCATTTTGGCATATTAAAAAATAAAATAAATGCGGGCGGCTTGATCGATATTATCATAATTTAAAGGATCTTTTTGCGGTTATAATTGATTTGGAGATAACCGCAAAGGATAAATATTGGTAAATTTTAATATTTTTTTTGAGTTTTTACATTTTTTTTGAGAAGTACGTGTGCGCAGAGAACCATTTTGAAAACATCACCGCTCCGTTTTTAATTTATTTTTAATTTTGAAATTTGGTTTTCCAAATTAAACATTTTTTGAAAATCAAAGTGGCGGGATGGGGAGGGGAATCCGGGAGCGGAACGAAGGACGTTCGCGGGAAGGGACGCATAGGAAAGGGCATGCAGGGAGAAACATTTATTTCTTTGAGTGGCATTGCAACGCATGCCGGTTCTCGCCAGTAAAAAATAAAATAAAAATCATACAAGTTTCTGCTGTTTTTTAATAGTTTGTTTATGATCATCTTTCCAGTCTTCATCTTCTTGCTGTTGTTTTTTCAGTGCGTCCTGCTGGGTTTTGGCATCGTTCTTCCTGGCTCTAGCGATCACTGCTTTATTATTCTCTCCGACAAATTTCTTTGGCATCTAAAACAGAACAAGAAAGTGTTTAGATTTCTCAATATTCTTTTCAATAGAAAGGAATAACTAACTGCCTACATAATGTGTGCGTCATTATAATCTATTCTCATAAACTGGATATAATTTGTTTTGTTTAACACATTATTGAATAGTTTGAATAAAAATTAATATTTTTTTTTTATAAAATGAAAAATCTGTAACTTCCGTACAAGCATACATTTATCTAAAACCCAGATGACTTTTATAATGACAGAACCTAATATTTTTGGAATATAAGGATAAATCATTATTTGTAGCATAAAAAATGTATTTATTACACCGTAAGATGTATTTCTTTCTTTACCTTCAACGCTGAAATTGAAGATTTTGTTATAGAAACTTTGAAAATAAATATATCAATAATATTATTGATGAATTTTGAAGATAATTTCACAAACGCACAAAACTCCACAGCTGGCTGTCACAATTGTTCCATTGATTTTATGGCTGTTTTATTCGCCGTTAAGCAGTTCCTACTCAAAAAAATAAAAGGGGTAGGTTGTTCCACTTATCCACCAGGAATTTATTTTACATTATTGAGGTGTTTCTATAGCGAAGAACCGGAAAAGTGGTTTGTAGGTTTGTGGTTTGGTATATTTATGATTCGTAGTTATGAAAATTTCGACGTTCTGTAGCATACCATTTAACAAAAGAACGAACGAACGTTGAGGGAGACCTAACCAAGATCTCTCTAGCCAGACTCGCTCGACCCATCGCCTTGCATTGCAGCGGCAGAGATGAATTCGCACGTCCATTACTCCTAGACATATTGATCCCCAGATTCCTTGCTACCAGCCAGTCCAAAAAGAGATGTACAAAATCCCCATGGTCCACCTTTCAAGCGATAACTCGATAATTAATAGTACAATTTTTTAATATTTTTTGTAATCTTTAAAAAAATACTAGCAAACATTTTGCCATTTTTTATTTTTCAATATTGCGCATTTTTTCCAATATTGCAAAAAATATTTTTATGAATATTAGTGCAAATCGCGTTTTACGCGCTTGAATATTGCGTGTTTCGATACCATTCTGCAAGCCCTTTCACTCATTTTGCTAGAGGCCAGTTTGGACCCTTTTTGGGATGCACACGTGTTTGGATTCTGAGATTCTAAAATATTTATTTTAAAATAAAAAGTAAAGTTTCTTTTTAAAGAATTAAAACATATTTTATTTATTGTTTTAAAGTTTAATTTTTAGAACTCCATTTAAGGTTTTATTTTTAATGATAAATTTTAATGCTATTGTTTAATATGAAAAAACGGGTTTTTACAAAATATATTCTGTATGCGGTTTTTTACACTTGGAAACGCGTTTTACTTTTTTATGCGTAAATATTTTCATCCCTTAATATAGGGGTAAGGAGTGAGGATACACCTCCACACAACTTTGTCACGGCCTGCACTCCTTGCTTCATATAAATTTACACATCGTCTCATACATACGTCTTCTGTTATTCTAACTCTTGACCGGATTCAAGCATTTGATTCACTTGATCGTGCCGTGTCTTCTTTGGGCAGCTTCCGCTTCTTCTACCATTACTTCCATGGCATATATCTTAACAATTTCTAAGTTATAATATATGTATACTATTTAAATAAGTTGGTACATTGGAGTTTTTGAAAATGGCCACACAATTAATATTTGATAATAAAAAAATATAAAATATATGATCATTAATTCAATCGTGAAAGTTTAGCATATTATTATTATGTAATGTATATAGGTTCTTGTTATTAATACCAAATTAATTTGTAAATATTAACCCAAAATTACACTTACAAAAATTATTTACAAAGTCATTCACTTGAACTGGCTAGAACACTCCTTTGGGGTGAAAGCCAGAAGGGGGGAAAAAAACACGATAAATTGTTCAAATTTGGTGAAACAACCAGTTCGTAGGGTTATTTCGCAGAATTTGAACAATTCATCTTTGGAAGACAGTTGTGAAGGTGTTATCCGCAAAAAAATAAAAAAGATGGAATTCTACTATGAATATGAACAATTTTTTTAGGTTTTCTAGGCTAAGAATGTAATATCAGTCTTATAAATATATTTTTACATTTTCATTTGACAAGTTCACAAATATACAGACAAGCTGAAATCTCTCAATGTGAAATTATTTTTTAAACTATATTTGCAACATAAATTGAGCGTGTCCAACATAAATTCTTACGTCACATTAATTTTAAATTGGGAATATTAATTGAAAACATTAATTACTTCTCTCTGTTGCAACTACTGGGAAGAAAGAATTTGTTCTGACTTATTTTATTTATTTAAAATTGTTAATAATTTGTTGAACTTCTTTCGTTGATATGTTTTCATGTACAGAGTAGATCAGTTTGTCACAAATTACCTTGTAAAATACAGGATCTAATGCTGAATCATATTCCATAATAAATCGCCTGCATATGCTTGGTAATAAATATGTTGTTGATGATGTGATAAATATTGAAAGATTATCAACATACAAACATTGTTTAATTAAAACTGTTTGTCAGCGCTTCTCAGTTGGATTATAATCAAATATACTTTGAATGTTTATATTCTTCTTCAATGTTTACTTCTTTTTTAAATTTATTATTGTTTTGGATTTGGATTTCTAAATTTATTTTTGTTACATACTTTACTTAGTTATTTTTTTTAGTTCAAAATATCTTGTAGGTATAATGTATATGATAATATATTTTTCTACTTTATGCTGTCACTTCAATATGTACTTTTAAATTTTTTGGCATACAAATATTTTTTCTTAACTATGCATATTCTGTATCCATTTCAATTTATTGTTATTCATATGTAAAAGCCGTTAATCGGTGTTAATTCATAATAAATAAATAAAAAGTTATCTATCTATGTAAATAAATTATCATTGTTATGTAAACAATACACTCTTTCTAAATTTATTGAAATGCCTGTAAGTTTAAATGAAAAATAAAGAACAGTTAATTCTGGAATTGTTTAAAAATTATTTTTATTTAAAATTATATCCCGCCGTTTAGGAAGCACTGGCTAGCTACTAGCTCCGGCCACATTCTGCGCCGGGCCAGATGGTTGAGAAGACATCACTTAGAAAGTACTCAGCCTTAATAAAAAACCTCCTGAAAATTTTATTCAATTGATAAACAACGGTGGACGTGAAAACATTACTAATTTAAAAACATGTTCATGGAAAGATATATACTTTGCTTACACAGCCAGATAGGGTTGTTTATCTATCGTATACGCTTGTTTATTAATAATTTCTGAACGAATTTTGGAATTTTTTTATGATTTATACAACAACGAGCAGGGATATACTGATCTCCCTCTTTGGTGCACGCGGAATTTTTGGATGGTTAGTATGGGGAAGGTTAACAGAGGAATAATATTGTTAAATAAATAGTGAAATACCAATATTATTCCTCCGATATACAGAAAGTTCCATCACATTATAATATCAATGTGACAAAATAAATTGTATCTTTTTGATTAAATTAGGCATTGCTGTAATACTTTACTTGTTATGTCCCAAAATCAAGCGTGTAATGTAACCATTTTATTAGGTTTATGGCTTTTCATGATTCATCTGTAGTTTGCTTGCCTTAAAAAATAAGTAAAAACACATACGATTTTCAGTTTTATTAAACCAATATTTACATTCAAGTATCAACTAATTTTAAAAGAAAATGATAAATATATAAATTTTGAAGTCTAATTTTGAACAGCCTGTGTATCATTTTTGCAGTGAATCATTTTTTTCATCGTCACTAAATTGATATAAAAAGAAAAGAAAAACAAATATTTTAATAAAAAATATATTATGGAATCAGAAATACATGGCCTAGGCCTTATGAACCAGTGGCCATCACTTCAGCTCGCTTGCTCGAAACACAATCATTGAAGTCGTTTACATATTTCGCGCATAGGAGAGGTTGGGTGGAATTTTCATTGTAACATTTAGTCACCTGGAAAAGAAAAGAAAATGGTGCATTAATCAAATATAGCGAAATGAAATATTAAATTTAATTGTTTGCCTGGCCTGTAATGTAATTAAATACTCAGTTTATGTCCCTTACTGTGATATCACAATATGATATAAACAATAAATAATTTTAAAACTTATAATACGCATAATATAACTAATTAAATACATAATTATTTTGGGTTGCCTGTATTTAAAAGGTAATTCGCCTCATATCATAGTTATAATTCTGTACCTGAGAGGTAATAGTCCAATGAAAAAGATGCTGTGTGGAAGGTCTTTAAGGAAAGAAAAGAAGAAATTCTGAGAAGGAATGAGGTAAGAGGGATGGGTAGGAATCTAACTAGGGGGTCAGTGTGTTCAGGAGTGATGCTTGTAAGAGTCACACCTCCCACTGCAGTGCAAGGCAATGGATTAAGGGAGAGTACGGCTGGAGAGGTAAAGGGTCTTCCGCAGCCGTTCTCTCCCGATAAGGCCCGCCACATAGTTGGGGGACAGGTGCGTCTGCAACCAGTACCTGGACGAAACTCACCCCATGGACCTGGGCACCCCTGCTAAGACATCAAACCATGCCAGCACGGCTGCCTCCCAAAATTGTTCGAAATAATTTCTTCACTTCATTTGATTTATATAATTCCTAATATCACAATATAATTACCATCACCCAGAGATTGATTGCGGTGAGCTCCGGAGCTACAAATTTAAAATATCTAACTTTTATGCCAAGATGCTTACGAAGTTCTGTTTCAACAGGGTTTAAAAAATTAAACATTCATACAGCGGAAAATGTGGAAATAAAATGTTTTTAATGATGTGTGCATGCTTCTCTAAGACTGCATAGTTTGTTTCACAGCAGGGAGTAAAATATACAATTATCCTATTTTTATACCAATTTTAATTGTGAATATGGCAACGGCAATGCACTTACAGATAAAATAAATGTGAGACGAAACAGCAAGATAAAATAATATCAAGAAATATTATTTTCTTATCAGGCGAAAAAAATACATTACAATATGCTAGGAGCATTTTTAAGGTTCAAACTAAAATAAAATCGAGTTGTACGGTTGAGCTACTATCACTAGTGAATATGCCGGCATTTAAACGGTGAAGGCAAAAGTTAACCTTCTTATTAAGATTAGACATCTATCCCTGTTACCCACCAAGCATGTAATGAAATAAATCAAACAACGTAATTAAAAAAAAAAAACCAACATCAACCTAATTTTATAATAACATTTATGTTATTGGTAATGGGGTGAGGGTAAACTTTCGGGATGACTGGACATGTTCATTACAAATATTTTTTGGAAAAACCTTTTGATTCTTCCTATAGTAATACTACAAAAGACGGTAAATTTTTTAAATCACTGGCACGCTTAATACAAATATTTTTTTGGAAAAAACTTTTTGATTCATCTTAATTAGGTACAATAAAAGACAACTACAGTAGAATCGGGATATAACGACCCTGAAGGGGCTGGCAATATTTGTTGTACTAACCGGACGATGCACAAAACGGCCGGAAAATTTAAGCTTGTTTTTACACGCCGACTCACCAAACTCCTTTGCGAGGGTTACATTTGTTTCAACGGCTTCTAAATGGTGGAATATAGCACTTTTTTCTTCAATTGAAAAAACCCTTTCGCTTCACGGAACTCATTGTGTCGAGCTTTTAAACTAATCACAACAGATGATAAACACTGACTGTGATTTACCCGTGCTAATAAGGATAGGTGATGGGGAGTAGGCGGGGCGGCAAGGTATTGGTGCGTAGGTTTTGTAAACAAAACACTGCGCATCGTTCTAATCAGACGAATTATCATTAAAATAGGTCACTTTAAGCAGTTGGCCGCTTAAAACGGAGTCGTACTAAACGGATATACTAGTACCTAACTATGAAACCTAACTTGAGTTTACATTGTCGTCGCTAAATACAGTAATCTGTTATAAGCGAAGTCGTAATATACGAATTTATTTGAATTCGGGGCAATGGAAAACACCGTATTCAAAATTTCAATTGTGTAAAATGAAAATTTGCTTTCGTTATAAAGACAACTATTTGCATTCGGGGCGATGGAAAATACTGCATTTACAATAACAATACAAAACGTCATACAATATGAACATTTGAAAATGGCTGTCAGTTGCCATCCCTTACGACGAAAGCAAATTTTCATTTTATGTAACTGAAATTTTAATAGCACTATTTCCATCACTCCGAATGTAAATAGTTGTCTTTTATAGCAATTAAGATGAATCACAAGGTTTTTTCTAAAAAATATTCATATTAAGCATGTCCAGTCATCCCGAAAGTTTACCAGGGTGAGAATTTTTCTTTTTGTCTTATACAGATTAGAGAGAACCGACAGATTTGATGAATATATATTTTTTTTATAATGGCTCTACACAGGAGGCCCTGAGGAAAACAATTTCCCTCGGGGTCTATGTCATCTTTGGGGAAAGGAAGGGAGAGAAAGTTCTGGGAAGGAAAAGGGTATGAGGGGTGGGTAGGAATCTGGGGATCAGTGTGGTCAGGAGTTACGGACGTATGAATTCATTCCTCCTACTGTGGTGCAAGACGATGCAGTAGGTGGGCAAACGCATCTGCCGCCAAGACCTAGACAAACCTCACCCCATGAACCCGGACACCCCTGCTAAGTCATCAAATGTAGCGAACCACTTGGGGTGACTAATGTAGGGGAAGGGTTATCCAATAAATGGTTCCCGGGGCGGCGTTATCCTTACCCATCTCCCAAATTTTGAGTAATGCACCCATACAAAACATTGATTATATACAATATACACATACTTGACTTACTGCAACCAGTGATTGCTGACATTATTTGAAGTAAAAGTGTAAGAGAAGTTTTTTTTTAATCAAATTTTTTTCTTCAAAAACCAAACAAAAACTAATTCTTCCAGTTGTCATCACTAGTCACTTAGCCGAGTAACCGCCCAACCCCTTATCCCAACCCTACCTATGGAATACCTAGTGATTTTTTAAAGTTTTAAGTTGAAAAAAAAACATTGAAAGTCACCGGAGATCAAAATTGAATAATTTTTTACACCAAATAATGTCAGGAATCACTGGTAAATAAGGTACTTCCTTTAACACCCTGTATATAAATAAGACATAATGTTTTCTGATGCTTGTAATGAAGGTCTACCAAACACAATTTACTTATGCACTGTGAGAGCAATGAAATTGAGTGTCATACATACCATTGATCTGAATTCCATACAGGGAGGTAGTTTGCCGGTGACACATGCAGTTTGCGCTCGTTTGAACATTTGTGCAGTTTCGATAACAGCTTTGTTGTACTCTTCTTCCATCTTCTCGTTGATGGCATCATGGGCCTTTTTTAAGGATTCTATTCGTTTCCTCCAGTATTCATCCCCACCCTTCACGTCATAATCTGATTTAAATTCCTTCTTTGGAGGTGGAAGGACTATTTGCTGAAAAAGAAAAACTATTTACCAAATCATGTAAGGGAATATTATGTATGATTTATCGAATTTTGATTTATATTTTGACATTATGTAATGTAAAGATACTAACATTGACATTTACTGGTTCCGTCTCAGTCATTCGTTTCATCGCTGCCTCAGAAACGTGAATTGGAGAATCATTATTGACACTTAATTTTCTGGTACTCTGCGTTCCGCCCATTATAATAAAATAAATTTTATTTCAATACGATTTCAAAAAAACATTTTTCCGGCAGCACGATTCTCGTTCCACTGTTGGCAACCGTGGATCGTGCGACCATAAACAATTATAAGAAAAATGACATCAAGCTAACCACACACGGTAATTATTTTTGTTTGCTTTTAAACGGGAAATTTAGTGTTGTCGACCTTTTCTGCCAGTGATATCATTCGATCAGTTCGGTTAATCGGTAGTGCAAATAACTCGAAGAAATTTCGAAGTGAGTATTTTAGAATTTTTATTTTTATTTATATCGATTGTGCTCATCACTACTGCTAGTTTCATAGATGTTTACGAAAGCGAAAGTTGTCTATTATTATTCTAATTGTCTCGTTTTCTGAAATTCTGACATCTGAAAGAAGTGGAGATTTTGATTCCTGTTTATTTACTATTTGAATGCCAAAGCGTATCTAATTTGAATAGATTAAAATTTCTAAAGATTATTATCATCCTCTTAAAATGGATTCGGAAGTTATTCAAGAGACTCCCTCTGATCTTACAGCCGCACAAAAGGCGAGGATAGAAAGGAACAGGCTCAAAGCTCTTATGCTAAGAGATGCCAAGCTTATTCCACACCCTTCAGCCAAAATGTAGGCATGATTTACTTATTTAAATGCTGAATATGTAGACATGTCTAAATATTGTTTTCTGATACCATTGTTTTGAACTTTTAACCCCCCCCCCCCATTATTTTTTCAAGTTTCAACTTGAAACAGTTATGAAATTATGTATAATATTTTACTTAGTCAATAATAATAATCTTTCAGAGAAACAGAAAGCGTGCTGCAGAGCATTGTCAAGGTACAAGGAACAAAGTTTATCGATAGTGGCGGTGGATTTTTAATTGAAGAAAACCCAACTGTGCCAGTGGCCAAACCTGTTTTCACAAAAAAAGCACCACCCATCATCGATGTTACTGAAAGACCCACCTGCATTGAGTGTGATAAAGAATTCTCCTCTTCATATCTGTGGGAAACATTTGATTACAAGGCTTGCGACGGCTGCAGGTAAACTGTCTGGTTTTTCCTCTGAACAGCGAGGTTGTTTTGAAAACGATAGTCACTGTGAATTAGGTACAGTAGTTTTTCATAAAAATTTACATTGTTCCTTAACTCCCATCTGATTAATAATATTGTATGAGGGTTTGTACGATCTACGATCATCCTCTTCCTTCTCACACGTCTTGTATGAAAACGGAAAAGACAGAAGATAATAGAAAGATGACATCACATACGACCTCTCTCCGGGACTACATTCATATTATTAAGATTTATGGTATGTTTACATTCTTGATAAAGTTTTCTTCCTTTGATTACTTAACCTTTAACTGTTGACTTAGGTGCACTATTCCCGAGGGACGGGTTTTATTTTGTACTTACTTACAGCCTTGAAAATTTTGTACGAATGTGAAAAAATTTGTTTATCTGGATATCTTTATTAATTTTAGAAAAAAAAACAAAATTTTAGAAAAAAACTAAAAATCAGAATTTTTTTATATGAATACTGCACGAGAGTCTCCAACCGCTCCCGTCTGGAGCCAGTGAGACTATAGCATCCCCAATTGGGGTATGTTGTGAGTTGTGAGGCTGAAGGTAGTGGAGAGGGAAAGTAGATGAGGAAGAGGAAGGTGGGGAAGTTCCTGGCTATTCAGATCTGGTCACCAAACTTGACTAAAGCCTTTTCAAGCGACATTTCAATTATGAATGGTGCTCTTACACCAGGGCGATACTGAGAGTATCTTCCGTGCCACAAATATACTGTATATGATTTTTAATTAATTAATTAATCAAATAAAATTTATTGGCGCACACCGGGTTTGAACCCGCAACCTTCGGATTGTGAGTTGAGACTCTTACCACGGGACCACGGAGGCTGTCAAAGAATAAGAGAGACATAAACTTGTTCAACAAAAATAATGAAATTTAACAAGGTTTTGGTTTTTATTTAAAAAAAAAACATTCAATATTAATAAATATTTTTTTCACACGTGCAAGTAAATAGAGAATAAAACTAAATATCAACTGGGTCCATAAATCTAAACCCTGGCTTCTTGAATGACCAAAAGTCAAAACACATGCATCTTTTGAGTTGATATGGACATACTGAACACTTCTTCTTGTCGGTTACAGCAAGTTCGTCATCTACTGCTTCTAGTTGTTATATTTTTGTTAAACAAGCTGATATAATTATTGAAATCGTAAAGTTGAGTTAGTTTTGCCAACCAGTTTTCTCCATGAGCAGATGGCCTAACAGTTTGCTTTAATTTTGCAGGGATAATGATGACAAACACTCTCTCATCACAAGAACCGAAGCTAAGAGTGATTATCTCCTGAAGGACTGTGATCTGGACAGCCGGGAGCCTATTTTGAAGTGCATGTTGCGCAAGAACCCCCACAATAGCCGCTGGGGCTCCATGAAGCTCTACCTCCACATCCAGATAGAGGAGAGGGCCCTTCAGGTCTGGGGCTCACAGGAGGCCATCTTGAATGAGAAGGAACTCCGTCTAGAAAAGAAGGACGTCTGCAAGTCCAAGAAATACACCAAGCAGCTAAAGGAGCTGAGAATGAATGTTAGAAGCAGTTTGTATGTTAAAACTAAAAAATCGCATGTGCATACTTATGGATCTGAGGATTACGATGAGGATAAAGATATTTATACACACGTGTGCACAATCTGTCAATATGTAGAAGAATTTGAAAAAATGTGAATTTGAAATATGAACAGTCGATTCCGCTTAGTTGGGAACATCGGGATCCAAACATTTTGTCTCAAATAAGCGTCGTCCCAAATAAGCGATATTTAAGGGAGGCAATTTTAAATTTGTATATCATATTACATACGGAATCGACTGTATATGAATTTGAAAAATGTATCTGAAAATATGGAGAAAATAATGCATGTTTATATCACACTGCTGTTCCAAAATAAGTACAAAATGTTTTAAAAATAATCTCTTACCTCATCTTGATTTTAATAGCTGTATACTATGTACCTAGTTTATAAGATAATTTCCTAAGTCTCTTGTTTTTTGTATGAATAAAAATGTGTCTCTGGAATTCTAAATAGACTAAAATTGTAGATAATTTTCAAATCTGCTGGTAAAAGTTAATATTTTTTGCTGTGCAGAAAAAACATTGGATTTAATTAGTATGTAATGACTAAAATGTCGAATTAACGTTATAGCAACTGCATTGTCTCTTAATGCCCTCCGGTTCAGGCAAGTTTTATGGGCTAGTCTGAATGGTTGATTTTGAGACAAGTAGATAATTTTCAAATCTGCTGGCAGATGTTATTATTTTTTGCTGTGCAGAAAAACATAAGATTTGTATGTAATGACTAAAATGTTGAATTAGCGTTATAGCAACTGCATTGTCTCCCAATGCCCTCCGGTTCAGAAGCAAGTTTCACGGGCTACTCTGTATGGTTGATTTTGAGATGAGCATCACGTATACATGCCTACCGATCACGTACCTAAAAGACGAGCATCATCTTTACACGACACTATTACGTAATTGTAATTGTTTAGATAACAAAATGTTTGATGGAATTGATTTGTTATCTTTGAACTGTTTAGATTACATCTACACCTTTGAATATTTTATAAGTGAAACTATATTCAATTAAAATTAGATTTATAAATTGTGAAAAATCTGACCGTCCATGGGTATTGCAAATTCTTTAACGACATCATTGTAAAAAGATTAAATCCAACAAGACAAAATCATGCGAGATAATTTAATTTTATTTGAATATTTGAAAGATTTCATGTCCACTATAAATTTGAATCTACTTTTTGGAAAAAGATTTGAAAATAAATCTACCTCGTTTTTATACTTAGTTTTATGGATTTTAAAAATTATTATGTATTTTTGTTTTTTAAGATATGTAACTGTATTCAAACAAAACAACTTAATAAACCATATTACGATTCATTTTACTTTGATTCCTAATACTTTCCCAACTTTCGTGAATCCTCCGGGTATGGAGAAGTGGATGGTATGATGATTATTGTAACTTTATAAGTAGTGAATGTTTGTACGTGAGGGAAATACAAGCAAAACCATCACTATTCACTAAATGTTCAGCATTTCAGAAAAATGATTTTCATATTTTGGTGATTTTTTTTATCAGGTTTTTAGATCTGCATTTTCGAATCGATCATTTTTAGATTTGTTTCTGCTCTAAAAATGTATTTTGGAAAGTGGAGGTTTTGAAGTTCAACTCAGTGGTGTTTTGCAACTGAACTTTTGTTAGAGTGGCAGTTTTTGCAACCAGTACGGCGGCCATATTGGATTTGCAAAGCACTTGCTTGTTTTCTGGCTTGTGATTGGTGCATTTCGAGAGTAGCACTTTTGAACCTCACCGAAAGTGGAAGAAAGACAGTTATTAATGCATTTATTAATTTTGTCCCATTTATGTGTTACGCTCAGACCGTAGAGGTGTAATGTTGTATTACAACCAACTAACTAACCATAATAGCCGTGGGGGTAAGCAGAGAAGACCACCAAACTTCTCGATCTTGGCACACCCTCTTTGCCTCATTCGCGTTCATGCATCGTCTCATACATACTCTTCTATTACTCTGACCTTGACACGGCCCGACTCAAGTGTCTTTTTTTGTTTTTATACACATTTATTCAAACATGAAATTTTTTTCTACAGGTTATTTTATCAGATAGGTAGTCCCGCAAAGCTCTCACAAGACAGCTCATCTGCAGGATCCACCGAACATAAGTTTAATCCACCGAATAAATATGTCTATAATCTATGTCTATCGTATAATCTTGCATGTGTGTGTGATTGATTCTGATTCACTTGATCGTGCCATGTCTTCCTCGGGCATCTCCAACTTCTTCTACCATTCACATTTGCGTCATATATTCTCCTTACACTTCTTTCTTCATTCTACTTCACTCTACAAGCCCAAACCATCTGAGGGTCCCTTTCTTAATCTTACTCATTACTCTTACACCAGTCTTGCATTCTTTGCGGCTCTCCACATTTCTCAAACGATCATACACGGTTTTACAGGGGAAATGGTTCCCAGGGTGGCGGTACCCAAATTGTGACATTACTTAATATTTGTCATAGGTAGTCGATCTATAATGTGGAGTCAAGAATAATAAAACAAATGGGTCTTTGTCATTTGATAGAATAGCATTTATTTAGAATATTATTCTCACAACATTGAAACAATGTGCAATTTAAGTGGAAGCAAATTTGTGCTTCCCCATTGTCTTATAAATACTTCATTATTATGTACAGTCCGCTGTCTTGTCTTAACACTTCTGTGTTGATGGCTTTTGCTAGCTACTTTTAAACACCAATGCATACAATTAAACATAAAACAATTTTCATTCTATACATGGACGAAATAAAAATTGGATAGAGCATGTTATAAAATTAAAAATACACCTAAATGATATACAAAATTAATTTATACAAAATAACAATGACTTCACTATACATCACTGTTTATAGAAATGGCGTCAAAATGCTTACAAAATCTGCCAATACATTATGTATATTTTTGGGGTGCTCTATCCAACTGATATTTTGTATCTTCTGGTGGAAGATGTTAATTCTAATAATTGAACACATTCTGCCAAAATAAGGATAATAATATATGATTCTATTACATTATACAGTAAAACCATAATATAAGATTCTCATGCAAGTAGTTTTCCTACATAAAAAGTGTTTTTTTCCGTTCCTTCGAAGAAACTTATAAAAGAGTTTAATTATCATTTATTACACTGCAGCAACTCCTCAAAGACAGTATTACATAAAGAATCGTTGCCCACACACAACATTCAAGCACACAGTGAGAAATATAAAAAAAAATTATAATTAAAACCTAGGTACAATTGCATTTTTCAAAGGCGTATTTTCAGAAAGAAAAAAATTATAGCGATGTTACAAAAAACTCCACTGCATTAGTTTTAAAACAGTTGAAAGTACCCTGCTTGACTTAAAAACTACAATTTTAACAAAATATTGGCCAGTCAAGTCTGGTATAAAGCGTTTCACTGATATTTATCTTGAATCCTTCAAGCTTTAATTTAAAATGTCTTATCGTAGAGCTGTCACCCAGCTTAAGTACTCTTTAGGTTCGTCTAAGCTATAAAATATTCATTAGAAGACTTAATTACCAGCTATTTCCCAAAATGATTAACTACTTGAAATCTAAAATAATGATGCGTAAATGAATGATAGCTTTAAAACAAGATCAATTTTATGATTAATAAATATTGGAGAATAAAATCCAGTTTAAAATTAACAACTATTACTACTTGTGAAAATAAGAACAATAAATTAATTAACATGAAAACATCCTTTACATCCCCTTTTCATTCAGAGAAATCTTATAAACATAAACAAATCACGTCGTTGAAAACAATAATGGTTACAAATTATTGGTTGCAAGTAGTACAAAAGGTGACATTTAAAAAACTATGTATGTACATAATGACGTTACGTGTTCATTTCAATTGTGTGGCGACATTTTTGACGTAACGATTTTTATAAAAGAAAGACACCAAAGAGCAACAAGCGTGAAAATGATCACTATCGCTTGTATTATTAAATTTACAGCAATAAATCACTGGTTTTTAAGCACTATTTTCTTTACAACTTGGAAGACTTTCAATGTATACATTTATCTTAGAATATCAATAGTCAAATAACCGACAGCACTAATATTAACAAAATATATTCGAAATAGTCCCGTCTTGAGGTAATGTTTGATTGTGCAATATTATCTGCGGATAATTAGCACAATGTATAACTGGTAGCACGCATTGCAGATATAGAATGGTGGAGGGAGACGGAACATCACGTGTGTGAGTGGTGCAGGGCGGGGGTGGGCGGTGCGAGGGATATCCTTCTCTGTTGAGGTGCCGGCACTCGTAGGGGACTGTTGCCGATGTTGATGGCGGCGGAAGACCTGGAAAACATATTCACACGTTAAAATCGGCAGAGTGATTTGTAAAAGTGTATGGTTTGCCCAGTAATAACTAAAGCCACCGCTTTCAAAGGCTCGGCCGTCCTACCGTCCTTTCTTAAAGTAAAGCCCATTGTTCGATCCCTTCCCATATCCATTTATATAAAGAAGAGTGTTTGTGGAGGGCGGATTTTTATACAAATCCACAAATTGATTCTGAAATTGATGAAATTTTGCACACTTGACCTTCAAACCAAGAGGAAAGTACTTCTGATTTCGAAAAGCTCTCCGTAAAAATCTGAGCAACACCCGGAACTTCAGCTAGACATAATAATTTCAGTTGTGTGTCTCTATTTCACTCAGGTTCAATGACCTCTAGAACTAGGATTTGCTTTGATTTTCAAAATTGGAACTGATTGTGGAAACGATTCAAATAAGCGATAAAGTAGGTACCAAAATTATTTTATTAATTAATAATTCTATTGTCGAATGTCGTAATTTTTCAAGTTTACCAATGCAATGTACTCACCAAAGATATTGAAATATAAGGAGATATGCTATGATGTCCGCCCGACTATCAGCGGAACTACTACCTAATGGGAATAGTTTGAATACGGAAAGAATTCATTCATTTAGTTGGTTTTTAAATGTGTGCAATAGTATTGGTTAAAAATATCGGCGACACCAGGAAACACAGTCCCACCTAGTAAAAACTGCCGATAGCCCATCTCCTTATATTTCAATATCTTTGGTACTAAGAGTTAAAGTCAAGTCAAGAGTTAAATTTATGATCTTTTTTTGAAAGGCAATGACCACAGGACAAATATTTTTTTTATGAATAGTTTCAGTTTCACAAATCCTATTATTTTATTTTATTAATCATAAACGCCCTTATGGGCTTTTACAATAATAATATCCTGTGATTTTTCACAGGTCTGTGCTAGTGTTTTCTTAACCGGTGGGCAAGACGGATGTGTGTGACATTAACTACTTTTCACTAGACTTTTAACGGTACTGCTACTGAGAACCCTGTAGTAACTTCTCCATCTGTTTCATGAGAAACTGGGTAGGTGAGATAAAATAGGGAGGATGGGAAGGTTAGTTAGTAAGTGTACCTGTTATGACGCATGTGGCTGCGCACGAGGTCGCTGTTGACCAGCGCGGCCATGAGGCTGAGTTCGCCGGCGAGCACGGTGGCGCAGATGATGCGCGCTAGCTGCATGCTGTTGGATGCGGGGCTCGTCATGTGCGCGCCACGCACTCCCAGCATCTCCAGGCAGGCGCTCTGGCCCGGGAGGATGGTGCCGCCACCTGGGAGATACAAAAATAAATTAGGTTTCAATACGATAAAATGTGGTTAGTTACAGTAGAAATATTGGTGTAATTATTCAGAGTGAGATCATGGCATCTTTAATTTAGAAGGCTGAAAGATATTAGGAAATACTTGTCATCAAACAGAGTCCCTGGTGAGCAAATATTAGTATAAGGTAGCAGGTTTTTATCTGCCAGTTTAGATCTAATCACTAAATATTGTAGTCTCCCACCATAATGAGTATATTCCATTTAGAAGTAGTAAACTCCTTTAGTAAGTATTGTGATTTGGTGTTAAAACTGTACTATCAACTAACATTCAAACGTGATTAAGAATGTACAATTTGTTACTTATTGAGTACAGTGAAATCTCGAGCGATCGTTCCTCCAACATCAGTTTTCCCGCATTTGTTGTTTATTTTTTCCAGTCCCGAATTAATTTCGTACAAAATTCGCAAAAATAGATCGCATCGATCGGTTCTCTACGTATCGTGTTATCGCATTAATCGTTTAAAGCAGGGGTCTCCAAACTACGGCCGCGGGCTAAATCCGGCCCGCCTGTGTCATCCATCCGGCCTACGACAGCTAATGGCTTATTGTTGTTGTGGTAAGTTGGATAAACAACACAGAATGATAGTAACTCGGTTTTATTTACTTGCTAGGTAAAGCATAATGACAAGTATAATATCAAATCAACGAGGTTATTCGCGAAAAAGTACTAGCGCCATCTGTTAGCGATGGATAGAGGGTACTACCACTACCTATTTCCGTGTATAACCACCAGATGTCGTCAAGTCGTGACAATGCAGTACAACATAATAGTAATTGAACTAGCCAATTTAGCAAGCGTACATTTAGAGCGCATACTCGGCGACTAGTCTAGAAATTATAGATAATGGCAGCAAAATTTAAACAGATTTGGTCCTTGGAACTTACTGTAGTAATCAGTATGGCCCTAAGGCTGGAAAGTTTGGAGACCCCTGGTTTAAAGCGTCCAATTTCTGTACTACACATTTATCTCGATCAAACATTTTTCAAAATATGAAAATACAAAACTATATTTCATAGCTTGGTTTTGATTAACGGTACTCGTAAAAAACGGGCAGAACATTGAAAATTTTTGAGATTAGCAGTAGTTGTTGATAGACATTCAAACATATAAGTGCGTATGTGCAATCTTTTTACTGGGTGGAAAATTTTCGAAAACTAGAAAGACACATTGATGTTAAAGGGCGAGCCCCGGCAGCTTGGTAAGGATTGAAAGAGAGGATTTCAACGTTGTTTTGCGTTAATAGTGATGGAACTGATATAAGCGAGTCTCTCTTCATTGGAAAATCGCTGAAGCCTAGGTGTTCAGCTCAGCCAAGTGATATGCAGTATGAATGTAGCCTTTTCTTTATTCCTGTTTTCATAGTTTTTTCGAAGGGTCTCATCAAAAACGATCGAGATTTTACTGTACTTATTTATTTTACTAGACATGAGTAAATCTTGTCAAATAAAGTTAATATGTAGTTATGATTTGATATGTAAGAAGGTTATAAAACTGGCAAAGCTTGAAACATATGTAGTCTAATCAATCAATAAATTAAAGGTTCAAATGAACTTACCAATAGTGCCGACCTCCAAGGAGGGCATGGTGCATGTCATGTAGAGGTCCTCTCCGTCGTCTCCAGCGGGCTCCATGCTGGTGCTGCAATTGCTGCTGGTCACGTTTTGTGCCGGGTCCTGACCCGTGGCTATGAAGATCGCCGTCACCATGTTGGCAGCATGTGCATTGTTACCACCTTGAAGATAACACAAAATGTTCAATTCTAATACAAACCAACTGATTACATTTTTGTACTACTAATTACACCTTTTAATATCAACAGTCACAATGAACAATGTCGGATGTGAAAATTGGCAACTTTGCATAAAGAACTGTATAAAAGTTTAATTCGTACATGTTAACCTTTACAACACAATCTGACTTATCACGCGGCAAGTTTTGATACAATGTACGTGTTTTAGTGAAATTTGCGCATAGATAAAGTAAGTGAAGTATCTACATTTTAATTGTTTTTGAGAGCAAAAATATAACATTGTGTTGATATTTTTGTAAAAAATGGAAATAACCCCTTCATAGAATCACCCATACCGAGAAGATTTGTTATTTCGGTTCTTTGGAAATTAAAATAAAAAAATGCTCTTTGGAACCAAATTTAAGGTTTTCAAACATAAGATTTATTATTGTCACGCTCCTTGAAAAGCATATAATAGAGAATACTCTAAAATAATATAGCACACAAGTACCGAAGAAGGTTCTAACAGGACACCTGGGAGGTAAACGAAAGGCGGGCAGACCTAGGCTGAGATGGGAGGATGATGTCAGGAAGGATGCAAGGAGACTACTTCCATGTTGCAGATTGGAAGACAACGGCCGAGGACAGAGGGCGGTGGAGGCTTATCCTGAAGGAGGCCAATGCTCGAAATGAGCTGTAGCGCCATTGAAGAAGAATGTTATAGTTATAAATTATTGATGAACATAAAGTTTGTTCTTACCGATTGTGCCAGCCAAAGCCGAACCGGATAGATTTTTCAGCTTATTACATCTTACTAAAGTTTTGACATCGGTTTTAAATATAGTCCTAAGTGTCTCTCCATCGATGACTGTTTCGCAAACAACCCGTTTACCTCGTCCTTTAATCCTATAAAAGACAAAGAAAGACACACATTACAGCAATAATCATAAGCAGTTAATTAACCTTAATTATTATATATTTCAAATGGTTTTGAACTTCGTGGTACAACAAAATTTATGTATCGCAATTAGATGTTGTTTTGACTCAAGTGAATTGTAAAAATAAAATAGAATGAAAAATGTACTGACCAATTAATTGCCGCTGGCTTCTTATCTGAACAATAATTTCCAGATAAGCTTATGATTGTCATATCGGTGAAGTGCTGGTGAATATAACGCAAGGCCATTTCAGCTCCTTTTGACACCATGTTCATTCCCATGGCGTCTCCAGTAGTAGCGCGGAACCTGATGTACAGCTGGGGGCCGTCGATTGCAATGTGGATTTCTTGGAGTCGGGCAAATCGGCTGGTCGCATCGAATGCTTCCTTGATTTTTTCAAAGTTTTCTTTACCTTCAATCCACCTTTTTGCCTCACTATTAAAAGAAAAATAACAAAAATTGTTAATAAGATGAGTATTAATGAAGTGAGGATTGTTTGCAAGGCAGAGAGGTTCATCTCGGAAATGGATGGCGGCAAGGCGTATCACTGATAGGTCCTTTGCAATCTCTCCCTCTTTGTCATAAACAACAGTTGTTTTAGAAAGATAGGTTAAAATGGAAGCGTCAGCGGCAGTGACCATTTGAGATTGTAAAGATTGTTATTGTAATTGTTATTTGTTATTCTGTGAATTTTTTTCTTACCTCGCTCTGACGACATTGGGAAAACTGACAACTGGTGCTCTTGTCATGCCGATATCTTCCACAACGGATGTGACTCCTCGGGCTCCTAAAGCCTTGGCTCCGCGGTTCGTAGAGGCCACCAGAGCTCCCTCCGTAGTGGCCATGGGCACCATGTACGGGATTCCGTCCACTATCAGAGGACCAGCGAAACCCACTGGGATTCCCACATATCCTATCACGTTTTCGCAGCAAGTGTTCAGCACCTATTGTAAATTATAAATTTAGTAATTAATTGTAATGAATATCATTAGTATTGAATTAATTTGTCATGATTCATAACAGGTTGATGATTTAAAAAATTTATTTTGAATTTCCCTCAATCAGCTAATATGTTTGGTAGCTAGCTTGATTAAGCTTCTATCGAATACCAAGAGATGTCACTAACGTTTTTCTCATTGAATATTCTAGATAATGTTTTGTATCGTGAAATCTGCTGTCAGACATTTTAGTTGTGACTATAGAGATTTAGACCATAGACAACACACAGAAATAGTAATCTTCAATATTGTCCCAATCAAGTACATGGTAGGGCAATTTCTTAAATGAAATCCGAACTCTCAGTTATGTAAGTATGTAAGGGTACACTAAATGTGAAAAAGTTAATTTACCTTTGAGTAGTCGTAATGTAAGAAAGGCAGTCCATCGAGAACATCAGACTGGAATCCACTACGCTGTGTGATGATTTCTCTCCTCAACTTAACTCCTCTCAGATTATCTCCCAAAGCGCCCTCCAGTTTGTACATGGGAATGTGCCCCTTGTTGACCAGCAAGATGACCTCGTTATCCGACAATCCCTCGGCCCCCAATTCAGACTTGTATATTTCCAGGCACTCGGCTTCCGTGCGAGGAAACCGGGGAATATTTTCTATACTAGTTTTCTTTTCAATGGCAGTCAAGGTAGGCACTGTGCTCACTTCAGTTTGAGTTTCTTTGTCTTCCGATTCAAAATCGGAAAGTTCAAATATCGGCCTTTTTGGTTTCACTTGTTCACTCAACCTTAAGTCGGCTAATGAGGTCACGTGCTTCACGCTAGATTCTTTGGTAAGGTTATTCATGGCTTCTTCTCTAGTCTCGTTCTCTACTTTTTTGGTTGATAGTATCAGTTTATTATCAAGTTCGTCTTGGTCCTCGAAGAAGATGAATTTTGCAGCCAGCGCGCAGACGAGTATCAATATCACAATATGCTCCACACTGACTGTTAGCCACCTAGAAAAGGATCATGATATGAATATCTGTATACACACAAGCAAGAAAAATGGGTATTAAGAAGTTCGCACAGAATATTAGTTATTTTAATTATGTTTTAGAGTGCAGGAAAATTACAGATAATGAGGAAAAATTGTTACAGGTTACATGTCATCAACACAAACCTTCATTTGTTTATTTATAGTATTGTAAAATGTTATAATTATATTGTGCATTGTATTGGGTCGTGCATCTTATATTCATCTTTTATATTAATAAATGTTTATAATGGATATTAAATGCAATAGATTTGATTATGAAAGGTCAATAATTATTGTGAGTCAAAGGGTAAAGCACCTCTGGCATTTAATCAATCATCATTAATCATTTGATTATGATGTATTTAATCTTTAGAACTGGATAAATTAAATATATAAAACAAAAGATCAAACTTACTTCATGTATGAAGGAAAGAGTGCTTCCTCTGTCCTATTCAAGATGCTGTGTTGATTGGTGATGGAATCTCCCGGACCTCCGTGGTCTGAGTCTCCCTTCAGCGACCACCGACTGAAGACAAAATACACACAATAAAATAAGATCACAATTTTTAATATAAAAATATGTTTATGATAAAGATTTGATTTATCCGTAAGATATATGACTTTTGGGAGCGCACAACGGTCCGGCTTCAAAGCCAAGGTGAAACTAAGAATAAATAAGTCTCAACATTTAAACATTTAGATCTGTTCCAAGTGGCTCAAAAATCACAGTAGAGATGTTTATCAGGAGGACAATACTGACTAATAGATATTCTTTAGAGATATGCACTTCCTCCTTCTTTTCTTTAAAGAAGTCGAATGTCAGCCGCGTGGGGAGTTCTAACACAATCCCCGCCATATTAATATCACTCATCTCGCATTTTGTCAATGGAGCTAGCTAATTCATTAGGAAACAGGTTAGGGCTCACGTATTGTCAACGGATAAAAATACACTTTAAAATACAGTTATTTGAATGTTGAATGAAATGACAAAATCTATGACGGACCATTGTAAGATGCATAAACTCAGTCTAACTGTGTCAATAGCTGCTTAAGTCACTAGTCATAAGTCTCAGTAGACAGTTGCTAGCTAGTATTAGTTGTAAGTCACTAATAATTATAAATTTTAGATGTAAGCTTTAAGTCATTAGTTGTACATCTAAGTGATAAGTTACAGGTTAGATAAGTTAAGTTGTAAAGCGCCATTGATGTGATATTCTCACGAAAACGGCGCTATAGAAGTAATCCAATTATCTTTATTATACACAATATTCTTGTAAGAAAGAAATGAGAGGAATAATCACCTGTGCAGATGAACCAGAAGTAGGCCAGCGGACATGATGAGTTTCACCCTCTGCACAACCGGGTTGGGTTTCTGTTCTTCTTCAGCCGCGTGGAGAGCCCGCAATAGTCCGGCTCCCGGAGCCTCACCACTCCTTGCTCCATTTGACAACTGAAATGCACAAAGTTGTGATTGAAGTTACCTCTGTGGTGCGACGGTTTAGTAGATTTTGGTGACCCAAATAGAAGTGCACCAGTTGGATATTGCCTCATAGCTGGGACTTCAATGAATATGTCTACCAACTAAAATGTTCATTCTTTTCAATCAAGACAAAAAATGTTCAATTCAATTGTTCCATTGTTTAGATTTATCATATTGTGAGCAGGTGCATACTTGGTAGACTATTGCAAATAACACTGGCACAATATACATATGCATGCATTTTGGATTTGCATATAATTTTTGTTTTTATTAACAGATTTTATTCAGTGATTGACTAGTTAATGTATATATTTTTTTAAATAAATAAGTATAGTTACATAACCAATGTTTAATAGTTTTTAAAAAATGGAAATAAAAATATTATTTTTGAAATTGTGGTGTACTGTTGTTTCCTCTGATGAACTTTCTATGATACTTCGGTTCATCAGGTTACGAGGAGTCGTGTTTATTATCATGTTATTCACAATTAATATTTAACTGGACTTAACGCCCATTCTAAAGGATGCTTTGAGTAGATCTGCAGAAGAAACAGCCACCGAAGGTGCCCACCTGTCGATCGGATATCATTGGCTATCTTTGTAACCATTCGGGTATTAGACCCGAACGGACGACAGTTGTCTCTCTCATATAATACAACTTTACTGACCTGTGTTGAGACATATTGAAACTACATATAACTACCTGCACTAATGACATCTGTTGAGACATTGAAACTACATACATATTCACATACACTAAAGAAATCCAGTATACCGTTGGTGTAAGTTTAACCGTTTGAGTGCCAAAAAATGCATACAGTTTCTTGTAAAATGCCACCAAAAAAACATCATTTTTTATGAAACTATATATTTTTTTAAAACCCCATAAATTCTTTAAAAAAAATAAATGAATCTGAAATTTAAACGGTTTACTACGATCTTCCAACTATTAAGATAATATTAGAATAATATTTACCAACGCCGCAGCACCACACCCGACGTACGCGCGAATCAGAGCACGACTGACGCAATCGACGGAAATCGACGATCGGCAATCTTCGTTGAAACACGAATCGACGAAAGTCGACGATCAGCAATCAAACGGTTAATACCGCGGAAGAACCATTTGTAAAAATGTTCAGGAAGGAAAACCTAATGAGGGATAAATGTGCTCTCGCTTGCTTATGTACTGGGGATGGTTCATTAGCGGTATTGATTTTAACCCAGTACAAACAGTCTATTGGTCAGTTTCATAATTTGAAAGCATCAATCAATGCGGCTTGTGCTGAAATTATTGGCTGGTAGGTGGTATTGAATTTTCATACACGATAAGCATATTTTTAATGGGTAGGTTAAAACCAGGAGTTGATAAACTACAGCACATGAGCCAATTATGACCCGCAACCATTTTCCGTAAGCAAGCAATGAATTTAACACACCCAAATAATTTAAAATTTCAACAACCACTACTATAATCCACCATTATTTTTGTAATGGTAGATTTTTTCTGTTTGATTAAGTTAACAAAATTGGATTCTTCTCTCAGGTGTAAACATGATACCTTAACTTTAAACCAAAAAATGGAAATTTTATGAAAGATTGATGAGCGATGCTTACAAAATATCTGTTTTAATTTTTAGCTCATTTTATATGTATCCGCTATAATCTGATGTTTTCAATAATTTGACACTTGTTCGGTTTATGGGATTGCGGAGTGAGTGAGAGAGTAGGTACTGATAAGAAAAGCTGACTGCTGAATTGAGGAGTTGCAAGATGCGATTGCGTGTGTCACTCTTATGACTATTGCGTTGCCAATTGTGTGTTTTCAGACTGAAGAAGTGGAAGGTTGGAAGCATTTGCTTAGTCAGATATTTTATTAAAACTCACCTCGGAAACCAGTGACAGACAGGCGGGGTAGAGCGTCATGAAGACCACGTAGTTGACCACCACAGACATGCACGCGTACCAGCTGAGCGCCACGAGGCGCGGCACGCCGCTCAGCACACCCACGCCCACGAGCAGCGCCTCCACGAGCGTATCGAGTGTCAGTGGCGGGCCCAGCAGTTGCACGCCGTGCGCAATGCTCTCACGCACTTCGCGCTGGCTGCCCGCGGCGAGTGCGAGGCGTGCCAGCAGCGAGGCTTTAGACACATCGATCAGGAGCACGAAGAAGAACAGCGCGTCCCTGGGGAAAATACACACATCATGAGACCTCTTACAAAATAAATATACACAAAAAATGTTATTAGCTTCATCCGGACAGTCAAATAAATAATATAATTAAGCCATCAAAGGGACAAAATCAAGTGTATGTAACCAATTATTGTGACTTTGAGCCGTTCCATAAATTTAGCTATTGCTGGACACTTGTACTCTGGACAGGCTCTGGGAGTCAGGACGTGTCTATTCTGACAGACAGATGGATGCTTCGGTACAGGTTCTCTCAGTGGGGTGTTATGAAATTAATAGAACAATACAAATACATATTTACAGTAATACCATTTACACACTAAACCTTAAACTCCACAGCAAATTTGAAAAAAATGGGTGAAGTTGGCGACTTCGAATAAATAAAACTACAACTTAAATCACTAGTGACTGGAATTTCCTTATTTCAAATGCGTATTTCTAAGGCTAGATTTACACTAATAAGTAAAATTTACGACTTAAGTTTTTGACAAGTTACTCACAGGAGTGTTTACATATGCATCCGATTTTTGGAATCAGAAAAGTTTCTTTCCGTCTAAATTTGAGTTTTATCTGGTGTTATTTTTATATTGCTTATTTTATTTTGTAAGGTGGGTAACTATCCACATAACGTACTCAGATTTGAGTTAAAATAATAAAAATACTAGTTTTAGAGGAAAAAAATCCTACGAAAACAACTGTCTTTAAATTTTTAGACATCTCGCAACGGCAAATTTTGGAACTATTTCTTACGATAACCGTCTCAACTTATCAAACTGAATTGATGAGCTGTGGGAGGGCTGGAAGTTCGCGTGGATGCGATTAGATCTTTCAAAAAACTTACGCATGAACAAGTTCTGTAACTTGCTACAAATTTCGGTAAGTGACTTTTGGTGTCGTTTACATGGGTAATTTGGCCATAACTCGCTTACATGAACGACTCACAGAAAAAAACATACATATAAAGGTGGCCTAATGTGTATAATTTGATAAGAAATATTTTTTCAATAAGTAATAATTTACAGAAATAAGTTTACAGGGTTTTTCTCTTTTTACTGGGTTTTATAGATGCATATTCCAAGCTTTCAAACAAGAAACATCATGGTCTGGCTTTTTTCTAAAGAGAATGGAACAAATTTGTTCTGTAGAATGTAACACATTTAAAAGAAAGATAATTCAAATTTCAAAAATTATAATTGGAGAATACTTTTATCTAATATTTTTTATTTTGCTATTTTATATATAAAACTTTTTGAAATTGAGAAATTTTAAGATATGTTTTTCTGTTTGAAATTTTTTCATTGGAGATGCTGTTTGAAAACTTCATTTGTTCTTTTTGAAAATAACAGAGAGCGCCACTTTCATTCACAAAAATTTAAATTGTAGTGATAAAAAAATAATAATAGTAATATCGGGTTAAAAACCCTCTCCGCAGTTTTTGCTGCTAGACCCTACGGGCGGCTTTTAGTTCGGCTTCGCCCAGTTTGAGTGTTGGTGACAATTTTATAAATCCGATAGGAACTGGTTCCAAAAATAGCCGGTTCCTCGGATCCACTGTAATCCAGTGACAACTAGTCACCGGGACAAAGTAACCGCGACAGGCAATTACGTCATTTGTAATATATAGTCTCGTGGTACTATTATTCAGAACTGCCAGTTAAATATTATCGTCAATCTCTCCATATCTGGAGATACACAAAATTACAATTTCGTAGTAATTCAGTCACGCAAACTGTTAACGTAAGTGGTGCCACCTTTTGGCATTGCTTTAATTCGGTTCTATTACATTGGTTCTATTATAAAAGTAAATTTGTCTACGGACTCCACGTACGAAAATGGTTTTGTGTAAGGCGCGGCATCAGAGTTGCATTCTTAGCTTCAACCGTATTCTTAAATTTCAACCTTACAGTCTCTAGCCTATTAATACTGTTTGATGATTATTGATTATCATATTCCATATTCGAATTTATATCTTTTCTGTGCGGGGTTTTAGAAATATTTACGAGACCCAGAATTCTATTTTCAAAAATAATAAGTGAACTCGAATAATCACTTTAGTAATAAATTTTTCCGTGTTTTTGTAGAAACATTTCTGAGAGTCTGAATTCGTTTTCAAAAAATAAAATTGAATTCTAAAATCTCCAAAAAAAAAAAAACCGTTACCTTTTCGGCACGCGTTTTTAAAGATGTTTCCGCGAAACTGGCGCAAGTATTCTAAGTACCACTTAAAAACAACTCGGTTCATGTTTCCTTTCTATCTTCAGGCGGGAATGCTTGGTCTTGCCCACTTCCGTTCGTAATTGTTTTTTAGTTCAGAACATTCAAATAAACCTTCAAATATCGGAGGTCATTCTGCGAGGAACACGACGAAGGTCTATTTAATCATTCAATATGTTGGGCAACCTACAAAAACACTAAAAACCAAGTTTTTTTTACGATAAAATTTAATAATCCAGTGTGGTCAATTTAGCAAGATGATGAATTAGTCAAGATCATCAAAAATACCGAAGAAAATCTTAACTACAATGCTAGAGAAAATCTGGTCGCATGGAGCAGTAAAACCTCTCAAACGGTGAGCTCTAGCGTCATGAAATTTGAATAGTTTTTTCTGTCTGGAATTTCTAGGTAAGTGCAAATTTTTCAGGTTAAAAAATATTTCCACCATGAGCTATGGAACTTTGAAACAACCATCATTGTTCAACTGGTAAATATTAAACAGGACCCCATCCGAAAATGCTTACGAATTACAGCTTCAGATGCACATGGAAATGGACTGTAAGTATTAAAAATGAAACGAGACGAAATGTTGTTTGAAGGAATTGTGTGATAATATGTGTAGGAAAAACAATGGATGCAAGGAAAAAGGATAACCAATCGCTTACCACTGTACCTCTGTGCAAAAGATCACACAACACAATCACAATATAATTCCACTACGATACCTCGAGGTTATTAGCGCACAACGACACGAATAAGTACAAAACGATATGATTTACTTTTGATGTGGTCAAATACCTTTCTTTACGTTCAAAAACGAGATTATGTACATGAAAAACACCTTCCAAGATAGTCCCAATTGTTCTTTTGTTTTTCAAAACAAATGCACTCGAATTTTGCACTATTTTTCTTGTCATTGTTCCAAATTTCAAATACTTTTCCAGCAAGGTTAGTTTAGTTAGGGAGAGGTAGGTACTTGATAAATGACATCCCGGTAGGAACTATGCATAATCTCATTTAAAAACTGACCCCTGCTATATTCCTCTTTGACCCTACACAATTATTTCGCTTAATAAATTATTTAATCTCGGAGGAAGGCGGGAATTAACTACTAGTAATATAATAAATATAGGCATATTAGATCAGTTATGAATTCATACAATTTCAATAATGATGTAGAATAACGATCGATTCAATTAGAAATAAGTTAATACCGAAATATCTACACTAACTACGTACATATCGCCCAGATTACAATTAGTTGTGCGCGTCGAGAATAATAAGTACACATTAAAGTCAAGATCAGGAAGGTAAATAAAATATAAAACGTTATTTGAATAAATCGAAGACGATTAAAACAGCTGTTAGATAGAATCACCTAATAAATATCAACATAAAGATAAATGACGGAGTTTAAAAAACGCATTGGGTTTCCTGGAACCGTGTTCACTCTATAAATTGACTATTTCGCAATTATAGTAAAAATGCAAATGTAATATTAGTAGCATATTAAAGAAAACATAGATTAAAGAAAATAACACTAGAAGTGACGTCCACAAAAATTTGAATGGAAAAAATGTTCCATTCAGGCCATAGATTCTCAACCTTTTCTGGCCCACCGCCCACTTTGAGAATAATTTTTTTCTAGCGCCCCCAACTGCTTTTACTTACCATCTGCCGTCGTGAATCTGAACCAGCTATTGTTACGATTATATTTACCACACCGTGGGGGCGTAATGGGATGGATGAGGCGGGATGGGATGGGGTTGGATGGGTTTCTCTGGCCCCCCTGAAAGTCTGAAACGTCCACCATTTTTGTTCTCACAATAATATCACTTTTTTCATTAAAAAAGAAAAAGATGGTACGCACCGTCCCTTATACCTATCGATAAAGTACTTACCTAACATAATATAATATTTTAACAGAAAATTATTTTAATTGTCATTGTTAAAATTGGTAACAATATGTCAAGGATTCAGTGAATTTTATAATCTAAGCTAGTTGTAAATAAATGAGAGAAGACCCATTTGATTGTTCAATATTTTGAAATTTTTCAACGAGAATTGGGCAAGGCAACTACATATTATAGTGTTTTAAGAGGGAATAACCAGACAAAACCGGAAATCTGTCATTTTTAAATCAAATTTTAGACGTATTGACTCTTTTCCACAAAAAAATATAAATTGATTTCGAAAGACTGTTCTCTTACCTAGTAAAGCTATTTTTTAAATGTTGAGAAAATATGTTTATTTTTAGTATAACAAGGTTTTACCGTAGGTCGTTGGCAGATATATTAAATTTTCAAACAAAATTTTGTATTATAAAACATACATTTCAAATCATATATCATATAAGCAGTAAAATAAATCAATACATTGTTTGGGAAAGCTAATTTTAGTTAAAAAAAAATCGTAAAAAAAAGATCCGCGCCCTTGTTTTGTGACGAAAATACTTCAGTTTGTCTATTTATTTACGGTTTTACAAACTAATATACATATTTAAAAAAAAAAATCACATTCTTATTTTGCTTAGACATTATTGAAAAATTATAAATACTTATGATCAAAAAATAATTACAAAAGGACATCATTTTAATTGTTTTATCATCACGAGTTTGAGCATTTTTGAATGTGGGTATTTATCAAAGCAAATTTGGAATGAAATAAAATCGATATTGATTTATTATGTTAAAATGCTGGTATGGAGAATAATTAAACTTTCTCATCGGAACCGCCCTGTACCGTTGCAAGGGTACGTTCGCAAGATCATCGTTCGACGAAATTTAAATTCTCGGCCGCTGGTTACTGGCTCTAAGCATACAAAATAGACGAGCAAGATGTTGATAGACCCATAGATGGAAAAGATTTCTCACGCCCCAGAAAAACAATAAACATTGTGCAATGGTACATCAATTTGGGATGAAGCAAATTGGTGCTTGACGGTTTGGCGTCTTTCACCAATTATATAAGTAGAAACGAATACTTGCACGAAAAAATGCATGCCACGCAATATGGCTAGACTGCTAGATTATAGTTTAAACGGCGCGAAGAAAGCATTACATTATTGTTGTGGAGATGGCAACTGCACTGACAGACATGCAATAAATAATGTCAAGCTCAACACTCGCTAAACAACGGTAGTGTAGTGGTCATGCGTCACAATATTTAGCCGGTTATGGGGTCCTGCCGCTGACAAGTCTGTCGTAACCTTTCTTCATAGTACAGGCACCGTTTATGAGAAAGAGTGAGAGGTTGGAACGGATATAATCAGCGGTTGACTCGTTATTAGTTCACAGCGGTGTGGTATGCATCATTCTTAAAGCTGCTAACTTCTGAATGTCAGGAAAACGGACGAGTTATTTATTATATTAGAAGATTCACCGAGCTCGTAATGTCCCGATCAAGTGGCCGGCCGTGGTTCGTCGAACTCGCAGCTGGAAACTTTCATATTGTTACGTTACGTGGTGGGCCGAACAGTTTCACTTTTCATGTGAAGATATGTGGCGCAGTGCGCAGTGCCTCGTGCCTTGCTACCATCGAGCAATGATCTAACATCGAGCAATGCTACACGCGATGCTCGCTGGTCGCTGGCCGTCCTGCTCCTAGTTCAAACCTAACCCTAACATCTAGTTACTAGTCCCTACTTCCACGTTCTCAGACCCTGGCCAACAGTTTTTAGTCCATAGTTCACTAGTCACTAGTTCTTAGACTCCAAGTTCCTAGAATGTAGTCGACAGTTCTTAATTTGTAGTCCATAGTATCAAGTTCTTATACACCAAGTTCCTAGAATCTAGTCGACGGTTCTTAGTTTGTAGTACATAGTATCAAGTTCTTCTGCCCAAAATTCCTAGAATATGATCGACAGTTCTTAGTTTGTAGTCCATAGTTTACTAGTTCCTTATTTTCTATTCCCTAGTTCTACTTCTTAGATCCCAAGTCCCTAGTATCTAGTCCAAAGTTCTTAGTTTTCTAGTCCCTAATTCAAAGTTGTTAGACCTAGTCCCTATTATATAATCGGCAGTTCTTAGTTTTTAGTTCATAAAATTCTAGTCCCCAGTTTTCTACTCTCTGGTATTCTAGTTCCCAGTTCTTAGACTCTAAGTAAAATGCCTAGTTTCTAGTCCGTATTCCCAGTGATTAGTAATTATCTCATTGTTTCTAGTCCTCAGGCCCTAGTTTATATTCCCCAGCAGTCCCTGGTCTTCAGCGCCCAGTCCCTAGATCTTTTCCCTTGGCCAGGCCATGGGTCCACAATGTAACAAATTAAAACAAAAATCCTAATAATAATATTTGGATGATTTATATACGCCGTTTTTTGTGAAAAATCACTTCAAGGGCGCTTAACCACAATAAAAGTTTTAAATTAAGTAGTTTTGCCTGCTAAAATCGAAGTAAATTGGAGAAAGCAAAAACCGAAACTTCCATTTAAATACATATTGTGCACTTATAAATCATATAAAAAAGATATTACTACCATTATGACATTGAGCCTATATACTTAAATCCATTTTTTTAAATTTTATAAACACTAAATCTTGTGTCCAGGAGGTGTCAAGTTATGCCGTACCTACACGAAATATGCCAAGTATGAAATATCGATTTTAACTTGCGATTTCCAGCAAATAAAAATATTAGATAGAAAATAATACACTTTTTAATTAAATTCATAGCTTTATAGACATTCCGACTACCCACATAATAAAATACCTGACAATTCAATGTTAAATGAGACGAAAATATAATAAAACAGGTCGAAGACCAAGATATTAAAGTGTGAATTAAAAAGAATCATTTTGCAAATATGTGAGTGGAGAAACCAGTTATGTATTGTATAATTTGGAGATCGAATATATTGGCACCAAAAATGATATAATTTGACTTTCTTGATGGGCTAGCAACATCAGAAATCATACACCGCACCGGGTCGCACATCGATATTGTATGAATTACATACTGTTGTGGCATTTATTATATTATCACATATTATCATATGTGTTATGAGATAATTTAAGTAACGTAGGAAGTGAATGGAACTACTGCATGACATTCTGCGACCTAAGTAGTCGAGGAAATGGCAAAATGAGAAGCCTTGAGTACCCCCCTCCAGAGAAAGTTCAACTAGAGACCTGATATCCAATATTTTCAGCAAAGCGATCAGAAACCATCTTGAAATATCCAATTGACTTAGAACTTGGATAATGAGATGATTCACGGGCGATCTTAATTTAAATTCACATCACACGTTTCTCCATTCATTCGATAAGTATACATATATTGGTGACATCACAATACGCACCACATCATAATTATCAATAAAGAACAAGTCTTTTATTATAGACTCTGCTCTCTGCTGGGGTCCTGTTGGAATAACTTAAATATATTTAATCTCAAATTTGAAACAGGTGTAAAGTCAAAGCAGGTGGGTAGAATTAAAAATCGATGGTTTTTGACTTAATATACGATACAATGAATACTATTTTACAAAAGTCCTACGCGACCACCAAATAAATTCACAATTTTTCCTTGTCGTCGGAGGGATGGGCTGTTTCGCCCATGATGACCACCATCACCAAGATCATTGATGATTATTTATGTCGACAGGCTCTTAATTCGAAAACCAGTTTTTTACAGGATGTAAATACAGCTTATGTACATGTTGGGGTATTTTCCAAAGAAAAATAGTTAACACAGGTCGTAGCGTAGCACCGATTTAAAATAAATATTAGCAAACGATAGACTAGTTTTTTTATGTTGTATAGAAATACCCAAAATAGAAAATAAGGATAAAAGCAAGAATATTATTTTAAAAATATACTCTGTTATAAAAATATCCGTCGTGGGAAATCAATAAATAGCAGAAAGAGTTTTTTTGTTTAGAAAAGTTTGATTTTATCATGTACATGTGTTACTTAATTTTTTTTATTTGCTACTGGTTTCGACAAACACAATATGTGTCATTCACCGGTCGAAACCGGTAGCTAATAAATAAAATCAAATAAAAAATTCACACTGTTAAATAAAACTCGTCAAAACAAAATGTCTAGAAATTGTTACATAGAAGCACAAGATACAAACAAAAGCAGAAATAGAATTTATGTAGGTTTACTGTAAACCATAAACTTACGTAGGAGCTTATTTATTTCGAAAAAGCTGTAGAATGACCTGTGTAAAGGGCACCTGGGGTTATTTAATCATTAAAAAATAACTGATTAATATTATATTTTAATTGTAAAAACGGTTTATGCAAGTCAGACAGACAAATCGGCTATTGCCGAACATTTAATTGAAACTGGTCATTACTTTGGATTTTTTCCTGAAGTCTTGGGAAGACTTCATAAGAAAGGGGAAGACAATCCCATTAACATTAATAAAGACGACCAGGCTAAAAGTTCAATAGTTCTTGGTATCCGGTAATTGACGGCTACACCAAAACTTAACGCAGGAAATAATTTTAAATTTTAATGTAATACCACCATCTCGTAGAGGATTGGAGTTGGCAACACACACGTCACATTCAATTTGGGAGGCGGATATGGGTACCGCAGCCATTTATTGGATAACCAACATCTCTGCCATAGGTCACCCATAGTGGTTTGGTTATTTCATGGGATTGGTCCTCGTAGGCGGCGGATGCGTCTGCCAACCAGCTGCATGGCAGGCCGGATCGGGAGGGAGTCTTTTTGACTTCCCCAGCCGTACTCTCTCAGAACTTCGCCTTGCATCGCAGTGGGAGGGATGGATTCATATGTCCGTCACTCATATATGACACACTGACCCCTAGGCCCCTTACACCCTTTTTCTTTCCAGAACTTTCTCTCCTTTCTTTCCCTAAAAATACCCTCCACACGGCATCCCCAAAGAGGACATAGGCCCTGAGAGGAATTATTTTACTCGGGGCCTCCTGTGTGGAGCTAATGTAAAAAAAAAAAAAAAAACTTCACCGTAATCTTCGATTACACATCTGCTCTGATTATAGACCCTGTAATGCTGTCCGAAAGGTTAGGTAAATAAGGAGGTAGCTCAACACGGCATAATACCCTAAAATAAATAACGAGATAGCAGAATTTAAGTAGGTTTACTATAAACTTACGTAGATATATTACGAAAAATCAAATCGTTACTAACTTATATGAGAAATATGAATTGTCACATTGGGGCTACAAAACACTGTTCGATGGTTTGTTAGTTCTCTTTTCAATCGCCTTGTTTTTTTGTTCTTCCGTTGGCGGCATGCACTTATAAGTTTGTATCTCTAGACGTTTGTTACAGCACGTTTCGTCCCGAGAAGACTTATTTATGAAAATCACCCCACGGTTCAAATATTTAATTATGCAACGCTCAAATATAGATCGGCAATGTCCGAGTAATGCACTCGGCGGTGATGACAGAGAAGAGTAATTAACTAGAGTGGTACTCACTTGAGGTCAGAGATGTCACCCCGTAGGAAGTTGATGACGGATGAGGTAAACACCACGCTGGAGAAGACGGCGAACAGACCGGCGATTGCTGAAAAAAAAAAACATATGGTCACACTCTACACAAATCCATAATGCATGAAATGATTCATACACTACATAGAAATATAACAAAAGGTAGTTAGGTGCCTGTATTATGTTCCGTTGTTAATTTCAGTAACGAGTCATCGTCTATTTTTAAAGTACGATTGTTCTAAGGAAGATTTGAAAAGTTAGGTTTAATTCAATGATTTTAGTTAGGTTAGTCCAGGCGCACACGAGCAACTTTAGTTGCAGGCAACAGTTAAAAGCATCAAAATCCATTACGGTATAATAATATACATAAATGAAGGTTGTCGACATGACATTAGGGAGACTTTTTTGAATTTGTAGGGATTTTGACATATTTGCTTAGCTACAACTAAAATGTGCAGGGCGGTCCCGAAAGTTTAGATGTCACCAAGAATCTGTAAATTATCAGTGGAAAACATTATTAGGCACCAAGTAATATAATTTATTCAACTAACTATCACATTAATTCTCCGTACGAGTAGCCAGATAGGTAAAAATGTCACACTACTCTGTCGTAAACAAAAGTTTTTGCATTATTCGAATTTGTTATTTTGACTATTGACATAACCTGACTAAAGTATTAATTTTGATATTGAAACTAGAATGAATGGTTTTTAAATTCATATTTTCACCTTCATTTCATTCGTCTTTTCACCTTAAAACACCAGCAACAATAAATCAAATTTTACAGTCCTACCAGTTGCTTGGTAACGTCTACGCTTTCGATGCAAACACAGGATTTTCAAATTGTAGACTGTTTACTCTACTGTCTAAAAGCGCAGTGGTGTTTATTATTTGTTAGAGAATCGATGTTATTTTGACGGTTATATTTAGAAAACTTTTAAAAATAATTCACGATAAAAATGATTAGAACGCTTTTTACCAAACGTTCCTAATTTGTATTTTGCGCCTTTCTCTGGGCGTCATCAGATATTATATTAGCAAGAGAAACTTTTATTTAAATCAATTTTTTTAATCTCAAATATTGAGAAAACGTACACTGAATTTATCTTTACAATTTGGATTAAGAAAACGAGGGGGGTTAATTCAGACGATCCACTATCGGTTTACACTTCTAAACATCACCATGACAAATTGTAAGGAAACAAAAATAATTTATGACACTCCCTTAAAGAAGCATAGCTACAGTTATTAGCAGAATTTCCACAATCTTTTAAATCCATAAAATATAATTTTAACGCTCTAATTTTTAAAAGATATCGATTTTACCTAGTAAAGAAAAAAATCAACGCGCAAAAAAACCTTTTCCAGCTTTATCATGTTAATAAAAGTTAGATAGGTCGTGAGGTTTGGTGTTTTCAAAAATGGGTCGCAAGACCTATCTTCTAACTACTACAAAGTTAGGTTGGGTTAGATTAATAGGTAAAAATACTCCTTCCTGCTCTAGTAAAAACTAGGTGAGTAGCGAGAGTTGGACTTTTCAAAAGTGAGTCGCAAAGTTAGGGAACTCCTGGCAGACATTTTTATGCGTGCAGATGGATGCAGAACACGGTCGGGGGTATGCCATTGCATGAGTCACGGTGAATTCCAGAAAATGCAGAAGTGCAATCAATAGGAGCTCGGAACTCATTCGCAAGCGGTTTCCAGAAATAGCATCACGGGACTAATGGATAGACGTGTGCTTATATTGGAAACGATTTTCACAATAAACCATTTATGCTTCAGGAAATCGCCGGGTCGGGCAGGTTTCGGAAGTAAAATAGGGTCAGTTGGTAAATGCGTTCCCATAGGGCAAGTTCAAGTTCCTTTACTCGACATTGACAATAATTGCAAAAAGTACCATGTTTCCTTAACACTTTTTTCAATTATTTTAAAGATTCAATGACCTGTTTATATTAATTTTGGTGTCTTCTTCCACCGGAGGTATTTTGAAAGTGACACAGTTTTTTGCATCACAATGGCCTATAGGTACAACCGGGTCCACACGAGCGTGAGTTAGTGTTTGAAAAAATCCTGGAAGAAAATAAATCTGTTTTTAGAAACGGAACGGTTGTCGATAGAACATGCGGGAGCTGCTTACGTTTATAGGGTACCTACCCGCGCACACGTGTTTCAGGTAGTAAGTCGCCCAGCCCCAGAGAATTAAACTGACTTTACTAGTGTGGTCTATCTGTATATTGGAGTGGGCCCATCACAATTCGGAAATATTTGCCGGTTGCAAAGGGATGAGAGAAGCATCCGCCCAAACCCCGACCTATTTCTTTAGTTCCAGAGCCGTACTGCCGTCATAAGCAAATAGGCAGCTAGGAATTTGCAATAGTCACATTCTGATATGCGAGACATTTCACCTATTGTAATAAAATTGCAAATTCTTAGCTGACTTTTTGCTCGCGACGGCAGCATAACAATGGCTGTCTTTGCAGTTTTTCGATACCACCTTTACTCCAAGAGGAAGCCAAAGACCTAAAATGTATGCATTCTTAGTGTGCCTTATATCGCCACAAATATATCGATGGTGACAGGCACATACATTGCTTGGCAAACGGAGTCTAGAGTTCATGATTTAAAAATTGATTTGCAAAAGTGGTTTTTATTTATTTATTTTGTGAATAATTTTATAAGAAAGAAAAAAAAGTTAATCAATGGAAATTGTCACACATAATTTTAGCCATAAAACTGTGTTTTTAAAAATTTATTTCTTTTACGTGTTCATAGTTGACCACATAATCGACCACCACAACACGGGCATGTGCCTAGCATGGTGGTCGAAAAATTCTAAAATTTATGTAACAAAAAATTTCAATGAATAAAGAAAACTTAAAAAAAATAAAAATAGTTCATACATTTCTAATGAAAAAAGATTTTTTTAGTAGTTTACGCTTATAGTTTTTATTAAGTATTTAATAAATTTATTCGAATTCTACTTAATGGAAACGGTAGAAAAAGGTTCAATTTATCCAAAACACATTTTTTTATTAATAATGTTAACCGATTCGTAGTAAAGATAAATCGAAAATAGTGATTTAGCATTAATCTTCGCCTTAAACTTCCGTTTATTAATAAGCTAAGGGAGAAAAGGAGGAGTGATCCTGTAAAAGTTGTAGAAGGGAGGAAACATAAAAGCTGGCAAATTCTTTCATAGCCGAGCTGTCAATGAATCGTAAAAACGATCCGTTTACTAGTGAATAATTTCAACCGAGTACAGATGTTTAGTATCTCTTGGACATCAACGTTTCCCAGTTGTATGGTACACGCCAAACATTAAGACCGGCCTGAACATGGTACGATCCATTCTCGCGCAGTTACTGACCTTACAATGAACGCAAACGAAAGAGAAAGATAGGTAAAAACATACGTGCGACAGAGAAAGGCGTGGGCATGGGGCCATACCATTTTTCTCTCCTTAAGGCGCGGTATAACCGTTCAAAAAGAAGAAGAAGGAGAGATATGTAAATACAAATGTTAGAGAGCGCGCTAACGTTAAAAACGATAATATTTAAACGAAAATTGTGAAAAAAAAAAAAATAAATAAATAAATAAAACACGACTCGTTTAAAATAGAGCAAAAATATCGTAGGGATTGTCTAAAATAGCATTTAAACAAACACTGTGAATTTTTTCATACTTGCAAAATAACTGAAACAAACGTGTTTATAATAATTTTCTGAGCATACTTTGCGATTTTTTCTATCGAGGGAATCTCATAATTTGCGTTTCGGCGTGGGGAATGTATAGATATTATCTTCAAGAATAACATAAAAGTGTAGGAAAACCTGTAATAAATCGGTAGAAATGCGGGATACCGCGGCTTAAACTCGCTTCTGGCGACGATATCCGATCAACGTCAGGCCGGTCTTAAAGTTTGGCGTGTACCGGATCAATGACGCTAGTACTTCGGGGCACGGAGACGTCTGTGATGATTGTAACAGGTTTTCACATTAAATCGTACCTACGTATTTTGTGCGTAGTCTTACAGACGAAAAAGAGGATAATTAAATCCGCTTAGAAACAAAGCAACATAAAGCATGAATAGTAATTTGTGATAAAGTAACGTTGACGGAGTTAATTAAAATGTATGCGATGTTTTAGCAAAACGATTATTTATCTTTTATGTGTATTTGCTATTTGTATTTACTGTAAACCTACGCAGGTTTCATGTGCCGCATTGATAATTCGAGGACACGTTAATGTTTTGTGTACATACGCATGTGAGTACGGACACGAGACGTGCAAATATGACTAAACTATATAAATAAAGCATAACGTTATACAGCAACAATGAACCGACGAATATAATAGAGACATTTTTGGATTTATTGTCCTTTACAGCATTTCAAATTTCTGCTATTTTAAGTATAAATTTGAAAAATATTTTTCTGTTATTGTATTATAGATAGGTAAAATTCAGATAAGCGATAAAGTAGGTAGGTACCTACCTCTAATATGATATGCTTAATATTATATTAGAGGTAAGTAAGTACCTACCTACTTTATCGCTTCTCTGAATTTTTCACACAATCGTTGCAAATTTGAAAATGACACTGAATTTCAAAGCAAATCAGAGTTTTAGAATTCATTGAATCAGTGTTACAGACAGACGCACATCCGAAATTAGTATTTTTGATGACGATGATTACAAGTTAAATAACAATTAAAATTATTTTCTGTCAAAATATAATCATTGGTAGGTTGGTACCTGCTTTATAGCTTGTACGAATTTTTCACACAAATATTTCCAATTTTGAAAATGCAAATCCGAGTTCACTGAACCAGAGTTACAGACAGACACACAACCGAAATTAGTATTTTTTTATAAACATTATATTAAGAGTTAGTATTTAATTTTCTAACTGAGGATGGAAGGATGAGGAGTATTGAGGAGGGAAGACATGGTCTGACCAAGCGAATCTAATAATTGTATAGAATCATTTCAACAGTCGGAATAGTAGAAGAGTATGAATGTGAATGAACAAAAGAACGTTTGCCAAAAAGTTGTGCGGTGTTTCAACCTTTAAGGGGAAACTAAAAATTATTCATAATCAGCTCGCTCTTAGATGGCAGTAATTTAATTATTTTAGGAAATATAAAATATTAAGATGACCTTTTTGTTTGCGCCCGTAAATACGTAATATGAATAAATAGTTTTGTCCATACGAAAACTAAATTATCCCAAGAATACAATTTTGGATTGAATTACCGATACAATAAATAAACACGTAAACACCTCAGCACAGGTTCTCCTAGTGAGGTGTTCACGAAACATACAACAATACCTATCCACAGTTTCACCTTCACAAACCTACCTTACACCCAACATAATAAAATTATAAAGGTAAATACTGTAATGTATAGAAATAAATAAAATAAAATAAATAAATATTGTATTTGTATACCTTTTTTGAAAGAATTTAGTTTTTATACAGACAAAACTATTATTTACTCATATTTCGTGTACCTACTTGCGCAAAAAAATTTAATTCATCCTAATATTTAAAAGCATAGCTTAAACGTGAAATAATTAAGTTAGTGACATCTATGATCATCAATATTTTGTCTGTTACAACAGTACTGCTTTGGTGTGACGATATCTATAAAACTTAATCCCAAATATGTTTAAATCCATGAACTAAGTGCAGAAAATTAACTATGTGTTGCAATTTCTCTAAATAAGATTTATGTTAAAAAAATCCTTGTTTCTAAGAGTTTTTAATGACGTCATCGAGCCTTTCCAGGAGCTTGCATGTGGTATTCCCCAACTCTTCAATTGGACATAAAGTACTTGGATGCGTAATCATATTCATTGGATGATTGGACCAAGTACTATATATCATGTAGTCTTTTAACAGACAGATCTAAAATACTCGCTACTTACACAAAATAAGAAAAACCAAGACAAGATAAGATACGAGTTTGTACTGAGAAAGAAACGAACTTGCAACCTATATTTTAAGAAGTCAAGTGCACATACCTTTGCCCCACAGATGCCCACTGTCATCTCTTAAAAAATTGATGCTTTTCACCGATATCGCAAAAAACTAATTTCAGTTATCTGTGCGTCGAACGTTAGTTATTCCCGTGTGAAATTTTTCACGGTCAATGAACTTAATTTTGCTTTTAATTTAAGGAACTGATATTCAGACAAGTGATAAACTAGGTAGGTGCGAACCTATAATTAATTTTATTTTATTTAATTAATAATTTGAAATGCGTATATCAATTGTATACATTTTTGACAGATTTCGTGATTTTTTAAAAGTTGAATTAACTCGAAAGGTAAATTTCTGAACGTATCTAATTTTTCAAAAATAAAAAAAAATATGTTAAGTAAAAATAAAAATTCCTCTATCTGTTTTTGAAAGGCATTATTCTGAGGCAAGTATTTTAAAAACAGCTTCACAAATCCGGCTATTATAATATCCCGTGATTTTTCTCAGGTCTGCGCTAGTACGTCCATAAGATCCATTTGATTACAAGGAAAACATCACCAAAGAATAATTTATTTCATTGATAAAATATGTCGATGATTGTTTCATCGGCAGTATTGGCATTGATGAAAATGTAGGCATGACCGTACAATAATATATTACGTAGGAAGATACTGCTAAGAGGACATCTTCACACCACACAGCTTCCGGAAAGTCTTTCAAAATGTTACTGACAGGTATATTAATCAAGGTAACGCAGACAGAGATTATCTCAAAAGAAAATGTAGAGAAAAATTATAAAGGCCATAGATAATCACACTTAAATACAAACATTGTTAACAGCATAAAGACACAATAATAACGATAAATCACGTGCATCAAACGAATTAATCAAAGTTCGATAAGGGGCCCAATTGGGAACAATTTAATGTCTACTGAAAATCATTAAAAATGACAAGATTCAACCCTTATCAATTATGTTACAGTTAAATCATTGTCGTTCGTGAAAGGACCAATAAAGAAAAGCAAAAGAAATTATTTTTATTATGAGAAGGAGTCATTCGCCCCGTTTCTCGGATTAAAGAACTCAAGGTCAGTATACCCAAAGCACACATACCGAAGGCTGAGGCACTCGAGGCTTGACAATGTCATGTGGACACTTGACTTTCAATAAGATATCACATAATACCCGCTCATCCCGGATGTTACAAACTATTACCAACCATGGAGAAATGATCTCCCCGTACACTCGCATTTCGAACCACTCTTTAGGTGACTAAGTAACAGAGTTCGTAAACTAACTAATCATCGTGGCGGAGGCAGAGAGGACGGACCACCAAACAACTCTGTCTTGACACACACTCCTAGCTTCATTCACATTCATACATCGTCGCATTCACACCTTTCTGTTCCGAATTTTAACATGGCTCGGCTCAAGTAATTTTTTTTATTTTTATTGTTTAAATTATAACATAATGGCAAAAACTAAATAGTGAAATACACATTTTAAAGGATTTCTACGCCAATTAAGAGAACTAGCTCTTGAGCTTGATGTAGGAGTTATTTCATAATTATATACTAGAATGTAATAAACATAATCTTAACTTAGGATGTTGTGACGTTAAAATTTTAATATGTCATGAAATGAAGTAACAGCATTTTGATTGCTGATGTTTTATTTTTATTTATTAGTTTTATTTTAGTAAATTGTACATTTAAGTTTACAATTTCCTAATTAATTATATCGTATCATATTTCAAACTAAATTTTTTCTTCTTTTATGTATCTCCTACAATACATTTTGAACTTTCCAATTGGTGCGGCCTTTAAAGTTTCTGGTAGAGTGTTGTATAACTTCATCCCTTTGTATAGTAAACTGTTCTGCGTATTTGTTTTGTTCTTTTTGTAGTCTGATTTCCTTGCAAGTCCTTGTGTTGTGTCTGTGAATGTCCTTGTTGTATAAAATTTTGTTTGAAAAGTATTTTGGTAACATGTTGTTCACTATTTTGTGGATAATGGTTGGTTTTATGGTTGTTATTTTTTTTTAAAGATTAATTTGACCTTTTTCTTGAAATACCAAATCTGTTTTTTTTTTTTATTTCTTAGGGAAGAGTATTAAAATATTTTATGCCTTTGTAAATATAATTACTGGGCATTTGTTATGTTGAAAATAAAGGAATTTGGATGTTAAATTTATGTCTTAATGATGAGTTCAGATTAAATTTTTTGATTACATTTTCTTTGAATATTTGTAATATTGAATCTTTTTTACAGAGGACTTCAATTTTTGGTACTTTAAACATTTTGAACAATGTTGTTGAAGGGAATGAACGTTGGTTGTTTTTTCAAAATTACTTTAATAATTAGTTTTCGTACCATCTTTACAGGACTTGCCATTTTTTTCATATTCACCTCCCCATCCAATGATTCCATACTGAATTAATGATTGGACTAGATTGATAGATTATGGTTCACTTGACCGTATCATGTTTTCCTCGGGCGTCCCCGACTATTCACATTCACCTGGTGTATTCTCCTTGCACTCCTTTCTTCGTTCATTCGATCTACATAACCAGACACAATATATTGATTGATTTTTGTAGTAACAAGCTCTTGAGCCAATGTTTCAGACAGCCTTTTAGTGCCATAATCAGGGCAACGCAATCATGCAACTATTTAATGCAAAAAATTAGATTTAAACAAAAACTAATCCAATAATTATTTTGTGTTTGTCGATTTTCAGAGAAAAAAGATGCAGCGGAGCTAGAATTTGAACTCTGAATAAGTAAAGCGCTCATCTAGACAGTAAATATTAGAGACGTCATTAATATTCGACTACTGTTCGGTATTCGTCCTACTCGGATATTTTTTTTAACTATTCGGTATTCGATCGAATATTGCGAACCATTCAGCCGAATACCGAATACCAAATCATGGAAAAATAGTGCATAATAAATAACATATTACAAACATTTTTTTTATTTTAACAAAAAATCAGCATATTTAATACCTAAAATATATTATAAATAAAAAAGCAATATTATTTATAAATGCATGCATTTTGAATCCTCTAATTCAGACAGCACGTTCTCCAAATATATTATCAGATTTGCATTTTGGTTTTTCATCTCATAACGTATATTAAATGGGTAACATCTGAAATGATTTGACCACAAATAATAGGATTGTCGATAATAACGTTATAACTGTATTACAACCGATAAGGACAAATATTTGTTAAATAAAAAAGTCGGAATTTTCCTCAAATAAAAGAAATGTCATTTACGACAGAACTTAATCTTAAAACCAGATTTTTTTAAATCTATATCTCTTAGGTGTTAAACAATACCCGTTTTGGATATGTACGAGAACATGATAATTGGAGTCTCCGTGGTCGAGAGGTAAGGCTCTTGACTGGCGATTCGGAGGACGCGGGATCAAATGCCGGCGTGCGTAAGTAAATTTTATTTAAAAATTAAAAGATTTCTTCATTTTAATCAAAAGCTGTTAAACATTTTCGTTTTATAAACATTAAAGTGGTTAGAACAAAGAAATCTTTTAATTTTGAATTAAAATGGTGCTACAAAATAAATTTGCTGTGTTTGAAGAAGAAATTTTATTTGATTGATTAAAAATATATATGTATCTATATATATAAGGTATATTTGCGGCACGTTCTAGAGTAGAAGATACTCTCAGTATCGCCCTGGTGTACTACCACCGTTCAGAATTGAAAGGTTGCTCGAAATGGCTTTGGCCGTGTTTGGTGACTATATCAGAACAGCCAGGTACTTCCAAACCTTACTCTTCTCCATCTCCTTCCCTTACCCACTATCTTCAGCCTCACAATACAGGTACCCCAATTGGGGATGCCACAGTCTCACTGGCTCCAGGCGATTGGAGCATTTCCAGCTCATGTGCGGTATTCACATTAAAAAACGACCTTTTTAATTATAGACTATGACAAAAAAGAAAAGAAAAATGAAATCCACGTCACTGCTATTTAGGCCAGAACACATCTTCTGTGTTTGTTGGTAGTTATTTCTAATTAAAAAAAAGAACTTGCCTAGAAAATGTTAAAAAGAGCAGACAAATAAAATTCTAGAATGCTCATAACTGGGCCCTCGCCCTACTATGTAAATTCCCTTTCGAGCTATCGAGTTCACTTTCTCCGACAAGCCCCACATTGCTACTGTCAGTCCACACCTTCATCAGTTCAGCAATGCGCTAAGCTCAGTGGAGAAGCCGCTTATCAATTCTACACAGGTATATAGGCAAACAGCGGATGGATCAATTTTGTAACTTTATCTAACAAAACACGCATGCAACAGAAAGAGAGATTACAACGGATCTATCAACGGTACCGTACAAAAAAATTGAAGGTCAAACATGTTGATTAAGAGATTAAACAAAATGTACAATCTCCCGATAAGAAATTTACATTTTTAACGTACACATTTTCAAATACAATATATATATTTGTCAAGACCTTGGCTGTTTTGAGTTGCTACGTTTTTTATAATAATAAATAATACTAGTTTTAATGAATGTTTCAAATTACGGAAGCTGCAACAAGGAACTCATCTTAAAACGAAAATGAAAGGAAAGGTCACCGTCTGTTGCCGGAAGGACTATACATCAACCTGAAATTTTCGTAGGCATTTCGGAATGACAATGCACGTCACACGCGGATGTAAATAGTGCAGATAGTTAAGGGGAAAATAGGTGGAGGCTTCAAAACATTCATTTTTTCTTCTTTCATAAATCGATAGTAAAACTATTCAAAAATATATTCTGAAAATTTCAAACCAAAATTCCACACCGTTTAAAAGTTATAAGCATTTGAATAAGTATCCCTCGGTCGAACTAGTACTATTTTACTGCCACTCTTATTTTCAAACGCGTTTTTCTCAAAACAACTTTTTTGAATTTGTTTAACCTCTAGCTTCTACAGTTTTTGATCATTCGTTACGAAACTCAGCACATAGTTTCTTTATATAAATGCGCTATATTTGAACCTCAGTCCTAAACAGTATTCTTATTTTAAATATTTTTTTATTGCAAAACAATGTACTAATAGAAAAAAATCATATTTAATTTTCACATTCCTCAAAAAAATATAAATTTTCGATTTTTTATGAGTAAGGTTAAAATAGCAGAAACACTTTTGATTTCAAGTGAAAATTGTGACCTCTGAAGTTACACAAATTGCCCAGTGGGATGGCTACTTTCAATGCGCGGCAGCTGATATCTCCGTTATTTTTTGAGGAAAATATTTTAAAATTTTAGATTATACTTTTGAATATATCTGTAAAATGACCCCGAAGAATAAATCAAAAATATATATTCCTTATGTGTTAAAAAAATCACTAATACGCCTCACCACTGTTTCCCCCACACCAGTTTCCCCCATAACTTCTAGATAGATGTGCAGACAATAAACTTACAGATAAGTGCAGTTAGTAAGATAACCCGTTGAGAGTTAGGAAGTACACTTTTCTAGTCATCTTATTCGTCTTGAAATCGAGCGGCAGCTTTATAGCTGTGAGATTGGTACGAAGTAATGCTAAATCATGTGTTTTCTGTTTAAAAATTTGATCGCTTAGAAATATTTCAGTTGCTTTAATTAAATACTGCGAGTAGAATGTTTGTGTTTGACATGTTTGCTTTTGAAATAATCGGGCGCTTTTTTGTTAAGTATTTTTATAAGCTCAGAAAAAATAAAGTATCAGGCCTACAAAACGGCTTTAAAGTTCAAAATATCCCAATTATGAACCCTTTTTCGGTTGTGGCTTTATCGCATAAGGTGACAAATTAGTTCTTTTGAAACTGATAGTAAAATATCTCAATGTGTGCCTGAACTTCGCGAAATAAAATATAATACACTTGTTTGCGATGTTTTTTTCTTGCATAAATCAAAACAGGCGTTTAGTGGGAAATTAAGCCTTATCGCCATCTACATAATCGTTATTTTAGTAAATGTTATACGACGTGTAAAATCGCCTTAAATAAAACACTGTCTTAGAATCTAAAGTGTTTACAATAGTTAAAGTTATCAACTTATATTACGGATAGAGAAAATCGCACGGACACTTATCGGTCGATTAAAATGCCGGCCCTTAATCGATGTAGACCGGAAGACGAAGATATTATGCAGTATTGTGTGTTGCGGAAATAATATTGCTTCACACGAGAGAAAAGAAATCGAAAACACAGAAAAAAAATGTGATTACCAACTCGTATGTGGTTTAAAAATCTAGCGCATGTATACTTAACTAGTATGCTACGGTAATCGATGGTAATCACGGTAATCGATGATCAGTATGCGTCTAACAATGTTACCATCCATTATTACTGTTACTATGGTTACTCACCTTTTGGAGGTTAGGTGCATCAGGCCGGATTGAGACTCTATCTCAGCGCCGTGGGGAAAGGCGATTTTACCTTGATAGATGGGGGTGTATTTTAAATCAAACATCGGTTTCACTTTGGAAATTAAAATATGACGTGTATTGTACCGAAAGCAAATGATAACCAATAACAGAGTGACTCACCCCGAGGACCGAATGCAATCTAACCTAACTAACGTTCCCTGCACTTCCTAGTCGATCCGCAACTCATCACAACGGGATGGCTAGGATTAGCCTGATGACCAGCCTGATCGTCATCCTTCAGTCTCCTCCGCGGCAAGGCAGGACCTCCTTCATGTAATGTGGATTTCCGGAGACGATCTGATCGTCATCCGAATTAGGGCCAATTGGAATTCCCTTCCAGCGAGGGTACGGGGCGCGCCAGGGAGCACGAGGGGACTTCCGAGGTATTACGGCTCGCGTTGATCTTCTTATCACCCAGCGGAGCGCATGTCCGGGGTATTTCGTGCAATAACGGAATCGATCTTACAGTCGACATTCGGCAGGTGCCCGCAAACGTGATCGGTTCGATGCAATTAAATAACCGATCGCCATGATATCGTGCGATGAATCATCCGGATCCGCGGTTGAACTATATCGGCACATTAAACTTAGTTGCACAATGATTTCTCGATATTCGAGTAGGATGGAACTTTAGTAACACCGGCACCCGTTTGTTTTTTCAAAACATTACGTCCCTTTTATATTTTCACAATAAAATGCTAATTGACTGTCCCAGCTATGATGTTGCCCAATCATCATCGAAGCGAGAGTGAGTCTTCTTCTTTTTCTTTTCCCGGAACCGGAAAACTAACGCCCCCTGTCCTCGGTGTTGCCCGTCCCCTCGTTGAAAAAAACCATAGTCACCAATTAAACGGGTACTTAATAGTTCGTGCTGCTACGGATCAATGTTATAAAGCAGTGTTCATAAATGAAAAATTTAATGTTATAAAGTAGTGTTCATAAATGAAAAATTTAATGTTAGCAGTGTTCATATTTTAAAAATAAAAAAGATAATAATTTTAACACTGCTTCATAACAATACCCCCCGCGCCACACAAATGTTTGCCCTCAAACATGTATCTTCTAACTAATATATTCCTAAGCTATTCTGGTTATTCCTCAGGGTGTTCTAAAAAATAAATTATAAAATTTGCATAAATAAAATGTGAATCATCAAATGTGGTAGGCACACCATGTTATACATACGATTGATTATAGCAAAATCTAATAAAGAGAGAAAAAAAAATAGAAATAAAGAAGAATGAGTTCATTATGATTCCAATCGCACCCATGTTGTCTGGCAATATGGTGGGTTCACAATGCAGTCATTCAAATCAACACTTAAAATTAGAGAAACTTAATCTAAAGTACAAGGTGAACTAATGTTCCGTGAACGGGGTCTGCAAACACCCACAGCATTGAGAATACTGGGTGAAGAACAATTGACTTTATGTCTTGGACTGCCGTTAACGTTACATCTACAGCATAAACATAATTAATTATGTAAGTATAAACACTAATCAGTGGACAACACATCCTTAACTTAAAATAAACCTTTGTGTCCAGCACATTAATTATACACAACCATACGCATTAATGCATCATTGACCCATAATAGGGTTTTAGAAAGCCATTTAGGCAACACTTTAGGGAGGCAAGCCAACCCTCACTTTTCACTGAGTCTACTTCTCCATTGGAGATAAAAACACACTTCGAAGAAATTCTATCTACTCTACCTGACCTCGTTATTGGGTAAGTTTTTCGAAGAGAATTTATACAATAAGACAAAATAATCAACCTTGGAAAGCATTATTTCGTAATAGTAGAAAAAACTTTTAACCTTTACACGCACGCAGGTGTGTAAGGTGGCTTAATCTAGTGAAACTGTCAACAACCAATCTTATAGATGTGGTGCCATTAGTAATAGTATACATCCATTGTTGTAAATGGTGCAATCGGTAATAGTATACATCCATTGTTATAAATGGTGTAATCGGTAATAGTATACATCCATTGTTATAAATGGTGTAATCGGTAATAGTATTATCATACTAATTGATAGATAAAATTACTTTTACTTAATAAAACTAAAGTTATAGAAGGAAAAGCATAATATTTTTATGTCGATATTGTATAAGAAAATCATATTTGATTATCCTTAGATGTAAACAACCATCGCTTATGAATGGTGTCAAAAATTAACAACTATTGCCAATAAATGGTGGCAAATGTAAGTCAACAACCAATGCTAATGAATGGTGCCAAATGTAATGTGTACAAACCTCTGCTAGAGGATGCAATTGGTAAGGTAACATGTTTGTTAAAGACAAAATATTGAGGTTACCCATAATCCTATCAATATATAAAAGCAGATTGTTGTGCGCCGCTCAAGACGCTTATTCATAAATAACAAAATATTATCCCGAACAAGGGAAAAATGATAATGAGAAAGAGAGAGAAAAAAAAAAAAAAAAAATTTTTTTTAATAATAACTTGTATGGTAATAACCAATTTATAAAATTTTTGTATCAAAATGAATTGAGGCAATTAGTACGAGTAGTATCTTCACAGGCACTGTGTAAGATGTTTGAGTATACTTGTAACATAAAATTAACACTTAAGAATGAAAATTTGAAACTTGGAACATAAAGAAATGATGGGCTATCATTTCTGTATGTTCTGGTTATAGTTTCATCGGGCTTATAATATAACAAATATGAATAGGTCATAATAAAATATGCTTGGAATACAGGAGGATATATTTCTAATATCGTCATATATTCCAAGTTAACATAAACTTAAAAGTAAATAACACGAAAAGTACCATGTTTAAATTTTAACTATGCATATGTTTTCCATGTACAAGCATTTCACAGATTCAAATACAAGGGTGTATTCAGAATTAAAGTTTCAAATCAACTCGAGTGTTGTACTAGAGTCGAGAGGAAAAAAAAATATATATACATATATCTACCTATATGTATATCTATTATTAGAAAGCGTTGAAATGTAAGTTATTTAAAATTCGGCTTACTGACAACAAAAGAAAACTGGCCACAACAATTCGGTTGATCAGGCCGGATTGAAGTGTCCGAGCATTTTACCATTGATAATAAATGTAGTCCTTGTAAGGATGGCCAGACCTCACAAGGCACTGATGATAATAGGACTATACGGGAATGTTGTCCAATTTAACGATGTCCTTAACGTGAAAGTCACCGGTTTCCTTACCATTTAAGTCGGCAAGTGTATATATTAAATCTGATTTTTTCTTTACTATTACATTTTTAACAAAACGTGGAGCTAACTTCTGTGCGAAGTAATTTAATGCATTAGATTGGACGAAGTTCCTACGCCACACTACGTCTCCAACCTGGTAAGTAACGTGTTTTCTACGTAGATTATAGTGATTAGCTCCCTTTTGGTAAGCCTTAAGAAGTGCGTTTGATACTTGTTCGTAAACCGTGGACAATTCTTTTAACTTATGTGCATAAACCTTTTGATGAGTGGAATCATGCGTATTGGACTCATTATCCGCTATCGGGTTACGATGCAAATCTCCATCCAATATTTGTTCTCTACCGTGCATTAGAAAATAAGGTGTGAAACCTGTAGCACAGTTAACAGTATTGTTCATGGCTGATTGCACTTGAGGAAGAAATTTTGACCAAGTTCGGTGATCAGATTCTACCAAAATGGATAGTGCCGTACCTAATGTTTGGTTGTATCTTTCTACAACATTATTTTGGGGAGTGTATAAAGAATTATAAAAGGGGGGAGATATGTTATAGTTTTTTAAAAGTTCTTTAAATTCTTTAGATATGAATTGTGGTCCGTTGTCACAGACAATGGTACGTGGTACGCCATGTATGAGAAAAATGTTTTCTTCTAAGTTTTTAATAATGCTTTTCGCGGTGCCTTTGCGCAGCGGGAACAACCAAGTAAACTTAGAGAATACATCGACACATGACAATATAACCGTGAAACCCGCATAACTTCTAGGCAGAGGACCTACTAAATCCAGAGATAGCATTTGCATCGGTCTCGTGACCTTTTTCGGGTTCACCGACATACCGTTGGGCGCGGCTGTACTAATTTTGTGTGCTTTACAAATAGAACATTGATTAATAAACTGTTTTACCTCTTTGTACATGTTTGGCCAGTAGTATCGGAGTTGTAACTTTTTGTACGTCTTAAAGACACCAGGGTGACAAGATCGAGTTGACTCATGTGACTCAGATACTATCTTTGTTCTATGTTCCTGAGGAATTACTTTTTTCCAAGCTGTGTCGTCTTGTAAAGCTAACTTAGTCTTAGTATGACGATACAATTCGTTATCTTTTATCTGGAAGTTTAGAAACCTTTGTGGGAATTCCTGACAACCCTTCCAAATATTTGAGTACCATTTATCATTAGTTGAATTCGAATCTATACTCGAAATTTTAGCAAGATCCATTCGCGAAAGGACATCTGGTACGATGTGTTGAGTACCCTTGCGGTGGATAACATCAAAAGAAAATTGTGAGAGTCGAGAGCTCCAACGCGCGAGACGACCACTAGGGTTCGACAATGACCCTAACCATTTTAAACTAGAGTGATCCGTGACGACTGTGAAATGCGCACCTTCTATGTACGGTCTAAAATGTGTAACGGAATCTAACACTGCTAAAAGTTCTCGTTCTGTAATACCGTAATTTCTTTCGTGTGTGTTCAAACATCGCGAATAATAAGCAATCGGATGCTCTGTACCCTCCAATATTTGAATTAAAACTCCGCCTATTCCAACCGAACTCGCGTCGCAGTGTATTGAAAATGGTTTAGTGAAGTCAGGACAGCTAAGGACCGGGGCTGTCGTAAGTGCTTGTTTTAGATCATTAAATGCATTTTCAGCTTCTTGTGTCCAAATGAATTTACTTACACCATTTTTTGAACCAGTAAGTTTTGATAGAGGTGCGGCTATGCTAGAAAACCCTTTTATAAAACGTCTAAAATAACCGCAAAGTCCAAGGAAAGCACGGATTCCTTTTGCGTTTTTGGGGACTGGAAATTCTTTTATACATTCTATTTTAACCGGATCAGTGCGAAGACCTTTGGAATCTACCATATACCCTAGGTATTTGAGCTCGGCTTTACAGAACTCAGATTTTTTTAAGTTAATGGTGAGACCTGCGTCTCGTAGCCGTTCGTAAACTTTTGTTAACAGTTTAAAGTGTGACTCTAAATCTTCTGACACTAAGATTAAATCATCTAAATAACAAAAGGCATTTTCATCGAATTCAGGCCCAAAAAGAGCGTCCGCCAGTCTTTGGAGCTCACTGGGTGCGTTTTTTAGCCCGAACGGCATCCGAGTGAATTCGAAGAGTCCTCGACCTGGGACAACAAATGCTGTTTTCTCACACGAGTCTTTATCCAAAGCAATCTGCCAAAAAGCTTTACTAAGGTCTATTGAAGAGACAAATCTGGCACCACGAAGTTTGTCAAGAATACGAGAAATGTATGGGAGCGGGTACGAATCCCGAGTAGTGACATTATTAATTTTCCTAGAATCAAGACAAAATCTACCAGTGCCATCCTTTTTTGTAACTATTAGGACTGGACTAGACCATGGAGAGCGTGAAGGACGAATGACTCCTAATTTGAGCATTTCGTCTACTTCCTTATCTAATTGCTTCTGTCTTGCCGGAGAAAGAGGGTAGTACCTCTGTTTAATCGGAGGCCCTGTAGTATGAATTTTATGTTTGACTAAATGAGTTAAACCTAACCCTTTTTTTTCATATGAAATGGATTCAAATTTTTTTATTATTTTTAATAGATTTCTATTTTCTGAGGGAGACAAGGATGAGGCCGGTCGAATTGCCCTTACCTCATTAATTTGTCCTGTCTTTTGTGGGTTGGGCGCCATTGAAAACAGTTCCGGTGCGATTTGGAACTGTCTCCAAAAGTTTACTCCCAAAATATAATTTGGGGATAACGAAGGAATGACGTAGAAAATAATGTTTTTTGTTATTAAATTATACGTCACCGGCAACGTCATTGTTCCTAACACTTTTTGTTTCGTACCGTCGGCTGTTGAAACATTAAAGTCAATTTTTATTAAATTAATACCCATCTTTAAAAAATATTTGTATGTGTCTCCTCCTATACACGAAAGTGAAGCTCCACTATCAAGTAGTGCTCTGCAATGTTTATCTTTAATACAAATATTGGCGTACGGGCGATTATCTCCTTCGATCTCAGAATCCCGTGGTAGTGGGCCCACTACGTCAGAATCCGAGACCGAAAGAAACTCTCTAACCAGTCGGAGCCAACTCTGCCACTCACGCTTCCCCTGCGCAAGAGAAGGTGCATGTCTAGAGCGGCTCCGTCCTAGTTTTTCCGATTCCTTATGTGTATTATGTTTATTTATAGAATTTATTTTGGAGGCGGAACTGTCGGAAGCTTTCTTCCTACAGTCTGATTTTGTGTGACCTATTTTTTTGCAATAGCTGCAGACAATCTTTCTGTCCGAAGGGACCTTAGAAGGATGGCATATCTCCTTATTTTTATTATCAACAGAATTATAAGATGAATTTTTTTGAAAGTGTGTAGAAGAAGTATGATCGTTGTTCACATTAGAATTATGAACAAAACGACCCTGGCTATTAGAAGTGTAAACCGGTTTAGATTGAAAGTGTTTTGATTGATTATTAAAATTATTCGGAAGAGAGTGATTGCTGGCAAATCTATTATTGGAATATGTATGAGGTTGTTGATTATTATATTTAGTATTGTAATGTTTACTACCAGCATAAATTTTGCCTGTATAAGAGGGGGAAGGTGAAGGTTGCTTTTCTATTTCAGGAATTGAGAATGATTCTAATTTATTTGTAGCATTTACTAGTTCCTCAAAATTGTTAAAGTCCCTAGACGCAAGCAAATTAACATACATGGGGAGAAAAGCTCGCATGCATAATTGGAGTAATTCAATATCTGGTAATTTAGAATCGAGCATGTTATTCTGAGCCTTCATTCTCAAGGTGAACTCAAAAGCAGTCATACCGGTAGGTTGCTTCATGTTAAATAACTCCTTTTTAAGTGATAATTGTTTATGTTCCCCTTCAAATTGTTTTATTAATAGTGTCTTCAGACTATCCCAAGTTAGTTCGGGGGTATAAATGGATCTAAACCATAATAAAGCCAAGCCTTCTAAAATATCCGGAAAACATTTTACTATATTCGAATGTAGAACGTTTCTTGTCCTGCATTTCTCGTCGATGTGTAGAATAAATTCTCGAACACAAGTTGACCCATTAAATTTGATATCCCAATTATTGATCGTGTTTGTTGGAGGATGTGATTCGTTATAAATAATTTTAGTATATTTAATGACTTTGGAACTTGAGTCACTGTCTTCGTCCGTGTTCGATGTTTCCTCATGTTGTTCCGTGATTTTCGTAACTTTTATGATTTTATTATGCCTTCTGGCTTGAGTACGCATTTCCTCTAAGGTGTTTGCCGGTATTAGATTTCTTGTAGTTAAATCCATAGATAAATCTTCTTTCGATTTGCCATTAATATTCTCGATAGGCCCTGACATCGTGAATTTTTATCTTGTTTGAAAATTATTCTAATTTTTTTTTTTTTTTTTTAAATTATTAATTGTGGCAACCTTGTTTTTAAAATTATTATTTTTACGGGAAGAGAGAAGAAATTCGTGGCAACCCTGATATTTAAAATTATTTCAATAAATGTTTGTAAAGTAAAGCTGTTATAACTAATAAAAACAATTATTATAACATAATATTTCGGGGCAAATGAAATAAAATGCTAGAACGTTTTTCAATTAGCAAAGAATTTAACATGAAATTGAAAGGTAAACAATAGAAAACATAAACATTATTTTGACAGAACTGTCACGTTAAGAATGTAAACAACATTATTTATGAAATGTCTGATTGAAATTTGAAAATGTCAACAATATATTATTTTGACAGGTAACAGCTGTTGCTTTGGTAATAGCTGATGTTATTTGGAAAGAAATCATTGATGTTTTGATTATAAACAATTACTCTCAATTATAAATCTCGGCAGTACGAATTGTTATTGCAACAAATGTCAGAAACATAAATATGTAAATCCTTTTCTAGAAGAATTATGTATGAGTGATCGCGGTAAATCAACATTGATTTCTTAATATAAGACTGTAAAAGTTGATAAACTTTGTACGGTGACATTTAGAAACAATAACAGTAATTATATTTCTTTGCAAAATACTTGCACATGGATAGCATTTTTAACATTGACGTTATGTTAAATTCCAAATACCAAGGTAAAATAAATCGAGCCCAAAACACGTTGAGTGCGCCATTGTTACCATCCATTATTACTGTTACTATGGTTACTCACCTTTTGGAGGTTAGGTGCATCAGGCCGGATTGAGACTCTATCTCAGCGCCGTGGGGAAAGGCGATTTTACCTTGATAGATGGGGGTGTATTTTAAATCAAACATCGGTTTCACTTTGGAAATTAAAATATGACGTGTATTGTACCGAAAGCAAATGATAACCAATAACAGAGTGACTCACCCCGAGGACCGAATGCAATCTAACCTAACTAACGTTCCCTGCACTTCCTAGTCGATCCGCAACTCATCACAACGGGATGGCTAGGATTAGCCTGATGACCAGCCTGATCGTCATCCTTCAGTCTCCTCCGCGGCAAGGCAGGACCTCCTTCATGTAATGTGGATTTCCGGAGACGATCTGATCGTCATCCGAATTAGGGCCAATTGGAATTCCCTTCCAGCGAGGGTACGGGGCGCGCCAGGGAGCACGAGGGGACTTCCGAGGTATTACGGCTCGCGTTGATCTTCTTATCACCCAGCGGAGCGCATGTCCGGGGTATTTCGTGCAATAACGGAATCGATCTTACAGTCGACATTCGGCAGGTGCCCGCAAACGTGATCGGTTCGATGCAATTAAATAACCGATCGCCATGATATCGTGCGATGAATCATCCGGATCCGCGGTTGAACTATATCGGCACATTAAACTTAGTTGCACAATGATTTCTCGATATTCGAGTAGGATGGAACTTTAGTAACACCGGCACCCGTTTGTTTTTTCAAAACATTACGTCCCTTTTATATTTTCACAATAAAATGCTAATTGACTGTCCCAGCTATGATGTTGCCCAATCATCATCGAAGCGAGAGTGAGTCTTCTTCTTTTTCTTTTCCCGGAACCGGAAAACTAACGCCCCCTGTCCTCGGTGTTGCCCGTCCCCTCGTTGAAAAAAACCATAGTCACCAATTAAACGGGTACTTAATAGTTCGTGCTGCTACGGATCAATGTTATAAAGCAGTGTTCATAAATGAAAAATTTAATGTTATAAAGTAGTGTTCATAAATGAAAAATTTAATGTTAGCAGTGTTCATATTTTAAAAATAAAAAAGATAATAATTTTAACACTGCTTCATAACAACAAGTATACTCGTGTGATATCCCATGCACCTGTTGCATTGACCATTGATATTTTCAAAGTCACTTATATAAAGTTGATCAACTATCTTTTGACGGGGTCTAGGTAAATTGACCGAATTGCAATTTTTCGAATTCAATTTTTCGAACTTCAATTTTTCGAAAACATATTTTTCGAACATTAATTGACCGAAACACTAGTTTTTCGAATTGATACAAGCATGTACACAGTACGTACAACCTAACCTAACCTAACCTATAACTGGTACGTCTGACAGTATCTCGTTTATCATAAACAAGTGAAATATATATTTTAAAAGCTGATTAACAAATTCGAAAAATATGCCTTTCGGCCAATTGCTGTTTGAAAAATTAATCTTTCGAAAATTGAAATTCGAACAATTGATTTCGAAAAATTTAATTCGAAAAACATGTCTGCTCCCCTTTGGACGCATGTCACAAAATCGTAAAACTGCTTCAATCACCTTTTTTTATTTCTACTTTGCACTATTCCTGTTCAATATTAATTGCTGTCCGACGATATTTTTTTTCTATTAAAATATATTCACGACGCTATTGATCACATTCCTACACGTCGCAACGGGATCACGTGATACGCGCGCTGTTTCGTGTGTTACCGTGCTGGTTGAACGAGATGGAGTGCTTATCACGTGATCCGCTTGGCTATATACGATTACTCGGTTGAGTCGTGCGATGGAAAAATATTTTTATTGTTTTTAATTGAAAACAAAAAAATATCGTCTGACAGCATAATGATATTACATTTTTTACTCCAAATATGCTCAGGAATCGCTGGCTAAAATCCTTCAGGTACGTGCTGTTACACCCTGTGTACTTACAAATATTTTTTTCTACATCTCATAGAAAAGTGGAGTAGGTCAAAAAAATAATTTTACAGGAGAGTGAAAACAAATGAATAAATTATGAAAAAGCAGTTTCGTCGAAAAGAGATACTAGCGACATCTTGCGAAGATAGAGTGATCTAACGGTACGGTTTTCGTGGGGCATACATAATCACAATCACTTTACTTTTTCGAGATAAAACGTAAAATCGAAAATTTTGACTTACGACACTTTTATACGGGATTGCGATATGTGTTTTAAAGTTGCAATCTTCTCTGTAATATACACGTGTATCTCCGTTTTGTGCAGATTGTCCTATAAAGGAATACAATTATTATTATTGAGCGGATACTAAATCGATGTAATGGTTTTGCCATTGGAAGCTCTTCATTTTAAATGATATTTCACAGGGTAAGCGAGAGAGGTAACTAACAAACCGATCAGCGAAATGTCTATGGACGGATTGTTTCACATATTAAACGATTCATCATATTTCAAAGTTGAAATTCAAAATATGTGAAAGATCTATCCAAGTTCTCTAAATTTTTTATTTTATTTTATTTATTTTATATATATATTACAGTACAAAACCTTACAAAATGATTCTTTGTCTGTCCAACTGGGAAGGTTTCCCGTTTCAGGACAGCCAAATTGCACAATTAGTTCATAATACTCTAAATAAAGGAATGGTTTCTTTATGTCCTTGAAAGCATCGCAAGTAAATATTTCATCATTGGGCCTGTTGTTTCATAGCACTTGGATAATAACATAACTATAACAGAATTTTAATAAAACTGGAATTATCTTTGAAATTTAAATTGTTAAAATTCTGTGAAACAGACTGTCATATTTCTACTGTTGTACCTTTTGCCTGCGTTTGATCAAGTCAGTAATCGCAATTAGTAGAGAAAACGCTGATGGCATGTGCGGTCATACCAAACTTTATAAAATATATTATACAGGCAGATACGGCGAACGAACTGTTTGCAAAATCAGCAATTCTTAGGCAATCCGTTCACCTAACGAGGAAGTGCTAACCTAACCAAAATATTAGCATAAAGCTTTGGAGTTTGTGTTAGAATTTGTAAGGACGCACATGGCGAATAAGGTGCAGTCAGTCAATTTATTGCTCCCAAACGCCTGCAGCCAGTGGGACTACGGCATCCCCAATTGGGGTACGTTGTGAGGCTGAGGGTAGTGAGGAGGGAAAGGAGATGGGAAAGAGGAAGGTGGGCAATTCAGATCTGGTCACTAACACGGCTAAAGCCATTTCAAGCAACCTTTCAATTCTGAATGGTGGGCGATACTGAGAGTATCTTCCACTCTGAATGTGCCGCAAATGTGCCATATATTATTTTAGATTGTGAAATAACACAAATTAATCGTATTAAAATTTAGCATGCCGGGATTTAATTCGAAACCCCCGGATTGTCAGTTGAGAGCCTTACCCTTCGACCACGGAGGCTCCAATTATTATGTTCCAATAATTTCATGTTCCCGCTCGACCACGAAGGCCGTCAAATAGTAGGCATAGACGAAATGGCGACCGGACAACTCAGAATGAAACCAACTCAGAACCACCTCAGAAAAGTCATTAATAGTGATAAAAAATATAAATAAAACATTGGTTAAAAAGGTTACGTTAGGTTAGGGTTATCGACTATTTTAAAATTATTTTTTTCGTAGCCTTTAATGACTTTTCAAAGAGGTGTTGAGTTGACCTTATTCTCAGTTGGCACGGAATAAGACGAAATATGTGATAGCATAATATTAACCTTCCGAATGCCAGTTTACGATTGTTCGTTGTTTAGGTATTTGTAGAACAAAAAAGAAGGTGTATATGTAGAAAATCGCCAAAAAGGGTAACTAGATAAAGCAGAACACTAAAATAGTATAGTTTTTGCTTCATAACTTTTCATCACAATTTTTCAATGTTCTGTTTTTTCACTGTTCTGTTTAGTCACGGTGCCACCAAAAATCGTCGCTCGAGCAAATTTAAATGTAGATAGTCAGGTTTAGGTATATAAATATGCAATATTCGATTTCATTCATAATCCCTCTGAAGATATTGGAAACCTATATTGATGAAACTTATTTAACGGTAAACATTTTATTTTCAGTGGGAATTTTTTAAAAATTTTATTATTTCGAAGAAAGCTCAAAAAACAATACATGAATAATAATATATATATATTACTGGGATTTGACCTTAATGATTGACATTTTGATTCACTCGTAATTTAGCAAACAGATAGGTACAGTATTTACATTTTGATTAAATTGTTATCATAATTTAATGAAAATAAATTACTTTGTATGCGCCACTATTTAATAAAAACAATCGAGATGTTTCGAAATCAATGGTTTCTTGGTCAGGACAAACGTATGAAAAAAAAATTAGAACAATTACCAGATTGAGGTAAATTCACATAATTAAGTTTATTAGAAATTGAGAAATTTTAAAAGGGGGGGTTTTATTTCCCTTACGGCCTAACATTTTTAAAATTTTTGCATTTTCCTGTAATTTAGTATTAAATTGTTGACGAGACGCGTTTTCAAAGTTATCTTCTGTAATATATGTATTTAACTAACCAGTATTTTATTTTTACATTAGCTCCACACAGGAGGCCCTAAAGAAAACAATTACACTCAGGGCCTAACTTTGAGGATGCTGTGTTGTAGGTCTTTTTAGGGAAACGAAGGAGAGGAAGTTCTGTGAAGGATAAATACCTGAGGAATGGGTGGGAATATGGTGGTCTGTGTGTCTAAGAGGACGAAACTATGAACCCTTTCCTCCCACTGCGGTACAAGGCGATGTTCCGAGAGTCTGGCTGGAGAGGTCAAAAGGGATGTGCGATATGACCAGACTCTCCTGATCCGGCCCGCCACGCAGCTGGTGGGCAAACGCACCCGCCGCAAAGATCCAGACAACACTCAGCCCACGAGTATGTTTTTAACTCAGGTAGTATGGAACTGATTCTATATATATTTTGGTCCCGACAGAGCGAGCGTGTTAAAAAGCAATGTTGCACATTTTATATTAGGTACAGGTCAAAATATAAACAGTGCCCTTCAGATGATTTTTCACAAAAACGGCGCTATACAAATCATCCACGCACTAGCCAAAAAAAATCGGCATCCAATGAGGGGAAGATTCTAAATAATGAATGTACAGTTTGTCAAGTAAGAATGTAGGAGGGCGCCACTGTTGTTCAAATGGCAATAATAAAATTATAACTCATGGTGGTAATGCAAAGTTGTGTAACCTACATTTTTATAAAAAAATTAAAAAGGCATAAAAGTGAAAAAAATATTTTTCATTCAATTTAGATACCCACTGATCTCAAACATAGAATTGCATAAAGGTATATTATTATTATACCTTTGCAATTTTTTGTTAATTATTTCAAATTTATGTCATTAAGTGGATACCTTAACAACAGTACTTCTTCAATTTTTTTTCAATTTTTTTTCTTTAAGAACAAAAAAATGTTTTTTCTTTGCAGAAAAAAATGTTTAAAAACAAACCGTGTTCTATATTTTCAGTGTCATTGCGCTTTAAAATAATATTTGGCAGTTAAATTGGTGTTGCCAGTCTACAAATTTTGTAGTTCCATTTTTAATATTTTCTACTCTTAGTGCAACTATATAGTGCAACCACCTGCGACAGTAGTACGAAACGAGTAAGATCGGAAAAGACCGATTTACACGTGGAATTGAAAAAATAACAAAAACGTTGAAATGTTTTATTTAAATATCACTAGATGCCATTAAATGATTAACCGAGAAATTGCGTCGTATTTGGTGACACACGGATGATAATTGGGAGTTATTATTGTGAACGCATCGCTTGCAAAATTATATAAACACACCTCTGCAGTCACGACCCGGAAGGTTGCGCCGATTAGCGGAAGATGCGCAATAATTGGACCCCAATATCACGAAGTTAAGATTTATTGCGACATTTCTAAAACATATTATCATAACTAATAATAAATCATTTGTTGTTATTCTTGTTACTTTGTTATTCAATTTTTGTTTGTTTACAGAACAAAAGATCAACAATAACATAGATAAAACACAGAATAGATAATGCACACCCTTCAACTACCCTTCAAATGCACATAGATCCCAATGGAAACCAATTACGCCACTGATTTAGTACTAGTACTTCCCAGCTCCAGACCAAATATGGCCCCTTCCTCTTTCATCACGAGTTTATAATTAAATTATGTTGTAGAAAAAATGAGTTAATTTTGTGTTTATTAAAAATTATTTCTAGGGGGGGGGGGGGGGGGGGATATCCTTTCGGAAGATTTGTTCAGAGCTACAGGCCGAAAATGGCCCCTTTCTCTTTCATCATGAATTTATAATTAAAATATGTTTGTAGAAAAAATGAGTTAATTTTGTGTTTGTTAAAAAATATTTGCAAATTTGAGGGGGTGGGGTGGCTGCAAAATGAGAGGGGGGGGGGGGGGGGGGTATCTATTCGGAGGAAGATTTGGGCTTTTTATGGATGGTACGATCATTTACGTCATACCGGGTGAAGCAGTTGATTGACGCATTGTTGTGGGTGGGAATTACCGCATAAAATGTTTCCGTGAGACTTAAGATGTATTTTTTTTATATGGGGACTTCGGGACATGAAGTTGAGCAACCCTTATCCATTTGGGGGTGCCCGGGGTGAGTATGACTTTATTTTAAATGTTTGGAGTTTTTTCATGTGACATTGGGAAGCATTGGCCCAGATGGGGTTTGCATAAGTTAATTTTGGCCTTATTGTTGATTTGTATACGAGGAGTTAATTTTGAATTGAAAGTTTTTTTATTTCTTTTGCATAATATGGGGACTTCGTATTCGCCATTCCATTTTATTTTGAATTTGTTCTTAGAAACCGAGACAACCGGAAATATACTATTTTTAAATGAAATTTTAGACGTATCGACTCTTTTGGATAGGTTGTTAATTTATGTGGTACCTAAAACTCTGTTTTAAATTTTGAAAAAGTATGTTTATTTTTATTATAAACTAATAAAAAAATATTGTTTTAGCGTGCCACCCTGTATTTTTGAGGCTAAGACTGACGAGGCTAAGAAAGCGAAGTTGAAAAAGATTAAAGATAAATATCGTATCTGAATTTACCTTGAAAAGGTTCAAATATACAAAACATGGTGTTCGGAAATAAGTGGTGTAAGTAGGAAAATTTACAACACATTTGGTGTAGATTTTGTGGTAAATCGAGTCCGAAGTAGGAGTTTTTTTAGGTCAAATTTGAAAAAAATCAATCGCTAGGAGGTTACTATTTACTAATCAGATGTATATTGTCTTTTAAAATGCCCCAAAGCATAGACACGGCTCCAAAAGTGTTTTTTACCATTTAGTTGCCGAAAAATAAAGCTAAAAAAAAACAAAATGTTGAAAATGCAAAAGAAATAGTTTTGTGGGTTCTCTGTGATGTAAATTCCCCAGATTTCTGCTTCTACTACTGGTTTCCGTACATCGTGTAGATTAATTTATGAACATCCGACATACAAAAAATCCACTAATAGGGTGACCGGACAACTCAGAACATTTGAAATGTCATTAAAAGTGATGTAAAAAAATTGGTTAAATAGGATACGTTAGGTTAGGTTATGAGCTATTTTGAATTTTTTTAAGGCTTTGAAAGACTTTTCAGAGAGGTGTTGAGTTGATTTGATTCCGAGTTGCATGGAATCACATACATGTATATACATGTAGATATGTAAGTAAATTTAGTTGAAACTAGGACACTCAAGTGTATTACGATATGAGAGGAGGCACTCAGCATTACGACTCATTACGATAATACGTAGGATTGGGTCGTCTTCAAAGTAAACACGTCGATATGAAATAACGCCAGCTGAAGTGAACACGTTAATGGCTTGAGCGAGAGAGTGGGGTGAGAGGTGGGCGAGGAACGAGTTATGAATGAGGCTCCAATGAGACTCCGGAGGGTCACTTTCACGCATGTTACGCCGAACGGGGCTACCACCGTCTAGTCTACATGCACACGCAACTCGCGTCTCCTAGCTTTTGAAGCCCGCTTTTTATAATGACCTAGGACCTAGGTGTTTAGCGGTCCGGTTTACGTCACATTTAGCGTGGTGACACACTTTTGAGACGAAAGCCGGTGCAGGTTTTTTTTTCTTCTCCTCATTCAGTTTCGTTGTGAAATAGCATCGATAACTTAGTAATAGGCGAACGAATCAAGGACGCTGGTTTATGGAACGATGACCACGTTATGAAACGCGGCTTTCCACCGGTGGTAATGTTAATTTTGCAGATGGAGAACGCATGTTTAAGAGGAGTACAAACGCTAGAAATATTTATATTCTCATACCTTCGAAATTTAAAATCGAGAGTCTTATTTGCACGAGGCAAGTAAGCGAAAAAGTGGTTTTTATTTATTTTGTGCATAATTTTATAAGAAAGAAAAAAGTTAGAACATACAAAACCTCAAAAATAGTCTTAGCCATAAAGGGGTGTTTTAAAAAAAAATGTTTCTTATAATTACTTCTTAGTTAAGTGATGAAAAAACATTTTTTTAGTGGTTAACGCTTATATTTTTTGTTCTGTAAATAATAATTAAGCTTCAATTAGCATACTTTTTGATGTTCATAATGTAAACCGATTAACAGTATCGAAATAGGATTTCACGAATAGCTTCATCTTAAGGTGATGCACCACGTCGTTCATCATGAAATTCATGATCAGAAGAGCTATTCTCTAAGAGATCGTTCTCCCACGAGATGTCCTGTCAGATTTGTGTGATTTTCTACAGCTGTTAAATGAATAAATAATCATGCATACTTGCAGGAATTCGTGTTTAAAATGACCCAAACTAAAATACGCGACAGCTCACAGCTGAAATTTTGTCATCGGCCGATAGAAAAAGCAAATAACAGCCGTAGAAAATCACACAAATCTGACAGCACTTCTCGCGGGAGAACGATCTCTCATCACAAATTTTAGGGAATAGCCTTTCAGGCCGCTAACAATGACACTCCTTAAGTAGATGGCGATAAGGTTTAAATTCCCGTTTAACACCAGCCGCCAATTTTGATTCAAGAAAAAAAGTTGCCGAAAAACATGTTTTATTTTATTTCGAGAAGTTCAGACACAAATATTAAAATGTTTTACGACCACTTTCTAAAAAAAATAATTTCACACAATAAACAATAAAACCATAATCGAAAAGCGGTTCGTAAGTAGAAGATTTTTAACTTTAAAGAGGATTTTATGGGCCTGGAATTTTTTTTGAGCTTATAAAAAGACGAATAAAAAAATACTCGATTATTTCAAAAGCAAATATGTGTTTTGCTCGCAGTTTAAGCTTTTAAATTATTTCAAAGCGATCTAATTTTCAAACCAAAACCCCACGATTTTGCATTTCTTAGTAGTGTACTTAGCATCGCCTTAAAATGACAAGATGTGCACCGAAAACAGAGTCAGCGAGATACGTGTGACGTAACGTCAAATTCTCAGGCAACGTGCTAACCTGTTTGAATTCAATATTATTTATGTTTAGTAAATTTTAAATTTAGTTTTTTTTTTTTAATCCTTGGACGTAAAAGAGGCTACCCAATATATCTGTACGATCACTAAGCCACTGAATTTAAAAATATATTTTTTTGGAATAATGCAATGAGTAATCTCAAATTGTAATATTTAAGAAGATAATACGTGCCTGAAAACTTCAGTCGTAGTCGTCGACACGACTTATTCAAAATACCATACGGCAGAACAGATGTTCTAGCACAGCATAGCATAACAAGAGGAATGGTACTGTTGAACGAAATATCAAAAACACTAGATGTATACAACTCTTCTTTAGATAACCTTAAGATTTTTTTGTATAATGATCATCTTCTTAGGTGTTAAGCTTGTCTAAATGAGAAAATTGTACGGTAATTGGATTATTTATCTGTTGTACAATTAAAAAAAAAAAAAAAAAAAAAAAAAAAAAAAAAAAAAAAAAAAAAAAAAAATATTAGAGACTCTCAAACGAAAATTTGAAACAGAAAAATAGAAAAAAAGATTCGTTCGCATTTAGGAACTAAATACCGGGTTTGTATGGATGTTTTTCTGACTTTTATGTTTCAAATTTTCGTTAGAGATTCGCTAATATTGTTTTCAATCTATAATGTACAAAATTTAAAATATGCTTGCTTGGGTATATTTATATGAGTATATTATATGTCTATGCGGTGCTAAACCATTCATCCGATTGCGATGAAACTTTGGGAATTTGATGTGTCCGAGATGTTTTCTATATATAATAGTGAGTTCTGGCATCATAAAATTATGCCTTTCCAAACCATTCATTGGATTGCGATGAAACTTTGGGGATTTAAAGTGCCATGCCTGCGATGGTTTCTGTATACATATAATAGTGAGCTATGGCGTCATGAAATTATGCATTGCTAAACCGTTCATCTGATTGCGATGAAACTTTGATGAGTTGTTATGAGCACGCCCGCGAAGGTTTCTATATATACTGGTGAGCCAGCGACCGCGGAAGCGGGGGGCAGAGGGGGCCAAATGCCCCCCTAAAATCAAATGGGGGGGGGCCGCGCCCCCTCCAATTTTACTACCTGTGTAAAGAAGGATTATCTGTGCTGGTAAAGATTATCTGTATCCTTCACAGTGCTTTTTTTCATAAATGAAAAAGTGTTTGTTGCATACAAGAAAAATTGTCAAAAGATAGCATTAGAGCTTTGATTATTTAAATAATCAAAGCATTCGAGGACTTTTTTTATATTGAGGCGGAAGAAGACGCAATAGTGTGGCGGTGACGACATGTGTTGTGTTGTGATCTCTGTCTCGCTCGCTCACCCATCCATCGAGTTGTACACATTCCACGAATGTGTACAATTCGATGGGTGAACACGATTTCAATCGCATATGGACAGATACGGAAAAGGCTAATACCGATCAAAATATGGAACTCACTGTGCCTACTATGCCCCGTGCTCGAGCCCTTCCAAAACGCTTCAGTGGCAGAGCTCCAGCCGTGCAGTTGTCGCCTCGGGAAAGTCTCGGCCAAAAATTTATATCAGTGTTAGACTGGTTGAAGTAAAAAAAAAACGAGTTGGAAAGAAGGTTTGAACAGCCTGGAATGAGTCGCCTCGCCCAGCTCGAATCTGTTCTACTTAACCGTTCAAAGGAATTATCAGCAAGCGACATCCAGGCCGAATTAGGCGTTCACGCAACTGATTTTGATATTGACTCACTAGCACTGCAAATGAAGATAGCTAAGAAAGCAATACCTCACGTGAAGACTGTCCGAGAGTACGCAAGAGAACTGGCTAATCTACCTAAAGTTTCAAGAGCAATGATTAATGAAGTAGAAAAGTTGGTAGTCTTGCTCCTCACCGTACCAGCTACGTCTACGTCGTGTGAAAGGTCTCTGAGTGCCCTCCGACGCATCGGAACATTCCTCCGACTACCAATGAAGCAGAGAAGACTTACTTATCTAGCAATACTGCACGTGCATAAGGCGGAAACATTTAGTTTAGATTTAAATGAAATTCTTAGGGAATTTGCTTCGAAGACGGCTGAGAGACGCAACGTTTTTGGTATCGTTGAATGAATGCAATAAAGCAATATTAAAAAAAGAGTTTTTTATTCATTTAACCTGTTATTTGTTTGACCTAGTTATCTCCGTTTTGTCTTATTTATAACTAGTTGATTGACTGGAGAGGAGACTGAAGGAAGAGGATGACTAAACAAGTTTGCCCCCCCCGTCATAGAGTACTTCCGCGGTCCCTGTGGTGAGCTCTGGAATTATGAAGTTTGTATTAAAAAAAATTGCAAAAGGTCGCACGCGAGCTGTTTGTAAACTGAATCTCGGGAGGAGGTTCGCGGGACGGAAGAAGCAGGAGAGGGGAAGCGGAGAAGGCGGATTGGGAACGCGTGAGGGAAAGGGGAGGCGGAAGGGGAATGAAACGAATGGGAAAGGACACGCAGGGAGAAACAATTTTTTTATTAAGTGGCGTAGCTACGCGTGCCGCAAACTCGCTAGTAAAAAAATAAAAAAAATATTCCTCAAAACAGCGTCACGAACAAATCGCTCGCTCGTGTTCAATTACCAGCTTTATAACAGAGCGAGAAAAACTTGAAAATTAACATTTTATGGATACTAATATCGATTTAGCGTAACTAAATGATTACGGTGAGAAAATAAAATGTTAAAACAAAAATAAAACAATAGATTTTCATGTTTCAACGTAAATAACCCAAACATGATCTTCTGTACCTCTGTAGCCACCACGGATTGGGCCAAGGCCTGACACAATCGACAAATGGTGGACAACAATGGACGGGAAACCACGAATGGACTGAACGTTCATAATTGCACGTAAATGCACGGTTTGCAGAAAGCAATGTAAGCAACACTTGTTTCAAGCAAACTTATGTAAGTTGAAATTTTTAAAGGACGATGCACTACTAAGCCTAAGCAAAGCAAAACCATGTGATTTTGGTTTGAAAATAGAATCACTTAGAAATGTTTTCACTTAGATGCTTTAATTAAATACTGCGAGTAGAACACATATTTTGGGAGGAGGGTATGGGTACCGCCGCCCCAGGAACCATGTATTGGATAACCAACACCTCTGCCATAGGTCGCCCCAAGTGGTTCGCTACGTTTGGCGTTGCAATAGGTGTCCGAGTTCATGGGGGGAGATTTGTCTAGGTCTAGGCGACCGATGTGTCCGTCAACCTGCTGCGTGGCGGGGGAGAGAGACTGGTTGAGGAGGTCTTTTGACCTTTCCAGCCAGAATCCTTCGACCTATCGCCTTGCACCGCAGTTGGAGGGATGGATTCTTACGTCACTCCTGGACACAATGACTCCACATTCCTACCCACCACTCATACCTGTTTTCTTCCCAGAACCTCCTCTCCTTCCTTTCCTTAAAAAACCCTCCACACAGGAGGAAGGAAATTATTTTCTTTAGGGCCTCCTGTGTGGAGTTAATGTAAAAAAATGCCTTTTGAAATAATCGAATATTTGTTTGATTAGTCTTTTCATAAGGCTAGAGCAAAATAAAGTATCTGCCCTATAAAAAACTGCTTTAAAGTTCAAGGTTTTATTGTATAATGTAGAAAGTTAAATTCTTTAGAAAATGATAGTAAAACATTAAAACTTTGTATTTGAGCTTCGCAAAATAAAATTTTGGCGACGTTTTTTCGTGAATAAATCAAAGCACGCGGCTGGTGTTACATAGTAATTCAAACCTTATCGCCATCTACATTAGAGATGGGTAAGTTCTGCATTTTGCCGGAGGACTCCGAGACATGGTTCCTTTTAAAAAAACCCGAGTTCAAGGAGTGGGTCCCGGGTCCGAGTTCTTTGGTGCGGACTGAGCGCTGGGTGTTGTTGCGGCGCATCGAGCCAATACGCAATACGCACGGGTTCATTTTGGCGAAGATTAACGAAATCCATTTGCGTCGTGTCTAACCTACAGGGCGACGATTAATGCGAGGCCGTAACGGCTGTATAATTCCCAAGGAATGATAATTTTAGCACATGCGTAAGCAATAATAAATCAAATAAAGTCATGAAATTTCTCATGAAGTGATCATCCTTATCTCCTCACGGACTTGAACAAAGGATATTATTTTTAAATGTTAGATAAGGCCGAAAATCCATTAACTTAACTAATTATTTGCATACGTCTCACATTTCAAGAGGCGCGATAAGTATTAATAGTGTAATACGATATTATGGTATCATATTTACAGGATACCGAAACGACAATGATTTTATCAAAAAATATTAACGTCGATCGTCTTAGAAATTTGAGAAGTTGTTATCTCTGGTGCACAACATGTTAATTTTACTCAGGACGTCCGATATATATAAAGCATCATTTTACATCACCTATAATATTGGCGTGTTGTTTAAATAAAATAGAATTGAATATCAACACATTTTTCTAAAATAACTTTAATCAATTGTTTTAAAAAAATGGTAAGACACGTGGTAGCAAACGTTTCGAACGGCGTTACAGTATCCATCATCAAAAAAGATGTATGCCACACGTCTGTTATTATACTTTTGGCCGTGAAAATCATATCAAATGTAAGACCATGTTACAAAAACGGAGAAAGACTGTATGTAGTAATGCACAATATTATGAAGGAAATTCTTAGATAATTTGGACTCCGCATGAAACTATTGTTCAATTTACTTACATGACATACATTCAACGGTCATTTCCGAGTTATTGCCTAACAAGCCTACTGGTGAGAGATTATTACACATTTTGTAAATTTTCGGATTATTATTTTGGTTCCTTTTAAAATATATATATATTTATACATGCATACATCGTAAAAAATGCATATTTAACATATATATATAGATATATATAGATATATATTTTTAAATGCATATTAAATATATTTTCTTAAACGGGTCAAAATAATAATCTGCATATTTACAAAATGCGTAATAATCTCTAACCGTTGTTACTTTGTTTTACTTTATGTGTAATCTATTTTTATTTCATCAATGTTTCTGTTACTATATATTGTTTATGTATATTGAAATATGTACTATTATCGTAAATGCATTTGTTTATTGCTTAATTTTTTATCCCAATGAGGCTTACACTTATCGAAACCGATTTGTTATAAGAATGAAATTCCGCGATTTGAACAAAGTTATTGTTTTATTTCATTATATTAAAAAGTTATGATTTGTACTGAATGGGCAAGAATTTGCTTGAAGCAAGAAGTGTGTGCCGTGATAGTTATTTGTCATTAATTTATTCTCTGCCTACTCCTGTGGAACACGGCGGCGGCGTGGTAGATGAATAATTAGTCTCTTAGGCAATAACTCAGAAATGACCGTTGTAACTCAGAATTGATCCTATGTCATAATCGAATTATAATTAAATTCAATTTTATTTTATAACATTACGTTCTTATTTATTCTTATCAATTTTAATTTGTAGAACTCCATTTAAACAGTTTATACATTTTCGTAGGTCGGGGTCGTAGTTCGGGGTCGTAGGTGGGAGGCATTCGGATTCCCGGTTCGGTTCCAAGTTCCGAGCTTGAGTTCCGGCTTCGAGTTTCGGTCCGGTCCAGTCTGAACGCAGGGTTTCAAAAGAAAAAGAACTCAAACGCGCGACCTGCAGTACCTACACCCGACTCGCGACCAGCTCGGACCGAGACGCACGAGCCGGTGAACCCGGGCCTGCAGCGCGAGTGGCTCGGGCTCGGACCGCCGCGACTACCGCCGAGTTCCGGGCTTGGGTCCGATTCGGATTCCCGCCCCGGTCCGGGTCCGAGTTCCGCGTTCGGGCCCGAGTCCGCGCTCCGTTGCGGGTTCGGGCAAGTTCGAGTCCAGGACAGGGTTCTCTGAGAGTAGTCGATTTGAAAAAGGAGTGGGAGTGGGAACCACTTCCCGCAAAGGACTCGAGCTCAAGAACCCATTCCGGCTGAACCTACTCATCGCTAATCTACATAAGGATTGTTATTGTTAGCGGCCTGATCCCGAATTTTACACGACGTGGTGCATCACCTTAATATGTCGTTTACATGTGACTATTGCGTGAATTGCAAAATAATCACACAAAGCATTGAAGAGAAACGCGCGAAGCTTTGATCTAATATCAAATAGCCGCCGAGCCTTAAACACGTTATTTGTCATTTTAATTGTCACCGTCTGCGAAAAGGCCCAGACACTGAAATCTAAGATGGCCGCCAAACTTAATTTTTCACGTGATGTTTTCACATAAGTTACAGGGTTAAATTTGACAATTAATGATGAAAAAATTGAAAAAGTAAATGAAATAAAATACCTGGGCGTAATACTCGATTCAAAATTTCACAGCAAATTTTGAATACTAGCTGGGTTACCCGGCTTCGCTCAGGACAACATTCGAGAGTGTTCTGGAATGTTCCACAATTTATTTTATTTATTTATAGCGGACCCGACAGACGTTGTCCTGTACACAACTGTCGGGACAAACTAAAATTAAAATAGAATAATATTGAATATTCGATACTGCGATGGTAGCGCAGTCTGCCGGATCCAATGTAAAACATTCCAAAATTAACTCCTTAGAAATAAAAAAAAAAAATTTAAAGAACATTTTCCAGTGGACCAAATTGTGAATCTAACAGTGATTCCCAAAGTGGTCCAGGTGGACCCCCAGGGGTCCACGGGAGACTCCACGGGGGTCCACGAAGGCATGAGAGAAAAATGGGGGTCCACAAGTTGTAAGTGGGGGTCCACGAAAAAAAATCTGGTTTCGATAGTAAAGAACAAAAATGTTGGCTTGGCTTTACTTATCAATAAAGGCAGATAATACATTACTAAAAAAAAAAATTCCAAATTTTTCGATGATTTTTGACCGGCCGTATTTTGGTAAAAAATGGTCATATTGAGACTTAAAAAAAAAGCGTTTTGAAGCTTTAAAATTCTAATTTTCAGATTTCTGGCTAAAATTTTTTAAGTGATAAGGTTCTCATGAAATCCATGATAACAAACGACAGCGCAAAAAAATAATTTTGAAAACAAAAAAAAATTTTTTTTTGTCAGTTAGGCCAGTATATGGATCAGATAGCTTGTTTATTTAGCATTAATTTCTTTTTTAATTCCTTTTTTTAAACCCTCCCTTAATTTTTTTGAGTAGTGTATTTTAAGAAGGTCAGCGACTGTTACTTGTAAAGACTTGCACATTCGATATTCAGTACAGGCTTGGCTTTACCTGTCAATGTAGGCAGGTACTATTTGCCTAAATCTACTTGTATTTCGGTGAAAAATGTCATATTGAGACCCATCCCGTGCCCATATCCCATCCCGCCCCCTGTCTCATATCACATTACTACTTCAGCGTTATAATCAAAATTCAGTACAACGCGTGTCGAGTTTTGGGAATATGGTAGAAATGTTGCAGCAGGGGGTCCACTGAAACCAGTAAAATTTTGAAAGTGGTCTACGAGAAAAAAAAGTTTGGGAACCTCTGATCTAAACCATTCTCGAATCCCCTTGAACCCACACAAAAAAATTCATCAAAATCGGTCCAGCCGTTTAGGAGGAGTTCAGTGACATACACGGACAGAAGAATATATAAATTAAGATGTGCTAAAGAATGTATCAAAAAGTCAATTTTCTTAGAAGACTAAGAACTCATTTATAAAACTATACTTGCTCCACATTTAGATTACTGTTCTACGATGTTATATTTGGCCAATAAAGGAAATTTGAATAAGCTAGAAGTTATACAGAACAGAGCTATGAGATGATGTATACTGGGGAAAGGCAAATACGCAAGGGTTAATCAAATGAGAGAGGAGCTAAATTGCATTCCAATAAAAAAGAGACTGCTATTTAATGTGTTAATTTTTGTGCATAAAGTTATGAAAAACCAAATGTCAAAATACTTTAAAAATGAAATTGTTTTTAATAGAGATGTACATAATTACGAAACAAGAAATATAAATAGAGTTAGATTGCCACATATGAAAAAATCAATATCACAGAACTGCCTAATGTAGAGAGGACTAAAGATGTATGATGATATGCCTGAAAGTATGAAGAATGAAGAAATAATGAATGTATTTAAAAGGAATGTAATGCTTACTGTAAAAATATTAAAATTTATCGAATGAAATGTTACATTGTGCATATTCCTATTCCGATAAACTTCTGGTTTATTTTATAATTTAAAATTCCGTCACAATTTACGTCATGATATTTATGCCCTCGGGCAATTTTTTTCGAATTTGGGAACAACTCATGTAGGTCTCATAGAAACAATCGTTGTGTCTCCCTTACTGTCATGGTGAGAAATATGATCTAAACGTTGTTAGAAAGAGGAAACACCACGTTTTATAGTCAAATCTTAGTTAATTTGAAAAAAAAAAATTATAAAATATTACGAAATTTTTACTACTTATATTCATAAGACATGAAAAAATTGAGGGGACAATAACGTTCATAACAATAACGTTCATGGCAATAACATTTTTTTTAATTTTTTTGTCATCGGTAATTTTAGATAGAAAAAACGTAAGGAGAGTCATTTTAAAAACCTTTTATGTGTGCATTATTTTTTTAAAAATTTAATAAATTACATGATCATTTCTAATAATAAAATTTGAAACAGTAATTCATAACCTTTTAAAATCAGTTTTTAGTTTTCGGGTACGTTCAGAAATATTCCTTTTATTTAGATTTTTTTTTGCAAAGCGGAAATAATCTGACAAAATATGCTCGAGGCCTGTGTGAGGAATTAAAACCATTCTGAAAATATTAAGAAGCAATACGATTATTTGAGTGATATTTTATTGCGGAAAAATTAATTCGTGCATGCTTTTATTAGAAAAAAATTAGGGTGGAACAAGGTTTACGTCCCTTACGTAAATGTGTGCGAATTTCCGTTGTGTGAGGCGCTTGGAATGGCCTTTGTGAATAGGGTAATGTACAATAACAAGTTGTTTCAATATATTTATGTATGTAAATATATAAAAGTTTGCTACAATTTATTATAAAAGGCACGGATTTCCCGTAAAAATTACATGGGTGAATATGACGGCCTTTGGGTGGTACTGTCAAAATCTTAGGATGAATTTTTTTAAAATCAAAATATAAATTAAATTTTCAAGTTTTGTGTTTTTATTTCAATTTTGTGAATCAACTGGCCAATATTTTTGATGTGAAAACCTCTTTAGCACCGTTGTAATTTGAAACTCGATGAAACGAAAAATGGCGACACTTAAAAAGAGACAAACACATACATCTAAAGGATTTAACCTGCGAGAGAATGAGGTAGTATAATCGGTCTCTTTGTGTGGTGCTTTATAGTCTCCCCACTTTTGTCTACTTTAGTTTTCCGAAAGTTTCACTTCACTACCGCGTGTGAATTGCACATGAATTGTTTACGTTAACTCCACACAGGAGGAGGCATTGACGAAAATAAGTTCCCTCGAGGCCTATGTCATCTTTGGGGATGCCGTGTGGAGGGTCTTTTTGTGGAAAGGAAGGAGTGAGTCTGGGTCTTAAAGATACCCATCTTGTATTGTAGGAGGAAGCACAGAGGCCATTGTACAATAACGGAACCCGAAAAGAACCCGCACAGAACTTGAAAATTAACTTTGAAATTTTGATGAATTATTTAAATTCTGTGAAACAAATCGTCCTTAGTTACAGTTTTCAACCTTGCTATTCAGTCAATTAAGTAAATTGACTCAGTTTATGTACCATATCTACGATTCTCAGAACACGTATGAACACATAAAATATAAAATTTAAAACACATTAAAATATAGTGAAAATAAAATAAAAGCAACTTTTCAAAACAATTTAACAGATAAAATAAAGTGTTCTATTTTCAACGTGGATCAATTATTCATACGATACAGAAACCAGTTTATGCGTTGAGTAGGTCGAGAGAATAAATCATAAAACAACAAAACTAAATTAAATACTCGTAATATATTTTGCACACGGCAGTAAACGTAATTACTGTTGGTAGTATCGCAGACTTCCCACAATGGCCGGCAAGTGAAAATGGACAGGGAAAGTAACGCGGCGGCACGTGACCGATACATTTTCGATTTCAAATCTACATTCCAGCGAAGCTATGGTTTTAACCGTCATCGCGGAGGTTCAAGCGAAGAAAAAAAGTCTTCATTTGCAGAGGAGACCGATCTAAATGTTTGCTATAAAGGAATTTAGGAAGTACATAGGCACTAGTAAAGTATCGCAAAAAAATGGACCTTCAAAATATTAATTCAAACAAAGAAAGTGACTACAAAAATACGCATTTTTCTGAATTTTTTACCATCTAACATTTGAAACTAGCGGTTTTCAAAAGTTTCCGGAAACCGTTAGTTGAAAATTTAAAAAAAAATGTCCGGAAACCTGTTGTTAAATGTCTTCATAAATGAAAAGTTTCCCTTGCCAACATTTTTTTTTTAAATTAGCTTCACAGGAGGCCTTGAGTTAAAAAAATCCTCATGGCCTGGGTCATCTTTGAGGATGCTGTGTGGAGGGACTTTTTATGGAGAGGAAGTTCTGGGAAGGAAATAGGTGTAAGAGGTTGGTAGGAATACCACGCAGTAGGAGGGCAAATGCATCCGACGCCAAGACTTAGACAAACTTCACCCCATGAACCCGGATACCCCTGCTAAGTTACCAAACGTGGCGAACCACCTGGGGCGACCTAAGGCAGCGGTGTTGGTTAGCTAATAAATGGTTTCCGGGGCAGCAGATACCATATCCGCCTGCCAAATTGAAAGTTCTTATGAAAGATTAATAATACGATGAGATTAATTTCGGTGATATATCAATTCAAGTTAAATAATAATTGTAACTTGTTCTTACCCCATGAACCCCAACACCCCTGCCAAGTTACCAAACGTAGCGAACTACCCGGGGCGACCTAAGGCAGGGGTGTTGGTTATCCAATAAATGGTTCCCGGGGCGGCGGAAACCATATCGGCCTCCCAAATTGAAAGTTCTTATGAAGGATTAAAAATATGATGAGATTAATTTCGGTGAAAGATCAATCCAAGTTAAATGATAATTGTAACTTGTTCTTCGATCTCAATGGGGATCCGAATCGTAAATAATCAATTATTGTTGTTTAATAGTACTCTCAGAACTTATAATATTTTTATATAGCCCTGGGATGAGAACCCTATTATGCATAATTCATACAAAATAGATTTCCATCTTTAATAAGATATTATTATAAATAATGTATTATAGCTTGTAATCTATAACCTCAAGTGCTTGCAAAATGATTAGGATGGGTTGTTTCAAAAAATTTGACGAATTCGTCAAATATTTGACGTTAATTTTCACGTTCTGTGTAAGTTCTATTCAAGTTCTGTGATGATTTCAGTTTTGTGAAGCAGCTGGCCTATGACGATAAAAAAACAGAACTCGAAAAAAACTTACACAGAACCTGAAAATTAACTTCAAATATTTGATGAACTCATCAAATTTTTTGAAACAACCCGTCCTAAGCACGGTCTGCGTATATTGGAAGATTTTTTTTGTTGAAAGTCCGAATTTGAAAATAATGCAATAGATTCCAAAAGGTACCCAAGTTCAATGCCAGCTGATTGTTAAGTGAAGAATAATTTATAGCTTTTAATCTAATTTCTCATCTTCGCATACTTGCAAAATGGTTTCGTAACTATTATTTGCATATGAAAGATTTTTGGTTGGAAACCCGAATTTTAAAATAATGTAATAGATTCCAAAAGGTACCTAAGTTCAATGCCAGCCGATTAGGTGAAGAATAATCTATAGCCTTTAATCCAGTTTCTTAACTTCGCACACTTGCAAAATGGTTTCGTAACTATTGTTTGTTCATTGGAAGATTTTTTGTTGGAAACCCGAATTTGAAAATAATAATGTAATAGGTTAACCAAACTTCTTATGGTTCAATGCCAGCCGGTTGCAAGTGAAGTGAGCTACGATCCACCCACAAGCGCCTTGGGTCGTCTCCCGTGCGTGACTTTATCAATAAAAAAATTACTTTGAGGTAAACATTGACACTATTAGATTATTACAACATACCTTTACAACGATTTTAGGCCGTGAATACAACTGAATAGCAAATAATGCCATTGTAAAATTTACACTAGGATGGGCCGCCAAATGCAATTCTTTTCGATGTGAATACCTCAGGAGTCTCACATTTTGCATATTTAAATGGTGAAAACGTACCTACAATATTGAGAAAAACTTTTAGTCCTCTACCAGAGCCATAATTTATCAGAGTAGTGTTTTTTATGGTTATTTGACCATACACCAAACAAACAAAAAAATATATTTTCGGAAAAAACTACATTTATATCATTATACATAACAATCTCTTCGACCAGGTTACACCTAAAATGTGGTGACCGAACAACTCAGAAACGTGCAACTTCAACAACGACTTTGAAAGGTCATGAAAACTGATGAAAAAAATGGTTAAGAAGGTTATGTGATGGGGAATTTTTCTTTCTTAATTTTTTTTTCATAACTTTTAATGACTTTTTAAAGGAGTGTTGAAATGCCACTTTGTTGGGTTGTCGTGGAATCCTAAAATGTATCAATTGTGTGTATTGTTGAGTACATCGGAACGCATTTTTAAGTGCGACTTTTGATAGCAGTGGCGATTAGAGATTTTGAGCAGAACAGTATAGAAGAAATGAGGAACATATTTTTTTCACATCCGAGTGGTGAACTGGTATATTTAATTAATAAAAACTAATACATAAAACGTTCGCAAAATTACTCTCATATTTGGGGAAGAAAAACGAGCTAGTGAATAAGAAAAAAAAACCAAAAAGGTAAAATCTAAATAGTCATAACTATGTAACTTTTCAAAACAACCAAAATGAATTTCCCAAAAAAAAAAATCGGCCCACCCTAATGTACAAATACAAATTCTTCATCACATCACTGTAGCTGTGCCAATCTTACTTTGTAACCAGGAATAAATTACAATATTTGATTATTTTTATAAAATCAAAATTTCGCCAATATAAGTAATTAAATAGAAAACCAATTAATTTGTCAGAGTTACCTAATTTACCTGTTTGAAATAAAATAATCAACACACAACGATTAGATTATAATATATTACAACAGATTACGTCAAATATCACATCCACCACGGATATTATAATAACAATAAAAATAATGGGAACTAATGATTATTTCTTATTCAATGAAAGCAATAAAATATATTGCGTTGAAACAATCCGCGATGAACGAAGAATCATCTATAGCTATAGAAGTATCTATAGTATTAGTGTGAATGTAGTGGAATCACTTTCCTCGCCAGTTGGTGAACTTCGAGTCACGCTGGCTTTCTTTGTGACTTGTGACGCGGCGTGACGCGGTTAGCGCGTCTTCAACGGTGAAGTATATTATTGACCGTGGTTCAGAGTCACTTAACAACTCCACACGTTTTAAATCTTGTTTATGGCTTTTGACTTCTGATTTGGCACGCGTCTTCTATGTACGATCCTGCCGCTGAGAAATACGTTGTGGCACCTCTTTTAATATGCTTCGTTTATGAGAAAGTGGGAGATGTTATGTTATTATTGTCTGTGGTTCTGAGTAACTTTGTCGATCGTTAAGGCCGTGTTTATAGCTTTTGGTTAGTGATTTTGATTCCTGCAAACGTCTTGGACATGATCCATCCATACATATCTAACATACCTTTCTGTTATACAATACATCGTTTATAAGATAAGTGTATATATTTTTAACCCCACATTGGAGGCCAATAGGAAAATAATTTCCCTAAGGGTCTATGTATATCATATTTGGGGATGTTGAGTGGAGGGTCTTTAAGGAAAGGAATGAGACGAAGTTATGAGAAAGAAAAATGTATGAAGGGTGGGTAGGAATAAAGGAGTCAGTTTGTCCAGGAGTGACGGATGTAGGAATCCATCCCTTCCGCTGCGGTGCAAGACGACGGTTCGAGAGAGTCCAGCTGGAGAGGTCAAAGGGTCTCCCTAAACCGGCCTGTCCCGATCCGGCCTGCCACGAAGCTGGTGGGCAGACGCATTCGCCGCCAAGATCCGGACAAACCTCACCCCATGGGCACCCTGCAAAGTAGCGAACTACTTGGGGTGACCTACGACAGAAGTGACCTACGACGAGGGTTATCTCCGTCACCGACAACTTAGACTGTTTTATATCCCGGCTAACTTGCCAAAGGTCATACCAGTCGGGAGAGCTGTCTTGATGTTAAATAGAATCACTTCGAATATAGATATGTTTAACATAAATACAGAACAATTTAGACGGCAAGCTTTATTGCTGTTAGTTTAAATCTGTTTATCTAATCTTAACTATTTTCTCTCCTTGAAATTTTAATTTTGTAATGTTTTTAAAATGAATAAATTGAATTGAATAGAAGTGGTTATTCAATAAATACTTCCCTGTTATGGACATGATACAATGGAGCTCGCTATCAGCAAATATACCTTTATTAGATAGAATGCTGCGAGTGATATGTACAAAGTAACATGAACAATAAAAACTGGTGTCCTTATAATTGCAAATAGTGAATGTTGGATTTTCGTACTCTTTTATTTGCGAGAAAGCGACCTCCTTATCTCACGTGCAACGGGTCCTCTCTGATGCAATCTATCAACTTTCGTATTGGCACCGTCTCGTCTTATAACAGACCATTCGGCATTACAATAACTCAGAACTCCAACCGGGTGCTGGTAATACTGATCATCTGAGAAAATACTGACTATTGAAAATCGGATAACATCGATACCGATCGATCGACGGATTTTGGTTGGATTTTGAAGAGATTAGGTCAAATTCCCACGAATTCAAAAAGCTCAGATATTTTAATGACAAAATATATATTTTTTTAAACCATGAAAATAAAGCACCATCCTAACATTACTCAAATATCAAAAGCTGAAAATATTTTCACTGAAATTTCTATTAAATTACAAAAAAAAAAACACTATTGAACTTTTTTATACTTAATCTAGCACAGACCCGTGAAAAATCACGGTATACTTCAATTGTAGGATTTTTGAAGCAAATACAATATCTGCCTTGTGATCATTATTGGCTTCGAAAAGAAGAAATTTACTAATCGAATAAGTCAGTAAACTTGAAAATAGTGAAACCAAATAAATCGAATATGAAAGTAAATTTGACATCTGTCAAACATTTAAACAAATGAAATTTAGCCAAAAGTATTTTTGTTATTTATTTTTGGGGTGTTATGCCGTGTTTCGCTACCTCTTTCTTTAGCCAACATTTCGGACAGCGTTACAGGGCCCATCATCATGGCTCATCTGCCCTGATGATGGACACTGTAACGCTGTCCGAAACGTTGGCTAAAGAAGGAGGTAGCGAAACACGGCATAACACCCCAAAAATAAATAAGAAATGAAACACACATTTCATATTAATAATTGATGAAGAAGAAAGTAACAATAATAATCTAAACAAAAATATGAAAGAGAACCAGAAACAGAAAAACTGATGAAGAAGAAGGTAACAATAATAATCTAAACAAAAATATGAAAGAGAACAAGAGACAGAAAAATAAAAAAAGATAAGGATAAAAATAGGTTGAAGATAATATTGTTAATTCTAAAATTTTAAATATGAGATTGACAAATATGACGGTTCCAGAAGGTGGCAATGGCGGAATTGATAAACGCGCACTGGATCGTTGAACTTGAATCACTTCATACGTGAACCCATGCACAGAAAAAAGAAAATAGCATGTTTAATTCTCGCTCTACTTATTGGACACCTACAAAATGTTAATCTGTCATTCAAATTAAAAACAAGTCGTAGCAATAATTACTATTTTTGTATGAACATACAAAGTAACCAAAAAATAACAACATTTCATGAAATATTACACCTTTGGACGTAATAATAAATAAGCAAGCCAGTAGATAAGATCCGTTTGTTATATTTATGCGAAATTAATTATAAATTATGAAGGACCCTGCAGATAATATTGTTATTAACACCCTATCAAAATTGTACAACATTTTTACCAAAAACAATTAATAAACCAATCACTATTATCAAAACACAAGTATGATTACAATTTAGCAAACAAGTGGTATCTACTAATGATAATGGTGGGAAAAGCCATATAATTCATTTTTTCAAAAGGGTAGTCACATAAAAGAAAAACTACTTTTTTTAAAAGTGAACACTTAAATTCGCTAGCTCTACAAATTGGTTCTGTCACTCTTTCTATAAACTTCTCAGTCTAATTTATTCGCTTTTCGGAACAACTCATATAGGTCTCATAGAAATCGTTGTGTCTCCCTTACTATTTTAGTGAAAAATATGATAAGTATAAGTATGTCGTATTTTGTTATATGCACCTTCGGAGAGTCAAAATTATTGTTAGTAAAAATATTTTCACAGCGGATTTTCAATCAAGATGCCTGCAGATACAAGTATACGGCCGACTTTGGTTATACGGCCGTATATCCTTTTTGCATACTTACTTGCGAATCATTGTATTTAGTCAACTTTAGGATCAACTGTCATGGAACCATTTTATTTAGTTATTTGTTTACCTATCACGATTGCGTGATAAATATTTCAAAAATAATTTTGTGGTCCAAACAGCGTATGCGACATTTCCTAGGGAAAAAATCTGTCAGGGTCATAAGCAAAACAGCGTTACCGCCACTATCTCAAAAACTGAAGGCATTTAGATATTTGTTTTATCAACGTTATATAGGCAGCCACCAAAGATCAATAATCCTAATTAACCAAAATCCTTTTTGGAATCAACGAAGAAAGTTATTTAAAAAAAAACCTTCTACTGAACAATTTACTTTTCGGCGGTTACGCTGTTTTGTCTATTATGGGTCGATAATATTATATTATCCGATCGCATCTCCAAATAAATACTACCAATTTTTAAAAATGGTGACGCTTATATTCCAAGCAAAAGTTCTAGAATTTACTGAACCGGAGTTATAGGCAGATGGAGTCACAACTGAAATTATTTAAAAATAATAATTGGTACACATCTATGTATGTGGCACATATATAAAATGTAGCCAAGTAAATACAAGTATTTCACTTAATCAATATATTTTATAAAAGAAAGTATACAAAAGTGTGCGTCCTAAAACTCAGAAACGAGCCCCGGTACCTAAGATCAGGGGAGGTAAATGGTGGGGGAGCCCTCTAAGCCCCATCCACGAAGAAGGTTCCCGTTTTTACCTGAAGGGCGTGCTTTTGAAGATACGTATCGCACTCTAGAAATTTCTAAAACAGCCCGTCAGTAAACAGAACATCCCGGAACATTGTGGAATGTTGTGGAATGTTCGGGAATAGGGAATCGAGAACATTATAGTTAACATTCCAGAACACTCTCGAATGTTGTTGAATGTTCTGGAACATTGTGGACCATTGGAAGCCTTTTTTATATGGGGGGGGGGGGCTATTGTATGGTAGGGGGGTAGGTAAAGCAAGATCCGACGTGGGTTCGAACGTCAGTTCAATCTCAAATTAACTCCACGAGCGAAGCCTGATACCCCAGCTATAATAAAATAACATTACAAATTATAACCTTTCTTTTTGTTGCATAGTAACACTGGATTCAGATAAACTAGGTTGCAAATATAAATATTCGTAATTGGATGGACTGTTTTGCAATATTGTAATTTAATAATACGGTATAAATATGGAACACACATTATTACTAAAAACCAGCTAAAGTTTTTTTTTAAATTAAATTTTTTAGTTCAATTTGGTGCACATGGGAGTTTGGAAAGTTGAAGTTAAAACCGGTCACACCGGAAGGTATCCCGAAGATTAGAAAAATTATTATAAGTTATTAAATCAAGACTTAATAATAATTTATTGTTTTGTGGTATTCATATTCAGCAGTTTGTTGAATGAATTGCGCAACGCAGCGGAGGTAAACGGCACACATTGGTCGTGAAATTTGCGCAATGGGAAATATTGAGTAATGAATTAATGATTGATTTATAATACTGCAGCGATGTGAGGACTTCGAGGTGATTATTATTACAGACACTAATCTAAAAAAAAATTGTGCACGTGCGATTAATCTCTCAGCCTAATTTGTTCGGTTTTCGGAAAAACTCATATAGGTCTCATAGAAATCATGGTGTCTCCCTTACTATCATAGTTGAAAATATGATCTAAACGGTGTTAGAAAAAGAAAACACCACGCTGTACATTCTAATCCAAAAGATAACCGAAAAATAATTGAAAAGTACACTTATATGAAACCAAACTTTACGACCGCAATTTGAAAAAAATTTATGAAACTTTGGGAATTTTTTATTAATTATTTTTACAAGAAACGACAAAAAAGTTAGTTGACGTTAACGTCAACAATATATTTGCCCAATTAAGCATGTGCGTGTTTTTCATTGTCAGTAATTTAAGTTAGAAAAAAGTGAGGTGATCCATTCTTAAAACTTTTTTACGTTTTCGTTAAGAATTTTCATATTTCAAAAATTTTATGTCTATTTCGAATTACAAAATTTGAAAGCGATTTAATCACCTTTCCAAAACAGTTTTTAGTTTTTGGATGAGTTCAGAAACATTACATTTAGTTGTATTTTACTGCAAAGCGGAAATATTTTGACATTCTGACAAAAAAGGCCCGAGGCCTGAGCGGTAAAGAACATAGTTATTCTAAACAAATTTGCGTATGTGTGATCAAGAACAGAGTGATTCTAAACAAATCTTTGTAAGTGCGACGAAGAAGAGAGAAATCCTAAACCAATTTGCGTTTGTGGGATCAAAAACATAGGCATTCTGAACAAATTTTAACGTTTGTGATCCAGAACACAGTAGGTATATAATTCTAAACAAATTTGAGTACGTGTGATCAAGAAGACAGTGAAAATTGTTTTTGAAACCTTTTTCCTTGTGGCTTTTAGCGGTGTCTGCGGTATGATAGTGCGACCGAATCAGATGTACTCTTCGACCAAGTATATCCTAGGTCAATGGATGTACTCTTTGATTTGAGTACCGCAAAAGCATGCCAATGATACATCGACCCTTTAGAATGACGAGGTTCCATCCGTTGCGGTAACGTCATACACTAATGAACTCTGAGGTAGCTAAATATAGATCCCACTATCGCACGACGTCATCGCGAACCTTGCTATTCAAAAGGGTCGACATTAAGAATGACCTTCGACATTTGAGGTATGTTATGATACTGAAGGGAGTGGCAAAGATGTAGGTTGGGAAGAACTTCAGACCTGATCACCAAACACGGCTAAGGCCATTTCAAGCAACGTTTATGAATGGTGGTCTTTCACCAGAGATTAGATATCTCTACCATTTTGGAAAGAACCGCAAATACGCTATTATTACTACTATAATAATAAAATGTGAAATAATACAAAATAATTTGCAAAACATACTTATTTGCGCACGCCGTGATCTGAAACCGCGACCTATGGATTAGTCTCGATTCGATTCATGGAGGTCAACTATATTAGAAAGAACTGGTGTTTTAGGATTTGCAATGCGTGTCCTAAGGACGGGAAGGAAGTTGGAGTTTTATCAGTCATCAATCGGTGACCGGACAACTCGGAATGAAACCAACTCAGAACCATCTCAGATAAGTCATTTAGAGTGATAAAAAATATATTTAAAAATTTGATTAAATAGGTTACGTTGGGTTAGGGTTATCAGCTAATTTAAAATATTTTTTTCATAGCCTTTAATGACTTTTCAAGGAGGTGTTCCATGTCAACACATTGGTTGGCATGGAATCCATCAATCAATATAGAAATGTAGGATAGAGGTATAGACGTATGATTTCTACCCACCCTCTCAAACCTTTTTTTCCCAGAACTTCCTCTCTTTCATTTACCTAAAATACCCTTCACACACCATCCCCGCACATAACGTAGACCTTGAGGGATTTTTTCCACAGAATTCCAACTGCTCCCAAACAATTTGAGAGGCGGATACGGGTATCATTTATTAGATAACCGACACCTCTGCCATAGATCACTCCAAGGTTCGCTATATTTGGTGACTTAGTATGGGTGCCCGTGTTCATGGGGTGAGAGGTTTGTCCAAGTCTTGGCGGCACATGCGTTTTCCCACATACTGCGCGGCAGGCAGAATCGGGAGAGACAGGTTGGTGGAGACATTTCAGCCGGACTCTCTCCACTTATCGCCTTGTACCACAGTGGGAGGGATGGATTCATACGGCCGTCACTCCTGGACACACTGACCCCCAGATTCCTACTCACCCCTCGTATCTTTTTTCTTCCTCTTCACACAGCATGGTAAACGGTGATCTTTCTGTCAACACTTCTTGCTTCGTGCGTTTCGCGGTTGAAAATTTTCACCTCTAATACGAGACAATGCAAAGCCGAATTTACCCATCCAATCAAAAGTTAGGCAAGTGTTTTTAATTAAAGCGGAATTAATTATACCCAGCTGTAACTTGTAAATCTTGACACGGTTAAACATTTAGGTTAACGACGTAAATCCAAGTGCTTTCGGAACAATCACTGACAGATCTGGGGGAATCTGGTATAATATATATATATTAATGCACAGTTTTCGAAAAACTCACTTTTTTCATAATTTAGGCAAAAGACGACCTTGCCGCCCCTTAAGTTTTACCCGTTTCGAGGTTCAGTTTCGCTCGAAAAACAGGGCTTTTTTTTTCAGTCAGGGCCTCCCACGCCAAAATGACCTCTCCGCTCTTCGAGTTTGACCGACCGCAGAGACCACTTTCGCAAGACAGGAAACTCACACGAAATTCTTATTTTAGAAACGCCAAAAGTCAACGGAAAAAACTGATACAAAATCAGCGGCGATAACTGGAACCTCCGGCTGGATCTCTCATCGACGAAGAAATCGGCCTGGTTATATTTCCCGCCGACAGGTTCGCATTTGCAAAAAAGATAAGAAATCTTAATCACTATTTCCTTTACGCGAAACGAATTTGCTAGAAATTTATTCTTTTATTTTAATGGCGATGCTGCTAAAAAATGACATTTTATAGGTACGACACGCGGTTCGAGATATCGTCGAAAAAACGCATTCTGGTGGAGATGTTTTACCACAGATTGGAAGTAGAGGGTTTTATCAAACTTTTAAAACTGCGACATGTAACGCATTTCATCCAAAATGTTCTGCAATATTCCAAAATACCTTGCATTATTTTTGACATTTGCTAAGATTTCACTACCGTCGAAAGTGAAAAATTTGGCGGCCAGTAGAATAAGTCGTCGAGTAGGTACTTAAATTCGATTAAATTGAATAATAATTGATAATAAAAAACAATCTTGAGTTTCAAGACACGTCAGTTAGGAGAAAATTATGATTTAGCCGTATAAAATAACGGCTTCAAGCCTGTTTCGGAGTCGACAATTTGAAAACGCCTCTGCGGCTCGAAAACCGATTCTGGCTGTAATGTTTTTGAATATTATGGAGGTCGAGAGATTAAAAAAACATTTTCAACGGTCGTAACATACGCAAACCATTAAAAATATTTCACTATACGCTACGGAAAATATGACGTTTGAGAAAAATAACGTGCTTTGAAAATCCCACAGAAGAGAATATATTGCTGGCCATATAAAAAGAACACGTTTAATTACAGGGTAGGTACTTTTCCGTTGAATTATTACAAATTTGTTCGTAAGATGAACGGATTTTTTTAAGGAAATGCTTAGGTACCTACATCAATATTGTTTGTCTGCGTAAGAACCGGGTAGGTACCGGCTTACGCATCGGTTCTTTCCTTCAGATATCAAATAAAAAATTAATGATTTGAAATAAAAGAAATCACTCGGGATGGTCGCAATTTTTGCCAAAATGCATTATTTCAGGTATGTAGACTTTTGTAGTTATGAAGGAAATTAGTACTAAATAAATCGGAACGTTTTTGAAGTAAGATGGGTCCAAATACAATGCTAAACACTTTTTTTCTATGATTGTGTGAGTAAAAATTCGAACTAAAAATGACAATGAGGGCGCTGTACAATATTGAGTTTCCATCAGGAATACACATTTTGCAAGAGTAAAATATTGAATAAAATATGCTTATTTCCTAGACAAGGTAGGTACTTAAATACCTAGGGACTTTTTTCTTTTAAAAATAAAAAAAAAAACATGATATCAAATAAACAGAAACAAACAAAGATGGTCGTATTTTTTTGCCAAAGTCGATAGGTACCTATCATTTCAAAACCAAATTTCAAAATTAAAAAATTAGGATTCGTAATATTTATTCAAAAAATATGTAGGTACTCATGTGCACCTGCCCTGATTTATTTTTTATATGAACGATTTTGCATTGAAATTATTATTTGTTAAATAATTTTGAAAAATACATTTTTATGGCGCCATTTTTGTGAAAAATGACAAAAAAGATGACGTACAATATTGAAAATCTACCAGGAGCACATGATGTATCACTATAGAGTTCAAGTGGGGTGGGTCGCGAACTCACATGTCAAACTTTTGTCAACAAACCGGACCTCTCAGCGGTTTCGGTTGTTGTTTTACGACAAACGGCATTACGGCCGAAAAATCGATCCTGGCTAAAATGTTTTTGAAAAATATTATAGTCTAGATGTCTCCTCAACTAATTCGATCGTCATTACATACGCATCGCATGTGAAATATTTCAGGGCAAGCTAAACAAAATCAGATTTTTCCACGAAAAACACGTGCTTAGAAATTTTTAGTTTTTCATTCCTGGGTAGGTACTTATTTGACGACGACGTACTTCATTGAAAAAATTTGAAAATAATTGCGTAGGTACTTTCACGAATAGGTAGCTTCACAATAAATTAGGTTTTAATGCAATACTAAGGTAAAGTTGTTTCAATAAAGTTGAATAATTCAACAATGTTTTTAAAGTTAATTTTCACGTTCTGTGTAAGTTCTATTCGAGTTCTGTTGTTTTATCGTTATAGGCCAGTCGCATCATAAAACTGAAATAATTACAGAACTTTAATAGAATTTGAACAGAACTTTCACAGAAGGCTAAAATTAACTCGATTAGTACATATTTTCTATACAAAATTGTAGAAAATATGTACAGGGAGACATCTAGCGGTGAAGAATGTAAGTACTGATTATTTTCATAAGAAAAATTCACACGAATTTATTCTATTTTTATTTTATGGCGAGGGGGGCGGAAATTTGACATTTCGAACGTACATTGCGTGGTCGAAGATGTTTTTGAATTAATCTTAAGTAGAGAGTTACTACAAGCAGTTAAAACTGCGACATGGTTCGCTTTCCATTCAAAATGTTACACAAGAGTGCATTTCACAATGACATGTTTTGACACTTTACGTAAAAAGCATTTTCCTCTAAAATATCTCTTGGCTTTCTAGCCAGTATAAAACCTAATTTTCTTACAAATAAAATCAAGTTGGGTAAATTTTCTCCAATATTGCAACACCGAAAATGAAAATTTTTCCATAACCCTCTTGAACTTACGAAATCACCCCATAATACGTTTTTGTATGAAGATTTTTTTTTAAAGATGGCGGATTTCAATTTTTACGGCTTGGTACGGTTAAAATTCAAGCGGGATTAGTCCAAGTTTGTGAGTTGGTCTTGCATGTGTAAAAAATATAAATACAGAATATTGTAAAACTGCAAATTATGAACTAGGTAGGTACCTGATAAACGGATTTAACTGATAAATTGGGCTCCAATATAGCTCAACATTAGGATTCGTATTATTTATAAAAATAAATACTTCTACGAACTTTTTTTCATTGAAGTGATTACTTGACAAAAAATTCTGAATATACATTTAAATGGCGCCGTTTTTTTTTTAATTACTGTAGGGAAACTTAGTACCTACTCGCGCACTATGAAATAATATTTTCTCTGTAATTTTTTTACTGGAATAAAAATAAGTTTAAGTTTCTAAAAAATTCTGAATAACACATTTTTATAGCGCCGTTTTTTGAAAAAATACTACAAGGGCCCCAAGTACCTACCCGTGCACTCATGTGTAGGTACATGAGTGCACGGGTATGATTTACTTTTTATATGAACGATTTTGCATTAAAATTATTATTTAAGAAATAATTTTGAAAAATACATTTTAATGGCGCCGTTTTTGTGAAAAATGACAAAAAGGGTGACGAACAATATTGAAAATCTACCAGGAGCACATAATACGCAGGAGTAAAATATTACAGACGATACATTTATTTACTAGACCAGGGAGGCAATTCTTTCATTGACAAAAATTATTAATATAAATAAAAAGAAACATCCGAAGACGGGAGTTTTGAAGTGATACTTCTATAGCACTGCTGTGATTTGGATTTCGGATGAAACGGAAATGACGATTACTCCACCTGCGACAATGGTCAAATTTTTTTTGCCAAATGGTGTAGGTACCTTTTGAATACTGTAGGGGTTCATACATTTTAAATTAAATTTCAATGTGAATATCGCACAAGAGTCCCACCTACTGCCGTCTGGAGTCAGTGAGACTACGGCATCCCCAGTTGTGCTTAGTTAAAGTTTCTAAAATATTCTGAATAATACATTTTTATAGCGCCGATTTTTTTAAATTAGTGCAAGGGCAAAATTTTTTTTTTATATCCAAAATCCATTTTTTTTTTCCAAAATTAATTTTTTTTTTAAAATTCAAAAATTTCCAAATGCAAATTTTTTTTTCCACAATTAAAAATTTTCCAAAATCCAATTTTTTTTTCCAAAATTCAAAAATTTCCTAAATCCAAATTTTTTTTTCCAAAATTAAAAAATTTCCAAAATCCAATTTTTTTTTCAAAATCCAAAATTTTTTTTTTTTAAATTACACCTTACAGTACCCGAGATGGGTATCAAATTACGCGTCTCGATCTACACAATCCGAAGGGCTGAGTGAAAAAAATAAGCGATAAACTCCTAGGACCATTTTTTGAGATAAAGCTCTAATGGTTTTTTCTAATTTAAAATTAAATGAAATACTGAACGCCCTGAGTCGGGCGGCAGGATTGGTTCAGTACTGAATTGAGCGGTAAGCTCCTGGGCCGTTTTAAAAGTATCGGCGACCAAAGTGGCACTGTGGTAAGAGTCTTTTCAACAGTAAACTATACGTTTCGGGTAACAAATTACGCGTATCGACCTGCATAACCCAAATGGCGCAGTGAAAATTTGAGCAGGAAGTTACTTGGCCTCCTTTTGCGAGAAAAGGCCCGTACTGAACGCCTTGAATCGGGTGACCGAAGCAGCCCGAGAGCGGATGTACGAAATTGGGCTGTCAACTGCCTGTGCCCTTTGTAGGCGCACACTCCTTGCTTTATCCACATTCAAACATCGTTTTTTCTTCACCTATTTTATTTTATACACACTCTTCGCTTCATCCGCGTTCACACGTCATATCGTGTAGTGTTTAACCCCTTGGTTGCCTCTGCAACAGGCAAAGCTAGTTAATATATTAATGCACAGTTTTTGAAAAACTCACTTTTTTCATAATTTAGGCAAAAGACGACCTTGCCGCCCCTTAAGTTTTACCCGTTTCGAGGTTCAGTTTCGCTTGAAAAACAGGGCTTTTTTTTTCAGTCAGGGCCTCCCACGCCAAAATGACCTCTCCGCTCTTCGAGTTTGACCGACCTCAGAGACCACTATCGCAAGACAGGAAACTCACACGAAATTCTTATTTTAGAAACGCCAAAAGTCAACGGAAAAAACTGATACAAAATCAGCGGCGATAACTGGAACCTCCGGCTGAATCTCTCATCGACGAAGAAATCGGCCTGGTTATATTTCCCGCCGACAGGTTCGCATTTGCAAAAAAGATAAGAAATCTTAATCACTATTTCCTTTACGCGAAACGAATTTGCTAGAAATTTATTCTTTTATTTTAATGGCGATGCTGCTAAAAAATGACATTTTATAGGTACGACACGCGGTTCGAGATATCGTCGAAAAAACGCATTCTGGTGGAGATGTTTTACCACAGATTGGAAGTAGAGGGTTTTATCAAACTTTTAAAACTGCGACATGTAACGCATTTCATCCAAAATGTTCTGCAATATTCCAAAATACCTTGCATTATTTTTGACATTTGCTAAGATTTCACTACCGTCGAAAGTGAAAAATTTGGCGGCCAGTAGAATAAGTCGTCGAGTAGGTACTTAAATTCGATTAAATTGACTAATAATTGATAATAAAAAACAATCTTGAGTTTCAAGACACGTCAGTTAGGAGAAAATTATGATTTAGCCGTATAAAATAACGGCTTCAAGCCTGTTTCGGAGTCGACAATTTGAAAACGCCTCTGCGGCTCGAAAACCGATTCTGGCTGTAATGTTTTTGAATATTATCGAGGTCGAGAGATTAAAAAAACATTTTCAACGGTCGTAACATACGCAAACCATTAAAAATATTTCACTATACGCTACGGAAAATATGACGTTTGAGAAAAATAACGTGCTTTGAAAATCCCACAGAAGAGAATATATTGCTGGCCATATAAAAAGAACACGTTTAATTACAGGGTAGGTACATTTCCGTTGAATTATTACAAATTTGTTCGTAAGATGAACGGATTTTTTTAAGGAAATGCTTAGGTACCTACATCAATATTGTTTGTCTGCGTAAGAACCGGGTAGGTACCGGCTTACGCATCGGTTCTTTCCTTCAGATATCAAATAAAAAATTAATGATTTGAAATAAAAGAAATCACTCGGGATGGTCGCAATTTTTGCCAAAATGCATTATTTCAGGTATGTAGACTTTTGTAGTTATGAAGGAAATTAGTACTAAATAAATCGGAACGTTTTTGAAGTAAGATGGGTCCAAATACAATGCTAAACACTTTTCTTTTATGATTGTGTGAGTAAAAATTCGAACTAAAAATGACAATGAGGGCGCTGTACAATATTGAGTTTCCATCAGGAATACACATTTTGCAAGAGTAAAATATTGAATAAAATATGCTTATTTCCTAGACAAGGTAGGTACTTAAATACCTAGGGACTTTTTTCTTTTAAAAATAAAAAAAAACATGATATCAAATAAACAGAAACAAACAAAGATGGTCGTATTTTTTTGCCAAAGTCGATAGGTACCTATCATTTCAAAACCAAATTTCAAAATTAAAAAATTAGGATTCGTAATATTTATTCAAAAAATATGTAGGTACTCATGTGCACCTGCCCTGATTTATTTTTTATATGAACGATTTTGCATTAAAATTATTATTTGTTAAATAATTTTGAAAAATACATTTTTATGGCGCCATTTTTGTGAAAAATGACAAAAAAGATGACGTACAATATTGAAAATCTACCAGGAGCACATGATGTATCACTATAGAGTTCAAGTGGGGTGGGTCGTGAACTCACATGTCAAACTTTTGTCAACAAACCGGACCTCTCAGCGGTTTCGGTTGTTGTTTTACGACAAACGGCATTACGGCCGAAAAATCGATCCTGGCTAAAATGTTTTTGAAAAATATTATAGTCTAGATGTCTCCTCAACTAATTCGATCGTCATTACATACGCATCGCATGTGAAATATTTCAGGGCAAGCTAAACAAAATCAGATTTTTCCACGAAAAACACGTGCTTAGAAATTTTTAGTTTTTCATTCCTGGGTAGGTACTTATTTGACGACGACGTACTTCATTGAAAAAATTTGAAAAGAAATGCGTAGGTACTTTCACGAATAGGTAGCTTCACAATAAATTAGGTTTTAATGCAATACTAAGGTAAAGTTGTTTCAATAAAGTTGAATAATTCAACAATGTTTTTAAAGTTAATTTTCACGTTCTGTGTAAGTTCTATTCGAGTTCTGTTGTTTTATCGTTATAGGCCAGTCGCATCATAAAACTGAAATAATTACAGAACTTTAATAGAATTTGAACAGAACTTTCACAGAAGGCTAAAATTAACTCGATTAGTACATATTTTCTATACAAAATTGTAGAAAATATGTACAGGGAGACATCTAGCGGTGAAGAATGTAAGTACTGATTATTTTCATAAGAAAAATTCACACGAATTTATTCTATTTTTATTTTATGGCGAGGGGGGCGGAAATTTGACATTTCGAACGTACATTGCGTGGTCGAAGATGTTTTTGAATTAATCTTAAGTAGAGAGTTACTACAAGCAGTTAAAACTGTGACATGGTTCGCTTTCCATTCAAAATGTTACACAAGAGTGCATTTCACAATGACATGTTTTGACACTTTACGTAAAAAGCATTTTCCTCTAAAATATCTCTTGGCTTTCTAGCCAGTATAAAACCTAATTTTCTTACAAATAAAATCAGGTTGGGTAAATTTTCTCCAATATTGCAACACCGAAAATGAAAATTTTTCCATAACCCTCTTGAACTTACGAAATCACCCCATAATACGTTTTTGTATGAAGATTTTTTTTTAAAGATGGCGGATTTCAATTTTTACGGCTTGGTGCGGTTAAAATTCAAGCGGGATTAGTCCAAGTTTGTGAGTTGGTCTTGCATGTGTAAAAAATATAAATACAGAATATTGTAAAACTGCAAATTATGAACTAGGTAGGTACCCGATAAACGGATTTAACTGATAAATTGGGCTCCAATATAGCTCAACATTAGGATTCGTATTATTTATAAAAATAAATACTTCTGCGAAATTTTTTTCATTGAAGTGATTACTTGACAAAAAATTCTGAATATACATTTAAATGGCGCCGTTTTTATTAATTACTGTAGGGAAACTTAGTACCTACTCGCGCACTATGAAATAATATTTTCTCTGTAATTTTTTTACTGGAATAAAAATAAGTTTAAGTTTCTAAAAAATTCTGAATAACACATTTTTATAGCGCCGTTTTTTGAAAAAATACTACAAGGGCCCCAAGTACCTACCCGTGCACTCATGTGTAGGTACCTACCCTGATTTATTTTTTATATGAACGATTTTGCATTAAAATTATTATTTAAGAAATAATTTTGAAATATACATTTTAATGGCGCCGTTTTTGTGAAAAATGACAAAAAGGGTGACGAACAATATTGAAAATCTACCAGGAGCACATAATACGCAGGAGTAAAATATTACAGACGATACATTTATTTACTAGACCAGGGAGGCAATTCTTTCATTGACAAAAATGATTAATTTAAATAAAAAGAAACATCCGAAGACGGGAGTTTTGAAGTGATACTTCTATAGCACTGCTGTGATTTGGATTTCGGATGAAACGGAAATGACGATTACTCCACCTGCGACAATGGTCAATTTTTTTTTGCCAAATGGTGTAGGTACCTTTTGAATACTGTAGGGGTTCATACATTTTAAATTAAATTTCAATGTGAATATCGCACAAGAGTCCCACCTACTGCCGTCTGGAGTCAGTGAGACTACGGCATCCCCAGTTGTGCTTAAAGTTTCTAAAATATTCTGAATAATACATTTTTATAGCGCCGATTTTTTTAAATTAGTGCAAGGGCAAAATTTTTTTTTTTATATCCAAAATCCATTTTTTTTTTCCAAAATTAAATTTTTTTTTTTAAAATTCAAAAATTTCCAAATCCAAATTTTTTTTTCCACAATTAAAAAATTTCCGAAATCCAATTTTTTTTTCCAAAATTCAAAAATTTCCTAAATCCAATTTTTTTTTTCCAAAATTAAAAAATTTCCAAAATCCAATTTTTTTTTCAAAATCCAAAATTTTTTTTTTTTTAAATTACACCTTACAGTACCCGAGATGGGTATCAAATTACGCGTCTCGATCTACACAATCCGAAGGGCTGAGTGAAAAAAATAAGCGATAAACTCCTAGGACCATTTTTTGAGATAAAGCTCTAATGGTTTTTTCTAATTTAAATTAAATGAAATACTGAACGCCCTGAGTCGGGCGGCAGGATTGGTTCAGTACTGAATTGAGCGGTAAGCTCCTGGGCCGTTTTAAAAGTATCGGCGACCAAAGTGGCACTGTGGTAAGAGTCTTTTCAACAGTAAACTATACGTTTCGGGTAACAAATTACGCGTATCGACCTGCATAACCTAAATGGCGCAGTGAAAATTTGAGCAGGAAGCTACTTGGCCTCCTTTTGCGAGAAAAGGCCCGTACTGAACGCCTTGAACCGGGTGACCGAAGCAGCCCGAGAGCGGATGTACGAAATCGGGCTGTCAACTGCCTGTGCCTTTTGTAGGCGCACACTCCTTGCTTTATCCACATTCAAACATCGTTTTTTCTTCACCTATTTTATTTTACACACACTCTTTGCTTCATCCGCGTTCACACGTCATATCGTGTAGTGTTTAACCCCTTGGTTGCCTCTGCAACAGGCAAAGCTAGTTAATATAGTATTGCACAGTTTTTCGAAAAACTCACATGGGTCATACAGTCAAAAGACGACCTTGCCGCCCCTTAAGTTCGCCCACCCTAAGGATCGCTTTCGCTTGAAATGCGATTCAGTGCAGGGCCTCCCACGCCAAAATGACCTCTCCGCTCTTCGAGTTTGACCGACCGCAGAGACCACAATCGCTAGACAGGAAGCTAAAAAAAAACCATGAAACCGAAACACCAAAAGTCAACGGTAAAAACTGATGCAAAATCAGCGGCGATAACTGGAACCTCCGACTGAATCTCTCATCGACGAAGAAATCGGCCCGGTTATATTTCCCGCCGACAGGTTCGCATTTCGAAAAAGTCGGAGAAAAATTAAGCACTATTCTCATACAAAACGAATTTGCTAGAAATTTTTTCATAATATTTTAATGGCGATGCTGCTAAAAAATTACATTTTGTAGGTACGACACGCGGTTCGAGATATCGTCGAAAAGGCGCATTCTGGCGAAGATGTTTTTCGATAAATACGAAGAATAAAAGTTAAGGAAGCTTTTAAAATCGACAAATATGTCGGTCACCATTCAAAATGTTACACGATAGCGCGCGGAAAAATGATATTTTATGACGTTTCGCAAAACTCGCATTTTTCTCGAGGGTGCATAATTTTACTGGCCAGTAGAACACCTAATTTTCTTACAAATAAATTCAGGTTGAGTAAATTTTCTCACACCTTGGAACACTGGATTCTGAAATTTTACAAATGGCGGTAGGGCAAAGCTCTCCGCCAACTAAAGATTTCAATCCAGAGACATCTAGCGGTGCGGAATATAAGTACGGATCGTTCACGCAATACAAAATCAAATGTCTGTCGAACACGCCTGTAGTTCTATTTCAATCCGTTCAAATCGGCAGGTTCGTCTGTATCGAAAGAAATTTGCTCAATTCACGAAAAAAGATCTCCGTATCGAGTGTTGCTAGACGCTCGGTTTTGGAATGCCTATTTTGAGTAGGTAGGTACCTGCACATAACAATTCGGAATCATCAAATAAGAATTGCATATGTTTTTTTTTTGGAAATTTGTAATGAAATTATTTGAAGTTGAAAGGATAATTTCTTTTGTAATAATTTTTTGGGCTGTTATGCCGTGTTGCGCTACCTTCGTCTTTAGCCTAGATATTTAAGGGATTTATTTTTTTTAAATATTAAAGTTACATAACGCTTATTTTTGTATTTTGCTTATTTATGATAATTATTCAACGTTAGAGGCGGGCATTGGCACTGCCGCTCAGGGAGCCATTCGTTGGATGAGCAACACCTCATAAAAATAGGTACACAATAATTTTGATAATTATATTTTTATAGGACCGTTTTTGTAAAAAATGACAAAAAGGGTGACGTACAATATTGAAAATCTACCAGGAGCTCATAATACGCAGGAGTAAAATATTACAGAGGGTACATTTATTTACTGGGCTACTCAGACCTCACTTTTCAAGTATTAGTTGAGATTGTTTTGGAAAAGTTTCACTTCTACCGCGTGTAAACTGCACTCGAATTTTTTTTGACAACGTACTCGGACACTATATATTCTGAACATTTCTAATAAAATGAGTAAATTTAAATAAAGATGGTCCATTTTTTTTTTGCGAAATGGTGTAGGTACCTTTTGAATACTGTACGGGAACTAATCGTTCGTACATTTTACATTTAATTTCAATGTGAAAACCGCACAAGAGTCCCAATTACTGCCGTCCGGAGTCAGTGCGACTACGGCGTCCCCAGTTGGGTTTAGTTTTAGTTTCTGAAAAATTCTGAATAATAAATTTTTATAGCGCCGTGTTTTGAAAAACTACGGTAAGCTGCACTCGAATTTTTTTTTGACAACGTCCTACTCGGATACTATTTATTCTGAACATTTTTAATGAAATGAGTAAATTTAAATAAAGATCGTCCAATTTTTTTTTGCCAAATGTTGTAGGTACCTTTTGAATACTGTACGGGTTCATACATTTTAAATTAAATTTCAATGTGAATACCGCACAAGAGTCTCAACTACTGCCGTCTGGAGTCAGTGAGACTACGGCATCCCCAGTTGGGTTTAGTTTAAGTCTCTAAAATTTCTGAATAATACATTTTTATAGCGCCGTTTTTTGAAAAATTACTTTCAGTTATAAGTTCAAAAATTTCCGAGATCCGACAATTTTTTTTTCCAAAATTAAAAAATTTCCAGAATCAAATAATTTTTTTTTCCAAAATTAAAAAATTTTCAGAAACCAAAAATTTTTTTTTTCAAAATTAAAAAATTTCCAGAAACCGAAAATTTTTTTTTTCAAAATTCAAAAATTTCCGGAAACAAAAAATTTTTTTTTTTAAATTAAAAAATTTCCAGAATCCGAAAATTTTTTTTTCCAAATTTAAAAAATTTCCAGAAAACAAAAATTTTTTTTTTCAAAATTCAAAAATTCCCAGAAACCAAAAAAGTTTTTTTTTCAAAATTAAAAAATTTCCAAAACTCAAAATTTTTTTTTGAAAATTCAAAAATTTACAAAATCCAAAAATTTTTTTTTTGAAAATTCAAAAATTTCCAAAGTCTAAAAAATTTTTTTTCAAAATCCAAAATTTTTTTTTTTTAAATTACACCCTACAGTACCCGAGATGGATATCAAATTACGCGTCTCGACCTACACAATCCGAAGGGCTGACTGAAAAAATTGAACGATAAAATCCGAGGACCCTTTTAGGCTCTATTGGTTTTTCTAATTTAAATTAAATGAAAAACTGAACGCCCTGAGTCGGGCGGCTGGATTGGTTCAGTACTGAATTGAGCGGTAAGCTCCTGGGACGTTTTAAAAGTGTCGGCGACCAAAGTGGCACAATGGTAGGAGTCTTTGCAACAGTAAATTATACGTTACGGGTAACAAATTACAAACATCGTTTTTTTCTTCACCTATTTTAGTTAACACACACTCCTCGCTTCATCCGCGTTCACACGTTAAATCGCGTAGTGTTTAACCCCTTGGTTGCCTCTGCAACAGGCAAAGCTAGTATATATTAATACACAGTTTTTCGAAAAACTCACATGGGTCATACAGTCAAAAAACGACCTTGCCGCCCCTTAAGTTCGCCCACCCTAAGGATCGCTTTCGCTTGAAATGCGATTCAGTCCAGGGCCTCCCACGCCAAAATGACCTCTCCGCTCTTCGAGTTTGACCGACCGCAGAGACCATAATCGCTAGACAGGAAGCTAAAAAAAAACCATGAAACCGAAACACCAAAAGTCAACGGTAAAAACTGATGCAAAATCAGCGGCGATAACTGGAACCTCCGACTGAATCTCTCATCGACGAAGAAATCGGCCCGGTTATATTTCCCGCCGACAGGTTCGCATTTCGAAAAAGTCGGAGAAAAATTAAGCACTATTTTCATACAAAACGAATTTGCTAGAAATTTTTTCATAATATTTTAATGGCGATGCTGCTAAAAAATGACATTTTACAGGTACGACACGCGGTACGAGTTATCGTCGAAAAGTCGCATTATGGCGGAAATGTTTTTCAATAAATACGAAGAATAGAAGTTAAGGAAGCTTTTAAAATCGACAAATATGTCGGTCACCATTCAAAATGTTACACGATAGCGCGCGGAAAAATGATATTTTATGACGTTTCGCAAAACTCGCATTTTTCTCGAGGGTGCATAATTTTACTGGCCAGTAGAACACCTAATTTTCTTACAAATAAATTCAGGTTGAGTAAATTTTCTCACACCTTGGAACACTGGATTCTGAAATTTTACAAATGGCGGTAGGGCAAAGCTCTCCGCCAACTAAAGATTTCAATCCAGAGACATCTAGCGGTGCGGAATATAAGTACGGATCGTTCACGCAATACAAAATCAAATGTCTGTCGAACACGCCTGTAGTTCTATTTCAATCCGTTCAAATCGGCAGGTTCGTCTGTATCGAAAGAAATTTGCTCAATTCACGAAAAAAGATCTCCGTATCGAGTGTTGCTAGACGCTCGGTTTTGAAATGCCCATTTTAGGAAAGTAGTTTTTTAATTTATGTACGGGTTCACAATGTCAGAATATTGTACGTCTGCGAATGACGAACTAAGTAGGTACCTGATAGATGGGCTCCGATGCATTAGGATTCGTATTATTTATAAATATAAATACTTTGCGAACTCTTTTTCATTGAAATGATTATTTGATAAAAAATTCTGAATATACATTTTAATGGCGTGTTTTTTTTTCGTATGTGCAGGTATACCAACTGAGAATCTGAGTAGGTAGGTACCTGCACATAACAACTCGGAATCATCATATGGGAAATATGTTTTTTTTTTTGGAAATTTGTAATGAAATTATTTGAAGTTGAAAGGATAATTTCTTTTGTAATTATTTTTTGGGCTGTTATGCCGTGTTGCGCTACCTTCGTCTTTAGCCTAGATATTTAAGGGATTTATTTTTTTTAAATATTATAGTTACATAACGCTTTTTTTGTATTTAGCTTATTTATGATAATTATTCAACGTTAGAGGCGGGCATTGGCACTGCCGCCCCGGGAACCATTCGTTGGATGAGCAACACCTCATAAAAATGGGTATACAATAATTTTGAAAATTATATTTTTAAAGGGCCGTTTTTGTGAAAAATGACAAAAAGGGTGAGGTACAATATTGAAAATCTACCAGGAGCACATAACACGCAAGAGTAAAATTTAACAGAGAATACATTTATTTACTGGACAACTTAGACCTCACTTTTCAAGTATTAGTTGAGATTGTTTTGGAAAAGTTTCACTTCTACCGCGTGTAAACTGCACTCGAATTTTTTTTGACAACGTACGTAGGTACCTACTCGGATAGTATATATTCTGAACATTTCTAAAAAAATGAGTAAATTTAAATAAAGATGGTCCAATTTTTTTTTGCGAAATGGTGTAGGTACCTTTTGAATACTGTACGGGAACTAATCGTTCGTACATTTTACATTAAATTTCAATGTGAAAACCGCACAAGAGTCCCAATTACTGCCGTCCGGAGTCAGTGCGACTACGGCGTCCCCAGTTGGGTTTAGTTTTAGTTTCTGAAAAATAATGAATAATACATTTTTATAGCGCCGTTTTTTGAAAAACTACAGTAAGCTGCACTCGATTTTTTTTTTGACAACGTCCTACTCGGATACTATTTATTCTGAACATTTCTAATAAAATGAGTAAATTTAAATAAAGATGGTCCAATTTTTTTTGCCAAATGGTGTGGGTACCTTTTGAATACTGTACGGGTTCATACATTTTAAATTAAATTTCAATGTGAATACCGCACAAGAGTCTCAACTACTGCCGTCTGGAGTCAGTGAGACTACGGCATCCCCAGTTGGGTTTAGTTTAAGTCTCTAAAATTTCTGAATAATACATTTTTATAGCGCCGTTTTTTGAAAAATTACTTTCAGTTATAAGTTCAAAAATTTCCGAGATCCAACAATTTTTTTTTTCCAAAATTAAAAAATTTCCAGAATCCAATAATTTTTTTTTCCAAAATTAAAAAATTTCCAGAAACCAAAAAATTTTTTTTTCACAATTAAAAAATTTCAAGAAACCGAAAATTTTTTTTTTCAAAATTCAAAAATTTCCGGAAACCAAAAAATTTTTTTTTCAAAATTAAAAAATTTCCAGAATCCGAAATTTTTTTTTTCCGAATTTAAAAAATTTCCAGAAACCAAAAATTTTTTTTTCAAAATTCAAAAATTTCCAGAAACCAAAAAAGTTTTTTTTCAAAATTAAAAAATTTCCAGAATCCAAATTTTTTTTTTCCAAAATTAAAAAATTTTCAAAATCCAAAAAAGTTTTTTTTTTCCAAAATTAAAAAATTTCCAAAACTCAAAAAATTTTTTTTTGAAAATTCAAAGATTTACAAAATCCAAAATTTTTTTTATTTAAAATTCAAAAATTTCCAAAATCCAAAATTTTTTTTTTTTAAATTACACCCTACAGTACCCGAGATGGATATCAAATTACGCGTCTCGACCTACACAATCCAAAGGGCTGACTGAAAAAATTGAACGATAAAATCCGAGGACCCTTTTAGGCTCTATTGGTTTTTCTAATTTAAATTAAATGAAAAACTGAACGCCCTGAGTCGGGCGGCTGGATTGGTTCAGTACTGAATTGAGCGGTAAGCTCCTGGGCCGTTTTAAAAGTGTCGACGACCAATGTGGCACTGTGGGAAGAGTCTTTAAGACAGTAAACTATACGTTTCGGGTAACAAATTACGCGTATCGATCTGCACAGCCCAAATGGCGCAGTGAAAATTTGAGCAGGAAGCTACTTGGCCTGCTTTTGCGAGAAAAGGCCCGTACCGAACGCCTTGAACCGGGTGACCGAAGCGGCCAGAGAGCAGGCGTACGCAATTGGGCTGTCAACTATCTGTGCCCTTTGTAGACGGACACTCCTCGCTTTATCCACATTCAAATGACGTTTTTTTCTCTACCTATTTTATTTAACACACACTCTTCGCTTCATCCGCGTTCACACGTCAAATCGCGTAGTGTTTAACCCCTTGGTTGCCTCTGCAACAGGCAAAGCTAGTTATTAATTATTATGTACCTACTATGAGTGATTTTAGTTATTGAAAATAAATGATAATTCAATTCAGTTGAAATAATAGTTAATGATAATAAAGTCAAAGACATATTTTTTCCGTTGTAATTATTTTTTGTCGCAAATTTTCATGATTTATGTAATACACATAATTTTTATTTATTTGTGGGGTGTTTTTTATATCAAGAGCTTTGACGTAGATCAGAAATTTTAACGTTATAACTTGTGGATAATTCAGTGGATAATGTTTTTCAAAATGTGATCGGAGAGGTGGGTCATTATATTAATTCTTTTTCATCGATTTCTGAATAAATTTCTTAAATCAAACCCTGTCATTATAATTCATAAATAATAAAATACAGGCGTTTTAAAAAAACATTTTTGGAGTGCAAATAATGTAACATCAATCATTGAAGAAGAAGATAAAATTAATAAATGAAACCGAATAAGACACAGAAAAATAAAAAGGTAACGGTTGCAACTGGGAATCAACATAGGATCTCTGTCTTACCGGGACAACGCCTCAACCAACTCGGCCACTTTTTTTCCATTTCCATTCTGTGCATTATACAGTTTCGTGTTTCGTTTAGATTTATAAATCTTGTATATAATATAAGAATCAATATTTATTTGTTTGTTTGTTCGTATGTTATGCGCTGCCATACCGTTCATCCGATTGCGATGAAACTTTGGAGATTTGTTGTGCGCACGCCCGCGAAGGTTATAGGCTATATATAATGGTAAGCTCTGGCGTTATGAAATTTGTATGAATGAAAATGAGTGTATTTCATATATTTTAGCGGCAGGGAGGAAAGGCAGGAGGGAAGGGTAATGAAGGAGGTGGGGTTAGCGGGCGGGATGATGAGGGAGGGGGAAGGCGGGGGGAAGGGGACGCGGAAGGGGAACGGGGACGCATGGGAAAGGAAATGCAGGGAGAACAAATTATTTCTTTGGATTGCAATGCATGCAGGGGTACCAGCTAGTACATATTATTTTCTTCTCCAATTATTAATATTAAATTGATGGGTACAACCTTCAAAGGCCATTAAAAAAAGTATTCAAATAAAATTGAAAATAATGTATTAATGAGGCGATCATCGACAATTTTTCAACGAAAAACAAATTGTCAATTAAAGTGAATGAACCAACATTATTATTGGCAACGTTTCGAATTCTGTATTTATAGAAAGATCGGAATCACAAGGGCGGGATGCCGATGTACTATATATTTATAAAAGGGTGTTACTGGAACGATCGTAACAATTACATTAAAAAGAAGTTTTAGTTTCATAATTTTAAAGTGTATTGCAATCTGCCGAGACAAAAACAGGTCCGAAAATTGGCAAGAATTTAAAGAACACGTGGAGAAATTGATATGAAAGAGTTACTAAATAAATTGTGTTTTCAATTGATTTATTTCAGGGTAAATTTTTCAGGGTTTTTCAGTGAAAATTTTGAAGAATCAAAATCTCAAGCGAAGCCGGGTAAGTAAGTATACACAATGAAAACAAGCGACATGTTTTCACAGGTAATAATTAATTTTCGTACAAGCGGCGGCGTTATCTGAAGTTATTAAGCCTTCGAAAATTGGAGATTGTTTCTGGCAATTATTTATGATCTGAAATTCCATTCCATGCGATTGATTGGAAGATAAGTAGTATATATATAACATACCTGCACAAAGGCTACCGATGATAAGTAAATTTTTTTAGTTACGAAAATCAACTTTCAAATAGTGTGTCAGTTTTATTACTGAGTGAATGATAAATGGTATATAAATATTATGATAAATTGTGGAGGTGATAAACGCTTTAACACAAATACTTTGGAAAACTGCATTTACTCGTGGATCTTGGAAGAAGACAACGAATTTCTTCTTGTATCGCAACTTTTAGCGTAAATTTGACGTAGTTAGTGGTTAGTTTTTAGGGGAGAGTCAGTCGTATGTCTCTCTGATGAAGGGATAGTGTTTTAGAATTTTAAAATGTGCAAACGTTGTTTCAAGGGAAGGAAAGTTCAGTAAAGCGTTAAAACCGATTAAGAATACCTATTTTGGATCGATTTAAAGAGGAAAGTATTATTTCAGGCTCAAACAGAAATTCCAGAACCACATTTGATAATATTTAGTCTGCGTTTATTTCCCAGGTTCGATGACACCACAATTTTTTTGAGGTCGATGCAAGTAAAAAAATAAGAGGCTAGACCAATGGCGAGGCTAGCGAAAGCTAATATTTATAACTTGTGAAAGTTACACAAAATGTTCTATACATCCAATTCCTTTCGGTTATCAGTATTTGATTATTCACTGGGTTTACGATGTTTCCATTGCGGTATGAACTAGAATGCTGCATCGCAGTTGGGCCGTTTTCACGGCTTTTATCTCAAACCGCGGGGGGTTTTAATATATTTAGCAGTTTTACCAAATGCCCGATAATGCCGTGGAGGTTTATACTCTAATGAATTGAATGAAGGAAGCCCCTCAATCAACCTGCACTAAATTTGGATCATCTTAAACCATAGTGAACTAACTCACTTTGCAATTTTTGAATTAGAGTTTGAATTGAGGGCTCCAAATCATAATTTAGCTCTGCCAGAAAGAATAACCAATCAGAGAAAATCTGTTTGGTCAAGACAGTATTTCTCTGATTGGTTCTCTCTGGCAGAACTAGATTATGATTTGGAGCCCTAATTTCAAGCTCTAACTCAGAAACTGCAAAAAGTGAGTTAGTTCACCATGGTTTAAGACTTAACAGTTACCAACCAACAGAATCTCTAGCACTGTCGATCGATAAGGATTGTATCGATAAATTTCGGTAAGTTTTCATGGTTCCCTAGGTCAATTGCAGATCGCTAACGTACAAACAAGAGTTGATGTTCAATATATTAAGAATTAGTCGTTAGTTAACTGTTATTTATTCGTTGGTGATCTGTAGTCATGCTAGGGAACAATGAGAAGCTACCGAAAGTTATCGATATACAATCCTTATCGATCGACTGTGCTAGGGGTCCAGGAATAGAAGAAATCACAGTAGCGTAGTACGAAAAGTCAGCAACACTTGGAATAAACAAATAACGATGAAAGTGATTTCTCACTAGATTATCATTGAAATGTATCATGTCACCAGCATGTTACCAAATATTTGAGAGATAGAAGGAGAAATTCACCGCACACAGTAGAAGACGAATAAAGGTACTGCTGAACGATGTAAAGCTAGAACTTATTACGCAAAAATCGAACTTTCCAAGCAAATTTTTTACTTATTTATACCTTTTTCACTTATTCTACCAATGTATTACTAACTTTATATTTGATATGTTTTTTAAGTCTATTTTATACTTTGGGTACTTGGAAATATAGTATTTTGTTTTAATATTACCCACACTCAGGCAGTGCCTTAGTGGGTTTTCATTTCTTGTTCATACTATTTGTTATTATATATTATTATATGTTCATACTATTTGTTATTATATATTATTATTATATGTGCTATTATACATTATATGTACAAAGAAATGAGAATAAATAAAGTAAAAAAAAAAAAAAAAAAAATCAAAATTGTGTCGTAGGTTAGGTCATAGTTTCACCGGTGACCCGACAGTTGATCCCCTGACAGTTGGCCCCCGATATTATAATTATTAATAAATAATAATAATAACAAAAACGTTTATTCATCAATAGATTTTTTACAATATTACACATTTTGTTCATTATTGATTCTATTGACGAAAAGGTCACCACTGCACAGCTACAATTCAGGGTTTCTCCTGGAATGCAGCTGGTTTTCAGCAGTGCCTCCAATACAAAACGGAAAAAAAATCATAAAATAAAAATTTAATAATTACAAAGAAATTAAACAAATTACATAAAAAAAATTTGTACATTGTTTACTAATTCAAATCTAAAATGGACGTAAAAAATAAATAGATAATATCAAACGAATTTATTTACAATGTCGATTTTTTGTACTTATACGCAATTATATACAGTACAGACAGTATATTTATTTATTTAAGGAACATTAACAGTCTTAGTAATACAATAAACATAAGAGGATGATAAAAAACAGACCAATTATTAATGTTCACAGATAGGTATTTAGAAACAAGACTAACTGAATATAAACTAGAATATTTAAAAGTACAAATGTGAATTCAACAAATGGTAAACTAATACACAACATTAAAATAAGTGTGATTATAACTGAAATAGACTGCAAAATAGGGATTTGGGTTGGGAAGGGTGAGGGGAGGAGAGGGATAAGGGAAAGTTGCCACGCAAGTAATATAAAAATATTAGATACAATTAATTCATGTGTTATTCGCACCTAGAATGTTATACAGTGAAGTTCTGTAGCGACAGTAACTAGCAGTAAATACGTCAGCACGTGTGTCTATATTTGCAAATATGTATTTGTATATAGAAAGGTAGTTTTATCATCGACGCATTTGAATGAAAATATGTTTAATACTTTTGTTATTCGGCACTTAGTTTTATTTTGTGAAAGTAGGTATACAATATTTTCCCAAAACCGAATGCATATGGTATTATAATTAATTATTTAATATGCTTCCTCTTGCAATAAAAACCGTTAAAAAATAAACGACTTCAAAAGAAGAATTAAGATAAGATATGGATTATGGACATGAGAAGGAAAAACATAGATACAATTTGGCAACCTAATAAAGATTATGCTTAGTTTACATTACGCTATAAATCTGCGAGCAGATATCTGTTGATTAGCGAGCGCTTATCTTTTGTCCTTTCACACGAGGCTATCAAATATTTCTTCCTGTGGTAGGAGAGGGGGTCAGTCGAATTAGAGAGCGGCAACGGAACGCATATTTTTTGTACTGAAATCTGTCAACTTGACATCTGTCATCCACGGGTCTAGGCAGCTCCGTAATTACAATGATCCCCTCTCCTGTTTTAGTCGGAGAAGAGGAGAGTTATCTTCTGGGATATCGCGTCTGGAGCGGTTATGTCTGAGATGTATATTGTCTATGATTGATCTGCGCTTAAAAACGCTTAGGTGTGAACGGTCTGAAGGGATTGTATGGAGAGCGTTATTTGGCATGCTATGATCTTTTATATTTGATGGCTGAGTGTGAACCAGCTCTTAATGCATTAATGCAATGTATTGTGCTTTCTTTTAGATATAAATTTATAATTGTCCTCTTGCAATATTTTAAAATAGGTATTAACTTATAATTCAAACACAAAAACGTGTACAATGTGACCTTAAAACAGGGTACCCCAGTAAGGACACATTATTTCATAAAATATTGTAAAAAAGAAGTAAAAAAATAAGTAAGTATGTAGGGGGCAACTGTAGGGAGATCAACTGTCATGGAATCAGTTTCACCACACATGGTAAAGAAAATACAATTGAATAATAAAAACTCACCTAAAATATTCTTGGATCCCAGCTTGCTGAGATTCCTGAATTGATAGTAGGTGTAGAGGATGGCCAGGCAGCGCACGAAGGTCATAACGACCGCGTCCGCCGCGTGGTACTCCGCCTCGAGCCCGCCGCACTGGTCCGCCCAGCCCCCGCAGGGCGCCTTGCCCGGCGGGGAGGGCGCGGGCTCGCGCTCCACGGCCAGCGCGCACGCGGCCGCGGTCAGCGTGGCCACGATCACCTCCCAGGGGTGCGAGGCGCACAGCGCGCCGTGCTGGCGGAATAACCGCGACACCATGCCGGCTATCTGCAAATAATCACAAAAGCATTGGTAAGAAACTGAAAATTATCATCCTTCGGTAAAAAATATATATTTTTTTGTTTTTTGTTTTATATATGAATGCCTCACGAGAGTCCCAACTGCTCCCGTCTGGAGCCAGTGGGACCATGGCATCCCCAATCGGGGTTGTTGTGAGGCTGAAGGTAGTGGGGAGGGGAAGGAGATGGGGAAGAGGAAGGTGGGGAAGAACCTGGCTATTCAGATCTGGTCACTAAACACAGCTAGAGCCATTTCAAGCGACGTTTCAATTCTGAATGGTGGTCTTTCGCCAGGGCGATACCAATAGTATCTTCCACTCTGGAACGTGCCGCAAATAAACTATATATTGTTTTAAATGAATAAATTGTGAAATAACACAAATTAATTAAATAAAATTTATTTGCCACGCCGGGATTCGATCCCGCGACCTTCGTAATGCTAGTCAAGAGCCTTACCGCTGGACTACGCCGGCCGTCAACTAAACTTATTGATCTGGGAAGAAAGGAGCCCGAGTAAATACAACAACAAACAAATTGTACTGTTCATTGCAGGCAAACTGCAAGCTCCAAGCTCTACAGAGAGCTTACATCCAATCCTAACAAAGATTGGTAAAATTCTAGAATTTCACTTCAATCAACACGCATAAATAATTTTAATAACCCAAACTAAGAACCTCATATTTTCTACACATTTTTCCATCTTTCCCGATGTAAGTACTTGTTTTATGTACTTAAAAAAGTTAGTGTCATTTCACAAGAAGAAGATGGAGAGATATGTAATTACGAATGTTGGACAGAGCGCGCTAATATTTTAAGTGATAAAATTGCAGCGAAAATTGCGAAAAAGCTTAATAAAACATGACTCAATCGTGGAACGTATTTTAAGTATCATTTAAAGAAACATTGTGAATTTTTTCACAAATATAACTTGTAAAATAATAGAAATAGACTTGTTTTAAATAATTTTCGAACCATACTATGCGATTTTTTTCTATCGAGGGAATTTCATATAATTTGCGTTTCGGCGTGGAACGTATCTAGATATTGTCTTAAAAAAAACATATATTTTTTTAAGAGCTTAAAATGCTTAAGGGAGATATGTAAGAAATCGGTAGAAATTCGGGTAGCGGCGGCTTAACAGACAGTAAAATATAGCAGTGGCAGCTACATGAAAATAAGGTAGGTAACCACCCAATAAATTACATATGATATACGTATATTACAAACCGTAGGCTCTTCAAAAAGACGCCGAAATCAATTCAATCAAGAGATCTTGACCAATAACAGTTAAAAAATTAGCTATCAATTATATTGAAATAAACATATATCTGCATGTGCAATAGGAAGATTTCTGGCGAAATCGTCTGGATTCAGTTCGGCACTTCACAATGTGGTTCGTGCCACATAGACCGCTCCATGCCAATGAAATGTGAAAACCAACAGTATTATTTAGTTCTCTGTCACTTTACGAGGTTCATGGTTGACGATGCACAAGATACATACAATACCAAGAATGCTTCGCGAACGAAATAACGAAAGTGAAATCCGTGCGTGTAAGAAAATCATAGATACATTAATCTTAATTGTTGGAGAGGAGCTAACTTCGTGACACCATTGCCAAGTCAACCGTTAAAATCTGCCAAGCGAAGATTATTATTTTGACAACATTGGACGAGAGTTTCCATAGAAACACATTATGCCAAACAAGAGATGAGGGAAATCCCTGCATTGTTACGACTTCACAGGAAAGGTGATTTAAATAATTTCAGAATAATTATGCAGATATACTTTGATACAACAATGACAATTAAATAAGCCTCGATGAATAATGTTTAAAATTTGTCACTAATCTTCCCACGCTAACCGCAAGTTATTTATAATTTTTCAAAGAGTCATTCCCGATCCAGTAACATATTAGAAATATTATAGGTTATTTGTTATTACGCAATGAAAACCGCAGACGATAAGCATGTTAAATTGTTGGTGATGTCGGTAATTTGACTTCATTGCCAATGTTGCTAAAAAATAACAACAAGGCTAACATTGTTAAGCGTAAGGTTAAATCTTAAAGGACCTGTTTGCTCCGCATTGTATTAGCGAGGCGACTGAAATTATGTTTGGAGAATGCCGGAATTATTTCAAACGTATCTGATATTCAGAGCCTAAAATAACACTCTTCGGCGTTAAATTTTAGCACGCGACTTTTATGTGATAATAACGTAACGAAATTACACTCATTCTGCGAATTTTCACACGTGAACAAAGCCAATGTGTCATTTGAAAGTAGTTATACGGAAAGAAACCAAACAAAAAAAACTCAAACTGAGATAATAGCACTTTTGTCTAAAGATTGAAGAATTAAATCTACACAACACCTATAATGTTTTTTACATCAATAAATATTAATTAGAGTATGTAGTTACCAATTTATTATAACTTAGTGGATTTAAATGTAGATTTTTAGAGATATTGGTATTTTCAGATCTGGCTGTTTCCTGAAGAACACGTGTTGAAAATTAATAAATAAATAAAATTTAAAGCTGTAGAAAGTTCTAGAAGGGTGCTCATTCCAATCGAGAAACAACGACGTAAGTGAATGTATGCTCTACAATCAACTGGCTGACCTTACTATGTGAAATTCTGCAGAAAACAAGTCACAGCTACCAAAAATGCGTGTAATTACAAGCGCCGTGAACGTTTTCTGCTGTTTAAAGCCTCGATTACATTGAGCGAGTTTACAAGCTACTGGTTGGCAAATTTAAAAGCGGGCAAATCGACGAGTGCGATTGTGATGATGACACATAAAACGTTCCACTCGCTCTGTAGCGAACTATCAAGCGAAAAGCTGAGCTAAAATAACGACTCCCGCGCTAACTAATTCTGTCGACATTTTATAGAAAACTGAGATATTCGCAGCTAGATCACCGCCAGTAGCTATTTGCCGACTGCTTAACAGATTTTACAACGAATAATCCAGATCAAGCAGTAGTTGACAGTTACGAAATCAGCTGTTCGCGGGCCGCCATCTTGCCATCCGCCGTACACGCTAGCGAGTAGCGAGCAAAGTTGACCCTCTTTCAACTTTTTTCGTAGATTGTTCACAATCTGCTAGTTGGCTAGTATACGATTACACTGGGCGAGTTTACTAGCAGATAGTGAATTCGCCGGGTAGTAGCTTGTAAACTTGCTCAATGTAATCGAGGCTTAAGTAAATGTCATTGTTCGAATGTTAGATATTTTGCTGAAATCAGCCGGTTGACTCTGACTGTTTTCTACTAAATATGTTTTCATACATATTAAAGGTGTTTCGAGTGTCTTTGGCGCTTTCTGCTTTAAATGTTTTTTTTTGCGATCAACAAATATTCCGGAAGGCGATTACTATGAATTTTCGTATGAAAGCAGCCTGACTGGTTTTAACAGAGCATCGAAATTACCTTACTCTGTCGGATCACAACAATATCTTATCTTTGCCAAAATTGTGAGCTGGCCGGCTTCTGCATAACCACGCTCATTTGTGTCACCTCGTATCAAGGACACAACGTTTACCTAGGCGTTTGCTTTCCATATAGGCATTAGGGTCGTCCGCCCAATTTATTTTTCGCACCAAAATATCAAACAATATTAATATAACTTTATAATATTACATTCCGATAATTTTTCCAAATTATTTCACGCAAAAAGCTTCTCATTCTAGATATAATATTTGAAGAATGTAGGTACATATTTAGACAAGCAAAACGATCTTATTTTATAAGCAAACAGACACAAAACCAATTGGATTTAGAGACTTTTGATGGAGAAAACGTGACGTTTGTAAAACAAAAGAGTTTAATAACCTCAGGTGGGACAATTTTATTATTATTCCGGTTTTCCGCTAAGTTAATAAAATTGAAAATTCAGTCCCACTTAGTAACAAACAAATTAAAACAAAAAATAGCTACATTAAGGACAATAAATCGGACGGAAAATGAACTTACTAGTATACTTTAAACATCGTCGTAGAAGTTTCTGAAAAACCTCACCTAAAACATGAAGGTGAACCAAAGAAATCGCTGAAAACTTATCCAAAACATAGTCCCCTCAGCACAGGATCTTCTAGTGAGCAGGACTACGAATATAAATTTTATTTTATATATAATAGGAACTGGTTCCAAAATTGGCCCGTTCCTCGTATCTACTGTCAACCATTGATTTCCAGTCAACGGGACAGTTACCGGGACGGGAAATAACGTTATACGTAATATACAGCCGCTTGATACAACTGAGTAACCTTTCAAAAATTAGCCCGTTCCTCGTATCCATGTCAACCAGTGATGGCTACTCACCGGGACAAAGTAACCGGGGCGGGCAATGACGTCGTATGTAATATACAGCAGCTTGATACAACTGAGTAGGTATTACCATCAATCTTTCCATATCCGGAGATACTAGATTCACAAATTCGTAGAACTTATACCTAGTGGGGGCTCGTACCTATGCGTCCTGCCGACGGAAGTGGCGACATCTCGTGGCGAATTCTTGAATTCAAAACCGAAATACAACGGTAGCTTTTTTTTTAAATTCCACGTACACAGATGTTATTTGGGGCGCGACGCGTACGGCATGGCGTCAACAAGCACTCGAAACTGGGTTCTGAAATTCAACCACGCAGACGTTACCGTATTAATACTGTTCGATAGGTACTAAACAAAAAAAAATACAACCCTGTTCTCAAGTTGGTCGAATGTCAGACACATTTTATTTACATAAATATGCCAGATTGCGTATATTGTTCCACGAGATGAACATTCCAGAATAAGAGCTCTGACAGCATTTCATCTCCCGTGTCGCCCCTCGAGCGGTGGAGGAGTCTGAACTTGACCTCACTGATCTTGATAACATGTGAGTTAAGGTTACACTTGATTGAATAGCGAGTTCATTTCAATTGAGTGTTCAAGTCTTCAACCACCGGAGCTTCCTTCCCGGGGACGAGTTGTTGAACTGAACCAAGGTTTCGGCTATCACCCTTTCATTTTGTTTGATAACATTCGGGCCTGTTGATTGATCAATGACCCATCGGAACAGAGAAATGCCTCGGGGTCTTACTTGACGTATGAACTCTCAAATGGTGACGAATCTTATTACTGATTGGTCATTGGTGAGAAACACGTTCTTTGTCCCCCGGACGCAAGGTTGGAAGACTGGTGTCGCAGTCAATTCTCGTTCTCGATTTAATCTCTAATTTGAATGTGAATAAATTAACGAAAATTAAGAAGGCCACATTAAAATGTTGCATTATCAGCTGCACTTCGATTTATAGGCATTTTAGGAATTGTGTCAAAGCAAAGTATCTAGAATTTACAGTAATCACCAACATTTCAAGCGCCCTTGACTTGATTTTATTGGTGACAAGCCAACTCAGAATGAAACCAACTCAGAACCATCAGAAAAGTCAATAAGGGTAATGAAAAAAATGGTTAAATAGTTTACGTTAGGTTAGGTTAGGTTAGGTTAGCCAAGGTTAGGTTAGGTTAGGCCAACTCAGAATGAAACCAACTCAGAACCACCTCAGAAAGTCAATAAGGGTAATGAAAAAAATATGGTTAAATAGGTTACATTAGGTTAGGTTAAACGGCTATTTTAAAATTATTTTTTTCATAGCTTGACTTTTCAAAGAGTTGTTGAGTTAACTTTATTCTGAGTTGGCATGGAACCGATTTTATTAGTTACCGATGCTGTAACTGCTGTATAAAACTGTTCAAACAACAAAACATTCAAAGTGAAATGTTGAAAAATCTACCAAGAAAGTGACTTGTACGTGTAGCGTATTGCGAAGCTATTTGCATCAATTATCAGAAGTTGAAGGTATGGAGTCATTTTAATGAAAAATAATATGAGTACCGGATAGGCTTAGAAAATGTAGGCGATTCACACAATTTTCAAATATTTAATGTGCATACACACTTTCACTAAATTTATTACACCGAGGAAACAATTATTAAGAATCCTATCAATTTGTCACAGACTATTTTAGTCCCATCAGACCAAACCGATATCAATCAAGCATTTTCTCACAAATTAGTACTTTAAAGCTGGTTCACACAGAGCTATAAATCTGCGAGCAGATATCTGTTGAATCGCGAGCGCTTATCTTTTGTGCTTTCACACGAGGCTATCAAATATTTCTTCCTGTGGTAGGAGAGGGGGTTAGTCGAATTGGAGCGGGAGCGGCAACGGAATGCATATTTTTTGTACTGAAATCTGTCAACTTGATATCTGTCATCGACGGGTCTAGGCAGCTCCGTAATTACAATGACCCCCTCTCCTGTTTTAGTCGGAGAGGGGGAGACTTATCTTCTGGGATATCGCGTCTGGAGCGGTTCCGTCATAAGATGTGTATTGTCTATGATTATCTGCGCTTAAAAACGCTTAGGTGTGAACGGTCTGAAGGGATTGTATGGAGAGCGTTATTTGGCGTGCTATGATCTTTTATATTTGATAGCTGTGTGTGAACCAGCTTTTAATGTCACACATACGTCACCCGCCTTGAGTTGTCAAAAACAAGGTAGATCATATTGCCGCTTGTTAAAATGCAATTTAGCTGCATATATGCATTAGGAAATCTTCGAACTTTGAGAGATCGGCAGATTCGCAAAAACATGAACATTAAGTCTTATTTTAATGTACGTCATGTGCATAAATTTAAAATGCAAAACGTGCATTTAATGTATCCAAATTTAAATAGAACTTTAAAAAAAATATATTAGTAGTAAATATTATAAATAAGCAAAGTGTAAATTAAAATGTAAATTTATGTTTATATTATACCACATGAAAGAGAACCAAGTTTAATAAATTTGATACGATAGACAACCCTACTAATTTATATAACTTTACGTTTCTCACAAATTACACTATACACTATTGTGGTGACCGGACAACTCAGAATGAAACAAACTCAGAACCACCTCAGAAAAGTCATTAGAGAACCCACTATTGTGTACACTTATTGTACATACTGTTTAGACAAATTTTAATTATGTGTTTGCTTTGTATGCCCACTGTTTGTTTCTTTCTAGGTACAATTATAAAGTGTAAATAACTATATTACTTACGCAGAGGCTGCACCTTAGTGGGTTCCCAGTACTCATATGATTTCATTGTATTATATATATCAAATGTAAAAATTGAGAAAAATGAAGGAAAAAAATATAGCTGAAATAGTGTTAATAGTAAATTAAATATTATAAATAAACAAACGTTTTTTTAAAATAGCCATCTTTTAAATTTATTTTCGTATTAATACTTATATTTATAATAATTTATTTTGTTATTTAGACTTCCTGTTTTGTTTTAAAAGATTTTTTATTATGTTGATGTAATTTTTTACCCATCCCAAAATAATTTTTATAGTTTATTTTATATAATTGTTTTTTTTTTATATTTTAAGTAATTAATCACCTTTCCTTTCTAATATTTTGTCTGTACTTGTTTGTCTTTTGTTATTTTTTATTAACTTATTATCTAGTGGTTAATTAAATAGTGGTGTACACAAAGTTATTTGTTTTCATTAAATTAATAATGACGCCACAAAGTGAATTTGCGAATTTTGAAGAAAGAAATAGTTTTAAGCTGAGGTACTGCTTGATAGTGAAATAAAGTGAGAAAACGGTTGAAGAATGAGAAACCACGACTTGGGTGTTACCAATGTCGAATGTTGAATTTCTGATCCAAATACATATTAAGTTGCAGTCGATTGCTAAGGTTTTAATATTATGTGAGTACTGCGTAAGCCGCGAACATGTTAACAAATATATTTATTATGATTAGTGTAAAATGGAAATTCACCTTAGACAATCTAAAATAATGTTAATGACAGTGGGATATATAGCAACGTTTTTTCGCTTAGTACTTACTGATAAACATTTCGAAAGACATTACGAGATGTGCAGGGTGTCCGGGGGTTAAGTGCATTAACTTCGGGAGGTGATTCCACATTATGGTATGAGTAAAAAAGATTAATAACTTTTTTCTGAAATTTCAACTTTTTTTCCCATACAAGACATTACGAGATGTGCAGGGTGTCCGGGGGTTAAGAGCATTAACTTCGGGAGGTGATTCCACATTATGGTATGAGTAAAAAAGATTAATAACTTTTTTCTGAAATTTCAACTTTTTTTCCCATACAAACTACTAAAAATCCTTAGTGTAAGGTAAAACTTACCCGATAAAGTTGCCGTTAGCTTTCCGGGCGCGATTGTGGCAACGTTGTATGGTTGCAATTTGCCCGTATCGTAACAGCGGAGAATAATAATGCTGGCCACACTCGCCAGACTAATTTTATCTTTTTACCAAAAAAGTACCCCTAAAAGTTGGAATTTCGAAAAAAGTTATTATATTTTTACTTATACTATTACGTAGAATCACCTCCCGAAGTTAGTGCACTCTACCACCGGACACCCTGTATAAAGGTTTTATTATTAATATTATTTGAGTTTTTAGTAAAATGCAAATGATCCACTTTAGTGGGCGGAGTGTTGTGGTTTACTCAATTGTAAGAACGGGAAAATACTTGAAATATTCCTCACGCATCGTAAATCTTTATTTGGTTCATTGTGAAATAATCACCAATTGGCTGTTCATTCGACGAAATGTGTGTACGTACATTCGTACGAGTAACTCGGATTCTATATACAAGAGTAAGCATACATTATGTACGCTAGTAATGTGTATTATATGTACATATCAATAAATATTGTACATACTCGTAGAAGTGCAGCACTTTGATCGAGTTGATATAATTTTTTTAACAGTTTAAAGCATAGATTCTCAACCTTTTTTTGCCCACCGCCCCCTTTGAGAATATATGTTTTTTTAGCGCCCCCTAACCGCTTTTACATACCATCTGTCGTTGTGAATCTGAAACAGCTGTTATCACGATTATACTTGCCACAACGGGGAGGGGGGGGGGGGGGAATAAAATGATCAATCAGTGCCTATACGTAGGTTTGAACACATAACAGATAATACTGTCATTTCTTGCAGGTTTGCAAAAATTTCGTTATTTAATAAAAAAAACTTGTTATAATTTAAAAGCTACAAATAATTCTTTTATTAACTTCACCTATATTTATATATGAGACTTTCACGTGAATTCGGAATTCTTTTAATTCCAATAAAAAAATTAAAAATTTCATATTTTCCAATTTAAAGTAGATCTGAATGTGATAGAATCTTTCAGTTCTATTTTCATCCACTTCCCAAATTATCGAAATACGTAAATTTTTGCAGGTTCCATGCCAACTGGGAATAATGTCAACTCAACACCTCCTTGAAAAGTCATTAAAATCTATGAAAAAAATTATTTAAAATTATCCGATAACCCTAACCTAACATAACCTATTTAACAATTTTTTTATAAATATTTTTTAATCACTCTAAATGACTTATCTGAGATGGTTCTGAGTTGGTTTCATTCCGAGTTGGCCGGTCACCATTTTTGCACATGTGATAAAAATGATTACAATACACACACAATAACAAAAATTAACCAATTTTAAAGCTTACTTTGCTTTAATTAGTACGTGATTAGCGTGTTTTGTTTATCTTTTTAGGCCATATTTTTTACCTACCAACGCCCCCCTGGGTCATCTCAACGCCCCCCAATTTTATCTGGACCGCCCCCCTGAAGGTCTCAAACGCCCAAAAGGGGGCGTTATCGCCCACGTTGAGAACCACTGGTTTAAAGTATAGTAATATCACACATCTAGTACCATCTACAAGATAGACATCCATCGGATTGTTTTGTTTTATGTGAACACCGCACAAGAGTCCCAACTGCTACCGTCTGGAGCCAGTGATTTGCAAAAATCTATGAATAAAAAAGTATCGTATTTCTTTTAGGCTAATCGTTTTTTTCTCTTCATACGACTATATATATTGCCAGAAAGTCATAAGTACAAAAATTTCACCATAAAAATGCACAGAAATTGTGAAATAATAATAAGTTGTTGGATTATGCCCGCAATTGTATCGTATGTTTGCAAGAATTGAAAGTATGTATAAAACTGAAAGTCGAATTACAAATGTTTCCATGTAAGACCTTGTAACCTAGGAGACAGGAATTTAATAAATTCAATTTGGTAAGCGGGTACGGGTGTCACCGCCCCGGAAACCATTTATTGGTAACCCAACACCCCTGCCATAGGTCACCCCGAGAGGTTCGCTACGATTGGTGACTTGGGTACCCGGGTTCAAGGGGTGAGGTTTTTATAGGTCTTGGCGGCGGACGCTTTTGCCAACCTACTGCGTGGCGGACCGGCTCGGAAGAGACTGGTTGCGGACTAGCCGGACTCTCTCGACCCGCCTTACACCGCAGTGGAAGGGATGGATTCATACGTTCGTCACTCCTGAACACATTGACCCCAGATTCCTACCCACCCTTCATACCTTTTTCTTGCCTGAACTTTCTCTCCTTCTTTTCCCCAAAAAGACACTCCACACAGCATCCCCAAAGATTTCGTGGGCCCTGAGGGAATTTTTTTTTCAGGACCTAGAAAAAAGACGACTGAAAGAGAGGTAAGAAAATTTTGAGAAAAAATCAACGGTTTACGGACGATAATTTTACGTGATAACGTCATAAGAAAACTTTTACAAAGAATTTTACAATCACAAGCCGAACGCTTAGGCTGATCGTGCCTCTCTATCGCTTGTTCCGCAATCTCGCTTGCACGCTCGGCTGAGGCGGAACGTGACAACGTGACTATGAGTCATACTTGTTCGTGAGTGCTGCCGGCGTTCATCGATTTATAAGACGTTATCACGTCAAAAACAATAATGAAGATTTGAGAAGTCTCATTATTGAGAATGCAGTCATGTGACAACAACCGCAGCGGTTTCGACCTTATTGAGTCAGTAGTGCGATAACACTTTGTTGAACCAAATTATTAGATTCGATTCATCAATTTATTATTATCGGGTGCGGTGCAAAATCATAACAATGTAGGCTACGAGAAAAAAGACGATCGGACCAGTCCTGTTATTTGGGTTATGTGGCGGTTCGTCAACACTCCCAAGGCCGCTCAGATAGTATTGCGGATGAAGGGACTTGCGGAATCACTCGAATTGTGGAGATCAGATTTTCCAGAAGGTCTTCGGTCTCACGCGCCTTCGGTTTCTCATTGAAACAAAATTATCTCAGCAATCGGAGATACGTAGTTTTGTAAGAGGTTATTACACCTTGATAAAGATTGTTATCGAGATAAATTTTTTATTTGTTTTTTTAATTGATTTAATAAATGTGTATTTGTTACAGTTTTTTGTCATTTTTTAACTACCACGGGCTAATTGCCCGTGTTGTCGTAGTAATACATGAAATATTATTTTATAGAAACAGATAATAAAGCATTAGAAGAGGAAAGAAAAAAACATATTAGGAAAACCAAATACAAATATAAAAATTAAAAGTAAGCTGAAAAATAAAGAAGAAAGAAATTAAAATAGAAATAAAAATTGGTAGGTTTTCATCTGCAAGAGTAGGTACATGTTTATGGTCACATTTGAAATTCGTGCTACGAAAGAAATTGGAGAAATTGGAAAGAAATTGCAAGAAATTGGAAACACTGGAGTAAGTAATTTTTTAATTAATAATGTTAAGAACTTATGTATTGTTCGAAGAAAGCTCTTCTCCTTTCAAATATCAATGTTTTGTACGGGCTGTAAAAAGGGACTTAGAATTATTTGACTTTATGTCGGTACTCAATGCGTAAAACATTTTAGGAGCGGTGAACCAGAATTGTCGTTGAGCGAATGAGGTTTTAGTTTTACGGACCACGCAACCCAGGTTTGATGAAAAGCGGGTGTGTGCTTGATGCTGCGGAGCCACCAGGTCGGATACTTTTCCTAAAATTTCGATCAAACGTGGATAAGGTTGAGTTTTTTTTACTAATTGGTTTATAAACTCGATATTGCAAATTAATTTACACGTTATAATATCACTTCAGTTGAGGACTGACCTTCTTTGCATGCAATCCTTACAATCAAACAATATCTGTACTCAAGTGGGACTGAGTTCGACACGTGATCTAGCACAACAGATGACCGATGGAATTCCAATGTCACCGGATTGATGAAGATATGGGCTGATGACCTAAAGAGAACTGTCCGCCGTCGGATGGGTGAGGATCGCAAAGATCTCAAGAATCGGCCAAACTGGGGACATTGAGGGAGGCTTTTTTAAAAAATGACATTTGAATGCAAAATTGCTCATTTCTAGAGCCAAAATAATTTTTAGAGCCATCTATCTGTATTGGATTTCCGCAGATACTTGTACGACGAAGCTCTAACATCAAATTTTTAAACGATCCATTTTTTTCAAGGTTCTAAGATTACTTTGAAGCTTTCGCAATTACCATTTTGTTTGTATCATCTGACTGTTGATCTTTGTTACGAGGCGCAGTGTAGTTCGTCCTGTACTTTGGTTGGATATGGTTCTAACTTCACCTTACCATATTCTGAGGTGTCAAAGTTTATCAAAGACAATTTCTCATAATCTATTTAACATTATACGATTTTCAGGTTCAATCTAGTGTTAAGTACTTTAGGTGAACATATTTTAAAGGAAAATATCCTATTATAAAAATTGGAAACTATCTCGGAATGGCGTTTGGGAAATATAGTTAGAACTAGAGATGCCACGAATAGTGATTTTGTCGAATACTGAATATTCGGCTAGGCTCTCGGCCGGTATTCGGCCAGTATTCGGCGGCCGAATATTCGGCCATTCGGTACATTTCGCAAACAGTTTTCATGTAAAAGTCAATTACATTTTGCAAATAAAATTGATTTTTTACATGAATACTGTTCGCCTAGGTGGTGGTCAGCAAACGAACAACAGTACCCAAACCTACCAGAATTTGCTAAGATTTATTTAGTGTACGGTAGCAGTATATTCAGTGAGCGGCTATTTTAGGAAGCAGGTATAATTTGTGAGGAAAAGAAAATGCTGAAAAAAATGTTTTCATTATTAAAACTGATTGATTTTTTGTTGAAATAAAAAAAAAATTATGAGTAATATTTTATTTGTTACACTTTTTTTTCATGATTTGATATTCGGTATTCTGCAGAATGATTCGCAATATTCGACCGAATACCGGATAGTAAAAAATGTAATCGAATAGGCCGAATATTTGTGGCATCTCTAGTTAGAACCTTATGCAATGAATCATTATACCCTAGTTCCTAGTTGATTACATGTGGTTCTATCTGTTCTAAATGGTAAGTATATGTTCTATTTGAATATTTTCATATAAAATGTGTTAAATAATAAAAAAAAATTCAATCTTAAAATCAGAAATCAGTAAATACATTATGAGAAATCGTTTTTGCAAACTTTGACAACTATCTCAGAACAAGGTAATTTAAATTTCGAACTCTGTCCAACCAAAGTGACGTTATGTCCCAAACTGGACGTCAAAATGTTTATGAAGAGGAATTCAAAATAGTCGAATAAATCAAAAAGAAGTACGCTAGCTTGATTTATGATAATACGCAGATAATGAGAAGTAAATCGGAATTCGTTTTCACTTTCAATCTGTCATTCATCAGTGTAAATATTCCCCTTTTATAAAACCCACAGCTTGGAACATTTAAAATTCATGCGGGTGCACTAAATCAGCCGTAGAAAAATGTATCTATGCGTGCATCAATCACTGTTTCAACTCTAGAATTGGTAGGAACTCTACCAACATTAATTTGATTTTATAAAACAAATATGCATTCGGCAGATTGCACGCATGTTTTAAATCCACGCGCATTTTACGCGTTTTATTTCTGGGCATCATAAATCATTCCCAAGCCGAATGATACTAACCAGACACGAAGTAATCGTAGATGTTCATCGCACGGTGCGGGAGAGAGCCACTTCAATTGCAACATTTACAAATAATATTATTAATGTATGGAAAGTCAGTGAGTTTATTTTACACGCGTAGTGAGGGCGTGCAAATGCTGTGAATCGAATTATGAAAAACTTTCAGCGGATCGGCGTTGGACGAAAGCTTACGAACTCTTCGGCAACTAACAAACAAAGGAACAACCGCGAACAGTAATTTAAAGAATAATAATAAAGAGGGCACATGTATTTTTTGAAATAACTTATCACTGCAATTAAAAATGTAAACAAAATATTTTTGAAAATAAGGATGTATATTTATTATTATCAAGTGTAATTTGAAGAACTCCATTTTAATTTTTATTTCTTTTATAATATAATATGACGAAATACGGGAAGAGTAATTTTAATTTGTTGTCATTTGAAATTTTTTATACCTATGTGATTTGTTTGCATTACATTTTTCTTGATTTACTTATTATTTATTAACCCACTAGAGGGCTTTCCCATAAAAGTTTTACAATAAATTACAGCATTCAACATTTAAGTACAACATAATTAATAATATACCAATAAAAAATAATACAATTTAGATAATATGACTTGAGATAAAGTAAAGTGTAATATATAAAAGCTACAATATAGGTAAATGTTTGTATTACAAACAAACAAAAAAATATAGATATGATGTACTCGCAAGGTATCGAATATTAAAAGAGAATATTTTTATTAAAAAAAAGTTTATTATCAGAAGATAGAATCGAATTCAGTTGTCATTTGAAACTTGCAAAATTATCAACACCAAATATATCTATACGTTCGCAATGTTTATTCGAAATATTAATTTATATGTATGTAACCACCGTGTATAATATGTATGTACTATTTTAAATTAAAACAATAAAATGAAGAAAAAAAAGGATCGTCAAAACAAAAAAAATCCTTAAATGAGAGGCCTACCTTTCTTTCCGCGTCTACAGGATATGGGCACACGAAAAACTCATACAGGCTACAGAGAGATGTCATAACGGTGGTCATCATGGTGAAAAGGATAGCAAAGTGATGTGCAAATTCTAACTTTTATACGGCAAATTTTAACGACATAAACGTGAATAATTAAAATAATTACAAGACTTTAAAATACGAATGTAGGCAGAGTTCTGGCAAAAGCGACCAACTACAAAAAAACACTGTTTTGAGATAATACGGCAATTTCATGGGCAAAAAGAAGGTGTGGTAAACAGATCTGGTCACCAAACACCGCTAAAACCATTTCAAACAACGTTTCGATTCTGAATAGTGACCCTTCACCAGGGCGAAATATCTACCACACTCCTAGCCTTTCAGAATTTTGGCGTATTTTTCAGATGGTCAAAATATTTCCGCTTTTCAATAAAATGCAAATAAATGGAATATTTCTCAATTTATCCCAAACTAAAAACTGTTTTTGAAAGGTGATGAAATACGCTTTCAAATATTATAATTCAAAATAAACATATAATTTTTGAAATATAAAAATTTTGCATGCAAACATAAAAATGTTTTAAAAATGGCTCACCTCAGGCTTTTTCTAACTAAAATTGTCAATAACGAAAAATAAAATAAAAACACGTATATTTTATTAGACAAATATTATAAATGTTACTGTCACCTCACTTTTTTGTCTTTTCATATAAAAATAATTAATAAAAAATTCTCAATGTTTCAATTTTTTTTTCAAATAGCGATTCAAAACACTTCATAAAGGTGTACATTTTACTTTTTTCGTCCTTATTTTTTAGATTAGACTAAAAAGCGTGATGTTTTGCCTTTTTAACACTTTAGAATATAATTCTCACTCTGATAGTAATGGAGTTACAGCGGTTTATACGAGACGCATGTGAGCTGAGACAAATCTGGTCTCTTGCCATTCAAAGGGCTCGAGTCCTGTATAGTAGCTGCGTCTAGGAAACGAGCTCACTACCCGTTACCGTATCCCTTCATGCCATCATTTAAGACATTTTAAGCTTGCTAAGTTAAAAAAAAAATCGGTGACCCAACAATAATTAATCCTCTGTCAGTTGGATCCCCGAAATTACAATTATTATAAAATAATGATTTTTTGTGCATTATTTAACAACTTAAAACCTAAAATTGACTTCAAAAACACTGTTAATAATAATTTGGCATTGATATCAAACGAATTTATTTTCAGGGTCGATTTTTTGTAAAACGCTAGAAATATTTCGATTCTCGGGCCCACAAAATTTAAAATCGCGCGTCCTATTTGCACGAGGCAAATAAGCGAAACAGTGGTTTTTATTTATTATGTGCATAATTTTATAAGAATGAAAAAAAGTTAGAACATACAAAACCTCAAAAATAGTCTTGGCCATAAAGGGGTATTTAAAAAAAAATGCCAGTCCCCTTATAATAATTCTGGCACAAGTTTCTGGCGTTGCCCGGGCTTTATACAGCATTTTTCGAATACACTTAAAATAAGTGACCTTATTCTAGTTTTTAAGGTGAAGTGTGCAAAATTTCATCAATCAAACAAGCGCTGCCCGCTCGCCATATCATTTTTTTAAATAAATAAAAGAAGATTTATGGGAATAAGGCCCTAAAAATTTATGATTTTTTGATGTGAAAACTTCTTTAGCACCGTTGTGATTTGAAACTCGATGAAAAAAAGAGAAAAAAGGGACACCAATGTAAGCATACACATCTATAGGAATGAGCCTGCGAGAGAATGAGATAATAAAATCGATCTCCTCTTTGTGCGGTGCTTTGTAGCCTCCCCACTCATGTCTACTTTGGTTTTCCGAAGGTTTCACTTCTACCGCGTGTAAATTGCAAACTCTGTTTTTTTTCTATTTCTCGAGAAAAATATGCACTTAGGAGAAGTCTTTCTTATGACCTGGATGATTTAAAAAAATTTATTTTTGACATTGGGCAACAATACAGTTTTGATAATGGAAGAAATAAATAATATACCGATCTTCTGCTTTATTTGTTAATTAAGCGTAGCGAAGTCGCAGTTTTAACTCGACCGTTATTCATCATCGACATCAACTCAAAACATAATTTCTAATTGTATTTTTGAAGTTGGTGCCTTTTGTCCACAAAGGGACGATGTACAAATTAGACTTAAAAATCATATAATGTTGTTCATTGTGCAATTAACCATTATATTACCAATTTTTATCGTTTTATCATGAACAAGTAATAATATTTAACAAAACGGTAGCTAAAAATGTCACGAACATCAATAATTACAACGTTGAAGAGCTTAAAGCAATCAATTGCTCAAATAATAATGTTACACGATTTACCTGTAAATAAGATTTAATTAAATAATTTAGCCTTATTCTAACCAAGGTCAAGGATTTCTCCCCGCCCATAAAATTATAAAAAATCAACAAATAAACTTTCCTTATTTACGAAAATAATGATGTTATCCACTGGAGCGTTCCGCTATATAATCAATTCCAGCCTTGAGCGCTCGGAAATTTTTAAGCGTTCGGTTTGGAAATTTCCCGCCCTCTTTAGAAAAATCATTTCTTTAAAATGCATTACGTGCCTCGCGCGCTCCGGCGCGGTCGGAACAAAATTTTCGAAATTGTTTTTTAGAAAGCGATTTTAACCCTTATGTATAAAGAAACTATATGAAGGACAAAGTCAGAATCGCTTCTGCCATTCTCGTTCTTGACGTAACCCGAAATACGCCCAGCCACTCGGAATAATTTATATTAAATCTCTATGGCGTCCAGGCATCATTTTTTTCCCGCTTTTTGAACTGTCAAACACGGAGCGTGGTAGGTAGCGAAAAAGATCGAAAAACCTATCAATTTATCAAATAAACGCAAGTAATGCTGATTTTATGCATAGTTTATGGTTCAAGGAATGTGTTTCGGTAAATATAATATACGATAGCACAAAATAAACGCACAAAATATTACGTCAAAAAAAAAACTGCGAAATTTACGTGGTTTCCTCCTTGGCATTTGACCGGAATCATTGAGTTAAAAAGTTGGCCTTCACCGCTGAATTATTTTTGTACTAAAAATTGAAAATCTGCATTGGTGTACTAAATCTAATATAACTTTTAAACTATATATTCTAATCAATTAACTTTAAAAAAAATGTTTACATATTGGTTTAAGGTAAATAAAAAATTTAAATATGGGTAAATAATTGTTGGAACTAATTTGCATTAACATACCTGTCAGACAAACTCGAAGTAAAGATATTTTTAAATCAACGATAAACTCAATACAAATTACTCTATTCACTCACCAATTCCAAGAATCCACAACCTTGCGAATAAACACTGCGAATTTATAGATATATTTAGTGTAGACAGTTTTGAATGTTTCAAAAGTCAACTAATCTCGATTTTATCGGCTAATAATTAAGTTTTATTATTTTTTGTTCTTTTCATAAACAGTTCATCATCTTGGCTGTGGAACGATTTGCCGGCTTCTGTGTTTCCTCCCTCCTACAACATGGGTATCTTCAAGACCAATGTTCATTCCTTCCTCTCCTCAAAAAGACCCTCCACACAGCCTCCCAGATGACATAGGCTCTGAGGGAAATTATTTTCCTCATGGCCTCCTGTGTGGAGTTAATGTAAAAAAAAACATGACCAAACCATCTGAGGGTACCTTTCTTAATCTTAATCATTACGCCTACGTTCAGCCTTGCATTCTTTGCGAATCTTTACATTTCTCATACGATCATAAATAGTTTTACCACGCATGTTCAGGGATCTCATTTCTACAGCTTTCAGTACGAAATTTAATCAAGACATAAACTTTTTTTTTACATTACCTTCACACAGGAGGCCTTAAGGAAAATAATTTCCCTTATTTCATATTAGGGCTTGGGTCATTTTAGAGGATGCTGTGTTGAGGGGCTTTTTAAGGAAGGGAAGAATAGGAAGTTCTGGGAAGGAAAAAGGTATGATGGATGGGTAGGAATCTGGGGGTCAGTGGGTCCGGGAGTGACGGACGTTTGAATCCATCCCTCCAACTGCGGTGCAAGACGATGGGTCGCTCGATCAGGCCCGCCACGCACCCGATGCCAAGACCTGGACAAACCTTACCGCATGAACCAGGGCACCCCTGCTAAGCCACCAAACATAGCGAACCACTTGGAGAGACCTACGGCAGAGGTGTTGCTGTCCAATAAATGATTCCAGGAGCGGCGGTACCCGCCACCCAAATTGCATGTAGCATATATAAAATGCTTATAGTTTTAGAGAGCCATTGAAATGGTCGCTTTCAAGCACACGTGGGTACAAGTTATTGCAAAAAAAATGTATATGTATGTAAATGATATGGTTGACCGCGGTTTAACCTATGTTCAACCGGTGCAGCAGCCCTGTCCTCGCGGGTTACTGAACGGGTAGGAGAGAAAGTGGACAGCCTTGACTGAGTGCGGTAAGCGTGGAGGAGTAGGTAGAAGGGACCGAGTACAGTGCCTTGCGGAACACTCCCGTTCCGAAGATGGGAAATACCTCCCCCTAACCAGAGTTTTGTTGCTACATCTAAGTCGTTTATTTAGATCACATACCTTGTAACTAAGGTAATCCAAGAAAAACTACTCGGTAATCGATCTGCATTAAAAATTATCCTGTTACTATTTTTAAATACAAATATCTTTCAAATTTCGACGAAATTACTCTTACCCATCAGATCGCCACCACTTTTTCAAAATTTTCCTCGCCGCAAACAATCCGCAAATGCGATCGTTAAAGTTATATTAAAAAAAATCTTACCTTCTCAACAGAATCACTTTTTAATTTGTTTCCAGTACCAAATGTCGATGACATATTCAAGCAAGCTTCCATTATAAAAATGTGTAAAGAAAAAATAACAAAGAATATCAAGAATTTTACAAACTAATGAGAAATGGAAACCAATTTATTTCACCTAATTTTAAAACAACTCAAATTCAAAATCGTTATATTTTTTCAAGCCATAAAAAACTATAATAACCTCCCTTCTGAATTGCGCTATATCATCAACCAATCAGAACAAACAAATAAAATTTAAGAAGAAGAGAAATATAGGAAATCTAATATTATTTTCGAGAAATATAATATATTATTTTACAAAGATTAATAATTGAGATATATTATTGAAATAATTTATAAATAAATAATATTTATAAATGTCTTATCATTTCAATAAATTAAATTATTTTTATACCCTCAGGTTAGGTTCGCAAGTGTGTGGGTTCAAGTGATTATGAGTACTCGCATTCCATTATGTAAATATTATGTTTTAATTAAATTAATAATGCTTTAGTTTAAGATAACCTCAAGGGTAGTTAGGTTAGGTTCAAGATTACATTTTGTTTTACTTTGATTTAACGTCTATTATTTTATCATACATTTCGAATCGTAGGTAAAAAATACCCGACAACTCATGACTTAAAATTAGATTCAAGTATTAATACTTCGCAAGCATAAAATTTACATTTGGGAATATTTAATAATAAATTTCAATAACCCACTTTGGATGCAATGGGCAAAACGCTAGGGTTATACGAAATCTGATCTTGGCTGTAAAATATAATTTTTATTATTTAAACAAAAAATTATAGATAAGTTTATTTTATTTTTATTTTGATTTATTTATACATCTGCCCTGATGATGGACAATGTAACGCTGTCCAAAACGTTGGCTAAAGAAGGAGGTAGCGCGAAACGGCATAACACCCCAAAAATTAAAAACGAAAAAAAATTATAGGTTCAAATCAATTTGTGGAGATTTTCTGGTGGAAGCTATTAATTTTAAACGTTTATGTTGTAAAAGCAATCAATATATTAATACGTGAAGCCAAAACTTTGTGCCCCTTTTTACGAAAATTGCGCGGACGGAGGAGTATGAAATTTCGCACACTTATAGTTTATATAGAGGAGTGCAGAATGCTAATATTTTTTAAAAATTATGCATAAAAATACATTAAATCAATAATAAAAACATTACACACACTACCATGTATTTGACACACACACACGCGTCTTTATTCTATTGTTTATTGTTAAAGTCTATGGTCAAATTGAGAATAGATTAATATTGTTTGTCTTTAATATTATTTGTCTATGGTCTTACTGAATGTCAAACATAAAAAAAACATTACAATTATGGTCGAATTTCAACCATTGGGCGACCACTAGTTTATATTATTCGAAATGGTATTATATTTACTCACTTTTAAAGCGTATATTCTAAATATTTTCATATTACAAAACAATGAAAGAATATAGCCTTCTAGCATTTTCAGGGGGGTTACAAATTAATTTTATTGAACCAAAATAAAATAGGTAGATGTACGAATTAATATTACGCGCAGTTTTGCCTAAGATATAAAAAAAACCGGGACTATCGCAGCATTGAAGTGCACACCCGTGTCAAAGAACACTTAAGATGTTTAAATAATTATGGCTTCTCCGAATTTGCTAACCATCTCATTGAAACAGACCACACGTTTTTAAAACACAGGCATCATTTAACCACACAAAAACGGAATAGGGATCAGACTGGATAACTTAGAGTTACGGAAAACCAAAAACATTAATAGCAAAGTAATCAACAAGCAAATAAACCTAAATAACAGACCGATACTTAGGTTGTTCCCTATTGACAAAGAGGGACTACCCCTACCTTCTAAAATCAACAGTGATGAGGGTAGCAAAGGTAAATTCATGCAATGTCCAGTGTTTTCAATATAATGTCCTCCACGTGCAAAGTCGTATCGTCCCCAGGCAACTTTCTAAAAAAAAGTGTGTTTATCAAAAGTAACCTGCCAGGTAAGTATGTTTCTGTATCTATTTGTAAACAATAAAAGTAGATAGATCCTAAGAATTAAAAAAAAAAAAAAAAATTGTGAAAAATTGTAAAGCGCCCTTGAGGTGATTTTTCACAAAAACGGCGCTCTATAAATTGTCCAATTATTATTATTATTATTCTCTGCTGGAGCTTAGTCCATTTTATCGCAACCCACTGTGAGAAGATAGTATTACGACACATTCATGTTACTGAACTTGTAGATTTTAGTCTAGCCCTGTAGAAGTTACGATTTACGATTGTAGTGAAACCCGGTTGATATTAAGTTTATAAATATAAATAGTTTATGTAAAATTTGAATTAAATTGTCATGAAATTGTTAAATATCATTAGCTACGTGCGTAGTTTTGTTGTATTTGTTTTTTACTTCGGTTCACTAAGCTATTTTCGCGAAAAATTCTAAATCTTTGTAGAAGTTAAAGGTACAAGAATGCAAAGAAAATTTGAAACGCTTAGCACTGTTGTTTTCTTGTTCGGCTTTACTGTAATGCGAATTAAAATGCAACTATAAAATGTTATGAATAATAATATCGTTTGTAGTTGAACTTTCACATACTCCGTGCCATTTGTTCGCACTGAAAAGGTTAATCCCAATTTATGTCAGCCACTATATTGCTTTGAACGATGTACAATCTGTTAAATGAGAATCATTGTCATAGATTCACAATATTTCTATAATTTTTATTAACCACCGAGTTAAACATGGAGAATATTAAAGATTTGTAATTTAACTTATAATAGGTACTTTTGGTAATAAAAAGCTTGTCGTTTTCGTCCGTGATTATAGCGTGCTTACGTCACGCCAGCCAACGTCCGTGACAGTCGTCTTACTAGACAGCAGCGTTTTCTACGACATAATGACGTTGTAACCAGTTCGAACCATTACCGCGCGGTTTTAGATTTTACAATCCATTTCCATAGATCTCCAACGGTTTCTTCTGGGGTTTGAGAAAATACCCCATTTGCAAAATATACTGTGTTTAAATATCCGTAATCGTTTTTGAATTCTTAAATTTATTAAGGTTTCACGGTCATCCATTATTAACTATTTATAAATGTCGAAATGATATCATTAAAAAATGGCTTAAGGCCAACTAAAGATAAGGAGAGATTTTGTTTTTCTTCTATCGACAACAGCGGACAAAGTACGGATAACGTACAAATTAAAAATATTTAAATACAAAAAGTCATCTATTTTAGCATTTTTAGGGATGATATTCGATAGCGAGCGGGGAAGAACTAAGATAAAATTTTATATATTGATAACTTTGATTAAAATTGATTGACAAATTGATAAAATCCAAAGACCGCTGTTTCAGTGTTTGCAAATTATTTTGGATATTAATTGTCACATGTGCAAAGTAAAACCTCAATTATTAAGCGAAATAGAAAACATTTCCGATTGAATCGACACAAATTGAGTGCATGACATATTTGAGAATGTTCATTCGTTATTGAGATTCTATCGGGGTACGTTGAATTTAAATGATTTCAACTAAACGTATTTTCGGGCCTCAGTGCGCTGTAAGTGCGTATTCAGTGCGCATCTTAATGTTGTTAACATTGTTAAAGTCGTGACAAATAGGTACATAAACAGGTACGAAAGATTCCTTGAATTAATAATTAATGGTGACCCGACAGTCGATCCCCCGACAGTTGGGCCTCCGAAATCAAATAATTTTTTTTGTGCAGTTTTCACCAATTTCAAACGTAAAATCGACTTCAAGAATACCTTTAATATTAAGTTGTTACGGATATCAAACCAATTTATTTAGTGTAGATTTTTTTGCACTTATAGACAAGCAGTTCTAGCCTTGATGCATTTAAATGAAAATATCTTTTATATATTATTGGTGCATCCTCTCTGCACACCCCTTCGGGACACTTAGTTATATTTTATGTGAGTAGGTATATCGTATTTTCTCTAAACCGACTGCATATTGTATATAAGTATGACAAATATAACTTTAATAAATAACACGTAAAAAAGAAAAATGTCTGTTTTCCACTCCTTTAAAAATTCAAGAAAACTAAGCAAAACAATTCATTAAAAGTATTCAGGGATTTACCAAACACTTTTAAACTCATTTTCAAAACGGGGTAACAAATAATGGCAGTATTCACGTCATTATAAAACAATTAGGACAAACCTGCCACACTTCATTAAAAAGAGGGAGGGGGGGGGGGGGGGGAGATTTTAATGTAGATGACCCACAGAACAAAGAATTTTAATTATCGCGACAGATTAGATAATACAAGTAAATCGGTTTTTATAGAAAACAGTAATAAATCATTTTAAACATCATAGAAATAAAATAGGCTAAGGGCAAATAAAATCTGCAAGTATCTTCAACTCCGGGCAATAGAAGATGGACAAAGATAGTAAACATCATAGAACCTTATATTTAGATACTTCTCTAAAGACCAGTTCTCCAAAATTATTAATAGCGAACTTTAAGGAAAAGCACCATGAAATAACGAAAAATCGCGTGTTTTTAATTTGAAAATTTGATCGCTTAGAAGTATTTTAGATGCTTTAATTAAATTGCGAGTAAAACGCACCTTGGCCTTGAAATAACCGAGCGTTTTTGAAGTCTTTTTATAAGCCCAAAAAAATTTATGTACCATACTTAAAACACTTCTTAAAAATTCAAAATCTCCTACTTAAGAACCCATTTTAAGTTATTGTTTCATTGTATAATGTGACACATTAAGTTCTTTAAAAAACGATCGAAAAACATTTAAATATTTGCGCCTAAACTTCGCAAAATAAAATAAAACACTTTTTTTTTGGCGATGTTTTTTTCTTGCATAAATCAAAACAGGCGGCTGGTGTTAAGCAGGAATTTAAACCGGAATCCAAATATTACACGACGTTGTGCATCGGAAAAATGTGTGTTTTTTTTTAAAATAAATAAACATTATTTTTCATTAAATCATCAATCATCACCAACCCAAGTCGTCGATTTAAATCTTCGTCACTGCAAATCCACTGGTGTTAAGTGATAATATAATATTGCAAATCCGTTTATTGCGCAACACATCATTAAATCATTATCATTCCAATTAAACAAAATTGAAAAAAAAGCTAAAAATTAATTAATTAATCGTGTTAGGTATCTACTATTTGGCGCATCCCTACGCGTTAAATTGCGGACAGGTTTAGTGTCTTACGTAGCGTTGTTTTCTCTTTCAAACACCGTGAACCGTGTCACGCAGAAGTGTCACCTCGGCAGGTAGCCGCAAGGCTTTTATTGGCTTGGCGGGGCCCGATCCTTGCCGGCGTCGGTATGCCATAATACCGCATTCTCGCACATTAATCCGTTACGTGAATTATGTAATTCGTGATTGAAAAGGAATGAAGCTCACCTGCATTCAAACAGACTGTAATTTCGTACAAAATAAACATTGGTAATCGAAGATTGGGGCGTTTTAAAGCCCCATATCGCGTTTTGTAAGAAGTTGACTAGGCTGGATACTACGTGACTTTGGGTAGGTGGATGCGAGTTCAATCCCTGTCGTAAAAGAAGTAACATTATTTAAATTTTTATGAGAACAATTCGCTTTTTATAACTTGTGAAGTTATTCCTTTCTATTAGACGAGAGGTCTGGGTTCGAGTCCCAGTTGCGACCATTGTCTTTTTCTGTTTTTCTGTGTCTTGTTTTCTTTCATATTTTCATTTAGATTTAAAAGTGTTATCTTCTTCTTCAATGATTTATTCCTTTCTATTCAATATGTATATAGTATATAATTGAAGAAGATACTATGTACTTATAATCTAAACCATAGTTTCTCGATCTTATTTTGCTCACCGCCCATTATGAGAATTTTTTTTCTAGAGGCCCCTGGAGGGGGGGGGGGGGGAAGGCTCAACTGTCAGGCTCAAATCAATAATTCAATTAAAATATATTAAATTATTTGTTATACCTTTTTGTCATGCAAGTTAAGAAAAACATTTCTATTGTATTTTAAGCACCGAGTTGCTTCCTCCTTCCTTCTTGTATTCATGATTTAGTGTCAATTCTTAATAATAATAAATATGTAAGATTATTAGTACGTGATAAGCGTGTTTTTTTGCCCTTTTTAGACCTTTTTTTAACCTGCCCATGCCCTCATTGTGCTATCTCAACGCCCACTAATTTTCTCTGGGTCTTCCACTGCCGCCCTGAAAGTTTCAAACGCTCACAAGGGAGCATTATCGCCCAAGTTGAGAACCTATGATCTAAACGAAAATATGAAAGAGAACAAGACACAGAAATTTTTTTTCCATAAAAATAAAGTCGGATTATTTATCTGAGACACTATCTAGGTTACAAACCAGTTAAGGTAGCTAAATAAGGTAGCTGCCCATAATATGGAGAAAAAATAGTCAAAGATAATATTGTTAATTGTGAAATTTTAAATATAAGATTGACAAAAATGGCGTTTAAATAATAGGTCTCAGTAGCCGAATTGGAATTGAGAGGATCTTGGGTCGAGTTCCAGTTGCGACAGTTATCGTTTTATTTTTCTGTGTGTTGTTCTTTCATATTTTCATTTGGATTATTAGTGTTATCTTCTTCTTCAATGATGCAATATTATTTTGTTTATGATGATTTCGTTGCCATTCGATTAATTCTTTTAACCATTATTTATCATGACAATAAGAAGGCATTTAAGTACATATTTTTCTTTTAACCATTATTTATCATGACAATAAGAAGGCATTTAAGTACATATTTTTCTTTTAACCATTATTTATCATGACAATAAGAAGGCATTTAAGTACATATTTTTCGCTTTCAAATATTTTCTAATTTACATGATTTAACAAATTTGATGACTAGTGTAGGTCGAGGTTAAAATTTCGAATTTCTATCAGATTCAAAGTAAGTAATTCGGAGATTTTTCTGTTCAAAGGAATGCATAGCCGTTGCAGGCGAAATTGGCAAATACATTCTAATACAGTGATTGGTAAAATCTGTACAGGCCATTTTAAAGAGCGCACGTTTGAATATAGGTATATGTGCACCCGATGGTTAAAACTGGTTTTGACTAATAATTCTTTTGTACAGGTTTGTTCAGCGAACTCGTTAAAAGTTAATTTTGAAACTAACACGTAAACTCACAAGTATTTCATCCCAGAAACAATATCAACAATTTGACCATCAATTTTAATTTTGCTTTCAAAGCATTTCTTCTTGTGCCCAATAACCTTACATTTTTATCTTTTTTGTATTCAATTGTTTTATTATGTTTTTTATTGTAATTATTTATGTTTTGCCATATTGACACAATTTCCAGCATTATTTAAAATTTAAAATGCTTTAAACCATGTTTCAGTCACAATTGATTTTTTATCACATTTTTATATTTACATAAGCGCAGCCTGAATTCTTGACAAATCAGTTCCAATTTTGAAAACGCCGATTAAAATATTGTATCACATAGGTTAGTACCTACTTTACATAACTGATTCCTTTTGAAAATGACACTTAAATTCAAAGCATATTTCAGTTCTTTAACCAGATTTCACGCAGGACTAACGTTTCATACATAGAAAACTGAACATTAGTATTTGTGATGAGACCACAAGGGGGTCATTCTTATCTACAAAAAGTCCCTGAAAATGGTATAGCGATTTCAAAAATAGTGTAGGTACATTCATGAGTGTAGAAATTCAGGTATTAGAAAATTATGTTTCAAGACTTATAGCGTCCCAATATTCATACATTAATTTCGCTACCCGATAACAAAGCTACAGTAGGTAAAATTGCCACCATCAAACAAGTTTAAGGCTTCAGACATATAACCAAATCGATGGTTCCCTCATAATGACGACTGTGGAATATTTGTTTAAAACACTGATTAGTACTACCATTAATATGGCACCCACAATGAACCCTTGTAAAAGGTTTAACTGGAAAACCACAGCAATCTATTTGCAGTAATATTCCACTTTCCCTCCTCCCATTGTATCTCAAAACATTCCCCAAAATTGGATGTCATAGATCGTAACGAACGCACAATATTATTTGTCGGTACAAATCACCCGATGACCGGACAACTCGGAATGGAATCAATACAACACCTCCGTTGAAAAGTCAAGTGATGAAAAAAATTGGTTAAATAGGTTACGTTAGGCTATTTTTCATTTTTTTCATAGCTTTTAATGACTTTTCGTAGAGGTGTTGAGTTGACTCGATTTCTGAGTTGGCATGGAACCGGATCACCCCCCCTCCACGAAATAAAAAATCAATCAATCAATAAAAAGCTAAGATATCAGCTATAAACAAATACTCCGATATTTTTTGCTTTTTCAAATAAATTTCTGTTTTTATTGTATACTAACTAAAATCTCCGGTGTTGCCCGAGCTTACGCAGGCAGTGACCTTCCTCTTTTTTTTTTTTTTTTTTTACAGTTAATACCGCACAAGAGTCCCAACTGCTCCCGTCTGGAGCCAGTGAGACTATGGCATCCCCAATTGGGGTATGTTGTGAGGCTGAAGGTAGTGGGGAGGGGAAGGAGATAGGGAAGAGGAAGGTGGGGAAGTACCTGGCTATTCAGATCTGGTCACTAAACACGGCTAAAGCCATTTCAAGCAACGTTTCAATTCTGAATGGTGGTCTTACACCAGGGCGATACTGATAGTATCTTCCACTCTGGAACGTGCCGCAAATATACTATATATTATTTTAAATGAATAAATTGTGAAATAACACAAATTAATCAAATAAAATTTATTTGCGCACGCCGGGTTTGAACCCGCGACCTTCGGATTGTGAGTCAAGAGTCTTGCCTCGGGACCACGGAGGCCGTCCTCTTGTTTCTTGTGTGCAAAATTTCATTAATCTAGGAATAAAACTGTAGAATGATTTAAAAATCAAAGCCACACGGTCCGCCTCGGAGACACTCTTTAATATAAATAGGTTTAAAGCACACATTTTGGAAATTACATTGCATATTTAGGCAACTTTGGTGCATAATATAGGTATTCCAAGTACAGCAATCACACACAAAAAACTAACAATTAAAACTAAACAAATTAAATTTTATTATCATATTACGCCAAGTACAAGAAACTCATGTAAATGGGTAGCTCAAAAACTGGAGTAATCCAATTGCATTAATATCGCCATGACCGTTAATAAGAGGTTGTTGCGGAAAGCTTTTCAAGGGTAAGAAAAAAAGAAAACAAAACGGCTTCACGGGTCAACAAGAGATTATCGCAATATTATAATATATTATATATAGAATATTATATATTTTTTCTAAATCTCGAAAGTTACTAAATGTACGGGTTCGGTAATGGCATGGTAAGAATACATCTTTCAGCAAAGTATTCCGGCTGACATTATAAATAAGCACTTAATCACAGTTAAGAACCATTAGTCTATACATATATTCGCCCTATAAAACGTAGTGACATTTGGTATGATTTGTTGCGGTAAGCAATTAAATTATAATTTAATTTTTGTTACTTGGACCATTAAATTCGTCATCGGTAGACATTTTTGCTATTGTTTAAAGAGGGCAAACGGAAATAGAATGAATTTGCAATAATAAATACTAAATATTATATTTTACCCAGCTTGCACCGTAAAATTAACACAAATAAAATATATAACGAAAAAAGATATAAAAGACTCGATGATATTTAAAAGAAATCACAATCTCCCCTTTCATAGATGGTGATAATTTAATTATTTTAGGAATCTGCATCTTTATGTTCAATCCAATATTGTATTTAGAAGCATTTTTTTTTTAAAGAATTAAGTTTGTTTAGAGACAAAACTACTACTATTATTCATATTGCGTAATTAATTCATCTTAATATTTTAAAGCGTAACTTGCGAAAACTGTTTTTTCTAAAATAATTAAACTATCGCCATCTATGAAAGAGCAGACTATGAATTATTTTAAGTATCACCTTAACCTAAAAAGAGTAAAATCTCAAATCAAAAGCACAAGTAAAATAATTATGAAAACAAAATACACGCTGCCAAACATGATTATATATATATTTTTTAAATATGCATTGCATAATAATAACACGTTTTTTGTAACAGAATGTGGGAATGTTGGTGCAATCTCACATGTCCCATGAAGTTAAAACATATTAATATTATGGAATAAAAACAAAAAAGAAAACACTAAAGAAAAGAAATTATAATTAAAAAAATGATTGTTGGGCGTGGTGCTGTATACATAAATCCGTCAATTTTGATTTATATAATAAAGTATAAAATATAAAAGTTATATAATGTAGTATATTTGCGGCACGTTCCAGAGTGGAAGATACTATCAGTATCGCCCTGGTGTAAGACCACCATTCAGAATTGAAACGTTGCTTGAAATGGCTTTAGCCGTGTTTAGTGACCAGATCTGAATAGCCAGGTACTTCCCTACCTTCCTCTTCCCTACCTCCTTCCCCTCCTCACTACCTTCAGCCTCACAACATACCCCAATTGGGGATGCCATAGTCTCACTGGCTCCAGACGGGAGCAGTTGAGACTCTTGTGCGGTATTTCATATAAAAAAAAAAAAAATTAATAAATATTGACCACGCAAACAAATAAACTCCTTTGTTGTTATAAATATATTTTTGTGTATAAATATATAAGGAGTACCACACATTTTCTGCAAACTCATAAAGCATAGTGCACACAATGTCGACACAATTAGCTTTGTGTGTACACTGTAAATGTACATTGTGTACAACGCTTACCGGAGAGTAGGAATAAATAATAATCGAGTGGTTATTTAATATTTAGTACATATTGCGGCAATCTTCATCTACGCAGAACTCTAAACGCAAGTTTATTAATTTATTAGAAAGTTTAAGTTAATTTAGGTTATGGTCATGACCCGTTAACCTTATCTTTCCTTTATTATTACAAAATTGAAGAGAGAAGGTTATCAATATTTTTCAATGGCGTTTACCAGGGAATATCTCATCACTAAGGAATAAATTAATATAAATCTTTGAAGATCTACGGAAGCCACTAAGCAAAACAAGGTCGAAAAGATAATGACCTTGATGAAAATTTTGTGGCTACTTGCAGGTAAAAAAAAAGAAAATAAAAAATGTATAATTTTGTTATTAACTGAAAAATAAACACCAATTTAACAGATGAATTTCATTTAAAACTAAACACTGTAACTTTGTGTACATCACTTTAATTTATAACAACAAAACCGTGCCTTTGTCGGGAACTTAAAAAACTGTTAATATCTCTGTACAGCTTTTTATTATTTATTGCTCTTTTGTTAGTATACCTATAGGGCTTTTACATTTGGTACATATGGTTACATTTTTTTACAAGGGTAAGTAATAATAAACAATGGTTTCATAAAGTTTACAGTCGGATAAATAAAAAATTAAAAAAATATATATTTTAAACACTTTTAAAATAATATTTTGGCGTGAAAGATTCGATTAGGCATGTTTTAAACATTGAATTTGTAAACTCAGGAGTTCGCAACAGTCGAGCTCCGACTTTACAATTTAAAAAAAGAAACAATGTATTTAATAAAAAAAATGTAGTGTATTTGTTCCATATTATACTTGTTGTTATAAATTAAAGTGGCATACATAAAGATACAACTTTTAATACAAAACCTTCCACAACAGCATTATTAACATCAAATATCATAATTTTATTAGGACATAATAATGTTTACGTAAAATCAGAAGTAACAGACGGAGAAATTAATTGTTACTAAGATAGCCGAAAAACCTCATTAATTTGTATGACATGTACATTAACAAACTGAAGGCTGCATCTCGCGATTGGATAAAAAGAGCTCTCCTAAAAGTCTAGCCCAGCCAAAAACAGTTTAAATAAAATGCAAAACTGCTTGCTGAATGTTTGAGGAAAACGTAAAAAAAATACTTTAAAATTTTATTGGAATATAAGCTTTTTAACTTTTGAAGGTTATAACCATGATTAAAATGTTGGTACACCTTCTTCAATGAATTAAAACTTTTTTCATTATTTGTTATGGTTCGAGCTTATTTTTTCTCAGTGGTGTTTGAGAATCGATTCAAGACCACTCAGAATAACAGATCACGATTTTTAATGCACGATATTAAAATTGATGATATTTTGACATTGCCCAAATGAGAAGAAAGTTTCACATGTTAGACAAATAATATGATGTTATTTCGTGTTATATAATTAGTTGGTGTTGCAACACGGAAGAGGAATGCGTGTTAGATGGCTATATCCGTTTCTATAATATTACTTAACATTTCTTAAAGTTATAAAATCTTATGTTACGGGCTTGTAAATTAGGCAAACGGTCGCAGATTTGATATTTAGATGAGAGCCAGCGTACGTGCCATATGGGAAAAGTCACAACCGCTTTATGACGAAATTATACATAATAGAACAATATTAAAATTTACTTTTCAGTTAGACTGCAGAGTTGTCTACACAAATTTTATCATGCAGATTTTTTAACAGGCCCAAAGATGCAACTTTTAATGAGACGCTTTAGAGATTTAAATGGTCCCCTTCACACATTAAATAATAACTAGAGATTTATAAATAGATTATTGTAATATTTATATACAGCAGTACATCAATAATAGCAAGTTGAACCCATCAGATGAACTAGTTAAAAGTTAATTAATATTATGATATCTATTTAGGTATTTTATGTTATTAATTAACTTCCCTTTTATTATGAAAACAGCAACACACACCAGTTAAAACTGATAAATTTTCATTTAAGATTAAAGTTAAACAATATTATATTATTATGAAGAAAATATAGCTGACACTGAAACTTAAAAGTAAATAAGAAGACTGAATATGATTAACAAACAAATTATTTGGAAACGTAACTAAAATTACACCTGAAAAACAAAACAAACACTAAACGTTCGAAAAACCCACGTGCATTCGAAATAAAGACAAAGTTTGAAGAAAGAAAAAAACTTACATAATAAGATCGGCTGACTTTTTGAATAGAGAACGCCGTCAGCGGACTGCCGACAGAGATGTGTTGTAGGAAACTGTTCCGTAAAAGCGGTGTGCTCAATAAAAACACGACGAGAAATAATACTAGACACGGTACTGCTGCACTCGGCGGGAAAAGGCGCAGCAAACGGCACGAGAGTTGGCGCGCGACTGAAACTGAAGACTGAAGTAAGTAGGAACCGGCCAGTGGCTGAACAGAGCACGTTGAAGTTAAGTTTGAGCGAGTGTTAATTGGCCGTAATGTTGTTAGTCTTTCACCGCGGAGGGCGGCTGGCGGCCCCGGGAAATGCGAATTTTCTTCGTCACAACTCGGGCAACTCGCGCCGGAGGACACCTTTGCCTTGAAATTACAATGTGTCAATGAGAGAGATTCTGTGTACCGAGAAAAAAATTTCTTAAAATTTATAACCTGTGTTATATTAAGAAATATTATTTAAAAAAAAAACGCACGCTCCGGCACGCACAAACCCGCCCTCCGGTATGTTTGGCGGGCTTTTCCATATTTTTTTTCAGATTTTCAATACATATCTCGTCAACAATATTTTTTGTATTACCCTCTTTATTTTTTAAACGTCCAAGTATTTGAATTTCACTTTTGTTTGTTTGAATGAAGCGGAATCTTGGAAGTGGAAATTAACCCACATTCCGACGTCCAATCGAGCTGAAACTCGACAGATAGGAGGCAATCAGGCACACACGCGGATATAATAAAGCACTTAACCGGTCGGTGGCTGAGTTGGCATCGCGTTTGGGTCCCACCTAGGCGTTCCTCGGCTTGTTCGATTCCTCTAGCTAAAGCTAGTTAAGCCCCCCATCACGACACAAGCAACATTTTCCGCTTTCCGTGATGGTAGTAGGAGATTTTCAAATTTTGTCAGGTTATTCGTAATCCGGGAATGTTTGTCTTTCTTAAAAAAAAATTAATATTCGAAATAAATGTCGGTCTTATCAACTCGGGATTTGGCCCGGTTTGTAACGTGGTTGACTCTGATCGCTGGGTAGGAAGGTTCAAAGTCAAACCATTTTTTTTAATCTTTAAAAGCCACTTGAAAATAGATGTAAAAAGTTACTGGTTGATTTTTTCTTTCATTAAATATTCCGTAAGTCGCCACACTTTTAAACACAGATTATGGAAATTACACTTTACTACAAGAAACAACTTAGGTGAATAAAATAGGTTATTAGATTCTTAGTTAGAGTAAATTAGGTAATTTGTATTTAGATTGAAACGAAACTTTGCAAATGTCAAATCCATACAAAAAAATGCGGCAAAGAAAACTTTTTATACGGAAAACTTAGAACTTCGAATAAAACTTTAATTTTCGTAATCCACTGGCAACAGGTTTTTCAGTAGGTATATTCAGGAATATTATGAATCGGATTGGATTGTCGTCAGGATTCCTACTCGACTGCAACTTGACGGACGTAAATATCTCAAGCGGGGCATAAAAAGCATCTAGTTGAGCAACTGGCCTCACTGGGTTCAATCTTGAACTTCCCCTTAGGTTGGTTGCTTTCTTTGGTCTCCCAAGTTACTGCGGCGTGTTATAATCTCAACTCAAGGACTGTTCTCGTTGCCCTGTTATCGAGTCGAGCAATTTCCCAGAGAATTACAAATACAAAAAACCATGTCGGCCAGAAATTGACATTAAAACCAAAATGAACGGATCATAGGGTAATGAAACATGACATCAGTGTTTGGTAGGTATCTATTCTCCGCATGGCACATACGGGAATTCCGAATTTCTGTAAATAGTCGTGCACTGCATGTTATCTCAGAAATTATCCCGATTCCTAGAAACATGTTAGAAAGCAGTACGCATATAGTGTATTCTTAAAAAGAATTTGAGGTATGTTTTAATATGACAGGCAAGCACTAAAAAAATTAAAAATAAATAATATCATTAATATATTATGCAATTAAAACGTGTTATTTAAGCCGCCGCTATTCGAATTTCGACCGATTTCTTACATATCTCCCTTAAACATTTGAAGTTTTTAAGCTCTTAAAAAAATATATGTTATTTTTGAAGATAATATCTAGATACGTTCCACGTCGAAACCCAAATTATTTGAAATTCCCTCGATAGAAAAAAATCGCAAAGTATGCTCCGAAAATTATTTAAAACAAGTCTATTTCTATTATTTTACAAGTTATATTTGTGAAAAAATTCACAATGTTTCTTTAATTGATACTTAAGATACGTTCCGCGAGATTTTCGCTTTATTTAATACGAGTCATGTTTTAATAAGCTTTTTCGTAATTTTGGCTTCAATTTTATCGATTTAAATATTAGCGCGCTCTCTCCAACATTCGTAATTACATATCTCTCCATCTTCTTCTTTTCTAGAGCGGTTACGGGGCCTCAACAAGGAATTAATTGCAGGATTTATGTACGATATTATTAAATATGTAATTGAGAATCTATTTTGAAACAAATCGAAGGAAGCATCATTATACGAAGTACAGCAGAAAATGCAAAGAAATTCGAGGAAACGCTGGGAGTTTCAATAATGACTCAGCAATAGCGTATAAACATTGGGCTGCTGTGATCGTATTAATATATACAGTAAATCGGTTTGTTGTCTCAGCTAAAACACTTCTACGGAGAGTTCTGTAGTAATGAAAATTTGCACAGCTTATCTGACTGAAATTTCCAGGAAAAAAACAACCATTTTCAGCCAGAAACTTCTCCCAGCTACACGTTTTCTGTCATGAACAACCTCTAAGAGGAACGCTGAACGGCATTTTTTCATATAAAACTAAAATTTGGATTTGAGGCCAAAACACTTAACTGAAAAATTATTTTTCTTATGAGAAGGTATAGCAAATATCTATTACGGATATGTGCTACTTTATTTGTTTTCTAATCTATTAAAGAAGACGATTTTTCTAAAAGAGGTAACTTTGCGAATTAATGATAATTATAAAAATAATAATTTTGTCCCATTTACTATACAATTATGATAAAACATATTTTTTTAAAGTTAGCTCCATACAGGAGGCCCTGAGGAAAAAAATCCACAGGGCTTGTGTCATTTATTTATTTATTTGAGACACAAACAGGATATTTACAGAGCATTATTTTGGTTAATGTATAACAAATTAAGATACAAATATAAATATCCCTAGACTAATGTGTCTACAGTAATAACATTAGCGTATTCACAGACACATGAAAAACAATGTAAGTATTTTTTACATAATTTAGAAACTTAAATAGAAAATTTGAAATACATGATAGCTACATAATATTTAAAGTCATCTTTGAGGATGCTGTGTGGAGGTGCTTTTTAGGGAAAGGAAGGAGAGGAAATAGAAGAGGAATCTGGAGGTCAATGCGTCCAAGAGTGACGGACATGTGAATCCATCCTTCCTACTGCGGTGCATGGTACGAGAGAGTCCGGCCAGAGGGGTCTAGGTTAGGTCTCCCTCAACGAGTGTCTCCCGATCCGGACCGCCACGCCGCACAAACGCATTTGCCGCCAAGACCTAGACAAACCTCACCCCATGATCCCGCGCTAAGTCATCAAACTTAGGGTAAACGAACCACTTAGGGTGACCTGCTGCAGAGGTGTTGGTTATCCAATAAATAGATTCCGGGGCGGCGGTACCCATACTTGCCTCGAAAATTGGAATAACAAATGAAATTTATCAAAAAAAGCAATTGATGGATTTACGTTGGAACACAAATTTGTCGAATGTAAATTAATTTTTCAACCCAAAAAACGTTTTTTTTTTTCAATATTTTATTTCACATTTTATTAACACAATAGGTAAGGCAGGATTATTTTTCCGATAATTACAATTAACTCGCAAAAATGCCAAAGTTGCCTCTAATATCATGAACCATTTAAATATTTTATGACCTATATTACCATAATTTAATTATCAATTAGAAATATTCGCATTAGATATTTGCCATATCTTTCGATTAAAAAATATGTTTCATTTTGGTTGGATATTTTTTATTCAAATCAAAAGTTAAATTTTGTATGAAAACAAACATTTTCAAGTAGATACGTGACAGCCAACAGACTTATTGACCAATTTATTTCATACAATTCTTTAAGATTGATCTTATTAGGCCAATAAATGTGAACAAATGGGAGAACAAATCACGGAGAACAATACATGTGAACAAAAGCGGAATCATTAACATGAAAAACACCAACAGGAGAATTAGTATGTACCAGGAAGGTAGTAGTTTGTAAGTGATAACTAATGGGCCTTACAGACCATTCAATTTGATTGAGCGGTTGTATCAATCTGCTTGAGTTGAACAGTGTGGTGATGTTTTGCATGCGATAATGGGGGTGTGGCTATCAAGTTGGATGTACCGCCAGAGCATCCAACCACCGTCCAACCATCCAACCATCCAACCAAGTTAGATTGTACGGTGACCGAACAACTCAGAATGAATTCAACTCAATACCTCCCTTGAAAAGTCATTAAAAGTGACGAAAAAATAAATTTAAAAAATTGGTTAAATAAGTTAGGTTATGGGCTATTTTTCATTTTTTTTCGTAGCTTTTAATGACTTTTCAAAGAGATGTTGAGTTGAGTTAATTCCGAGTTGTCATGGAACCAAGGTAGCTAGCTATTCGCCATACGCCAGCTACGACTAGTCTACCCCACTCTTTGTGTCGAATGACTTTTGGTGTCTAAGAATGTTCCGGTCGATCAGGCTCTAGAATAACCACGTCGACCAATGTACGTACTTTCGACGGCGATTGCGAACGACGAGGGCTTGGAGAATAACTACCCAGATCGTACGTATCGTGGTTGAGCGGTTGAAGCAACTGTGCCGTTGCGCGTAGTTGTGTCTAAATGAATAAAAATAAATAAACCGCCAGGCATGAGTATTATGACTAATGAATTGAGAGCTTAGACCAAGTTTTTGACCTTTTGCAGAAGGATTTAACCTGCTTGTGGGATACCATGATCATATTTAATCACTATTTAATTATTTTAATAGAATTACGTTTGAATTTTTTTCATTCCGTGAGCAATTTTGTTGTCCACGTTTGATTTTTGACTAGAGCGATTGCAATATTTCTTTAATAAAGTAGGATGCATACTGCGTGTGTTATCCAAATCACAAAGCTGAACCAACCATCGCATCGTCTGTATGCGGTTGAACCAACCAAATTGAGTTGTGTGTAGTGGGTTTTATTCTTATTAAGGACCGTTCAGACCGGAATTCCACGCGGTAAAAATAATTGTTTCTAATTTAAAAATTTTATTCAAGGTGAAAGAAGAAGAAAGTTATAAAGGTGTAAAAAATATGTGAATATTTAGTTTTGAGCGCTGTGATTGATTACCTAGAAGAATAATCCAACTAGAATACAAGATTCTTTTTAATATCAGTTGTGTGAATACAACTTTCAGATTCCATACCAAATCATTACAATGTGAATTACATTACATCTTCACAGAGTGAACAAACACCATTGTCAGATTCCAAAGTTGTGGGACATAACTGTCAGATTGCACACCAAATCAGTGTGAATACAACTATCAGATTCTATATTAAATCATTAAAGCCCCAATTACATAGAGCGAGTTTACAAGCTACTATGTGGGAAATTCATTATACGTTAGTAAACTCGCTCAGTGTCATCGTATTACCTGCTAACTAGTGGACAATCTACGAAAAAAGTTGAAAGGTGGTCACCTTTACTCGCTACTCGCTAGTGCTTGCCTAAAGATGGCGGCCTACCAACAGCTGATTTCATCTGTCAGAATTAGTTCGGGCGGCAGCCGTTAGTCTCGCTACTGGTTAGCGCTGCGAATTCAAGTTTTCTACAAAATGTCGACAGAGTTGCAAGGCGGGAGAGTCGTTATTTTAGCTGCTACTATTGCTACTCAGCGAGTAGACAGTTTTGTGTGTAATCATGACAATCTCACTCGCCGATTCACCCGCTTTTAAACTTACCGGCTAGTAGCTTGTAAACTAGCTTAATGCAATTGAGGCTTAAGAACACAATTGTCAGATTTCAAACTAAAACATTGTGCACAAATGTCAGATTCCATGTACACATGTGTTAGATTCCAGATCAAATCATGAACACAACTCTTAGATTTCATACAAAATCAGTGTGAACACAAATTCCACATCGAAAGTGAGATTCCACATCGAAATGAGTGCTTACACAAATATCAGATTCCACATCAAATACGATTCCATTCTAATATAAGTGCGAATACAAGATCTATAGCATTTCGCCAAAAGAATCCAAATGTGATTGAGGCGTTAGATACGCATAGGAGCAAAGACTGCATTGATTGTCTTCCAAGGAGACGAGAACCAGAACTAGAGGCTAGGTGTACGATACACCAGGAACACACTGCAATTGGATGATTGTCATTCCGCAGTGCACGCGGTAGGCGGGTACACGTTGGAGGGAGGCAGCAAACACTTCCGCGAGGGGCCACACTGGCCAGGCAGAGAAATGGGCCACTGATACACCAATACATCTCGAAAAAGCGATGTTTTGGGGAAATAGTTGAAATTGTCAAATTTACGAGAGATATTATCATCTTCGTTAAATTTGCAGGGGCGCGTCTCATCGTTAATGAGCACAAATTATTTAAAAAAAACCACTTGGCATCAGTTATTATCAATTACAATGAGGAACCACAAAATAATGCATTTTCATTAATATTGGCCAAATTCTTGGTGTTCACTTTGTGGCTATTTTCTTACGACATGGTAAGTGATTTTTTTTAGTTAGTTTTTCATTATTTTTTTATTAAAATCTTAAAAACCTATTTTGTAAAGCAGGTTTTTAGCTTGAGTTTATTTAGTTAAAAAAAAGTTAGGCAAAAAATGGCGTAATAAAAATTGACGTGTTATATTCATATTAATCGAACGAAAATGCAGCACCGCTAATGAAAATACCGTCATTCAAAGAATATGTGTGTACGAATGAAATAGCTATATGAACGACCCGCTAAAGTATGTCTTATCTACTGCACCTAGTTCAGTGAAACCACGCGCGTTGTCTTAGTAACATATCTTCACTCTTTTCATCTAAGCCCAATAACCTATTTTTGTAAGGTTTTTTTTTTAAATAATTTGAGCGTATTGGAAGAGAGGCGCCCTTCTGCATATTGAGATGATTAGTTGTTTACAGTCGCCAAGCTTGACGGTTATCAACATTTAATCAAATGGTCGAGAACCACCGACGACAACAAATCGTCGCCTTAGTTCTTAATTATCCAAACGACCATTAGAAAATTTTACAGAGTGAGAAGATTTTCTTTCATCATTTCAATGAAACATTATGATAGGTGTTTAAGATAAAGCTATTTCCGTAAAGGTAAAGAAAGATATCTTTAGTTTAAGTAATCCTTAGTTAAGTCATTTTTTATACTTTATTTTAAATTTTAAAGTGGAGATTGAACTAAAACTAAAATGGTCATTTGGACAATTAAGAACTGAGACGACGAAACGTGACGGGCCTAAAACAACTGGGCCTAACTGGAGACTAATTGGAAAACTACGTAAGGTTTGGGTAAAATTTCGTCACTTTGACCGACGATAAGCGCCATTTTCAAATGACACAACAGCTGACAATACAAAAACATCAATACGACGCTGAATGACGATTTGTTACGACGTCAAATGTGATGGACTTCGAATACCTGAGCCTTATAGCCAAGAGAACTCACGAACCTTTGTAAAATGATTGGAAAACTGTTAACCGAGCGTATGGTCGGTTTTTTAGCAATTTAAATCCTTGAATCCGACCCGTGTCAAATTTGCACTGGTTAATCGATAAATTGATGTGTTAAGGGTGACTTCCTAGAATAAATTGACCAATCAACAAGTGCAATGGTCAACAATGGCTAACAATAGTTCTATTAATGGCAAAGTGATCGGATTTAAGATATCGAACGGTTCATGAATGGTCAAGGCTTTTAACACACGCTATCGTCATCTTCCAGGCCTTTTAGGCGAAATGTGGGAGGAAGATGGAAACACTTCCGCAAACAAATAAATAATTTTTCGTTTCAGTTCCTATTTTTAATAAAATCAATTATTATTACCGGAATGGCTGCGCGATCTTTTGCATACAAAACTTAAATATGGATTTGAAGCCAAAATACCCAATAAAATGAAAAATAATTTTTTAAATTGAAAGGTGTACCCAAATCCAGGTATACCAAATATCTAGTTCGAAGTACTTTTATTTATTTTTGTTTTATAGTAATGTAATATAGGCCATCAAAGAATTGAATTTTGCAAGCTTTTAGAGGCAACTTTGGCATTTTTTGTGAGTTAATTATAATTAATAAAAAATAATCTTGCCTTATCTACTATTGTTAACACACTTTCAGACGGGCAAAAACAAGGTAACCGTTCGAGAAAATGGAATTTGTTTTAAACCGATGTATCTTTGAAAATAATAAGTACATTTTTTTTTTAAATAATGATAATTAAAAATGATTTTTTTTTATATAGTGCTCACCGTACCCCAACTATAAAAGTATTGCCCAAAATTATAACCTACTTTGTAACAGGACTCCATAAAGAGAAATTAATTCAGTGTTGGGCCGATTAGTGACAAGTTTTGTGTAAAAAATGAGCTTATTTTATTAGGTCACAAAAAAATTGTTTTTCGCTTTGGTACAAATCATTACAAAAAAGAACAATTGTGCTTTTCTAGTGCCAAAGAGTAAGCTTCCTTTTGAAAAAAATATTCTTTCACACAAAGGATAAAAAGATAAGAAGATAAGAAGATTTCCCCATCTTGTATCAGATACAGGAATATATTTATATTACTTAGGTATATATTTCTAGGTTTTATACATATACGTATAGTTGTGACACTTTCAAAGAGATTTTTTTTTTTACATTAACTCTACACTGGAGGCCCTGAGGAAAATAATTTCCCTCAGGGCCTATGTCATCTGGGATGCTGTGTGGAGGGTCTTTTTGAGGAGAGGAAGGAATGAACATTGGTCTTGAAGAGACCCATGTTGTAGGAGGGAGGAAACACAAATGCCGGCAAATCGTTCCATAGCCGAGCTGTTGAACTCAAGAACGAGTCGAAAAAACGACCCGTTCTCATGTGACAAATGTCAACCGTGTACATATGTTGGGCGCGCGTTTGGCGTGTCTCCCGACTATGCACCGGTGCTGAAGGGATCAATGACGCTAGTTCCTCAGAGCATCTTCTGAATCTATCAAACGGACCACCCGTTTCTGCACAGAGTCGAGGGTATTTTTCAAGTATTTTAGAGCTCCAGACCAGAGGTGGCTGCCAAATTCAACCGTAGGGCGCACTTGCGATTTGTACAGGGTTAGCAGTTGTGTACTATTAAAGTATCTGCGGGCCCTGTACAGTACGCCCAGTTTTTGAGAAGCTAACTTTACTCTGGCTTCGATGGAGCCCCCGTACCTGAGCTGGTCACTTATAGTTACACCAAGCATATCAATGGAAGGTCTGTTCGGAAGATTGCTTCCGTTGAAGGAGACTAGATTTTCATTTCGATCCCTTTTAGACGTAATCAGACATGATTGGATCTTTGAAATATTGAATTCGACGAGGTTATTCTTACCCCAAGAGAAAACACTCTCGAGGTAACCATCCATTCTTTGCTTCAAAGCCCTCCGAGCCGTTGGAGTTTGTGTGCCCTTTGGGGGCTTGTCAAACGAAAAACTGTATTGATATACAATTAATACGATTATTGTACATCAATACAAAAATATTTAACAGCATCGCCATTGCAGGCATTCAAGTAGGACCGGCGTAAAAGGTAGAAATACCCTTCCCGTTCAAAGCGAATTTTTTTTTTAAATAAGCAATTCACCCTAAAAAAAGTGGTTTGTGCCGACAAATTTAAGAAACATAGTTATAATTTTGGGGATAATCTACTAGGGGTCAGGACAAATTAAATATTGAAGTCATTCAAGTTTTATCAACTTGTATAGAACTGAAAAAACGCAAGAATTGTTGAGAGACAGCAATGAATACTGAGGGGTCAATCAAAATTCTGTTTAAAAAAAAAAAAATTATATCCATACTATACTAAATTAATATTATAAATGCGAAACTTCTCGAGTTTGTTTATGACCTTTTCACGCATAACACAATATAAAGACTTTAAAAATTCATTCACCAATAGAAAGCTAAATTATATGCGCAGACTATATTTTGTATATGATGGTAATGAAATTATAAATATTAATATATTATATTTGTTGTACGTTTTCTGTCGCTAACTAAAGCAAATTTTTGCTAACGTCAGAAAAAAATCGTTTCCATGGAAACGATTGCTACTGCTTCAGAAAATTCAAATATTAGAATATGTTTTATTTTTTGGGACAAGCTTCTGTTTTGGAATAAACGTCAGTTCCTACATCAAAAATATAATTCGTAACGATTATAAAGACTGAATAAATGAACTGGATAAATAGTGTAATTTTTTATTATATTCACAAACTTTCAAATATTTAATTAAAAATAAACATCCGAAATGTTTGTAAGCGCATAAATTCCGAACGAATGAACAAAATTGGATAATTCTTTTTTTCTTTGAGCTATAGCTTTATGAAATTTAGGTGGCAGGCGAAATGTTTGAAAACTGAATGTAAGGGAATGAATGTATGGAATTCGGGAGGGGGTGGGGGTGGGGGGGGAGGGGAGGAGGGGGTATAATTGATAAGTTCAACCGCTACAGTAATTTCCCGTAATACCATGCGAGCGAAGCCGCGGGGAAAAGCTAGTTTCATCATATTTGTATAGTAAATGGAGCAAAATTATTTTTAAAAATAATTATCATTAACTTACAAATAATTGTCAAAGTTGCCTCTAAAATAATTGAAAATTGATTTCTTTTAAAGCCTAGGTAAGTATATTTTATATTTTAAAACACAAAAAAAATAAAGTAGTACATATCCTTACTAAATATTTGCTATACATTTTGATTAAAAAACTGAAATTGGTTGGTTATTTCGGCCTCAATCCGCTAGAAATATTTCGATTCTCATGCCCACAAAATTTAAAATTGCGCGTCGTATTTGCACGAGGCAGGTAAGCGAAAAAGAGATTTTTATTTATTTTGTGCATAATTTTATTAGAATGAAAAAAGTTAGAACATGCAAAACCTCAAACATAGTCTTAGCCATAAAGAAGTATTTTAAAAAAATTGTTTCTTCATAGTTAAGGTCATGAAAAACAATTTTTTTAAAGGTTTAGGTAGATGGCCTGATAAAAATACAAATATAATTAAATATTTCAACGGGGGCCTCAACGTCCTGTTCTTCACTATTTTCATTATATTTATAATACCAAAAAAATAAAATAAGGAGAAAAGTAAATAAATTTAATCCAAAATTTACCAAAAACAATATGTGATTGGGTATGTTTTTAGGTATTCACGGCCAAAAAGTATTTTTGTTGTTGTTTTTGGGGTGTTATGCCGTGTTTCGCTACCTCCTTCTTTAGGCTAAAGAAGGAGGTAGCGAAACACGGCATAACACCCCAAAAACAATAACAAAAATATGTGATTGGCTCACATTAAAAACAAATGTTTTAAACATAATATATGTGAGTGGGGAGGGGAAGAATTGAGGAAGAGGAAGGTGGAAAAGCGCCTGGCTATTCAGATCTGATCACCAAATACGAATAAATCCATTTAAAGCCAATTTGTAAGACGATCTGGCGATACTGAGAGTATTTTCCAAGCAAAAGAACGTTAAGAATAAAATGTTCATCTGAGTTCATAGTTGCCCTAGTTAGTAACGGGTGTTTTTTTAGAGGTTTGGTTTTTAAACTGGCATCATTGTTTCTACAGACTGTCATTTTGACAGTTAACAATTGATTTGTAGTCAGTATGTTTTGCCATTTCACCACGAATAGGCTGACATCTGAACAGCGCTTGCAAATTGTGCAAATTTATTTTGAAAATCATGGTTCGGTTCGCCAAACTTATCGTGCAATATGTCCATTTTACGGTCGACATAATCATCTATCCGAACAAGTTATTTGGAAGACCATGGATCGTTTACGCACCACGGACACTCTAGTGGATAATACGCATCCACAAAGACGACAAACAGTGCGCACAGAAGAAGTTATTGCTGCTGTGGAGAGTAGTGTTGAGGAGAATCCGAATGAGCCGATTCGCCATCGTGTACAGCTATTGCAGCTGTGGATCTAGGCCTCCACGATCGTGTGATCTGATTAGATTACTTTCTTTGGGGGTATGTGAAGTCACTAGTCAATGCTGATAAACCAGAGACGTTGGACCATTTGGAAGTCAACATTCGCCGTGGTATTGCCGATATATGGCTCCAGTTGCTCGACAAAGTTGTCGAAAATTGGACTTCAAGATTGCGCTTTATTCGAGCCAGCCGTGGCGCTCAAATGCCCGAAATCATATTTTAACAATAATGGCGTATAATTATGTATTAAATAAAGCCAATATCATAGACATTAACATTATTTTAATTTGTTTTCTTTCATTTTGAATTTGTATACCTCTAAAAAAAACACCCTTTACAAGCATACCGATAAAGGTTTAACGAAAACAGGTTATTTATCAATGTGGAGCACGACTGCAGATCGCCAATGAACAAACAATAGGTAACGTCGACATTGAACAAATTAAGCAAATACGATTTTGATAGAGTTTGAAACACCCCAACCTTAGTGACCAAAACTGAATAGCTAGGTACTTTCAGACCTCGAGCAAGTTGAAACTGAAAGTTTTATTGAAATAGAACCGTTACACAAGTACTAATTACCGTGAATAATGAACGTGACGCAAATATATAATATAATCCTGTTTTAACGTCAAGTCACTAAATTTTTTCAAGTATCAAAATTCTGCTTATAAGGATGGGAAAAAGGGAAGTGATGATTTTTCGAAATCTCATGCAGACAGTGCCCTTTTTCATGTTTTGAAGGTCAAATGTGCAAAATTTCATCAATCTCGGAATATAACAGCAGATCTGCATTAAAAAAGGCACCCACTCATAGATACTCTTCTTTATATTTATACATTATTATGTACTAGCTGAAATCCCCGGTGTCGCCCGGGCTTTACGCAGAGTTTTTTTGGGCCTGCGTACCCCTTGACTCTTAACACAAATTTTTTGTACCCGTACCCTCTATCTATCTTGTGTACCCGTGTAAGGGGCCATCCATAAATTACGTCACACAAATTTCATGATTTTTTTTACCCCCCCCCCCCCAGGTCCCTGACACACGCTGTCACATTTGTGAGACCCCCTCCCACCTAGCGTGACATCGCACATTTTGCAATTTTAAATGTGATAATAGCTGGCGATATTTTTTTTTTATGTTTTTGTGTCGAATGCATTCTCTACGGTGAGAGGCGAGTCGGGATACGGAGATATTTTTGCGATTTCACTGCGTGCGGGGAGGGGCCAAATGGGATACTGCGAGGTGTCTGGTTTTATACCTCCCCCCCCGTATGCCTTGTCACACTTCTCTACACCCCTCCCCCCTTAAGGTGTGACGTAATTTATGGATGGCCCCGTATTTAATTTGTAATTTTTATTTAACGTATTTAATTTGTAATTTTTGAATACTCTCATTATTACATGAATTTAACATTCAAGTCACACAAATACAATTTTAAACAGAGTACACGACTTACGACATTTTTAAACTATATGGGAAATGGAACAAACCTACATTCGTGCCACAATATTACGTACCCCAATTTTTGGTTCACAAGAGGTATGCATATCACAGGTTGAAAACGGCTGCTTAAGGCCCCGTAGCCGCTCTCGAAAAGAAGAAGATGGAGAGATATGTAATTACGAATGTTGGAGAGAGCGCGCTAATATTTAAATCGATAAAATTGAAGCGAAAATTCCGAAAAAGCTTAACAAAACATGACTCGTTTAAAATGGAGCAAAAATCTCGTGGAACGTATCTTAACCCGGCGTCAGCACAGTCAAAATATGTAACAACGATAGTAGGGTTGGGTCTAGGAGACAAGGAGACCCGAATAAAAACTCGCTATTATTTCAATATTTAAAAGAAATTTAGTAACATATGGCAATAATTTGATAAAACAAACTATATTGTTTGCGAGATTTTGGGTAAAATAAAACAACTTCATATAAAACTATCTTTTAATGACATTTTTATAAAATTTTAACAAAATAGACAACCTCTGTCTTAAAGTTATAAAATTTAAATAAAACATTAAAAAATTCTCAAAATGTGAACTAATATCATACAAATGAATGAGATCTATATTAGTAGGACTAAGAATAATACATCAGTTTCGTGAGTTAGTCTTACAAGTTATCATTTGCATTAAAATATGTAAGACTAACTCATATCCCGAAATTACGACACGAAGTGTATGGTTGGGTCATATTTACCTTTTTCGTGTTTAGCCACGTCACTATATTACTGAACAGCGATAGCCAGCGGGGAGGGGAGATTGTTAGCTCCAGCTACTGAGAAGTATGGCAAAGTCGCACAAAATTTTTAAGAAATAAGCTAATTTTAAAATGGCGCGGGTCAAATTGACCCAACTGTGCGAACGCCGGGTTAAGTATTGTTTAAAGAAACATTGTGAATTTTTTCACCAATATAACTTGTAAAATAATAGAAATAGACTTGTTTTAAATAATTTTCGGAGGATACTTTGCGATTTTTTTCTATCGAGGGAATTTCAAATAATTTGCGTTTCGGCGTGGAACGTATCTAGATATTATCTTCAAAAATAACATATATTTTTTTAAGAGCTTAAAAACTTCAAATGTTTAAGGGATATATGTAAGAAATCGGTCGAAATTCGAATAGCGGCGGCTTAAGGATTAAGAAAAGGTTATGGTATGATTTTTTGAAAGCTCACATAGACCTTCATCTTATTTTGAAGGTCAAGTGTAGAAAATTTTATCAATCTCGGAATACGGTTGTAGATTTGTATAAAAAACAAAGCCATGCATACATAAATATAGATAGCCAGAGCAATTTCCGTAATGGATGCCAACAAAAACAAATTTACACGGTTGAGACCCAAGGCAGCCCGAATAACATTTTTGTATAGAACCCCTTCGAATTTGCACTGTAAATATTTAGCCGGAGTCCATAATATTATTAAAACAGTACTCTTTCATCTTTACCACAATATGTCAAATAAAAACAATGTTAAACACACAAGAAATAATGAGAAAAAAGATGCTAACAAATGGGTAATGAAAATAATACCTATGATTCGAGATTTTGACGGCCAAACATATTATCGTGATTCATTTTTGCTTCCTCCTGCATTCACCAGCGTTTCGGACAGCATTACAGTTTGCATCATCTGCCTTGCCCTGCACATCAGCCTTGATGATGAACATTGCAACGTAGTCTGAAACTTTATTTTTTTTTTAAATTTAATAATATTAATATTAAGTTCTGCAAGCACTTTACTTTTTTTTTATTATTATTGTAACAGCTTTTTCTGTGCTCAAGGCCATTTTCAAACTGTTGTTAGGGCACTTTGAGACAACTTAATTATATTATTTCATTTACCCCCCCCCCTAATTTCAATTTTTACAGTGCCTATGATTTATTGCTTTTTTTTTTAAATTTAATAATATTAATATTAAGTTCTGCAAGCACTTTACTTTTTTTTATTATTATTGTAACAGCTTTTTCTGTGCTCAAGGCCATTTTCAAACTGTTGTTAGGGCACTTTGAGACAACTTAATTATATTATTTCATTTACCCCCCCCCCCCCCTAATTTCAATTTTTACAGTGCCTATGATTTATTGCCAGTTAAACCGATTAACTGAGAAAATAATTGTAACAAAGGGTTATCTCGGCCTCCGTGGTCCCGAGGCAAGACTCTCGATTCACAATCCGAAGGTCGCGGGTTCGAACCCGGCGTGCGCAAATAAATTTTATTTGATTAATTTGTGTTATTTCACAATTTATTCATTTAAAATAATATATAGTATATTTGCGGCACGTTCCAGAGTGGAAGATACTATCAGTATCGCCCTGGTGTAAGACCACCATTCAGAATTGAAACGTTGCTTGAAATGGCTGTAGCCGTGTTTAGTGACTAGATCTGAATAGCCAGGTACTTCCCCACCTTCCTCTTCCCTATCTCCTTCCCCTCCCCGCTACCTTCAGCCTCACAACATTGCCCAATGGGGGATGCCATAGTCTCACTGGCTCCAGACGGGAGCAGTTGGGACTCTTGTGCGGTATTAACTGTAAAAAAAAGTCTATTCTGTGGGATACTTTGAAATCTGTTTTTCCCATATTAAATGGTAATGTTTTCTTAATTGCTTAATAATTATGAGACTGCTATTGACTTATATATTTTATATTGTTTAGGTCTTATGAATATACTGAGAAGTGCAAAATAAATAATTTTCCTTACTTTATTAATTAATGTTATGTTAGAATCATTCGTTCGTTCAGTCAAACAAGACAGAAAGAAGGAATTTATAAAATTGGAAAATAAAAAATCCAGTATTCACAGTAGGGACTTGATATTCTGGTATGCTTTTGAGAAATGCAGGAAATCTGACGCTTTTCCTGTTTAATTCCCTAGCAATTACTATGACTATGATTGAAAGGTCATCTGCCCTTTCGGTGAACTCTGCAAGAATGTCTGAGACGTTTATGTAGGAAATAACCCTATATAAAATAATGTAGGAAAGAAAAAAAAAGTAAGGTAGTTAGTTGACTGAAAATATTAAATATTGTAGTTATCAGTAAAAGGAAATGCTCGAGAGTAGGAGCTTTATGTACATTAGAAAATAGTGTTTGCTAGTAAAAGTATGAATTTCGAATATATACATAAATGACCGAGAGTAACAAAGTCCTGTTTAAACTCAACCATTTGGCATTTCTCTGTAAATTTGTTTGCATGTTCCGATTCCGATTTCGAAAATCTGCTGCATCCACTTAATTATTCAAGCAAGCTTTACTTTACTTTAACCAGATGGCTAACTTTGTCCGTGTTATTACGGTATCTATTACTTGCCTGAAGAAAGTTTGTAAAAAGAATAATTGTCACTGAGAAAGTGACGTTCCTTTGGACAAATTGTGTAATTCCTTATTTAAAAAAACAAATGTTCCATAAAATATATCGTCGGTCCAACGCCAAGGTCGCGAATCCGCATTTTTGCCAGTTTTAAGTTAAATATACCAAATTTTTTAATTTCAAACGGAGCATACCCTGCCATTTATTTCATATTATTATGTATAAACTACAGATTTGAGGAATATGAATGCATAAGAAACTGGTTTAGTGATAAAATAAATTCTAAACTTCAAACCTCAGTATCTCCGGATGACGTTAGATTCGCTACTTTGACGTTTACCCGGCAATATAAAATATGGTTTATAATTAAGTAGGTAGGTTTTTAAGTACCTACTTACAAATCTTAGATTTCAGGGAATATTTGGGTTTTGATTTATGGGGATATTTTGAACAGAAAATTACAAACATTTTTTATATTTGCGAGGTCTATTAACTACTGTTCAAAGAACTCCTAGTTATACAAAATGTTGAATTTAAATTGATTAAATCACACAACAGGAATATTGATATTATGTGTTTACTAAGTACTCTACTGTACATAAAAAAGTTTATTGTTTATTAACCAATAACTGAGGAATTTTACTTATGTTTAGTCATTCATTCATAGGATTATGAATGACATCAGGTATAAATGAACATTGCAATTACGAAATATGTCATCAGATCCTACACAGTTCCATCCTTGGATGACGAAATATTTCAAATTACCCGGTTAATAATAATAATGGTTTATTAATGTGTCTAAAAACAATACAGTATATTACTAAGATGGTTGTTTCAAACCGCTGAACGCCTATTCTCAGTGCTTTTCAGCATTTAAACTAATTATGATAAACTTTCAAACATAAATGTAAAACAGCTGTCAATCCAAAAGTTTAAATATCTCAACCGAAGACACAAGCCACAACATAAAAATATATGCAACATAACTCAAACTACGAAAAAGGATGATACCAAAAATGTACACAACTTTCAAATTTCAATGGAAGTATTTGTTTTGTCCTTGAATACATCAGATTGTTTTGCCCAAGTAAGAAATGTAAAAATGTTACATTTTACAAACTAAACACATATAGCATGTTATACTATTATCAAAGAAACATTTGTTATGTAGTAGTTACAAGAAGTGTGTTTATCTTTGAGTAATGGAAAGGATGGCATATTTAAAAAAAAACAACAACATAACTTTAAATTGCTAATTTAATAAAAATGGTAACCTAAAAATACCTACTTTGTTTTAAAAACAAGACGAATAAAGCGTGCTAGATTATGGTACAATTAAATTAAGGATGCACAATATACATAACATAACCCAATAATTGCATAATGCCATTAAAAAATACTTCACGGATGGAACTGTTGGACAACTAATTTATGAAACTGGGAATTATAAGAATGCTAACATATCCTAATTTATATATTTATTATAACGTAATAAAAATATTAAAGAAAATAATAAAAAGCAAGCTACCGATTTACCTGAAATGATGTGGAGATTTTATTGAAATATATTTATTTCAATGGCGAAGAGATCACGTTATCACACATGTTTTAAAATTATTTGAACACTTTAAGTTAGGAACACAAACACCATTATATTATAATCAGAATTGCCTCACATATCGAAAAAGTCAAAATTCTCAGAGTACTTTGCAGTCTTGCCTCTTGTCATAATTTTATACCATAGAAATTTGCACTTAGCATCTGTCAAGTCAAAATCCAAAAGCTAAAACTAAATCATCTATGCTATGTTAGTGATGTCCATAACGGAGTGCCAATCTTCGTAATGTGATCGATTTTCCGACGAATAAATTTCGATTATTTTCTATTCTGTTTTATTTATTTATTTGTATCATTAAGGCCTCTCGGCTTTCACACAATATAATTTATAGTATCGATAGTATATAGGCAGCTTATAGTGTATAGGCAGCGATTGGCTACAATCATATTTTTTTTCATATCTATTTTGTGAAGAAAACATGAAAGTAAAGAACCGTCAAATGGGCCGTTCAAATATTACACAAGCAGATTTTTTGTAATTATTAAACCCCCCCTCCCTCGTCAGCAAAAGTAAGCCAAGCTCCCATTTTATCAAAAATAAGCAAAGCAAAGACTTCCCCTTTGTAGTGCTTACGTAATACTTGAATGGCCCCAAAGCCCGAATGCAATTTAATAAATACCAAGCTCTTTACTGGTATGTTGTGATATTTCAAAACATGTAAAAATCACTTCAAAAAATTTCGTTTTTACAAATAATCTCGGAATTTTGAAAATCCACCCACTTTCATCATCATACATGGAAAATGTGGCTTGTTCAATTATGTAGAACTAAAGAAGTAAAAGATCAAACACATAACGCTCAAACGGGAACCAATAACTATCATGCTAACAACTGGTTGGTTGTGATATTTTAAAGCATGTAATTTTCACATATTTTCGTGTACTTCTATTTTTTATAGGAGGGGGGGGGGGGGGGGGGGGGGGAGATGCCGAAGAAAAATATTCACTGAGCCAGATAAGAATGGGAACCTCTGCACTATATGATTTTGCATTCTGCTAGGCACGACATCAATCACTGCAAGAAGGGCAGACACAATCGCACTGATTGAGCAGACATTAACTATAATATGAGAAATTACAATGTGCATTAACCCGCAATCACTCGCGCCTTTAAAACGCACACAAGCACTCGCGTATTGAGCATTTTGCTCACATTTTATAAACAGCCAAAAAGTACATTTATTATAGCAAATTATTTATATTATAACTAGGAGGCGGAATGCGGAGGCAAAAACATTGGGAATGTATGGCGAGCGATATGCTGAAATAGGCCAAAACCAAATGATCTTTTATCTTTTTTAGCTAAGTCTGTTGGCCCCATAAAACAAATTAGACCAGTCAAATAACAATAGCTTAATTGTTTTGCCTTTAATAATTAGCGACTCTTGAATTTTCGTTTGCCTCCGCATTCCGCCTCCTAATTATTACTAATATATAATAAAACAATCATGTAAAATTAAATCAAATATTTATTTTTAATATGTAACATTTGTTATACTATAATATTTAAATAACAAATATAGGAACTAAATGGGCATTTCTTAACTGCACTTTTGGAATAAACTAAAAAAAGTAACTTCAATTAAATGAATTAAGGAATGAATAACAAAATATCTTCATCATATGCTCGAGCTTTACATATTATTATGTCACAAAAAGTAAAAGCATGTTCTGTACATAACTCTAACTAAAATGTTCTGGAATAAACTATAAAATAATACTTACGTTGTCACTCGCGGGATGAGCAAAATGCCGCACGACCCAGCCAAACAAACCACCTCCTCAAACCGTTATGCGTGGGACGGGGGAAGTATAAAACTCAGCTATTCGGCGAATGAGGTACGTATGCACATTGTTGCATAAGTGGCGCGAATTTTAAATTCACCTTGAGAGAAATGCTCACAGCGCGAGTGCTCACGTGTTAAAGTAATAAAGAGCCCATGAGCGTGTAAAACAGCAAAGGATACCTATATGTAAATAGAAGTTAAGAACAGGTGTAAATAACAATGCAAAATGAGATTGTGATGAAATAATACAATATTGGAAAGCATTAGAAATATATATACCTAATACTTATACATTAAAAAAATATATGAAATAACTTTAGATGAAGATGAGGTACACAGTAAAAGCACAAAGGGTAGGTACATAATCAGTAAAATATATTTCAAGTTGAAAAGTTCTAAATGAGAATTGTGTAAAAGACAGCGCTAATGAGCATGTAAAAGAGCAAATAATAGAAAATAGAAGTTAATAACATGTGTAAATAACAAAGCAAACATTGAGATCCTAATACAATATTGCAATTTAAAAAGAATATAGTTATATAATATTTGTAACCAACTTAACCACCCTACACATATGAACGTACATGATACGTCCGCAATATTGTAGCCCGAATGCAATAAACCGTATCACGTACTTTCAGGTAAAAAAAACTGTACACGAAACCCACAAAACGTGCACGATACGTTCGCATACATCAAGCTTGTTCATGCGCTATCTAATGCAAAGCTAAGGGACATGGGACAGGTATTTTCGTCTCTCCCGTTCAAGTAACGCCGCTAGTCAGCGGTACTCTCTACGCATGTGGCGCAGTTTATAAAACCGTTTAAAAAACCCGATGTTTTTTTACCTACTTTTTGAAAAATAACCCAAAGGTAGGGCGGTTAACATAAAGATAAGGTATGTTGAAAATGTTTGAGGTATGTTTTCCTAACAACAGGTTTTTTGCGCAGATAATTAATTAATTTTTTCACCGCCTGCCTGTTTTCTACCGTTTTCTCTGATTTGGAGGTAGCGGTTGCAGTTTTGGTATTTTTATTGAAACGATGAAGAGAAATTGGTTATTGAAAAAAATTTCAATTTTTTTGCCTCCTTCGCCTCATTTTTTCAACATCCTAAATTATGACCATAATTTTAGTACGATATGGGTTCGTAGCTCATATTTTTTTTTTTTTTTTTACAGTTAATACCGCACAAGAGTCCCAACTGCTCCCGTCTGGAGCCAGTGAGACTATGGCATCCCCAATCGGGGTATGTTGTGAGGCTGAAGGTAGTGGGGAGGGGAAGGAGATAGGGAAAAGGAAGGTGGGGAAGTACCTGGCTATTCAGATCTGGTCACTAAACACGGCTAAAGCCGTTTCAAGCAACGTTTCAATTCTGAATGGTGGTCTTACACCAGGGCGATACTGATAGTATCTTCCACTCTGGAACGTGCAGCAAATATACTATGTATTATTTTAAATGAATAAATTGTGAAATAACGCAAATTAATCAAATAAAATTTATTTGCGCACGCCGGGTTCGAACCCGCGACCTTCGGATTGTGAGTCGAGAGTCTTGCCTCGGGACCACGGAGGCCGTCATATGTTTTTAATAGAAATTTTGTATTTATTTAAAATATATATTTTTATCTAATTAGAAAAATTCGTAGAAATAAATAGAGCTGCATTTTGATGTCTGAGTTAATTTGTGGAGCGGTGTACGAATTAAAATGTAAGACAAATGTAGTCATACAACACATGCACAGTACTCAGAGTTTTTCATGATTGCTATTATGTATTCCTTATTGATAAGCCTTTTATGATTCCAATGCCCGGCATCCAGACAGGGGAACTGGACTTATTATTATTTTCATATTTTATGTTGCAATCAGCCTGTAACTAGAATATACTACACACATGTCACACACATACCACGCATGCAAACTGATAAGATAAAATTAATAAGATTTTTTAAATTCATTGATATTCTTTTTTTTGAAAATTGTAAAATTATTATCTAGTGAAATATATTTTGTCGCACGTCATTAGAACAAATAATGAGATTAAGGTTAGTTAGTTATGTTTGTTTTGCAGAAATTCAAATATAACATAGTCATCAAGTGGCCATTTAGTGCTATTTTGTTTTGACATTTGAAAGGTCACTGTTCACCGTTGTAAGCTGACAAGCTAATAAGCTGACAAGCTTAACAACACAATATTTGTCTTCTTCTGCTGATCACAATTTGTTCTAAAGCTGAAACGGACTTAGGGCCAGTTTTGAACAATTCATCAAATTTAAAAGTTAATTTTCAAGTTCTGTGAAAGTTCTATTCAAGTTTTGTTATGATATCATTATGAACTAGTTGCAATAATAATAGAACTTGAAAACTAATTTCGAAATTTGATGAATTCTTTTCAATTTGGGCGGCGGTATGGATACCGCAGCCCTGGGAACCATTTATTGGACAACCAACATCTGTGCCATAGGTCACCCCAAGTGGTTCGCTATGTTTGGTGACTTAGCAGGGGTGCCCAGGTTCATGGGATGAGGTTTATCCAGGTCTTGGCGGCTGATGTAACTGCCTACCTGCTGTGGTGGGCAGGATCGAGAGAGATTGGTTAAGGGAGGTCTTTTATCCTCTCCAGCCGGAATCTCTTGACCCGTCGCCTTGCACCGTAGTTGGAGAGATGGATTCATACGTCCGTCATTGCTGGATACACTGACCCCCCAGTTTCCTACTCACCCCTCATACCTATTTCCTTCCCAAAACTTCCTCACCTTCCTTTCTTTAAAAAAACTCTCCATTCAGCATCCCTTTATATGGCGTAGGCCCTGAGGGGAATTATTTTCCTCCTATGTGGAGCTATAATGTTAAAAAAAATCTCTGAAGCAACCAGTCCTTTGAATCGACATTTAAAGGGAGCCTTCCAACTGTTTAAAAACAAAATGGCGCTGAATGGTCATTTGATGACTTTGTCACACTCAAATTATTGCGAAATAACTGGACCTTACTCTATTCTATTTCAAAATGATACTTCATAATAGAAACCTACTAATTATTATCATCTACTCAATATTAGTGATAAAAAAAGATAAGATATTTATCAAAGTTAAAGCTGATTTCCATTTATGATTATTTTCTTGATGTAGTTAAACCAGTCACAGTTTTTGTTCCCAAAGACAGCACAGTTTTTTAAGCTTTATAAAACAAGTATTATAAAAAAATGCATTTAGTAAGATTGTACAAAAATTAAACCTAAGTGTTGTATATTAGTCTTAAAATGAATTCCAGTAAGAAAAAAAATGATTTACCGAACCCTCGGGCGGGTGCAAACTATTTTTCTTCAATTACCTACGCGTAAGTGTTGCGGATGTTTTAAATAATATTATCTTTTCATATAACTTATTTTTTAAAAAGTGGGTTTGTCTTTGGACTTTGTTTAGTTGGACTATTCCAATATTCAAAACTGGATTTAATAGAGATTTGGACTCATCGGACCTGTATACTCCGTTAGATGAACACTCCGCAGGTAAATTAATTATTATATCTAATCCTTTTTTTAATGGTTTCTTTAGAACTAGCTTGTACCCAGCATGCGTTGCAATGCCACTCAAAGAAATAAATTGATTCTCCCTGCATATCCTTTCTTGTGCGTCCCCGTTCACCTCCCGAGTCCCTTTCCTCTCCCGCGTTCCCCTTCAGCCTTCGTCGCCTTCCCCTTCCCTCGTTACCCCTCCCGCGAACCCCACCTCCCCCGTTCCCTCCAGTCGCTAAAATATATGAAATATACACATTTTCATTTATACAAATTTCATAACGCCAGAGCTTACCATTTTATATATTATCGCCTATAACCTTCTCGATCGTGCGCACAACATATCACCAAAGTTTCATCGCAATCGGATGAACTGTATGGCAGCGCATGAAATACGAACAAACAAATATTGATTTTTATATATAAGAAGATATAAGAAGCTGATACCCGGCATGCGTTGCAATGTCATTTAAAGAAATGTGCCCGTTCACCTCCCGAGTCCCCTTCCCCTCTTGTGTTCCCCTTCCACCTTCCCTGTGTTCCCCCTCCCTCATAACCCCTACCACCAACCCACCTCCCTCGTTCCCCTCCCCCTCCCGCCTTTCCTCTCTGTCGCTAAAATATATGAAAATACACATATTTATTTATACAAATTTCATAACGACAGAGCTTATCATTATATATAGCCTTTAGCTTTTGCGGGCGTGCGCACAATAAATCACCAAAGTTTCATCGTAATCGGATGAACAGTTTGGCAGCGCATAAAGTACAAACAAACAAACAAATATTGAAAGAAGATTTACGGCAAAACTGCCATTTACATATATGTGTTTTTTCTAACACTTACAACAGTAGAGTGAAGAAATAATTTTTTTTTTTAAATTACATAAGTAAACATAACAAAAGAAAAAGAATATACATTAGTATAGTAAGCGCTAAACTTTAATGCCCGACCAAACGTCGATACAGAAATCTTCACAATAGGTGAGTTTAAGCTCCAAAAATGGCATGCTTTCCTGGCCCTCGCCTTTCCCTGTCCCACGTATGTTATATGCGGTGACCGGCCAACTCGGAATGAAACCAACTCAGAACCATCTCAGATAAGTCATTTAGAGTGATAAAAAAATATACTTAAAAAATTGGTTAAATAGGTTATGTTAGGTTAGGGTTATCGGCTAATTTAAAATAATTTTTTTCATAGATTTTAATGACTTTTCAAGGAGGTGTTGAGTTGACATTATTCCCACTTGGCATGGAACCGTTATATGCATCTTTCTCTTTCGCTTATGGTCATTGTAAAGGCAGTAAAGTGACTGTACCTGCGCGAGAGTGGATGGTATCAAGTTCAGGTCTGCAATTAAGTTTGGCACATACTACAACAATTTAATGAAAGCAGTTAAGGAGAAGCAGAATAAAAAAGAAAAAAAATCAGTTATGCAATGACCTTATTAAAATAGTATTGCTAAAATGTTTAATTAGACAGCTTTATACTTCAGTAGAGGCATATTAAGAACATCAGTGACATTGGCATAAAAGTTACCAATGATGTGTTAACTATTTATAACAGAACTAAACCTTAGATTTTTAGAAATATGGGTGGGACATTATCAGGACCAGAATTTGTTTTTGGCTTCATGAGTTTAGTCAAAGCTATGATATCATTATGTTCAATTGCTAATTCAGATACATAGTTGCAAATCAGATACATGTTTTCTCTTGGGGTAAGAATAACCTTGTCGAATTCAATGTTTCAAAGACCCAATCATGTCTGATTACGTCTAAAAGGGATCGAAATGAAAATCTAGTCTCCTTCAACGGAAGCAATCTTCCGAACAGACCTTCCATTGATATGCTTGGTGTAACTATAAGTGACCAGCTCAGGTACGGGGGCTCCATCGAAGCCAGAGTAAAGTTAGCTTCTCAAAAACTGGGCGTACTGTACAGGGCCCGCAGATACTTTAATAGTACACAACTGCTAACCCTGTACAAATCGCAAGTGCGCCCTACGGTTGAATTTGGCAGCCACCTCTGGTCTGGAGCTCTAAAATACTTGAAAAATACCCTCGACTCTGTGCAGAAACGGGTGGTCCGTTTGATAGATTCTCCCATCTTAACGAACGGGTTGCAATCTTTAGAGCACAGGCGTCAGGTGGGAATGCTATCCATGTTCTACCGGTATTTCAATGGAAGATGCTCTGAGGAACTAGCGTCATTGATCCCTTCGGCACCGGTGCATAGTCGGGAGACACGCCAAATGCGCGCCCAACATATGTACACGGTTGACATTTGTCACATGAGAACGGGTCGTTTTTTCGAATCGTTCTTGAGTTCAACAGCTCGGCTATGGAACGATTTGCCGGCATCTGTGTTTCCTCCCTCCTACAACATGGGTCTCTTCAAGACCAATGTTCATTCCTTCCTCTCCTCAAAAAGACCCTCCACACAGCATCCCAGATGACATAGGCCCTGAGGGGAATTATTTTCCTCAAGGCCTCCTGTGTGGAATTAATGTAAAAAAAAAAAAAAATCAATACCAGTGATAAATTCACTATCAACAGGAACATCATCTTCATAAACGCTTTTAAAAAAGTCCAATATCTTCGGTTTTCATTCTTAAGATCTTACTATGGATAGGAAAGACTATTTACACAATTTTTCAGAAACATGGGTGAAATATGGTGGAAATATTTTTCAGAAATATTATCAGGGCCAGAACTTGTCTTTGACTCCACGAGTTTAATCAAACTCATTCTTTCTCATATCATTATGTTCAATTGCTAATTCAGATAGTTGCAAGTCAAATCCAGTGGCAAATTCATTCATTAATTCATTCATAAATGCTTTTTAAAAAGTCAGCGAATAGATTGATATCTTCGGTTTTGGTGCAAGTCTTACCACCGTAATTCATAATACTAGGGATAATAGTAAAATAATAGTTGTTTTGTAATGATTTAGAATAATAAAGGAAATCCTGTAACATTACATCTTATCATATTACAGAATTTTCAACTTCTTTCATATAATTTTTTAACATTTATCTGAAGTTTCAGAGCATTGCTCACGTAACCTGTGAAATTCAGTATAATCACAAAATGTTCTCATTGTTTTGAATTTACAATGTGTAAACTTTTTCATAAACTAAGAATAAGATCATTGTTTAACCATTTCGAAAAAATTTGATATATTATGTAACATAACAGGTACATGACCTATAGTAGCTTGATTTAATATGCAGTAAAAATGTTAGGTATTGTCTTTTAATTTGCCTTCATTCAAAAATGATCAGTCAACCTAAGCAGGAAATAACAAATTTCAGTGTAATTGGCTTTTTGAAAGTTATGAGACATTTTGGCACTTTATAAAAGTTATGAGACTTTTACTATTGTTAGTAAAAGTCTCATAACTTTTATAAAGTGCCAAAATAGTCTCTATTTTTTACTTTTTGTCCTCTTCCCTCCCGGGGCCCTCGGGGAGCCAAGGTGAGGTGGACTCTTCCCTTGTGGGGCCTTTAGGGAACCAAGGGGAGGTAAACTCTCCATCGTGGAGCCTCCGGGGAACTAAGGAGTGGAGAGGAGAGATGAAACCCTCTTCCCTCGTGAGGCTTTCAGGAAACCAAGGAGGAGTGAAGAGGAGAAATGAGACCTGGGAAGACACATTGTCGAACCAGAAGATATGGCTTCATTTCCAATGACAGTCCTGGTGAACTTTGTAAAAGGGACTGGGTTACTGTCAAAGGAATGAGGTAAAATGGGAGATAGCACAATGGGCCTATGGCCTAAGTGCTCACGGGAACTTTATATATGTAAACCGTCTCCGCAATATGTAAAAAAAAAAAAACTTTTTTTGATTGCAAATGCTTTCACTCTTTAGGTCGTTTGGGGGACAAATTTTCTCAACTATGGAACGAAGAATTGAAGAACGGAACACCAAGTTTAGCAAGAATAATATTTCAGTGCTTCAAATGGAAGATTATCTTCTTCTTTTCTCTGACGTTAACATTGGATTGTGTAATAAGGTATGTTATATTAAATAAGGCTAAGGACGAATAGAGAGCACCAAAATCAAAACTTCATCTAATCCTTTACCCCTTGTCCTATTTGGGTTGGGAACCCACGATATTCGCCACGACATTCGTCATGACGTTCGCCATGACATTCGCCATGATGTTCGCCACGACAAGTCTCCTTCAGGCATCCCTGACCTGCGCTATTTCAGCATCCTCTGTCCAGAGTTGGCCCAGTCTCTCCTCGCACAGCTTCTTGAGTTGCTTCTCTCAATTTTGACTGGAGCAGCCCATTGGATATCTTCTCCCTAGAATCACACCTCGGAATTTTCAGTAGAATTCGGTCCTGTTTAAACTTAACTTTTTATGGTAGCTACCTGCCTGAAGAGAGTTTGAAAAAAAGAATTGTCATTAAGATAGTCAAGTTTTGGACAAATTGTATAATTCCTTATTTGAAATTAAAAAAAAAAATTTGCGTAAAATATGTGACTTAAAATTATGTGGGTATTCAAGTACCTACTCACAAATCTTAAGATTTCAGAGGAAATTTTGGTTATGATTTATAAAGTAAGATAAAATTAGAAATTCGTTTTTTCAGATGCGAGGTCTACTAATTGTTCACGGAGCTACTAGTTATTTATACTTATAATGTACCTTTTTATTGGCATAAATTTCACATTACGAACATAATCAATTTGAACAGCCTTATTATGTTGATTTAAAAAAATTAACCCTTGCAGAATATCTCAGCCTATTTTCCTTGGAAAATTTATTTCCTACTTCACGGCAGGTCAGGAAAACATCTCAAGGACCCAGCTGAATTGGTACGCCTTTGGTCTTATCATGAGCTCCCTGATTAGCGTAGTTCTAGCACAGACTGTAGCCATGGCTGTGTTGCATTTGGGACTGAAGATAAAAATTGGCTGCTGCTCTTTGATATACCGTAAAGTAAGTTTTTTGTTAATAATAATTTTTTATTAACGCCGCCCTATTGGTCTTTAACATTGAATAGTAACAATTATTATGCACCTAATTATAAGTAAGTACGAAGTCTAGTTTCGATGCGTAAGTTTTTATAACTAATAAATCCTTTTTGAATTTTCATTTAAAAATTTATGTGCCAGTAGAATTTATTTTGTACCTTTCTAACAATAGAGAATATTTGGTGTATTTGGAATATGGTGACCATGCGGTTGAATTATATTCTAATTTACTTTGTACCAACAAACAAAACAAACATTTTAGCATTCACCCACTTTTTTCTTACGTAAGCTATACTTATTGGTTCCATGCCAACTCAGAATCAAGTCAACTCAACACCTCTTTGAGAAATCATTTAAAGCTATGTAAAAAAAGTGAAAAATAGTCCATAACCTAACCTGAAGTAACAACCATTTTTTCAAGGTGGTGTTGAGTTGATTTCATTCTGAATTGTCCAGTTACCATAATTATTAATAATTTGTAAACATAAATGTACCAATAACTGCAGTAAAATAAATAAAATAAATAAATCAACACAAATAAAATGTTGCTTGAGGGAATCCAATTATTCAATATTTGAAAACTTTTTAGAATAAGTACATTGACAAATTTTTCATGTTCAATGAAAATTAACAGTATGAGTGGCAAGAAAACCAATGCGGATTTTCAATGACGTTATATAAATATAAATAGACTCGCCATGGTCTCACGTGCTCACAATATAAAGTGGCAAGTAAGCAACACTCTTTTGTTATCATTGGTTTTCAGTAATTTCATAATTCAAAAGTTATTCATGCATAAAAAAGATATGCTACTTCCACACCGAAGCCAGCCTTTCAACTCAAACTTCCAATGCACGAACTACCCCTTACACAATCATCCGAATGTTTGTACTTGGAAGTTGGCCTCAGTGTGGCCATACCATAAGACCATCACAGAATGTGTGTGGATTTTTTCTAATGACGTATAAAATCGTCTGGCAGGAAACATGAAAATTAATTGTATTGCTTATAATAATCAACAATAATAAGTAATTTGCGTGTACTTATAAATAAAATGTTATTTCTTCACTTTTACTAATATTTGCCGTGTAATGGAAACATTTTCTCATCCCATAGGAGGGCATTTTGGCACTTTTAAATGCAATTTACCTACTGGTAACCTGGTGACCTTACTCGACGAGTGAAAGTTTAGTACTAAAGTGCTATAAATCGAGACTAGTACAATTACCTTACTTTTGGCTTCCCACTTTGAGATTTCTACCCCGTGTCTACAGTATATTGTAATGTCATTGCGGATTTCTGACATTTGTTCCTGTAGTATGCCGACCTGTAGTATACCAATTCGCTAGTAGTTCACTGTACTTTCCCCAGTTTTTTGTATTTTGTATATATAATATGTCCATATATTATTCTAGACTCACATTTCGTCAAGTGCAAACATATTCATTTTATCTTTGAAATTTTATATTTATGAAAGTGAAAAATATTTCCGTTTTTCAAGGCATAGTTTTGTATTTATTTACAGGAAAGTCTTGTATAATTTATTTTTTAATGAAGATCACTTATTTTGCTTAATGGAAAATATAATAAAACCCAATAATATTTTTGTATTTCTTTATTATATTAATTTTTTATAACATTACGGAGAAAAAAAAATACAAAAGGTTTTTCTGAATATAAGCCGTTATCCTAGGAAAAATACATAAGACAGATAAATACAATTTTATAAATCTGTACAAAAAATATCTGGTATTATATCTGGTATTTGATCCTCCTTAATTTAATATAATTCTAATATAATTTATTATTATGTATTACAACGTAGTAAGAATGTGATGAATAGTATGCTTACCTTTAATTGGAATTGTCAGTGTAACCATATTCAAATTGTAAACTAATGTAATATTGTAGTATTGAGGTATCAGCCGGCTTATGGCGGGCGATTAGCATTTTTCCGCTGGCACATTAAGGAGTGCTAGGTCGCGGGAGGTTCGTTCGGTGCGGCATTCCAAGGGTTAAGTCAGTTATACATACCAGCAAAAATTTTGACATCCACGGATGCGGATGCGGATTATTAGCGGATGCGGATGAAGATGTCTGAATTAATGCGAATATTCCGCATTTGCAGATGCGGATGCGAATATCCGAAATACCCCTGATCCAGATCAGGATTGTTACGGATGCAAAATTTTGACATCTGCGGATGCGGATTATTAGAGTTTCACATCTGCGGATGATTTCAAATCATGGGGATGAAGATGTCTGAATTAATGCGAATATTCCGCATTTGCAGATGCGGATGCGAATTTCTGTAACACTCCTGATATATACATCTAATACACAACCACTATACACAGGGACAATATTGTTTTTCATTCAATATTTGCATTTATTAACTTGATTATAATGTTATAAATTGAAATGTATATTTTAATGAAAGTGTTTTGTGTTTACAGTCCTTAAAGTTGTCTAAAACTGCCATCGGTACAACAACGGTGGGGCAAGTTGTTAATTTATTAGCCAACGATGTCAACAGAGTGGAGACCATCGCACACCTCAGCAATTATTTATTTGTGGGGCCAATTCAAACTTTGATAATCACAGTTTTAATGTGGCAGGAAATTGGTATATCCGCATTCATCGGTGTTGTGGTATTGCTTAGTGCTGTCCCCTTACAGTGTAAGCACATTATTTATTTCTTATGAACACTGAAATTATGTAAGATATTTTTGTTTTACCACAACTTCTACTTCTTTTAGTTTGGCTGGGGAAAAAAATTGCATACTTCCGTAGAAAGACAGTCAGTCAAACTGATGAACGAATGCAGAGAATGAGCGAAATCATCGCTGGAATAAGAGTTATAAAAATGTACGCCTGGGAGGAATCTTTTTCTAAGATGATTGAATTCGTCAGAAAGTAAGTATTTGGTTTTTTGTAATACACAATTAATTGATAAGTCTTTATTTTTTAATGGTAGGTAGTTCCCGGGAGCACTCAGGCCATGGGCCCATAGTGCTATTTCCCATTTTACCTCATTCCTTTGACAGTAACCCGATAAAGTTAAAGTTCTTAGATAAAGTTCACCAGGGTTGTCATTGGATATTCGGCTATGTCACCTGGTTACACAAAATAACTTCCCACAGCTGAGTCTTGTTCCCGTCAGAGCGTCATTGGCACCTTATTGTACATTGGAGTCGCTTCATTCACTTCAAATTTCCTGCATCCATTGGTGTTTTCCACTCCTAACAACTGTACACATACAGAGACACATATCCTGAGGTGGCAGCGTCCCGTTAGTAGACTTACCAGTTCCTACAGAGAATTTTTATAAGAGTAGTTGCCTGATTCGCATAGGGCCTAGTACTTTGGTTTGTCTCATTCCGGCTGCCCTCTTCCAGAGCTGGAATTTGACTCACCTTTCAATGAGTAGTTTGGTGTGGCAAGCTGCCACTCCTACGGCCAGCACGGATCCCGCAATCGGTGCTTTCGCCCCTTTCCTTGCTAGTACATTGGCCCTTCACTTACTACCTTCAATTTTAATTCATAATTAATTGATAAGTTTAATTCATTAAATTTCTTCAAAAATTTTCATATTTCAGGAAAGAAATGAAATGGATAGCTGGTTCTTCCAGCATACGGGGCTTTATTGTTTCCTTTGCGCTGTTCCATGCGAGGCTGGCCCTGTTCTGTAGCATTATTTGCTTTGCTGCTCTTGGCAACCAGATTACAGCACAGAAGGTTTTTGTGGTCACCAGTTATTACTCATTGTTGAAACATAGCATGAATTCACTCTTTCCAAGAGGTAATAATTTTTCATGTTTTATGAAGGTATGAGCTCACTAACAAGGTTCCTACAGTATTGAGATGTAATGTTTAATGTTCTAATACATAACTTCGGAAATGAAACATTTGTACTTAAAAGCATCGCCAATTTATTAAAAAACAGTTATTTATTAATACACAAAGCATGTTATTTGGTGTTCTGCAGCGAATCCTAGATATCGCTATATTGTCTAAAGCCTCGATTACATTGAGCGAGCTTACAAGCTACTAGCCGGCGAATTCACTATCTGCTAGTAAACTTGTTCCATGTAAAATCTGCTAGTTAGCTAGTTAATATGATTACACTGTAAACTCGCTCAATGTCATCGAGGCTGTATTAAATTCACCCTTAGCATATTAAAAGATTGTATAGCTGGGCTTTGCATAACGCCAACTACAATTTATCTTATAAAGCTGAATTAATCTTTTTTTCAGCCATCTCCTTCGTTGCAGAGTTTTTGGTTGCAACAAAACGAATCAACAGATTTTTATTGTTTGAAGAAACTATTAAACCAATCAGCACTAATATTGGAAAGCCAAGAGACAACTTTGTAAAGAAATCTGAACTGAGCAAATTATTTGTTGAAGAACCTATTGAAGAAGAAACCACTGTTCCGCTGCATATGGGGAACAATGTTAAAGAAATTAGAGTAAAAATGAATTTCGATGTGAGCTCTGATAATAATTTAACTGTTGGTGTCAACAAAGAGAACACGGACGAATGGAATAAATCCACAAATTATTTAGACATTGTAGTAGAAAATGAAATTACTCTTGATAAAGTGTATGTCAAATGGATACCTTCTAATTCAGAATACAACTTGAGTAATTTAACACTGACTATTAAAAAAGGAAGGTAATTTGCAACACTTTGATTTAATTTAAAACATTATTTTTGTATCACGGTCGATGAATTCAATTCCATGTGAAAAAAAATATTTTCGAATTTTATTAAGTTGTGGATCAGATGCATTTTCTCTCCTCCTCGATGGTACAGAACTTCAGGAATATTGTCTTCATTTTCACAATTGTCATTGATTTCAAAAGTTTCAAATACTTTGTCCAACTCTCTCAAATAGTTATCACTACTCTCAAAATCGTTTTAATTTAGATTTGCATTTTGGCCTTTTGGACACGTTTTTATAAACATGACGGAATCGAGAATTATTTCACCAATACACAATCAAGCTATAGAAAATAGAAAACACAAATAATCCATTCTTTGTACGAAAACAAACACGATAATGGAGATAAAATGTTAACGACAGCACAGTGCGATAACTACTATAGTCAAACAGATACCAAGTGCACTTTTGTAACATTGACCGCCACAACACGGGCATGTGCCTAGTATGGTGGTCGAAAAATCTCCGATTAATGTAACAAACAATTCAAAGAATAAAGAAACTTAAAAAAAAATAAAAATTGATATCTGCAGTGAGGCGCAGTCCTAAACAAAATTCATACATACCTCAACCTTATTAGGTACTAAAGTATTGTGCGATTCTAGAATATATCTTTCAATCATGATTCGAAAAATTTTTGTGAAAAAAAATCCCTCCTATTTAAAAATTAAAAAAGAAGTATTACACCATGTCGAGTGTCACTTGACATTGGAGCTGGTGGAACAAAATGTCGAGTGACACTCGACTTTGGAGTGGAAAGGGTTAATGGCACGAGTCTGATATATTTTTATTTTTTTAGCTTTGTTGCTATCGTTGGATCTGTGGGATCTGGTAAAAGTACTTTACTTAATACGATCCTTAAAGAGATTCCTTTGCACATGGGAACCATGGATATACACGGTGAGGTATCTTATGCATCACAGGATCCGTGGCTGTTTGATGGCAAGTATTATGAAGTTTTAAAATTCAATAAATTTATTCATTAACGAATTGCAGATTAGGGTTACAGAATTGCAGAAAGCATTAAGTATTTTATGTCCCAGCTAGTTCCAGTTAGTGATGTGTAGGTTCAGTTGGACTGCTTGCTTGCTTCAAATTTTAATTTAATTTAATTTTATTAAAGCAACAATCAGGGAAAACATCCTGTTTGGATCTAAAATGGATCGAATGCGATACAATAGAGTAATCCAAAAGTGCGCTTTGGACAAGGACTTCAAATTATTGCCACACGGAGACAAAACTTTAGCTGGAGAGTTGGGATGCAATCTTAGTGGAGGTTTGTTCCAATCATTTATATTTTTAAAAATAATATTAGTTCATGCTATGAAATAAATTTTCACAAATATTTATAGGTCAAAAAGCGAGAGTTAATTTAGCGCGGGCAGTTTACCGCCAGGCAGACATTTATCTATTTGACGATCCCCTGTCAGCAGTGGACGCACATGTTGGACGCCAGTTATTTGATGACTGTATGGCAGGTTTTCTAGAAAACAAAACCAGATTGCTTGTGACACATCAACTACAATACTTGGATGAAGTTGAGAGGGTAAGGATGCAAAATAAATACTTAAATCTTTTCACTAAATTTCAAACTATCAAATAAATGAATTAATACTATCTCGCTGATTGATGGTCGTATTCTGTATTTGTCAATTGTAATATTGTAAACTTGCAGATTATTATTCTAAGCAATGGATGTGTAGTGGCAGACGGAACCTATGATGAGTTGGAAAACTCCAGCCCCGATTTCAAGCTGCTTTCGTCGCAAGTACTCGATAAACCTGAAGCTGTGCCTGAATTGGACGAGGAACCAACTCCTCGAGAGAGACTATACAGTTGTAAATCAGTGAGCAATTCATATATTGTTATGATAAAAATGTTACACGGTTACAGTTATCGAACAGTGATAACTAGACTGGCTTGTGTTAGAGTGCACTTTATGTATAAATATATTTTGTAATGTGAACACCGCACAAGAGCCCCAACTGCTCCTGCTGGAGCCAGTGAGACTATGGCACCCTAATTGTGACATGTTGTGGGAGCGGGAAGCGAGTGAGTGGTGGGAGCAGGAAGGAGTTTGGGAAGAGAAAGATGGGGAAGTACCTGGTTATTTAGATCTTGTCATCAAACACTATTTCAAGCCATTTGAAGCAACATTTCGATTCTGAATGCTGGTCTTTCATCAGAGCGATACTGAAACTATCTCCTACTCTGGATCGTGCCATAATATGCTGTTTATTATTTTAAAAGAATAAATTGTGAATTAACAGATATTAATCAAATGAAATTTGCTTGCACATGCCACAATTCCCGGAGTGGTAGCCAAAGACCGTAACCACTCAACCACAGAGGACGTAGTTTATTCTATGTATGTAATCTGTGCAATAAAGAGTATGCATGAGATAATATAAGAATGTGAATGAAATAATGAGTTTGTCGGTTTATTCACCTGCCCCTGTGGATAAATTGCAACGGTTAGTTAGTTATGTTTAATGTTCGTAAAATGTTCAATGAACAAGACTTGAAATCAATATGATGTTGAATTTTGTATCTAGGACGATTCAGATGACATATTGGAGGATGAACGGCAAGAGGAGCAAGGGAAAAGTGGATCGGTGGACAGTTATGTGTATCGGGCTTATCTTATGGCGACTGGCTCCAAGTTCTTGGTGTTGATGGTCCTGCTGACTGCACTGGCCACACAACTTCTGGTCTCATCTTCTGACTACTGGACAAGCTATTGGTAATTAATTTAACATATACATAATATAATATTATACGAGTGCAGACCCATGAAAAATAAAAGGATATTTTAATTGTAAGATTTGTGAAGCTGAAAGTTTTTATTAAAAAAATTATTACCTCACAATTATTGCACTTAAAAGGAGAAATCAACCTTTTAAATGTTAGCAAATTTGAAAAATTATCTAATAGTATTTTGCATCTGTCAAACATTCAAACAAAATAAATACGCATTTCAAATAAAGAATTATATATAATTTTGATACCTACCTAGCAGAGGCGGTCCGTGACTTTTCAGTGAGCTAGAGTGCTAAGATTGAAAAATACAACATTCTTGATTTTTTTTTTTACATTAGCTCCACACAGAAGGCCCCAGGGAAAATAATTCCCCTCAGGGCCTGTCATCTTTGGGAAGCTGTGGAGGGTCTTTTTAGGAAAGGAAGGAGAGGAAGTTCTGGGAAGGAAAAGAGTTTTAGGGGTGGGTAGGAATCTGGGGGTCAATGTGTCTAGGAGTGACGGACGTGTGAATCCATCCCTCCCACTGCGGTGCAAGGCGATGTTCCGAGAGAGTACGGCTGATGTTGTTGTAGTTGAAAATTAGTTACATTTTTTCAAAATTTCAATTTTTGTATGTACCTATAACAATATCAATAATATCATATTTTTCAATCTTAGCACTCTCGCTAACTGAAAACTCTCGGACCACCACTGCTACCTAGGTGCTTTATCGCTTGTCTGAACAATCAGTTCCAATTTTGAAAATGATACTTAAATTTGAGTTCACTGAACTTTCACATAAAGCCGTGTAACGCGACACGGTGCATACCCACTTACAGACATGATAACCAAGTTGTTGTGTGAACGCTAGGGCTATTATACATGCGTTGGCTTACTACGGGTCATTCGCGAATGTAATTCTATGTATGCAGTTTTACAGAACAGGTCAAAGAAGGATAGGACACAGTCACGTACAATTACGCAATCACCAATGTACCTACCACCGAAAGCTGATTTTTTAAAATTTACCTTACGTATTATTTTTCTAATATTTGAATTATTTATTTCAGGGTGAACATGGAAGAAATGAAAAATGCGGTGGATTGTTACAAACTTCCATCATCTTTGATGGAAAATATATCTCAAATTAACGATTACAGCGATAATAATGTGACTGAATATTACATGGAGTCTACAGCATCCGTCATTGCATTAAACTCAGACAGTATGTTTAGCAACGACATCTTGAAGAAGATAGCATCTACAAACAATGATACTAATGATAAGATGGTGGAAGATGCTCTTGGAAGTACTGAATCTATTATTGTTTCGGTGGATCTAGACAAATTACTGGACAACCTCAGGTCATCTGGCCTAAAAATTGAAAACCTGATGCAGGGGAACGATTCTACTGGAATTACAGAGTCCACCATAGTTGAGAATTCTGATATCACTGGCGAAATCACTTTGGAAAAGTTGACAAATAATGACCCAACTGATTTGACCACAGAAAATGATTTTGAAGATACAACTGTTTTTCTGTCAAAGTTAAACAGTATAGAAAATGAAAATAAATCTTATTTGGAATCGAGCAAGAATTTAACATCGCAGTTTTGCTGTGAAAATATTCCATCTTTTTCATACACCAAAATTTACACTAGTAAGTTACTTGTTACAATAATAATACATCTATGCATTACAACAACATTAACATTTTCTGGGTTAATTATAATGGTGTAATATTTTTTATTAACAGTACCATTTTGCTGTTTTTCAGTTTTGATAATCTTTTCAATCATCATGGTCCTTGTTCGATCACAGCTGTTCTTTTGGGCTGCAAACCGTGCTTCTAGTAGTTTCCACAGAAATATGTTTGACTCCATATCCCGAGGGATGATGAGGTTCTTTAATATGAACCCCTCCGGACGAATTCTGAACAGATTTGCAAAGGACATGAGCGCAGTTGACGAAGTGTTGCCAACGGTCATGATTGATCTTTTGCAGGTAACTTTATTTTTATTATTTTATACACACTCAACACTTGGGATGCATTTTCTTCAAGTATAATATATATTTATATGTTGAGTTGATTTTGAGTTGTCATGGAACCCTTTCGATTGGTTAGAATAAATAAAAACTCTTTTAACAGTTATTATGTTTTATGTTTTAGATATCTATCAGCGTTGTGGGAATTTACTTAATAACAATCCTAATCAACTTTTGGCTAGTGGTCCCTATAATATTCAGCATCGCAGTTTTCGTAATTCTTCGAACCTACTATATTTCCACTTCGAGGAGTGTGTTTAGATTGGTCGGAATGAGTAAGAACTTTTTAATATTTAATACTAATAAAAAGAAGTGGTTTCGGTGAATGTTTTAACGAGGTGCTCACTTTAAAATGTTCCTTCCTTGCTGGTGATTGCAGGTGTTGTCAACTAATTTGACATGATGTCTATGCATAATTATTTCAATATCTCTGCAAATATACCAAGCAAAGAGTTCATATTATAAGTGTTCCTCAACAATATATACGTTTTCGATAAAATAATTAAAATATATAAGCATTTATCGAATGCGACAGAAAAAAATGTTTGTCAAACACCGGAGCACAAGGGATTTTTTAGCACCCTTAGGAAAGGGTTATTATTATTGGATGTAATTTTTAATTGACTTCTGCTAGATTATTAATTAATAAACAAACAAACCTTTAGGAGGTCATGATAATGCCTTTAAAGGTGAAACACCTTTCATACTCATATGTAATAAAATTGTCCAGCAACATAATTATTAACTGTTAGATTGCGACCGAGCGCCATTGGGTTGTAAGCTTTCGTCACGTAAATTGCGATGCAGCGCTATGGCGTTGCAATTTTCAATGAGCGTTTGTTGGTCCTCGAGAGAGCATGTGTTCAATTCGAGCACAGTATTGTACATCACAATACAAGAATCAGAAAAAGAAAAGCCTTCAATGATCATGATTATAATAAATACATGGGAGGAGTGGATGAATCGGACAAAATGTTGGATTGACAATGAACGAACAACACTAAAATACTGAAAAAAAGTTGCATTCAACACATTCGGAAGAATGGTGCTAAACACTTATATTTTATATAAATCCAATACTACAGGGTAAAAAATGACCAGCCTTAAGGTTACATCTGAAATTATAAAAGGTTTTGAATAAGAATGGATGCCTCATAAAAACAGGGTCAGCTTCATCCAATAAATTTTTTTTTATAAAATTGCTCTATCGCAATTTACAACAGTGTATAGGGTGTAGCAAAACAAATGAGATAAGGCGATCCAACATCACAAGCGCTTGCTGTAAAAAGGGACTGCAAGGACTTTGCATAGGAAATACATAGGAGTGGACGTAAAGCGACATAATCTTATATTTTTATATTTTTTGTAGTTGTAAATGTGTAGTGTTTTATTAGAAGCATAAAATATCATTATTTATTTGTATAATTTCAAAAAGAATAATTAAAATTGGTTGATATTTGTCCAAGTTATTGCATTTTTATTGAATACTGTACTTTTTTAAAATCTAAAAACACAAAATATTTGTAGGAATTTGTATTCATAATTTTAAAATAAGCAAAGCACTAAAAAGGTTAAAATATTATTTTTAGTTGTCAATTATTGATTACAATCAATCTATTTATCACAATAGGTACTAAGGAAGGTAACGAGTAGTTCATTTATTTATTGCATGATCATTATGATTTGCTTCTGGGTAACATTAATGATATACTGATAAGATAGTACTAGGTTTAAACATCATGCACATTTGGATTATGTGCATGTTTAGACAAAACAACACATTGAAATATATTATGTATGTTATTATTCATCAAAATAATAGATCTTTTATTTGTACTCCCAGCTACATGTTGTTATTCAAAGTCTAAGAGTATCATTATTATTATTATTTTTTAAATTTATTTATCTTAAAAATAGTATGTATTATATATTACTGATCTTCCATTAAAAGCATTTGCTTGTACATTTTATATATATATATATATATATACATTTAAACAGTCACGTGTTTCACATATATAATGAGTACAGTTAATACAAACAAACAACGCAATCAAGACCCTTTAACTAAAAGACATCCATGTATTCCGTAAGAGTAAAAATAGGTATAATTTTTAGTGTTACATTCATGTGGAAATAGGGGAAGCAGTCTTCCTGTTGATGGTTTCTTTAAAATGCTTTTTGATAGAGTTCAATAATTGTATTTTGTCATTAATGCTTCTAGTTTCTACGGTTAGGTTGTTAAAGTAGTATTTTCCTTGGTATGATGTTGGGCAAAAGAAGTGTTAAGTTTTGGGCATACAAATATATGTGAGGGAAACGGACTCCGCGTGTCGACGGAGACGGAGAGAGAAATGAAAGGCATCCGAGTTGGTTGCGAGTCCAGCCGTTTATTGTATCATGAGCTACGTAGCTGAGGTCGGTCGGTGTAACATGAAGATGTCGAAGTGCCGTAGAGTGAAGCGTTGCGGGTGCTCGGTCATGATGGGTGAAGCAGGTCGGAGATGCTGTGGTGGAGCAGGCCACGGGCCTGCAGGTCACCAGAGTGTTGCTCGACGCTCGTTGCGGAGAGGACCTGGTCGTCCAGGCCGTTGCTCGACGCGCGTTGCGGAGAGAAACGGCGGTGACTCGGTGAGTGGAGCCACCGGCAGATAGTCCTGGTGATGTCCACGTAGGAAGCTGCCCTGGAGTGATGAACGGCGGTGACTCGGTGAGTGGAGCCACCAGCGTGATGCTCGACACCGTGGCGGTGGAGGATGACCTTGTCTTCCAGGCCGCTGCTCGATGCGCGATGCGGAGATGAGCGGCGGTGACTCAGTGAGTGGAGCCAACGGCAGATAGTCCTTGTGACGTCCACGAAGGAAGCTGCCCTGGAAGAGAGCTGATGCACCAGGCATTCGGAGTTACACGATGGTTCGCTGTATAGAGGCGAATTGATGGCTGACTAGAGACTGACTTGAACTGAACAAGTTTGTAGTTTAGTGCGCCGCTTTATATAAGAGCGAGCGGCCGAGTAACTTTCCACTCGCTGGCAATAAGCGGCTCCAGCGTGCGCTGGAAGGTGCTAGAACTAATTCGTCACTGTAGTCGTGAATGCACGCTTGAGTCTCGACCTTTCGCGATGGTGGCGAAATTATTATTCACCCGAGAAGGTACCTCGTACTGTTTAGCAGCATACCAGCGTAGGTAAGTAAGTAGGTGCTGCGCGCAGTGTGAATTGCAAGTACTGGCGGCTGTAGTTCTTTCTCGCGATTTCTTTGAGTGGCGAAAAATAGTTGTATGAACGCCACATATGTTTGAGTCTGGTATGATTTTCATTTATGAATGAGTAGTTTTTTTTCTTTTACAATTTGTAAGATTGAATTTTTCTTAATTTTTGAATTAAGCCAATAAAGTATTTAACCTCTCTAGTGTGGACAAAACAGTTTGTCTGAATGAAAAGGTCTCAAAGCAGTATGGACGCACCAGGGCATCCGCAGTTAAAATTCACACTAATTGTTTTTCTTGGATAATATACCTATTTATGTTGAAAAAAAGATGGTTGATAATTACTAATACTCGCTGTTAATTTTATTACGTTTATTCAAGGGGATTGATATTGATCACATTTTTATAAAAATATAAGATTTTTATTAGTTCTACGATATCATATTTAAAAATAAAGCAAAAATCTCACTCCCTACGTGCGGAGTGCAGATAGTTTTGTTTTTTTTATAAGTTAATTTTACTTCTCCTTACCCTCAACAAATAAATTGATTTAATTATTTAAACAAACGGTTTAACATATTTGATCATTTAAATGAGTTCAATTATTTATACCATCTTTTATTCCATGATTTCAAACAATGTAACGATTTAAACAAATTAAATGATTTTAACAAATTTAACAAATTGAATAAATTAAAAAATTTAAATGAATTTAACGACTTAATTTAAAAAAAAAATTATTTGCAAATTTAATGATTCAAGTAATTTTAATGATTAAAACAAATGTAGGTATTATTTAAATAAAATTTACGATTACACATTTTTATTTCTAGCCCGCAGCCCAACCTTATCGCACCTGAGCGCGTCCTTACAAGGCATCACAACTATACGAGCCTTTGGAAACCAGAGGACTCTGGAGAAGGAATTCGACTCCTTGCAGAACATTCACACCTCTGCTTCATACCTAAACATAGCGCTCTCCAGAGCTTTTGGATTCTGGCTGGACTCTACTTGTGTTCTGTTTATCGCAATCGTTGTCCTGAGCTTCGTGTTTACAGCAAGTAGTAAGTCAAATACTTTGAATTGAACATGATTAAAAAATAAAACACCTTTGCAACATATTACTAATGATCTAACCATCACTCCGTTTCACTGAAGGCGTAGGCCAAAGAGTTTAGACCTTCGCACAATTCTGTCCTGAAGGGTGATTCTGTATCTTTTGTGTTGTTTTTTGCGTTAAATCAGTGTTAGGAGATAATTAAGACATTAAGGCAAAATCCGCCAGATATCCGTCCATCATGTATCCGGCTGTCAAATTTCAGTGATTTTCTGTAGCTTGTTTATGACTGTCGTGTGTTAAATAGATTAATTACCTACTTAAAAACACAAATTACTATTTATTAGTTATTAAAATTACTTACATATTAGCCTAATGGGTGTTCATAAATGTCTATCCATTTGTCGTATTATTTTGATGTTTGTACGAGAAGACATTCGAATTGCAATTTTTCCCGCCACTGACATCTCTTAACGAAGATTACAATGCAAAACACGCTGTCATCTCTGGTGTGAGGCTAACTACTTTTAAGAGTTGGTATCTTAATGCAAGCGCAGAATTCAGCTTGTTAGTGCGATACGGAAAACAGTATTTAAGAAAATGGTCAGTAAATGTTGTATACGGATTTAACATGTGTTAACACTGTTGCAAAAGGTACAGAATCACTCTTCTGGTATATACTCTTTGCTTCATTTGCATTCTTGATATGACCTAACTCAAATATTTTATTCACTTGATTGTGCCATGTCTTCCTTGGTTATTCCTGACTTCTTCTTCCATTCATTTTGGCAAAATATATTCTCCTAAAGGCCTTCGCTCACGGAGAAACTGAAATGAAACCAGTTGTCAACGCACCAGCACTTTTGCCTGTATGGCAGTTGCTTTTCAGTTGCCTTGTTAACAGGTTACCATGGTAGCCAACCTTTTTTTTTTCTTTTTAAATGTCTTTCTGAAGCTTAAAAATTAATTTTATTTCTTCCTTCAGGTGCTCTGGGTGGAAATGTAGGTCTGGTGATAAGCCAAGTGATGGGTTTAGTAACAATTTTGCAATATGCATTGAGAATCAGCACACAAATGGAGAATGAAATGATCAGCGTAGAAAGGTAAATATAATAGTATCAAAAATATTTATGTTTTTATCGTTTATTGATATCAATGGAGGAAACCGATTTGGTCAATTTACATTATTTGGCAAAACAATCATAAGTTTTTGATATTGTAATTAATTTTTGAGTTTTTACGCCATGTTGCACTTCCTCCTTCTCTAGCCAACATTTCGGACAGCGCTACAAGGTCTAAAGAAGGAGGAAATGCAACCCGGCATAATAACCTAAAAATTAATCTCAATAATACTTTTGGGCATGAAATATCTTTTTTTTTTTTTTTTTACATGAGCTCCACACAGGAGGCCCTGAGGAAAATGATTTCCCTCAGGGCCTATGCCATCTTTGAGGATGCTGTGTGGAGGGTTTTTTAAGGAAAGGAAGGGAAGGAGAGTTCTGGGAAGGAAAAAGGTTTAAGGGATGGGTAGGAATCTGGGGGTCAGTGTGTCCCGGTCATCCGCCTCCAAGACCTAGACAAACTTCACCCCTTGAACCCGGGCACCCCTGCTAAATCACCAAACGTAGCGAACCACTTGGGGTGACCTATGGCAGAGGTGTTGGTTATCCAATAAAGGTTCCCGGGGCGGCGGTACCCATTCCCGCCTCCCAAATCTAATTATATAATAACAATAATAATAAATGGATAATTTGTATTGCGCCGTTTTTGTGAAAAATCACCTAAATTATTAAAACCACCCGATTATATACGAAAATTCAATAAATATTTATTATTTGAAGGTTGGCAGTTTTGTATTTTTTATTTATTTATATAGAAACAAACAGTGCATTGGTTACAGTGATGAGACAATTTACAGATATTAAGTAATATTTCATGGTGGGTACCTATGATATGTTTCTTTGTAGTGTCTTATTTATGGTACGTATATTTAGTAATTGACGGGTGATGTGCGCAGTGGGTAGATGTGTGTGTGAGTATGTTTTTAGATGTGAAAAGGGATATGTATGCGCATTGAACAGTTTGTACTATTGACATGAAGCTCTTTTTCAATTTGGGCAGTGAATCGGTGAAAATGTCAATGTTTGAGTTTAGGCAAATATTATTGAATGTACGAAGAGTAAGGTTAATTGGCGAATTAGTTGCTGCATTGTATTTAAGCCTTTATTTTGTATTCAAGCGTGGGGAATAGTTCTGTATGGCGTGTGCATCAAGGGTATGTTAAAATTAATTAGGGAAAAAAGTTTGGTACAGTCGATGTTATTATTTAAAATTCTGTGTATAAATGTTAAATCAGCTGTTGCTTGCCTTTTTTGAGAAGTTTGAAAGGTGCATTCAAAGTTATTGTTGAATTTGAAGGTAAGATATTTTATAAATTTGTTCTGAATATATTCTATGCCATCTATGTATACTTTGTACTGCGAGTCCCAAATTGGCGAGGCATATTCCAGTGTACTTCTGACTAATGCAAAATTTAACATTACCTACTACTGTACGCGGGTTACTGAATTCTTTACTTATACAAAGAACAAAACCAAGCATTTTATATGACCTGCGAATGATTGAGTCGATGTGCTTATTAAATAAAAGTTTACTATCAAGATCTTTACATTCTGTTTTAGAGAAGACAGGTTCATTGTGGAGTGAATTATAGTACTTAATTATATGTTTATTAATGGTGAATGTCATAGTGTGACATTTGGAAATATTGATATCTAAACAGTTGGCTTTGCAATTCTTATCAAAGCCTATCTAGGTGTTTGTAAGACTTTCCTGATTCTCTGTGTAATAAGAAAAAGATAAAAAAATGTGTGTGTGTGTTTAGAATTGTGTAATACATGTTTATTTAACAAACCCCTACCATAAAAATCTCAGAGCCCCACTGGTAGTAAAGACATAACTATATAATATGATGTAATATCATTAATCATTGCATTGTCTTATAATTTATATGTCTTATTTCAGGATTCTGGATTATGTAGACATTGAACACGAGCCACCATCACAGACGGAGAAAGATGACCAGCTTCCTTCCAACTGGCCCCAAGACGGCCGAATAGTGTTCAACGAAGTATCCTTGCGATATTCTCCAACTAAAGCACCCGCTATTCGTGAATTATCAGTTGTGTTCAATCCGAAAAAAAAGATTGGCATTGTTGGTCGCACTGGAGCAGGAAAAAGTTCAATCATCAATGCCTTATTCAGGTTTGTTTTTAGTGCACTCTCACCTTGGGATGAGCATTCACACAAAAATTATATAGATATATGTCTGTCCACTTTAGTTTACTTCATCGCAGTATTCACATAGATGCATAACTTACATGCAGTGTGTTTCGTTTTAGACTTTAATTAAAATGAAATAAATTAACTTTAACAATTTAGAGATCGAAGCCAAAGTGTGTTAGAGTCGGTTATACAAAACGAATTTTAGCATATCAAATATTGTATTATTTCATTGGTATTAAAATACTGAAGGTTTTTTTATTTAATTGCGGCAACCCGGGCGTTTATTACAGTAACAATATAATACAAGAAAAGTCTGTAACCCGTCTCACTAGACGATGTCTGTTCTGAGACGGGTACATAAATATGCGTGCATGAACATATTAATACACAATTAGCATATAAAAACATATTAATCCTATAAACACGTACAAACAAACATAACATACATACACAAACGTATACGCATGCATGCAGTATTCAGTTTTATTAAATTTAAGAGTTTAGATAGCATCTAAAAACAATAACATTTCAACAAAATAATATAAAGTATTAAACTAGACATGGGTAAAACATAAGCAATATTAATAAGAAAGCATAAATCTCTAAAAATTTAAATATCGCATATATGCAAATAGAGAGTCAGGATTAGACTAAGATGGGATTATTAGTAACTTGGTGATGCATTCCCTTTTTTTGTGTAGTAACCAAGTGTTGAAATATTTATAGAACCCTTTTAGGTTTTTTTGATTCAAGCAAAAAGTGGTTTCTTTTAGGAATGTGTTATAACACAGTTTATCTGAACGTGATAATCTTTAGAGCTGAATTTAAATGAGTAATAAATAATGCAAGTTATACGCTCTTAGAATATTCTAACACAGTACACATATAAAATTGTTATCCCTTTTCCGCTAGTCACCATAGGGGCCATCCATAAATTAGGTCACACAAATATCATGATTTTTTGACCCCCACCCCCGTCCCTGTCACACATTGTCACATTTGTGAGATCCCCTCCCCCCTAGTGTGACTAAACATATTTTGCAATTTTACTTCAAAATTTGTTTTGCATTTTAATAATTTAGATTTTTACATGTGACATCACAGAGCTGATGACCCCCCCCCCCCCCCCCATACCCCTTGTCCCACAATGTCACAATTCTCTACTCCCCCCCCCCCTGGATGGCCCCTAAACAGTACAGGAAAATTTATTTTATCCATTTATTAATCATCAATGGGCCGATGGGCTTTTAGGAATCTAGGGTTCAGTGTGTCCAGGACGGACTTATGAATCCATCCCTTCCACTGCGGTGCAAGACGATGGGTCAATAGAGACCAGCTGGAGAAGTCAAATGGTCTCCCCAAACACAAAAATTGGCACCATAGATCATAAATAAACCAATCGATAGATGAATCAACATGATGCATTTGTTTAATTGCTATTTTTTTTTACAACATAGACTAGAATTTATAGAGGGCACCATAGAGATCGATGGATACAACACAAGTTCTATTGGGTTATTTGCTCTACGTAGTAGACTCTCAATAATCCCACAGGAACCTGTTCTCTTCTCCGGTTCTATCCGCAGCAATTTAGACCCATTTGACGAATACAGTGATGAACAAATTTGGAATGCTTTGGAACAGGTATGACCACTGTAATTAATACACATGATTATAATGAAATATGAAGTGAAGGCAAAGTAAAATTAATTAATTTAGTAATTGAAGAAGAAAATAATCGAATCTCAATGAAATATGAAACAGAAAAAACATAGAAAATAGAAAAGTAACGATTGCAACTGGGAATTGAGCTCGGATCCTCTGTCCTACTGGGATAACACTCCCATTCTTTTCTGTGTTTTTTTTTTGTTTTACATTTCATTGAGATTTGTAAATATGATTTTAAAAAGTATAAATGAGTCTAAAATAAATAAGTCCAAAAATATGATTTTATTTTTATTTTGGTGAAATCTAGTTTCAAACCTGTTCAAACCCCTAAAACTATCTGAAATAAAGATTTTCACCAATTTAGCATAATGTATTTGCATCTAGATGGTATTCTTTTTGAGGTTCCAAGAACCAGAGTGACCTATGGGGCCATCCATAAATGAAGTCAAATGAATTTCATGATTTTTTGACCCCCCCCATCCCTGTCACACTTTGTCACATTTGCGAGACTCCCTCCCCTTAGTGTGACGTCAAATATTTTGCAATTCTACATCTAAAAATAATCAAAATAGTAGTTAAAATTTTTTTTTTTTTTAGTTTTGCTTTTTAATAATTTAAATTTTTACATGTGACGTCACAGAGCTGATGATCCCCCCATCCCCTTGTCACAAAATGTGTGACGTAATTTATGGATGGCCCCTATTGACAAAAAAAATCACTTTTGAACAATAAAACTTCGGCTATTGCTGCACTACGTTTTTACAATTTATTGTTTGTGCAAGAAGTTTTTTTATATACTGCCATTTGAAGTCTAATTTGAACTTGTTTTATCTTTAGAACTGTGCCCCCCATGTGTTACATATTAAATTTATGTTAAGCCTAATTAATTTTTTCACTCTGTCTTCTCTAACTTTAATATTGTATTTTTTCTTAGGTTGAGCTAAAATCAGTATTAGCAGAGCAGCCTGGTGGATTGAGCGCTGTAATGTCAGAAGGGGGAACTAACTTCAGCGTGGGACAGAGACAGCTATTTTGCCTTGCTCGGGCCATCATACGCGATAATCCCATCCTCATACTCGATGAAGCGACAGCTAATGTCGATCAAGAGTAAGTTATTCTGCGGTTCAAAAACATACATTACCATAGTGGCCATAGTTAACTCATTAATATTGTGCCCTCAACTTCTAGCCAAGTTATGCTTGATGGCTGATCAATCAATGAATCAATCCAACTTAATGTTTGACCATATTCCGGCAGTTAAAAGGGACTGTTATTTGTTCAATTACCCTGGGCCAGAACTGCTAAGCACTGGTGAAATAGTTTTCCAGTTGACATGATATTACAAATTGTGTCATGCTTTTATTCAATGCTAACATGTCTCGTTGTAGTCTCAATTCCGGTTGTGTTCCATTGAATTTCTTTCAGCTTATATTGTTCGACAAGCTGGTTTTGAAATAAATGATTATTACTAAAGATCTATATAAAGGCAGCTATTTTTTATATGAAACAATAAAGATATTGATATTCATCCCTTTATGTTATACTTCACCATAAAAATTTGTTCCAGAACTGATGCTTTGATTCAGCGAACCATTAGGACCCAGTTTGCAGATTGTACCGTTCTTACGATAGCCCATAGATTACAAACTGTTATGGATTCTGATAAGGTAATACAATAATATCTTTGGAATATCTTGCTATGGAAATGATTAAAACTTTCACAGAACTTGAGAATTAACTATTAAATTTTGATGAATTGTTCAAATCCTATGAAAAAACCCCAAGACTTATGCATTTTTGAATATTGAACATAAACAATCCAAATAATATTACATGATAACAATATTTATCTAATTTTGAATTAAGACGAGCGGTTCCTAAGTTCTCTTCGTGAATGATGTATCTTCGGGTTTCAGTTAGTAGGGCCGGAGGTAAAGAGCTGAGCCAAATGGCACCTGGCGCTAGTAAAACCTCAAGGGCGCTGTGTTAGGCGTAAGGTTTCATCAGCGCCTTGGCTCTTGGCTCCTTGGCTTGTTGACAAGTCGGCGCCGGAGCAGACTGCTCCGATTCCACCTGCAAAGGGCCGACCCTGCACGTTAGAAATGATGTTGCGATCTGAAAATAGTTGCCTTGGCTTATAAACTTCATGCAGAAAAAGCTTTGACAAGCTCCTTTTTTTACATTAGATTCACACAGGAGACCCTGATGAAAAAAAATCCTAAGGGCCTTTGTTTCCTTCGGGGGTGCTGTGTGGAGGGAAAGGATGTTCTGGGTAAGATAAAGGTATGAATGGTGGGTAGGAATCTGGGGATCCAGGAGTGACGGATGTATGAACCCATCCCTCCCACTGCGGTGAGTCAAGTGTCCAACTGGGAAGGTACAGGTTAGGTCTCCCTCAACCACAGTCTCCCGATCCGGCCCGCCATGCAGCAGGTGGACAAACGCAATCACCGCCAAGACGTAGACAAACCTCACCCCATGAACCTCACCCCATGAACCTCACCCCATGAACTTCACCCCATGAACCTCACCCCATGAACCTCACCCCATGAACCTCACCCCATGAACCTCACCCCATGAATCTCACTCCATGAACCTCACCCCATGAACCTCACGCCATGAATCTCACCCCATGAACCCGGGCAAATCTGTTGAGTCACCAGATGTAGTAAACCATTTGGGGTGACCTAAGGCAGGTTGGTTATTCAATAATTGATTCCTGGGTGGCGCTACCCACGCCCACCTTCCAAAATAAAAACTCCTGTTCAGAGTGGCAGTGGCTTCAGAAAAATTATAAAAAGAAAATTATTACTTTTTTAGGTATTAGTTATGGATGCAGGAAGAATGGTCGAATATGACCACCCTTACATATTACTTCAAAGAGAGGATAGTTTCTTCCTAAACATGGCCAAAGAATATGGAAAGAGCAGATTGGAAGCTTTCTTAGAAATAGCAAAAAAGGTTATTGTCATTAAAAAATACATTTTCCGAAATATTTTACTACATTTTAAATAATTAATAATACTATAAGTATTATGTATTTCTTTGTGGATAATAATGTTTAATTAATTTTGTTTCAGAGTTACGAAGAAATACAACAGAAGAACTAAAAATAAATGGTTTATTTACAAACCATAAATCCCTAAAACATAAAATAGAAATGAGAATTTGAGTTAAACTTTATTGTTTAAGTTTTTTTTTTATTTATTTGTAAGATTTAATTAATTTATGTTTTGTTAAAAATATATAAATAAAATACGTTTTTAAAAAACAAACAGTATTAAATATAAGGTGGCGCACTGTCCTACGGCAGTTGGGGTAACTTTGTTTGTAAATAAATTATTCCGCGTTCTTGAGGAGTAGGTTCATGGTTTTTTCATGGTTTATCAACGTGTATTCTGCTTTTGTTTACTTCACAGATAATTATTATTCATTATCGGGAAATCGACAGTTTACATTTTTTTCAGTTTGTACCCAAGTAATATACCTAGCCAAAATAAAACCAATTATGGATTTCCTCCTTGTGACTTTACATCTAATAAGGGGCCATCCACAAATTACGTCACACGAATTTCATGAGTTTTTGACCCCCCCCCCCCCTCCCCTGTCACATTTGTGAGACCCCCTCCCCCCTAGAATTTCATGATTTTTTGACCCCCCCATACCCTATGTCACACTTCTCTACTCCCCCCCCCTTAAGGTGTGACGTAATTTATGGATGGCCCCTAAGGGGCCGTAATTTCATGATTTTTTGATCCCCCCCCCCCTTTGTGAGACCCCCCCTAGTGTGAAGTCACATATTTTGCAATTTCACATCAAATTTTTTTGCGTTTTAATAATTTAGATTTTTACATGTGATGTCACAGAACTGATGACCCCCCCATACCCCTTGTCACACAATGTCACACTTCTCTACTCCCCTCCCCCTTTAATGTGTGACGTAATTTATGGATGGCCCCTATGAGAGTGCCCCTATACGGAATAAGAAATAATTAAATTTATAAGAAAAGAGCATGATGCCAAAAAGCATATATTTAAAACGAAAAATTACATAAAACAAAAAAATTATCAATACGTTCATTACCATAAGAATACAGGTTGTACCTACATACAAATCAAAATATAAGCAATAGAAACATAACATTATTCACGAAACACCAGAGAAAATAAAAATATATAAATACTTATGATTATACAATCATTTGTAAAAATGAGAGCATCTTCCGATAAGGCGATGACTTGAGCGCCTTGTAGTTTAAGCTAGTATTCAAACCTTTTTGCACTACTTGTGGAATGAAGAATTATTTCGCAGACTGACTCTCGGCAATGCGTCGATCTGTAGGAGTAGGAGGAATATTGTATACGATCAGGGATTGCAAATTCCGCACCTTTTTCAAATCCCATTCGATTGCAGGAGAGAATTTAGAAATTCCGCGGGATTCGCACAATAAGTAGTTCAGGTGTAAAAGGTAAATTGAATGGTTTTGTGACGCGTAGAATGTGTTCAATAAGATCTTTAAACAGTTAAAAAAATACTCCAAGATCTCTGATTTTTTCTACTAGTTGAAGAGGAACATTGTTCAGATGGTAAGTAGGTATAGATGGTTGGGTGACGTTTACGTAAAAATGTTACTGCATTACATTTATTTAGAAATAATGCGAGAACATTTTAATTTATGTTTAGAAATATGTGGTTTTCTGCGCAATATTCATTAATTCTATTAATCTCTTCTTGTGATTTTTTGCAATCATCTGCTGAGATTATGCATTTGAATATTTTCATATGGTCAGAATCAAATCAGAATGACTGATGACATGTTTGATGTCATTGAGACACAAAACAAAGAGCAGAGGCCCTAAAGGAGAACCTTGAGTTATCCCTGAGGGAATGGCTACTTATTGTCTGTGACATGTAACCTTATAATTTGAAATCAATCATCTTTGGTGCTACTAATATATAAAAAAAATGCATTGAAAACGTTACGTAATAAGTATTTTAAGAATAACAGATCGTAAAAACACGGACTATGGAAATTTCTGTGAATCACACGTTGACGCGCTTTTGTGCACTGCAGCCCGGCAGCGGAAAACATTAGTACCCTTTACACACAGAGTTCGGAGCGGGACGTGCCCCGCGCCACTTTAGGCCGCCGCGCAAAAAAATAAAGACCGAAAGTAAGGCCCTCCGTTCATGGAGATACTTACAAACTACGTGATTGTGACACAACCACAAGTACCCTGCAGATGTACTACTTTTTAAAGCTGGTTTCCGTACACGGCACTACCCGAATTATACTGAACTTGATCATTTTTCACGTGCAGCCGTGGAGTTAACACGATGTCGAACTATGTCAAATGACTTTTTTTCCAACATTAATCTATGCCTTCTTCACTAAATCCTTTCTTGCGTATTCTGGTAATGTAAAGTTATGTAAACACGCATTTTTATTCACTTCCAGAACAAATCTAACATTACTTTCATGTTCAGACGCCATTTCTGTCAAACGTCAAACGAAAGTAGCAGACACGAATGCTACAACGCGTAGCGCGCTACCAGCACCGTCGTTAGGGCGCTACCGACTTCAACCTGACATCCGTCGCGCAGCGCCGTGTACGAACACCAGCAAAATTGTATGGCGGGTACCCACGAGCGGTGTGCGTGCTACGCGCATCAGGCTCGAATAGTTTGTAAGTAGCTCCATGTACGGAGGCGCTAAGATAACGGTTTACAGCGCAGTTCACTGTGAAACTTTTCTGCGCGGCGGCCTGAAGTGGCGCGGGGCACGTCCCGCTCCGAACTCTGTGTGTAAAGGGTACTATTATCTCTGCTTCTACACTAGTTAGTGGGACTGTCATCAAGAACGTGTATGCTAACTGAAGGCATCTCCCCTTTATACCTCCATTCTCAAAAAGGGACATCTCATTGATGATCCCAGGTCTTGAAGTTTCCGAGCCTGAGACGCGGCTCTATCTTCTCTTCCTTAAATCAAGATCAGTCCCTCTATTAATGTATAAGATTGATCGCCGCTAATTCACATTTTCATAAAACAGTATGTTTTTGGTGTAAATTTTGTATTTTTTCAATCCCGTCAATGAAAATCTCTCAAATCCACCGGATCAAATATTGCTGATATCCCGCGGGATTGCAAACGACATACAAGACGCATGTTCTACTATTATTATAATATTAGTATGTTCCGACAATCTGATTAGCAAAATGATTCGATTATCTAAACATCTTTGGAGAGGCCGTGAAATACTCCTCAGAAACTAAAACTTCAAGGACTGGATCGTGTCACGGAGAAAAATGTTTTGCGAAATTCTTTCGGAATTCTCGTCATTTTATTCGTAAATACAGTAAAACAGGAAAAAAAAAAAACAGGAATAAAAAACAGGATTGCAATTGTTACGAATGAATCAACTGTGCGGCGGCGTGATAGACATTTGGATGAGGACTGTCAGTGGCGTAGCGTGGGTGTCAGCCGCCCGGGGCGGAGGAAAATTTTGCCGCCCCCCTATATAGGTATTTCAAACGTAGATTTCTTTTTTTTATAACGACCGCATTTTTATACGACGGTTTTTATATCACATGAATCGATTTTCTTCCAAAAAAATCAAGTTATAAATTCTGCCACAAATTTCAAACTGCTCTCGAAAATCGATATTGGTATCCACGTAATAGGATTTCGCATCTCGAATTTTTACAATGTGTTTATAACACAAGGCAGGTTTTAACTTAAGATTGATTTTGCGTTCGAGAACCAAAATAATAGTTACACATGGTACAGTCCACTTAAAAATTTTTGCAGCGTATGGCATGCAACCCGAATGTAAAACTTGACTAGGTCCACTATGAATCTGTAACTTGTTATTTAATTTGTCGTTATATTCTGAACACAAAACTGGTTTTAAATAAATCTCTACGGGGTGAATTAAGACTACACTCAGTATATGTAAATGGTTTATCTTGGATTTTGGCAGCACATTCACATTAGTCTGCAATTAGAATTTTATCACTGCACTTCAAATGAGAATGTTTTCCTTCGAAATGTGCCGGGAGATGATTCCACAACTGAAATTTTACATTATGAATACAAAACTGGTTTAAAGCAAATCTGTATGCGGTGAATTGAAACTACACTCAGAACATGAAAATGGTTTCTCTTTGATTCTGGCAGAACAGGAATTGAAATTTTGCCGCCCCTTAAAAGTGCCGCCCGGGGCGGGCCGCCCCCCCCCCCCCCGCCCCCCCCAAGCTACGCCTCTGGGACTGTGCATAAATATACCAAACCACCCACTGTGGTTTCCTGATAATCCTTAATTAAATTACTTATAGGTATATTATTGCGATTGCTCGTAATTTCGACGCCACCTGCATGGCAATGCTAATATATTTGCATTACGAATTGGTTACGAATATCTTAAGAGTCTTCATGATATTTTATCAGTACCTACTTACAAACATTTTCTTAGCTCTTTTACGAAAATTTTGACAGTTCTCCCGATATTTTAGTAGTAATTAATAAATAACCATTCATTCGTTCTCAATTTGGGAGGCGGGAATGGGTACCGCCGCCCCGGGAACCTTTATTGGATAACCAACTTCTCTGTCATAGTTCTTCTATGTCTGTTCGCTAATTTTGGTGATTTAGCAGTGGGTGAGGTTTGTCTAGGTCTTGGAGGCGGGACCAGGACACACTGAACCCCAGATGCCTACCCACTCTTTAAACCCTTTTCCTTCCCAGAACTCTCCTCCCCTTCCTTTCCTTATAAAACCCTCCACACAGCATCCCCAAAGATGACATAGGCCCTGAGGGAGATTATTTTCCTCAGGGCCTCCTGTGTGGAGCTCATGTAAAAAAATATGAATGTTCTATAAGGTTTTACTGATATTCCGTAAATAAAATAAAATACTGATAATTGCTTCGTTCTTCGAATATTTTATTAGGTCTTATTAATATAGTATTAGTACCTACACTTCATTAGTACATGTCATGTTAATTGACCTTTACTTACTAATAAAATGTTAGGACTTCTCACTAATATTTTTAAGGATAACACTAACATTACATCATTCCAGTCCAAAGTCCAAACTGGACTAGGACTGGAATAATGGAATGTTAACGCAATTTTAAAAATACACAACAGTAAACAATGCTAACTCACAAGGCAGTACACATAAAATAATCATAAAAATGTAATAAATTTAAAATACTTACATTCTTTTGTAATATTTGAGCTATTGGGATTACGGCATCCCATTTGGAGTGTGTTGTGAGGCTGGGTGACTGGACAACTCAACAATGTGCAACTTCATCACTTCTTTGATAAGTCATTAAAAATGAGGAAAAAAAAGGTAAAATAGGTTACGGTTAAGTTACATAGATTAAGGCGGCGCTACTCGGCTGAAAAAGAAGAAGATGGAGAGATATGTTTTTACGAATGTTCGACAGAGCGCGCTAATATTTTAAGTGATAGAATTGAAACGAAAATTATGAAAAAGCTTAATAAAAAATGACTCGTTTAAAATAGAGCAAAAATCTCGTGGAATGTATCTTAAGTATCATTTAAAAAAACATTGTGAATTTTTTCACAAATATAACTTGTAAAATAATAGAAATAGACTTGTTTTAAATAATTTTCGTAGCATACTTTGCGATTTTTTTCTATCTAGGGAATTTAATATAATTTGCGTTTCGGCGTGGAACGTATCTAGATATTATCTTCAAAAATAACATATATTTTTTTAAGAGCTTAAAAACTTCAAATGTTTAAGGGAGATACGTAAGAAATCGGTCGAAATTCGAATAGCGGCGGCCTAAGTTATACTTTTAACTTTTTTCAAAGGGGTGTTGAAATGACACTTTGTCGAGTTGTCATGGAACCATGAGGCTGAAGGGGTTGGAGAGAAGGAACGAGATAAGGAAGAGAAAGGTTTGTTAGATAATAATTCATAAATAATTGTAGTTTTTGTAAACTGTATATTTAATTATGACATAATGTGTAAATTATAAATTTCATCGAACGTCCAATCTCAAATTACTAAATATTACGTGGGTAAATTAATTACAGATTATAATATCATAGGTATACATAGACGTACAATACCTAAAGCGGTAAATGGTCTGGTCAAAGGATGATTTCCAATGTTAATGATAATTGGATGCATGCAATACAGCTGTGAAATTACCCAGTATCGCCCTGCTATAAGAATTATAACGTTGCTTGAAATGGCTTTAGCCGTGTTTGATGACCAGATCTGAATATCCAGGTACTTCCCCACTTTCCTCTTCCCATCTCCTTCCCCTTCCCACTATCTTCAGCCTCACAACAGATCCCAATTTGGGGTATTTGGGTAATTTACTAAATCTTTCTTTACTGGTATATCACAGTTTCATCACAGCACCAACTTCTCAAATTTGGTCATATTGTGTCTAGTAGTAACTAGCAGTTCTGTGAACGGTAGACCTCGCGTCAAAAAATATATATTTCTAATTTTCACTTTTTAAATCTGGGATGTTGCTGCTGAAACAATATGAACCCTCTCGGCCAAGCGCAAAAAGCCTTAATTAAATCTATTACAAAAATATCTTTTAGATTCTCGACAGTACAGTTATTTAAGGACTTTGCTGTATTAATCATGCAAAATTATATCTATACAATACAAAAAAGACATACTAAACCATCATACTGCACAACACAATTAAGACACGAGACATACCCATGACTCCGAAGACAAAAACTACCCATGGACAAAGACATTACCACAATCTGGCTCCAAAATTTTTAAATATAATTGAAAAAGATATTAAAGATATTCACGTGACAAAAAATGCGAATCTGAAACACAAAATTCATACGTGGATAGTCAAAAAAGGCATTGAATACTGCGGGCAGACAACTTCTACAATATAAAAGCGGCGCTATTCGGCTGAAAAAGAAGAAGATGGAGAGATGTGTAATTACGAATGTTGGACAGAGCGCGCTAATATTTTAAGTGATGAAATCGCAGCGATAATGGCGAAAAAGCTTAATAAAACATGACTCGTTTAAAATAGAGCAAATATCTCGTGGAACGTATCTTTATTAAACGTATCATTTAAAGAAACATTGTGAATTTTTTCACACATATAACTTTTAAAATAATAGAAATAGACTTGTTTTAAATAATTTTCGGAGCATACTTTGCGATTTTTTTTCTATCGAGGGAATTTCATATAATTTGCGTTTCGGCGTGGAACTTATCTAGATATTATCTTCGAAAATAACATATATATTTTTTAAGAGCTTAAAAACTTCAAATGTTTAAGGGAGATACGTAAGAAATCGGTCGAAATTCGAATAGTGCTATATCTGTTCTCTTTACCTCTCAATTATTTTTTATTCTTTCTTTTATCTTTTTTCCATTTGACTTATCCCTTTTCTTTTTATTTTTCTTTCGTTCTATTTATCTATTCAAATTTAAATTAAAATTTTTATCTTCCAAGATTAAGATACCAAAATTAGATTAAATTCCTGCCACTTCGGAACAGGCTAGTGAGGTGATATACAAGAAAGTATAAATTGTATATTATCTTGATTAATAATAAATTTAAAAAAAAAATCAAAACCAAAATTTCCTCTGAAATCATAAGATTTGTAAGTAGGTAGGAACTGAATCCCCTTAATTATAAACCATAAGTTTTATATAACATTCTCCGAAATTTCATAAATATAAGGAATTATACATTTGTCCAAAGAATCGTCACTATCTCAATGACAATCCGTTTTTCAATAAGGTATTAAGAAAATAGGTAGATACCTACTGTAATATTGAAAAATTAGAATTAGAAAGTCCAAATAAACACGCTGATTTCACATTTGAAAAAAAGAATCTCTACTGAACCTTTAACTGCCACCATCTTGAACCGGAAACGGAACGTATAAACAATTTTACAGATAGATGAATTGCAGATATTAATGTTTCTATTCTATATTTTCCCTATTATTTTTACAAAAGATAACCTGTCATAACATACGAACAAACTGCCATACCGTTAATCCGATGGCGATGAAACTTTGGTGATTTGTTGTACACACGCCCGCGAAGGTTATAGGCTAGATATAATGGTAAGCTCTGGCGTTATGAAATTTGTATAAATGAAAATGAGTGTATTTTATACATTTCAGTGGCAGGGAGGGGAGGCATGAGGGGAAGGGTAATGAAGGAGGTAGGGTTAGCGAGAGGGAAGATGAGGGAGGGGAAGGCGTGGAAGGTGGAAGGGGAACGCGGGGGAAGGGGAACGCGGGGGAAGGGGACGCGGGAGGGAAACGGGGATGCAAGGGAAAGGAAATACAGGGAGAAACAATTTATTTCTTTGCATTACAACGCATGCTGGGTACCAGCTAGTAGAATGCAAAACAGAAGTAAGTAATGGGAAATAAGACTTAAAATACTTTGAATTCCAAACTGTCGCACATTAAAACATAAAATGAGGCAAGTTTTTTAGAGTCAAATACTTAAGGTAAAATTGTTACATCACAGTGAAAAGTTTATAACTTGTTTCCCAGTATTTGCATTATTTAAAACTCATGAATTGTATTATTTAATCGCACAATTTTTCTAAACGTTTCCTGTTTCTTTGGTTAGTGATGAGTTGGTACCTACATAATTATCTACTGATGACATTAATGACAATGGCAAAAATGTCAGAAATGACTGTAGGTTGAGTGCAGGGGCGTCGTAAGCACATGTGCAATATTTGTGACGCACACTGGCGGCCGATCTTAGGATGGACAATTGATGCTCCCAATGAGTGAATGCATGAAACGAGATCTTCGTTTTACTGCTTAAAAATCAAGGTTTAATAATAACGTTTCACAAATGAATTTATTTGGAAAACAATTTACTCTTAACTAATTGAATTTCGTTGTTTCACTGTGATTTCTATGTCATTTTCTTAAATTATTTCTACATTCAAATTTGCAATTTGCAGTTGACGTAGAACGTTCTTCCAACGAACGTCGTTCTATTGCAGTTGCAGTACATCGTTTAGCACAGTCCAGACAGACATCCAGGTAGAACGGTTCTAGATGTTCTGGGACTAAGAGGGTTAAGTACTTAAACGCCAAACCTAAACGCCGACCTGAACTTGATACGATTCATTCTCGCGCGGGTACATTCACTTTACTGACTTTACAGTGACCGTAAGCGAAAGAGAAAGATGCATAATACATACGTGTGACAGAGAAAGCCATGGGCGGGGAGGCATGCCGCTTTTCGGACGACTCACCTACTGCGACGATTTCTGTATCAACGCCAAGTCGGTATTAAAGTTGGACGTGTAATATATCTTCATCTTTTTCAAGGTTTTCCAAAAATATTATATTATACTAATTACTGTGTGACTGTCTAAAAAACACTTGAACACCTCAGCACAGGTTCTCCTTTTGAGGTAATCGCGAAACACTTCACATAGTAGATTTTTTAAATCATTTGCAGTACCTTACAAATTTTCAATATATACTTTTTTTCATCTTTCTTATAATATCTTTTAATACTCTTTAACCTAATAATATAATCAATGCCCAACAATATTGCTTACAATAATAGCACGCAAACACCTCAGAACAGTTTCTCCTTGTAAGGTGTTCCACGAAACACCATAATATAATTTTTTATCAAAAAAACATCGAATTGTAATGTGAAATTTTATTTTGAAATTATTTTATTTACATTATTTAGAGTTCACAACATTCTCCTACAATTTCATAATATGTCTAGTCATTTTCATGAGTAATTTTAAGCTGAAAAAATTAAATAATAAGATGTGTTCGAATACATTTTTTTGATGAAAGAACGTGTCTATCATTTTATTTTAAAATAGTCCACACGATGAGTTTCACGGTTTGTGTAAAAATATTTCTAAGTATCTTTAAAATTTAAAATTAGGGGCTGCCTTTTTAGTTTTCGTACACAGGCGGCGATAACCCTCGCGGCGGCCCTGTTTATGCACACAATAATAGATAAGAATTGCTGTATTTGCCGCTGTGGATAAACGGTCATTTTATCTTTATGGCCTTTACTATAACCACATCGCTCTTTCTGTTATTTATATAATAACCACATTAACATAATTTGCTACGAATATATTCTGTTTGTGTAATTTGGAAAATAATAATGATGGACGGTTTCACATGCGAATTTGTTTGACCTACGCCAGTAAATGGAACCCACATGTTTAAATTAAACCGTATTCATGGTTTTAACCTTTAACTGCTGACGTGATTTTTTTTTTACGTATACTTTGACGTGGGGGCCTGAAAGGCTATTCCCTAAAATGTGTGATAAGAGATCGTTCTCCCACGAGAAGTGCTGTCAGATTTGTGTGATTTTCTACGGCTGTTATTTACTTTTTCTATCGGCCGATGTCAAAATTTCAGCTGTAAGCTGTCACGTATTTTAATTTGGGTCGTTTTAAACACGAACTCCTGCAAGTATGCATGATTATTTATTCATTTAACAGCTGTAGAAAATCACCTGACAGCACTTCTAGCGGGATAACGATCTCTTATCACAAATTTTAGGGAATAGTCTTTCTGGGCGGCCTGTTACTTTTAATGTTTATACATTAGAGATCCATGAAAATTTTGAGGTCCAAATTATTATTTATTGGACTATTTAAATATATTTAAATAAAATACTTTTTTCATTGTAAAGTAACTTATATTTGACAATTAGGATATTAAATGATAATTTTTGGCAGAAATCAGTATGTATTATCTATTAAACTATATAAAAACAACGAACTCACTTTTATTACAATATTTTAAAAGTGTCTTGAATAAACTATACAAGTACATAACACTTTAGTAAATGTGTTTATGTTTATTTTTATAAACATATAATATAGAGGTTTAACTCCTTAACTGATAAATAAAACACTTGTGTTGCTAAGTTGTGTAACGAAGAAACGACATTTATGTTTATCGTATTACTTTCTTTTTATGGTTTCTTCAACAAACTGACACTTTACAAATAAAATCATAGAATAACAAAATAAGTGACAATTCTCATTCTAACCGGCACCACAACAATACTTTTTCTTTACATACATAGTAAAACTCAACTTTAAAAAGTCACTAAAGTACTGACGATGGGTCAGAGAGGCCCGCAAAAAAAATTGAACTGAATTTACTTACAGAAATTTAACTTTAAAAATTTAAAAAGGGCTCTGGCGTCACTTAATTCGAAGCTAATGGAAGCTGCGTACGCGTCGCGCGCGTGGAAGGGAGTATTTCGATATTATTATTGTTGCTAGGACGGAGCGGCCCCCACGTCAGCAGTTAAAGGTTAATCTTTACCAATAGGCCACACTTTCTGGCCCAAACGATTTTGGTAAGCAGTTCCGTCGGCTAGAGGTTTGTGGTTTGGTATTTTTATGGGCCAGAGGGTTTATTGATGTTATTGTAGCTGAAAATGAATTTTATTTTTTTTCTCAATTTCGATATTTTGTACGAAGATTTTTCTCAATTTCGATATTTTGTACGAAGATTTTCAGTATATCTTCATACAAAAAGTTGAAATTTAAAAAAAAAATCAGTTTTCAGCTACAACATCAATAATTTTCAGTCGTATTTTTCAATCTTAGCACTCCAGCCAACTGAAAACTCACGGACCGCCACTGCTACACATATTATGTTGCAATCAGTAATTGATTCAAATCAGTGCGTCATTTTATATTGCCACCTTTTAATGGACCATTGTTCCGACTCCGAAACGAACTGCTTGCAATATTGATTTAAATGTAATTTCATATGGAATATTTTTTAAATTAGCTCCACGCAGAAGAGTCTGAGGAAAAAAATCCCTCAGGACCTAAATCATCTATTAGGAAGGTGTGTGGAGGATCCTTTTAGGGAAGGGGAGGAGTGGAAGTTCTGGGAAGGAAAAAGATATGAGAGGTGGGTAGAAATCTGGGGGTCAATGTGTCCAGGAGTGACGGTCGGATGAATCCATCCCTCCCACCGTGAGTCGAGAGAGTCCGACTGGAGAGGTCTAGGTTAGGTCTCCCTCAATCAGTCTCTCCCGATCCAGCACATCACGCTGTAGGTGGACAAACGCATTCGCCGCCAAGACCTAGAAAAACCTCAACCCATGAACCCGGGCACCCCAGATAAATCACTAAGGGGCCATCCATAAATTACGTCACACCTTAAAGGGGGGGGGGGGGAGGGAGTACGTAAGTGTGATATTATATGACAAGAGGTATGGGGGGAGGGGGTCATCAGCTCTGGGACGTCACGTGGAAAAAGAAATTTTGAACTACTGTTTTATTTATTTTAATTTTTATTTTATTGATAAACAGAAACAAACAGTACATTAGTTACAATGGTGAAACAATTTACAATTATTAAGTACATTTCATGATGGGTACCTATGACATGTTTCTTTGTAGTGTCTATGTATATTAAGTAAATTACCGGGTGATGTGCGTATTGGGTAGGTGTGTGTGTGTATGTGTGAGTATGTATGTATGTGTGAGTATTTGATTATTTTTGGATGTAAAATTGCAAAATATGTGGCGTCACACTAGGGGGGAGGGATCTCACAAATGTGACGACGTGTGACAGGGGGGAGGGGGGGGGTAAAAACATCGTGAAATTCGTGTGACGTAATTTATGGATGGCCCCTAAACTGCCTATGGCAAGGGTGTTGGTTATCCAATAAATAGTAATGGCGCTGCCATACCCGCCTCCAAAATTGAGTAATTAATGGTATTTACTTATTAAATATAGTATTTTTAATAAGTAAATACCATTAATTTAGTAATAAAAGTAACACACTGCTTTACATACCGAGAAAAGATAAATAAAGCAATAAAATGTAGGTGACGTAATGTGCTCAAGTGACAAACTGAATTGAGTAAGTGAAATAGAAAAATCCCCAAATGGGGTATGTTGCGAGGCAGATGGTATTGGGGAGGGGAAGGAGATGGAGAGAGGAAGGTGGGGAAGTACCTGGCTATTCAGATCTGGTCACAAAACCTGGCTAAAGCCATTTCAAGCAACGCTTCAATTCTGAATGGTGGTCTTACACCAGGGCGATACCTTCACTCTGGAACGTGCCGCAAATATATATTATTTATAAATGAATTAATTGTGAAATAGCACAAATTCATCAAATACAATTTATTTCATTAAATGAAGACAATATTGGCGAAACTCAATCGAAGATCTGGAGACAGAAAAATCAGAAAAAAATATGGGCACCTCTGGGACACGAACTCAGGACGTTCGGCTTTCCGGGCCACACTTCTAACCACTGAGCTAAGGTGTATCTATCCTTTTCGGTCATTTTTAATTGTATCGTGCATCGACTAAGAACTACCAACATTATCTTAATTTTCTTAACGCATATTTTATTGGCTGCTATCTTTATGTACGATTGCAAGATCCAAACCCGAACTAAATGGTATATAGATAGTTTCTGGATAAATCCTGGGCTCTGGTCCTGGGTTCTGGGTCCTGGGTTCGTGTCCTAGAGGTGCCAATATCTATTTCTGATTTTTTTGTCTCCAGATTTTCGATTGAGTTTCGCTAATATTGTCTTCATTTAATTAAATATTAAATTATTGTTATGTGAATACCGCCAAGAGTCCCAACTGCTTTAAAAGAAAGTATTATTTTTTTATTGTAAATTATTGTTATGTGAATACCGCAGTCCCAACAAGACAATACAAGAATCCCAACTGCTCCCAAGGGAGGGAGGTTGAGGGAGAGTTAAGATGAGGTGGAGGGGGATCAGATGGGTGAGTGGTGGGGAGGGGGGGGGAGTGAGAGGCTGTGGTGAGAGGGTGGGAGGGGGGGGTGAGAGGGGGGTGGGACGGTAAGCCTTTTTTACATCCATTTTTCGTATTACAAACATTGCAAACACGGGAGGCGGGTATTGGTACCGCCACCCCGGGAACCATTATTAAATAACCAACACCTCTGCCATAGATCACCCCAAGTGGTTCGCTACGTTTGGTGACTTAGCAGGGAGGCCTGTATTCGTGGTGTGAGGTTTGTCCAGGTCTTGGCGGCGGACGCGTCTGCCCACCAGTTGCATGGCAGACCGGATCTGGGGAAAGTGGTTGAAGAAGTCCTTTTGACTTCTCTAGCCGTACTCTCTCTGAACATCGCCTTGCACCGCTGGAGGGATGGATTAATACGTCCACCGCAATCCCAAAGATGACGTAGGCTTTTAGGGGAATTATTTTCCTCAGGGCCTCCTGTGCGGAGCTAATGTAAAAAAACACGTTCTCTGAAATTCTCTAGCCAACCCCTCTCCCCCCCACCCTCACCCGTAAACGAAAATATTGTCACACCTCACCTTAATTGAGGTGGGACACCTCAACACCTCATTTCAGTATTTTAGTGCCTCATACAAACTCATCCTGATGTCGTGTCCTACCCAACACTATACGGTGGTTGTCATGTTATGATGATGTCATCTGAACTAACTGATACAAATGATTCCTGTAACGAGTCTCTCATTAGTCATTATGACTGATTATCATTACTTAAGTGATTACTGTTCGACTACTTACTTTTACTTATATGCATTTATGATTACACATTATTTATTATACAACTCATTTTTGTCAAATTTGTATTTAATTTAATTTTTTATTCATGGTTATATTGTCTTTATACGTATATATGGTTATATTGTTATGGTTATATTATATATGGTTATATTGTCTTTATACGTACAGTAATTCATTATACATATTTTAACTATTTTACATGTAATGTACCATTATGTGTTCTAAATTTGTAATCTTCTATGTTCTTTTGGTGTAGGTATTAAGACGACACGATACCCTAAAATATATTCAGAATCTCAACGACGTAAGTAAAGAAGCTGTGTATACATATTGCGACTTGCAACCCGTTTATTGGATGGACCTACTGTCGAATTTGCCTTATCAAAGAAAAGAAGAAAAATAATGCGGGAATCTTTACGACGTAAGTTAAGAAAGCGTGTAAACAAATACGGCACGACGCGACGTATTGGACGGCCGTACGGTCTAATTCGCCCTAGCAGACCTGTAGATTCGACCTTTCCGCCGGGTTCATTTTAATTAATTCTGAAGAACGTGTTACTAATATTTAAGATGTTTCTAAACGAATCCCTCCCGAAGTTATTAATTGATTGTCTAGAAAAATAAAATCTGGTGCTCACCGCTAAATTTATAGTTATAAAAGGGAAATAAATTTTTCGAACCGTTCTACGTAAAATATATTAATGGTGAGGTATTGTTTTTATTAATCTTAAATATAAATAACTTACATCCCCGGGTCGCGGTTTGAAAAAAAGTTATTGTATTTACGAATTCGTCGGAATTTATTAAAATGTGGGCCTTGAGCAGTCCCCTAATATTAGGGTATTATTAAACCGCCTTAAGAGTAGGTATGGACATCAAATTTAGTCTGCTAGTTGAAAATCTTGTAAAATTTTTTGTATAAAAACCTTTATACGAACAAAAAAAATTAAATATAATAAAAACGATGGTTACTAAATTTTTCATATCAGTAAAGATGATTATCATGTGATTTTAATAATTTCAGAGAAAGCGTGTACAGTACGAGCATGTGCAATTAAAAATATTTTTTTATAAAAATTGTTTTATGCATTTTTTGTAATTATCCGATTTAGGTACCTAGGATTTATACACAAACACATACTCTTATCCAACACACATTGATTTCAGTGCTAGCTAGGTCTTTTCTTGATGTATTTTATTACCGCGTGAATTTTATAAAATGGTTTTATTGAATAATGAAGCTGATATCTGATTCCACGAATTGTTTAACGAAAATAAATGACACGGATTAAGGGTACTTACTAATTCCACGAATTGTTTATCGATAAATAACACGGATTAAGGGTACTTACTCAAAAATAGCTTTATAGTGTCGTAAACATCACTATGGCGTAGGTTATTCGTTTATATTTATTATATTTATCACGATCGGAGTGCTACCCTAGACGCACAATATTTATTGTGATCCGCAGATATTTATCAAATATCATTATGACTAGGGTACTGAAGGATCACAATATGGATCGCGGGATTTATAGATTCCTGAATTCCGGATCGTGATAAATATTGAACGTGTTGCCTACGCCTCGATATTTACAACTATCCGTAGGTTCTCGATAAGAAATTCAGGAATCTTGACTTCTTTAATCCATATTGCGATCCATCAATACGCTAGTCTACACGTCTAAATATCACAATATTTGATAAATATATGCGGATCGCAATAAATATTGAACGTGTAGGATTCGCCTAGTTCGTAGTTTTGTCGAGGAGCGAGTAATTTATTAACTAAACATGTCCCAACACCATAAATTTAGTAGAGTAGTTTAGTCAGGGTAATAGAGTCAATTTTGTTCAATTTTTTCCGGCAAGCAGTGCCCCCACCAAGTGTCACTGCTCACTGGCACAACCACTAAATGACTAAACAAGTACCAACCCGTTGTTTTAGTATAGTTCATTGGTAGCCGCAGATTTAATATATTTTTGGAGAGAAGATGTTACTTTAAAATTCTTTTATTTTTTTCGGTTATTAATTCATTTTCGTATCCATAGCTTCTTTACTTTCATCTCGCTAATTTCTTCTTCAACCTCTTCTAAAACATCCACTACACCTACTGCAGCCCGTTCATCTTCCAATGCACCACTCACTAATGTGCTCCACTCAACCGTAGTGAGTGGCGAGTTACTCGCCACTCAACTAAACTACTAGCCTAGTCTGAACAATTGTGGTTTTAATTTTATTTGTTCTATTTATATTAATTGTTTCTTGGGGAAAATCTTAACAGGTTAAACCGGTTCAGTTCGTATGCAATAATGTAGACTTATCTCTTCAATTTGACTGGAAAACATACCACAGCAATGAGAAACATGTCTTAAAAAAATTCTTGAAATCGAAAATTATTATTTGGGAAATTTTATAAAAAAATTTAATCGAATAATAGGACTGATAAATAATTCCATGAATGATTTATCAACAACAAATCACACCGGTTAAGGGTACTTAACCCAAAAATAGCTTTATAGTGTCTATGTAAACATCACTTTATCTTGAACCCATTTATCAAGTCGTGAATCATTTTACCGCCCAACGTCGGTGTATTAATTATCTACACTACACAATTCAATATGTGTAGTAGGTATGCATTTTGTTTACATGTATACCCAAACCACGCTTATTAACCGATATCGATGTATCAGCAATATGAATTAGTTTACGAACTGCAACAGGGGCGCGCCGTAAGACATTTTCTTTTAATTCCAAGGCATCACATACGTTATTAGGATATTTCATTGCAGCCAGCTATTAATTTTTTCTACGTTACTTTGTACATTTTCTAGTAAGATGTCAAATCCTTATCATAATAAAAAATTGCATTAGCTTCTGCGTGTAGAAAATTTTACCATTTCAAACTAATTTGTAAATTTGAAATGCCTAATATCTTTGATGTAAATTTGGAATACCTAGTAGTGGTCCAAGTATGGATCCCTGAGGAACTCCATAGTTTATTGGAAGGTGTTTGCTATTTTGATTGTCAATGCTAACGAATTGCTTTCTATTGCTAAGATTTGAATAGATTTAGAGCAGGATATAACAATGTCGGGAAATGTGTAGATCCGCAAAGAATGCAAGGCTGATGCAAACGTAAAGAGGAAGATTAAGAAAGGAATTCTCAGATGGTTTGAAGAGAGAACGAAGAAATGGGTGTAAGGAGAATATTTGATGCAAATGTGAATGGTAGAAGAAGTCGGGGACGCCCGAGGAAGACACGGCACGATCAAGTGAATCAAATACTTGAGTCGGAACATGTCGATAATCAGAATAGTAGAGTACTACGTATGAGATGAATGTGAATGAGGCAAGGAGTGTGTGCCAAGACCGAATCGTTTAGTGGCCATTTTCTCTTCCTACCCTTGCGGGGAAACGGAGTTAGTTAGTCAGTTGGTGATATTCGACTGCGCCAGCGCCAATGGCTGATTCGAGCATTTCAGATTAAATACATGCCATCCGCTTAAGACCTGTGGTTCCCAGATAGTTAATGAAAACCAACAACCGTTCAAGAAATAATTTCAATATTTGAAAAAACATTTCAATAAAATTAAAATAAGTTGAGGGAGAACAAGTGATTGGCTGTTGAGATCTAGGCTCGAAACATAGCTAAAGTCATTTCATTTCTCAATGGCGGTCTTACACCGTGGCGTTACAGGGATTGTCTTCCACTTTGGAACAACATGTAAAAACACAATATTTTATTTTTATGTGTGAGTACAATTCACGACTGACGACCTCCGTGGTCAAGGGTTAAGACTCTCGACTAGCAATCTCGACTAGGTCAACTCTCGACTAGCGACTCTCGACTAGCAATCTCGACAGAAAAAACATTTTATACAAGAATTAGAGTAGACCCACAAAGCTGTCATATGGCTGCTTGTCTGCAGGTTCTAACAATTTAAACATTCTTAATATAATATCCAAGAAAATATTTGTAAATACATTTATAGTTTTAAGGAAACATTAGAATAGATCACATAGTAGTATTAGATAATTTAACTTACAACTATAAATATATAAGATATTTCAATATACCTACCTAATAAAAGATATGTAGGCAGCTATATTAAGATATTCAAAGATACATGGAGTTTTCGTTCATTAACCATAGTTTTATCATTTTAAGACTTATTCTCTCATTTTTTTCAAATTTTATGATTTTATTGATTTTATTAAAAATCACTGGTATTAGATATTCAAGAGTACGGCTTCCATATTTATTTAATGTTCGAGGAGTTGATTTTTTTATTTCAAAGTATAGTAATTTAAAATATCATATAGTGTATTTGCGGCACGTTCATCTCTCAGTATCGCCCTGGCGTAAAACCATTCAGTAATGAAACGTTGCTTGAAAGTTGGTCAGTGGCTGGGTTGGCGTCGCTTTGTGTCGGCTGACTTAGACCTCCTTCACGACACAGCAATATTTTCCGCTTACTGTAATGGTAGTAGGAGATTTTTCAAATATTGTCAGGTTTTTCGTAGCCCGGGAATGTGTGTCTTTCTTTTTAAAAAAATGTCTTTAGCCTTGTTTGGAGACCAGATCTGAATAGCTAGGTACTTCCCCACATTCCTCTTCGTCTTTTGCTCCCCCCACTACCTTCAGCCTCACAACATAACCCAATCGGGAATGTCATAGTCTCACTGGCTCCAGACGGTTGGGAGCAGTTTGGACTCTTATTCACATAAAAAAATAATCTGTCGACGTCCCGATATGATTTTATTTTTTATTGTCCTGGCAGTGATTTGAACTCACTTCCTCAATTACCTTACGGCTGTGCGACGAAGGTCATCAATTGTATGCACATGTTCCTATCATCATGTATGTCAACGATCTCTTTTCCACTTGTCCAAAATGATAATAATGTGTAATAATGCAGAACACTTTCAACGGTTTTAACATTCTATATCTATACTAATATTATAAATGCGAAACCGCGTGTCTTTGTTTGTTACGCTTTCACGCATAAACCACTAAACTTATTTTAAAAATTCTTTCATCAATAGAAAACTACATTACACAATATAGGCTGTATATAATGGTAAGTAATGGCGATATGAAATTATAAATATTAATATATTATATTAATTATACGTTTTATGTCCCTTACAAAAGCGAGTTATTGCTAAGCAAAACAAATCGTTGCCGTGAAAACGATGTTGCTGTTGTTGATATATTTGCGGGAAATTTTATTTCAGGTGTCGTAGTTAATATCTTTCTCTAAAAATGAATCGCTGAAATGTATGTACGCGCATAGCTTCCGAACGACTGCCCTAAATTGGATAATTCATTTTTTTGTGTAAGTTATTTTGTATAAAACTACTAGTGAGCTCTAGCTTTATGATTTTGCAATAAGTGGCACGCGAGCTGTTTGAAAACTGAATGTATGAAATGCGAGAGGGAAGCCTGGGAGGGGGGAAGGGAACTCGCGAGGGGGGTTCGCGGGACGGGGGAAGGGGGGAGTGGAGTGAGAAGAGGCGGAGTGGGAACGCGAGAAGGGAAGGGGTCGCGGGAGAGGAAGGAGAGGCGGAAGGAGAACGGAGCGAACGGGAAAGGACACGCAGGGAGAAACAATTTCTTTATTAAATGGCATAACAACGCATGCCGGGCACTAGCTATTAAAGTAATAAATGTACAATGCGTGTTAAAACTCTACATTATTTACCAAAGTAAATTTTGATCACAGAACATGGTGATCATCATCAATTATTAGCAAGTAGCTGCTTTTAATATTTCCACGTTTACATTTTGTCGCACCATTTTGATGAGACAAAATAAAGAGACACAAAATGTACGTACGTCTATTTTCTTTTTTCAAAGTACTAGTTTTTCTTTTGGAGGAAACATTTATATATGCGTTGTGAGTCTCATCATTAAAGAATTGTGATAAAGAACGTATGTTTATTATTGCCTTTTTGTACAATTGCCGTTCCGTAAACGTGGGAATATTAAAAGCAGCTAATGAACGACCAAAGCGTTTATTTAAAAAAAAAACACTTGGTGAAATGCGACTCTGCACCGAAGGTAAGGACGATCGATGCACACGAGTAAATAGAAATTGGTGTATCTGCGTTTTATCAGCGATGTTCTAAATATATTTATCTATTTCCACCATTTTATATTAGCCAGGAAAAATCAAACGCCAAGTACCTAAATCTGCGGTTTGTTTACAGAATTTACACTTCAAATATTTGTTTTACTTGAGATATATGAGCCATGCTTTGTAATAAATATTTTTTAAATACGTATTTTTGCGTGGAAAAGGTACTTTGTAACGGAATAATTAAATAAAATGCACAATTTTAATCGTGAACACAATCAGTCTTTATTTTGAGTACAATCAATTTGCAAGTTTAATTAGTATTTATAACAGTTCAAAATAGTAAGGCAGTATACGGTTTGTCAAATAAGAGTAGAAAACATAGGAGGGCGCCACTGTTGTTCAAATGGCGAAAATTTGAACTGTTGTTCAAATACTAAAAATATAATCATGGTGGTAATCTAAAGCTGTGTAACCTACATTTTTAATAAAAATTAAAAAGGCATAAAAGTGAAAAAAAATGTTTTTCATTGCAATATAGATACCCACTGCTCTCAAAATTAGAATTGCATATAGGTATATTATTATTAAACCTTTGCGATTTTGTGTTAACATTATGAATAATAAAGATATTGCATTAAAATATAAAGCACACTTTAGAAACTGCTCACATTTATTTAATATCAGCTTAAGTACCTAGTGTTGCCCGAGCTTTCGATCATGTCTCTAATTTTAGATCTGAATATATTTAACTTATTCAGATCTAAAAGTAGTGTAACTAAACTAACCATTAATGATTTTCCATTCTACCTACTGTTAAATTCAAATTTATGTTAAATTAAATGAAAAACAATCATTTTGTAAAGCACAATTTAATCAAATTTAACAAATCAAATCAAATTCAACAAAAAAATGTTTTTTTTAAATGTGTGTACAGGGTTCTGTATTTTTAGTGTCATTGCACTTTAAGATTATTTGACAGGTAAATTGGTGTTGCCAGCCAGTGGCGGACTAAGGGGGGGGGGGGGGGCGTCCCGGGCCCCCGGTCTTGGGGGGGCCCCCAAACGCCTTCATGTTCCCTTGATCAAATCCTAAACAAGGCTTTAAGGCACCAAGACACAGTAAAAAAAAATAATTTTTTATTTCATTTTCTGAAAGATGCACTTAATAAGAATGCTCTCACCAAATATTTAAAAAAAAATCGGAAAATTTGCGGAGATACAGATGTGAAACCGTTTGAAAAAGTTTGAATGTTGAATTATCCTTCAGCAAAACTTTGAATGCGCCCTTTACCATAGGGGCCCCTAGCCGATGCGGCAGGGCCGGATTAAACTTGTTGGGGCCCCTAGACAATGCACGTCTCGGGGCCCCTTTACCATAGGGGCCCCTAGCCGATGCAGCAGAGCCGTATTAAACATGTCGGGGCCCCTAGGCAATGCGCGACTCGGGGCCCCTTTACCGTAGGGTCCCCTAGCCGATATGGCAGGGCCGGATTAAATTTGTTGGGGCCCCTAGACAATGCACGTCTCGGGGCCCCTTTACCATAGGGGCCCCTAGCCGATGCAGCAGAGCCGTATTAAACATGTCGGGGCCCCTAGGCAATGCGCGACTCGGGGCCCCTTTACCGTAGGGGCCCCCAGCCGATGTGGCAGGGCCGAATTAAACTTGTCGGGGCCCCTAGGCAATGCACGTCTCGGGACCCCTAGCCGACGCAGCAGTGCCGGATTAAACATGTCGGGGCCCCTAGGCAATGCACGACTCGGGGCCCCTTTACCTTAGGGGCCCCTGGCCGATGTGGCAGGGTCGGATTAAACTTTTCGGGGCCCCTAAGCAATGCACGTCTCGGGGCCCCTTTACCCCTTCCTACACTGCCTTATGAATAATATGGCCCTGGCCATAGTGACTGGATTTTCAGTTTAAAACTTGGTGCATGGTGCATGCAAATTGGATGTATAGTTTTTCTAATATGTTGTCAATCAGGTTGAAAAACGTAGCTTCGATGAAAACGCGTTCAAGTTTTGCTGAAGGATAATTCAACATAAAAACTGTTTAAAACGATTTTAAACAGTTTTTATGTTATAAAATGCTGTATCTCCGTCAATTTTACGAATTTTCTTAAAGCATTTGGTGAGAGCATTATTAACAAATGCATCTTTCAGAAAATGAAAATAAAAAAAATGACTTTTTTACAGTGTCCTGGTGCCTTAAGGGGCATTAACCAGCGGCCGGAATTCAAATTTCGTCGAACGGTGGTCTTGCGATCGTACCCTCACAACTGTACAGGACAGTTCCGATGAGAAAGATTAATTATTTTCCATACCAGCATTTTAACATAATAACTCAATATCGATTTTATTTCATTCAACATTTGCTTTAATAAATACCTACAATCAAAAATGCTCAAACACGTGATGATAAAACTGTAAAATTTACCTGTGTACTGTGTAATTTTGTAATTATTTTTTGATCGTAAGTATTTATAATTTTTCAATAAGGTCTAAGCAAAATTAGAATGTAATTTTTTTTATAAATAAATTAGTTTGTAAGACCGTAAATAAATAGACAAACTGAAGTATTTTCATCACAAAACAACGGCGCGGATCTTTTTTTTATGATTTTATTTGAACTAAAATTAAAATTCCGAAATGTAGTTCTATTTCTTTTATATTCTTAACAATAACAATTTATGGGTTCACTGATAAACAGGTTATACACCTGTATCGGTCCTCCCAAAGGAAACTTAAATGTGCCCTTAACCGTACGTTTTACCAAAAGGGTTTCAAGTATTTTCTCTCTGGGTTAGCTGAACTCAGAAGCAGACAGTTTACAAAGCATCTCATGGGTTAGTCCTGCCAGACTTGAAGAAGCACGGTAAGCACCGGGAAGCATCTTGCTCTCTAGAGCTAAAACATGACCTTTTATCGGTCATCACAGTTGTGCCATCTTTTCCAGGGATCATATCTTTAAGCCTAAGCGGCAGAGATTAATGTAGAAGTAAAGGGTAATGAAAAAGTATTCGAGATCCAACATTAAAAAGTTAGCGATAGAAAGAAAAATCGGAAGAAAATTCCCAGCACGCCACTGATAAAAGCCCATGCAAATCGGCTTTAGATCTATAGATAATTATGTATGTTTCAATTATCTTCGATAATTCAGATTCGATAAGAATTTATTTATATTATACTTAACTGTTTACTGTATAAATACATTTTCTTTCAATGATGTCAAAGTTTTACCAGTGAAAAGTCATTTATTCAATCGGTAAGTGAATTAAGATTATATTCACGTCACCAGACCTATATTTATGTTTAACTGCTCGTGTAATATACAGGCTAAGTGTGTACCAACATGTCAACAGTCTATGTCGAATGAGCTTATTGAGTGTATATCGTGTAATCCCTTTATGTATGTAGATTCTTTGGTGTGACGAGATGAACACGCACGGTTGTGATGTCTAGGGAAATTGCCCTACATCTAGGGGAGAAAAATATTTTTTAGGGAAAAGGGAAATCAGTACAATTCTAGGGAAATATCGAACTCTGGCAAAACTTTTTTTATAATTTTTTTTTATTAGAGTTAAAACGATTCTTTTTTTGTATGTATTGACATTTACCTGAGTTTTCTGTTTAATCAAAATTCGCACGAAATACTTATTTTACTCAAATTAAGAACCTAGTAACTAATAACTAATTACATATTTTGTGGATGTAAAAAGTTTTTTTTGTTTATTTATTTATTTAAAATTTGTACGTTTTTACAATAAGCATACATTTTTTATGTATAAAGGAGTGTTATAAAGGGTTATAAAAATAGAATTTCCTCACCGTAAAGAGACAAAGCTGTTGTGTTTGGTGAGGGAATTCATACTCAATTATATGAAATCATGCAAATAACAAAATATTGTATTAAATCAAGTAAATAATAAAATATTGCAAATAATAATAAAAAAGATAAGTAAGAAAAACTCAAGATTAATCAAAATAGATTTCAAGATTTAAAAGAAATTCTTTAGACTTTATGTCCGGGTTAAATCTTCCCCACAGGAAAAACTTAACCCTTCCACACACTTTTCCACAAATGAGCATCTAGTCAATCCACGCTATGCAATTGCACTGTATAAGTACAATAAATACAAAACAATACAAGAACAACATGTCAACCTACCAGAGACCAAATGGGAAAATAATTCACCGACTCCAGATATTTTCATATCAGAGGGTTTCATGTAATTTTTAAAATTTAAACTGGAATTCATGATTATTTTCGACAACTTTTAGATTTAACGGTAGGTTGTTGAAATAAGTTATACCGAGATAGAGATAGGTATTTTGAATGTGCTTGGAATAAAATTTGGGATTTTAATATTATTCTTATATCTAGCTGATATGTTAAATTGTAAATTATTTTGCTGTATTTCTTTGAAAGTTTGTAGTTTTGATCTATTGTAGGTGCATTGAATATTGAAAAGATTTTTTCAGTAGAAAATGTAGATGATTTTTCCAAGACAAACTTAATTGTCAATCTTTGAACCATTGTGAGTGGATTTAAAATAACATCATTGTTCCTCCCCAGGCTATAATACCGTATTGTAATATAGGTTGAACAGTTGCGTAGTAACTCTTTTTTGGTTTTCTAGTCTAAGAATATTTGTTAGTCTTAAAAATATGTATATAAATTTCATAATTTTTTACAAAATATGTGCTTTCCATTTAAAATGTTGATCTATATAATATATAGGTACGCCAAGATATTTCATTATGACAGTTGGATTAAGTATAGAACATGCTTGATTACGATTACAATTAGTTCCACTACATTTACGTTGGTGTATTAACATTTTTAATTCTGGTTTTGATTTAAATTTATTAATAGAGAATGGGATAAATTTCGTTTTTTCAGTATTTAAGGAGAGAAAATTTTTATCGAACCAGTTTTTCAGCGTATTAATATCAGTATTCGCTAGGTTATTAACAGTTGTTCTCCTTCTAATTTCCATAATCTGTGCCTATTTTGTGCGATGGTTTTTGACCCCTCCTCTCCCCTCTACTCTCCCGACGGCGGTTTTTTGATTTCCCAAGGTGATATCCCTGAAATCTGGGGAAAAATAGGGAAATTTCGCCTCGAAATCTAGGGTAATAATTTTTTTCGACATATTAACACTGTTAACACGTTAGCGTTCAGTTGGATCGTTGGGTGAAATCCGGCAGTAGTGAAATACGAACTACGAACATAATGAGCCGGTGAACACTATTCAAAAAGTGCATTTAATAATTTAATTTATTACTTAAGTTGTCGATAATGCTTTTGTTGAATAACTAGTAGTGTAATGAATTGGGTTTGTGTCAAGGTTCGTGTGAGTGAATTTCTTGTTAAATTGTTTTGATTTTACAATTGGGTTAGTGGGGAATAATATATCATCGTAAGTACCTATTTATTTATTTATTAAGTTAGAGAAACAACGTGAAAATATATTTAGTTGAATTTATTTCACAAAAATGCGCGTTACATTTGTTTACAATGTTTAAAAATGCATTCGCCTTTTCAGGATTTGCATTTTGGCACTGCTCCAATTTTTTTGTTGTTGGATATTTTCGCTTGCGTTAAATATTCAGAAAATATAAACACGATATTTTATTAAAAAAACATTGTAGCACTTAGATGCACAGTGATGAACACAACATATCAAACAAATCGCAAATAAACTCCTCAAAACAATGCACATTTTGCTAAACATAAGAAACATAAACTTGAAAAAAAATGAAAACCAAATATTTTGCGCTTTGTCAATCCATAATAGAATATGGAATCATCGTTTGGGAAGAGCAACGAACTCACTTATCGGTCATATGGAATTGCAAACTTAAAAAACATGGGATGACTGAACAGACCAAATATTCAACATTTTTGTCGTACTAGATATACGCCAATTAAAAAATAGTTAGTAAATTTTTTTAAGAGACTTTTCTTTTGTTTTTGTGACGTGAAGTTTGGAGGTTTTTCGTGTTGGAAAATTTTTGCTCCAGAAAATTAATTTTCTGAAAAATTTCTCGGTAAAATTGGAAAATGAGAATGGGTCGGAAAAGTGTATAAAAGTTTTTAGTAAATTTTCTTTCTGATACTTCTCAACTAGGATGCTTTGAAAACTCCAACGGTTCTTTTTTTTCGTTATTTGTTTTTGGGATGTTGCGCTACCTCTTTCTTTAGCCAACGTTTCGGACAGCGTTACAGTATCCACAGTTACACATTACAGTCTGATGATGGACACTGTAACGCCGTCCGAAACGTTGGCTAAAGAATCTGCAACTGCATCACACATCTGCCCTGATGATGGACACTGTAACGGTGTCCGAAACGTTGGTTAAAGAAGGAGGTAGTGCAACACGGCATAACACCACAAAAACAAATATAACGAAATTACTTTTGGCCGTGGAAATCTAAAATCATATCTCCAATGGTTATCTTTGAAAATAACAGAGAGCGCCACTCCCGTTTACAATAATCCAAACTATATAGTCAGATAACAAATTAGACCTGTGCCACACACAGCTATAAAAGATCATTTGGCTTGGCCGACTTCAGCATATCGCTCACCACATATTCCCATTGGGAATGTACGGCGGGCGATATGCCGAAATACGCCAAGCCACATGATCTTTTATCTTTTATAGCTGTGTGTGGCACAGGTCTTGTCTTAGACAGTTTTTGAAGGCTAGTTTTTAAAAAATTATTTATTTTTTAATTTATCCCAAATAAGAAAAAACTAAGAACCTACTTTAGGTTCTTATGTTCATATTTTGGGTCAAATACGAGAAGAAAAAAACTAACCTTAAAACTTTCGCATATTTAACAATGGCTGCCAAGTGAACAATCGATTTTAATTTTAACGAAATAACTATTAAAAAACATTATTTTTCATTTTAGGAAACTAAAACACTTACTTCTTATTAAAAATTACCTTTAATTTTCAAATATATTTTTTCAGGATAGAAGAATGTGCCTTAATACAATTTTCGTAGTGCAATAATACAATAAAATAAAATGAATCAAAAACGTGCGACTGTGAAAGGAAGCGGGAAAGTGCCAAATCCGCGGGCAAAATCCAATTTATTCAAAGTTTTAACCTTAACGTAAGTTTTTATAATTTTTCTCTAATTCTGTAATATTTCAACACGTTCTTCTTAAAGTTCTATATTGTACTCTCTTCAAACTTAAAACGATCAACAAAACAAGTTTGCTGATATTTTTATTAACTCTAACGACGCTACAACAAAATAAAACTAGAAACATAAACGAAAGATTTTCCTGAAACATTTTCCATTTTATTTCCCACTAACGACATCTTTGGATGTTTGATATAAACATCTTGTTTAATCTTTGAGAAGAAATTCCCTTTGTGAAATTTACTCGAAATTTAGTGGTTTTTCATTATCTTGATGTTTTTGATCGAATCTACATTTTACAGATGGACTCTCGGTATTTTCAACATTGGCCGAAAGAGGGCGCTAGAAGAATCAGATATTTTTGAACCTTTGAAAGAACATGCTTCAGGTAAAAAAAAAACCTTTTCCATTAGTCATGAATTTATATACAAAATTGAAATTTTTAATATCACCAAATTAATAATATAACATTTCATTACACAAAAATTTATGACATACTTAGAACCTAATGCTAGTCTCACACGAGTGCTATACTCTCACAACTCACAATATAAGATGAAATAAGCCAAGCCCACACATCGTTGTTGCATAAACAATATATCCCGTGTGACGTTTTTGAACTATTAACACCATTCGATTCGGATTTTTTTTCTTCATCACGCACAATATATCCCATTATCAATATTTTATTACCTAAATAATTTGACATGAATCCCATTTTTCAATTCAATTTTTCATGACTTTAGGAGCAATTATTTTTGAGAGGATAATTATTTAAAAATACAATTTTGCTCTATTTATTATATAAATATGATAATATTTAAATTATTATAAAATAAAAGTGATTAAACTGTTTTTATGTGCATAATTTCAAATGATAAATTAATATATGTACAAATGATCTATTTACGTTTTTAACACAAATTTGCCGTTCATAAATTAAAATTTCTACCCAAAGAAATGTTTTTTTTAATATTTAATTTTAAAAATTTATTTTTTAATAAATCAACTCGGGAGGCAGAGCAAAAGTATTTTTTGCCTAAGTTGCCACCAAAATCACGATTGAATAACTTAAAACAAAAATAGATAAAATAGTATTTATGCGTACTAGATATTTGGTAAAACTTTTGAAAAAAAAAAATTCAGTTGGTTTGCGTATTTTGGCCTCAAATCCAAATTTAAGGTTTGTTTGATAAAGGCCACGCAGCTATTCCTACCTTTGTTACACAAAATATCCTATGTGCAAAACAGTGCCCACAAAAATTCTGTATCCAAAATTTAAGAAAAAATAGTTGGTTTTAATGAAAATTTTATATGAAATCCAATTTTTTAATAAACAAGGTGTCAAATGTAACTAAAATAAAAACACAGGTAGTTTTTTAAAATTATATCTCCTAATGTTCTAATCTTACGATGTTTAGTGCGTGCAACGACGATATATTAAGAGAGTACAGTGCTCGTATGGGACTAGCTTAACAGTGGTACGTTTATTTTTTAGCAAATTTGGGAGGAAATTTTTCCGACGCCTGGAATGAGATGCAAAATAAGAACAATCCTAAATTATACAAATTACTTTTGACGTATTTTCGATGGGAAATTTTGCTCTTCTTTACGATTGCTTTGATTAGGGAATGCGTAGTTAGGTAAGTTATGTTACGTTTGTGTAATAAAATATGTATGTACAGTTTTAAAGAAAAAAAAACAGTCGTTTTTTTTCTTTAAAACTGTACCTTCAAAAACAGCTATTCAAATTGAAAATTAATGTCATACGGGAATATTTCAAAATAATTCCAAAATCTGAAAATACCCGAAGGGTTAAAAATGTTGCGCATTGTAGTTCGAAAATGATCTTTGTTAAAATATCTGGCATTGCGCATTGTAGTTCAAAAGTGATCATTGTAAAAATATTTGGCATTGTGCATTGTAGTTCGAAATTGATAGTTGTAAAAATATCTCGTATTGCGCATTGTAGTTTGAAAGTGATCATTGTAAAAATATCTGGCATTGCGCATTGTAGTTCAAAAGTGATCATTGTAAAAATATTTGGCATTGTGCGTTGTAGTTCGAAATTGATCGTTGTAAAAATATCTCGTATTGCGCATTGTAGTTCGAAAGTGATCACTGTAAAAACATCTGGTATTGCCTATTATAGTTCAAAGTGATCATTGTAGAAATATTTGGCATTGTGCATTGCAGTTCGAAAGTGATCATTGTAAAAAAATTGTCTGTAGTTCTTGAATGCTATTTCTGTTTTTAGCGTCTCCCAGCCCTTGCTGCTGGGTAACTTCATGTCATACTACGAGCGTATTGACGACCAGGGTTACCCCTTCCCCTTGTGGCCTGCACTGGCGCTGGTCTTGTTCTACCTCTTGTACGCCCTCATGGCACACCCCTGTGTCATGGCCGTGTTCCACCTAGGCCTCAAGTGCCGGGTGGCTTGCTGCTCCCTTATATACAGAAAGGTACGGAGATCTTCAATCAATTATTAAAAATAATAATTATATTTTCATATTGAATGAAAAAACACTTTTTGTGATACCATTTTTATTGAATTAATAAATAATAGCCAACCAGGTTTTGCTTATCTCAAGCTTTATCAATACCTATTATAATTAACCGATCGTAATTACACACACACATATATATGCAGGGTGTGGGACGTAGTTGACCAGTGATTCTTGACATTATTTGGAGTAAAAAAATGTTAATGAAATTTTGGTCTCCGGTGACTTTTTTGATGAATTCTGAATTTATTTTCAAAATTTTTTTTTCAAAATCAAAAACAAAAAATTTTCTTCACTCACCTCATATCACCTGATTTTTTTACAGAATGAAACAAGTTCTTTGTTTTTAAACCACTTTATTTAAATTTATATTCGTCGACCGGTTTCGGTCGAACTCGACCTTCTTCAGGAAAATCCATACTAATATTATAAATGCGAAACTGCTAGAGTTCGTTTATGACGCTTTCACGCATTAACCAATAAAAAGACTTTGAAAATTCATTCACTAATAGAAAGCTAAATTATATGCAAATTATATGCAAAGACTACAGTCTGTATATGAATCCAAGCTCTGGCGTTATGAAATTATAAATATTAATTTATTATATTTGTTATACGTTTTCTGTCGCTAACAAAAGCGAGTTATTTCTAACGTCAGGAAAAAATCGTTTCCATGGAAACGATGTTGATATATTTGTGGGCTCTAAGCTGGTAGGTACTCAGCCCCCTGGTCAGCTACTGCTCCAGAAAATTCAAATATTAGAATAGGTTTGGTTTTTTTGGACAAGCAAGGAACAAATGTGAGATAAGAGTTCCTACATTAAAAATATAATTCGTAACGATTATAAAGACTGAATAATAAATAGTGTAATTTTTTTATTATATTAACAAACTTCCAAATATTTAATTAAAAATAAACATCCGAAATGTTTGTTAGCGCATAAATTCCGAACGAATGAATAAAATTGGATAATTCTTTTTTTTCTTTGAACTATAGCTTTATGAAATTTGGGTGACAGGCTAGATGTTTGAAAACTGAATATAAGGGAATGAATGTATGGAATGCGGGAGGGGGTGGAGGGAGGATAATTGATAAGTTCAACCGCTATAATAATTTCCCGTAATACCATGCGAGCGAAGCCGCGGGGAAAAGCTAGTAAACATATAAACTAAATTAAAGTACAGAGTTAAGATAATAAGGTATCTGATCATACCTCATTATCTTTACTCTGTGTTCCTTTGTCTAGTTTCTTTTACATAAACGAATATTTTAAAGCTCACACCAGAAAATACTTGATTTGTCCTAGAAATAACAAATAGTAAAAGCGGTTCCATGCCAACTGGGAATAATGTCAATTCAACACCTCCTTTAAAAGTCGTTAAAATCTACGAAAAAAATAATTTTAAATTAGCCGATAACCCTAACCTAACATAACCTATTTAACCAATTTTTTATATATATTTTTTTATCGTACTAAATGACTTATCTGAGATGGTTCTGAGTTAGTTTCATTCCGAGTTGGCCGGTCACCAGTAAAACAGTGCAAATTTGACAGATTCATGAGTTTTTGCTGCCTCAGACTTATAGTTTTCTCTTTTATAGTTAATCTTGTCCACAAAAGCCTTTCACATGAATATTTTTTACGAGACAATAAACTTAAGCCTTCCTCTTTGTTTCAGTCACTAAGGATCTCTTCATTTGGAGAAACATCAGTTGGACAAATAGTAAACTTGCTGTCCAACGACATTGGGAAATTTGACAATGGAATCAGCTTGTTGAGTTACCTGATCATATCGCCTGTGCAGGCCCTTATCATGACTTATTTCATCTGGAGAGAGATCGGCATGTCTGCTATCATCGGAGTTCTGGTTTTAGTTTTGATGATTCCCTTCCAGAGTAAGTCACCTTTTGGCTACATTTGGTGGCCAGATCTGTATAACCAGGTTCTTCCCAAACCTTGTTCTTCCCCTTATCCTTCATTTTCCAACATCCTGATCTGAATAATCAGGTTCTTCCCAAACCTTACTCTTTCTCACATCCTTCCTCTTCCTGATCTGAGTAATCAGGTTGTTCCGAAATCTTATTCTTTCCCATATCCTTCCTCTTCCAATTTTCTGATCTGAAAAACCTGGCACTTCCCCAACCTTCTTCTTTCCCATTTTATACCCCTTACAATTTCCTCATCTGAATAACCAGGTTCTTCCCCAACCTTATTTTATCCTATTTCCTTCCTCTTCCAATTTCATGGTCTGAATAACCAGGTTCTTCCCAAACCTTATTCTTTCCCATATCCCTTCAAATATTCTTCTCATTTTCTGATCTGAATAACCAGGTTTTCTTAACCAATTATTCTTCCCCTTGTCCTTACTTTTCCAACTTCTTTCAACCTTGGATCTTTCTTCATTTGCGTGGTGATGTAAAAATAGATATTTCAGAAATGGGCGGAGAAATTGATGGATACTATTGCGATATTATTTCTTATTTCATGTACGTACCTACAATAAATATGCCAATCAGAATTCAGAATCGGTTGGAACAGAAATGATAAACAGTGTGTTCTTTGCAGTGCGGATCGCAAAAATTATTTCGGCTTTGAGACTCCAAACGGCTAACTTGACCGACAAACGGGTGCAACTGACAAACGAGGTCATATCGGGGGTCCAAGTCATTAAGATGCACGCCTGGGAGGAACGCTTTAATCAACTCGTGGTCTCTGCCCGAAAGTGAGTCAACGTTTATCATATTGAATTTATAAATTTAAAAAAAAAATTGTTACACCAAATTATATATGTATACGTGTCATCAGTTAATATACCTACGTATAAATATATTATGACACATTATAAATGTATTGTGTACCAACGCAAGCCACTGTTTGTGACAGAGCATCCCATTGTTGTATGGCGTCAACAAATCATTTTTTGTTCATTTGTGATTGCATGTTGACAAGCGCGATTGATCGCACGTTGCTTCCATTTACAATTTACTTGTCCAATAAATAAATAAATATTTGATTTCAGGGAGGAGATTGGGAAAATTAGGAAAAAAGCTTTTTGGCGGGGAATTACAAACTCTATAAGAATATTTAATACGAGACTGTGCATGGCGATAAGCATGGTGGCTTACGTGTTATTGGGAAACCAAATAAGTGCCCGAAAATTATTCATCACCGCGAGTTTCTATGAAATTTTGAAAAGATCAATGTCACATTGGTTTCCTGAAGGTATTTAAATATTCATTACTTATTGATAAAATTAATAATATGTTTAGTTACTGAATATTGGGTACACTTATGCGAGGCGTATCGTAGTTAATGGTATCGATGTGTCGGTTCATCGCGATGGAGCATTTTGGCCAATTGCTTGTCTGTTTTTCTTAACTTAGTCGCTAGCTAAAGATTTGAAACAATAGCCTCTACCTTAACATTTTTTAATAGTTGTTTTTCCAACAGCTATTATCCAGTTGGAAGAAATGATTGCAACCCTTAATCGAATGGAACAGTTTCTGTTCAGAAAAGAACACGGCCGAACTGCAGTTTCTCCAACTTTCAACAAACCCAGTGACGATGCTGAAGTACTCATTCCACTTATTCCTAGAGGTGTTACTAATGGTGACATCAAGGTCACAAATTTTAATGACGGGTTAATCCATGAAACGCAAATCAAAAGTAACGGTGTTAACGAAAACGCTTTAGTTATTAATGACATTAGTTCAAAGTGGATTCCTGAACAATCGGAATACACCTTGAGAAATATTACATTCAATATTCCAAAAGGAAGGTAAGATTCCAGTAGTAATAATAATATACATCGAACGGTTCCATGCCAACTGAGAATAAAGTCAACTCAACGCCTCCTTGAAAAGTCAATGAAAAATATAATTTTAAGTTAGCCGATAACCCTAACCAAACGTAACCGATTTAACCAATTTTTTATATATATTTTTATATCACTCTAAATGACTTATCTGAGATGGTTCTGAGTTGGTTTCATTCCGAGTTGTCCGGTCAATTTGAAGTTAGATCAACTTATATTTTACTAATATTTGTCTTTGTATGTAAAAGATCTTTCAAAGTTCTAATAAGTGTGACTTTCTTTATCAGTTTTGTGACAATTTGTGGACCTGTTGGATCAGGGAAGAGCTCCTTGCTCTACGCTATTTTAAAGGAACTTCCTTGTAGTGGAGACATACAAATTTATGGAAAATTATCATACGCGGCTCAAGAGCCATGGCTGTTTGCTGGTGAGTACTATTATTCTTGCAGAATTTGATGCTTGGCTTCGAGAGATTTCAGACTACTCGAATATATATGATTTATGATTTCAGGCACAATCAAGCAGAATATAGTTTTTGGAGCAACAATGGATGAGGATCGATACAGAAGGGTCTGCAAAGAATGCTCCCTTGAAGAAGATTTTTCCTCATTTCCCGCCGGGGACTTAACCGCTATAGGAGAGCGAGGAATAACACTCAGTGGAGGTATTCAACAAGATTCTATTTAATAAAATTTGGTGATTTTATGGCTTGACTCTTTTTCTGGCGAGCATTCATTCATTATGATAGTTTTGAATTAACCCCAGGGCAGAAGGCAAGAGTGAATTTGGCTAGAGCGGTGTATGCAAAAGCAGACATTTACCTCTTGGATGATCCTCTGTCCGCTGTGGATGCCAGAGTCGGGAAGCAACTGCTCCATGGCTGTATTGAAGGGATGCTCAAGGATAAAACGGTACTCCTTGTAACTCACCAGGTGCAGTGTCTAAAAAGAGCAGATCTTGTAAGTTAAAGTACCTTAAAAGTGATAAGTTGTTATAACTGTTGATTTTTGGTACTAAAATGATAACTGTTTTATATTTAATTAAATGAAGACACTATGAGCGAAACTCAATCGAAAATCTGGAAACAGAAAATCAGAAAAAAATATTGGCACCGCTGGGACTCGAACCCAGGAATAATTAAATATTTCAATTTGAGATTTTACTCATAAAGTTAAATAAAAATAATAATATTCATCCTAGACTTGCAGAAAAGTCAGTAGGCCTCGCATATTAAATAAAAATGGATAAAAATTTATCCAGACACCATCTAGATTGCATTTAGTTCGGGTTTGAATCTTGCAATCATACATAAAGATGGCAGCCAATAAAAATATGCGTTAAGATAATGAAGATAATATGGGTGGTTCTTAGTCGAAGTATGGTACGGTTAAAAGTGACCGAATTGGATATCGACACCTTAGCTCAGTGGTCAAGAGCACTCGCCCGGAAAGAGAGAGGTCCTGGGTTTGAGTCCCTGAGGTGCCAATATGTTTTTCTGATTTTTCTGATTCCAGATTTTCGATTGAGTTTCGCTCATAGTGGTGTCTTCATTTAATTAAATATTACAATTTGAGGTTTTACTCATAAAAGTTAAAATAAAAATACTGATGTTTTATATTTGGTGAAAGGAAAATTTTTCTATGTTTTGTTCGCAAACTTTAGTTTATGTGATGAACATACTTATTTCAGAACGTGATGTTTTCGCAGAGTAATATTTTAGGATCAAATCCATTTACACTTCTATGAAAATATCATAAACTTTTTCAGATTGTCACACTGAAAGCTGGAGCAGTCGAGAGCTTTGAGAAAAGTGGAGTGCATTTGGAATCCAATATCGATTTTGCCCAAGGTGAAAGCTGGGGAGAAGATGACCACTTGGAAGATTCTAAAAATTGTGCTAAAGAAGTTTGTGGAAACGTTTTTTAATACACGCAGAAGACTTTATGCAAACTAAACATGAAACATTATTCTAAATCTTTAACATATTTTGTAGATCGTGGTACCTAAAGAAAAACCTGCAACCAATGAAAATAAGGAAAAGCAAACTAAAGGAACAGTAAAGTGGAAGATTTATACGGGTTACATTGTTGCAAGTGGATCTAAAGTGATTATTCTGACTTTGTTGGTTTCAGCTATTTTGAATCAGTTTTTGGCTTCTGGATTTGACTACTGGAATAAGTATTGGTAAGTTGGTAACTAAATTTATTTAAGTTCTACAATTCATAACCGACATATTTTTTATATCTGCACTTAATTATTCATACTAAAATTGTTCCAGGGTAAATGTAGAAAAAAATAAATACTTACAAATATTGAATTCAACAGTGGAAAATACAACATTGGTTACTGAAAACTCACAAAATGTATCTTCGATATTGGAAACTGGACTAACTGCAAACAGAACAAATTTAATTGGGATATATTGTGGTAAGCTGCCATGCGATTCTGTATCTTTTGTGGATATGGAATCGATTCCATACGTAATCGCCTGTCAAATTTGTATGATTATCTACGGCTTGCAATTGCTTTTTCAACTATGATCACGAAATGCTGTAAGTATACATTATTATTTCAATGTACGTTTAAAGTTGTAGAGCATGGATTTGACATTTGCGAAGTTTCGTTTCAACCTAAATACGCATGAATTACTTGGTTTGCCTAAATTAAGAACCTAATAACCTATTTTGTGTGCGTAAATAGTTGATTCTTATAATAATTTTTGAAATGAAATGCAATTCTCATAATTCGTGCCTAAAAGTGTCGCGGTTAGCGAAATAGTAATATATTTCGTCCCCAAATATTCAATTTTTCTTTACGTGTGTACGCCTCAATAGCTTTGCCTTACATAGGTTCTTAATTTGGGAAAACTAAGCAATTCATGTCAAATCCATTACATTAAGTGAATAAATAATCATGTATACTTACAGCATTTCGTGTTTTAAACTAATTGAAAAAGCAATTGCAAGCCATAAACGATCGTACAAATTTGACAGGCGATTACGTATGGAATCGATCCCGTATTCACAGAAGATTCAGAGTCGCTCTTCTGATGTTAAAAGTTATGTCACAATATTGAGTTGGTTCACCAAAACCGAACAATTTCAAATGATTTTTTATATCGTTTTATTTTATTTCAGGTATTCTGCTGGCTCTGATAATAGTTACCCTTTGTGTTTCGGACCTGTTCTTCTCTATGACCGTGCGAGCCTCGAAGACGTACCACAACAAGATGCTGCGGTCCATCACGCGAGCCAAGATGTCGTTCTTCCACGCAAACCCCTCAGGGAGGATTTTGAACCGGTTGTCTCAGGATGTTGGTTCCATGGACGAGTGGCTCCCAATCATTATATTGGACGTATTTCAGGTAAATTAAGAAAATTTGAATATCGAAAAAATTTAAAAAAAACTTCTATTCCTGAAGTGTCAATGAAAATTTAAAAATATATACTATATTTATTATAAAAATATGACGAAATAAAAAAATTAATTTAATAAAAATCGTTTTGATGGATGTAAATTTAAATTACAAATTACCTATTTACTTCGGAACAATTTTTTTTTGTTTATGTATTAAAATTACTACCCAATAAACGTGTTTTTAACAATCTTTTATTTTTCATCATATTTTTAAAATAAAAACAGTCAATTTTGTTTAAATGTCTTTCATTTTACTCACAAATAATTTCCCAAATTGCCCAAATTGCCTCTAAAATCATAAATCATTAAAATCTTTAATGGTGTATATCTTATAATTCAAAGCGAAAATAAATAAATTCGCTCACATCCGAAGTAGATATTTGATATACCTTTTGATTGAAAAAAATATTTTTCAGTTGTGTTGGGTATTTTGATCTGAAATCCAAAATTAAATAAAACGGGTCGAAACCGATCGCGCAAACGTTCCTCTTCAATTGTAAAAAAAAAAACAAAATGGCCCTGAATGGATAATTGGTGACGAAGTTACATTTGAATTTCCGTGAAACAATTTGTCTTAAACCTTTCTTTTTTTTTTAAGTGGTGTTTTAGTATTATAAATTATTCATTCAATCGACATTTTTTTCAGTTCTTCCTTCAATCGATTGGAATAGTCTCGATCATAACAATTGTCAACTATTACATCCCTGTGGCATTAATTGTGGTTATGATTGTAATTGAAAACTTGCGAAAATTCTACATCAAGACGTCCAGGAGCGTGAAACGTCTAGAAGGAATAAGTAATTGATTTTGTATTTCATTGAAGAAGAAGATAACACTTATAATCTAAATGAGAATATGAAAGAAAACAAGACACAGAAAAATAGAAAAAGACAATGGTCGCAAACCTTCAAAAGTTATAAAAAGAGAGTTTTTCTTATAAAAAAATTGGATTTTGTATTTATTTAAAAGTTAATTTGCACTAACGTTCGATTTTTTCGAAACAATTCTGTCGTTATCTGAATTAGCACCGTGTCTCAAAGCAGGAATGAATCAATCGCCCTTTGTTTTCAGCAAGAAGTCCCGTTTTCTCCCATCTCGGTGCCACTATCCAAGGGGTGGTGACCATCAGATCTATGGGAGCGCAGGAACATGTCATCCAGGAGTTTGACAAGCGACAGGACCCCTACACTTCTGCAACGTACATGTTCCTCGGAATAGCCAGGGCTTTCTCCTACTGGCTTGACCTGATCTGTTTCCTCTTCAGTGCAACAGTCACACTCAGTTTCCTTTGGCTAAGTGGTAATATTTACTTAGTATATATTAACTATTTTCACTGTTCGAAAAGTATGTGGGTGCCCCAGTGGAATTGACCGAGAGGCAGATCGAGAAAGAGGTGAATTGACTGCATGGTAGAGAATTTAAGCAGGAAAAATGATAGGGTAAGGACTGTAGACGAATGACGAGGGATCCCAGCCAGTGGAGGACACAAATCCCACCTTAGTGACGCGATGATGATGACGATGATGTCATAATTTATTTATTTACACGCCTAAAAAGGCTTTTATATAAATGTGGTACATGTAATCATAAATATTCAGTAAGCATACGAGATTTTCTGTTTTACCAATTAAGGAAATAATAATAATGTAAGATGTAATTTTTAAGTAGGAACAAAACAGCTATATGAATATATAATATGCGTAGTCGAAGAATTCAAAGTTCCTACATTTAAATAACGAAAAAAAACACATACATGTTTTATTAGACTTAAAACCTTTATTGTCACTACAATTTTTTGTCGTTCCATGTAAAAAAAAAAAATCCCAAAATTTCGTATTTTTTCAAATCTCCAAACATGAACGGTATGGCAGCGCAAACATAACATACGGACAAACAAACAAAAATTGATTTTTATATATAAGATTAACTGAATCTATTAAGGCACGGAATTATAGCTTGGGATCTTTCCTGTAAAAAAATATAAAACATGTTCAATCAGTTCAAAATTCATTAGTTAAATTTTTCGTACTTTTACCAGAATCTCAAAATTCTCTCAGTAAGATCAATTCTGTGGTATTAAAATATATTTCAGCTATGAAAAGCCCTACATACATAAATAGACTGGAACACACCTACAATATTAGTTTTACGTTAAATGAAAGACTAATTGTACCTAAGCATTTAAACAAATATGGACAAAGAACGATGGACTACATGATACCTAATTACTATGTTACCTGCCGAAATTAAAAAAAATATACAAATGTAAAAACAAATGATGTCGAAGAATTTTCTAACTGCATAGTAAAGAAAATTAGTTTTATTTTTATCTTCAAAGTAAAAGCACCCATTGACAAATTACTAAATAGTTTATTTTTCCGTAATATTTTTATTTATTTTTTCCTGTCGTATGTCTTTGTCTTTATAATAAATAAGTAAAGTTTATAAAATATTAAATCCACAGGGACGGCCCTAAGCCTTGTACCTCTATCATATTTTTTGGCTTTTTAAATCAATATGCTCTCCTACGGAGTTCAAAATATCCATGTTTTAACTGTCATTCGTTTGCAGGGAATACGCCGGAGGGAATCGGGCTCGCTGTGAGCCAAGTCATCGGACTGACAACCATGTTCCAAATGGGGATCCGACAGACCACCGCATTGGAGAATCAGATGATTGGTGTCGAAAGGTAAAAAGTTTTCAAATAATGTAAATGTTTAAAGATAGATAGTTTAGGATAGTACCATGTGAAGGAAGATCTTATATCTTCGACCCGTGGCACATGGCCAGATCTTGTAAAGTTCCTAGAGGCGGGTTCCCGTTCTTTATCCTTGGCTAAGGACATGTCCTTAGTATTCCTATCCCCTTCCATTTTGGATTTGGCATAGACTGGAACGAGTGAGATCTCACTCGCTCTGGTTTGTGCCATCGCTGAAATGAGGGGGATAGACATATTGCAGGTATGGTAGGTAGGTAGGTAGGTAACATTTTCAAAATGGCGTTGAATACCGATTTGGTAACGATTGTCGAGGGTTAAAACTACCCTAGAAGACCCAACAATTATTCCTATCATCGCCGAAACTGTTGACATATTTTTCTGTAATAATATTTGTAGTGTTGTATAACTTTGTTATTTTTCCTTTCAGAATTCAGGAATATATTGATTTGGATCGTGAGCCTCCATTAATCACTCCTGAAGACAAAACGCTCCCTAAGAACTGGCCAACTGAAGGAAGAATTGAATTCAAAAACGTCAGTCTAAAATACGATGAAACTGGTCAGCATTCCATTCGAGACGTGTCTTTTTCCATTTCTCCTCTTGAGAAAATTGGAATTGTGGGAAGAACTGGCGCTGGAAAGACTTCCATTATCAATGCTTTGTTCAGACTAGCACCAATAGAGGGGAGGATAGAGATTGATGGGGTTGATACCAGTGGCCTTGGTTTACACACCTTGCGAGGTCAAATGTCCATTATCCCCCAAGAACCGGTGCTTTTCTCAGGCACAATGAAGACGAATCTTGACCCGTTTAACGCGTTTACAGATGAGAAGATTTGGAACGCTTTGGAACAGGTATTGATACTGCTTATATATTGAGAGTATGAAATATAATTTTTTTAGTGAAAAATCTGTTTTTTTTTTTACATGAGCTCCCCACGGGAGGCTCTGAGGAAAATAATTTCTCTCAGGGCCTATATCATCTTTGAGGGTGCTGTGTGGTGAGTTTTTTTAAGGAAAGGAAGGGGAGGATAGTTCTGGAAAGGAAAAGGGTTTAAGGGGTAGGTAGGAACCTGGGATTCAGTGTGTTCTTGTATCTAGACCTCACCTCACCTAAACCTCACCCCATGAACCCGGGCACTCCTGCTAAATCACCAAACGTAGCGTACCACTTGGGGTGACCTATGGCAGAGGCGTTGGTTATCCAATAAAGGTTCCCGGGGCGGCGGTACCTATTCCCGCCTCCCAAATTGAAGCTTATCTTGTCAAATATCTATTTGTTTATCTATTATCTATCTATTTAATATAGACATTGTCTAGGTCTAGACAGACACCAGATATACAGGTATAATGAGTTGAAATTTACTGGCCATATACTTAATACTCAACAAATTTCGAGATGTTTTTAATGCTCTATGTAAAACGGGTTTATGATGAACTTATGGCCTCCTGCCTGCACATCCTTTTAGTATGTAAGGTCATCATCTCTATGAGTCATGACGACGAACGGTCATAATATTACTAATACATAAAATGGTTGCGGAAAGGGTGTTTTTTAAACAAATAAATCATTGTAGACTCACTGAGGTGAGGCTTGAAAAAATATTAGTTGAATTTATATAGCATTTTTTTGTACTTCCCGCAGGTGTTTTAGTAAACGATAATATTTGAAAATTGTACACGATAAGTTATTAAATTGTATTATCTAGATAAGTTATTTTGTACAAAATTAGAAACAATACCAGTCCATCTATCTACATAAAATAAAAATGTGTTTGGGGATTAGTGAGATGTCTATGTATTGCTATAGCATAAGAAATGTTTGGAACTTTCAAAATCCTTCTTTAAACCCCGGGCGAATGTTTCTGGATTATTACAACCACATCACAAAACATCTGAAAAGTTTTTTAATCATCACAAAAATTCTTGCGAAACTGTCTAAAATCTAAAGTCAAAAATTCTAGAATGACATTTTGCAAAACAAAAAATGTTTGCCAAGTCAAAATTCGAATTTCAAAACTCTTTAAATTAAATTACTTACATAATTATTTGAATCGAATCAAGAATTATAGGTACCTATTTAAAAATTTGATTGATTGTCCTTATAATATTTGATTGTTCTTGTAGTATACAAAAATGAATGTTTGTAATATATGAAAAATGAAAATTTGAATTAAAAAAATTATAATAGATGGCAAGCGAGCTGTTTGAAAACTGAATGTACTGGGACTGAATACATGGAACGCGGGAGGGGGGTTGGTGGGACGGGGGAGCGGGAGAGGGGAGTGGGAAGGAGGGGAAGGTGGAAAGGGAACGCGGGAAGGGGATGGGGACGCACGGGAAAGGAGATGCAGGGAGAAACAATTTATTTCTTTGAATACGGCATTACAACGCGTGCCGGGAACCAGCTAGTGGCTAATAAAGCTTTCTTTTCACGATCCAGGTAGAGTTGAAGACGGTCGTTTCGGAACTTCCAGCAGGTCTGCACTGCCCCGTGGATGCAGGGGGTTCCAACTTCAGTGTTGGACAGAGACAGCTGATATGCATCGCCAGGGCCATCCTACACGGACACAACATCATCATACTGGACGAAGCCACAGCTAACATTGACAATGAGTAAGTTCAAATAACCTATTATTGGCAATCTACTCAACTTTTGCAACAGGTAGTATTGTACATTTAATTCAGGCTTACAGAGGATACTGAAAATGAACAAAAATAATGAGTGTGATTCATACGATTACCTACCAAAGAGGTATTTTATGTACTTTACGGTACAAACGAAGATGAACTCTATCTCCTTTCTTTCCTCTTTTCTCTTTCTCTGCAGGCTATGTATTATATTTGACACTACTATGTTTTATATTTAATTTTTATTATCATTATTTCTGTTATCACTACAAGCATTTCCATCTAGTAACAACTAAACATTGATTAATAATGCTGTGAACATTTCTAATTGGAGTGTTAATATCTATGTACGTCCCAACGGCAATTCTATTATTGTAATAATTGTCAACACTCTGTAAATGTTTCAAACAATAAATAAATAAAAAAATACTACAATATATTCCTAACTTAACTAAAACGAAAAAAGTGAAGTTACAATAAACTTTACACCTAATACGTTTGTTCAACAAAATATGTTTTTTAGTTTCGTATAAAAAGATATTTTTACAGTTAACAAAAAAAAGTCGGTTGGCGACAAAACAATCGTAAAAACACCACTCAATTTTTGAAATAAGAATTTTAATATTTTTCTGAAAAAATCTTTTATCTGCTTTCAAAAACAATCATTCATTATGGTGTGTACATTCAAAACAGCGAAATTATTTGAAAATTAAAGCCATCCCTGAATATTTTGGAAAATAATTCAATATCTCAAAATACGAAGGGTTGATAGGTATGATTTTTTCGTTCCTTGATCCGTACCTACTTATAATTGAAAGATTGTTTAGGATGTGTTCTCAAACAACAATGAAATTAATTATTAGAGTTGAGATTAATTAACAAGAAATAAGGAAATCTGACTTTACTTTGTGCACACCAGACACTCCACAACACACTTCTATCGGTTTTTCTTTATTCTTACTTCTATTGGGCATATCAGGTGGACTAAGAAAGACGGAAAAAGAGATTAGTAAGCAGGTTGTAAAATGAATCGGAGTGTTTCTGGAAAAATCGGCGTGATAATATGAACCAAACTCTTTGAGGGGGATATGTTAAGACCTAATGACGGAATAATAGACGAGAATGTATCATAAGATGCTTAAAAGGTGGTGAGAGTGAATGAGGTTCAACCACTGACGAAATGATCGTAACATACTTTTAGGTACGATATAGACACATAAATTCGTCTGAAACCATTTTATCACTACTGAGCTATGCAAAATCGTATGGTGGTTTGAAAATTAGATCGCTTAGAAATATTTGAGATGCTTAATTTAATGCTGCGAGTAGAAATAATCGAGTATTTTTTATTATAAAAGGAGAAGCTCAGAAAAAAAAACTTCAGGCCTATAAAAACTGCTTAAAAGTTCAAAATCCCTATTCATGAACCCATTTTCGGTTATGGTTTATTTTTAAAATGTGGAAAGTGAAATTCCTTAAAAAATGATCATAAAACATTAAAAATTCTGAGCTTCATTAAATAAAACAAAACACGCCTTTTGGCAATGTTTTTTCGTGAATAAATCACACAAAACAGGCGGCTGGTGAAAAACTGGAATTTAAACCTTAATGCCATCTACATAAGGAATGTTAGCGGCCTAACCACGAATTTTACACGACGTGGTGCATCACCTTAATAATTATTGATCTACCTCCTTCCGAAACCGACAGTCATAATTACTAAAATAAATTGATTTCAAACAAATTTTTATGACATGCCACTATCTTAGTAAATGCTTTCTTCGATTACATGTAGGTACTTTTAGGTAGATATGTCTAATTTACTGAACAATATCGGCATTCTGTTTTATATTTTACTTGATATTTATAATTTTGAAACTTTTGTCTTCCTTTGAGATTGAATAGTAATTTTAAAACTTCATAGTTTTGGTGAACTTATTTCACAATTTATTTAGGACCGTACAGGATTTTGATCTGGGCATCTTACGTTGGACCTGTATCTGTATGGTTCCAAATAAATAAGTGGAAGTTATAAAGTTTTTTACTGAAATTTACACTATCTACTCAGGTTACACTTTGTTACCCTTTTTGATGCCTCAATCCTTTCAAAATGCTTATTTAATCACACTTACCTTACCTCCCTTTACAGAACAGATGCGTTGATACAGAGAGCGATTCGTATACAGTTCGCTAAGTGCACAATCATCACTGTAGCCCACAGACTACAAACTATTATGGACTCTGACAAGGCAAGAACACACCAAAAACTATCTTACCATTATATCACTTACCTCTCTGACCAATGAAATTTCAATTTTTGATATTAATAACTGAAACAATATCAATAACATTTTGTTATCCACAGGTTATGGTCATGGATGCAGGGAAGCTGGTGGAATTCGACAGCCCATTGAATCTTCTCAGTGATAAAAATAGTTTCTTTTCTAAATTGGTTGAACAAACCGGGACTACCACAAGTGAGAATCTAAACAATCTCGCACAAAAGGCGAATGAAACGCGACGTGAAGCGAAATCATTGTAAATGATAATTAAATAATAATTATGGAGGGATCCAGTTTTTTTATACCTGAGCCTTACAAATCGTGATGACCACTTCAAGACGTGACTTTGCAGATGTTTTTTGCCTTTGGAATGTTCGTAGTATTTTTTGGGAACCTTACAATTTAATTGATGGTTCTCCCATAAAATAATTCTGTTTCGCTCTATTGAATTCCACTTGTGAAAAACAAAATCACGAAGATGCGACTTGAATGCAAATGATTGGTAGTATTAAGTTCGAAAATAATTTTTGTAATCAAGTATTATGTTTATTTTTTTGTATTAGAAGGTGTGATGCCGATAAAATAATAAATAGGTAAGCCGAGTCTGGCCGTTGATTAGATAAATCATTGTATTTTATTATTCTTCGCACACTGAAAAAAATCTCACTATCTTCGTTATCTGTTTGATGAAAATGTGAAACAAATAATGAGTATTATAAATTGCAGGGTTTGTTTTTCGTGTAAAGCTACGTAAATCTTACTATGTAAACCTTATATTATTTTTTGTGTGTCTTCCTCTCGACTCCATCCTTTCTTAAAATTTAATGTTTTTTATCATTAAGGATAGAATCCGCACAGATTTGTTTGGATATTAGTAAAATGTCTAAACCATTCTGAAGCAAAGTTCAGTGCGCCTTAATTCAAATTCATATCCCACGTAAATTGTTCTGCCATCTGCCTCTGCAGATGGGAATTTTTATGTAAAGACATAAAAATTCTCTCAATTTTCACGTAATAAAGATATTACATATTTTTTTAACTTTCTCACAACTGTTCAACTTTGATTCGATGTCAAGAACACGCTTACTCCGTCACAAGAATTTGAAATCCAGAGATGTTTAAAGTGAAATTTGAAACTCCGAGAAACGTACAAGAAATTTTATTTGAAACTTCAAGAGAGTTTGAAAATCGATCCAAATGAACAGAACAACCAAACACGATTGGCGAGTTCGAAAGGCTATATCTCATATGCATTTCTCTTTGCTATTTACGGATATCTGATTCGCTATTCATTGGGTACAATTAGAAGTCGTCTTGGATAGGCATTAATAACCACGGAACAAATAATCATTGACCTCATTAAATCTTCTTGAACTATCACTATCATAGTTATTTTAATTACTTCAAATGTTAATAGTGAACTGGATTTTATTATAAAACAGGTAGTTTGTCGCTTGTAGATATATGGAAAGAAGACCTATTAAACTTTGTGATAATTTGTGATGATATGCTTATTATAAATAACATTATGTTCCATGAATTAAGGTTTGGTAAATAATTTGGAAGTGCGTAGGTGTGTATTTTTAAGTATTTAATATCTTATTATAAAATCACAACATGAACACAATATATTTTAAAAAAAAAATTGAGCTCGATTATAAATTTAAAGTAAATGTGTATTTTTAACTATTAATTAAAAATTGCAATAAATAATATTTACTTAATACATTAAAATCGACAAACTTTGCGATGATACCTAGAATAATAATAATTTTAACTAGTTTACCAAATTGACTGGATTGGCCCTCTTGGCACCTCATATTCTCAAACACTTCAATTCTTTAACACACCATTTTTTAACACTTGCTAAATAAAATAGAAGTGATCCCTACAGGAAAAATGACGTGGCTTTTAGACACAATCTAGATTTTGCAATAGTAGATATGTTGGAGTGTTTAAAAAGAGAAAATAATTCATTCCGGCTTAGGAATTTTCTGTATGTTTTTGGAAGACAAATCATCATTTTTGAGTTCAATTGGGCCATCATTATCTACGATGGTGAGATCGTCAATTTGTTCGGATACTTCTTTAGGCTCTTCTAAAGCCTTTGAGTCAATGATTTTGGTTCCAGCCTTAGGCGTAATGACGTCCTGTGGTTTATCTTCGGAGATTTTTTTGGTCTCTTCTTTCAGAATTTTTATAGCCTCGTCAACGCTAAAGTCAGGGACTGGTGCTGGTTCGATTTTGACGTCCGGAATGATGTTAGGTTCGTCTTCTGGGATGTCAGATCTTCCAAGGCTAGCTCTTCCAGCACTTCTACCGGAGGGTATGGCGTGGAAAGCCTCGGCCAGGTCAAGGTTGATCTCCTCCAGGGGGGTGTCTCCCTCGCGGATGTAAACTGGGACGTATCCCTTCATGGGCGGAAGAAGTTGTCTTGCAGGGCGGGCATCTGAAAGTAGAGAGAAATGTATTGAGATTTGAGGTTAATCTTTTTTTACGTGATATCACAATGAATTCCATATGCCCGGAGCCATTGTCACCATTGGTATCCCCGTTTTGAGAATGCTGTTGGGCTATACGAAATTGGGACACGATATTTAGGATACAAAGTAAATCTTCCATTACGGAACGAGGTGCAAATATCTTATTTCTATTCGGATCCAATATTTTTTTAAATTTTTTATATATGTTTTTTACAATATGTTTTTTACAATATGTTTTTTACAATATGTTTTTCACAATATGTTTTTTACAATATGTTTTACATGATACATGATGATAATTTTACGCATCTTAGATTATTTACTATTCTTCCATTAGAAGTTTTTTTTTTACATGAGCTCCACACAGGCCTATGTCATCTTTGGGGATGCTGTGTGGAGGGTTTATTTTTAAGGAATGGAAGGGGGGGAGAGTTCTGAGAAGGAAAAGGGTTTAAAGGGTGGGTAGGAATCTGGGGTTCAGTGTGTCCTAGTCATCCGCCTCCAAGACCTGGAACAAACCTCACCTCATGAGCCCGGGCACCCCTGCTAAATCACCAAACGTAGCGAAACACTTGGGATGACCTACGGCAGAGGTGTTGGTTATCCAGTAAAGGTTCCCGGGGCGGCGGTACCCATTCCCACCTCCCAAATTGATTTTGCTTGTGTATAGAATGGGAGTGTACATAAATGCAGTTATTAGTTAGTAAATAAATAATTGCACATCTATATATGTGTGCTGTATTATTAATTATGTGAATACCGCACAAAAGTCCCAACTGCTCTAAACAAAAACAGTGAGACTGTGGCATCTCCCAATGGGTGATGTTGTGAGGCTGAATTTAGTAGGAGGAGAGGAACATGAGGAGGATGAAGGTAGGGAAGTAACTGGTTGTTCAGATCTAATCCCCAAGTACGGAGAAAACACGTTCGACTTCCAGATTCGTAGAGAGAGTCCCCTCGACTACGACTATTCCCCCAGAGAGTCCCCTTGACTACGAAAACTAAATACGAATATATTGGGGAAAGCTAGGTTTCAAACCAGCGATCTCAGGGTTCAAAGTCAAGAAGCTTTCCGCTCTACCACAGATGTCGCCATGTAGTTAGGTAATATTATTTATTTAAACATAACGAAAGAACCTACGATTGTAAAACATATGGTAGATACAGATTCTACTACTTCAGAACACTTTAACTGAACCCTAAAAGGTCAACAAGAATATATCAACAATTATTGATCCATATCCAATTATTCGATCGCGAATATTATTTCTTCAACGTCTTCACAGATAACCCGATTTTAATTCAAGTGACCCCTTCGAAGTGCGCAGTGTACAATGTACAGCGTACGTCGGTCGTCCTAAAACAACCTAATCTTGAATTGTACGAGTAGTCTTATGATGATAGCGTTCATCATAATTAATAATGATGTTATTGGACATAAAGTCAAACAAAATTATACTGAATAAACTGTAAAACGAAATACTTGCAACTTTAATGTTATAAGCTTTCTGTGCAACTACAAAAATGTAATATCATTTACTCGATGCATGCAATATCATTAATTTATGTATTGCCACTTGGAAATTTCTTAGATTATTGATATGATTACCAGGAAATTATGCAGCGTTTTCTGTATGATGTAACTTAATGAAGGTTTATTAATAATGTATGCAAGTAAAAAGAGTTCACCCAATCTAAAGATTAACACTGCACGTCCATACATTGTTTTGCCACTATGTTTATACCTTCGTTCTAGATTATAAAGTAACTTCAGGAGGTATCGTCACGATATATTTTTGATTCGCGTGCGGTTGCAGTGACCGTACCTGGTCACCGCACTCTTTATAGAAGAAAATTGGAATGAGGGGCTGAAAAAACGGTTCCATGCCAACTGAGAATAAAGTCAACTCAACCCCTCCTTGAAAAGCCATTAAAAGCTATGAAAAAAATAATTTAAAATTAGCCGATAACCCTAACCTAACGTAATCTATTTAACCAATTTTTAACAAATATTTTTTTATCACCCTAAATGACTTATCTGAGATGATTCTGAGTTGGTTTCTTTCCGAGTTGTCAGGTCACCGAAAAAACATAGATGAAAGGCTAGTTTTCGACGTGATTGAAAAAAGATTGAAGGTATAGCACTAGTCACGCTTTCCGTACAAATATGAATGGAAACAAATGGTACCACCATTCTGGGAAACTGGGAATTGGATAACCAGCACCTTTGCCGTAGGTCACCCAAGTGGTTTTCTTCGTTTGGTAACTTAGCAGGGGTGCCCTGGTTTATGGGGTGAGGTTTGTCAAGGTCTTAGCGGTGGATGCGTCTGTCCGCCTATTGCATGGCGGGTCGGATAGAGAGAGAATGATTGAGGAATGGTAGAACTCTCCAACCGGATTCTCTCTACCGTATTCGATTCATACGTCCTTTATTCGTGGACATACTGACCCCCAATTTTCGCCCCCCCCCCCCTAAATCCTAAATATATACTATTACAATAAAATTATTAATTACATAACAAAAAATATGACATAAACCACAAAAAAAAAATTGCTGACTTAATTATGAAGTAATAAGATTTTTTTTTTTTAATACCCCTTTATGGCTAAGACTATTTTTGAGGTTTTGTATGTTCTAACTTTTTTCATTCTTATAAAATTATGCACAAAATAATTTAAAAAAAAACTACTTTTTCGCTTACTTGCCAATAAGACGCTCGATTTCAAATTTTGTAGGCATGAGAATCGAAATATTTCTAGCTTTTATATTCCTCTAACTAGAATTAATGACGGATTTATCTAAAATTGTAAGTCGGTAAGCATATTATTTTCGTTACTTAATTTCTAATTTCTACAAAATTTTATGAACAAAATAAATTTTAAATTAACCAACACAGTGACAAATCATGATTGGTTTAATTCATGAACAATGATGCAGTTTTGCATTAAAAACATAAGCAGGATATGCAATACTATTCTGGAGATGACGAACATATCGCATTCTTAGAAAACGGTAATCTGACCTCGTGTATTTACAAAAAATACACATCGATGATGTAAGAAATAATGGGTTTAGAATCAGAGGGACGATTCCGGTTCTAAAAGATATGGAATTATCTTTAACATTAAAATTAACGAGTTGTCGCTGTCATCCGAGAGAACTGGAATCGCAGTTAACGTACAATTCATTAATAATAAGGATGAGATAATTCCTCATCCTTAAGTTGAACCGGAAACTCCCCAAAGTTATATAGTATAGACGCCTTTCTCATTCTGATGTTGGGATTTTTGCTAGCCAGAATAACCAAAAGAAAGATGAAACACGAAAGAGCTTTTAAGGAAATAGTCATTTATACGACGTGTTACAAGATGACATTGTATGTGAGTGTTGAATAAATAAATAAAAATATGTAAATAGTAATAATGTTCGTTTCCATCTCAAAATAATTTCTGATGAACAATATAATTAAATAACGTCTGCGAGAAGTCTTGGGTCATGGTTACAATAACTTTGTATCCTATCTGTTTTCTTTATAGTTCTCATCAGTACGACTATAATATGAAACGCAAACACCAGTTACCTTTATGCTGTAATCATTTGCGTTATATATATTTATTTTCCTTTTATTTATTATTATTATCATTTCAATAACCATGCTAAACAAACCACGGCTTTTGTATAATAATTTGTTGGTTATTTTATAATAATTTTATTTCTTTCTCTTCTTTTTTTTTCTATTTTTCTACTATAGTATGCAATGCATACACAAGTTATCTATATATTTTAATCTTCTAATTTTAAGAACCTATATGTATAATATTATGATTATTTTTAAGAACCTATGTGTATATTATTATTATTAACTACTATGTTTTAACTTTTGTTACTATGTTTTAAACTTTCTAACTTAATTTTTTATTATTTCTCTTCTTTTTATTTCCTTGATTTTTCCTCTTTTTTGTACAAATCATGTTCCATTTGTTCACACTAATCCTAATTTGACTGTTCTAAAACGGGAATCATCCTAGTTGGACAGTCAAAACATATCATAAATAATGTTTATAAATGTATTATACTATACTAAATAAATAAAAAAATAATATAAAAATATTAGCAATGGTTCCTCAAATAACGACAGTTTAGTGGCAGTCTTGTGTTTTTAGAATCCTTGTGGATGGTCTTTTTAGGAAAGGAAGGTTAGGAAGTTCTGGGAAGGAAAAATAATAAGGGGTGGGTAGAAATCTGGGGGTTAGTTTGTCCAAGAGTGACCGATGTATAAATCTATCCCGCCCACTGCAAGGCGATGTTCCGAGAGAGTCCTGCTGAAAAGGTCTCCCTCAACCGGTCCCTCCCGATCCGACTCGTCGTGCAGTTGGTGGGCAGACGCATCCACCGAGATGATGCGGGCAAAGCTCCCCCATGAACCCGGCCACCCTTGCAATGTTTTCAAACGTAGAGAACCACTTGGGGTGATCTGTGGCAGAAGTGTTGGGAATCCAATAATGGTTCCCGGGGCGGCGGTACACAAAACCGACTCCAAAATTGTTTGTTTCATATAAATCAAATGTTCAACAAATAACAAAGTAAAACTAAATAAAGCAGTGTCGGAAGCATAGCATATGCAATAATTTATTGAAGAGGGAAAGTAACTATAATTTTGCGTGTTGTGCAGATTGAAATATTTTATAATATTTAAATTTTTTTTTCCCACAAAGTCACAAATGTTTTATATTATGCTCGTGTAATAAAAAGGGTTGAATTTTGAGAACTCAAATAGAACTTTTAAGAATTTAGTAGAGAACTTAATTTTATTTAGTAATTAGCTACGCAGTCGGATATTTCTAGCAAAGAGGCCGATAAGGAGGCGGGTATCGGTACCGCCGCCCCGGGAACCATTTATTGGAAAACGACATCTCTGTCATAGGTCACTCCGAGTGGTTCGCTACGTTTGGTGACTTTGCAAAGGTGTCCGGGTTCATGGAGAGAGGTTTGTTCAGGTTTTGGCGGTTTGACGCGTTTGCCACCTGCTGCATGGCGGGCAGAATCGAAAGACTGGTTGAGGGAGGTCTTTTGTCCTCTCCAGCCAGAATCCCTCGACCCATCGCCTTGAACATCAGTGGGAGGGATGGATTCATACGACCCCCAGATTCCTATCCACCCCTCATACCTGATTCCTCCCCAGAACTTCCTCTCCTTCATTTCCTTAAAAAAGCATCCCCTATGACGACATAGACCCGAAGAAAATTATTTTCCTCAGGGCCTCCCGGGTGGTATTAATGTAAAAATATATTTTTCTTAAATATTTTATAATTTTTTTTAAGTCGGCTCCACAAAATAATTTCTCTTATGGCCTATGTCATCTTAGGGGAAGTTGTGTGGAGAGTCTTTTTAAGGAAAGGAAGGAGAGGAAGTTCTGGGAAGAAAAGGGTTATGAGGGGTGGATATGCGTACGAGGGTCAGTGTCAAAAGGCTTCCCTCAACCAGTCTCACGATCCGGCCCGCCATGCAGCAATGCATGAACCCGAGCACTCCTGCTAAGTCATCTTTGCACTTGGGGTGACCTATGACAGAGGTGTTGGTTATCCAATAAATGAGTCCCGGGGCGGCGATATCCATACCCGCCTCCCAAATTGATGTCCCTAACTTTAATAAAATGCCCCTAACAAACAAATTTTTTTGCAGAGTAGTTATAACAGGATTTCTGTTCACTTATTTTACGAGAATGTTTAAGTTTGTCGGAGAATGGTCGAGGAAATGATTTGTCCGAGGACGCTAAAACCAATCGAGGATTTACGAATGATGAATATTTGTTTATAGAAATGCTCGATAAAAATAATTTTGTCATTCAAAATACTGAGCAATATTTATAATCTCTTTAAATTGTTTGTTACTTCAATATAAAGATAAGAAAGCATAATTTAAACAATTTTCCTTGTTTTTTTGAAAATATAACAACACGGCTTATCATCAAATAATAATAAGGACAATAACGGTAATAATTTAGTAATAACATCAGCAATAAAATAGCTTTATTCATTGCCAATTATTTGGTATTGAATATTGGCATTATTTGATGATAATTGATTGTACCAAAATGTAGTGGTAAATTGTGAGCTATCCGATGTTTTTTTAGTTTCTGAATGATCGATAGAGGCGACGAAATAAACTGACCGTTATTTGAGTGAACCGGAAAATTAGCTCAAACTTCACGCAAAAATTCTAGGTAGCCTTGTTAGGAATAAAAAAAATCTATAGAAAAAACACAATCCTAAAAGACATCAAGGTTAGGATTTGAATAGTTTTCGTTGTGTTTTTCAGGAATTTATGGTTGACACCACAATAAATAAATAAGAACAGATTTGCGATCATTGCTTCGTATTTATTTATGCAACCATTGAAAAGTCTTTCATCATCTTACATCACACATCTTATATCACAAAAGTGGCGCTCGGGAATCGAACCCATAACCTACCGACTCAAAGTCAATTTCATAATCCACCGCTACGGAGATCGATGTACAAAGAAGGTATATCACCATGGTTAATTCAATCTAATTTTATTTTGCATGTCGATGAGTTATTTTCACATTTAGAGCCTTACTAATAAACGTGTTTTAAATTTCACACCACTCATAAACAACCATTACTTTATGGTAAATAGTTATTTATCAGTTGTGCAAAATTTAAAACACGTTTATTAGTAAGGACAGTAACAACAAAAACACGTTTATTAGTAAGGCAAGTATCAGCCATTAATTTATGTTAAATAGTTTTTTTAACAGTTGTGCCAAATTTAAAACACGTTTATTAGTAAGGGGGTTAAATATATTTTCGCTTATGTTTTTAATTTTTATTGAAATTCATTAACATTTGAATGACGCAAGCCATAATGCCCCAAATATGCGAAATTAATGAATAGGCTAAAGGAAGGTTTAAATCCAGTTTAAAAGTGCTAAAACGAAAAGTAGTAAAAAAAATCACGTCTTCCCTAATGCAAAAAGATTATTAAAACATTTACGTATGTATCGCCTCTTTTTAAATGAGTCTCAAATCACCAAAAATTAAAAGATACTCGTTTGAAACCAACAACAACCAGACAAAGCTTTCAGCTTCAATAGCTACCTACACCATGTAAAGGGAAATGAATTAAGAATTAGTTCAGATAGATTACATACCCTACACATAAATTGTTGAAATCACATGACCCCTATAGAAACAAAATAAAAAAGCAATAATTACCACAAAAGCTGCAGAACGCCAAAGCTAACGCAAGAACCAACACACGAGTCATCATCGCAGAAATCTTGAGGGTAGTGTTGGCACTAAGAATACACAGGGGGTGGTAATTAACCCTCAACGCAGTATCCTTCAGGAGACTGGAGAAAGTGTTGTGGTGGTCTAAATAGGGGTCCTTGTGGTATCCTGCGCCCTCTAATGCGATGCGATTGGCTGTTGGCTAGAGCAGGTCCTTGAACTCTTGTTTTGTCACTGGGTGGGACTGAAGACCTGTGCTATCGGACGCTACCACTGCACTGACGCGAAGCCGCAAGCTGCTGGGCGATCGGCAAACGAGAATGCCAATGGCGATGACCGCAACACAGGTTTTATACGGACACTCGCGGAGATTACGCGCCGAAGTGATGCAGCGCAGCATCGCAAGCTCCAAATTGATCAAGGGAAGAAAACGAGGCATTGAAAAGATTTCAATCAAGATCACAATTTATCATACCTACCTATAATTTATTTCCAATTTACGCAATATCCAGGAATTATGACCACTTTCATTGATCAATTTCGAAATCGCACATTCACTTTTTCGGTAATTTTCGGCTTGTTCCTCAAATTATCGGATTTGCTGTCCTATAAGGTTATAGACGGTTTATTTTTCATGTAAGGCTGCCAAGCACAATTCATTGTAAATAATTAGAACGGCTTGTTTACCAGGCTTCAATATGAAATTAAAAATCGATATCAATAAGCTATATGATCATTTGTCACAATTTTGAAATAAAAACAAATCGATTCTTAATATTTCACATTCAAAAGCTTTGTTTATTCATAAGAAAAAAAATTGTACACATTTTTTTTACAGGTTTTTCAACTACCACTCTAGGCACAAATCTATCATGATAGTCGAAATATGCATAGATATATAATTATATATATTCAATAATTTTTATTTCATCTATTATTTATTTTGTAATTTTCAACACCCCAACTAATCCACAAAAAGAAGTAGTTTACATTGTAGATAAATAGAAAGAATACAAAAGTATAATATGCAATAGCTCCTATGTAATTCTCCGATAATTTACGCATTTGACTAAACTTTCAGTCGGAAGATTGAAGGTTCGATTTTCGTGCAAGCTTTTTATGACGTAAACTTCTCTACATTTTTTGGGTTTTGAGAAGAGATTCATTACATTTGCTGTACCTCGAAATAGATTCTCAGCTATCGTAAGAAATATTATTAATTCTGATCTGAGTTAATTTTGTCTTCCGCTGAGAAACAAAAGCTCAACATATTAATTATAAAATAATAAAATAGAATAGATTCAAGAAACAATATTGTGTTACAGCGTTTTAATCTTTCTGTACCAGTCCCGCCGCCATAAGACTGCTCTTATTTGGTTATGTTGCAATAACTGCCTCGTCTTTATACCCCATTAACTTACTTATTTATAGAAACTCATAAATTTTTATCGTCTTTTGGTCATTTTAATGTTGATAGGAAATTCATTTGTTCGTAGCTCGTGTCTCAGAAACATTAAAATAAATCGCGAATTCAATTTTTGTCGGCGTACTGTCTGTAGTTGCGTCGCGACGTGTGTGTATTAATTAGTATGCGATGTTTTTTATCACTCATTGTTGTTATTACACCAAATAAATCGCACAATATTTAATAATTATTAATATAATTAATTGCTAAATCGTCATTAAGCACTATTGTATCGTATGGCGCTTTAGCATTTATAAATATATTATATGCCTATATATATTTTTAATTGTTTATATTCATAGCACAATTTACAAAAATACGCTTCTCTTTTAAGCAAAGCTTGTGTAGAGAAACGGAGGGTACATGTTGAAAGTTCCGATAAAGTTTCTTGAAAATGTTACGAGGAACGACTGCGCAGCCCTTTTCATACTTAAATATTGATTTGAGACCAAAATACAAGCAACATTGATTTTATCTAAAAGACAACAGACAATCACCACCGTCTTTTAATAAGACCGCTGATACTTGATTTGTCTTGGTTGGTGATCCAAGTCAGACTTATATTTAAAATAATTTGTGTTCTGTCTAATGGCCATTGGAAGGGCATTATACAGCTTTGTTGCAAAGTATCTAAAATTTCTTTTGCCAAAGTTGTTTTAGCGAAAGGAACAAACTAAGAGATAGTGCCATTTGTTTCTAGTATCTCGAGCAGTTTTAACATTGTCAAAAGGAGTTTATGTGTTTGAAGAGGAACGCTATTATGTTTTTGACCCAAAGTTGCCTAATGTTCAAAACACCGATTCTCCTAAAGATTTCATCCGAACTGCTTTTGATCGGTAGTTTTATTTTATAATTCGTTTCTACGCTTTAAGAATCGGATCAATGGCGGCAATGTTTGGTTTTCCCAGGCTATAATACCGTACTCAGTTAAAGATTGACAAAGTGCATAGTAAATGGTTTAAAGTTGATTCAAGTAGAAAGTGGCGAGTATGTCCAAGGAAGTATATTGATTTTCTAAGTTTGTTTGCTTTAGTGATAATTATGTTCTTTCCACTTTAAATTACTGTCAAAAATAATACCCAAGTATTTGATTTTAGTCTCGCGTTCTTCAGGGCATTTACAGAATTAGATTTTGTCAGGGGGCGAGCACATATTTTAATATGATTTTCTGGGATTAATGCTAAACTCAATGTATTTAGTTTTCATCACATTCATTTTTAGTGTACTATTGTCTAACCATCTATTACTACTAACTGTATTGAACGAAAATACTCTACGTCTCAACGTTTTGTACCTAGTTTTACTGGACGTCTGTTGATTGCGTTCGAACCAGGCAATTTTTTCGATTTTTGAACGGTCATAACTCATACAAGAAGTAACTTATCAAAAACCAAATTGTATCAACACGCTGGAGGTTAATATCTATATTATTTAAAAAAACAAATTTCCAATAGTGTCCAAAATCCAGAGAGGAAATTGAGGAAAACGTTTGTTTGGACAAACGCTGCATGGTTTCCCCTTAAGTAATAATTATTCACAATTTTAGCCACTCTGAAATTTATAAATACAGTACCTTTCATGCAGGTAGACTGTCCTAATTTACCAGAGTTGCAACACCCTCAAAAACATGTTATTACGAGTCTTTGGAGAGATAAATTAATATTTCATAGAAAATACTTAGGGCTTAGATTTGATAATGATTGCGTCGGTCTATAATAAATTTCCAGAGAGAAAAAGCCATCAAATTTTACTTCACGACGATTAAAATTTGGTACTTTTTGCTGATTCAATACAGGTTACTGCTTTACATTACATACATAACAACAATTCTGTCATGAGAGTTCAATGGTCCTATCTCCAAAAATGCCAAAAATAAATTAAAACGCCATTTCATCTATCTATCCACAGGTAAATATAACTTCCTCAATCGTTTTTTGCCCGGTGTATCATCAATCCGTATCCTCGCTATGTATGACATTCCTCACTCAAATTTAAGCCGTAGAACAGTTCTTTTTTAGACGCCGAGGCGCATGTCAAATTTGACAACTGGCGTACATAATAGAGTGTTTCCATGTTACCGAAATTTACGTAAATTGCGTAATTTTATAAGTATGGACCATTAAAATCATCGAACGGCGAAGAATAGCGATGTTACCCATTAATAATCTAAAAATAGTCTGGTAGGTTCAAAGTTTTAACGTCGGGACAGTTTGTTTTTAGTGAATGAATGGTGTACGACTCGGGCAAAACCAATACTATTTAAAATTAGTATCCTCGCTTATGCATCATGCTGATTGAAGTAGGGAATTTCATCAAAAATCAACCAACCAAAACATATTTCAGATTCATGAAATAATCTGCCGTCATTGACATTCTGAAAAATCGCGTAGAAAGTATAGAAATACCATCCACGTAGACAGTAGTTTGGTTTTACAAAGAGTTCCTCTATTAACATCATAACCAATCCATGTAATACTGATGATGTCTAGTATCTAGGCATGTGACATTTATACGGATCATGTTCCAAGCCGCGCTAAACTCAACATTCCAACCAAGCTGATCTTAAACTCAACTGATATAGGTACCGGACCTTTATCGCAGAAATCACTTTGCAAAAATGTGTATTGTGCACAGAGAGCAGATTCATAATTCATTTATAGGTTCATAATTCATAATTCATAAGTCCCTGATTCATAATTCATTTATAGGTAATCTAATTTTGAGAACTGTACTTATGCTTCCTGTAAAAAATGTAAAATGACCATTGACCTCTAGAGAGTCTCGGGTACAGAAATATAGTCAATTCCGATATCTCCACACAATTTGCTGAAGTAGGCCAATATGAAATTGTTGAGAGCATAAGAACACATCATCTGTTATGAACATTTATCGTGAATCAATGAACCGCTGACTTCGACGATATATTTCCTCTTCCTAAATCAAAATCTATCTTGTGTAGGTCAAGTACCGGAATAACAGTTTCGTATGGAGTGCGCTGTGCGCACTCCTCACGGTGTACTAACTAGGCTGGATTGTCCATATTTGGAGATTTTTTGTGGACACCGTTCGGACCTCTCACAGGTCTCAAAAGATATATCTAAAGTCACATTTAGGACGAGATGTTTAACAGAATTTGAACAATTCTTCAAATTTCACAGTTAAAATTCAAGTTCTGCGTTTCAGTTCATGTTTTGTTAACCCTTCAAAAATCAGGTGTATTTTGTCAGAAAAGAAATATTGTTAAAATATTTTTGCTTTGCAAAATAATCCAAATAAATCGAATATTTGTGAACGTATCCGAAAACTAAAAACTGTTTTTGAAAGATGAAAAATATTTATTTATTATTAGAAATAGTCATGTAATTTTTTAAATACAAAAAAAATTGAATGCAAACCTTAAAAAGTTTTAAAAATGGCTCACCTTACATTTTTTCTACCTAAAATACCGATAAAAAAAAAAAAAAAAAACACTTATTTTATTAGAAAAATTAATAATAAACATTAGAGTCATCTCCCTTTTTTGTCTTTTCATGTAAAATTAATTCTTAAAAAATTCACAAGGTTTCAATAGGTACTTTTTTTCAAATTGCGGTCGGAAACTTTGGTTTCATAAAAGTGTACATTTTAATTTTGTGGTTATCTTCTAGATTTTAATATAAAGCGTGTTGTTTTCTCTTTCCAATACCGTTTATATCACAATGATAGTAATACGGTCGATCACAATGATAGTAAGAAAGACAACGATTTCTACGAGACCAACGTGAGCTGGGACAAATACGGTCTCCTGTGTTTAGACGGGTTACTTCCAAAGTACTCTTAAACAACCGGCCCATAATGAAATAATTAAATAACTTGAATAGAAGTTTCACAGAACTTGAATTAGAACTTTTAAATTTGAAGAATTGTTCGAATTCTCTAAAACAAACCTTCCTTATTATAAGAGTAGATATTAATAATAGGTACCTATGTAAAGAGACACAAAACTAATGCATTTTAGGTAAGTGCAAGTTTTGGAATACATTTTATTTTAAATGTAGATATATGACCGTAAATATTTATAATACTTGGGGCAGTCATACAAAAGTAATTATTATTTTAAAAAATCAACCCGCAAAACACGAACTATACTATAATGAATCTATTTTCAAATTTCTTTAATTTTTTTTTGTTTTGACTGACGTTCGAACCTTCCTACCCAGAGATCGGAACTGAGATGCTACCAACACTATATTTTTTTTTATAACTTAAAAAAATATCTTGATTTGTCTGAGGTTTGAACCTTCCTACCCAGTGATCGGAATCAACTGTGACACCAACCGGGCCAAGCATCGAGTTGGTATTTCGTATATTAAGTTCTTTCATTTATTCGAATTTCAAAAAAAAGTGTTTGTGCGTGATTTCCAATGATAAAATCTGCCCAGTTTCAGCTCGATCGGATGTTGGGAAGTGGGTTAATTTCCATTTCCAAGTTTCTGCTTCATTCGTATATTCATTCAATCAATAAAAAAGTTATATTCAAATAGATGTATCAAAATTCTTCGGCCTGTGGTACAGGGCAATATTTTGAATGTTATTTCGGTATTCGAAAGTGCAACATTTGAGACCTCTGATGTATCCAACATTGAAAATGCTTTGATGCCCCAGCCTAACGCACACTGTATAGTGTAGGTATACCGACATGACAGTGCAATGACAGATATCGTAAAAGCCCGCCTTTGCAGATTGCCTTTTAGAAAATAAAAACCTTCGCTCGGAACCTCCCGTTATTCCTTAACGACTTCTCAAACACCAAGGCTTCCGAAAGTTTTTATTTTGGATGCTGTTCCAACAACGGAGGAAACTACTTTCTACCGCTGCAGCCTGTCAGAACGGTGGGCCCTGGCGTAATGAAGTTTGCCAAGCTCGTTATGCATGGAATTGCTAGGTCCACGCATTTTTTTTGCTTAATTTACACCATAAGCTTTTAAAATTTCATGTTTGACAGCATTAGACAAAATTAAGTATTTTTTGTTCAATTTGTTTTCTTGAAAATGTTTTTTTAGAAAAAATACTCTTGAACCTCGGGCAAAGTCAGGTAATCGATGACCGGATCATTTACAAACTGCATCAATATTAATTCACTGACGTAACGCTTCGCCAATTTTATCTCAAGGATATTTTTGCTTTCCAATCTAACCGTGAAGCTGATTCAACTCAGTCAACCCAGCAAAAACAAAAACAAATCCTTTTTTCAATATTATCAAATGTACCATTGGATTTTATAAACGAAGGACAGCCCAATTTCACGGAAGAATTAAAAGTGCTGAACTTACCGTTTTACCTTGTTTATTGTATTAATCATGAAGGCATATTGTATTAACCATCTGTGATCTCATCTGTCATCACCTGTTTGTATTTTGTCTTCTTTTCTGTGTGATCTTTCAGATCCATATCTATCTTCAACTCTTCATATTTCTATAGTCTGTCTCATCTCAGCCTATATCGTTACTCCTCCCACGCCACAATAATACGAATTTTAAGATTAAATTTAATATTTTTGTGCAGTCCGATTCGAGCCGCGGTCAACGGTGGTTGTGTGTACCTTACCTATTGCTTAGTGCCGTTCGCCCGTTCCCGTGCCTCATACAGATAAGAGATTATTGTTACATTTTATTTAATTCTGTTTATCGTATACTTATTTGTTTGCATTCCTACTTACGGCTAATCCGTTTTTGTTTGTACAGTCAATGAAATAGACTGCGTATTATTTTTTCAGTTTAATTTTTAAAAGTTAAGTTTTTTTTTTATATAATGGAGGAAGACGAAGATAGACCTCCCGACCCAGGATCGATATTAGATTTTTCTGATTCGGAATCTAACACTAGCCAGGCTTCTATTACGCTTCCATCTCGTTAACGACGACCATCGCATAGCCTTTACATCCAATCGAAAGTTAAATCTATACCGCCGATTCAACAAACCTCGACCTCTAACGACCTTAACCCCAATAGTAACACCCAGACAAGTACTTTAGCTAGCGATAATACAAAAAGTACTGACTTACTTTATCCTGCTTCCGCTTCCGGTCCTTTTATCGTAATTGTTAAGAGAACTGAACAAGGAAAACTTATTCATCCTTTAGATTTTGGAAAATTCTTATTTGACTCAAAAAATAATAACCTTGGTATTGTTAACGGTTCAATTAAACCGGAAGGGCGATATAAATTATCTATCGAGTTTAATACTGCCGCTTCCGCAAATGGATTTGTAAAAAAAATTGACTCGCTCTCAAAACATAAATATAAATCGTTCATCCCGTCATTTAACCTTACGAGAATGGGTCTTGTTCGAGGAATTCCGACGGAGATCCCAGAGGCTGAAATTGTTGATGCTTTGAATAATTCCCAAGGAACCCCGAAAGTAATAAAAGCACGTCGACTGAACTACAAGGATTCTACTGATGGAAACAAGATCTGGAAACCTTCCCAATCTGTTGTTGTTACATTTGAGGGACAATCCCTTCCGTCTCGTGTGTTTATTTATTATACCTCGCTTCCCGTCGAAGTTTATAAATTTCCAACTGTTCAATGCTTCAATTGCTGCCGGTTTGGACATACAAAATCCGTATGCCGCTCCCCTCCACGTTGTTACTTTTGCGGAGAAGGTCACCCATTTGATCAATGTCCAAAATCTTCCAATAATCCCATTTGCATTAACTGTTCGGGTGCACATACCGCGGTCAGTCTAGCCTGTCCGGAATTGACAAGACAGAGGAACATAAAACATAAAATGGCTACCGACAACATTTCGTACTTCCAGGCCTCAAAGTTATTCTCTCCTGCGAAAAAATCTTTCGCAGAGATGACATCGTCCTCAGCTCCTTTCCAATCAACCACCTTTTTAAATTCAACGTCATCTTCTCACAGAGAAACCATTCTCAAGCCAGTCAAACCCAACCCAAAATATACTCCTTACCTTGATAAAAAACAATTGAATAATATTTTGACCAGCCCGAATGGGAATGCCAAATCTCGGACCCCTAATGGGTGTGCCATTAATAGTAATACATCCCCTCCTGCTCTCCCCGAAATATTGAATAATAATTCTTTTATACAAACTTTAATTACCCTTTTAATTTCTATCCTTACAAACAACAATACTGTACCGTCCAACGCTGCCGATTACATTAAATCTTTATTATATTGCCTCCCCAATGACTTCGAAACTGAACAAAATTCTTCAGTGGAACAGTAGAAGCCTCTTCGCTAACAAATCTGACCTAATTCAATTACTCGACGAACACGACGTTTCAGTGGCCGCCATTTCTGAAACGTGGTTAAAACCCTCCTTTCACTTAAGAATTCCGGGTTATTATTGTCTCAGACACGACAGACCGGATGGTAAAGGCGGCACGGCTCTGATAATCCATAATTCTATCCCGTTTAAACAAATTAATATACATACTCCCTCCGACGATATCCAGATAATAGCAGCTGTCTTATCTGATATCACAATATTATCAATATATATTCCTCCCTCTACCACTTTTATTGAAAATGAATGGGCACCAATCTTAACCCAGATTTGTTCCCCTTTTATGATCCTTGGAGATTTTAATGCACATTCCCCTTCTTGGGGTAGCAAAGTTCTGGCCGCAATCTTTTAGATTTTATTGATACCCATAACCTATGTTTTTTAAATGACGGATCTCCAACCAGATTCACCCCCCCTCATCAACGGAAAAGTGCTGTTGATTTATCTCTTTGTTCATATTCGTTAGCATCTAAATGCTCTTGGGACATCCTAAACGATCCCCTCTCTAGTGATCATTTTCCAATTATAATCCGATTCCAACATCAATCTAACACTTATCCTCCACCAGTTAAAAATAATCTCAAATTTAGAATAAATGATGCGAATTGGAGCACTTTCTCTTCTGAACTAGATAACCTTATTAATTTTAAAAAAAAATCGTCCCCGGGAGACATCAGATTGCAATGTGAGACGTTTCCCTCTATGGTTATAAATGCAGCAGAAAAATCCATCCCGAAACGCAATGCGAACATTAAAATAAAACACTCTAATCCGTGGTGGGACGAGGAATGCACTCGCTCCGTCAACTCTCGTAAAAAAGCAATTTCCTCTTTTCGTAAGTGTATGACACTAAAAAAATTTTTATCAGTTAAAAAAGCCCAGGCAGAAACCAAACGAATTTTGAAAAATAAAAAACGCGCTGGATGGCGGAAGTTCTGTGAGAACCTGTCTCCGGAAACTCCCCAATCTTCAGTTTGGTCTAGCTTAAAAAAATTCGGATCATCGTATTCTCCGCCGAGAACCAAGCATATATCAGAAGAAATTCTTATAGGATTTGCGGATAAAATAGCCCCCCCATCAGTGGCCGGATGTGAAGAAATGCCTTCTATTAAGCCATATCCATCTCACTCTAACTGGCTAGATGCTCCTTTCTCCATTGATGAGATGAAACTAGTAATAAGAACCCTTTCTGACTCTGCTCCGGGTCCCGATGGAATACTTAATAGTTTCATTAAATCATTTTCTGATATGGCGGTTGAATATTTCTTATCTCTTATTAATAATATGTTTGAAACAGGACTAATTCCGGATGATTGGAAAACTCAAAAAATCATTCCCATTTTAAAACCTGAAAAAAATCCATCTGAAATTTCGTCTTATCGGCCTATTGCTCTTTCATCATGTTTGATGAAAGTAGCGGAGCGTTTGATGAAGAACAGATTAGAGTGGTTTGTTGAAAGTCAAGATATTATCTCACCAAATCAGTATGGTTTTCGGAAAAAGAAATCTACAATGGATAATTTAAGTTTGTTCACAACTGATATCCGAGTTTCCCAATCCCTAAATTCTTATACATTGGCCACATTCCTTGACCTTTCATCAGCTTACGATGATGTTTTACTGAATGTTTTGAAAGAAAAGCTAATTAAAAAACAAATCCCCCCGAAATTAGTCCAATTTATTATTAATTTGCTCTCAGATAGGTCCATTATTATTGAGTCTTCCTCTAAATGCTTAAGGCGCAAACTATGGAGAGGTTTGCCCCAGGGTTCTGTTATTAGTCCTCTGTTGTTTAATATTTATATAAGCGACCTAGACTCAGTAATTCCTTTTTCTATCAAGCGTCTTTACTTTGCGGATGATATCCTTATATATTTGTTACATAAAAATATTATTCTTGCAGCTAAGGAAATGAATTTGGCTTTACAATATATTAAAAGCTGGTTGTCAATAAATGGGATGAATCTGGCGGCATCTAAAACAAGGGTCGTAACTTTCACGCGCAAAAGAAAAATTCCGCAATTCTCAATTTCTTTTGATAATGTGCCTCTACAAACCGCTACTCAAATCAAATTCCTTGGTCTTCTTTTGAACCATAAACTTTCCTGGCTTCCACACATTCAGATAATTTCTACAAAGTGTGAAAAGGGACTTAATATGATGCGAGCAGTTTCCAGAGTATGGTGGGGATCTCACCCTACCACTCTTAAATTAATGTATAATTCCCTAGTTCGGAGCCACTTGGATTATGGCTCATTGCTTTTTGACCCACTCCCTAAATATCTAGATAAGAAAATGGAAAGAATTCAATCAAAAGCCCTCAGAATGATTATTGGAGCTATGAAGTCTTCTCCAATTAATGCTCTTCAGGTGGAATGTGTGGAGCCTCCAAAGCACTCTCTCCAGGGTGAATTGCCTAAAACCAAAAAAAAATAAATATATTTTGTGCCTACGACTCACAGTTTAAAACCTCGAAAGTAGTTTATTATTATTTGTAAGCCGATCGTGGCCGCATTCGCGTACGTCAAAGAAAGATCTAGACACCATAAATATTACGGATAATTGCCATACATGCTAGTCAAAATATAATTGTGTTTGATGCACGAAGAAGATAATAAACGATGCAAAAAATCAGCAGATAGGTCAAGATGATATACCCATACGGAAATAAACGATAAAGCAAGAGGAATGTGAGTATAACTAACTTCTAACTATCTTACAAGAAATATCTACTTTGTCAATTTCCAATGCCCCTAGGCCCTGCACGAGTTAGATTGGAATTCGATCCGAGTTTTACGCTGGTACTTGTCGTTCCTGCACAGAATTATTCATAATTATAATTTTGTAGGAGCTCGTTTCCCCCAGGAAAACCTTAAAACCAGGCTCCCCAATATGAAAACACAACGTCAAAACAAATTTAGCTGAAGTTGAACTTTGTCGCGCTGATGTTAAAAGAAAGTCAACTTGTCTCATATCTCGGAGTCGTGATCGTATTACTTGCATTGTAGATAAGAAATTACTCTGCAAACTGAATCACCCTTCTTACCAAAATAATCCGAAAAATCAATCATAAAAAGATACACCTGTTATTTATTCAATTCTGGGTGTTTTAGCATGAACTTGAAGGATTTTAACCAACTATTCCTAAGCATATTTGGAGTAAAAAAATGTAGGGTTATTCTGCTTGTCTATTATATATACATTGACATACGTGGTCAAAACTCCAACAGTGTGGTTTATTAAAAAATAATTCTTCAAACGACAGACAATTGGGATCAAAAGTGTATACATATAACATTTGTTCCAAAAATTGCTGAAGTTTGAAAATCCTTCCTGAACCGAAAAAAACTTGGTGTAAGAAGCAGACTTGCAGTCAGCACCTAATGCCTACTAAACGAGAGGAATGTTGGTAGTTTAGGTGGCTACATATTATTCTATAAGAACTTAATGAGGTCCGTATCAGACCGTTACAATTGCAATGAATTATAACAGTCGATCGTTAACACAGAAATTGCTAGCAACACGTACTGGCAATGGCGACAAGTGTTTGATAGTCTTTCATAAACTAAGCACTTGCACAGGGCGTGCTTGTTTCTTATCTCACTGTGTAATGTACATGATTAGGTTGCTACTTCGCTTTATGGTAATCATGCCCATGTGCAGCATCTGGGATGCAGTCAGACTTTATAATATTGATGTAAGATGCAAGAAACATTTCTTTAGTTTATTATTTTGAATTACATTGTTTTTCATGCTTTCTGATGGCATTGTCAAAATTTAAATAGAGGACATTAGTGAATGGCGCTGTCGTGCTATAAAATGCTGTTGTGAATAGTAATTATAAGTGTATTATGGTCTCCGTGGTTGTGTGGTTACGATCATCTCCGTTCCATTATTAATTTGGGCAGCTGTCCATTTATTGACGGCTGATGGATTTCGGTGTCATGTTGGATAACAGCATACTCCAATAAATCTACTTCTTCAAGTCCAGTCCTCTTCGCAAATTGATATTCTTCATGTTCTCAACTATTAGGGATGTCTCAAAGTCAGGATTGATCAATAGTAGGGATAAGAACGGTATGAAGGGTAATTTTCTTTTCACAGATTTCCCCGGCGAAGGATTCAAGCGTATTTTTCTTCATTCTACCATTAGCCCTTTTGGTCACATTTTGGAGCGTTTTTGGCCAATTCGCAAACAACCGCGAGCGTCCGCTGGCCAAAATTGTGGCCAATTACAAGAGATAAATATTTTTCAATTTCTAGACTAACTTAATAATTTCACAGTTTAGAAAGAGAAACAAGATTTAACGCACCTCATTAATAGTAATAATAATATTAGTTGGATAATTTGTAGAGAGCCGTTGTCGTGAAAAATGACCTCAAGGACGCTGTAAAATTTATTATGAATTCTTAGGCTCTATCTAATTTTATGATTTACAAATAGATACAGAAAACATATTACCTGGCAGGTCACTTCCGATAAACACGCTTTAATTAGAAAGTTTATGCTTGGAGAAGATACGGCTTTGCACGCGGAGGATATTATATTCAAAACAATGGTCATTGCATGATTTTAAATGGGCTACCCCCAAAACTGTTAGTACCTATTACATTTATGAGAAGATTAGTGGCAAAAGTAGAGGTGATATTTATTTTGAAAGGCTGGAAAATTTAGGACTGGAGAATTTTTTTTGAAATGACCTTTACAAAAGCTTACAAATAAGAATTTTTAGTATTTTTACACGATTAGTTATTTATAATGACGCAAACAGTGAAGGTGAAGGTGAAAGATTATTTTATGGATACGACTGCATTCTGAGTTATTTGTTATTGACATTCCAGGAATCGAAATTTAAAAAAATATTTTCTTAAAAATCTTTGTGTTATTATATGTGTTTATCAACTAGACCACAGACAACATCATCAGTCATAATATTTAATATTGCTCCAAATGTTAAATAATAACCACAAATGGCAATTATTAGTAAATAATGCAGGGAATTCACGCGTTTACAAATTTAAAATTGTTCATGAATCTTAAATATCATGTAAACATCATGTAAACATCTTAAACATCATTTTTCATGAATCTTAAATATAGGATGCATTCAGCGATTCTCTCTAACACTATGAGTAGTTTCGAAGGTAAGATTTTTTGATTGAAAGGAAGGAAATTTCCAAGCTGAACGCTTCAAAATTTCCTCACGCATAAGGCTGAAATTGACCATATTGCGGAACAATTCAGTAGATAGCGAGATGAAAGAAGAACGTTTCCAAGATCACACTAAAGTTTCGTCACATATTTATTTAAATATTGCAATATACGCCATATACACCATCCACGTGGCAGACCATAACACATTATGAAATCTAATGTTTCAAACAGTTTAAAATAGAATTTAATGTGCTTAAAACGGCTAACAATTTCATCATCTATTTCATGAAACACAAATAGTTAGTTATAAAGCACGCATTTAACCCGAGCAACGAGGTCTTGTTTTGTTAAATTATAAGTAATAATCATTATTATTTGTCTAGAAGAGTACAACCAATTATTATTTACTGGAAATCGTCAAAGTCAATAAAATTAGATACGTTATTAAGCTGTGATCAAATAATGATTTCCGGCAGATCAATCTGATAGTCAAGTATCCAAGAAATCAAAATTAACATCACCACAAGTTGTGTTGTGCATTTTCGATGGTGTTACAATCAATTTGTTTCGCATATTACAAGTACTTAGGATATGATATCATTATTATATACCATCTGGTAATACTCACTAAGTACGATATATAAGTACATTATCTTTGTTTATGGATAAAGGCCTATGATATTTCTAAATGCTGAATCATTCAAAGAGTACAGTAAGAAATTACGCATTCTTCCTCAGTTTCCATGAAGCAAATAATTATTTATCTATTTGTCTGTCTATTATAGGCATCTTTTAATTTCAATGATTAATAACACCTGGTGGTGTGTATTGGAAGCCTCGGTGTGTGTTATTGTACCTTTACAGGTGATGAGTATTTATCGAGTTTTAATCGAAGATAATGAAGTAATTCATCACGATGCTCACGATTTAATTGTATCCTTAACCCTTTACTGCGGATAACATTTTTAACATTGATAACACAGTGAATAGACGAGTGCCAACACTGTAAAACCCGTGTATAGCCGTTTTAGTACATATTAAAAAAAATTATGTTTATGTAAGTAGTTTTATTTAAGTAAAAAAATAAAAGTTGTTTTTTTTTGTCATGAAAAAAGAATTGTAGATTTGATAATTTTTTAAAGTATTATTTCACCCGCCGGGTATGGCGAAGTGATGAAGAAGTTTACTGATTGGAATTTTTAATTATTTAAATTTATTTATTTACAATTTTTTTAACACAACAAGCGATGACATTATGCAAAGTTATACAATAATTCGTTATTATTCTACTACTCCATAAGTTGAGCTCTGGGAGTTCGTGATTATGGGGGGAGTATTTACACGCAAAAAATTTTTATTTTTTAATTCAATGATAATTCAATGATCATGTAAATAATGATCAAAGATTTATGAAATAAATAAAAACATTTTTTGCTTTACAAATTGTTCTTATTTCAATGTTTCTGTTATATTAATTGTGTTTTTGGATAATAATATATTGTACCATCTCACATCTAAATAAAAATGTGGTGGTGAGCCATGGTCGTTCTAAGCATAGGGATGGCTATTAAGCCATTAGTTTTAAATTATACGTAATACAAGTGATAAAAAAATAATTACAATTATATTAGTCCAATGACCTAACAATTCAAGTTATTAATATTTTTTATCATTATTAAATTAGGAAAATTGGATAGGGAATGTGAGAAATGTACGAAGCGAGATTTCGTGGCTCGAGTGTAAAATGTTGAAATGTATTATGATGAACAATAAATGAACCATAGCGTTTTTGTGTTAACCTAAGGATGGGTTGTTTCAAAAAATTTGATGGATTCATCAAATATTTGAAGTTGATTTTCACGTTCTGTGTAAGTTCTATTCAAGTTCTGTGATTATTTCAGTTTTGTGAAGCAACTGTATACTATATACTATATACTGTATACTATAATAATACCTACTGACTTGTTAATTCTAAAATAAACAGTGCGCAGGTAATAAGATCGAAGGCTGAATATACAGGGTGCGGGGGTAAAGTGCATTAACTTCGGGAGAAGATTTACTTGATGGTAGGAGTAAAAGAGACAGTTTCAGGTACAATACATTTGCCGTAAGGTTGCCGGGCACGATTGTGTTAACGACGTTGCATGGTTGTTGCAGCGGAAAATAATAACGCCCCTAAAAGTTGGATTTTCGAAAAAAGTTTTTATCTTTTTTACTTATGCTATCACGTAGAATCACCTCCCGGAGTTGATGAATTTTACCCCCGGACACCCTGTGTGTTATTCAGCAGTAAAAGGGTTAATGATTCACGGTTCATCAATAATAATAATATGATTTGCTAATGGGTAAAAAGTGGTTGGAAAATTTAATGTTTTAATAGAAACAAAAATAAATACTCACAAGGAAACAGTTAACCAAGTCTTTTAAATAGGTCTGATGACAAAACAGAACAGTGACAAAAGAAAACACTGATGTATATGTTTTAAAAGTGATGAACAGGAAAAAACTAATCTCAATCTAACATAACCCAGTTAAACTAGTTTCCTTTCATCAGTCTTTAAAGCTTTCATTATTTCATGTCGCTTTTCAAAATTGTTCTGTTTTGTCACTGGGTTGTTACCCCGAAACAATAAACAAGTAAATAGGAATGCTTCTTTGAGTACATTAGTCCCTATTCTTGTTTATTGTTTTGTTGATATATTAGTCCCAGTGAGAGATCGTACGTTACGTCATCGTTCTAGTATCTTCTGTCTTTTTCGTTTTCGAACAAGACGCAAGAGAAGGAAGAGGACTAACGCCGATGACGTCCGTACGGCTTTCCGGATGCTGGGACTAGTGAACCTACCATAAGTTTTTCTTTTTCATCATAATAAGATATAAAAAAAACTTTCTAATAAAAAATATAGTTTTGCTTTTGTCGATTACGACGTATAAAACGAGATTTGAAAAAGTGACGATTTATGTTTTTTTGTGCCTAGTAGACATGATTTACTTATAAAATTAATCGATCATATCTAAAAAAAATTAACAACAGTTTCAAATTATGCAGAAATTAAAGCGAACACAGCCGAAGTCTTGAAATATGTAGGGGAGAGTTGGATAATACCGCGCGTCCGATAACTCCGCGCATCGACGTATTTCAAAAACTAAACGCTTCTAGTTCTATCCAGCACTTAAAAATCATAGCCCAAAGTGCCTGTCCCTTCCCCGCGCACGGCCAGTTTGCTCCGAGCAGCGACGGAATAACACCGCGTCGTGCATGTTTTTTACTGGCGTTTCTTATAATTTGGCGGGTATTGTTGACAAGAGGTAAGTTATTCTGTATTTATATTTAAAACTTTGTTTCCTTCTATTCTACTGCTTACATATTAAATAATGGTACGGGAAAGTGGTGGGTGCCCTCGACTGCTTACATTTTGTAGAATTAATGCACAAATAGATTTGAATACACGATTAATTTCACTGTATTATTTTGAGGTTTTAAAATGAAATGATCGAGTTTGTTAATTCTGCGCACAGGGCGCGGTATTGTCAAACGGATGATCGTAGGTAAAGCTGAGATTGATTTGTTTTAACCTCATTCAAAGATTTGTTAATTTTAATACCTAGTCATTAATAAAATAATAAATGCAGAAGTATATAACTTTTGTGGACGTAACGAATCTAAGTTTCTGTTATTATTTCGTTATATTTTTTACAGTTGATTTATCTTGTTCTAAAATAATATTTCAAGATACAGTAGTCTATATCTACTCCTTATCTGGATTTGGTTAAACTTAAAATGTTTTTTTTTTTAAATTTATTCTAAGGTTACTCAGAAATTCACGATGTTATTAAGGGCACGGTTTTATCAAACTTACGCACAATATTATCAAGCCAGTCTGATAATACCGCGCTCTCCCATTTTTTTTAAATTTCGAAATAACTACTTTGTTTAATTTTTTTAAATTTTTGCCCTGCTGTATGTGTGGCTAAATAAATTCTCTTCTGCTTAACTGAATTTTTGAATCTGTACATCAAACTCTGTCGGAATCATAGGTCCAAGTTCCAGGGGCGCGATATTATCCAACTCTCCCCTAATGTCTAACGCCCGGATAATCTACGGAAATCCCCAGTGACATTAATTTCAATTACGCATTGTTCACATTTCAAAGAGACAATCAAATTGTAATTACAATTCGATCATCTCAATTTTACGACCTAAATGTGACATTGTTGTAGTGTCCTTCGATTACTTACCATTTTTAGCAGGGATTACAGATTAAGGATTGAGTTAAAACTTTGCATGATGCTTTTGAAGAATCAGGAAGCCATTAAAGAAAATTCATAAAATTGTCACTTTGGTTGGACTTAACTTTACCTTGTGCTGAAACACAGGGCATCAAAATTTGTAAAGACGATTTTTCACAATATTTACCGATTTCGATTTTGAGGTTGAATCTTATTCGAAGTATTTTAGTTTACATATTTTAAAGGAAAATATGAAAGTAGCACATGTACGAACCATATATTATGTAACCAGCTAAGGCATAATAATTCATTGCATAAAGTTCTAACTACATTTCCCTAACGCCATTCCAAGATAGGGCCAAGCTCTAATTAAAAATTTAAATGTTAAACTAAAATATTTTCATTGAACCACAAAATCAGAAATTGTTCAAACTATAAGAATTAGTCTTTGCAAACTTTGACACTTCAGAACATGGTAAAGAGCCGTTCACAATCAACAACAACCAATCGAACACCACAATTTTAGTAAAGTGGGTTATTCAACTCTTTAGTAGATTCAATCCATTTCGTTATATTTTTCGGTTCCATGCCAACTGAGAATAAAGTCAACTCAACACCTCCTTGAAAAGTCATTCAAAGCTATGAAAAAAATAATTTTAAATTAGCCGATAACCCTAACCTAACATAACCTATTTAACCAATTTTTATATTTATTTTTTCATCACTCTAAATGACTTATCTGAGATGGTTCTGAGTTGGTTTCATTCCTAGTTGTCCGGTCACCATATTTTTCGGGCGAGTAGGGACCCCCACCACGCATTCCTGTGCACTAACATGCGCGAATCCGCCGTTTTAGCAGAGTTCTTTTGTAAAAGCGCGAAAATGTTGTGCAGTTGGAGCGAAGATGCTATTCTAAAATTATTTATTTATGCTATTAATCTCTTTTCGTGTCCACAGTTTATTTATTCTTCCACCTCTTCTAAGCATTAAAATATGCTTAATTAGCGTATTTACTTTGCTTTGTGGCAACCCGTTATCATCTTGCAACGGGCGGCGGGGAATAATTGTACTCTACTTGAAAGTAATGCGAACGATTTTCGGCGAGTCGAAAAAGTCTTTAAAGGCCAAGTAAGAACCATATCCAAATAAAATGACGAACTACACTGCGCATAGTAAAAACGATTAACTATCAACTGTCAAATATAAACAAAATGACTATTGCAAAATGTTCAAAATGATTTCAGAACCTTGTAAAATAATGGGAGATTTAAAAACTTAAAGTTAGAACTTCGTCATTATGTTTTACGGAAATTACATTATAATATAGACCTGAAAATTATTTTTGCGTAGCAATTAGCAAAACATCTGAGGTGACGATATAGTAGAAGCTGATTTCAGACGAATCAAGCTATTTTCCGGTAAAAAATAGTTGTTTTCTAATTATTCAACAAATATTAATATTCCAACAATTTTTGCATTGCTTTTTGTGAAGCCTAGTTCTTATTAGATTTGATAAATATATTGACTGGTTAAAGTTTTGTCTTCGAAACAAAATATTGACGTGACGAGATGCAATCTCTTCGGAGGCCGAGGGATCAACACAGTTTGGTTTTACCAAAGCGGTTTTATCGGCCAAAGATGAGTCAAAAACTAATCGCGGGTGGCCATTGGACGTACAACCAATTCTTTTTGTATTTTTGTAAACAAGACCATATAGTAGCAAATTCTAATCGTATTAAGAGACCCGAATCATTCCCCTCGGTGTTGTAATGATAAAATCGTGTTTCAACGATTATTTTTTCTATTTTACAAATGAAACTTAATTACCAAAATGACGAAATATTTATAACAATCAGCAATCATTAAATCATTATTTTTTTAAGCGAACTGGTTTCAGAGAACTGACTGATCTCTGAAACCGGTTCCAGAGAACCTGAAAACTAGAAGTAAAAAAAACATTACTATGAATTGTGTTAATGATTAGAAAGCCGCGTGGAATAATTGGCAGGTGAAAGGTGAAGGTATTCGTACTGTATTCATACAATTTGCAAATGTAATAAATTTTCAAGATTGATCGAAACTTCATTTAATTCGAGTGGAATCAAACTCAACGATTCAAACGAATTGTTCGTAAATCAGTCACAGTTATTTTTTTTAGTTAGACTTTATAAGCGCGTTTGTTCAGAAGATAGTAGGCATGCAATGTTGTAGGGGGGTAATATGCCTGAACTGATTAGGTGAGGGATGAAATTTTTGTATGAATTATTTATAGGGCAACTGAAAAAAAATATGATTGAGATCTTCTATATAGTTAAATTAGATAGAACCTAGGAATTAATAATAAGCTGTACAGCGCCCTTCAGGTGATTTTTCACAAAAACGGCGCTCTACAAATTATCCAATTATTATTATTATTATTATTATTCTCCACCAAGACGACATTCACACATCGCAGAATTGTCAGGTGAACATTGTGGCAGCAATGCCCTATCCGCATGCGACAAATGGAGGATGTTAAAAAAAATATATATTTATATTTGTTTTCATTACTTCAATAATGACGCCACAAAGTGTATTTGCGAAGTTTGAAGGAGTATATACATTGACCCCAGATTCCTACCCACCCCTTATACCCTTTTCCTTCCCACTTCCTTTCCAATTCCCACTTCCGTTCTTTCTATAAATAGCCTCCTCACAGCATCCGCAAAGATGACACAGGCCCTGAGAGATTTTTTCCTGAAGGCCTCCTGTGTCGACCTAATTTAAAAAAATAAATATTTATAAGTACATATATTTCACAACATGCTTTCGTAATTTTTTAATATTTAATTAAAATTAAATTTGATAGTTTTATTATCGAGTTCCGTAAGTATTTTAGTATGTGTTTTTGTTACAGCTGTTTCGGTGTAAATATGTTCTTTGAATCTAGTTATAATAATAAAAACACTTCTTCAAAATTCGCAGAACATCTCTCAGTGAATAATCACGTTCCACTCAAAAACAATAAGCCTAAACAATTACATATTAAGAAGAGTCTTAGATTAAATTTGCTTGAACAATTAGAAATCAAGAATCGAAAAAATGACCCCAATGTAACGCTTATCAATAAAGTAAGGAAAATTATTTATTCCCCACTACTTAGTATATTTACAAATCCTAAAAAATATAATGCACTTGAATAAGGCATAGCAATAACGTCATTATAAAACAATTAAGAAAATCTTAACACTTAGTTGGGGAAACAGATTCCGAAATTCCGAACCCTACATTATACACTCTCAATTAGTGATTGAATCAGAAAATTGATTTAACCGGAAATAAATCAATATAGACACCTTCGAAAATTGGCATTCAAAATCTTATAAATAAGTCGCTTAACAGTGGATTTAGCCACAGTTTGAAAATGGTCTTGTAAACCGAAACAGCTATAACAAAAATACATACTAAAATACTTGCAGAACTTGATAATAAAACTGTCAAATTTAATTTAATAAAATATTGAAAAATTTAATTGAGTTTTACGAATTAAACACAAAAGCAATGAATAATGCTTTCGTAAATTAAGATTTGCACTTATCGGTTCGTAATAATTCGCAGAATGAATAAATGAAAAACAATTTATCTTCTAAGAATTAAAACTTGTAAATCTACTACACTAATGTCGCACACTGAATGAAATATAACTACGCATTAATATAAATAAAATGTTCACTGGCGCCTATTAGCACGCTTATTGTGGGATTGAGGGGTCAGCTGCATACAATTTCAAAGTCATGGACAATAAATGTACTTATGCTGATAGAGATAAGTGCTATTATTATGAATTTACTTGCGCACGCCGGGATTTGATCCGACGACCTCCGGATCATTTTGCAAGCGACTTCAGCCACTTGTTGACGCAAAAAGTTACTATTGCAGTAGATTGTAGAAGAAGGTTTGAGGAATAGCACCAAAATCAAAATTTTCATTTAATTAACTTTATTTATGTAGAAAAAAAAAATGGGAGGCATTTATTTTTGATTGAACCTCGTAGTATATTTTTCCTCACGTAAAATCGATTAACGCAAACAAGTTTTCTGAATTCATCTCATGAGGCTGTCGTGTAATTGAAATAATTATTCAAATGGAATCGTTACATCACGGCACATCTATCAGGCATGTTTCCCTCGATGAATCATTGTATATTAATGACATTTTATGGCTACTGTTAATAAGTAATTAAATTTTAATAATTGCTTAAAACACATACTTAGGTTAATTTTCGTTGTTAACACTGTTAAAAAATTTAAAAAAAACATGTGCTATTACGTAATAATATATTGTTCGGAAGCATTTGAAAAGCTTTAGATTAGATACGATACGATACGATTGTACCACCCCAGCCAGGAGCACTCCAGCCCTTGTGAGACACATGCTCTGAGGATGGGATGGGGATTGGAGTTTAATCGACCGGTGTACATCCAACTTCATAGCGATTATTGGATTGTAGAATGGGCAGGAATAAAGGAATTGATTGAGCTTTGGTTTTCGTTTCTCGCCATTCGCTTATTTTTGCTTCCCGTTTCTTCTCGCTTCCTGCTTTACTCTTCCATCTTCCCGCTCCCAGCTTCCCGACCATTTTTTTGGTTTTCTCCCACTGCTTCTTGCTTTTCGTTCCTTTATTTCTCTGCTTCTTCTTTCCCGTTGTCCGTTATTTCGTGCTTTCTACTGCTTCTTGCTTCCTATTATCTACTTCTGTTTTTTTTTGCTTCACGCTGCTTCTCACTTCCTGCTCATTGTAACCAGGTTCCCAATTATTATTTCCAGCTTCCCACTGCTTCTTATTTCACGTTTCTCGCTGCTTCTTGCTTTCCGCTTTCGCTGCTTCTCGGTGTTCGCTTCCCGCCGTATCTCCACCGGAAAAAAACAGTCTACCATGACAAGATCCTCCCTGTCCATATGTTAATTTGTGTTCCTTTACTTCATTTTCCTTGTCGAGGTGGTTTTATGTATTTAACTATTTTCTATGGCTGGTAAGTGATTTACTTCCCAGAAAACAAGACTTCTTCTTCCAGTGTTCCATCAACCACCACAGTTTTCGTGAATACTTATCTAAATATAAAAAAAACCTAACCTAGAGTGCAGTTGAACGTAAAATTTAACCTTAAGATTATGGTGTACTCGTCCAAATCGACTAATCTATGTCTCCGAAAACCGAGGAGGAGTGAAGATGAGAAATAAGGCTCTCTTCACGGGGCCACCAAGGAACGAAAGAGGAGTGGAGAAGAGAGATTAGGCCCTCTTCCCTTGCGGGACCTTCAGAGAACCAACGGAAACTCTTCATCGTGGAACCTTCAGGGGACTAAGGAGTGGAAAGGAGAGATGAGACCTGGAAAGACATATTGTGATATAGCTTCATTTCCAATAACAACCCTGGTGAACTTCACCAAAGAGACTGGGTTACCGTTAAAGGAATGAGGTAAAATAGGATAAAGCGCAATGGGTCTTTGGCCTAAGGGCTCATGTAAACCGTCTCCGCTCTTAAAAAAAATAGATATAGTTGACAAGTAGAATGCTGAAATAAGGTCTGGTTGAGGAACCTTTTGATCTCTTCAGCAGGACTTTCTCGGAATATCGTCTTGCAACCCAGCGGGAGCTGGGAGGGTTTAATTCATACGTTACTCCTGGACACCTATCCACAGCATCCACCCCTCATATCTATTTCCTTACCACGACTTCCTCTCCTCCCTTTTCTAGAAAGACCCCAAAGAAGGCATAGACCACAAGGGGAATTATTTTCCTCAGGATCTTCGGTATGGAGCTAATGTGTTTTGTTTTAAACATAATTATTTTGTTTCCATTCTGTCCTCCTTACATAAACATCTTAAAATGCCTCTATTTTAAACCGTTATACAAAATTTGTCTATGTCAAAATTATTCCATACTTAAAATGGACAAATAATATTGATATATTTCTACAGTCGGCCAAAAGCAGAAAGATCGAACTGTTAGAAATCCGTAATTTTTTCTAGTCATCTACAATGGCGACGCTGTCGACCGCATAGATAAGTATATCGATCAGTACATAATATATTGCAAAGAAAGGTTGTAGTATTTCACATTATCTCGATAACCCGTCAAAATAACTTTGAATTATAATAAATAAATAGTCGCAATAAGTAGAAAAATGGCTAACTTTTCCAACTAATAATATCAACAACACAAGTCATGGCTTCGATCACTGAACAGTAATCTTGAAAATAAACGCTACTCTATGAATAGTGCTTTTGACAGGTATCAAGAGAATGGTGAAATAACCCTAATGGGAATTAAAGATAACTCAAACTCGATAAGTAATGAGAGGTTAATATCAAATTCATGGAATTGCAAAAAAGTGTTTTCATAAGTTTTTGCTCGCAAAATTTTTGCTGAGCTTTTTTATTAAAGTTAATTTGTTTATTTACAATACAAGACACGTATAATTTTGTTTAACAACAGCAAAAAACCACTCTTCCTATTATATGTACACAATTAGATATAAAGATATTTCTTTGATCCACCTAGCACCGGTGATTTTTTCTTGTTTAAACTTCTTCACGACTCGTGATGATTAATGACGGTGTCTTCGGGCGATTGTTGTTTATATTTCCGGGAGCAAGTACTGAGTAATGAACGTGAGGTGACCTTTAGAGCTTCAGATGCCACCCGTGATCTGCCCAGCTTCGTGAGGAAGCGAGGATCTGCGAGTTGTGTGCTTTGGTGATATCTGGAATCAGTGGTGAAGATCATTAGTGAGATTTATTTGGATACAAAACGTGTTCTGGACAAACCGAAAAAAAATAAATTAAAGATTTTGGGGTTGCAAATAAATGTTCTGTAAGATCTGACATCATTTGGGTGCTACAATAAAACTTTAACAAGTTTAAATTTGGAAGGGTGTGGGACTGCCGCCCTCGGAACCATTTATTAGATATCCAACACCTCTTCGATAGGTCTTTGGTGACTTATCAGGGGTGCCCGGGTTCATGGGGTGAGGTTTGTCTGTTTTGGCGGCGAATGCGTTTGTTCATTGCCCACCAACCGCGTGGGCTCCGGGTAGGGAGAAACTGGTTGATGGAGATCATTTGACTTCTCTAACAGGACTCTCTCTTTCGATCGTCTTGCACCGCAGCCAAAGGGATGGTCACTTTTGGATACAATGATCCCCAGATTCCTACCCACCCTCATATCTTTTTATTTTCCAGAACTTTCTCTCCTTCGTTTCCTAAAGACACCATTCACACAACATCCCCAAAGATTACCTTGGCCTTAAGGGTAATTATTTTCCTCCCGTGTAGAGCTAAAGTAAAAAATATGTTAAATAGTTTACAAAAAACTCGTAGTAATAATGGATATGTACAGCTTTTGTGTAGATTAAATAATCATTCAGAACCAATGAATATAATAAAAGAAAAAAGTAATTATATTAACTTCACACAGAAGTCTCTGAGGAAAATAACTTCCCTCAGGGCCTTTGTCATCTTTGAAGATGCTGTGTGGATGGTCTTTTTGAGGAGATGAGGGAGTGAACGTGGGTCTTGAAGAGACATATTGAAGGAGGGATGAAACAGAAGCCAGCAAATCATTCCACGACCGAGCTTTTGAACTTAAGAACGAGTCGTAGAAACGACCGTAAAATATCAACCGTGTACATGTTGGGCGCGTGTTTGGCGTACTTCCTGACTATGCACTGGTACCGAGGGAATCATTCCGGTATTTCATTGGATTCCATTGAAATATCGATTGAAATATAAATAAATATAAAGGACAACATTTCCAACCGACGCCAGTGCTCTAAAGATTGCAATCCGCTGGAGGAGAATCTATCAAACGGACCGCCCGTTTATGCACATAGTCGAGTATTTTTTAGGTATTTTGGGGCTCCAGACCAAAGGTGGCTGCCAAATTCAACCGTGAGGAGCGCACTTGCAATTTGTACAGAATTAGCAGTTGAGTACTATTAAAGTATCTGCCGGCCATGTACAGTTTCTCAGAAGCTAACTTACTCTGGTTTCGATTATTGGTTAGAACTTGCAGGAAAATTATTATTTTTTTCAAAAATTTCATGTACATATCGAAAGCGGAAATTTGAAATACTGTAAAGAATATAAAGAATGTAAAGATATCTAAAAATGAGTTAAAGATGTAATTTTTCTCTTTTTTTAACTTTTATCCGCGTCCTAGAAATATTTCTAAGAAAATAAGTGTGACCTTTTCGACATGCATTTTAAGAGGATTTTAAATCCGAAAAATTAAATAGTATTAAATAATTTCTGTTATTAAAGAATTTACAAAAATGTCAAGTATTCTGAAAGATCTATTCAATGTTAATTTTGTAATAACAATTTATAATTAAAGGTCTTCAAAAACAGGAGATGAAAAAAACTTTCTTTTCACTCTCCTGAACAATTAACATTTTGTCCTTACAGCAGTGGTCCCCAACCCCCGGTCCGTGGATCAAATGGTACCGCCCTGCTTAAAAATCAAAATTACGTAAAAAAATCGACCACACCCAATAAAAAAATTAATAATTATCGACAAAAAACAATTTTTCAGTTGAGAACCTCTTCACGTCAAGTTGCCGACGACACAATTCCTTCGAAGTAAAAAACGCGACTGGGCTTTCATCTTGCGCACTCGCATATATAACGTAAAGAGCTCGCGTGAGAAGCAACGACGTGAGTCACCGCTTTTATAATCTGCTTGCCCAAATGCAAGTGGAATCGTTTTATTGAAAATATGTGACGTAGGTACTAATACCCGTTTGATTGTATTGGTGAATTTATTTCCGTTTTTCAAAATACTTCTATTGCGACAAACGAGAGCTTATTATTATGTTTATAATAATTTTAATAAATTCGTAAATTAGTAATGAAGAATTAACCAAAATCTGAATCCTGCATTTACTATATTTTAAGAGATATTTATATTTTTTACGTGTTATACATTTTAGGTGACATAATAACGTGTAATCAAAACAATCTAAAATAAAAACAATCAACGCCCCCCCCCCCGCTCCTCCCCCCCTCAGCGGACACCGGTAAAATTATCAAACCTTGACCGGTCCGCGGCGATAAAAAGGTTTGGGACCACTGCTTTACAGCATTCCAAATGTCCGTAATCGATACGGACGGCAAAATTTTAAATGTATTTATTAAAAAGTTGAAGATTGGAGTTTTTTACTCCGTCAAATCATGAATAAATAAAAAAATACTGGAAAAAGTAATAAACCTTATAGAAAAAATTCTGATGATGTAATGATTTTTATTGGACTTACTGCTATTTAATCCAATCCAGCTAAGTATCAGTACCATCTTCTCTATTCCTGGCCTGGACGTTTAGTTTTGTGAACCAATGGAGATAGTGCGAAAGCCTGAACATCGGTGATATCCTGGAAACAAAATAATATGTTATGTGGTTTGAATACTACAAAATTTTCAAGTTATTTAAATGAAACTTTATAACAATATACGATAACATTTGACACCAAATCTAATAAAAGTAAAAGTGAAATTAGTGCGTACCTTTTGAATTACTGGTTTCGGCTCTGGTTCACCTTTAGCTGGCACGAAATAAATTCCATCAGGCAGACGACCATCAGGAAGACGGCCTTCATCTTGCACCTTCTGCAGGAAGAACAGGGCGGGAACCTTCCCAGGAGGAGTACCTTCCGCACCCTTATTCAGATCGTTGCTATCCTGCCCCTGCACACCACCAGGTTGGTTTGGCCTCGGAAGGGGTAAAATATTAATGGAGTAAACATTCTGCGCATCATCTAGTGATCCCGATTTTTGATTCCTTTCTTCATTTTTTAAGGTCTGGACCCTCGTGATCTCAGTGTCCTCGGCGAACACCGCTCCTAAGCAAAGCGCTCCCAGGATAATGTATTGAAAGCTAACCATGTTGTTTGTTCCTGGCAGACGTTCAAGCCAACTGATTGCACTACCTGAGGAACGCTGTATTTATATCAAGAATGTATTTATCTCGTGGTCGAGAATAGAACTTGTTTTTCTGCATCACAAATAAAACAACTTCGATAATACACCAATTACGTGTGTTTGTGTGCATGATTCTACGTATCGTGTATTGGTATTGTATAAGGAATAGTCAATATATAAATGTTATGTAGAAAAATTTATAGGTACACATTTATTACATACAATTTCTGCACACTGTACATAAACACAGTATTTTTATTTGTACAACCTTTGAGGAACGTAACGACCTAGAAAATAAAACACTGTTTAGAATACATCACGGGAAAATCTTAATGTAATTTGCAGGTTTTCTACTGCTTTAGCGCCATCGACTGACAAGGTCTAAACATGACATTTCAATGTTGAAAATGACACCGAAACCTAAATCATCGGTTCCATTAATTAGGTTCCGAAAACATTTATCAAAAAGAAAGCGCATTATTCGTTGTCAAAAGATCACAAGATGCTTCGTTTTATTATTTTGTTGATCTGTAGGGACCAAATTTTTCTATCAAATATCGAACATTATTAATGGGGTAGCGTCTGCATTGGTGGAATTTCAGAACCCGGCTTCGAGTGCATGTCGCCACGCCGTACGCGCCGCGCCACAAATAACATCTGTGTCACGTGAAATTTTAAACAAAACTACCATTGTAATTCATTTGTCAAAAGATGTCGCCACTTACGTCAGCAGGTTACATGGGAGTGCCCTCCCTAGGTATAAGTTCTACGAATTTGTGAATTTGTAGTATCTCTCCGGATATGGAAAGATTGACGGTAATACTCAGTTGTATCAAGCGGCTATATATATTACATACGACGCCATTGCCCGTCCCGGTTACTTTGTCCCGGTGACTAGCTATCACTGGATGACAGTGGATCCGAGGAACGGGCTAATTTTGGAACCAGTTCCTATTGGATTTATAAAATGGTTACCAACACTAACTGGGCGAAGCCCTGCGGCAAAAACCTGCGGAGCGGGTTTTTAAATGATAATATATTTTATTATAAAATTTGGTTATAAAATTACTCCTGGGTGGGCTGAATTATTCGACCGAATTTTTAAGAAGCCATATCTCGAGTTCATGCATCGAACTCTTTTCTTGGATATCTGCCGTGTTTACTAACTCCATGTACTAAGTACTAACTTCATAATAATAAACCGGCTATTTTTAACCAAAGCATTAATTTAAATCGGATCATTAAATCATATATTTATTCCAAGAATTACTACAAAGGATATCTTAGTCCAATTGATTTTATAGTATTATTGCAAATTTATTTAATTGCGACCGGTTTTTTACGTGTTTGTGAAGCGAAAAACACGTAGTATTTTAAATGGCTCAAATTACAGTAAATTTTACAATGCCTATGCAAACGATACAGATGTACATACAAGTAGGTAATCAGGAACTGAAAAAAAATGGAATGGGTAATCTTCGAAAGACCAACAAAATTGTACCAACTAGTTAAAATCCCCAGCGAAAAAATCCAAGGATTTTTCATTTGATATTGTTTCTTATCTTACTCTGATTTTTTCTTGTCTTTTATCAATTCAACACGTGATTAAGTAAACAATAAATATTGGAAATAGTAAAAAGTAAACACTTGAAAATGTATTTACAACAAGAAGTTGCCAAGGCTTTCGACATCAAGAAAAATGCAAGTTTATTCACTGAGATTTTTACACTATTTTTGTAGACAAACAATAACATTCTCGGGTCTGACGAAGCAACCTGTGGCGCGAGTACAATTTTTTACAACTTCGATAAAAAAAATTATAATTTAACATTATTGAAAATCTATATACCTTACAAAAATCAAAATATGCTTGCTTACATAAGTATGTATGTAAGTTGCGTGTAGTAGTATGTAGTTTATATATGGTTAAACGCAACGTACGTTATAATAATATATATAATACATAACTTGCAAAAGTGTTTAAAACCTAAAATTATTTTATTGGCGCCATCTGTGAATGCGTAGATTATAACGTACGTTGCGTTTAACCTTAAGCTTAGGAAATGTTTGAAACTTTCAAAATACCTTATTTGCACTCTCGCAAAGGTTTTTGGATTGTTACAACCACACGACAATACATCAGACAAGTTTTTTAATCCTCACAAAAACTCTTACGAAACTGTCAAAAATGTCACAATTTGAAAATGATATTTTGCATTACATCTATTGTTAATCAAAATTCAATTTTCGTTTAAACTCTTTAAATTAATGAATTTACTTGAAGTACTAAGTAAGTATCCGTGTTAGGTAGCAAATTTGATAGATTGTTCTTATAATATACAAAAAATAATGTTTGCAAACTCAATGCATTTCGACTGAATATATGGAACACGGGAGAGGGTTGGCGGGACGGGGGAGCGAGAGAAGGGAGAGGGAAGGCAATGCAAGGTGGAGGGGGAACGCGTGAGGGGAAGGGGATGTGGGAGGGGAAGGGGCGGCGAAAGGGGAACGGGACGAATGAGAAAGGACACGCAGTAAGAAATTTTTTCTTTATTAAGTGGCATTGCAACGCATGCCGGGAAATTGCTAGTTAGTTATAAATATGTAATATTAATAAACCTTAATGAACATAATCGCTCTAGAAGAATAAAAAATAAAAGAAGACTTCCCTTTATAAAATAAGTCAGTATCACAGAATATTCAAGACTCCAGATTTTTATTTGTGTGAGTTGTAAATATTAATTTGTAATCTCAAATACTGTACCAACTTAGTTTATCACTTTATTGCCAAATATTATGTAACTTTTATATTAACACAATAATATTATGTAAACACTGTCCATAATAATATGGGTAGGCACTATATAAAATAAACAAAAATAAAAGTATTATTGTAGTATATTTGGGAGGCGGTTACGGATACCGCAGCCCGGGAACCATTTATTGGATAACCAACACCTCTCCCATAGGTCACCCCAAGTGATTCACTACGTTTGGTGACTTAGCAGGAGTTCGGGTTCATGGGAAAATGTTTGTCTAGGTCTTACTGTAAGGCGGGCTGAGAGAGACTTTGGGGAGGCCTTTTGACTCCAACCCATCGCCTTGCACCGCAGTGGGAGGGACGGATTTATGCGTCCGTCCCTCCTGGACACAATGAACACCAGATTCCTACACACTCCTCATCTTTTTCTTTCCCAGAACTTCCCGTCCTTCACTTCCTTACCTTCCCCCCGTACAGCATCCCGATAGATGATAAGCCTTAAGGCGACGCTTTCCGGCCCAAAAAGAAGAAGATGGAGGGATATGTAATTACGAATGTTGGACAGAGCGCGCCAATATTTTCAATGACAAAATTGATGTGAAAATTGGGAAAATGCTTAATAAAACGTGACTCGTTTAAAATAGAGCAAAACTCTCGTGGAAGGTATCTTAAGTATCATTTAAAGAAACATTGTGAATTTTTTCACAAATATAACTTGTAAAATAATAGAAATAGACTTTTTTTAAATAATTTTTGGAGCATACTTTGCGATTTTTTTCTATCGAGGGAATTTCATATAATTTGTAGATATTATCTTAAAAAATAACATATATTTTTTTAAGAGCTTCAAAACTTCAAATGTTTAAGGGAGATATGTAAGAAATCGGTCGAAATTCGGATAGCGGCGGCTTAAGGGAAATTATTTTTCTCGGGTCTCCTGTGTGGAGCAATTGTAAAAATCTAAAGACACTTATACTTAATTGGCAACCAGATATTTATTTTTAATTTTAGTTGCCCTGTTGGCCCATGACGCAACATATATTAGTGATGATAACTAACTGATAAGTAATAAAATATCATTTCTCCATAAAATATAATTTGTTACAATGTTTGTGCGCCTCTGCTTTGACCACTTGACAAACTGTGTCTATCTGCAAAACAGAAACTACAATTTTTTATTCAGTAGGTATTTGACAATGATTTATTTACAAAACGCTCGGTAGATAACGAAACACCCACAATGTTATGAATACTGCTAACTATACGTTCGCTACATCATTTATTTCGCAGAATAATGATTGGTGTCGTTCAGCAGAAATAAATCAACCAACAAATAAATGAATGAATAAATAATGAGTAAAAAGCAGGAAGGACCCATCCTCGAATTTTTCTGCAGATTTATATTTATTTATTTATTTATTGTATCTTTACATTGCAGGTAAAAATGTTTACAAAACAATTTGCAACCTCACTAGGACAAGCCTGTGTTGAGGTTAACAATTCTACAATTAACAAAATAACACAAAATTATACAGATATTGAAAGAACAATATTGTTGCATTTCTTACAGGTTGAGATTATTATTATTATTGTAAGCCATTAATAAATTTAGAGGTATCTGTAAAAAGCTACCACATTTTATATGTCGCTTATTTTCTTATGTTTCATAACAAACCTCAGAAGAGGTTAATAAAGGCGCTAGTTGGGCGAACACCAAAATCAAACGCACGTATAAAAATGTAATACCTAGGTATAATCCCTAAACATAAAATGACTTCTGAAAAATCAATGATTTCTTGAAAAGTAAATAAATTTTCCCTTCAACATATTATGTAGATCAATTTAAAATATTCAGGTAATGCCACACACGTTTTGATACTTTATATACAACTAGCGAGTAGCAGTCTTGCGTTGCAATACGTCTCAAAGAATGAAAGTGTTTGTTTTAATTATGTTTATTGAATAGACAATATTTTTTTTGTTTTTCCATCTGGTATGTACACTAATAAATCAGAAGAGCAGGCCACATACAGCTGTCCGTGTGAGATGCATAGAATTTTCAAATTTATCCCCTGCTATCCCCTACCGCTACTATGTATCCTTTTCAATACCTCCGCCTAACTCTCCTTTGTTCCCCACACCTCCGTCACCCCTCCCCTGCTTCCCACCCGCGTTCCCCTTCCATCCTCCCCGCCCTCCTTCCCTCCCGCATTCCCCTCCCCTCTCCTACATACCTCTTCCAATTTCCCTGCTTTCCTCCCCCTCCTCCCCCTCCCCCCCTCCCCCCCTCCCCACCCCTCCTCCCCCTACTCCCCCTCCTCCCCCTCCTCCCCCTCCTCCCCCTCCTCCCCCTCCCCCTCCTCCCCCTCCTCCCCCTCCTCCCCCTCCTCCCCCTCCTCCCCCTCCTCCCCCCTCCCCCTCCTCCCCCTCCTCCCCCTCCTCCCCCTCCTCCTTCTCTCCTCCCTGCCGTTCAACTATATGAAATACACTCATTTTTCAAACAACTCGCCAACTATTGCAAACATTTTATACAAATTTCATAACGCCATAGCTCACCAGTGTACATAGAATCCTTCGCGGGTGGGCACACAACAACTCGCCAAAGTTTCATCACAATAGGATGAATAGTAAAGGAAATAATTTCATAACGCCAGAGTTCACTAATATACATAAAAACCATCGTGGGCATGTGCACATCAAATCAGCAAAGTTTCACCGCAATCGGGTGAATAGTTTAGGAACGTATAAAGGACAAAAAAAAATCATTTTTATATGAAGAACGATCTTTGAATAGTGATAATTTCATAATTAATTAAAATGGGATTGCACCTTCCTCCTAGTCATGCTGGATTAAAAACGTAACTAAATAAAAACATCGATATTTGCTAGATGCAATTATACTGCTGCTATAAGTAACTCCAACTCCACTAGGCATGACTTCTCAAACTTACGTGTTTCGAATTTTTATTTTTACTCTTTTTTACTCTTTAAAAACCTTTTCCACCTTTAATAATAAGTATCATTTTAAAAGGTGATGTAAACTTAAAAATAAATGCGAATGTTAATCTGTTTGAGTTTTGTGTTGACTGACTTCTTTCTGCAGATCGACCCTCGTGCCTGACTTGATATTTATTGATAATACATTTCGCCTTTTTTGCAGCTTGTTTTTGTTATGAAGTGTTTTTGTTGTTGAGACGAAACCAATTCAGCAAAAACTGAACTCATCTTCTTCTGGGAATTTCTCAGGAGCGTACGGGTATTAATTATGTTATTATAAACAATATAAAGTCTGCAGAGGTAGGTACCGATAATGTTTTCTCATTATAAATAAGATTTAATATACAAACACATATTTAAGCGTATATATCGCATTCTCCATTCTGCGTAATGAGTGTACCAGGAAATCGAAAGTATGTTTTAAGAAATACACCAACAATGTTGAAAATTCTATTTTAACAAATATTAATAAATTTTGGAATTACGCTAACTCCTTTCGGAAAAATAACTCCAACTTTCCCAGTACAATGTTTTAAGGGGAAAAAATGGGTCATGACAAAAACTCTATTGTTAATTTATTTGCAGATTTCTTTAAGAGTGTATACGTTGAAGGCAATGACATTTTATCTGATAAACCCCAATATGCCGAAAGCTCACTCAACTTGCATAACATCCACGTGGAAGTTAATGATGTTGTAACTTTTATCAAACAGCTGGATATCAAATCGAATTCGGGGCCAGATATGATTCCCTCAATATTACTTAAAAACTGTACTCATGTTCTAGCTCTTCTTATTACTATAATTTTCAATTTATCTTTATCTACAGGTTGTTTTCCTGAAATTTGGAAAAGTAGCTTTATAATACCTATTTTTAAAAAAGGTGATAAGAGTCAAATTGAAAATTATAGACCTATATGTATAATGTCATCGCTCCCCAAACTCTTTGAAAAGATTGTATTAAGTAAAATCATGCATCAAATTAAACCACTTATATCAACATTTCAACATGGTTTTATGCCAGGCAGATCTACATCATCTAATTTATTGCTTTACGAAAAATTTATTTCTAATGCACTGTCCAAGGGTCATCAAGTTGACACAATTTATACTGATTTTAGCAAAGCTTTTGATACTGTTTCTCATCGCATTTTAATGGAAAAATTAGAACACTTGGGAATAAGCGGCAACTTTCTCGAATGGCTTAGAAGTTAGGTATTTTTAGGTTTTCACGGCCAAAAAGTATTTTTGTTATTGTTTTTGGGGTGTTATGCCGTGTTTCGCTAACTCCTTCTTTAGCCAACGTTTCGGACAGCGTTACAGTGTCCATCATCAGGGCAGATGACCGAATGATGATGGACACTGTAACGCTGTCCGAAACGTTGGCTAAAGAAGGAGGTAGCAAAACACGGCATAACACCCCAAAAACAATAACAAAAAGGCTTAGAAGTTACTTATCGCGTAGAAAACTATCTGTTAAAATTACTTCCACAACTTCTTACACTTTTTTTGCTTTAAGTGGGGTCCCTCAAGGTTCCCACCTAGGATCAATTCTTTTCCTACTATTTATTAATGACATTTCATTAATTTTTGATAATATTCACTCTCTTCTATTTGCCGACGATCTAAAGATGTTTAAAGCGATCCAAAATTCTTCTGATTGTTTGGCTTTACAAAGTAACTTAAATAAACTTTATGAATGGTGCATCGTAAACAAATTATATCTTAATATCAACAAATGCCAAACGATCAGTTTCAATAGGTCTAAAACCCCTTTATTATTGGACTACTCAATTAACGATGCCATTCTAAAAAGAGTCTTTGAATTTAACGATCTTGGTGTTATCTTTGACTCCAAATTACGCTTCTTGAATCACATTATTAGCATTACCAGTAAGGTATTACAAATGCTTGGATTTATTCTCAGAATCGCTAAAGACTTCAATAACATAAAAACCATAAAATTACTGTACACGTCTTTGGTGAGAAGTCAGGTTGAATACAATTCAAGCATTTGGTGTCCTCATTTCAATTCTCATTGTTTACAGATTGAAAAAATTCAAAATAAATTTTTACGTTTTATTAATTTCAAAATCGGTATTCCTATTATTGAAATCAATTATGTCAATTTACGCAGTAAACTTTACTTTCGAAATTATCTGAAAGGCGAATATTATTTGATCTCCTGTTACTCTATAAAATTATTTATTCAAGGTTGGACTGCCCTGACATTATAAATTTATTATGTATACACATACCTCCAAAACACACAAGGCGAAATATTCTATTCCACAACAATAACTTCGCCACGAACTCTGTATTAGGTAGAATACATAGATTGGGCAATGAATTAACTGATGTCGCTGATATATTTAATTAAACTTTGAAACATTTAAAGCCAAATTAGTCCATCACTTTTTAGATGTTAATAATGAATGAGAAATCATTTTATTTTATTTCAATTTTGTATGTTTTTAGGTTTTCACGGCCAAAAAGTATTTTTTTTATTGTTTTTGGGGTGTTATGCCGTGTTTCGCTACCTCCTTCTTTAGCCAACGTTTCGGACAGCGTTACAGTGTCCATCATCAGGGCAGATGACCATCTGCCCTGATGATGTCATCTGCCCTGATGGACACTGTAAAGCTGTCCGAAACGTTGGCTAAAGAAGGAGGTAGCGAAACACGGCATAACACCCCAAAAACAATAACAAAAATATTTCAATTTTGTTTTGTTTTTTATTGTTCATATTCTAGATGAAAACAACGAGTAGGTTATTTTAAAATTAATATGTTTTGATTTTTTTAATGTTTTTGTTGCTCGTAGGTATATGGATTATACCTACGAGTTCTCTAAAGTCATCCAAATAAAATTGCATTAGATATATTCTTATTTATTCTGTTTAGTCTATGCTTTATTTATATATTTTGTAATATTTTTTTTATGGTTATACTGTTGTATAAATGAAATTTGTATTGTACATGTAAAAGCCCAATAGGGCGTCAATAAATAAATAAATAAATAATATGTAACAATATGATGATAATAATTAAATACGTAAACCATGTGGTTTATACGAGGTAAACCTGTAGCCTATAGAATTTATTGTAGATGGTATGATACATGGAAGTCGTGCTATCAATATTTGTTACTATATTTATAGTTATGAACTAAATAGGGTTTCGGTTACAATTACAAATGAATGTAAAATTCATTAAAACTTTTCTCGTTTTTATAAGAGCCCAAGATGAATTAACATCCCAAGGAAATGGTCACCAACGAAAAAGAAAAAAAAAAATTAATGTCTTGCTCTGGCGTCTTGAAAATTGTTATACCTTTCCTATTTGAAATTTCTAGGTCAACGTTCCTATTTTCAGTTCGTAATGTCAATTTCATTATTTATTTATTTGAACTTTCGAGATTGTTATATTTACCTGACTGTTAAAAAAATACAGTAGTTACGCCAAACAGTTCATTTTGAAATTGTCAATTTAGGGTCGAAAAAAAAATGTATGTTAGGAAGGGGAGTAATAATTCTTTTTTGACTCGACATTGCATTTCGTTTGCCGGTAAATTTGTTTGTGCGTTCCCTTTCTGTTTTTTTTTTTTAAATCTGCTGTATCCACTTCATTATTCAAGCAAGCCCTACTTTGATTAGTTGGTTAATTTTGACTATGGTTCAGTAAAGATTATTTTAATTTGACTTTCTCACTCGTATTTTTTCTATGGTACCACCCAATATTCGTGGGCGGGAGTAGAGCGGTGATTGGCTAAAAATTCGTGACGTAGCTTAAAGTTCATGTTCCATTGGGAGATTTGAATTAACTGCAATACAAGTGGCAGTGTTTTACTCCAAGCTACGGATTCGAAATTTCAAAAGTGGCCCGACGAGTTTTTTTCCGATATGAAGGTCCGTATGAGCTAACCTCGTTAAACACATTTTTTACGAAGCTTGGAAACCACCTGCCCGAAGAAAGTTTGAAAAAAGGGTAGCCATTGTGGGGTAATGACATTTCTTATGCCAAATTGTGGAATTCCTTACTTGAATTTTTTTTAAATATTACGAAACATGTATGGTTTCTAATTAAGCAAATAGGTATTTATGTAGGTATTTAATAATATTTACAAATCTCATGCTTTCAGCGGAAAATTTAGTTCTGATGTATTAAATAACAGAAAATTCAAAATACATTTTTTTAATAGACACGAGGTCTACTGTTCACAGACTACATATATATTAGTCTACATAGCAGGTGAAGATTGTCAAGGCTGAAAACCTTCGAGATTGTTACAGTTGTATGTAGAAGAAATTCTCTTAGCGTGTACCTATAACACAGATAATATTATGGGATTGGGAATGCAGGCGACCTCCGTAGCGCAATAGTAAGTACGCTACTCTCATTTGTCATACTGCGGGTTCGATATAAAGGATTTCGCAACTTTTTATCCAGCGACAAAATACCCTTCGTGAAAATATCATACGGACAAAACATCCCCCGACAAAATATCTACTAAAACCTAACCTAACCAAACCTAACCTAACCTAATCTAATCTAACCTTACCTAATCTAACAAAAAATGGGACAAAAATAATACAGACATCCTGTAAAGATGATAAATTATTGTTCAAAAGTAGTAAAATGGGACAATGGTGTAGATTATAGATAACCAACAAATCAATATTTGTTTTGAAAACTGTAAATGGTATTCCTGATTTAATTAATATTATAAAATTTTATATACCCATGAAAGCTACTCTTTCCAAAATCTTGTTTAAATGTAACAATACCAGGACTGAGTATTTCAAACACTCGCTTGTACCCAGGTTGCACGAACTACGCGGAAGGTAGGTACAAGAAGGCTGTGCTATCAAGTCTTTTCTATCAATAATAATAAAATCTACGTCTACTTTGCCTATACATTATAATTTGAATATACTTGTATCTCTTACTTTTAAATCCATTAGAGCATTTGCTCTCTGATATCATTTTACGATCAAATGCCTAATTGTTATTTTTTTTTAATAATTACTAATGTTTTTTTATGCTCTTAACTATGACGTGCAATCATATTTATATCGTGGATATTAAATAAGTAATAAATTCATAAAAACGTACCATTACAGGCATATTATTTTGTAGTAAAAATTGTTAATCACTGAGAGTCATCATTCATCATGACCGCTTGGGGGATAAATCTAACAATGCAACAATGGTTGATAATTTTCGATAACTATTCATAAAATTCTTCAATCTGTACCTAGAGCAATTAGTATTCATTAAATCTGTTTTAATACGAGTGTATGTTACTAATAGTTATATAGTAGATAATCATCCAATCTTGTATATTATGTACAGTGTACAGTGGCAACCGTGAATCTGTAAGTACATGTCCGATAATTAATTGTCCAAGTACCCAGTACCAGTAGTTGCCCACTTCGTGCGTACCTTCTCTGGGTCTCGTGACTCAAGACTCGTGTAAGATTTGGATCTCACGGTAACTTAACTTGTTTTGTCCTTGGCATTGGCATTGCTTTAGTACTGACCTGTCTGGCATTGAATTTTCTGACCTGCGTAGAAGAGATTTAATTCTTAACACACCAGTATTTTTTCTAACCATCTTTAATTATATATCGTTAAAGTCGTATCATACAGGTGTGGCAGTATAACTTTTTTTTTTAAATTTGCGCCATTCATTCGGTTGATGTCTTAGCGGAGTGTTAGTGATCTAGTTAGAGAGGTGAAATTATAAAGTTTTGTTCCGATACAGACTAGTCGCCGCAGTGGAATAGTGAGGAGCGTGCGTTTGCCGTTGAGGCCTACTTTTCGAACGGATGTTCTGTGATCGCAACCTTAAATTGTCATTTTTCGTTCGTGACTTTTTTATACAAAAAGGGGCTACATTATTTGAAAAGCGAGCTAAGAAGCTAAACAACTGAGACCAAAATTTCATTTGCAATTTTTACACCAAATATTGTCAGGAATCACTGGATAAAGTAAGTCAAGTACGTAGCTTCTCCCTGTATACACGGATTCCGGAAAGTCTTAGTAGGTAAACTGGTGAATCAACCTTTGAGATTTGAGCTTTCATTTTTGAGTAAATCGTGAACGGTCTTGAACGTGAACTTGGTGGTCTCTGGATGTTCTACAGTCAGTTTAAGTTGAGGTTGTATTATTGACGTCCTTCGTTTTCCAATCCAAGGGATGCGCACAGAGATTTTGAAGTTTAAGGGGTTATACTTTGTGATAAAAAACATTTATGTTTTTTAGTACTGTATATTGTTGTGATTGCGTACAAGAATTCAGATGAAATGTAATTTTAGGGAGTTGATTCAAGTTGCGAGCTCTTGAGCTCTAAAATGTGGAATGAAGCAAGAATTTTATAACGAAAAAAATCACAATAATCGAGAGAGTGAGTTGACATAAAGATCATAGACAAATGATAAAATAGACAAAAGTTGCACAGACGAAAGGTGACACAGACGTTAAATTTAAAGTAAAAGAGTGTTTGGATCGAAGTTAGAAAAAAAGAATTAAGTATGAAATGATAAGTAAGAAATTAATTTAAATATTAAACATAGGATAACACAACACTCAATAAATTGAATCAAAATGTTTTAGGTTAAATATGAAAAAAATCAGTCACTAGGAGGCTAATATCAGCTGTCTCATAAAATGCGTCGAAGCGTTGTTTCTGGATACCGTGTTTCTCAATGCTACATAATATGAAGTCAATAAGATTATATACAAAAACATTTTTATTAAGTATTTATTATAACACTAAAAGATTAGGGTATTATGCTAAATGTATAATGTATTAGTCGTGGGATGGTTTTTTAATAAAAAATCCGAAAATTTTGGAGGAACAGAATAATTTAATTTGATGCCAAAAATTTTAGAGTGCTTTAATAAATTAATAATATCTACATTTAAAAATACTTTTATGAACAGTAAGTAATAAGTTAATAAGGAAATGGCACATTGTGAATTGCAATGAAAAGCCATAATTAGATGGAATCAAACCACCTTCATACTACGAGGAAAATAACGTCGTTTAAATAAATTACTCATCAAAACAAACTATAATTATCAAACTTCCACTCTTATGATTGAATAAGAACTTGGTCGTTTTCTATTCTGGCGAAATTGCTGCCCTCTGCCTTGGTTGGGCGGAACTAAACCTGTTCTCAGCTGTTGTGGGAATTGCAGATCTCTCTGTCGGTAACTATTATTGTTAGTTTGTCCGGGGAAAACTATCGGAGATCCGAACCCGTTTCTCGTCGGATAGTTGCTGTTGTTGGGTCTTCTTCGGATATCGAATGACGGGTTTCCTCCGCCGATGGGACCTCTGCCGGTGTTGACTGCAGCTAACGACTGGCTGTTAGCGGCAGAACCGGAGAATCCGTTTGAATTCTGTCCGAAACCGTTTTGATTTTGTCCGAAGCCGTTTTGATTTTGTCCGAAGCCGTTTTGATTCTGTCCGAATCCGTTTTGATTCTGATTGAAGCCGTTTTGGTTCTGACTGAATCCGCCTCCTGAAGCTTGGCCCACGGCTCCGTTCCCAAAGGCTCCTGCTGAGCTTTGTCCGTTGGAGAACGATTGACCTCCTGGGAAGGAGGCCGATTGGCCTGACCCTTGTCCGAATGCGGATGAGAAGCCGTTCAGTCCCGCGGAGTTGGCGGCACTCTGACTCTGGGAATTGCTGTTGGAGAAACCTTGCCCGAAGAGGTTTCCAGAAGTGCTGGAGGAAGACGACCCCGAAGAAGCTGATGATATTCCTTGAAGACCGGCAGAGAAGCTGGAAGATTGGCTGCTTGCCTGGCTATTGGACAATGATGAGCTGAAATAAATAAAAATAAAGAATTTTAAATAGGATATAATTTGGAAAACAGATTGTGTACATCAAAGTCTTATTACCTACCAATTTCATATTTATAAATAAAAGAAAACTTTTTAATAATAAAAGAATCCCAAAAGAACCCTCGCTTAGGTATATGGGAGAAAGGCGTCCACACCAGTTTCTAGTTTTTTTTTTTAAATAGAATTAAAAATAATATATAAAATAGGTTTATATATATGATAAACTAAAGATGAACGAAGAGCAACACGGCATAATACCTCAATTATAAAAAAAATCACGATATCATACAGGTGAATTTCGCAGCCACTATTCAACGGTTCCACAAGAGATGTACAGAGAGGATGTACTCCCGAATAACATATTTTCATTCAAATGAGTATCAATCAAAGATAAAACTATATACTGTGTTACTGTGTATAAGCAAAAAATTGGGTTCCATGCAAACTTAAAGTTAAATCAACTCAAAAGCTCTTCGAAAAATCATTAAGAGCCATAAATTTTTTTTGAAAAATAATCTATAACCTTACCTAATGTAACCTATTTGACCAATTTTTTATAAATTTTAACCTAACTTTTAATGACTTTTCAAAGGAGGCGTCGAGTTGATTTCATTCTGAGTTGAAGCTAATTTTATATTAAACAATAAAACTTGTTGTGCAAATTTGTTACACGTGTTTTTTTTGTTTTTTAAGAGTTGTCCAGTCACCAAAAATTGACACGGTTTGATTTTTGGTGACCGTTTTAAATTCGTTTGAATAATTATTAAGATTATTTTTGAAGTCGATTTTACGTTTGAAATTGGTGAAAAATGCACAAAAAATTATAATTTTATATTAAATTATTATATTATATATTATATCATTTCGGAGGGGGGGGGGGGGGGGGGGGGGGGGTTGAATAAAAAATTTAATTTTACCAATATTTTTAACAAATATAAATAAATTTTACCAATATTTCTGACAAATATAAAAAAAGGCTATAAAAAATATTATTTTACCAATATTTTTAACAGGTCTTGTTACTTAAATTTTTGTGCGAAATCTTTTGTTGTTTAAAACTGTTAAATGCCAAAGGAGGAAACCACGGAAATTTCGCAAAGTTTTGACTTTGACGTAATATTTCGTGGGTTTATTTTGTGCTATCGTAGGTATAATATATTTACCGGAACACATTCCTTGAACAATAAACAATGCATAAAAACAATATTACTTGCGTTAATTTGATAAATTGATAGGTTTTTCAAACTTTTTCGCTACCTACCACGCTCCGAGTTTTGACAGTTCAAATCGCGGCAAAAAATGATGCCCGGACGTCATAGAGAATTTAATACAAATTATTCCGAGTGGCTAGGTGTATTTCGGGTACCTGTTACGTCAAGAACAAAAATGGCTGAAGCGGTTTTGACCTTGTTCTTCATACAGTTTCTTTATATATAACGGTTAAAATCGCATTCTAAAAAAAAAATTCAGAAATTTTGTTCCGACCGCGTATAAGGCGTTTTAAACGAGTTTTTTTGTGAACCCATAAAATCTTATTGTCTGTCTTATTGGCCCACCTACATTATCGAAGCAAAGAAGCGAAACTTCGTAGTGAAATCCTCAAGCATGAGATCCAATAGCAATTTCGCGTGGTGGTTGAACTCAAAGTAACAGCCAATGTGAGGTAATTATAATGGCCTGTGAGCTCACTAGCCTGCCTGAAGAACCAGTCGGCAAAATCACTCTGTATTATAACTTATATAGCCCTGAAGAATACTAGGGTTAAATGACCCGATGTATTTTTGCAGAACGTGGAAGCTAGGCTGAAATTTAAATAAGCAAACGCATGGTCCTTGATTCGAAGGATGTATTTTGACAGAAGGTTTGGTTCGGCAATATGTTGCCCATCAAAAATATGGGCGTGGAATATGAAAAATTGATTGATTGGATTGTGAGAGTGTAGCTCAACATAATAATTTAAGTATTTAACACTTATCAAGGCTTTTTGTAGGTTGACTTAGCCTTGTTTAAATAAAAATGAGTACAGTTTAATAACTAGCTGAAGAACCTAGCGTTGCCCGTGGTTTATTCTGCTTTAAGAGAAGGGAAAAGAAGAAGAGAGTGGTTTTCGAAACCTCATGCAGACAATTACCATCCTTCTATTTTAATGGTCAAGTTTGCAAAATTTCATCAATCTTGAAAAAAAAAAACTGTATATTTGTATTTTTTACAATGGCTCCACACAGGAGGACTAGAAGAAAATATTTTTATTTTTATTTTATAATAATCTCTCAATTAGTGTATCAGCAAATTGGTTTAACCGGTAATAAATCAATATGGACACCTTAAAAAATTTGACATTTAAAATCGTATAAATAAGTCGTCTAACAGTGGATTAACCACTGTTTTAAAACGGTTTTGTAAACCGAAACAGCTATAACAAAATACGTACTGAAACACTTGCAGAGCTTGATAATAAAATTATCAAATTTATTTTTAATTATTATATTATAAAAACAAATCGAGTTCTGCAAACTAAACACAAAAACATTTAATAATTTTCCACATTTATTCTTTTTTTATAAAAAAAAAAGACACACTTTTCCAGGTTACGAATAACCTGGTAATGTTGAAAAATCTCCTACTGCCATCACAGTAAGCAGAATATATTGCTTATGTCGTGATGGAGGACTTAGCCAGTCGAGGAATCGAACACGCAACGTCTGGGTGGGATCCAAACGCGATGTCAACTCTGCCACTCACCGGTCAAATAAATTGATGACGATGAAAAAAAGAAAAAAAATGATGAAATCTTAAATCAAAGTGTAAATGCAATTTACTGTATTCAATGTATAACACAAATGTTGGGAGGTGAGTGTAAAGATGAGAAATAAATATTTTCTATTTTAAACAGCTAAATCCATATAAAGAAAAGTTCTTATTCAGAGGTAAAAATAATGTTTTTAATAACACTTAACGATTCTGAAGTATCTTTCAATCCGATTGATTCGACATAAAATTCACAAGTGACTGTGCAAACTTACATTTAATTGTTTGTTCGGAGACATTACAGGTAAATATAACCTCCGGAAAGTCCGTGACATCACTAACACTTCTCACTAAACAAATGGTTATTGCTATTACTATTAGCATAACAATGGCCGATGAAATTAAAATAAATATTAAATTGTTGGCATACCTTTTCAATATTATGTAAACGTTCAATAAACCAATATCAAGTATGTAGAATACGAAATTCTTTTCATGGCAAAAAGACTTTAAAAAACCTGTTAGTTTTACGTAACTGATTTAAAAACACTGGCTTTTTATATTAACATGCTCAAAATCAATGTCAAGGAATGTAAAAAAGTCATCTTTTATAATACATACTTGTAGGTACCAGGTACCAACAATAACATATTTTTCATTCTCTTATGGAGAAGTCAGCGAAATGTCATCAGCATAAATAGCTTGTTTATTATTTTATAATTATTTTATATTGGTTTATGTCGTCGGACAACTAACTTGTTTATTATAAATCCTCCTTCATAAATTAATAGAACTCGTTATTAATTATGTAAACACTTTTAGAGCCTCTTCATTGTCGTAAGATGCGCCGGGTTCACCGCACATCTCGACATGGAAATATTACCAGTGTCGTAAGATGCACCGGGTTCACCGCGCATCCTGACATGGAAATATTATTAGTGTTGTAAGATGCACCGGGTTCACCGCGCATCCTGACATGGCAATATTACTAGTGTCGTAAGATGCATCAGGATCACCGCACATCTCGACATGGAAATATTACCACCGTCGTAAGAGATTTTTTTTTGAACCGGGTTCACCCTAAACCTTCTAGATCACAAGGGCGGGACACTCATTCAAGGCAGCCTCCCAACTTGTATCAGATTCCACAAAAAATGTCGATTCCACAAAACAAATATTTTTCAATATGTATATTTTCAAATGTTTTAGTTAATTTTAAAAGGTAAATAATAATAATTTTTTATTTACTTTTTAAAATTAAAGTTTATTTTCAGTGTCCCGGCCATGTGATCTAGGAGGTTTTGGTCCACCGCGCATCCCGGCACGCACATATTACCAGCGTCGTAAGATGCACCGGTTTCACCGCGCATCCCGGCACGGATACAGAGTCGTAAGATGCACCGGATTCACTGATTCACCGCGCATCTCAAATGGAAATATTACTTTCCATATTGTCATCAAATAATATAAACAAAATCAAAATAACGAAAAAAAGTCAAAAGTGTTTAATGGGAAAGTTGAAATTATAACTTTTCGTAGAGGCTTAGGAAATGTAATCCATTCAGACCTGAATCAAAACTGGCAGTGGTAGAATATATTAATTTGATGCTCGATAACAACCGGTACCTATTAGACAAATGTCGACGTTTTTTTTTTTCAACAATTTAGAAGTTATTGCTGTTTTATTTGAAGGAACATTCGGTCTCAGAGGGCGTGATTCACATAAAATGACATATCTTGCACTGTGTACCAAAAATATATAATTTTATTAAATAAATTAAAAATGCATAAGATTTGCACATTGAAAAAATACATAAAAAATTACATTAAAAAAAATCAGAATATATAATTCGGTCGAGATTTAACGACAATATTAAAATAGCTACCATCTGAACCATCCACTACCAAATCCCGATATTAGAAAACGAAAATCGCCACATTTTGTTTACTCTAGACTCTAGATAGTGAGGAAAAAAATTATGTATTTTAAAATACATATGCGGTTTGAAAAGGTTAGAGTGTGAAAATAGACAATTTAGATACAGACTGTAACGAAACCCTTCGATAATTATAATATAGTTCAGTGTAATATTAATTTATTCATCAGCACGAGATGTTAGAATAAAAGTGTGTGGGTTTTTAACTAAATTTAAATATTGAAACATTTAAATTTAGTTAAAAATGGATCCGCATTTGAACTTAGAACCTTCTGTTACGAGTCTTATATCCTAATCGCTGTTGTATGCTTCTGTTTCCTCGTACATAATTATGATTTGTTGATCATTAATACTGTTTCAATATTTCATATCATTAGATTTTGGATAAACTATTTTTTTTAAACCAATCTCACCTCTTTTTTAAATGCACATGACTAATAAAGTTTTGTTTTAGAAGAGTGAAATGATTTTTTGAAAGTGAAGGATTCATTCATTGATCCCCAGGCCATTCAATAGCGAAAAATCGCGTTTGAATGATTGCAAAGATTTTAAAATTAAAGATGAAGTTTTTTAGTAATATCTTACCCGAGGAATTGCGTTTGAATAATTGCAAAGACTTTAAAATTAAAGATGAAGTTTATTAGTAATATCTTACCCGAGGAATTGCGTTTGAATAATTGCAAAGACTTTAAAATTAAAGATGAAGTTTATTAGTAATATCTTACCCGAGGAATTGCGTTTGAATAATTGCAAAGACTTTAAAATTAAAGATGAAGTTTTTTAGTAATATCTTACCCGAGGAATTGCGTTTGAATAATTGCAAAGACTTTAAAATTAAAGATGAAGTTTTTTAGTAATATCTTACCCGAGGAATTGCGTTTGAATAATTGCAAAGACTTTAAAATTAAAGATGAAGTTTTTTAGTAATATCTTACCCGAGGAATTGCGTTTGAATAATTGCAAAGACTTTAAAATTAAAGATGAAGTTTATTAGTAATATCTTACCCGAGGAATTGCGTTTGAATAATTGCAAAGACTTTAAAATTAAAGATGAAGTTTATTAGTAATATCTTACCCGAGGAATTGCGTTTGAATAATTGCAAAGATTTTAAAATTAAAGATGAAGTTTTTTAGTAATATCTTACCCGAGGAATTGCGTTTGAATAATTGCAAAGACTTTAAAATTAAAGATGAAGTTTTTTAGTAATATCTTACCCGAGGAATTGCGTTTGAATAATTGCAAAGACTTTAAAATTAAAGATGAAGTTTATTAGTAATATCTTACCCGAGGAATTGCGTTTGAATAATTGCAAAGACTTTAAAATTAAAGATGAAGTTTATTAGTAATATCTTACCCGAGGAATTGCGTTTGAATAATTGCAAAGACTTTAAAATTAAAGATGAAGTTTATTAGTAATATCTTACCCGAGGAATTGCGTTTGAATAATTGCAAAGACTTTAAAATTAAAGATGAAGTTTATTAGTAATATCTTACCCGAGGAATTGCGTTTGAATAATTGCAAAGACTTTAAAATTAAAGATGAAGTTTATTAGTAATATCTTACCCGAGGAATTGCGTTTGAATAATTGCAAAGACTTTAAAATTAAAGATGAAGTTTATTAGTAATATCTTACCCAAGGAATCCCTGATTGTTCCCGAAGCTGGAAGCCTGGCTGGAGGACTGAGAAACTTGGAAGCCCTGGGCGGCCCCGCCCACTGTGACGCTGTGACTTCCAGACTGGCTTTGTCCGCCCAGCCCCGACACCCCGTGGGAGAAGGAAGCAGTAAAACCACCGTTCCCCGATGGAACCACGCCGAATCCTCCAGTCGCACCGAACCTGGGAGAAACTCCTTTTCCTCCGGCACTTTTCACTAAAATCACTTCATTATTCCCCTTTCTCAACGTTGTAGGATCCCTTTCTAAATGCTCTATGACTGGAAGAACGGGAGGAGTTATAACAGGTTCTTCATAGTTTTTCTTTGAATCATCGATGAACACTATAGCATCTTTGTCTACCGGCGCCTGTAGACTGTCCCCGATGACTAGTGCCACAACAAACAGAGTCACTGTCACTTTCATCATGATGTCTGGCGGTACAACTTTGGGTCGGAACTAAGGCGGCACTGCCGGTGTTCGGGTATAAATCGCCCGTGACAGAAGGCCGGTGGGTCCTGACTTAGCATTCCCGCGAGCCTGCCGCAGAAGTGAGGCCGATCGCTGTCCGCATAGAATATAGATGAAGCCATGCTAATAGATCGCATGGAGATACCAGTGAGTAATTCTCCTTCTGAAATCCCCAACCCAATTGACTGAGACAGAAACCTTAACCCCGCTCCTGAGATAGGAAAAGTTGAATGGGCGTAGGCTACCTGCGAAACTATGGTTCGGTGCGAGGCCAGGTCCGCCCATGAATGGACTAATTGTTTTGTTACGAATGGATTACGCATTACTCTGCATGTATTCACACCTTTAATTTGTCTTATGCGAACTCATAAATACTTAACTTTTTTTGCGTAGGCATCTTCTTCACTTGGAAAGTAAAGTCTACCTCGAAGCAACAGCTCTGTCCTATAATGTTGACTACGTCACACGAGACGCACTTCAAATGTCTCATACAAAAACGTAAACACATCGATACCTAATTTCAGTATTTGAATACCTAGTACAAACTCATTCTGAAATCGCGAGGAGTGAGAAACAGTGAACTCTGATGTATAGAATATTTAAAAATCCATATTGTTTTTTAAGTATGACAATATTTTACAATTCCAATAATTGACATGTTGGGTGAAGCCAGGTAGGAAACAAGTCTTTACAATATAAAAAGTAAGACGTAGTACCAACGGGGTTAGCTAAGTCAATATCAATTTAACACCTTCCGAGTTTTATTCTGAATTCTGTACTTTTTTTGTAAATAAAGAAAATGGTATAGGTAAGGTAAAGTGCCAAAACGTGACAGGAATAAATTAATAATAACTCGGTGCCAAGTTTTTATGTTGTACTTTTGGAAAAACCTTCATTAGGCTGAATCGTGCTCTGAATTTCTGTCTGAAGGTAGTTTTAAATTGGGTTACCAAGGTATTTGAGAGGTTTTTGTTCATTTAATATAAACCAGTGAGGAATTTCAGTTATTTTTGTACTCCCGACTAACTTAGACACCAGCATTTCTTTTTCAAGCCCGTTTTCACAGTAAAAATAATTTTAAAGGATTCGAATTATGTTACTGGTTAAAATGACCCAATTGTAAGGTGGCAAAGGGGAATTTTATATGGAATTTCTTATTTTTATGTGCACGAGGATCCCAACTGCTCCCAACCGCCTGGAGCCAATGATACTAAGGCATCGTCAGTTTGGGTATGTTGTGAGGCTGGATATAAGTATGGAGGGGAAGGAGATGGAAAAGAGGATGATTGGAAAGTATCTGGCTTTTCAAATCTAGTCACCAAACAAGGCTAAAGCCATTTTAAGCAACGTTTCAATTCTGAATGGTGGTCTTACTTTCTGAAGGGCAATTACTGTGAGTATATTCCACTTTAGAACATGCCGCAAATATACCTTATATTATTTTATATGATTAAATTGTGAAAACACAAATTAATCAAATAAAATTTCGACCACGGAGGCCGGGATGACGTCACACAGTTGTTAACGGCATCTCAAGCGTTAAAAAATTCTTCATTATATAAGTACTACAATAAAACAGATACTCAAAGTTGACATTTTTGTTATATAAGAATGAATTTTTACCATTAGAATCTGAAATCATTAGCCAAATGTAAATCTGCACATTACTATTTTTAAAATGCAAACAATTTTACATACCGTAGATACATTTGACTATTTCACTTGACACTTTCGGGTTATGCATCATGGGTTTTTTACAACAACATACGAGTAGGTACATACGTGCAGAAACAAACATTATTATAGAAATATAAATATACCCACAGGAAAATTATATTTATTTATGCTTGAGATGACAATGGCTGTACTTAGTTCATATTGACACACTTAGAAAGTAATTTTATGCTCAAACATTAGGTACAAATCATTCTCAGTGGTTTCTCAATTAACGTATGTATGAATTAAAGTATGTAGATATTATACATACTTACTACTATTACCCATCATGCAGTCACACTTTCGCGTCATATTTTCTAGGAAAACTTACACAAATTTCGTAATGAATAGATTTTTCGTACTTAGTAATTTGAGCGCAGCGAAGTCCCGTTTTAAGGCGGCGCATCCCCGCTCAAAAAGAACGAGATAGAGAGATATGTAATTAGGAATGGTGGACAGAGCGCGCTAATATTTTAAATGATAAAATTGAAGCGAAAATTGTGAAAATGCTTAATAAAACACGACTCGTTTAAAATAGAGCAAAAATCTTGTGGAAGGCGTCTTAAGTATCATTTAAAGAACACGTTGTGAATATTTTCACAACTATAAATTGTAAAATAATAGAAACAGACGTGTTTTTAATAATTTTCGGGGAATACTTTGCGACTTTTTTCTATCGGGGGAATTTCATATAATTTGCGTTTCGGCATGGAACGCGTCTAGATATTATCGTCAAAAATAACATATATTTTTTTAGAGCTTAAAAACTTCAAATGTCTAAGTTTTTATGTAAGAAATTGGTAAAAATTCGGGTAGCGGCGTTTATTCGGTAGCGGGTTCGGGTTTGGCGTTTCATCCGTCTGTAAATTTGTTTGTACGTTCCGTTTCCGGTTTCAAATATCTACTGCATCTACATTATTATTTAAGCAAGACATACTTTGACTAGTTGGAAAGACCGAAAGAAGAATTACTATTGAGATAGTGAGGTTTCTTTTGACAAATTGAATAATTTCTTTGATATAAAAAAAAAATTCTGCGAAATATTATATGCCTTATAAAAATTCGATAAGTAGATATTTAAGTGCCTATTTATAATTCTCATGATTTCAGGAGAAATTTTGATTTTGATTTGTTGAATACCTAAGAGAAATTTAGAAACATGTTTTTTTGGATACGGGGCCTACAAAAACATTAAAAAGTTTTTTGGAACCTCTACTTAAAAAAAAATTAATGTACATCATAGTGATGAAAGAAATGCTGCAAATAACTATGAATTCCTACTATTATTTTTTCCTAGGCAATACTAAGGCCGAAGTGGGGGGAGGGTGGGGGGGGGGGGTGAACTCCCTAAACCCTACCCTGTTTATGTACGCCCTTAGTACCTGCCAGTGCCAAAGACGAGTCAATTTAAAAATATATATATATTGCCATGCAATGAATCGCAGTCGGTAAAAGAATAGTACCTATTTGTGAGATTTGATCTGTGAATTATAACAATTTCAAAAAATTTTATGGTAGTCCATTCTCTCTGCCTGCTTCCGTGAACAAATGGGGCGATGTTTAGGCTTGTAATTTATTTGTATTACGTGTCTTATGCAGTGTAAATGTCGTATTACGCAAGTACCGTCGCTAAATGATATGTAAATTTCTTTTTTTAGAATATCTAATCAATACCTCAACCTACCACATTGACTCATGTTGACCGAAAATGACACGATCTGATGAAAAAACTAACTACGTTGTGATGTTAGTATCTGAGTACGTTTTGAGCGTAAACATTGGTAGTATAACTTTAACTTGAGAAATAATTTTGAACATGAGAAAAAAATATTAAAAATAAAATACAATGGTATGGTTGCAAACAAACCAAATCTACTCCCTGTTACAATTGTGCAACGTCTAATTATAAAAATAATATTGAAAAAACCAAGAGATTATCGAACACACCTTATTTTTGAAGAATTTAAGTATTAAAATTAAATAATGATCTAGTCCGAAAAAACAAAATAATTCAAATAATAAATGAAAAACAAATTCATAGCTTTTTAAATGAAGGTCGTACTCGTCAAAAACATATATTTCTAATACAAAAATGTAACACCTCATTGCACAGCATCATTACATACCCGAAAAGATAAGAACAATCGAAGACGATAAATTACTAATAAAAGCGATTAAAGAGCAATTCAATGTAAAAATAACAAAATGATGAAATTATGTGCATAATTATAAATATGTCAATTTTATTTTAAAATTAATGCTTCCTTAAATCATAATTAATTATATTTGGATTCAAAATGCATTTCATCCCGATGCTCGTCCCTCTTTTAAACAACAGCCAAAGTCCGCTCCTACAGAAGAGAAACATCGAAAAATAAAAAAAAATCAATGAAAACTTATTTTGTAATTTATTATTGAATCAACCTCATTACACTTTGTAAACGGATTATTTAATAAATAAATAAAAAAAATAATGGATATAAATGTGTACATGAAAAAAAAAACTTTAAAAATATAGTCATCAGATGGGCTTACAAAGTGAAGGTTTAAGAATAGGATTGGAATAGGTTTTTAATATGAACATTATAATATGTCAATACCACCCAAGTATTGGTTTCCCACAGCGTGAAACCGCTGTAGCGGAGAATGAGCAATGTAATTGTATATTGCAATAGAATAAAGATTGTGTCGTGTGGTTCTTGTGGGTATCCTTAGGTTTATAAGTTAAGAGGATAATTTATCTATCTAGCGGGAAATTTAATTTAAAATTTATAAAACGTAGTTTATTTTTGTATTCGCTCAATGTTATTAATGAGAATTTTTAAAGAGGGAGACCAAACTGGTTGAATTCGATGTGCCTTCTTCGATTAGAGACACGTATAACTTTGCGTAACAGTTTTATGACTTGAACGGAATAAATTTTTTTGGTTGTTCTTAACATGAAGTTTAGTGAGTTCATACATTTGTTCACAATTTGGTGGATGTGACTAGCAAACTTTAGTTCTCATCTCCGTGACTCTTTCTAAAATCCTATTGTTAATTGAATTTTATAAGGGAGTGACCAAACTTCTGAATTGTATTCGATTTGGTTCGTAATCAGTAAATAATTGGCTTACAAGACACACTGTAACAGTATTACCTACGGCTTGTACGGAATCGAATTTAAAAAATTTGGTTGTTCTTAATTTGAAGTCCAGTGTTTCATACATTTGTTCACCATTTGGTGGATTTACCTTGATTAATCTTGAAAAATGTAGATTTAGCATCCAAAATTATACCAATTATACAACCGTGACTCTTTCTTAAATCCTGCTAATGGAATATTTATTAGCAGAAGGGTTTAGCGGAAAACTTTTGTCTTTCTTCGAAGTTTTGAATCAGCAACTCACTCAAAATTATAAGATTTTTCTTACATATTTTTATAAAGACAAAATTTCGTGGTTTGACCCTAAGTGTACAAAAAAACAGATACGCAGCGCACCGCTTTTCTTAAAATAAAATTCGAATAAGTTTCATAAAATACCAAAAATTTTCTAAACTAAATTTTATTTAACTTTCCGAATAATAAAAATCAACGGTTGCCTGAAATAATAATTAATTTTTTAAATGTTATTTAATATTTCAGAAAGATTAAAATCAAAAGGATTTATTGATTTGGCCTTAGAGATACAAAAATTCTGTAATCATTTATTGAAAAATTGCCGTTTTCGAAAATACAAATAGGTTTGCGACACCTCCAACTGCAAATATAATAATTACAAGCTGTAGGTATTCTTCTCCCTGTGGCCCGTAAAGAAATTAAAAATGAATAAACCTGCCCTCCAGCTAAAAAGGTTGATCAACACTGTTTTAAACTAAATATAACGTATGCCACCAGCTGAATTTCCCTGAGTTGCCCGGGCATTATTTTTCTTTGTGACAACCAAACTGATGATGACAGGGAATAAATAAGAAATCTATACGATGGCAACACTGGTGGATCTTACTATGGAATTAAACTTTCTTGTCAAACGACGACAATTTTTTTTGAAAAATGCTAATAATTTGACAATTTCCAGGTGAAATACTAACTTTCATATACATTGGCGTTTCGCGTGTACATTTTGCCAGATATTTTGCATAACAAACGACCAAGGATCGTAGAAAATGCGTTTAACAAGGATAGCTCAATCGAGCCTTTTTCAATAAAAAAAACTTTTCTGGCCGCTTTAGAAATTTCGAACGTGTGACGTAGCTTGAAGTAAAACACTGCCACTTGTATTGCAGTTAATTCAAATCTCCCAGTGGAACACGGACTTCAATGTACGTCACGAATTTTTAGCCTTTCACCCCTCGATGAGCTAACCTTGCATGCATTTTATACGAACCTTTACAAACGACAATATTAAAAAAAGTTGTCACTACGGAGGCCGGGCTAAAAAATGCGGCTTTTGTCAACCGAATATCGGAATCTTACGTTGACCGTGCTCGCTAACTGACCGTATATTACAGATTTAGTCAATATCGTACTGATAAAGGGTTTTATCGATCGTCCGTGCTAAGACCTTCCGAAAGATTCGTATTGGCTGTAACTTTCTCTACAACTGATAGTTGTACATTAGAAAATTTCGCATAATCAGTGGTTTTGTTTAATTTAAAAACTCTCTTCCTGTATCAGGCCTCCACTCAATGTGATTCAAATATTATTTTTTTTATTTTATTTTATTTATTTGAGACACAAACATGATATTTATAGAACATTCTTGTGGGTAATATAAAAAAAAAATACAAATATAAATATTCCTAGACTAATTTGTCTGCAGTAAACACATTTGCATATTCACAGTAGCAAACATGTGAAAAACAGTGTCAGTATTTTTATACATAACTTAAAAAATTAATTACAAAATTTGAAAGACACAATAAGTAGAAAATATTTATGATGTATTTATTAAAAAAATAATAAAACAACAAACACATTTTTTATTTTTATATTTTAGGTATACAAATCATGGAGATATTTATTGAAACAGGTTATATTATTTACAAAAATATCTACGATAGTGTGTGTTTAGTAAGATAGTTGTATGATCGAAACATTCTAGACATAGGATTAAAATATCCAGTATTATTTCGGTCCAAAATATGTTAAGGTTTCTGGTAGATTTGGGACTGACATATAACTTGATTTGATTGACAAAGTTACTATCTACTCGATTATTCACAATTTATTACTATTGAATTAGTCACCTAACAAAAATTATTTTGCTTACGTGTAAAAAGCGTTCTGTTCATAGTTCATAGTGCAAGGACAAACTGCCAAAATGAGTAATCAAATTAACGTAATATTAAAATTATAATTATTAATAAATAATAATATTTCCGTGTTGTAGTTTAAGGAGAGATTTGTTTGTATTGCCATATTTTTGTATGTACCGTAAACTGGGGCACTTTGAGTCACTTTAGCGATTTATTAAAAATATCTTTTATCTGTGTGTATTTTTATACATGAAGAAGAGTATCTTTGGGTTTATTTTACAAATCTACGAATTTATTCCGAGATTGATGAAATTTTATACACAACATGAGGAAAGTCATTGCGATCCAAAAAAACATCCTGTCTCCATGTCCCACCCCCTAGAAGTAGAATTTTAAAGCTTCGTGGTGAAATTCAACACACTTGTGAGTTTTATCGTGATTTATTTTTAGGATATTATGCCGTGGTGCTCTACCTCCTTCTTTAGCCAACGTTTCGGAAAGCATTACAGTGTCCATCATCAGGGCAGTCTCATGTAATCATGTAATATTAAACATCTGCCAAGATGGACACTGTAATGCTGTCCGAAAAGTTGGTTACAGAAGAAGGTAGCGCAACACGGTAGAATAACCCAAAAATAAGTTACTTTAATATTTTGACCGTAAAATCTCAAATCAGGAAAATTACTGTCTGTGTCTGATTTCCTAACGATATTTTATATACGTTACTACGTATATAACTTTACTAAGAAGAACAAATGTTTTTTAAGTAAACATATATATTTAAAAATTTATACACAAAAAAAACGCGACCTGGTGATAAAAACCTGTAATTATTAACTTTACATACCATTATTTACTAGGGAACTGAGTGGTAAATATGCAGATTCCTACTCACTTAATAACATTGGATTCAGTTTTCTAAAACTGAGAGAAACTTGTTTTCCGATTAAGTCTACAGATGGCGATAAACAGAAAATCAAGAACCTGTTTTATATTCTCGGAAAGAGCAGAAACGTGGATCAATTCGTGTGCAGACGAGTCCACCGTTATGTCAAGGTTGCTTTATCGTGAACCATTCTGATAATATTGTACTTCTGGAAAAAGCAACCTACAAAATACGTAGTGTAAGATTCTTTTGCGATTTTGGGATACACGGAGTGTGTTTTAATTTCATATCTATTCATATTTAATAGCCTTTATGTAATTACATACCTATTGTTTTTATTATGATTACCCAGGTGTACTTTTTAGCTAATCATCGCGTCGGTTCGAGAGAGGAAAGAAAAGTTTTAATATTCATAAGTATATAAATATTAAAGAGGAATTTGCTGCAGGCGTTTGCGTAGTCTGGTAGTCGAAAATCGGTGACCGGACAACTCAGAATGAAATCAACTAAGAACCTCCTTTGAAAAGTTATCAAAAGTGATGAAAAAAATTATAATAATTTGGGAGGCGGGTATGGGTACCGCCGCACCGGGAACCATTTATTGGATAACCAACACCTCTGCCATAGGTCGTCCCAAGTGGTTTGATGATTTAGCAGGGGTGCCCGGGTTCAAGGGGTGAGGCTTGTCGGGTCTTCCGGATGCATCTGCTCACCAGCTGCGTGGCAGGCCGGCTCTGGAGAGTGGTTGAGGGAGTCTCTTTGACTTCTCCAGCCGTACTCTCTCGGAACATCGCCTTGCACTTGGAGGGATGGATTCACACGTCCGTCACATACTGACCTCCAGATTTCTACCCACCACTAATACCCTTTTCATTCCTAAAACTTCCCTCTCCTTCCTTTCCTAAAAAGTCCCTCCATACAACATCCTCAAAGATGACGTAGGCCCTGAGGGGAATTATTTTCCTCAATGTGTTCCTGTGTGGAGCTAATGTAAAAAAAATGGTTAATTAGGTTACGTTAGGTTAGTGTTATGGGGTATTTTTAAATTATTTTTTTCAGAGCTTTTAATGACTTTTCAAAGAGGTGTTGATTCTGAGTTGGGATGAATCATGTAAAAACTTTTATACAAAAACATGTATTTTGAATGTATATGAATAAAGAAGCCAAAAAATAATCACTTCAGGGACAGCTTTGTATCCGATTGTAATTCTATAACATGAGTACCTACCTGTTTTCTGGTCTGTTATATTTTTTTTATCAATTTACGAATACGGGAATCCTGTTTCTTTTATATTTTACATTCTTTATTGCACAAATCTAAGTTTTTTTCACTTCTTGCAACATCTATACATATTATACCAGTTTTCGTTTTAGAGTTTGTGTAAAATTCTTCCTCGAGTTGCCAGATATTCCATTATGGCGCTAGAAAACATAGGTCAAGAATTATTATTTCTAAATACTTAAAAAAATCGTTCGTTTAAAAATCATAGCTCGTGATTATAAAGTTTTAGTTAAGATGAGAGATTTCTATTCAGGATACTAACAGGATTCGGAGAACTTTGTATTTGAAGAAATATATGAGGGGCGTTAAGAATTAAAAGGAGTTAAACATCACGATATTCTTCTTGTCATTCTGAGAATTATTATTTTCATAGCAAAATCTATTAAATATGACAGGTACATAACCTTCATTATTATATTATGTAGGTTTAGCAGAATCCAATTAATTATATATGTGGACACACTGCTGAAAACCAGCTACATTCCAGAAGAAATCTTGAATGCATAGCTGAGCATTGGCATTTTTGTCAATAGAAGCAATGATAAATAAACAAATTGTATAAAACTGTAAAAATATATTGATGTATAAACGTTATTATTATTATTTTCATATGAAAAATTTTCAAAACTGAACCGCAGATCAGTTTCATCTATTTTTTTCCACAATTGCACATAATAAAGATATTAGTATATAATCCTATTACCTAAAATAAACCAACCCTTGATAGTGATATCATACAATAATAATAATAATAACTTAGTATTTATATAGCGCAGTTTTGTGTAATTTCACTTCAAGTGCAACACAAATTGCCATTTTGGTTGGACAGGGTTTTATCTTCACTTTACCTTGATCTGAGGTGACAAACTTTGCAAATACAATTTTTCGTTATCTGTTTACCGATTTCTGTTTTTGAGATTGAATCTTGTGTAAAGTATTTTAGTTTTTCATGTTTTGGCTTAACATTTTTTAGTTTAACATGTTTTAGTAATTTTTTTTATAGTTCAACATGTTTTAAAGGAAAATATTTAAATAGGACGTATACTTACCATTTTAGAATATACCTAAACGTGCAGATAGAACCAGCTCATAATAATTCATTGCATAAAGTTCAAATTACATTTCACAAATGCTTTTTCAAGAAAGGGCCACGTTCTTATCAAATATTTTCCTTTAAAATATGTTAAACCAAAATATTTCAAAAGAAAAAGATTATGAGAATTCGCCTTTGCAAACTTTTATACTCAGTAAGGCGAAATTAGAACCCTATCCAACTAAAGTGACGAACTGTACTGCGCCTCGTAAAAATAAAACTGTCGCATACAAACAAAACAGCAATTGCAAAATGTTCAAAATGAACAGAGCCTTGTAAAATTAATAGAAGCCTAAAAAACTTGATATTAGAACTTCGTCATACTTCTATCGAATCTACGGAAATACAACACATATTACTCTGAAAATTATTTTTGTTATAGAGATCAAAAAAATGGTCTTGAGCTCAAAGGCCATTTTTGAAAAAAAAAATAGTTAAAGACTTTTCCGACCGAGGTGACGAATTGTGAAAAAGCAAAATGGCAAGTCCACTATTTACATTTTCTCTCCGCTAGTTTATATTAAAATTATTTGTTGAACATTTTTCAAAATTATTATCAATAGTTACTGTTGCTAGATATTTATAAACACTAGACCCGTGAAATATCATGGAATACACATAAAATTCAATTTTCGAATTTCATAAAACAAAATTATAAAAATATATTCGAGTCGGAATCGTCACAGTATCGGTAGGTAAATTTCTGATCAACTCTTTATTGTGTTAACAAAAATATAATTATAATTTAATGAGAATAAATAACTTTGTGTACACCACTATTTAATTAACAATATCGACATGTTTCAAAAACTTTGTTTTCTTCGTCAGGATAATAAGTTAATAAAAAATAACAAAAGACAAACAAGTATAGACAAATAAGAACATAGACAAAATATTAGAAAGGAGAGGTGATTAAATTAAGGTGTCTATGTTTTTATTTGTCTGCACTTGTTTGTCTTTTGTTAATTTTTATTAACTTATTATCCTGACGAAGAAAACATAGTTTTTGAAACATGTCGATATTGTTAATTAAATAGTGGTGTACACAAAGTTATTTATTCTCATTAAATTAATAATAACGCCACAAAGTGAATTTGCGAAGTTTGAAGGAAAAAAAAATAATAATATTAAAAAAATAGACGATATGTATTTGTTTGTGAAAGAACTACATCCAACATTAAATTCTACATTTATAACTTTCCGTGATTTTTCACGAATCTGCGCCGTTCCATAAAACAATACATAAAACATATTTTAAAAGTTCCTCAATGTTTAAATGATGAATACTTCTGGAAATAATGTACAATATATTATACATACCAAATACCTATCTTTAGTAGATTGGTGACGTACATTACTTTTAACCACGAATTGCGAATAGAGCTTCATCGCTTCATGCTTTGTACATAACATTATTAAAAACAAAATTAGCGAGAGGAAACGGACTATTATTTACCGATATAATCGTGCATCTAATATGTTAATTTCCGTAACAGCAATCCAACTATTCTCGTTTTTTTGGTTGAACGAGACAACCTGAGCATCAAACGATCAATCAGCGATACAGATGCAACGTTTACACTGATACATGCATTAACAATAGGCAAGATTTAATTAAGAATGATACAAATCGTGCTTATTTTGCTACGATACATTATCATTCCATCATTCCCTATACGTAGAGCAATTCTATTGAATAGGTATAATACTAGAACATGCAAAAGATTCATCCGGTTCTTGAGTTACTTATTGTTTGTATCAATCTCAGGACTGGCTCTAACCCAATGCGCAAATTGTTAAAAGCTCCGGAGTCCTGGGAGATCTGAGTCCAAATTTATTAGAACTTAGTTCCTTTAATTCCAATTCCTTTGAAAATTTTTCTCATTGTATTAATTGCCAAAATATCACTGTTCATATTGTGAAGAAAAAAAACTTGGCCCCAATCGGTTAAATTCCTCAATCTTATGTCACTATGAACTAAAATATTAAAATTATTAAAACTGCGTTGCTGAATTGGTTGACGATTTTGAAAAATAACTGTAAGGTAGGAAGGTAATACAAAAACAAATTATTGTTCTTGTGCTCAAGAGCTGCAGAAGGTTCTTTGTATTAGCGTTTGTGCCTCTTCAGACTAAACTACAATCCATCTCCACTCAACAACCTTATGCGATGGAGCCATCGAACGAACTTTGACGTTGCCCACACAGCTCTTTTAGAGCTAGCTGTAGTTCGAAATCGGTTCAATGCCAACTGAGAATAAAGTTAACTCAACACATCCTTGATAAGTCATTAAAAGCTATGAAAAAAATAATTTTAAATTAGCCGAACTTAACGTAACCTATATAACCAATTTTTTAAATATATTTTTTTAATCTCTCTAAATGACTTATCTGAGATGGTTCTGAGTTGGTTTCATTTCGAGTTATCCGGTCACCTTCGAAATCTAGGTCACTAGTTCCAAAAAATGCTTCTTTGCTCCTTTCTCAGATATTCTAGCTCTTTATTTTATACAGAACTCGCCCGAGTAGAATTTTTTTTACATGAGCTCCACCCAGGAGGCCCTGAGGAAAATAATTTTCCTCAGAGCCTATGTGATCCGTGGGGATGCTGTGTGCGAAGGGTTTTTTAAAGGACAAGGAGGAGAGGAGAGTTATAGGAAGGAAAAGAGTTTAAGGGGTGGGTAGGAATCTGCGGCTCAGTGTGTCCTGGTCATCCGCCTCCAAGACCTAGACAAACCTCATCCCATGAACCCGGTACCCCTGCCAAATCACCAAACGTAGCGAACCACTTGGGGTGACCTATGGCAGAGGTGTTGATTATCCAATAAAGGTTCCCGAGGCGGCCTTACCCATTCCCGCCTCCCAAATTGAATGATGAATGTTAAAATTATTTTTCTGAGGATCGATTATTTCTATTGAAATCTTTTTTTTTATCTTAGAACTAGCTAAAGTCTCCGGCGTTGCCCGGGCTTTACTCAGAGTTTTTTGAAATCTCATTAAAACAATGACCTTCTTCTTGTTTTGAAGGTCAATTGTTCAAATTTTCATTATACATACATGTAGATATGTACAAATAAACAGATTTCACCGACAGTCATAAACAGATTTCTCTAGCTAACCTCCCCTTCTCCCCCCTTAGGATATCCTATCCTGATGAACTAGTTTATTTTTCTCATAAATTCCTTAGTCACCCCCCTCCCGTAGATTATTTGTTTATTTTATTTTAGTCTTTACAATTTGCTAATTAATTATTTCATTTCATATTGCAAACTATATTTTTTCTTGTTTTATGTAGCTCCTACACATCTTGAACTTTCCAATTGGTGCGAACTTTAAAGTTTCTGGTAGAGTGTTATATAACTTCATCCCTTTGTACAGTAAACTGTTCTGCGTGTTCGCTTTGTTCTTTTTTGGTAGCCTGATTTCCTTTAAACTATACGGCTCTCTGATACATTTGTTGTGTTTGGTTGAAAATATGGCTCTTCTCACTTGAAAATCGGCCGACCTATCCTAGACCAATACTTTTTGGTCAAATTGGTTCCCTTTCTTGTATAAATCCGGCTCTGTCTATTTCTTCATTGTCTTCTGATCTCCAGTCGTGAAGTTTTAATTTGTTTACGCGAAAACTTTTGAGATTCTGTATGTAATATTATGTGAGTAGGTACATTATGCAAATATCAATATGAAAAAACCCGTGTGAACTCAATGATTTCATTGTGTTTGTCAATATTATGGCAAGCATCTTAGAATTGACAGTTATTCTGTATAAACTTGAAACAATACACATCTTGTAATTTATGAGCTGTTTACACCTAAAGTCAAAAAATTTATTGGGGAAACCAATAACAGAATTTCATGATTTTATAAAATCTCAAAACCAGTAGATGAAAAAATTGCTTAATATTAAAGATTTAAACTATGTCCATTGCCTTTATTACTAGATAGGGGAATGATACTGGACGATTGACAATATAATAAAATTATTGTCAGTAAAGCTTAAATATGTTATGTTATAAATCCATCCTAGGTTCCATCTCAAATCCGAAGGTTCAAATCCCCGCGTGCGCTAATAAATTGTATGTGATTGATTTGTGTTATTTCACATTTTAATATATAGTATATTTGCGGCACGTTCCAGAGTGGAAGATACTCTCAGTATCGCCCTGGAGTCAGACCACTGATCAGAAGTGAAACGTTGTTTGGTGACTGAATCTGAACAGCCAGGTACTTTTCACCTTCCTCCTCCTTCTCTCCTTCCCCTCTCCAATACCTTCAGCTTCACAACGTACCCCATTTGGGGAAGCCATTGTCTCACTGGATCGAGGCGATTGGGAGCAGTCGGGACTCATGCGCGGTATTCACATAATCCACCTGTAACGCGATAGATGTAACTGCTCCCGTCTGGAGCCAGTGAGACTATGGCATCCCCGATTGGGGTATGTTGTGGGGCTGAAGGTAGTGGGAAGGGAAGGAGATAGGGGAGAGGAAGGCGGGGAAGTACCTGGCTATTCAGATCTGGTCACTAAACACGGCTAAAGCCATTTCAAGCAACGTTTCAATTCTGAATGGTGGTCTTACACCAGGGCGATACTGATAGTATCTTCCACTCTGGAACGTGCCGCAAATATACTATATATTATTTTTAAATGCATAAATTGTGAAATAACACAAATTAATCAAATAAAATTTATTTGCTCACGCCGCGTTCGAACCCGCAACCTTCAGATTGTGAGTCGAGAGTCTTGCCTCGGGACCACGGAGGCCGTCAAACCGTCAACCACTTGCGGATTCCGAACCGACCGTAGGAGTAGTAAAGCTTACCATACCGAATAACACATTAAAAGGTGAGTCAAATCCCAGCACTGGAAGGACTGGAACAAATGGGAAACGACACCCATGAAGAAACCAATCCAAAGTAATCGTGAACTGTTGAACTAGGAAACAATTCGACATGAACAGAAACTCACTGAGGGAATTGGTAGGACTACTAACGGGAAACTGCCACCTTAAGAGACACATGCAGCTCTTGGGAATGGAAAACACCATAGATGCAGGAATAGTGAAAAGAATGATGATATTCGAATTCACCCAACGTGCCAATGTCACGCCCTATTTGAAACAAGTCTCATAAGTCACATTGTGGAACCAGAAGACAGACAAATATCTAATGACAACCCTGGTGAACTTTATCAAATCGACCGGGTTACTGACAAAGTAATGAGATAAAATGGGAGATAGCATAATGAGTAGGTACTCACTAAAACTGGAAACTACCGACAATTTTATTTTTATTTTTAAAGAGGTGAAATGAACAACAATCACACCTTTGTGTTTCATGTTGGTTTCAAGAAATATTGTCGATCTTTGTATTTGTCAACGATGATGCACTTTCTACTTATCAGATTAATATATGGTCGACACCATTGTTAATCAAGTAGATACTTGTTGTTTTAGTTAAAACACTGCATTTTAAGAACTTTGAAAAAAGTCCACATTTTGTATACAAATCAGGTACAAGCACGAACACTATAACAATGATTTTTTCAGGGTTACTATTACGTGGACACAATTCGATAACATAAATCTGTGGCACGTCTTGCGAATTAGATATCTATTTTTTCTTGCCTAAGTTTGGGTGTTGGTGCATTCTAATACAAAAATTTCGCAATATACTATTTATTAATTTAATATTTGGAGTGGTTGTTCTGCCCAAGGACCCTCAACCTTTTTTGATAAAGATGTATTGCTCTCTTTTTAGTGTAATATTTTTCTGTCATGTCTACACAGAATGCTTATTATTAAATTAGATATAATTCAACTTTTTTAACAGAACAACTCTCTTTTATAATAACTTTTGAAGGTTATTCTCATAAATGTAGAATATCATTGATGAAGAAGATAACACTAATAAATCTAAACGAAAATGTGAAAAAGAACAAGACACAGAAAAATAAAAAGCTAACATTCGCAAACTGGGGCACGAACCCAGGATCTCATTTTGAGTCAGTATTTTTTGTCAATCTCATATTTTAAATTATCTTCGACTATTTTTCCCATATTTTCTTCAATAATATATTACATTGATGGGAATAACATTCAAAAGTAATTATAAAACAGAATTATTCTAAAAAAGAATTAATATTAATTTTCGACTTTTAGAAAAAGGTCAATAGGTGTCCCATATAAACAAAATCGAATATGTTTATCCGAGACACTATCTAGATTATAAACTAGTTCTTCGAAATTTTTTTTTTTTTTTGTATTGTTTTTGGGGTGTTATGCCGTGTTTCGCTACCTCCTTCTTTAGCCAACGTTTCGGACAGCGTTACAGTGTCCATCATCAGGGCAGATGACTGATGATGGACACTGTAACGCTGTCCGAAACGTTGGCTAAAGAAGGAGGTAGCGAAACACGGCATAACACCCCAAAAACAATAACAAAAATACTTTTTGGCCGTGAAAACCTAAAAACATACTAGTTCTTCGAACATTTGTCATCATTTTAAAAAAGGTAGCTGCCAAAAATATAGCTGCTAAAAAGAAGCTGCTAAATAAATATATTCTTCTTCATTAATAAATATTATCATCAAACGATTACTTTGTTTGTGTTATACTTGTGACTGATGACCGCAAAATAGAAAAAAATCACGAAAATATTTCAAGCTAAATGCAAATAATTGTGAAATGCAATGAAAATGATTTGCCTTCTCTCAGAAAAGTATTCGCCACCAGCTCTATAGCACTGTTGATCGACAGGGATTGATAGGATAACTTTCATTCGTTCCCTAGCATGACTGCAGATCGCCAGCGAATAAGTAACAGTTCACAATGTTGTTCAAAGGTGTTCTTAATATATTCGATGTCAATTGTTTTCGAAGTGTTCTTAATATCTCTTGCTTGCCGTTGAAGGAAAATCATTTAGTGCTTTCAGAAGTATTGAATTCCGTTAGTCTAAACTTAAACTTCAGGTCGCACAGTTTACACTCGCACTGTGCAAGCGGATTTCCTACAGAGTGTCGGACCATCCCATAGTAATATATTCGATGTCGACTGTTTTTTGTACATTAGCGATCCGCAGTTGTCCTAGGGAACGAAGAGAAGTTATACTATCAATCCTTGTCGATCAATCCATGCTAGAGGGCCAGATGTATTCCTTTTTATACGTTTTTGGTATTGTATCTTACCCTTGTTATATTTTGCGGCTCACTAGAACTTTCGCTGGTCCCTCAAGGGGTGTACATAGACCCCGGTTGAGAAACTCTGGTCTGGCTTATGTAAAGCGTCTTTTTTATGATTCGCAATTCGTATTAGAGTTAATTATAAAAAATGCACGTTTTGTGGTTTGACCGTTCGGGTTTCCCCAGAGTTCAGGATCCAGAGGTCAGTTTATAGCGTTCAGGAGACGTCAGGAGATGGTCAAGAATGATTACTGATTCAAATTTAATCGTTTTCATTAGAATTTGTTTATCGGCCATGCTCAAAATTTGACTAACGTGACTTTCAATGGCAGTCAAAGTTTTTATTTTCTGAAAAACCTACCATCCGGAGAACCAAAAAAAAACATCAATACTCTTGCTTTAATTATGAAAAGGTACATTTTATTGTTCAATTTTCTTCAAATATCTATATTTATAAATAGTTTTTCTTGTGTTATGTGGAGAAACATAGGTGCGAATTGTTTAATCAAAATCATAATGATTCCGACATATTCTTTGGTACATAAAGCATATATTTTACAATATCTGTGCTTTTTTATTTCTCTGTGTAACACTTTTTATGCTGTCTTTAAACTTTTCCAGAAATTTTTACGTTTAATTATAGATATGGAGGACTTTTTTCTCATTTTTGTAAGATAATATTCATATTAACTTTTTCCCTTAAAATTTTGCTGTGGCGACGCATTATGTGGCGAACTGACTATTTTAGTAGTGGTATCATTGTTTCACGTACGCTGGCCACACCGAAGCCCCGAGAATGTTCGAGAAATCACCAAGCCCTTCATTGCGGTTTCTGTATCGGGGTCGATAACACATGTATTTTGTCAATCTGAATCTAACTAACCTGTACCTAATATGTTAATGTTACAAATAAATGCAAATCACTATCGCCAAGTGTTATTATTCAGAGATTTCCGCGACCTTATAGCATGATATATTCCTGGTAAGTTATACTACCTCACCCGACTGTAAATGGTGAACCCAGCTATAATGCAAAATATATTGCTACTAAAAAATGATAGTGAGACATTACTTAGAAATGGGCGAATTCTTCAGTTAATGTTTTATATTGTCTTGTCAATTTATTCAACTGTGTGTATCTGTGTTTTCTCTTTAAATCATAATAAAAAATATATCATTTAACCATTTTCCAGTTGGGTAGGTCATGTCAGTTAAATAAATTAAGGGATAAGGGATAAATAAATAAATACTATTTACTTTGTTACATTAATTATTTAGACCAATGTTTCTCAACCAAGGAACCACCACAATTTTTTGATTCTTGTGTTTCAAAATACTGTTCAATTTAATAAGTACTTTATTTCGTTGGTATTGTTAAAAGTTTTTTTTTAAATCTTTTATATTTTTAGTTTTTAAAATAAATTTTATCGAATGTTTTAAAATTTAAAAGTATTGCCCATATGCGAAACGCCTGCGCCTGTGCTGAGACAATCGCCAGAAATGGTTGTTAAGCTAGAAATAAACTTAATTAAAACAAAAATAGATGTGGATGAGAAAAAATATATTTAATGACAGGATAAGTACAAAAATACCAAGAAGATAAACTATTTTAAAACAACGTCGACGTACAGCTAAGTAAACCTGAAGATGAGAATTAAAAATTACAATTATAAAATTGGAAAGATCAGGAACTGCTAGTGAGGAGGGCTATAAAGAACTTCCATTATACCATGCTTAATAATGTAACACAATATAATACATGTATTTTATAAATAAAAAAATAAAAACACACAAACATAAGTCACACCAAGTGGTTCGCTACGTTTATTGACTTAGCAGAGGTGCCTGGGTTCATGGCGTGAGGTTTGTCCGTGTCTTGATGGCGAATGCGTTTTCTTACCTATTGAATTGCTGACCGGATCGGGTGACACTTTTTTACCTCTTATTTTTTTACCTCTATTTTTGAGGGAAACTTTTTTTAACTCTGTAGCAGGATTCTATCGACCCATCGCCTTGCACTGCAGTGGGAAGGACGGATTCATGCGTCCGTCACTTTTGGACACATTGACCCCCGTATCCTACCCACTCTTCAAACCTTTTTCCTTCCTAGAACTTCCTCGTATTCATTTTTCAACAAATACCATACTACATCTCCAAAGATGACAAAGACCCTAAAGGAATTTTTTTCTACAGGACCTCCTATGTATGTGGAGTTAACGTAAAAAAAACAAATAAACAGTTTTATTTTAATTTAAGGCGATAAATTACTTCGTTTTATCATACATATAATAATAAATATCAATACATTTCGGAACCAATGGTTCATCAGAATACGAAAAACCTTCATAAATATATACATAAAGCTAAAATGACATATTATATTAGGCAAAACTGTAACAATAGGTGGTTGAAGGAAGAAGGGACTTAATTCGGTATTAGTGTGAAAATAATTACATACATAAAATAAATTTAAAAAATAATATGTTTGTACAACAAAAATAATATTATCAATAAGGCCCTTAAAACTCTTGGATTTGTTTTGAGAGCTGCAAAAGACTTCAATAATTTAGGCACATTTATCGTATTATATACCTAATATCCTTGTCAGAAGCCAACTAGAGTGTAACTCTACGTTATGGTCTCCATTTTACTAAGTTCCTGAGGTTCATAAACTATAAATTGCATATTCCTAATATATGAAGTAATATGAAGTAATTGATTTTCATTTCCTACTGGATAAAACGTCCCTATTAAAACTTTCAGAAAGAAGAATTAACACAGATTTATTATTACATAAAATAGGTAGGTACTGCATTACAAAATTGACTGTCCTGAATTACTTCAATTAATCAACATCCACTTTCCCAAAAGATCTTGCCGACATTTAGTATCCTTTTACTTTCACATCACCAGGACACTCTCTTACCAAAACTCTCCGATTCCGAGACTTCACAATCTCAGAAATAAATATTCTGATCTAGGAGATATATTTTATAGGGTTCCATGCCAACTGGGAATAATGTCAACTCAACACCTCCTTGAAAAGTCATTAAAATCTATGAAAAATTTAATTTTTAATTAGCCGATAACCCTAACCTAACATAACCTATTTAACCATTTTTTTATATATTTTTATAATCACTCTAAATGACTTATCTGAGATGGTTCTGAGTTTGTTTCATTCCGAGTTGGCCGGTCACCATTTTATAGATCTAGACAAAAATAGTCGTTGATAATTTCTGCAATTTTTGTTTATATTGAGTATCTTTTTATTTATGACTTCTTATCATTTATTCCAATGTATTTTATTTTATATTATATGCTATTGTTGTTATATTTTTTTCATTATATTATATTTTCTTTATTGTTTTAGTTTTAAAGTATTTAAAAGTACTGTGATACTTAACTTAAACAGAGAATGTAAAATCCCATTAGGGGGTGTAATAAATAAATAAAAAGGTCTGAAAATTCCAGCAGAATTACGTTAATTAATTTTGCATTTACATTATTTAATATTATTTCCACCGGAAACATATTTTTTAATGTAAATATGTATTCTTAATATTAGATTAAACTATTTACAAAGTTCGACCAATTTACATCTATATTTTGGCTTGATGTGACTAGCCTGATGGCCACATCCTAAAGAAACCTGTTCTTAATTGGATGGAATTACTGAAAAAAGGAGTTTCAAAATAAATAACAAACATTCCCGATGAGAGACCACCATTTGAAAGTAGCATTAAAAAGCTTAAGATATATTTAGCAGTTTAGTAATAATCTCAACCTGTAAGAAATGCAACAATATTGTTCTATCAATATCTGTATAATTTTGTGTTATTTTGTTAATTGTAGAATTGTTAACCTCAACACATGCTTGTCCTTGTGAGGTTGCAAATTGTTTTGTAAACATTTTTACCTGCATTGTAAAGACACAATAAATAAATAAATAAATAAATATTTCTTCAAAATAGGCATATTTACTTTGTGGCGTCATCATTAATTTAATGACAAACAAATACCTTTGTGTAACACCACTATTTTATTAACAATATCAACATGTTTCGAAAACTATGTTTTCTTCGTCAGGATAATAAGTCAATAAAAAATAACAAAAGACAAACAAGTATAGACTAATTAGAACATAGACAAAATATTAGATAGGAGAGGTGATTAATTACCTAAAATATATCATTACATTAGAGTTAAGAAACATCTAAGATGTTTAAATAATAATAATTATTCAGAATTTGCAAACCATATTTTGGAAACAGGTCATTCTTTTGATATTAATAAAGGTTTAAAAATTTTACACACTAACACAACGGGTATACAATTAGATAATTTAGAAATTTTAGAAATTAGAAAAAGTGTTAATAGTAAATTAAATATTATAAATAACCAAACGTTTTTTAAAAATAGCCATCTTTTAAATTTATTTTCGTATTAATACTTATATTTATAATAATTTATTTTGTTATTTAGACTTCTTGTTTTCTTTTTAAAAGATTTTTTATTATGTTAATGTAATTTTTTACCCATTCTAAAATAATTTTTATATTTTATTTTATATAATTGTCTTTTATGATATATTTTAGGTAATTAATCACCTCTCCTATCTAATATTTTGTCTATGTTCTAATTAGTCTATACTTGTTTGTCTTTTGTTATTTTTTATTGACTTATTATCCTGACGAAGAAAACATAGTTTTCGAAACATGTTGATATTGTTAATAAAATAGTGGTGTTACACAAAGGTATTTGTTTGTCATTAAAATAAATATTTAATTGCTAGACCTAAATCTTAGTAATTTCCAACCTATTTCTTCCTCTACTCCTTCTCATCCCCAGCCTCACAACTGACGATGCTGCATGGCAAATGGCAATGGGCAAGCCTAATCAGTAACGATCATAACCTTTTTATATTTTAGCAATTGAGCTAGCCCTTTGAATGGCAGAAGACCATATTTGTCCTAGCTCACATGCGTCTCGTATAATATAAATATCGCTGTCACTCCATCAGAGTGAGAATTATGTTCTAAATAGGGTTAACAAAGCAAAACACCAGGCTTTGTATTCTAATCTAAAAAAATAACGTCGAAAAAAGTAAAATGTACACCTTTATGAAACAAAGTTTTGAATCGATTTGAAAAAACAAAATTAAACTTTGAGAATTTTTTATTAATTTTTTATTTTTATATGAAAAGACAAAAAAATGAGGTAACAGTAACGTTTATAATACATTTGTCTAATAAAATATGTATGTTTTTTTTTTTTTTTTTTTATTAGTAATTTTAGTTACAAAAAGCGTGAGGTGAGCCATTTTGAAAACTTTTTTATGTTTGCATGGAAAATTTTTATACTTCAAAAATTATATGTTTATTTTGAATTATAAAAATTGTAAGTGTATTTCATCACCTCTCAAAAACAGTTTTTAGTTTTGGGATATGTTCAGAAATATTCCATTTATTTGCATTTTATTGTAAAGCCGAAATCGACCATCTGAAATATAAGCCAAAATTCGGAAGGGCTAGTTTGTTTTCTTAATAATTAATTAACATTACAATTTTTACCATTGTCCCACAGGTCAATTCCGAGTTAAGTCAAATTTGAATAATACTTTTTCTTTCGCAAATAACCGCTTCCCGGAGTCACATATAAACCTGCGCGGCTCGCAGTTTCTCGCATAACCGTCCGAGAGACGCTCGCACCAGGCAAGATATCACCACAGACCCGTTAACACCAGTGAACAGTGATAACTTGTGATATTAAATACTTTTAAATTACCAATAAATAATGAAGTGTGTGACAGCGACACTTCTGCTCCTAGCGGCGGCTGGCAGCATCTCTGCAGGTAATTAAAAATAATAAAACTTTTTATTCATACTTGTTCCATTGCTCTGACGTGTATTAAAATGACGTGTTGTTGACATGATCTAACGTGACAAAATGAATTAACTCTACGCTGATCCAAGGCACTTAGCGTACCTGTGATCTTGAATAACGACATAATGGTGACACTAAAACGTTTCGATTGGCTCACTTTATCAATTTATCGGATTGCATACATGGCCAAACAGTTGAGACGTGCTCGTCAGACTTATTAATATTATAATAATGATTTAGTTGTGTTGGTTAGGCTATTGGAGTTAGTTTCAGGGTCAATTAGCCTCTCAGGAATTACCGGTTCGTACACCTCTGTTGATGTATATGTATACCATATGAACATCAGTTCGTATTAAAGCTATCAAAAATATAGCCGCTTATCGTAAATAATGTTTTTTAATTTTGTGTACTAGGCGTGTTAGTTTGTTTATATTTTTATCGTGTTAATAGGGGAGAGATGGCATGAAGGGGACGCTTTTTTCTATGTCATATATATATTTTTATGAAAGTACATTTAAAGAAAAATATGCTTTCATTTTCAGCTAAAATTTACTTAACAAAGTTCTCTTCTAATCTTTTCGAAATGCTAATATTTTTTAGTTTTTAAAATGTATAATGAAAGTGTATAATGAAAAAATCACTGTATTGGAAAAGCCGGTAGAAGGTAAATATAAATAATGCCCCACAAACTCATTGCATCAATGAGTTATAGGGATTTATACAATCTTATTTTATTTTTATGCAATAGACAACTAAACATAATCGTTTTCTTAGTTAGGTGCGTAGGTATAGTAAAAAAATGTAGAATAACAACAACAAAAAGCAGGGTGTGCAATTCACACGCGGTAGCAGTGAAATCTTTTTATGGTGTCGCTATTTTTGTTCCATTGAGATTCAAATCACAACGGTGCTAAAGAAGTTTTCACTTTAAAAATATAAAAAAGATTTATTTCCAGTCGAAATTTACACAAAACAAGTTTTAGGACAGCACCTCAACAACACAGAATTCATGGGCCCATTGTTTAAATATTTTACATTTGAACTAGTCAACTGAACTTTGTTCACAGTTTTCTTTGTAAAGAGCCGGCTCCTTCAATTTTGAATCATTGGCTCTTACATAACATACTCTAATAATATTAAATTTTCCCAATATCATGGACAACGATGGTAAAATAGAATTATGTTTTTTTTGTAAATTTGTATATAAAACAATATTCTAATTGTATTGATTAATGCAGCATTAGATTCAACTCGCATATAAATCAACGACAAAGTTAAATTAAAAAAAATATATTTTTTAGCTGCGAGAACTTCGAACGAACACGTTTTGTGCGTCAACTGTCAAATGGCAGCGGATGATCTTTGGACACTATGGACAGTATCGAATATCATAATACGGGCATATGTCTAGTGTGATAGTCGAAAAATCTTTAAAAAACTGTGTACAAAAGTTATGTTATGAATAAAGAAAAAAAAAGTATTGCCACTAAAAAAAAAAGTGTGCAGTTCATACGCGGTAGAAGTGAAACCTTCAGAAAACTAAACTTCGAGAGAATAAGACGAATGTAGAATATCAGGAGTGGGATAATTATTACTGGCCCTTTCAAAACCCGGCTCATTCGTGCCACCTTTCCCCTATGTACTGAGTTTTTTTTTCTAGAAAATATACAGTAAATGCGTCGTTTCACCTATTGACCTCGATTTAAATATCTAATATAATGATCATTCTTGGTTAGCGAAATATATTTAAAAAAAATCTATGTTTTCATTTAGTGATAAAATACATTTAAGTGATAAAATTATTATAACAGTAATCAAATACAAGCTGACAAGAATAGCAATATTAAATGATAATTATTATGAAATAATAAGAACATTCAAAGTGTCATCTCATCTGTAAATTATTCAAGTTATAAAAATTAAAACACTTTTGTGTATAGAGTGATCTTTTAAAAATATCAACCAAGGTATTATATCAAAAGAATTGTAAAATATTAAAATGTTTTATAAACGCAAAAGATTTAAAAAAGTTTTTAGTATATTTTTGAAGCTAGAATAGCTGAATAAGAGTAGTAGTATTGAAGAAGAAGATAACAATAATAATCTGAACGAAAATGAAAGAGAACAAAGCAGAAAAAGATAATGGTTGACACTGGGATTCGAACCCAGAACCTTTCGTCTAACCGGGACGTGCGTTGACAAATTCCGCCTTTGCCACCTTCTGTCAAACCGTCATATTTGTCAATCTCATATTTCAAATTTTAGAATTAATAATATTATCTTCAATTAATTTTTTTTCTCCATATTATAGGCAACTACCCCATTTTTTTGGAAACAATCATTCTAAGAATTGGTTTGTAACCTAGATAGCGTCTCGGATAAATATAGCCAATTTTATTTATATGCAACTGTTGACTTTTTACAAAAGTCTAAATGAATATTTAATTTTTTAAACAAAAACTTTGTTTTTATAACTTTTAAAGGTTATTCTCATCAATGTAATATGTACGAGTAGGTATATCACTGAAGAAGAAGAAATACTAATAATCTAAACGAAAATATGAAAGAGAATAAGTCACAGAAAATATAAAAAGATAATGATCGCAACTGGAACTCGAACCCAGAACCTTTCGTCTAACCGGGTAGTGCGCTTTTACCAATTCAGCCATTGCCACCTTCCATCAAAACGTCATAATTGTCAATCTCATATTTTCAAATTTTAGAATTAATCTTAGACTAATTTTTGTTCTTTTTTTTCCATATCATTTGCGACCATTATCTTTTTCTATTTCCTGTGTCTTGTTCTCTTTCATATTTTCGTTTAGATTATTAGAGCTATCTTTTTCTTCAATACTATAAGAATTTACAGAAGTTGAGCAGTGTAATTATGTGATTTTTGTATTAGTTACGAAGAAGCCACATGCAAAAAAGATATGTTTTCTTAGTTTATCTTATATCGCCATCAATACAGGTAATAAAAATAAAAATCGCTCGGCAAACGGAGCCTAGAGGTCACGATTTTTAAGCGAAAAAATGGTTTTTATTTGTTTTGTGGGAAATTTAACGAAGGGAAACTGTCATAATAATTTTAGCCATAAAACCATATTCTTTAAAAGTTGTTTTTTTGTATGCGTTCTTACATTTCTAATGAAAACAAAACATTTTTTTTAAGCAATCAACAATTTTATTTTAATTCCATTCAATGAAAACGGTAGGAAAAGCTTCAATTTATCCCAAGCATATTTTTTTGTATTTATGAAGTAAACCGATTCGTATTAAATATTGATCTAAAATAGTGATTAAGCAAAAAGTTTTGGTTTGTTTCTGTATTAATTTAGATGAGAGTATACTATAACATTTCCCAATTTGAAGTCAGGAACTGTTAACATCAGTAAAACTCATTAGTATTCTGTCCAACAATGGACCAATGCTTTTATGTTCCGATTGGCAATGATAAGAATCATTGTCTAAAAACTAAAAATATAACCAGGCGGATATGATATTATATACAAGCGAGTATATAATATCATATCCGCCTGACCAGACCAATGATACTAGATAGAGAAGACTGAGATAGACCAATGATATTATATACAAGCGAGTAAATAGATACAATCTTTGTTTACATCTAACATGGTCGGTGAATTCGCGTACATTTTTCAGAATTTTATGTAGTGTTTTGTAGAAAAAATATATTTATCAATTTTTGTTATTTTTTTGTTGCTATTTTTGTTTATTAGTATTTTTTTTACACGAGCTCCACACAGGAGGCCCTGAGGAAAATAATATCCTTCAGGGCCTATATCATCTTTGGGGATGCTGTGTGGGGGTTTTTTTTTTAAGGAAAGGAAGGGGAGGAGGGTTCTTGGAAGGAAAAGGGTTTAAGGGGGTGGGTAGGAATCTGGGGCTCAGTGTGTCCTGGTCATTCGCCTCCAAAACCTCACCCCATTATGAACCCGGGCACCCCTGCTAAATCACCAAACGTAGCGAACCGCTTGGAGTGACCTACGGCAGAGTTGTTGGTTATCCAATTAAGGTTTCCGGGGCGGCGGTACCCATTCCCGCCTCCCAAATTGTATGTGTATTGTATGACGCTAGCAAAGCAGAAAGCTAATTCTGACACAGCAGAAAACATTCTCGAACGGTTAGCTCTAGCGTCATGAAATTGTTCAGCTTTGACTGCCTCCGTGGTCGAGAGGCAAGGCTTTTGACTAGCGATCCGGCGGTCACGGGTTCAAATCTCTACCGTACCATAGTTTCACTGGCTTCAGGTAGTTGGGACTCTTGTGTGCAATTATATTCAGCGCAAAACATAATAGCATAATTTCTATTTACTTGTTCCATATTTAAGTAATTCACACGATGATGTTATAATATGAACCTAATACAAAATATTTAATACCGCTATAAAATTACAGGTTCCATGCCTAGTGAGAATAAAGTCAACTCAACACCTCCTTGAAAAGTCATTAAAAGCTATGAAAAAAATAATTCTAATTTAGCCGATAATCCTAATCTAACGTAATCTATTTAACCATTTTTTTATCACTCTAAATGACTTATCTGAGATGGTTCTGAGTTGGTTCCATTCCGAGTTGGCCGGTCACCAAAATTACAATACCGCTGCACGGGGGTTGCGGATTGTTTCATCGCGCGTTAAAATATTTTGACCAGGATGTTTCATTTCAAATAAGGATGATGCCAACCCTGATTGTTAAATTTAATGGGCGTTGCATCATGCTTTATAGCTATGGTTAGAACCAAACCAAATAATAATGTTCGTTAATCTTCTCCTAACGAAGCATTCCTTTGTTGCTCTGAAAACAATAAAAATTGGCAATCATTTGTTGTCATCACCCAAAAATGTATTTTGTGAGTAACTAAAATTTCCCCGATGTGCGGCCGATTGAACATGTACAAGGTATGCAGTTTGCATAATAATGTATGATTTGCTTACCTCAAATCACAACAAACACCCCTAGAACAAAACAACAGGTAAAAGAGACAAAACAAAGCATCTAATAATGTTAATCAAGTCCTAGCACAAGATTTTAATCAATCACCCTGACATTAGACTTACTTTAAAACAAGTCAATGTGTTTTGTCTACTAATTTCTAGTTATCGAGTCATCTCAATCTTGCTTCATTTGTATTGCGATCTAATAAAGAGTTGGGGAAATACAAATCCAACGTTCCTAGGTACGTATGTACTATTGATTCATTACACACAGGTAATGTATTTAAATACTGAATAGGTACCAGCGGGGTCGTACACGTGTATTAAGATTGGCAATTGGAATAGTTAAAACAGTCGAAAAAAATGTTATTTCAACTGCAAGTTTTGCGGAAAAATAACTGTCGCAGATTTTAATTTGTAATCAAAAAACAATTTTCGATTCTGATTGGTAGTGTTTCACCAAAGTATCTACAACTCTGGAACGTGCCGCAAAATATTATTTTAAATGAGTTGGGAGGGTGAAGGTGTTGGTTTCATATCCTATGACGTTGTTTTCAAAATGTTGTTTAATTCCTCTCCTTTGATTTCTTTCAGCAAGGTTTTGATTTGTTTTATGAAATCATTTGCATTTTTCATTTTTATTTACCGCTGGCCGTGTATTATAAAGCTTAGTGGAGAGGTATTTGTAGTTTCTTTGTCCAATCGCATTTTTAAATTTGGGTATATTCATATCATTCTGATTAACTCTTAAGTTGTGTTGTGTAAATTTCTTTTTGATTTTCTGAAATGTTTAATAACATTTTTAGCATACATATTTTGAATGTTAGGTACGGACAGAGGGGTGAAAAATCCCAGGATATCTTACTTCCAATTTTGAAAATAATGATTAAGGCGATGTCGTTTAATATGTATTTTGAATAACAACAACTAACCATAAGACTCTTTTGTGGATAGCGATAATTTTTGGAAATAGCCGCCTACTTTAATATATTCAAGAAAAAAAAACATCGCAAAAAAGTGTGTTTTTTTATTTTATTTTTTTTATCGAAGTTCAGGCACAAATATTTAAATATAAAACTTAATTTTGAACGTTTAACAATAAAATCACAATCGACTATGGGTTTGTAAGTAAAAGATTTTAAAGTAAAAATCAGTTTTTACAGGCCTGATACTTTATTTTTTCCTGGGCTTATAAAAAGACTTGTCAAAAATATTATTGATCATTTCAAAGGCGAGTTGCAAAGATGAGTTCTACTCGCAGTATTAGTTATAGTACTTATTAAAACATCCCAAGTATTTCTAAGCCATAAAATTTTCAAACCAAAAACACACGATTTTGCATTACTCTGTAATTACCTGCTTCAACGCTTGTCTGAATTCTTCTCAAAAGCAGTTCAAAATTAAATTAAATTCAAACAAATTTAGTTCATTGAATCAGATTTCTCACAGGACACATAGACAACTGAAATTAGTATGTTTGATTGATGTTCTTCAATATGTCGATGGTTGACAATGTTTAATTACTGGTCTCATATCCTTGTGCCGGCCCTCATTCTAGGATGAAGTCAGAAGCCCATGATCTTAAAATAAATGTATGATTAGATCAGATTAAAACAAGAAGAATGGTATTATCATGACGAATGTTTTACAAACACCGCACCATAGTTGACCTTGGGGCTGCCAGGGGTCACGTTGCGTCCTGAGAAGCTGATGCGCTGGGAATCGTGTTTATATCTCATTCATCTCATCTTTCCGCTTATTAAACTTTGTTATATCACTACACAGGATCCTATCTTTTATATAATATTGCATGATATATTATAATTTTTATTTTATGTTAATGCCGCACAAGAGTCCTAATTGCTCCCATCAACCACCTGCAGCCATTGAGACTATGGCATACAATGTTTGTGAGGCTGACGTTATTGTGGGGGCGAAAGAGATGGGGAGGAGGTAGGTGGGGAAATTGTTTGGCTATCTGGATCTGGTCACCAAACATGGCTAAACCCATTTTAAGCAACGTTTCAATTCTGGTGGAAAGGTGGTCTTATACCAGAGCGATTCTGAGAAATTTCTTCCATTCTGGAACGAACTGCAAATATACCTTAAATTATTTAAAATGATTAAATTGTGATTTGACACAATTCAATTAAATAATATTTACTTTCGCATGCCGGGATTTGATACCTCGACCTTCGGATTGCTAGTCGAGAGCCTTACTGCTCCACCACGGAGGCCGTCTATTAGCATGTTTGGAGTTAAAAATTGTTTGCTTTCCAATGATATTTTTATTCGATTACAAACAAAAAATATATATATTTTCCATCACACTTCGCCCCTGGGTTGTTAGGTACAGCTCAGCGGATCACGTGATATGCACTCTTCCAGCAGCACGGTAACAGGCGACACAGGGTGCGTATCACGTGATCCGACGCAAAATGTAGCAGTGTGATCTGTGGCGCCTAGCAATAGATTTTTTTTTGTTTTTAAAAGAAAAAGAAAATATACCATCGGATAGCAAAATCACATGTACAGTTTCTACTCCTACATAATACTCCATATATAATATTAAAATAGGAATCACAGACTAAATTCTTCGAGTACGCGTTATTACACCATGTGGAATACTTTTTATATTGACGAAATTAAAAATTAATTAGTTAAAGCCCGGTCTCCTCCGACAAAACACGCACACATTTTGTTGGTGGTTAGGTCGGTGACAATGTTTTTGCTTTCGTGGCCGATAGAAAACCAAAAACGTTATGGCCCCGCTAATGTTTATGGTAAAGTTTGAGGTAATGTTCCTCAACAACGTCAGCGTCAAGTGAAACGTCAAGTATTTAGTGCGTACGCGTGGATACGTCCTTACCACAGACCACTAGCCAAATTGTATGTGACAGCGCGCACTTCGCCCTAATCTTTCAACCATGTTTCAACAAACGGAGGATATGGAAAACAAAAAGTGTTTATAGTGATGTTCAAGCGAACGTTCATGTTCATGGCGAAGGTCGCTGGAGACCTGCCTTTATAGAACTTCAGTGTTTATGCAATAAACCTGCGCACACTTTGGGAACACACTGCAAATGTCTATAAATCTCCGAATATAATAAAATGTACTTGTATCACATTATTTCCTCATCTAAACACAGAAACGTAATTTCAAAACCCATGTAAGTACTTAAATGTGTCATTTTTCCGCTCAACAATAGAAAAATATTTTTATGGTGAGATCGGTAATGATAAGAATATTATGACAACTAACGACGCAAATAATGACGTGAATATTTTTATATAAATGAGTACCTACGTATATTGGTGACAACTTACTAGGCCCTGCGAGTGGCAGGCGGCATGACAGTAATTTAGTCACAAACTATCATCCGTATCCAGACTGGAGAGATTATTGAAAATGCAAATCCAAGGGTACACTTAGTCCTGCCAGCCGACTAGCTGTTAACGTAAGTGGCGCCATATTTTGACATTATTAGCTACCATCTTTAATTCGGTTCTATTACGATAGTAGCTTGTCACAAACTTCACGTTCACAGATGGTTTCATATGGCGCGGCGTCAGAGTTGTATTCAGAGGCAGATTCTTGAATTTCAAGCGTACAGTCGCTAGGGTATAACGTCCGATAGTCATTTTTAATATAGTTAATTTACTCATACATCAATAATAATATGATCGTCGAATTTTTGTTTACCAAAAAATTGCTTCGTGCATGGCTTCACAAATAGCGACACTGTCTGGGTTTATTCGTCTGGATCCGATTGTCGCACTAAAAAAATAAATTTGATTGTGTAATTCATTAGATCTTATTTCCAAATAAGATCGAGGTTCGTTGAGATTACAGATTGCTTTATTTACGTCACCTTAAAGTTCACAATGAATATATAAGACGTCCTTAATGTAGTAGTCATGTTATTCTGCTGCAGGTCTCTAAACTAATGCCGTCTTCTTGACTAACAGATGCCTTCGGCAATTATCGGAACCGTTCGTATATTAGACACGTACAACGATAAACGACTGTTTTTAAATAATACTTAACTGGCATTTATTATACTAAAGAAATCTATTGAAGGATGTTGAAACTACTTGACTAACACCGCAGAAAATGTTATTAATAATTAACAATTTTAAAACGAGCTAATTCCTAAAGCTGTCAAAAGCGTTTGGGATTGCCTTACAAACGTTGGCCGGTATCACAAATACCTTTCGTTCACACGACAAATCAAAAATGTCATTTTATTTTAAATCGTTATCGAAAATTATTCGTCAGCATAAAAATAAAAAAATAAAATTATGTTCATTGTTGTCGGCACTAAAAAAAAACAACGAAATATCCTATTGTGCTATTATAAAACAAAACGAAATGATAATCATCTTTGTTCCGTTGATTGAAAATTTTAAGAAGATAATGGTACCTATAAGAATAATTCTCGTGAGAACTATGTACGTAAAGTTATGTTATCGTTACCTATGTATTGTTTATTTATCGTACACGATTCCATGCCTACAGTTTGCCAGTGGGATTTCCCGGCATACATTACAGATTTTTTGTCTACACCATAATAAACTATCATTAGTATGTTCTTAGAATAGCCATGCGATTTGTGGTCAGATGGACGTAAACAAAACATTATTTGGATTTAAGAATCAAACTCACTGCTTAGTTATATTCTCACGCAGGATGGGTTCTTACTGCGGGTAAATCCATCCGTGTGAATCCATTCGTTAAATTTATAGATAAAATCATAATCTGCATGACTAAAGCACACCACCTGTCACTTTTATTCATTGTAATTTATATGCTAAATCTAATTAAAACAACGCATTCGCTAGTCTAGAAGCTTCAATGGAAAACTGTTGTGCTAACATCCTTAAATTGAGTCACATCTTAAAAATATATTTTTGTCGATTGCGACGTTTTATTGATTGAACCCTGCATAAATTTGGCGTTAGCTGTTTGCATTGAGTCATTTCTGCAAACTTAAGTCATTTTGGCTGCATTCTTTGAATGGGTTGAACGCTATTCGTTTGAATTGCGTTGTTTGCCTCTCGTTGCCTTATTTTGTTCATTAAAGAAACAATTCAGAGTGTTGTGTTTATTTCGTATAAAACTAGTGGTGAGACTGTTGAGAATTAAAGTTTAATATATCTTCACGTGACGCCATAAGAAAAAGAAACTGTGCCGTTTTAAAGAACATAAAGAGTGGTTCTTCTCGTGTTCGTAGAAAACATTCAATAACTTCGACGGATCGTCAATCATCGTGATGAAATCCGGTTAGTTATATGCAAATTCATTCCAGGAACATAGCAAATAGTAATTAAGTTTTGTTTTTTTTTCTTAACCTGTTTTGCTCAATTGTTTTTGTACACATTTTAAATGGCCTGAATGCAAACTGTTTGCGTTCGTGTATTTTTTCTAGTTTACTCTAATCATATGAAGATTTCTAAATTCAAATTGTGATGGTATAAATTGATATGCCCTACCTTAATGTAAAATACACTTCAGTTATTATTTCAGAATCAATAAAACAAATATATCAAGATACAAGTTTATAATTTTGCCTACTTTCGAGTTCATAGACTCGAACCGCTTCAAGTTCTGCATATTCATATTAAAATATGGTTCCATGCCAACTCAGAATAAACTCAACTCAACATCTCTTTGAAAAGTCAAAAGTATGAAAAAAATTATTGAAAAAAGCACATAACCTAACCTAATCTAACAAAACCTGTTTAAGCAAATTTTTTCTTCACTTTTCCAAGGAGGTGTTGAATTGAGTTCATTCTGAGTTGTCCGGTCACCTACATACATACTCGTATTTATTTGTTTATTTATTTACGTGTTAGTTTACAGATTACAAAAGGGAAAGAAGGAAAAATATACATAAGACGATTAGACAGCAGTTCATAGGTGGCTTCGAAATAAAACCTTTGGGTATTTTCGATCTGAATTTTTTTTTTAAAATTTGATTATCGCGTAAGAATCCCGTCTGATCGGGTGTGTTTGGGGGCTGAGGGGTAGGAGATGACTAAATAATGGTTGGGAAGTGCCTGGCTATGAGATAGGTAACTTAATATGGTTAAATCCATTCCAAACAACGCGCAATGCTTTATTCTGAATACTGGAAGGCGATAAGCATTCATTGGTAGTTTTGAGAGTATCTGATAAATCTATATCACTTTTCATTATTTCAAATAACTCATGTAATGTTTTAAATTTTACTGGATTTTTTACATTAGCTCCACACAAGAGACCCAGAGGAAAATAACCATGGGGGTCAGCCTACGGATGCTACACGGACGGTCTTTTTAGGAAAAGAAGGAGAGGAACTTCTGGGAAGGAAAAGGATGGGTAGAAATCTGAAGATCAGAGTGTCCAGAAGTGACGTATGAAACCATACTCACTGCGGTGGAAGGCGATGTTCCGAGAGAGTCCTGCTGGAGAAGTCAAAGGTCAAGGTCTCAAGGTCTCCCTTAACCAGTCTTTTCTGATCCAGCCTGCCTCGAATTTGGTGGGCAGACGCATCCACCGCCAAGATCTGGACAAACCTCACCCCACGAACCCGGACCCCTCTGCTAGTCACCAAATGCAGCGAACCACTCAGAGGGTTGTGTGGGGGTGACCTATGTTGGAGGTGTTGGTTATCCAACAAATGGATCCCAAGGCGGCGGTACTCACATCCGCCTCCCAAATTGCAATCTGATTTTAAAAATAAGCAGAGGTGTTGATTATCCAATATGTGGTCCACGAGGTGGCGGTACTCACATGCGCCACCCAAATTGAAACTGGATTTTGTAAAAAAAATTGGTCGAGGATGATATTACTAAGATTGAAATATGAGATTGACAAAAATGACGTAAAAAATCAGGTCACAGTGGCCGAATGGTTAGAGATGTTGTTTTGGTAAGAGAGAGGTTCTGGGTTCGATTCCCAGTTGCAACCGTTACCTTTTTATTTTCATTGTTTTGTTGTGTTTTCTTTTACTATCTTCTTCAATGATTAAATAATATATTTGCTCATCACGGGTTGGTAAGAGTCTGAGTTTTGTCACGATGGTCGCCAAACGATTTAATACTTACCGTATTTTTTTTATTATTTCCAGATGGCAACAGACGCGCCCGCGCATCGGCAGGAGCGTACTCCGGGTACGTCAACGGGCAGCACTACGGGGGCACCTACCACACCCCGGACAACGGGCCCACAGTCTTCAACCGGTTCGGAGACGACAACCAGGGTTCCGCAAGCAACGATGGTGGCTATGGACACGGGAACAACAACCCCTCTGGGAACTCCGGGAACTACGCCCCGAACTTCGGCTTCGGCCCCGGGGTCCCACCCTTCTC